>JARTUT010000882.1:0-1415075 GCA_030674115.1 Micraspis discolor | reverse complement strand
TTCGTTTTCATATCGATTCCTATTGATACCTACTTCATTATGAGTCAACAAGTATATATTCCAATTATCAGAATGTGAATATTTAGAAAAATCTTCATTTTCGATAAATGCTCATTATTGTGTTCCGTATTTTGAAAATGATCATTCAATTGATATATTTTTTCAGATTGATACCTATGGCTGTGTTATTTGGAGTGTTCCTATACATGGGAGCTGCTTCTATTGATGGTATACAATTCTTCGATAGGATTAAATTATTCTTCATGCCTGTGAAACATCATCCTCAAGCTTCATACGTCAGAAAGGTGAGTATTTTCTTTGTTTCAAAGCAAATTAAACGAATTATCTTGGATCTACAATGATTCAGGAATCCAAATGGAGAGATTAGCTTTACGCGCTTTACGCAGAAAAACCTAACATAAAAATTGTAGTTCTTTGATTATATAAGAAAATGAACACAAAACACGAAGTTCATTGATTAATTTTTATTATCGAAGCTTCCGTTTATCAATAAAAATATCCAAAGGCCTTCATCGGAAAGATTATGTCAATTAGCATTCATGACCAAATACGATACCATATGAACATTTCAGAAGGGTACTGCAAAATAAAATTAGTATCGAAGAAATCTAAAGAAAATGGTTTAACAAAAATTTTCATTCCTTCTCCGCTAGTTAAAGTGATTGAGAATGAAGTCAGTAGGAAATTAAATTACATAGCTAAATATCCTTCCTTACCTTGGCGTGCTAGTTCCCAATAGTCCCATCGTTTTGCCCAAATGTCTGTAATATTCGATTATCGAGCCGAAAACGGTCTTGAACATTTGGGTTTAATTCTCTGATGAAGATTCCGTGATCGAAGTTGAGTGTGACCGGCCATCCATCCGGCCTCATTCAAGATAATCCCAACCTATTAGACGTAAATATTTATGAAACCTGAGTACTTCCGATTATACAAGGAAATTTGTTGAAACACGTTTTCCAGTTTTCTCGTTTGGGATATCAGTGAGTATTCAATGCTGATAACATATCCATTTGATCCATGGTATGTAGTTCTCAGGAACAATGAATAAGTCTCGAATCAATTGAAGTAGGTAATGAGAGTTCTACATAAATTTGTCTAAGTATTCAATATATATATATATTTTTTTTGTTTAAAATTTCTTGGGTGTATAGCATTTATTTTACTAATAAAGGGTAATTGTTAAATTATTATTTTATTTTTCCAACTTATGTTTCGGCGTATCTACGCCTTTTTCAAGGAATATAATACAGTTGAGAATTTCCTGTAAATTACACAATAATAAATACACAAATATATCAACAAACAACACAAAGCTTTTACGTACTTCATTCAAAACGTCCGTCAAGATATCATTTTCTCCTATAAATCAAACTTCAAAAAATCTTCAAATATTAAATATTTTCGTCAGGCATGAATGAAATAATGTGACGATGATGCGCTGTCACGATTTTGTTTTTCCAACTTTTTATTCCAATTTAATGCTGCTCCAATTTAATGTACGAATTAATCAACAAGTGATAATCCCAAATCTGGGTTAGAATTGGTTCTTTTCAATCTAGATGGAGTTAGCAGTAGAAGATATAATATTCGTTTTTCCTTATTTATGTTATAAGATTGAAATAAATTTGGACAAAGTTTTTGATGTCTGTTTTATCGTTCATAGCTTCTTTTTCTTTTTTAATGTAGATCATTTCTAGTATATTTCTAGTTTTGTTGTTTTTCTTTTTCCAGGATAGAAAAGTTCTCAGAATCCATTTTATGTTTTTCTGTTTGTTCATGCTTTTTAGTGCGGTCATATTTTTGCAAAATTTGTGCCCATTTATTCGTTCCTTTATATATTGTGTTGTCTGTCCTATATATACTTTTGGGCAATCCATACAATTTTTTCGGTAGACACAATTCGAGATTTTATTATTTTGGATTTTTTATTTTAATTTTGTTTTTAAACACAATTTTGTTGATATATTATAACCTGTTGTTGTTCTAGTATAATTTCCGATGTTCACCGCCTATGCACATATACTTTGTCTTACTGATATTCACCTCCAGACCCAGCTCTGGATTTATCTTATGAGCTTGTGTGTATATATATACACCCTAAATCTAATGAGTCCATTCGATTCCTCGGGGAAATTACTAAAGACCCCAGTATCAGAACTCCGATTTTTCACCCGTGCGCGTTCCTAGACTTTTAGACGACCCTATATACATATATAGGTCTTCATAGTTTCAATATAGTATTCAATAATGCATGCAAAAATGCTGAAAGATGCAGTTCTTTCATTTGAAATAACAAAGCCAAATTTGCACACATCTGGTAACACTGGAAATTTGAAAGTATGTCATACACGTATCTTACATAACCTGCTATTGATTTACAAAATTGGAGTTATTCTGCATGAATAGTTTCCATAATAATTTAATAGGCCAGCTACTTTGGACACCCGATAGATGTGGCGGTATCTTGCAGTGAGGTGTGAAGTGTGGTAGTATTGCATTATCGCGTACACTCCTGCTTTTAAATTTTCAATTATTATTATTGAGTGCATCATTTTGTTTTCATTCTCATTACTATCATTATATAGTTCATAAGTCACAGCTTTAGCTGGTACAATGAACGTATGGTTAGAGACCACCGAATATCTACACTTTCTTCAACTTAAGATTTTTTACACGATGCGTGTAGTGTTCACCATCACTGCTTTTTGAAAAGTAATTTATGTATCCCTTGCGATCTCAATGGCGCTCAGGGTCCCGAGCAGCGACCTATTGCTGATATTAGAATAGGCTTATTCACCACCCCCTCACTTGCTTGTAAATATTTTTGTTGTCTTTGTCCATTTATAATTTGTAGAGGTTCATGAAAATAGAAAGTCCATTCCTAACTGTGACTTCACCACATAAATAAACAATATGTTTTCTCGTGGGTTTTAATCTATGAAGATGAAATTTCAGACTATACATATTAGCAATGACCGCCATATAGGCACAAATATTTGTTGTAGTACGACAGATATCTTTTGAATTAGCGAATATTTCCAAAACAAATTTACACAGTTTTTGTTTTAATTTTCTAGCCTGATTGATCAGCAAAAAATCTAACAACTTTTTTTCTTCATCTCTATTTAATTGATTTTTAAGTTTCAAATCGGACGGATAGCTATTCTAGGAGATATTTAGAAATAAACTTCTAGATGCTTATAACGGTTGAACTAGACAGATTTCGCCTAACAACGAATGAGATATTTGAACAACTAATCTTTTCTAGAAATCTTAAAACTCTGGATCAATATACACCGTAGGCAAAATAGATGATACACTATTCCCGTACTCTGGAACAGTGTGCTACCAATACAACCGCTACGATGGATGAGAAAATTTTTACTCGAATTAAAAATAACTACTCACAGTTTTCTTCAGTTTTATTGGAAGCACAAATTCTTTTCGCCTAGAAACCAATCGGAAGTAAGCATATCAATTCCATCGAAAACTATTTAAAATATATTCCTTCCAGTAAGCTCTTGTCTTTTGAAGTGCCTTATATATTTAAGCCCAAATTACAAATATCTTGAAATAACAAAACTAATAGTTTTCCTTCAGTTTCATTTAAGCCGCAATCCTGTTCCTCGTAAAACTGTACTACTTCATAATACTATCACTTGAAACATCCATTGCATATGGCAACATAATTAAGAAAATTGATCTTTCGGCAAACAAGGTCTTCTTTCATCTTCATATCAGAAACCTTTGAAATATCTTATACAGGGTCTTTCACGAGGAATTTCACCCATATTTATACGGGAAACTACTGAACGTATTTTCATGAAATTCAGCACTTATAAGTATTTCACGATGCTGATGAAATCTAAAATTTTCAAGGCATGAGCACCTCCGGTTTTTCCGGAAATGACGTCAACTTCCGTTTTTCAAATTAGAACACCATTTTTGGCGCTCTTGTTCACCCGAACAGAGTGCCTATCATTTTGCCCGAATGTCTGTAATTTTGGAATATCGAGCCGAAAATGGTCTCAATCGATTGGGTTCGACTCCCTGATGAAGAATTCGTGGCGAAAGTTGAGTCTTTCCGGCCGGCCGGCCGTATCCTCTCTAGCATCCAAAAGGAATCAGCTAGAGTTTTCATATTTTCAGAATAGGTTAATTGTCCAAATATCTCGGTCAAGTTCGTTATTGGGCCAAATCCGTCGGATGGTTCAGTAGTTATGAGCATCTGAAATTTTGTTTCCTCAATAACTACTAGAATATCCATCCGATCAAGTTGATACTTGGAATGTTATTGAGGGAGGCTGAAACGAAACGGCTTGCAAAATTTCGCAGAAATCGTCACGCTAGAAAATTTTTAAAAAATTCCCAAAAAAAATTTCAATACTCAATATCTCCTAAGACTTCATTTAGATTTAAATAAAAATCCGTATATATATTGAGGTTATCGATATCTTACTCATCCTCAAATTTCATTGTCGTAGCTCTCCCCTTCTGAAGATATGATTATTTTTTCATTTACTCAAGAGAAAAATAGAAATGTCATGAAGTCCGAGCTTTGTCATTGAAAGATTTGCCATCACAGATCGATATTCGTTTGACAACTTGCGGACCTAGATATCAGTGTCAGTTGACGTAATATCAATCAAAATTTTCATAGAATTCATAGAGGTAGAATTCGATGTCGATGACGTTGTCAAAATTCAGAAAAGCACAGACGTAATATTAATCAAAAAATTTTTTATCATAGAGAAAGAATTTGATGGCGTTGTCAAAACTCAGAAAAGCAATGACGTAAGTTTTTAGGAGAAGCATAGAACAAAATTTAGTGAAAATTATGAGTAGTTATTTTCAAATTGAGATAAAGGTTTGTTTATTCATTAGGCTTTCATATTTACATCACATTGTCCCTTAGTACGGAAAAAGACTATTGTTCACCCGATCAGAGAGCTTATAGATTTGTTAAGGTTTGAATATTTACTCGCAAGTAGGTCAACAAGAGCGCCAAAGCAATTGACTGACCTCACGTCAGTGCTTTCTAAATTTTTTTTTATTGCAGAAATAGATTCTTTAGAAAATTTCAAGTTATTTTGATGTAACATTTTTCAGTTCTGTTTGAAATATTCTCTCTGAGCGGGGAAATTCGAAAAAAAAATCGAAAATAGAGCTCCGCTAAAATAAGAATAACTTCGAGGTTTTTGGATGGAAAATTTTCATTTTTGGGATTTTTCAAGATGTAAGATTGATGTATCCACTTTAAAAATCGAAATCGCAATTCATGATACAGGGGGTGAAAAAATCGCTTTCAAAGTTAGGGATGACAAAATCGTGAAAAAATCAATTTTTCAAATTAGAACCCCATTTTTTTATGGTAGATATTGAATCTACGTTAAAAAATAATGTGAGTGTATGCATCACACCCTTGCCCTAAAGTGGATATTTTCTGAGTTATTCACAAAAAACTGTTTTTCGTCTTAAATTTTCAGCTATTTCTTTTCCCTTCACGCCAAAAAGATGAAATTTTCAGGAACTGCTACTTAAACCATGTCTTAGATTTTACTACCCTAATATGCAAGAGAAAAAAGTTACAGCTTGTTCCTAAATAGATGGCGAATTTGGATTCGAATTTGTATCGGAAACCTCTTTATTTCAACTAATCGGCCATCGGTTTTCTCTCCAGTGATAAATAAATAATTTTTTATGAACCATATGCAAAAACTAACCATGTATCATTAATTACATCTGCCAAATTCCTCTTTATTCAGTAGCATTTTGTGTTTACTATTAATTTTGAGATAATTCGTATTAAGTTATAAAATCGATCACTATGCCTAATTTTACCAATGAAGATTATTTTAATCTCATTCTACTTCATGGAGAATGTAATAAAGTTGTAGATAGAACGATTCGACTGTTCATTGAGAGGTTTCCTGACCGACCCAGACCAACGAGAGATACCATTAACAGAACCATGACAAACTTGAGAAATGTCGGATCTTTTTTTAAGAAAACTATACACAGAGAAAAAAGTGTAGTAGAAGATGAGAACAACGAAATAACAGTTCTTGCATATTTTCGTGTGAATCCTCAAAATTCTCTCAAAGATGCCGAGATTGCTCTGGGATTATCTCAATCGAGTGTTTGGAGAATATTAAAAACATAAAATGCACCCATATAAATTCAATAGGGTACAGCATTTGAAGGAAACTGATTTCATCAGGAGAACAGAGTTTTGCGAAGCTATGATGATTCGATTTCAAGAGAATGAAAACTTTTGGACTGTATAATTTGGACAGATGAATCTAAATTCACAAAGAATGGTTCTTTCAATAGGCATAACTGTCATTATTGGGATGAAGAGAACAACCACCACTTCAGACAATGGAACTTTCAAGAGACCTGGAGTTTCAATGTTTTTGCCCCATCAAAAATAATGTAATTCTCGATGTTCACATTTATGATGGGACTTTAAATGGTAAGATAGAACACTACACATGTTTGCATTATTTAAAGAATGTTCTCCCTTAGGAGATAGATATTCTGACATATTGACTCAAATAATTGAGCCGCTAGTACAGAACCATAATGACTTATGGTATCAACAAGATGGCGCGCCTCCACACAATTCACTCAATGTGTAAAATAACCTATACAGGCTATTTGAAGATCGATGGTTGGCGAACAATGGTCCACATCTTTGGCCACCACGTTCTCCCGATTTAACTCCTTTAGACTATTATGTTTGTGGTAGGATAAAAAATATTGTCCACTCAACTCCCCTGACTGATAAAGAGGACTGCATAGAACGAGTCATAGTTTTGAAACTCAATTTGGTGTTTAAACCCTTTTGCAGATCTCTTCCTCCCGATGAAATAAGAAGAGCAACGCACGAAGCATTCCTGAGACGTATAAATAAATGTCTAGAAATTAACGGACAAAACTTTAGGGCAAGGGTGTGATGCATACACTCACATTACTTTTTAACGTAGATTCAATATCTGCCATGAAGAAATGGGGTTCTAATTTGAAAAATTGATTTTTTACGATTTTGTCACCCCCTGTATCATGAATCGAGATTTCGATTTTTAAAGTGAATACATCAATCTTACATCTTGAAAAATCCCAAAAATGAAAATTTTCCATCCAAAAACCTCGAAGTTATTCTTGTTTCAGCGGACCTCTATTTTCGATTTCTTTTTCGAATTTTTCCGCTCAGAGAGAATTTTCCAACCATAACTGAAAATGTTAATCAAAATAACTTGAAATTTCTTAAGGAATCTATACATATCTTGTACATCAGCATCGTGAAATACTTATAAGTGCTGAATTTCACGTTCAGTAACTTGAAAGACCCTGTATGTTTTTCAAATTCTTCATAGTAGAATTCATATATAAAAGTTTTCGTTGTTATATTAACAAAAGCTACCTAAAACCTATCTTCATTTGTTTACAAAATTTTTATAATTTAATGGATTTTTTATTGATTATTTCAACCTTTTTCTGTATCTGTAATCTTTCATAAACATTTTGATTTTCAAGTCTCCTTTCTTAAAAAAATTTCTTTGTTGCTTAAAAACTATTTGTTAATGAACCATTTTTTTACCACTTGTGATTTATATTGAGGAATCATTTTTTTGTTAAATAATATATTTTTCTTCGTAAAATATTGAAAAAAGTTTTGTTTTTTTTCAAATTTTCATTGTTCAATAAATAAACAATTTGTTTGTAAATAATAAGAATTTTTTGGCATATTTATTTTTCTATACAGAGAAATAAAAACATTCAACTACATTTTTCTGCTAAGACTTGATAGTTTTCCATTAATTAAACATATAATTGGAAAAAAAATTTCTTATATGTTTTTATAAATTAAATAAATAATTAGTAAGCATGTTGAATTTTGGATTTCATTCTTTAATTAATGGAGAACAAATAAGTCTCAGTATTTTTCTTCATATCTTCATTAGTTTATTGGTTAATTAATCATATTTTGGAAAAGTAAATTTATTGAATTGATTTAAAAATAATTAGTGAACGTTGAATTTTCGACTTGATTTATTCTGCAATTAATGAAGAACAATAAAATCTGAATATTTTTTTCATTTTTTCTTTAGTTCATAAAATATGATGAAGAAAATAATTTTCAAAATACAATGAAAAATATAAAAAAAAATTGTCCAGAAAAATGTAATCAAGCAACAGAAAATTTCCTTAATAAACTTTAATAAAATTTATCAAAAATTACAAATCCTAAAAAAAATTTTCAATTACACTAGTCAGCAAAAAATTTTTTTGTATGTAACATGAAAACTTTTGTCTAGTTATGTTGAGGACAAGGATAAGGATACTTGAAAGAAAAGATATTTTTTGTCCTGGAGTAAAAGTTTGTCTTTTGGACCAGTTTTGCGTAATATAATGATTTTTTCGGTCTCTGCTCTCCCACTCACAAATGAAATAACAGTATTTTGTATACTCAAATTGTAATCCTAAAATTAAGGCAATCAGCTTCAAATCCCCACAAAATTTCCAGTTGTGTTCGTTATACTGAATTTTTTCCAAGATAAACTTGATCGTTTCATAAGATGCTTTCATGTTAGAAGCCTCACCTAATGGGGTAGAGGGAAGTTTATTGCCGATATGTAAAAGAACAGCCTTTAGACTTACTTTTGACTCATCAATAAATAAACGGCACTCTTCTGCTTTATATTCTATACCCAAGACAGTCATTACACCGTAGACATTATTACAAAATACAAGCTGATCATCTTATGAAAAAAACCTGTTAGCTCTTCATGTCGATTGCGAAAGTAGTACACTTTTGTTTTAGGTTGTAATAAATTCCATCCGTTTAATCCAGAGCCCAAAAATTCTGCCTGTTGCTTGGACAAATTTAAGTCACTTACCAAGTCGTTGAGATCTCCTTGTAATAAAAGATGTGGCTCATAGATGTGGATGAGGACGCTTCTTCAAAGTCAGAATCCAATGTCTCTTTTTCGACTGCTAATTTGGGGCGGTTCTGGTACCGGTAAATTTTCACTATGAGAGATCGGTCTTTTAGCTGATGGTAGCTCAGGATACTTGATTTTACTTTATGTTTTAATTGTAATACCTTTTGTATCAGTATGACAAAAATAACAGTCAGATGAGTGGTTCGTTGGTTCCGTCCAAATCATAGGGATTGCAAAAGACATAGATCGAGATCTTTTCGCCCTTCCAGTGAGAAGACCCACACATGTAACACAACAGACGTGTGGAACCCACGCTTTGTCTTGTTGTCCGATGGCAAAACCAAAATACTGTTCATATAACTTAGTTACTAATGGTGTCAAATTCCTTCGCTGAGTTTCAAAAGTAATGTCACCATAAATGTAACAGAACTTGTCAGGATTCCTTTTAGAATTTCTTGACATTATTTCAGAATCACTTCACTTTAAAACAGAACAAACCACTGCACTCTTCAAATAAACAAATTCTCTAAATGAGAAAGTAAAAAAAAATAGTTAATTTTTAATTTTGTGGGCAATAGTTGTAACACGAAAACTAGATCTGATGGAATCAAAATAAATATGGTTAAAAAATGAGGTAAGTAAGTAATTCAAGTAAGTCAGCACCTTTCTTGTTACAAAATTTTGTGGACCAGTGTTATTAATGAATAATCCATTTGTTTATAACAATTTTGTAAAGAATTGAAGATGAAAATTATATAAAAAAATCAGTTTAAGGTGTTAATATTAAAACGAATAAAAGCATAAGAAAAGAAAATAAATTTTTGACTGACATAAATTGTTAAAAAACAATGTGAGGACTAATAATTTTTTAATTCTGCTGACGGGAATTTGTTCTGTACTATTTAAAAAAGAGCTCCACGAAGCGAAAACAATTTGAGATACGTAGTTTAACAATTATTTCACTTGCAATGTTAATATCCAAGCTTTGATAAAGGCATTATTTAATGAAAAATTGTGATAATTTTTTTTTGCCGATGAAATATTATTTCTTATTTTATCCTTTAAGTGCCTGAATTTTTTTAAAATAAAAATTTCAATATTTAATATGTAAAAGTAACCTTTTTAGGACGATATTATCGAATGATGTGTGGCTTACAGATACGGGAGTACCCGTTTTCGAATGGATTTTCAACACTCTGTAAAAACTATTAGTACACTGTAAAAATAGTTCCTCATCTCAAACCATATTAATTTGTCTCAAGTACTCCGTACGTTTGAATACAGCCAAATGCATAAAGTACTTGACCCTACCGCCCTCTACGGTTGAGAATGGCGTTTACCCTAAATAAAAGTTTCTTGAGCTAAGAAACTGATTAGTTTCAACCAAGCTCAGAGTTATTGACTCAGGTGGTAAAAAATTTGATCCAACGGTAATATTAATTAGTATGTAACTATTGATACTTTTCGTAGAATAAAATTTTGGTTTCATGTAAATAAATATTACATTTCACTGAAACTCGATTTGTAGTTGATTTAAAGGATCTTAGTTGAATGGGTCGAGAATTCAGTCGATAAAAATGATAGTATCTCTTATGTCAAGTGAAAGTTTCTTGGGTTAAGAAACTGATTGATTTGAGCTAAATTGAAGGGTTTTTGACACTAGCAAAGGAATAATTTGATAAAACAAAAAAAAAAAACATTTGTATGTAATCATTATTTTTATTCACAGAACAATAATTTCTCTTTTATATTAATAAATACCGGAATACCGCGGCAGACCATGAATATTGTACGGAATGGGAAAGGCGTCTAGAGTTTCGTTGGAAGTTGCAGAGAGGGAGCGAGTATACCTCAAGCGTCAACCGTCTGCTTTTCAAGACACGTCGTAAAGACAACCGTTCCCATCACGTCGGGGTCACCAATGTAGAATCGAAGGAATTTATCCCTACTTATGCGTTTCGTCCCTGGCGCACACATTTGGACTCATCAGTAAGGCTTGAAGTTTTGAGGGAGCCGCCGGGAGTTGAACCCGGCACCTAGTACCTAATCGGTGTGAAACTTGAGCGCAAACCTCTAGGCTACCGAAGCGCTGTGAACTAAGCTATGCGTGGCTATATAGAGTGCCGCCAAGAGATCCCTATACACTCCCCTGCCGCTACAATAGCTATAGTCCAGGCAGTGGGTTATCATCTCATCCCTGTCATCATCCAATACCAGATCACCCGGTTCTCCACCAACACAAAGATATTTGGTTTTCTAAGTTGACATTTAAGCCCCACTTCTCGTATTCTTTAATTAGCTTGCATCATGTATTCCATGTCATCTTTATCACCGAATACAACAATATTGTGAGTAAAATGCACAAATAATTGCATTTAAATGGGATATATTTAATATAAAAGAGATAGAGTTTTGATTTAATTGCAGCCAATATAAAAAATTGCCACAATTAATTCGTTTTATTAAATCAATTACGCAATATTTTTTACAAATGTCACTTCATATTGCAACAATTATATGTTCAATTTTATTCAAATATTTATAGTTTTCTCCAAGTAAATGAGGCGAATAATATAATCTCACGAGATTCTTGTCTCAAGAAACTGTAGTCGTTGCATCAACTGACAGAATTTACGACAACCGTACCTTCGTTCTATTTTCATCCTACACTTCCGGGAATTGTGTTTTTTTTTCAGCAGGTTTCCTCCTCTTTTTTAAATCTTCTTTCACATTTGCAACATATCAAATAGTTTCTGAGATATAAACAAAAAAGGAAACTGCCTTTTTTTAGTTAAATGTAATTTTGCAAGCATCTTGAATTTTATCAAAAACTTTCTAAACGGGATTACGAATCCAACGAGCCCCCAACCATATTTTTCCGATTCTTCGAAAAAATTTCAACCTAAAGGGCACTTGTTGACTAGACTAAACATCGTGCTCTGTTTTAAGAACTTCGGAACCGGTTGAAACAGATGGCCGCTAGTCAGCGCGAATTCTCGTCTTCGTGAATGAATTGATTTCGTTTTTTTCTTCGGATGATTCATTTTTCGGAGAATCAAACTATAGTTTTGCAATCTTATTTCGCTAGTTAGAGACTTACACGAAAGCTGGTTACGTTTATCGGTTCATCCATTCATTCTGGTTTAATTGTCGGTAATTATCCCTGCTTAATTTCTTCCGAGCATAATAGGTACAAATACCGTAATCATCCGTTTAATTTCGACCTTGTATCGAATTTATGATTCGAACTAGCCTGAACCTTGAATTATTGTTCGTGATTTCAGAATTTTCAATGATTCCATGTTCAGTGAAAATTCACTCATTCGAACTTGCAAAGAGCGATATTTTTTGGCACTCTTGATCACCAGACCAGAGTGGCTAAAGGTTTGCGCTAATGTATTTAATTTTGAAATATTGGACCGCAATTGGTCAATCGTTTTGTTTGGACTCACTGATTAAAAATCCGTGAACATAATCGGTTCTGTCTGTCAGTCCGTGAGCACGATTACACCGTAATGAATCTGAAACAATCAACAAAGCTATATCTTGGATTCGAAATAACCATTTAGTACTGATCAAAGCCTATCCTTCTCTTCATTATTTGTAGAAGTTGAAAAAGGAATATTCATTCTTAACTTTATCCTTCGAACTTCTTTGACATTATTACATAAAAATAAACATCTATATCATCTCGCGGGTTTAATCTACGAAGATGAATTTTCAGATTATGCAAGATATCTGTAAGCTCCATATATACACTAATTTTTCTTGAGATCCTACTCATATCTCATCAGTAATGTTTTTGTAATTTTCCAACCAGACAATTATCACAAATTTTGGTGGAATATTTTCTTCCAACGATATTCTAACGATTTTCAATTTTAGAATCGATATGATGGATTCTAGAAGTGATTGAGGAAACTAAATTTTAGATGCTCATAACTGCGGAACCATACGACTGATTTGGTCCAATGAAGAACTCGACCGAGATTTTTTAATTATCAACATATTCTGTAAATATGAAAGTTCTAGTTCATCTCTTTCGGAAGATAGACAGTAAATGGCTGACCGGGCGAATCTACTCGAATTTGACCACTAATTTTTCATCAGAAAGTCGAACCTAATCGTTTGAGAGCAATCTACGGCTCGATATCCGAAAATTACAGAGATTTGGTCAAAACTTTTCGCTGAAATGTGACAATTTTGTTACTTTCAAAAGTGGACTGGATATTGCTATTGCGAGGTAGTTGATGACAAAATTATTTGTCTTGCACATATAACAGAATCCGTCAACTCCTTTGAAAAAAATTATAACAAAAGCCAAACGAAATAATTATCGAAGGATTGAATGAAAACAATATGTGTTGACTGTTATATATACTTATACCTGAACCATATCCATTATCGCTTTCAGAGTATTGACTTACTGAATTTTCCACAAAATAAATCATGAAAATTTCAGGTATACCGTATAAAATGAGCGTTTTTTGGGAATATGAAATACTAAAACATTCCATTCAACGTATTGGCCATTGTTTTCTACACATTTTGACCACATTTCTGACAATTTGTGGATACCACGCCAATAAAATTGTTCGTCTTTTAATGAAAAGTGCTGCTCAGCCAATGCGTGTCCCATCGATGAAAACAAATGGTAGTCGGAAGGAGCCTAGTCTGGTGAATACGGCTGGTGGGGTAGCAGCTCCCAGCCAAATGTTTAGATCGTATCTTGAACCGGTTTTGCTTTGGGTGCAGGTGCATTGTCATGGAGCAAAATTACCTTGCCGTGTCTTCTGGCCCATTCTGGTCGTTTCTTGATCAATGCCTGGTTCAAATTGATCCTTTTTTGTCAGTAGCGATAAGTATTGACGGTTTTACCTTTCTGTTTCCACCAAACACACATCTTCTTGCCGAATCGATGTTGATGTTGATGATTGTCCCGGATTAACCCATGATTTTTTCCGTTTAGAATTCTTAAAATGAATCCATTTTTCATCGCTAGTAACAATCCGATGCAAAACCAATTTTCTTCCGTGTCTTTGAAGCAAAATTGTACGTCTTTTTTCGGTTTTTCATCTTTCTTTCATTCCATTCATATGGCACCCATTTTCCACACTTTTGGATCTTTCCCATCGCTTTTAAACGGTCAGAAATTGTTTGTTATGCAACATTTAACATTTCTGTCATTTGCTTTTTATTCAAAGTGTCATCTTCTTCCAATATCGTTTGCAATTCGGCGTCTTCAAACTTTTTTGGTAATCTTCCACGTTCTTCATTTCTCACATCGAAATCATTATTTCTGAACCGTTGAAACCATCTTTCGCATGTTGCTTCTGAAAGAACATGATCACCATATGCCTAGAAAAGCATTCGATGCGACTTTGCAGCACTTTTCCTCAAATGAAAACTAATGCTGCGGAAAGCATCACTTCTGGTACAAAATTCGACATTTTCAACACGATGAAAAAATATGATGTTGTCTGTTCAATGACTTGATGCATACTAAATATGTTTTACAGATGTCATAGCAAACAAAAAAAGGGTCGTTCACAACAAATGTTCCCTATCGAGACATTTGTATCTTGACGCTCAGTTCATACCGGTATACCTGGTGCATAAAAAAAAATTAATATTGATATTAAGAAGTGCATCCAGAATGCCACTTTTTGATTTTGAATTGATAATGTGAGTTCTTCAAACACAAAACCAAAGATTACTGTTTTCATTAGAAATAAAAATGAATATGGGCGGCGAAAGCATAAGGAACAAAGAATTTCATTCCTTTATTAAACATTCGTCCCGGGCCGTGATCGCAAGTCAACCTACGTGCATTGCAGGACCCTTATCTTTGCGAAACATCTGTTTCCAACGTACACAACACATTTCAATATCGGTTTACAGTTTCATCGAAATAATCAAAATAAAACAAATTTTGTGACAGCATATATAAGATGTCCTTTGGAGAACTACTAAAAATCATGGACCCATACATACCCGCCATACATAATGTAATGTAATGTCTGTAATTTTCAAATATAGAGCCGAAAATGGTACACGTATTTCTGCTGTTTGGCTGCATCAGGGCAAGGCGACCTCAAAATTGAGGTAAAAAGAAAATAATAATGAAGAAGAACAATCAGGGGACCACAGTTGATGTGAGCGACCAAGTTATCTACTATAATATCCATTTCGGCGAAAAAATTATATGATGTAGAAGCACAAATTGATAATTTGCACTTACTGTGGTCCTCTTATTGCATCCTTCATTATTAACTTTCTATCGCCGGAATTTAAAGGTAGCCTTGCCCTCATGAAGGAAAAGAGCAGAATCACATGTCGGCAAGTACCATGTTTTATTTTTCCTTCCAGCTCCTCGATGGAACATCCTTCGAAATATAAATTTTTTCGTACTTCCGGGCCTAAAGTGACAACTTCACTCCCTTGTGACAGGTACTAAAGTGTCACATTTAATCCCTCCGGGATTAAATATTGACGAAACTCCCGGAACGATTAAATCACAAACAAACGAATTTAAGGCATATTTTATTGAAAAATACAATTAATTAGAATGGTAATTAACGTTAATATTCAAATTAATATTGTGACAGTTCGTCATATTGACCAGTCTTTCCTGGGTTAATGCAGCAAGTAACTGACGAGTAACAGATAGGTCCTTATCATATTGAACTGGTGTTTATTTCGAAGATCCTGCGGAAACAGGAAGCGAGAATGAGGACTGTGGCATAACTATAGTGGACGAATCGGCGACTTGACCAAATATTTTATCTGAAATTTTTGTTTATTTTTTATAGACAATTCAATATATCCCTCGGCCACGTTGGAGGATTTCCATCCTCCATGTCTCTTCAGCACGTCTATTGTTGCTCCCGAATCAGCTAACAAAGACGCAGATGTGCGTCTAAAGCAATGTCCCGTATAAGACGTCGCATTTTCTAATTTCAAGAAAGCTGCTATTTGCCGTGAAATGTACCAAACATGTTTTTTCCTGCTACTCGCGTAGTACATTCTTTGTTGATGTATCGAACAAAAAATTTTGAATGAGGTGTCCCTGTCTTTCGCATTGCGATATATTTTCGAAATATCACCACAAAACTGATGGCACTGTTTTCTGAATTTTTGATCACAAAATTTCGGTCAATTTTATTTATGGTGTTTCTAATCGCAATTAGGAAGGAATCGCCCAAATCTCTCACATCGTCGATTTCTAAATCAACCAACTCTTTTCCACGACAAGCTCCCGCAACGCCCAAAATAAGTGCAACTTACAAAAAAATTGATTTCTTAAAATTTCTGAATATAAACACATTTCCAAATTTACCTTAAGCATTAAATATTTACCATCCGGAGCCTCCCGTAAGAACTGATCTACCTGCTCAGACTTTCTTAACTTTTTGGCTTAAATCCTCATTTCTTCTCTTCAAAAAAGCTAATAATTTTGGAAATTTACTTATATCAATATCTTCTTTAATGTTAATAACCGATTTCAGCATTGAGTAATGTGCCCAGAGAGTTGAGGCACAAACCGCTTTTGATTTATCATTGAAGTAGACTAACAGCGCATTTTCTAGGTTGTCTCACATTTTTAAGCGGCACCACTTTTTAAAAGCATCGTACTGCTGTTCGTATAGTTTTCTAGATTTCGATGGTAACAATTCTTCACCTACTTCGGCTGCTCTTTTATCAATATCAGATACACCTTCTTCACTCATGATACCAATAATTATCAATAACAATGTTTCTTTACAATGACACTAGTAATGACAATGTTTCTAAATTATAATTGTCACAGCGCAATGTTACTATGGTAACTTATTTTAAAGACAGTTTATTAAATGAGTTGAAGAGAGAAAAACTGGTTGAAATTATTGAAATAATTAATAAAATCATACCGGAAGTACGAAAAGTATCGTATATACCTTGCGACTGAAGTACATACATTTCAGGTAAATTAATCCTTCAGGTCGGGCCATAAACTTTACCTTCAGGATTAAATGTACTACTTCAGTCCCGCGGTATATAATATACTATTGATAAATACTCGAAACATATTTTGAATACTTGATATCTGATGAGATCAAAAGCCACAAAATTTTGAATGTATATCGAGGTTATTGATATTCATAGAATCATCAAATTTTGAAATATTTCACAAATAACTTGTAATAACATATTACAGATTATGTCATTGTCAAAAACCCTGTCTGAGACTTTTCAAATATAGAAAAGTTTCTAGTCCAGCCAGTATAAAACAATGAAATAATTTCGTTCTTTTCTATTCGTACGCGCGCATAAGTAAGTATCGATTCGTTAGAGGATATAATTGGATTAATTTCCCCAATCGTTCACTACAAGTCAAAAGAAATAGTCAGATTACTCATTTAAATTTTCTCCATTGGTTTGTTCCGAGAATAAGATTATTAACCTATTATTCCACTTCATAAATGATGCTGAACAAAGGGGAAAAGCGGAGATTGCTATTCCATGAAGAAAGGTTATGAGAAACTATCAAATGAAAAACTTCCTTATCGTCTCCCATTATCTTTGATCCATGAGTGAGTCCGATATTGTAAGGATCCTACGTGTATTTCTAGCAGACAAGTGTTCCAGCAGTTTTTCGTTTGGTTTGTGGTTGGAGAAAATATTTTAGAATATACACTCTCCTATTTAGTCACTCTCTATTAGCTATCTCATTTTGGACATAGACAAGTGTCTCTTCCTAATAGTTGTAGATTATAGATTGCGGTTTCATTGACCATGTTGGACCCATTCGGTGGATACTTAGAGATTTTCTTAGAGAAAGGATCCACATCATTCCTCCTTATTGCGCGCTTGTTCTAGTAGAAAAGCATGCTATCGTTTTGCGCAATGGTCTGAAATTTTCGAATATCGAGCCAAAAACATTCTCAATCGATTGGGGTTGACCTCCGGATAAAGAACCCGTTTTCAAACTTCAGTATGTCCTGCCATATACTCTCTAATCATCCAAAGGAGCTGAGTAAGAATCATATTTTCAGAATAGATTAACTGTACAAATATCTCAGTCAAGTTCGTTATTGGGCCAAATCTGCTTCGTAGTTATTTTTGACGCACTTCTTCTTGATGTGCCATATCCGTTCACCGAATGTTAGCAATCATGTTGGCTATCATTACTTTATTCACCGATGTTCTAAACAGCGTAGTTGTTGATTTTCCGAACCACTGTCGTAGGTTTTTCAACCAAGATGTTCTTCTTCTTCCTGGGCCTCGTCTTCCCTCAATCTTGCCCTGAATTATCAAATGCTGGATGTTATATATTTCAGGATGTCTCATAACATGGCCGAAGTATGAGAGTTTCCTAATCTTGATGTTGGAAATGATTTCTTTATTTTTCCTCATTCTGTTCATAACCTCTACGTTAGTGACCCGATCCATCCAACTTATCCTCAACATGCGCCGATAAGCCCACATTTCGAAAGCTTCCAGTCTTTTTAAAGTAGTCTCTGTGAGAGTCCAAGACTCCACTCCATACAACAGGACTGAGAACACGTAGCATCGGACCATTCTCATTCAATTTTAAGTTCGTGTCCACACAACACTTTCCTCATACGTATGAATCTTGCTCATGCTTGTTCAATTCTAGACTTTATTTCCAGTGAATGGTCCCAGTCCTCGCTTAATAATTGTCCCAAATATTTAATCTTCTTTACCCTTTCAAGTTTACTTGGGCCGATCCACAGTTCTGCATGTCTAGTCGGTTCTTTCGTTACAACCATCAATTTGGCCTTCTTGACGTTAAGTTTAAGACCGTACCGGCTGCATGAAACCACTATTTGATCTAGGAGTTTTTGAAGGCCGTCAATATTATCTGCCAGAAGGACGGAGTCATCTGTATATCTCAAGTTGTTTACAATTACCCCATTAATTTTTATTCCCTCTTCGATGTTCTCTAAAGCTTCTCGGAATATTGTCTCCGAGTATAAATTGAAGAGCAATGGTGACAGAACGCAACTTTGCCTCACCCCTCTTTTTATTGAGATGCTTTCGGTCATATTATTTTCTACTTTCACGTTGGCATTTTGCTGCCAGTAGAGGTTGGCAATGATTCTCAAGTCTTTGTCATCAATTCCTGTTGTTTTCAGTATTCGAATCATTTTTTCATGTTGCACCCTGTCAAACGCCTTCTCGAAGTCAACAAAGCACATAAATACATCACAGTTCACATCTCGACTTCTCTGAGTCAGCACTTGTATACTGAACAGAGCTTCCCTTGTACCTAGGCCCTTACGGAACCCGAACTGAGTATCTTCAATGTGTTCTTCAATTTTGGGGTAAATTCTTTGGTGTATTATTTTTAGAAACAACTTTAAGACATGACTCATCAGACTTATGGTGCGATGTTCACTGCAATTTCTAGCCTTTGCCGACTTAGGAATCGGGATAAACGTTGACTTCGGCCAGTCAGAGGGTATATGTACTCCATCGTATATTGAATTAAACAACCTAACCAATAATGCAACTGCTCTATCTCCCAATATTTTCAGTATTTCAGTCAGAATTTTATCTGGTCCCGTTGCTTTCTGATTTTTTGCCAATTTAATGGATCTCTCTGTTTCAGCCCTGGTAATTGGTGGTCCAGTTATATTTTCCCGTACGCCATGATCCGCGTTTCGCTCATCTCCAAATAGCTCTTCAATATACTCTACCCATCTTTTTAGTTTGTCCTCTGTTTCCACGATTAGGCTTCCATTCTTGTCTAATATTGCACTTACACTGTTTATGCCCTGTCACCACTTTAAATTTTTTATGCAGGTTAAAGTCATAATGTATTCTCTCACACTCTTCAATCTCTGCACATTCGTTGGAGAAGTACACCGCCTTCGCATGTCTAATCTTCCTTCTTACTTCGGCATGAAGTTTCCTGTACGGATCCTCATTCCCTCGGACTTTCTTTTGTCTTCTGTCTTCCATTAGATTCAGAATTTCTTCCGTCATCCAAACTGTTTTCCTGGGTTTCCTATCTGGTTTCAATTTACTGTCCATTGCATCTTTTACAGTTTTGGCGAACCGATCCCACTGTTGATCTATTGAGGTTAGAGATTCTTGTGGTATAGTTTCTATGGCTTCATTTATCATATCAATCACTTCTTCTCTAGTCGTCTGATCTTTTAACTTGTTCAGATCCGGTCTTTTCGTGGTATCCAATTTTCGCACCTTCTTCAGCTGGCATGAAATCTTAGCGATCAGAAGAGAATGATCAGAGGGTACATCAGCTCCGGGATATGTTTTTACTGATGTGACTGCGTTTCTGTATCATTTCTTGATCGTGATAAAATCTATTTGGTTACGAATGATGTGTTTTGGTGAATCACCAGGTGCTTTCCACGTATACAAGCGACGTTTGGGAAGCCTGATGTGTTCATGATCGCCATTTCATTGTCCACACAGTACTGAACAAATTTGTCTCCACGTTCATTTCTGACACCCAATCCATACTCTCCGACAGTATCTCCTTCTTCACCCTTACCAACCTTGGCGTTAAAGTCACCTATTAGTATAGTCATTGTATTTGTCAGTTTAGTAATGTTATTTGATTTCAGGGTTTATTTCTACTATAATAAAATGTATTCTGGCAACGTTCCGGGCAGTGCCCTTTTTCTAGCCTGTAAAAATATCACATACAATATACAACAATTAAAACGAACAAACAATCTATAGGTATCGTAAACTGAAAAATATTTTGTTGAATAGAGATCCAATATAAAGAATCTTAAAGAATGGATTATATTCAGTCTTTTCCCAACTTATTTTGTTGGATGTCATTGAGGTTATAATGTCAACTGATTCTAGAAGTGTCACGTCATATTCAATTTCTTCTTCTTTGTGTTTGTTGGTCTGTTCATTTTAGATTATTCAAAAGAGTGGAATAGATGTTGTGTAAATTCCTAATATCTGATCTGTCGTTAATGGAATTCTCATTTTGTTTTATGCGGATCATCTCAAGAAATTCTCTAGACTATTTATTTGGTTCTCGGTCCAATACTACTGTTTCGTTATAATTGAAAGTGTGTTCATTCTCGGTTTTGTGTCTGTAAAGTGCCGTTGGTGTTTTGGAGTACTTGTGTCCTTTCAGTCTATCCTTCAACTTTTGCTCTGTCTGTCCTATGTATACGCCTTCACAATTATTACATTCAATCTTGTATACAACATGTGATGTTTCGTTTGCTGGTGTTGGTGATTTTAATTTACTATATAGATGTTTAATTTAGTTTACGATACCTATAGATTGTTGTTCGTTTTAATTGCGGTATATTGTATGTGATATTTTTACAGGCTAGAAAAAGGGCACTGCCCGAAACGTTGCCAGAATACATTTTATTATAGTAGAAATAAACCCTGAAATCAAATAACATTACTAAACTATTAAATGTACAGGGTAAATAATTCTATTTAACATTGTATTTGTCTTTACCTTACTCATTACTGTGTTTAAGTCTGAGTAGAACTGCTCTATCTCCTCTTCATCGCTTGCGCTTGTTGGGGCATACACCTGTATGAAATTAATTGGCACCGGTTTAGCGCGGATCTGTAGCATAATGATTCTATCTGAGACCGGTGTGGAGGCCATAACTGATCGATCGACTTCCAGTGATACAATAAATCCAACTCCATTACGATTGATAGTACTTTGATCCCCGGCATAGTAAACTGCATGTTCGTCCGATATTAACCTTCCCGTATGAGGCCATCTCATTTCACTAATTCCCAGCATTGATATATTCAGTCTCTTCATTTCCTTTATGGTGTTACTGAGTTTTCCACTCTCATACATACTTCTCACATTCCATGTTTCTACGTTTCTGTTGTTCGATCTTCCAAATTTGATACTGGCTGACCGGGAGATTCTTCGCACCCCTGCCCCATCTAAGAGGCGCCCGTACTCGGGGCCATTTTTTGAATTTGCAGCCATTATCATGATTTTTACTAGGGGTACTCTGTGAGTATTTAATGCAGTGGTTCCCCGTTGCCTTCTGCATCTCCATGCCGTTGACTATTATATAGTTCATCCGCCTTTAGGATCAATTTCTCAATCCAAGGACAAGAAGGTGCCCTTTTCTCTTCATGGCTCATCCACCCGTAGCTGTTGGCCAATTAGAGGGGACTTCTTATTCCGGCAGTCATTCGGTCGACAGAGCCTCGTTAGTTATCTTGCAGGGTGCACCGCGAGCAGGTGAGGTCATTTGGGCTGGTATACGTTCATATTACCATCACCCCTTACACCCCTTTGACGCACTAATGTCTCCAAACAAAAATTTCTAAATAATGCTGACGAAATTTTCGTGTCATACTTCGGGAAATACCGTTTTCTCGAAGAAATACTTAACCTATTTTCTTTTTGAGTACTTGTTCTAGGAGAGTGCTCTCGTTTTGCTTAGACATTTTTAGAATAGTCCAAGTATGTTGGACTAGGTCCTTTTTGGGCCAAATTCGTCTGATGGTTCAGGAGTTATAGGCATCTGAGTTTTAGTTTACTCCTAGTAAATTCATCAGATCAAGTTGTAACTTGGAAAATATTTGAGTAACGTTGGGACAACGTGACTAGTAAGATTTCGCAAAAATCGACCCGCTAGAAAATTTTTCTAAAAATTCCCAGAAAAAACTTTTTTAGTACTTTACACACCAACAGATAACCGTCTTATTCGAATAAGAGTTCGTGCATGTGTAATTAATATCTTACATAATTCTGATTCCGTTGTCGTTGCTTTCTTTAACTAGAAGATGTAATTATTTAATTCATTTACTCAAAGGCAAGCAATTGCAGAAGTTCAAGTTGATTAATTACGTTGATATTCACGTTCCGTGTCGAATAAAGGCTCATTAAAACTTTAGGGCGGCCATCGGAAATGAAACTACAGCAAATTTCCCATCTCCCGGTACAACCAACATTTTCCTCAATCTTATTGAAAACCCCCAAATTATTCGTCTGAAAATACGAATTTTTGTAAAATCGGAAAAAAGAAATGTCAAAAATTCCGTCAGAAATTTCAATCCTCCATGCTTTCATAGATACGTACTTGATCGACATCGGTCGTACGTATAACCCAGTTTCAGTTGGTGGTTCATTTACGGTGAAATAATGTAATGCTCGAAAAAGTCATTTAGAGGTTTCAGAAGATTCGATTTCGAAGAATCATCGCTTTTGTGTAATTTGAATTTTAATAATAATAATAATAATAATAATAACAGTATTGTGGCTGAAATGATACTGAAGGAAATCTGTAACTTTGGTTATTTTGATTAAACATATTTGCAATTTGGACTTGAACATACGAGATATTTCAAAGAACAAGAGCTTGATGAAGGAAAGATATTCTATATGGTGTTGATATGGCTACTTTTGATTGGTTTTTAGTAAAAAGGAATTTGAGCTCCGAACAAAACTAGGCTATGAGTACTTATTGTTAATATCAGATATAGGTTTGTTTATTCATCGTGGCGGATGTATTATATCACACTGTTCCAGAGTTCAGAAAAAGACTCTAGAACAAGCGTGAAAAGTTGCTGACTTCATGTCAGTGCTCTTCTAAATTTTTTGACATGGACTTACGCTAGCAAAAAGTCATTATGTGCGAATATTTGACACTGGCAAATATTCATTCCCTGAAATTTTCACGAAGAGCCATACAGATGTTCAGACGTTATGCCGATTGTAAAATGTAAAATAATTTTTTTTATACTTGAGAATAGCTACAATCAATAGCCGAAACGTCGTCATTGCTGAATAATAATAAAGAGTATTTAACACTGGAATAATTTCGGTCACCTATACCCAATAACTCAATATATGTTATCCTAACCAAGGTGCAGAACTTTATCAAGTACATCTAGGTAAGCTTAGTTCATGGGATTTTTGATATGACAAAATCGATCAGCTCTCACCGCTGGAGCCTTGACAATCAAATCGCCTAACATTATAGGATTCCATGTCTTCATATCCGTACTTATGAGTTTCCCCAAACACCGAAAGGTACCTACTAATGGGATTTAGATTATATAATATACATTCAGTGATGAGCAAATGTGTGAAACCGAATGAATATCTCTCGAATCATTATAGATATCAAAATGAAATTTGGAAGATGGCAGTAGATTGCCTGTTTGTTTTTATATTCTTTGACACTTCTTAACTTTCAGTTTCACCGGAAGTAATGTCAATTTCGAAATCTGCAATGGAATACCTGTATATTATTTTACTTTCTTATGAAACATCTTATTACGAGTACAAAAATATCGGGTTCGATATTTTTTATTTCAATGCCTACCGAGATAATATTTTGCCAAATATCTCAGAGGCCGTAACTGGCAATACTATACATAATTTGAAAGGTCTTGATATAACCTACAAAACGACGCTATGCATGATTAGTTTGGATATAGCTTTCAACAGTTATAGACGTGTAAACATGGAGTGCAGTAACGCCGAAATTCGCGCAATTTTAAAGTTCCCCATCGTTAAAGGCAAATCCGCTAGAGAAACGTTCCGTGAGATTAATGGTGTTTTGGGGGATGGTACTCTATCAGTTCGAACCACGGAGGAATGGTTTCGACGATTCAGAGCCGGTGAAAACGACACCATGGATAAGCCAGCCGGCGGAAGGCTTGTGACGACAAATACCGATCAAATCATGGGATACATCGAGTTAGACCGGCATGCGGCATCTCGTGACATCGCCTAGGAGATGGGAGTAAGTCACCAAACCATTTTAAACTATATGCAGAAGGCTGGATACAAAAAAAAGCTTGATGTTTGGATGACGCATGATTAGACGCAAAATAACCTTCTGGACCGAATCAACGCCTGCGATATGCTGCTGAAATGGAACGAACTCGACCCATTCTAGAAGCGGATGGTGACTGGCGACGAAAAGTGGATCACATACGACAATATCAAGCGAAAACGGTCGTGGTCGAAGGCAGGTGAATCGTCCCAAACAGTAGTGGTGTGAAGTTGAACTCAAATAAGGAGGGGGGCTTCTACGAGGGAGGTATTATGAAGTTGCCGTCTAGATGGAAACAGATTATCGAACAAAACGGCGCATATTTGAACTAAATTCGATCACTGTAACACTTTTTATAAAGCATTGAATAAAGACCAAAAAAGCGGAAGGGAGATATTTGACAAGTTATTATTAGCAGAAAAGTAACTAAAGAAAGGAAATATTCAATTGTATCTAGTAGTCCATGAAATTCGTTGTTAAAGATTATATTATTTTATTTTGATCGTGAAATGGCCGAATTAAGTGACAGATAAAAACAGAAATATAAATGATGATTGGGTATGGGGAGAGAAAAAGGACGCATCAAGAAGTTTGTGACCTTTTTAACATTGTTCATCTTAATGCACAAATATCCTGTTCACTAGTGACGAAAAGCGAAGGTACGATACAGGGGGAACAGTTAGCAATGTACCACAAAGTGGACGGTTAAAAAATCAACTAATTAAGGTGTAGCTCGAAATGTTGCTATATCTGTGGAAGAAAATCATCACTTATCCACATCCGAGCCAATATGCATGGAATTAACTGTCCGAATACGATTTCGATAGACGTTTACAATTTTGTGAAACGATGATGGATATTTGCAACCGTGATAATTAATAATTTTTTTAAATATGGTGTTTTCCGACGAAGCTACGTTTTGTTTAAACGGTACAGTTTTAATCGACGTAAGTGTCGCTACTGGTCATACACAACATCCTCAAAAATTGAACGTTTGGGTCGGCATTTATAACAACAGAATCATGGGACCTTTCTACAATAAACTTGAAACGGAGATAGGTATTTACAGCTGTTAGAGACACAAGTGATTCTGGCATCGGAGGTAAATGGACAATTAATACACTGGACTATTTTGTGTGGGGTCATTTAAAGTCTAATGTTTATGTTGATAAACCAAATAATTTGCAAGAATTAGCTGCAGGAATAACTCACGAGATACAGAGAATTCCACCAGAAGTAATAGCTAATGTTCCTAGAGAATTTACATCCGACTTGCTTATTGTCAAGAAGTAAAGGGTGCTCAGTTTGAACACCTAAGACATTAAGTTTCATTTAGTTGAGTGTCAATGTTTTGATAATCACTTGTATTATCAGGTATTGAAATAAAAAATATCGAACCCGAATTTTTGTACTCGTAGTGAATTGTTTCATCAGAAACTAAAATAAAATATAGGGTATTTCATTGCGAACTTAAAAATTGACATTACTTCCGGTAAAACAGGAAGATCAAAGTGGTTAAAAAATATGAAAACAAATAGGTAGTATCCATCTTCCAAATTTCATTTTGATATCTGTAATAATTCCAAAGAGATATTCTTGGTTCCATACATTTGTCCATCACTGTATGTATATACTTTCGCCCCTATCAGGCACACTGTGTGGCTTTTTAGATGTGTACGCGTTGCCACAGACGCTCGGGATTTATTCTTCGGGATATTTGAAAACATCCCTAGATTTGAACTCTGAATCTTGTCGCCTCTCCGGTAGAGAATATCGACAAACTGTAGACTCTGGACCACCGAGACCGATGTTACTTAAGTCGGCCTTATATGGCAACCACAGTTTTGTTCATTGAAACTAAAGTCTGAAAGAACTCTCGCAGTAGGTAAATATTTGAAGCAATTCCTGGCTATATTTATTTTCATACGACTAGGAATGATATCATCCTCTCAGATATACAACGTAATACTCATAATTGCAAAAATGCGGAGGTTTAATTGCTATTTATGAAAGGATTTATGTGCAATCTGCCAGATCGTTATTCAACAAATTGAATTGTTTCATAAGGATGGAAATCCGTCTCTGAAAGGTTATGTTAACTAATTTTTCATTTTCTATCATTTTAATGTGGGTGGCAACTCCAAAATTTTACAATTTCACAAGGCAACGCGATTTAATTGTAAAAACTCATAACAATAAATGTAGAAAGGCGCTGACTTGAGATAATGAGTATTTACGCGCATGTTATGAATCATTTTCCGTACTCTAGAACAGTGTGATACTTTAACAATCACCACAATTAATAAACAAACCTTTATTTCAAATTCATAAGAACCACTCACAGTTTTCCTTCAGTTTTGTTGGAAGCTTAAATTCTCTTTTCCCAATAATTGAACAAGAGTTCATCGAAAACCATTTGCAAAATTTTTTTCCACATAGTTCTCATACTTTGAAAAACGTAATATATTCAACTACAAATTACACAAAGGCGATGATTTTTCGGATTCGAATCTTCTGAAACTTCTACAGGGCCCTAAGGATAATGGATCATCCACTATAGACATAGCGGAATATTAAACTTTCTCAGAGCACCATTTTTAATTTTTATTCTGACAATATCAAATGAAGGGTACAAACAAATATTCACTCATTTTTCAGTTCATTCCATGGACTTCTGTGAACCCTTTCCTAAAGTGAATTTAAAAAATCCTATATCTTCTTAGAATAGAACGCTACGATAATGAAATTTGAAAATATGTTACATATCAATAACGTCTATACATTCATAAATTTTTGTTTACTCAGACGAATAACTTATGAGAAGATATGAAGTATTGAAAAAAAAATTTTCTTGGAAATTTTTTTAAATTTTCTAGAGTGTTGATTTTAATCTCATTCATATATCATCCAAGTTACAGCTTTATCTGATGGATATTTTACCTAGGCGTCATAATTATTTGGACAATTAACTTACCTATTTTGAAAATATGAGAACTCTTGTTCATATTCTTTGTAGAAAAGGAGAGTATACAGGCAGCCAGCAGGCCGGATACACTCAAATTCAACCACGGATTCTTCATCAATAAGTCGAACCCAATCCATTAAGACCAATTTCAGTTAGATATCAAAAAATTATATCATGCTGTTTAACTAGTATTCTCAAGTAGAGCAAGCGAGCAAAAAGTGTCAATCGAAAAGTGTTGTTTCCTTTAATACGAAACAATAAGATCGATTAGACAGAATAACAAACCCAACAGGGATCTTCATTCTTCAAACTTGCAGCTCTCTAGCTGGTTCTGTTATTTTGCTCACGGATGGACAGAATCTATTTTTACCATGAATTCTTTATCAGTGAGCCCAACCGAAATAATTGATACCCGTTTCGTATTTACAGTCTTTTGGGAAAATTGATGAGCACACATCAGTTTATGCGAACAAGGTCGCCAAAAATATGGTTCTAATTTGAAAAATGAAGAAACTATTGACGTAGGGTCAGATAGCTTTAGAGCTCTTGTTAAACCGATAGTGAGTTATTCAAACATAAAAATCACATCTCCAACGGCAAGAAGGTTTGCCTGGAGGATAATTACATTGTAGATATGTAGATGATACTTTCATTATTTGGCAACACGGAAGAGACACTTTAGATGGATTCCTTCAATATCTAAACAATCAAGAGGAATCAATTAAATTCAGAGACAGACAACTTCCATTCTGAGATGTACTCGTACATAAACAAAATGGAATCTCAAGCACCACTGTGTATAAAAAGCCAACGAACACAAGACAATATCTACATTTTGATTCAAACCACCAAACCACCAAACTAAATACTAAATTGGAAGTAGCAAAATGTCTATTTAATAGAGCAATAAATATTTGTTGCACTGGAGAAGACCAAAATGAAGAAATAAATAACATCTCGAAAACTCTTAGAAGTAATGGCTACCCAAAAAGATATTAGAGAAAACTAGACGAACAAGAGAAAGTCAACCTGAACCAACAGATATAAATCAGACCATTAAAACTGTAATTCCGTATGTAAAAAGGTTTGTCGGAGAAAATGAGAAGAATTGGAATTAGATACAACATAACGACTGCATTCAAAACTCAAGACACTATCAGAGCTAAACTTACAAAAGTTAAGCCTAATAATGAGACACAAAGGACAAAGAACTGCACATATGAATTACCTTGCGAGTGCGGAAGATCTTACATCGGAGAAACTAAACGTCCTCTGAATGTACGAATAAAAGAACATCAGAAGCTTCTACGAGTACTAGACAGCGACAAATCCAGGTTGGTCCAACATGCTGTAGATGAGAATCATCGTATAATGTGGGATGAAGCATCAATAATATCCAAAGAGGAAAAGCTTGCAAGAAGAAAAATCAAAGAAGCAGCATTTATGAAAATAACACCTGATTCCATAAGTGCTCCATCTATAGATCTGCCAGAAGTTTGGACGCCGATAGTTCGATCCAACTTAAAAAGATCATCATATCACAGATGAGTATATAACATCGTTAATTTTCTTTCATGACTTCTGTCAATATTGACTTTTTGAAAACTGATAATTTTCAAAGGTTTTTTTACTTTTCCTCCTTGATAAAGATAGAAGATGTCTATCGAAACGTCGGAAAACATTAGATCCACAATAGATGATGGTAATAGCCCAAACAATCATTCAACTCTAAGGTTTATATTGATAAACCAAATAATTTGCAAGAATTAGCTGCAGGAATAATTTACGAGATACAGAGAATTCCACCAGAAGTAAAAGCTAATGTTACTAGAGAATTTACATCCGACTTGCTTATTGTCAAGAAGTAAACGGTGCTTAGTTTGAACACCTAAGACATTAAGTTTAATTTAGTTGAGTTTCAATGTTTTGAAAATCACTTGTATTATCAGGTATTGAAATAAAAATATCGAACCCGAATTTTTGTACTAGTTGTGAATTGTTTCATCAGAAACTAAAATAAAGTATAGGGTATTTCATTGCAAACTTTAAAATAGACATTACTTCCTGTAAAACCTGAAGATCAAAGTGGTTAAAAATATGAAAACAAATAGGTAGTATCCATCTTCCAGATTTCATTTTGATATCTCTAATAATTCCAGAGAGATTTACTTGGTTCCACACATTTGCCCATCACTGTATATATATACTTATGAGTTTCGCCCCTGTCAGGTCAGGCACACTGTGTGGTTTTCTAGATGTGTAAGCGTTGCTTCAGACGCTCGGGATTTATTCTTCGGGATATTTGAAAACAGGATATCCCGAGATTTGAACTCTGCATCTTGTCGCCTCTCCGGTAGAGAATATCGACAAACTGAAGACTCTGGACCACCGAGACCGATGTTACTTAAGTCGGCCTTATATGGCAACCACAGTTTTGTTCATTGAAACTAAAGTCTGAAAGAACTCTCGCAGTAGGTAAATATTTGAAGCAATTCCTGGTTATATTTATTTTCATACGACTAGGAATGATATCATCCTCTCAGATATACAACGTAATACTCATAATTGCAAAAATGCGGAGGTTTAATTGCTATTTATGAAAGGATTTATGTGCAATCCGCCAGATCGTTATTCAACAAATTGAATTGTTTCATAAGGATGGAAATCCGTCTCTGAGAGGTTATGTTAACTAATTTTCATTTTCTATCATTTTAATGTGGGTGGCAACTCAGAAATTTTACAATTTCACAAGGCAACGCGCTTTAATTGTAAAAACTCATAACAATAAATGTAGAAAGGCGCTGACTTGAGATAATGAGTATTTACGCGCATGTTATGAATCATTTTCCGTACTCTAGAACAGTGTGATACTTTAACAATCACCACAATTAATAAACAAACCTTTATTTCAAATTCATAAGAACCACTCACAGTTTTCCTTCAGTTTTGTTGGAAGCTTAAATTCTCTTCTCCCAATAATTAAACAAGAGTTCATCGAAAACCATTTGCAATATTTTTTTCCACATAGTTCTCATACTTTGAAAAACTTTATATATTCAACTACAAATTACACAAAGGCGATGATTTTTCGGATTCGAATCTTCTGAAACTTCTACAGGACCCTAAGGATAATGGATCATCCACTATAGACATAGCGGAATATTAAACTTTCTCAGAGCACCATTTTTAATTTTTATTCTGATGATATCAAATGAAGGGTACAAACAAATATTCACTCATTTTTCAGTTCATTCCATGGACTTCTGTGAACCCTTTCCTAAAGTGAATTTAAAAAATCCTATATCTTCTTAGAATAGAACGCTACGATAATGAAATTTGAAAATATGTTACATATCAATAACGTCTATACATTCATAAATTTTTGTTTAATCAGACGAATAACTTATGAGAAGATATGAAGTATTGAAAAAAAATTTTTCTTGGAAATTTTTTTTAATTTTCTAGAGTGTTGATTTTAATCTCATTCATATATCATCCAAGTTACAGCTTTATCTGATGGATATTTTAGGCGTCATAATTATTTGGACAATTAACTTACCTATTTTGAAAATATGAGAACTCTTGTTCATATTCTTTGGAGAAAAGGAGAGTATACAGGCAGCCAGCAGGCCGGATACACTCAAATTCAACCACGGATTCTTCATCAATAAGTCGAACCCAATCCATTAAGACCAATTTCGGTTAGATATCAAAAAATTATATCATGCTGTTTAACTAGTATTCTCAAGTAGAGCAAGCGAGCAAAAAGTGTCAATCGAAAAGTGTTGTTTTCTTTAATACGAAACAATAAGATCGATTAGACAGAATAACAAAACCCAACAGGGATCTTCATTCTTCAAACTTGCAGCTCTCTAGCTGGTTCTGTTATTTTGCTCACGGATGGACAGAATCTATTTTTACCATGAATTCTTTATCAGTGAGCCTAACCGAAATAATTGATACCCGTTTCGTATTTACAGTCTTTTGGGAAAATTGATGAGCACACATCAGTTTATGCGAACAAGGTCGCCAAAAATATGGTTCTAATTTGAAAAATGAAGAAACCATTGACGTAGGGTCAGATAGCTTCAGAGCTCTTGTTAAACCAATAGTGAGTTATTCAAACATAAAAAATCACATCTCCAACGTATTAGTATTTCAAGGAGATAACTGTATAGCGAACAATATTATCGCAATTTTCAGATACCAATCAGTTCCATTTCAACATAAACATCTCATACGCACTTTAACTTGAAACACCCTGTATAATGTGTCGTAAATGTAATTGCTCGGTTCCTCCAAGATCGAACCAGGAGTTTCCGCGCGTAAAGTAGGTACTCAAACCATTGTAGTTACCTACAAATTAAGAGTTCACACAGTTTTGCATTGAGAAATACTAGCGAGTAATTATTGAAACTTTGAAAAATAATCGGTGATATATCAGAATCATTTGGAAAGTGGAAAGTTGAAAAGCAAATTCTCGGTATTCTGAAACTACTGGGTCTATTTGGCAGAATAAAGAACTTAGAGGGGATATTTATTGCTCAAACGCATCCTGTCCTAATTTCCTTCGAAGTAATCCGTCCTTACAAACGGACATAATTGATTATGACCACGGATTCTTCATCAGTTCAAACCTATGAGCACTCTGCTCAGGTGAGCAAGAACGCCAAAAAAAAAAATTTTGGGTAGGTATATCCTTATCCAAATTATTGGTACGCCCTATATTGTGTTATTAATAAATCAGTAGATGCCCATTAACGATACTAGAAATTATGAACATAGTAAAAGACTTTGTTTTTAAATGTCAAATTTTTCTTCGATATTCTAAAAACTTTTTCGTCAAGCCTGGCTCTCCAAATTGAAAGGTATTCAGAATTGAATACATATCCAAGTGGAAAATATAAAAAAAAATCTCCGAACATTTTCTTCCCGCCCCCTGTGTAACCGGAAGTACCTACTGAAGCTTCAAAAATATTCTATCTGTCAAGAATGTACAACAAGATTGTCGCAATTTCGAGATCTTCTACAGAAACATTAATTAAATAGGTATAATACACTCGAAATTAAAACACATTCTAGGAAAAGAAAAAATTCGAACATTTCGAATTTTTATGAAACATAAATTCAAGACAAAAGTTCTTGTTCGACAAAATCCGGTGCTATATGGGTCTTAAAGAACTTATTTAATGAAATATACTACGCGAATAATAATCCTACACATACCTTTAATTACCATATGAACAAAATTCAAAATGCAATAATTTTTATAAAATTATTTGAACTCACATAATATTTTACACAATGAAGTTGGTATCTCTCTTGTTCTCGAAGAACAGAATTAGTATATTTTCAAGAGCCTGTTCACTTCATATTTTCTCATTAAATTTGGCGTCCGGAGGTTTCTCAACAAACAAAATTCTGAAGAGTAAAATAAAAACTGGTGTACTCACTCTGATGGCCTTATCAGATGATATCAAAATAATGAAGAATATTTGAATCAATTGACGCTTCCATAAATATCAATCAATATTTCCTGTGAATTCAGCATCAAATTATATTTGTCACTGTCTCCTTTTGTCACCATATGTTCAACAATTCCACTATTGAAAATGTATATGGCTTGAAATTTGATCTTTTCAATCAATTAAGCTATTGAAATTATCGAAATTTTTATTTATGGCCTCTTTAATTATTCTTGATTATTAGTGAGCCTAAGAAATAATACTTTTTATCCATTAAAAATATTTTATGTTGAAATTTTACAAATGCAATAACATTGAAAGAAAATAGTTAAAAGTTTATTTTCACAGTTTTACATACATAATATAAAATAAAAACTCGAGTTATATAGATAAAAAATAAATGGCACGTTGCTCTCAAGCAATATGTCATGAACAGCAGACATCAGACTATTTTTAAATGAAATTTATATCAATTAATTCCTCTTCATAAATATTTTCTATATTATATAGATATACTCACAATCAAATTAATTCTCTGGGAGAAATGACTTGACACTTATCAGCAATTGAAATACAAATTCAGAATCTAGTGATCTCTAAATACACAAAATGGCAGTTCAGAGGAATCATACCTAATTCTGCAAGATCTATGTTCTGGGTTTATAACTTCTGTTCACCAGGGAATGACTAAGAAGCCATCTGAGTCCATTTAACATTTTCTTTGCCCATAATTTCATTGAATACTAAAAGAGTCCCTTCTTCTTCTTTTTTCCATCCACAGTTTCTCGACTTCCTTCTAATGATCTCCTTCTTAGTTCATCAATAGTAACCTGATTCTCTTTCTCCCATGCTTCTTTCTCCATTTCAAACTGTCTCCGTTTGTCTTCGAGCTCCTTAGCCTGTTGTTCTAGCTGCTTCTTAGTTGCTTCATGCCTTCTGGTCAGTTCTATCTCACTATCTTTCAGTTTCTGTTTCTTCTCCCTCACTTTCATTTCGAAAACTTGTTCCATTTCTGCTTCCATTTTCTTCATCTTCAAATCATGTTCACGTTTTCTTCATCCATTTGAGCAAGTGGATTTTTGTTGAGAATTCTTGTGGATTTGCTGTCAACTCCTAAACCGGCTAATTTTCTACATCTATAATTTTCATAATGAACATTATTAGTAACATCTTTCAGGTCTTGTAAATGTGTTCTAATCACCATATTTCTCAGAGCAATAAAATCACAATGTTCCAAGTTTTCAACTTCTGCAATACCCCAGGGTACTGTCGACCTCTTAATTTCAAATCCCTCAATTTCAACAACTGCATTTGAGCCAACTACAGCAAAAGGAACTCGTTCTTTGAGTGATTTGTTGTGTTTGTTTTCATCCTCATCTTCACATGAATCAGGAAACTCATATATTTTAATTTTATGCAGAGTTATTTCATTCAGAATTTGTTTTTTGAATAACTTACATTCTTCAGCAGTCAGAGTATCAGCTTTTGCAATAATAGGAATAATATTTACTTTATCACATAAACGTTTCATGAACTCGATATCCAGAGATTTGAGTCCATGGCCAGATGGTTGTATGAAGTATAAACAACAATGTATTCTCATATCGGGGCTCTGCTTCCTTGTGACCCTGGCTTCACAATTTAGGTAATCTTCATATTTAGATTCAATATATTCTATAATAGGAACCCAGCAATTACTATTATCCACAGCATCACCAAATCCAGGTGTATCAACAACAGTCAGTAATAAGTTAACACCATTTTCTTTCAACATCACTCTTGTAGTTTCAACAGCCACAGTTTTTTTGAGCCTTTGAGTTGGTCCAGGATAATCAGTAGAATTATAAATATCTGTGAGAAACATGGAATTGATGAGAGTTGATTTGCCCAGTCCTGATTCGCCTACTACCATTAATGTAAATTCAAAACCTTTTTTCACTGCTTTCCGATAAACTTGATTAGGTAAATTCGCAAAGCCTACATATCCATCCAATTCTTTTATTTTTGGCCTTTCTTTCACTATTTCAGGTGTGGATTCTTTGCTATTTTCTTCTTTGGTTGATTCTGGGGTTGACGGTTTGACTGGAGGTTCTGGGGTTTATTTTCAACTGGAGGAACTTTATTTGAAATTCTGTTAGAATCTTTGTTTGTGTCTGCAGATGAATTGTTGAAAAACATTTCTCTTTTACTTTGCATTGCGGAATTAGAAGTTATTTCGGAACCGTTGGTGCCATTGGTTGTACCATTTGGTGTTAAGCCAGAAGTTGGACTTTGTTGGTCCATGAATTTTGCCTCATTGCTAAGCGATCGAGGCTGGAGAGACGATAAGATCCGCCAATGCCATCTTTGTCACGATCTCTATTAAGTCCACTTCCAGCATTGAAACTTGAAGTATACTTAGGCAATGTAGGGGGTGGTGTCGGTTTTTGGTCCGTATTTTTATTCAGAAGAGCACTACTTGAGGTATACATATAACTGCTCGGCATAATGTTCGGTCGAGATTTGATTGTAGCAGTAGGTTGAGTAGTAGGGACATTATTCACATTATTAGCACTCATTGTTCAAGTAATTACACTTCACACATCATTCACAATTTCATTGTTTGTTAACTTTTGTTTACAGTTCCTCCTTGACAGAATGACAGTTACACCGGCTCCGGGCTTCGATGAGTAATGTTTCTTATAAACCACGCCCGTGTGGCGTCCCTCTAACTGAAAATGAAAACACTCCTGTAAAACTGTCGTTTGTATTCGAAAATTGAATAAACTTACAGTAATGCTTGAGCAATTAGTCTGTATTTACATCTATGAAGGTGGAAGATCAAACTAGATAACACAATATACAACAATACAACTGAACTACGCAAGTGAGATGAACTTCGATCGGATTCGCTGCATTTACTGAAAGCAACTCCAGATGGCGAACTTGTCATGTTCGCCTCCTGTCCCAGCGAAGTTGTACGCTATTCGTAGGTTGTGGAGGAGACGAAGATAGCGTGAAGCGGTGTTGTCGACATCGATTTTTCATCAGGGAATTCCAGAATTATTAGGAACTTGACTATATATTATTTTACAAACGTCGCCATATCGTAAATGATATTTTCACCAATCAAAATGTACGATTTAAATTCAATGCAATGATGTACATTTTTAAATGCTCATGCCTCCTCAAAGCAAATTATTATATTTTGCCTTACTAGCTACCAGAGTGATTGCTCAGTAAATAAGAATAAAGTGCATAATGTCAACTGTCATAAACTTAAAATGAACAAATTCATCTAACATGTCATGAAGGGTTTGATGAAGTCATGTACGTCTGTTTTTGGCGCTCTTGTTCACCCGAACAGAGTGCCTATCATTTTGCCCGAATGTCTGTAATTTTGGAATATCGAGCCGAAAATGGTCTCAATCGATTGGGTTCGACTCCTGATGAAGAATTCGTGGCGAAAGTTGAGTCTGTCCGGCCGGCCGTCCGGCCGGCTCGGCCGTATCCTCTCTAGCATCCAAAAGGAATCAGCTAGAGTTTTCAAATTTTCAGAATAGGTTAATTGTCCAAATATCTCGGTCAAGTTCGTTATTAGGCCAAATCCGTCGGATGGTTCAGTAGTTATGAGCATCTGAAATTTTGTTTCCTCAATAACTACTAGAATATCCATCCGATCAAGTTGATACTTGGAATGTTATTGAGGAGGCTGAAACGAAACGGCTTGTAAAATTTCGCAGAAATCGTCACACTAGAAAATTTTTAAAAATTCCCAAAAAAAAATTTCAATACTCAATATCTCCTAAGACTTCAATTAGATTTAAACAAAAATCCGTATATATATTGAGGTTACCGATATCTTACTCATCCTCAAATTTCATTGTTGTAGCTTTTCCCCTTCTGAAGATATGATCATTTTTTTCATTTACTCAAGAGAAAAATAGAAATGTCATGAAGTCCGAGCTTTGTCATTGAAAGATTTGCCATCACAGATCGATATTCGTTTGACAACTTGCGGACCTAGATATCAGTGTCAGTTGGCGTAATATCAATCAAAATATTCATAGAGGTAGAATTCGATGTCGATGACGTTGTCAAAATTCAGAAAAGCACAGTCGTGATATTAATCAAAAAATTTTTTATCATAGAGAAAGAATTTGATGGCGTTGTCAAAACTCAGAAAAGAAATGACGTAAGTTTTTAGGAGAAGCATAGAACAAAATTTGGTGAAAATTATGAGTAGTTATTTTCAAATTGAGATAAAGGTTTGTTTATTCATTATTCATTTATTCACCCGATCAGAGAGCTTATAGATTTGTTAGGGTTTGAATATTTACTCGCAAGTAGCTCAACAAGAGCGCCAAAGCAATCTGACCTCACGTCAGTGCTTTCTAAATTTTTAAATCTACCGATTAGGCATTTCTGGAGAACTGAACCTATTCGCTAAATCTCCAAATTGGGATTATAATAATTCTCAACATTTTTTATAAAGCTGAAATATTCTTGAAGAGACATTTGGGCAAAACGATGCAAGCTGTTGTACTTGAAGAAGCGCGCAAAATGCATTTAATACTCATATGAGGTTTCAAATAAAATTACGAAAATTGTGAGAGAAATTGGGTTTGGGTTTTAAATTTGAACTGTAATTTTTGGGCGCTTTTGTTCACCTGAACTGAGTGTTTATCCCATTGCCCAGATCTACAGCGCGCGTCAAAATTATGGAAGAAATTCATTTTCTCAGGAGAAAAAAATCCTAAGACTGGTTATTTTTTGTTTCACTTTTACCAAATTTTTATGCATTTTGTAAATCAACCCTCTGAATTTGAATAGGGAAGTGGGTTATATGGTACATTTTAGGCAAGGTCTCTTTGTATCTTTTTTACAAGCGTGAGAATTTTTTTTTCAATTAGTTAGTTCAAAGAGATTTTCAATATGTTCACTTTGCTATTTACTTCGAGACATGAACTTTTATCCTGTGGTTTAATAAATTCAAAATTACATTATTTATATCGAGAAGATAATGGGAAGATACAACTGTTTGGTCTAGCCCCGAGGTTGGACCAATATATTTCAGACATGTCGGCGAACATTTTCCCGTTATCGATCCTGATACCACCATTCAATTTTGTGGAAAATACAATTTTGGTTCGCCAGTTCGAATTTTGAGGAATTTATTTAATTTAAATGACATTTTATGGAATCAAATCGGCAACGCCGCTGCCAGACCTGACCACGGATATCGTAATGTGTATCGATTGAAAGAAGATTCGATTTCATTGTGAAGAACACAGGATTTGGTGCTATCTGATTTATGTTTCCTTCTTATCCCTCAGGAATTTCCTTGACTTACAAGTTATTAGTCAGTTTTACTACTTATTTCATCAGTTGCCCTCGAAGTAAGATAGGAAAGAGGACTACAATGCCTTTCCGTTCATTTTAAGTTAAATAACTTAAATCTTTGGTCGTTTGGCGAAATTTCTGCAACGCTTCATGCTTGAATGTCCCCAAAAGATCATTATGTTACTTGTTACGTGTTTCGTTACCTATTTCTCGTTGCGTCAGCTTAAATTATTACGCTAGGTCAAAATTTCACGAAGTTATCCGCAATCATATTCCAATTTGTAGTCTACATTCGGGTTTCGGTGTCGATGACCCTGAAAAATATGTTGAGCTTGTCATTCGATTTCTTTCATCAATTAAATGAATACTTTTCACATGAGAATTAATTTTTCAGCAATTTGAAAAATCCTGATCAGTGAAAACAACGGTTTGCATTTTGTGAGTTTTATTTTTGAATGAATTAACTGACCCATTGACGTGACCCTCTAGGTCTTTTTAATTCAGAAAAACGTTTTTCTCTATCTAGACCTCTAAAATGATTGGATTGACTCCTCGATGAAATATCATGGTCAAAGTTGAGTTTATCTGAACGTCTGGCTGGCCGACCGAATTTGCCGTATCTTTCAAAGGAGATGACGTATAGAATTCTTCGTCCAGGCCCAGATCTACGATTTTTTCTGACCGGGACAAAAATTCATGATGGCGCCCCCCCTAAGGTTGAATATGAAAATTGAAAGCTTTTAAAAATATATATATATATATATATAATTTCCTCATTTGTGTAATGTATGAATTATTCATAAAATATAACAAGAAATCTATAATATAAAAATGAATCGCAAAATGTGTTGGTAAGCGCATAACTCAACAACACCTGGACCAATTTGGCCAAATCTTTTTTTAAAATGTTCGTTGAAGTTCAAGGATGGTTTTTACGGCGAGAAAAATTATTGCTGGAAAAACCCTAAAAATAGCCCTTTTCTTTTTCCCATACAAATGATTTGTAACTAAAACGTAGTCAATTTGAGCTTTATTGCTATGGTATAAAGTTCATATTAAATTACGAATGTTTTTATTTATGACTACTATTAGTCAATGTACGTGGCCCAACATCATTCCAACTGTTACGAACTGTTGATGGTGAATTGTGTGGATCCTACAGAGAAGCCTGTCAACGTTTGCCATTGCTTGAAAATGACGCTCATTGAGATCAAACTCTCAATGATGCTGTAATATCATCACACGCTCATCAAATACGAACATTGTTTTCTATAATCATATCTACATGCTTCCCATCAAACCCAATTGATTTGTGGATCAAGTACAATTGTTATATGTGTGATGATATTTTATATCAAATACGGAATAGAATGGGAAATCCAAATATACAAATCAGTGAAGAAATTTACAATGAAGCATTGATTTCAATTGAGGACATGTGCTTGATAATGTCAAACAAACTATTAATTCAATTAGGCCTGACCGCGCCCAATCTTCCAATGCATGACGCTTTTAACCAAGAGTTGCATCAAGAAAAACTGTATGATCTTAACGCTTTGAAAGAATTAATTCAAACAAATCTTCCACTGTCAAATGAACAACAGAAGTATGTATTTGAAACTCTTATGAAAGTAACAAATGATGAAACTGGAGGGATTTACTTCTTAGATGCACCTGGTGATACAGGAAAAACTTTTTTGATTTCATTAATATTAACAACAATTCGCTCACAAAATAAAATTGCCAGCCCATTCAGCACTGAAATTGCCATTAAATATGCAAAGCAATGAAACTCCAACCTGCAACGTTTCGAAGAGCTCTGCAATGGCAAAGGTTTTGCAGCAATGTAAATTGATTGTTTGGGATGAATGCACGATGGCCTATAAAAAATTCTTTGGAGGCTTTAGACAGAACCTTAAAAGATCCTCGGAGCAATAATAACCGATTTGGTGGTGCAATGATTTTATTAGCAGGAGATTTTCGTCAAACATTGCCAGTAATTCCACGATCAACGCCAGCTGATGAACTCAATGCATGTCTAAAGTCCTCCAATTTGTGGAAACATGTCAAAGTACTTCATTTAAGCAAGAATATGCGTGTCGAGTTGCAAAATGACCAATCTGGAAACATATTCTCTAAACAACTCATTGACATTGGTAATGACAAATTTCCTATAGACATGTTGACTGGCTGCATTAACTTTCCTCAAAGTTTTTGTCAGTTAACTCGATCAAAAGATGAACTTATTCAGAAGGTGTTTCCAGATGTTTCTCAAAATTACAGAAACCATGATTGGTTGAGCGAACGAGCTATACTGGCTGCAAAAAACATAGATGTAAATGAATTAAATTTCAAAATTCAAGAACAAATTACAGGCGAATTGAGGATATATAAATCAGTTGATTCGGCTACTAATCAAGATGATGTAATCAACTATCCACCGGAATTTTTAAACTCGCTGGATTTGCCAGGATTGCCACCTCACAATCTTCAATTAAAGGTTGGATCGGTGGTTATAATGTTGCGAAATATCAACCAACCGCGTCTTTGCTACGGTACACGGTTAGCGATAAAAAAATTACTAAACAATGTGATAGAAGCAATTATACTCAAAGGAAAGTATAAAGGAGAAGATGTTCTCATACCGCGCATCCCAATGATTCCGACTGATGTACCATTTGAGTTTAAACGACTACAGTTTCCAGTGCGGCTTGCTTTTGCTATGACTATAAACAAGTCCCAGGGGCAATCATTAAGTGTTTGTGGTATTAATCTAGAAAACCCATGTTTCTCACATGGTCAATTGTATGTTGCCTGTTCCCGTGTTGGAAAACCATCAGATTTGTTTATCTATGCGCCAGGTAATCAAACAAAAAACATCGTGTACCACAAAGCACTACAATGATAATAATGATAATTATGATTCACATGATTAACAATAAAGCGATTACTTACTTTTAAATCCTTATATATGTTTTATTTAATTATTTTTTATTCACAACGCCCTATCACCAGGGTGACGGCACATTACAAATCTTTTTGACAGGACGAAGTCTGTCGGGTCAGCTAGTAAATAATAAAAATAAATACTAATAATGAAAAAAATATCACAAGGAAAGAATGAATTCATGAATTATGAATTATCCATAAAAAATAACATATAATAAAAAGAGTAATGAAAATAAATACTAATACTTATTAAAAAATATCACAAGGAAAGAAATTAAATTTTTTTCTTCACAGCTTCACGCGGCGCACTTTTCTTTCCGCGAACGCATCTATCAGCTCCTCGAAATCGAAACGTTTGTGAACCCATGTTTATGAAACTTTTTCTTCTCCAACATACTCAAAGAATCTCTCCTTTTCGTTTGTACGTTCAATTTAGGAACTACCTGCTTATTCTATTGATATTCAATGACTGACTCCCTATTATAATTGAAAATTGATTGAAGAAAAAATTTGAAGGTGTATATCTATGTTTATTTTCTTCTTGTATTTTCAAAAATAGAATGAAAATATTTCAGCCTTTAGCATGATTAATCGACGTGAATGGAAGGAGTAATTGAAGTTTCAGTAATTTAAAAAAATCTAAATCAAGGTTATATACCACATTCCAAGTCAACATGAGCTCAGCAATCCTGAAAGGTTTCAAAAATCTCCGAAAAGATTTGTGAATACTTACTTTCCAAGAAAATGCGATTGAAAAAAAGCTTTCAGTACCCTGTGCCCTGTCTTATGTTATTATCAATTCAATAATGACAAATTATCTCATAATAATATATGATGCCCTGTCTCTTTTCAACACCCTATATATTTTACCGTGAAGTCATAATTTTAATTTTACTTCCAGTAATTCAGTAGAACACTCTTATGACATCAATTCATACGAAATACATTGAATACTGCTCGTAAAATTAAAATACTTTAATTTTTAATATGTTATCTTCCTATTCTTCCTTACCTGTTTTACGTCATTCGTAGATGACTGAATGTTATGCAGTTAATAATTGATCGATTGAATCCTCATTTATTTTAAAGATTTTTGTCATAGTGATGGTTTATCATATTTCCATTTTACAGTTTCGATTATAGCATTAGAAAATGAATTTTTTCCGAGATAATCCAAAAAAAATAAATATCCTTTGGTTGATTTTGGCGCCCCCTTAAGCTGGCGCCTGGGGCGCTTGCCCCTCCCCCCCCAGGTCCGTGCCTGTCTTAGTCTATAATATTAATTATCATAATAGTAGTATAGATAAGTGTTCAGTGATCTCGTTTATGTCATATTCGTTATTGGGCAAAAAAGTGTCATTTGAAAAATAATTATTTTTCGAAAGTATTGAATCAGTTTAATAACCAAGTTAGAAGTGATATTTATCCCTCAATTCTATCATGAAAATTTCATCTCTGTAGCTCATTCCTTTCGGGCGTAATGGAGCTCACGGACGGACAGAATGTCTTATCGATAGTAAAAAAACAATTATCATTTGCTTATATCGCCCCAGCTGTTTCAACAAACTGGAGTTAGATACGTTCTTTGAGAAGATGCATAACATTTTTATTAAATTAACAAGGGAACGATGTTCGTTTGTGATAACTGGAGATATCAACATTGATTTTCTTTCAGAAAATTTGTTAGCAGAGAGGTTCATAACACTTGTTTGAAGGTTCAATGCCAATGTATGATTACTGAACCTACTAGGGTAACACCAACATCTTCGACATGTATCGATAATATTATAACCAATATCGAAAATGATACCTCGGCAAGTGTTTTCGAATAGCATATTTCTGATCACAGAGTGCAAATGTTCAGTTCTGTATCGTTCGGAGATATTATTAGCAGAAAAAGAAATTCGTCTTATAAATGAGTCTACTACTGACGTGTTTATGATGTCCTTGTCTCTAGTGGACTGGAACACATTTTCAACTGCTTCTGTCACTTATGTGGACTTGTGGACCTTCAGTGGGATAGATTCCGTGAGACCTATAAACGAATATTGGATAGCTCATAGCTCATTTCCATTTCCAACAGATGTTCCCTACGCACTTCGTCTCTCTGAGGGGCGATCTGAGTTGGCCCGAACTCACCGGATTTGAGCATTTGCGATTTTTTTTGTGGGGCTACCGTAAGGAAGAGGTTTTTAAACATCGTCCTCACATCTTAAAAGAGCTAAAAGAAAGAATTCGAGAGGACATTGGCGGTATACCCATCGAAATATGTCGTAATGCGGCAGAAAACTTTCAAAATCACTTCCATCAATGCATCGCTGCTGGCGGCCATCATCTTCTCTGATGTAATTTTCAGAACTCGATACATAAAATGGCATGATGAAACGAATAACATTTAATACATGTAATTCCTGTAAGGTGTATAGTTTTTTTTTAATAGCCTTCCAAAACTGCACTGTCTGTTTTGCCTCATCCTGTACTTTGATGGTATTAGTTCGTTAAGGGAATTTACATTTATACAGGGTGTTCTATTTAAAAAAAGAAACTGAGTATGGGAGATTTACGCGAATGAACATTTACATTTGAATTTATGTTTGAATATCGTACACCTAAATTCAAAAGTTGACGTGTTTCAGCATTTTCATCATCTTCTAGAATAATGATGTGAAGAATTTCATTCCAGAAGTATGTTACACTGAATTTCATATGTGGTATATTTCTATCGAATTTGAATATATTTGGTTTTCATAACCCTAAAAGTAAAGAATTTTCTGAAAAGGGTTTCTGAAGGGTTTTCAGCTTTTTCAGCCAAACAAAGAAAAAATTTATAATCTCCACCGATTCACTCAGTTCAATTTTTTTACTGAAGCAGTTATATAGCAGGCACCAGACAGCCCAAGAAGAAAGCAACTCTTTATTGGTCATCAAAATGGCATAGAAGTGGTCCATTTTTTCATATCGGCATCTCGGATAATGAAAAGGCAGACAGTTGCGCACGCAAAGTAACCTACAAAAACTCAAATTTAGTTTTAAAGAACCCAGTCGGTGCGGATGTAGAGAGCAATACCAAGCGAACAATAATAACTTTATGGTAATCCGTGTGGACTCAATGTGAATCAAAACTCCGAGATATAAAACCAACCTTCCAGAAATACCAATGTAACCCATCAAACCGTCAGTACCATATTATTTATCGGTATATTGCTTATTACTGGGGTTGCCTTATATATTTCGGAATTAGAGAACAAAAACAAATATTAATCATAGAAAATCGTTTCATTGTTTTTCAAGCTATCCCCCGTTACACTTTTGGATGCGTTTGAACCAACTGTCGAAGCACTTTTGCCACTCTGATTGAGGTATGTCCAAAATATGCATTCTGAAGGCAACAACTGCTTCTTCAGGTGTCGAAAAACGTTAACTTCTCATTTTATTTTTTACGTACGGGAATAAAAATAAGTCACTCGGTGCCAAGTCAGGACTATACGTGTGCCGAAAATACAGGCAACTATTTGCTTGGAAGTGCTTCGTGCCCGAGCAACTTTTGTTGAATTTGGCTCATCTTGAAACACCCTTACAGTTGACTGCTGTTTACTTTCGAGCTCATACGCGTAAATCCACCATACATCAAATTTTTCTGACGGTCGAATGTTCTTACAATATTAACTGTATGCTGGTCTATCTAATGCCTAAGGTTGTCTCAATCTCACGATAGGTCACATGATGATCTTGCAACATCAGTTGGCGCACAGAATCAATGGTTTTCGGAACAACAACCGTTTTTGAATGACCTTCACAAAATTTAAAAAATATCCGCACGAAAATGTTCACGATATTTTTGGCGAAATGAATCATGTAAGTTACTGTAAACATCACGAATAGCGCTCGTATGTCAAAACGTTCTAACCACTTATAACCTCAAAAATGTCATGCTTTATGATAGAGCTGTCAGTTGGCAGATTGCAACACTAGTGTTGTTCAATCCTGAAATATAAAAGTCAACCCTCGTATACAAAAACTAGCTCTAATTATAATTAATTCATACTCAGCTTCGCTGCCACTGATTGATGCTCAGTCAGTGTGCAATTTGAATTCATTTGTTGAAATAACATCATTATGATTATATTTTTTTTCCAGGTGAAAACCTACAAGATGCACATCTTCACTGGAGTGCAATTGGCCTGTCTTATATTCCTCTGGATTGTTAAATCCACCAAGGCTGCACTGGCGTTTCCGTTCTTCCTTGTTCTCATGGTACCCCTTAGGGCTCAGCTGACCCACTTTTTCTCCGCAAGGGAGCTCAGGGCGGTAAGTCTATTCTTTCAACACTCGTCGATCTTTGCTGGTTTCACTCACTGGAGAATAATAGGTTTCAAGTTACAACCACGCCGGGACAAAAACTGATAATTAAGATTGAAACAAATAGTGCGGGCGGTTTATACAGGATGATGTCCTATTAGACATTTTCGGAAAACACAGTTTTGAGAAAATTTGCATGATGGGGTTTGGAACAATGATTTTCCTCCCTGCAATATTTTCAGACTTTTTAAACTTCCGGTGTTGCCAGAAATTGACACTACATGTATATTATGGCATCGTTGAAAACCGCTTATACGAGAAATTTTTAAGGAAGAATTACTGGGAAACACGAAGGAACCAATCTTGAGTAACTAATGGATCGATAAAGAGCAATTTCGAAAAAGGTTGCCAATTATTCTGATTGTTCCATATATTCCATTTATCAATATCGCTGATGAGAATTGCCGAATATAAAAATGGTATGTAATTTCGGCGGAATTCGCTTTATATCAAAAAACTGCCGACATCACGTCAGTTCCTTGCTCACTTTTTCTAGTTTATACATTAATTTGTAGAACAGCGTACAATCGTTTTGCCCAAATGTTTGTAAATTTCGAATGTCTAGCCGAAAATAGTCTCTATCGATTGGGTTCAACTTCCTAATGAAGAATCCATGGTCGAAAGTGAGTATGTCCGGCCAGCCGAACGTATACTCCTCATATTCCATTGTCTATAGTGGAAACGCGTAGATGGCTACGTCAAATTTCAAAACTTGGTACAACGTTACCTGAAAAAGCCTTACTGTTCACCGACAATGCACTAAGTCTGAAGAAGAATTGATTAATGAAGATGGAAAATGTTTTTATCAGTAGATCCTACAGCTATAGTGCTACCTATGGATCAAAATGCTATTTAATCAACATAACTAAATTACCGAAAAAGTTTTTTAGCACATATTCTTTCGATACTTGATGACAGGGATGATGTCGACAAATACATTAAGAGCATAAATCCTCTTCATGTAAGTTGTTGTTTACTCCGTATTTATGGCAAAAAGTGACAACGAACTCGTTAGAAATGTGTTTCTTCTGGCAACATATCTCATTATGATCCTGATGATTCGAAACCCCAAAAGTTTTCCAAAAAAAAAGCAGCAAATATGAGGCGCGGCTATTCTTGTTCCTGCAGGGATGAACTTTTGGGAATTACAAAATATAACGGAGTTATCCATAGAGAAAAAAATTGAAATTGTGGCTGTCAGACATCCTAATTTGAAGCTGATTATAGTGACTTTTTAGAAACCACCATCGGGAAATTTTTCCGTACTTTTGTCGGTTGTCAAGAGGATTTCCGAAGAGTGTTTCGACAGATACCATCATGATAGAATTATTATGTTGTGTTGGCGACTATAACATTGATTTTGGAATTTTTTTTTAAAAACTACTGCCTTCTGGAGAGCAATTCATTTCTTCATGACTCCTAGCACGGCCATGATTGATATGGTTGATGCGATAGTGGAGGCATATAATAACCATGAAGATGTACAGCTGTCTTGTATAGATCTTACCAAGGTATTTGATAGCGTTTGTCACGAAGTGCTTCTCAATAAGCTACAATTCTATGGTGTGAGGGGTAAGGCACTTGACTTATTTGCGTCCTATTTATCGGAGAGATATAAAGTGGTAGAGTGGAATGACTCATATAAACGATTTGCATATCAGTGTAAGATCTGATGGAGTATTCAGCTATGCAGCTATGATGCTGTCTTGAATAGTTCAAAATTTGGTTATATGCTTAACAACAAGACACTAGCGTTTCTATCGAATGCCCAAGATTGGTACAAATCAAACGGCCTCTTACTCAATGCTGGTAAGACATAAAAGTTGGTGTTCACTAGTAGGGAGCAGGCTTCTGACTCTGTCTCTTATTTGGTTGTGACTTACAACTGCTCAATTGGAATGAGTATATTGACCATCTGTGTGGGAAACTTTCAGTAAGTAATTATTTAATTAAAAGAATTAAGATGATATCAGACAATGTTTCTGCTAAACTAGCATACTATTTTACGTTTCATTCTCAGATGATACACGGTATCATCCTTTGGGGGCACAGCACCATAGCACATAAGGTTCTTTCGAAACAAAACAGGGAATTTAGAGCTGTCCACGGCATGAACCAACGAATGAGCTGTCGGGAGGTCTTCAGGAGGCATACTCACGAGTGTTTCCATGAAATATGTTCATCAGAACCTTGACAAATTCCTGGTGAATTCGGACTTTCATTCATACAATACCAGAAAAATCATCTCATTCCATTCAAATAGAATTGCAAGAACTCAGCAGAATTATCGCAAGAACACAGCATCTTGAATTGTTTGTGTATTTATTTATTTATTTATTTATTTATTTTTTTTATTTATTTATTCTTGTTACATATAATATAATAATAGAAACAAGAGTATACAGGATAACCCCTTTTAAATAACAAAATCAAATTAAAGATGAACCCATACTACTTGACTAAATTCAGAGTCTTACAAGTACAATAAACAAGCCAATAAAACAAACAGCAATAAACAACAATAATGATAAAGTCATCACAATGTCTCAAAAATCTCTACTGATGTGCAACCTTGCGTTAAATGAGTGAGCCTGAAATCCAAACTGGGACCCAGAGCATTCACTGGAAAATGCTTCTATTGAGGAACTTGGTAGCTTAGTTCTATGTGTGTGAATGTAAAAGAAGGGAGTATGTCTAATCTCATTCCATTCAACAGAATTGCAAGAACACAGAAGAGAGCTAACCATATCGCGTTGAAAATTCATAACAAGATACTTGAAAGCATAAAAATCAAAAATGAGGAGAAATTGTGGAAAATCTCTTATTGGAGAAAACAATTTATAAATTGGAAGAGCTCCTCTCTTGAATTGTTTGTGTATTTGTGTCATATACAATGTGATAATGTAGTATACTTACTGAATGTTTATTTTTGGCGCTCTTGTTCACCCGAACAGAGTGCCTATCATTTTGCCGAATGTCTGTAATTTTGGATTATCGAACCGAAAATGGTCTCAATCGATTGGATTCGATTCCCTGATGAAGAATCCGTGGCGAAACTTTAGTCTGTCCGGCCGGCCGGCCGTATCCTCTCTAGCATCCAAAAGAGATGAGCTAGAGTGTTCATATTTTCAGAATAGGTTAATTGTCCAACTATCTCGGTCAAGTTCGTTATTGGGCGAAATCCGTCGGATGGTTCAGTAGTTATGAGCATCTGAAATTTTATTTCCTCAATAACTACTAGAATATCCATCAGATCAAGTTGATACTTGAAATATTGTTGAGGGAGGCTGAAACAAAACGGCTCTCAAAATTTCGCAGAAATCGTCACGATAGAAATTTTTTAAAAAATTCCCAAAAAAAATTTTTTTAATACTCCATGTCTCATAAGACATTTTTCGGATTTCAATAAAAACTCGTGAATATGTTGAGGTGATCGATATCTTACTTATCCTCAAATTTCATTGTCGTAGCTCTTTTCCACCTAAAGATATGATCATTTTTTCATTTACTCAAGAGAAAAGAGAAATGACATGAAGTTTCGTTGATTTTCTCTGAACGATGGCCATCACAGATCGATATTCGATTGACAAATGCCGGGCTCATTAATCAGTGTCAGTTGGCGTAATATTAATAAAATTTGTTCATAACTGGAAATCATAGAAATAGAATTCAATCTCGATGGCTGAAACAAAATTCGTTGTCAAAATTTAGAAAAGCACTGACGTAAGTTTTAAGAAGGGAATTCAGCTTCTAACAAAAGTTGGGGAAAATTATGAGTAGTTATTTTTAATTTGAGATATAGGTTTGTTCATTCATTAGGCGTTCATATTTGCATCACATTGTCCCATAGTAAAAGAAAAGACTATTGTTCACCTGATCAGAGTGCTTATAGATTTGTTATGGTTTGAATATTTACTCGCATGTACCTCAACAAGAGCGCCGAAGCAATCTGACCTCACGTCAGTGCTTTCTAAATTTTTTTCACAAGCTGTATCAATTTTGATAGCGAATATTTTATCATGTACTACGAGAATTGTCAATTTTAGGTTCGAAGCTCAAATTCCTTTATCCTGAAAACTCACGTCAGTGCTTTTCTAAATTTTGACAATGTACATTATTTCACCGTAAATGACCCATGTTACTGCAACTCATTATTATTAGTTGCATTCATTCATTTTTATTCCAAGTTGCTTGCTCGTTTCGTGTGGCCCACGTATGTTCATTTCATTTTCCGATAAACGCGTAACATATGTTGGAGCATATGACCTATGTCGAACAAAGACGGTACTGAAGCCGCTCTCGTCCGGTGCAGTGGACTTTTCTTCGCAGTAAATTTCTCGTTAATCATACAAATTCGAAGTCTAGTGAAAAAGTGACTATTTTCGTTTGAGTGCTTGGACACGTTGATTCAGCCGTACTGTGAAACCAGGTAGGCAAAAGTCAGTGCTCCAGCATTCGATTTTCTTTCGAGTCATTTTTTCTTATTGTCAGAATTTCATTATTAATTTTCTATTTCGTGTTCGTTTAACTTTCAAAGGCCCTTGTCGTGCCAACCCATTTCGGTTAATTTTCCTCCAACTGAAACGGCATTACTAAGGCCGAATTTTGGCGGTGCAATCTTTCGAAAGATTCCGTGTCTTTCAAAAGATTCGTATTTTAGCGTTGCAACGGTGACGTCACACGCAAAATCTTTCGAAAGATCTTTCAATCTTTTGAAAGAACATTTTTGTCAATTATGGCGGATAATTTGAATTTTGCTTATGATTGTAATTTGTAATATTGCATTGAAAAAGCTAAGCACACGTTTATATTTATTGTTGAAGTAATGGCGAAATAAATAAGAAAGTGATTATTTACAATAATTCTGTGATTCAAGAAATGGGGTTTGCCATGCTTTGCAAGATATCTGCCTTTTTCGTTTTAGTATTTCTGAAAGTAGTCATTTTATTGAATCAAAACTTCCAGATATTTTAACTATGTATCAAATACAAATTGGTTTCGGCTTCTAACTGGATGAGGATATGTGATACGTTGTCAATAACAGAAATAACTGCATCCTCCATTTTAATGAGGATTAATTCTTGAACATTAAAAATGTAAATTAAATTCTCTATGCAATTTCTAACAAACGCAATATACTCTTAAAGCACTAATAACGAACTACTCCTATCAGTGATAACCACTGCAATGGGTATTGAAAAACTAACCTAAAATCTACAACACAGATTTTAAATTTCGCTGCTTCTATGACGTCACCAGTTCGAAAGATACCGTTTTAGGCCCGGTTGTACAGTCCGAGTTCAAGCCTAGTTCAAGACTGAACCCAACTCAAATAAGAAATATCTGTTGTACAGTGCGAGTTCAAGGCTGAACTTCACTCAAACCGACCCTCAAGTGAACTTCAAAATCGGGCGCTCAAGCCTGGTTCAACAGAAATTTCAGTTCAGTGATAGAGTTCAATTTACAATTTATAGGTTATATGTCAAATAGTTGTAGTTGAAAGGCTTGCTAAGGTAGTATTTTCGTGAATGAGTTGTGTTCGTGTTTCACTCAAAAACAGAATTTTTTAATATGAAATTAATAGAAATGGATTTTGTTTATTTTCAATTATATTGCTGTATTTTTTTAATAAGATTTATTAAAATGTTCTCTTCGGAGCACGTGAAATTTGCGCTTCGCTTCACGTCTGACATTATTACTGACACTTTTTTTTCAATCACAACCACAACAGCACTCATCAACTAATCTTGTTCAAATAGAACAATTCAAATTTTTAAAATTATATTTGCGCTCTTGTCATAGAAGAATTTTAATTCTTCTTCTTTTTTCCATTTGTCCAAAATTGGTTACTATTCGTATCAAAAACGCATGTCTCAAAGGAAGCGACGTTGCCATTTTCTGAAGAATTGTACTCAAGGAAAGTTCACTTGAACTCGCCTCAAACGTAACCTGTACAACCGGATGACATATCTGAACCTGGCTCAAGAGTGAACCGAGCTCAGTTGAGCTTCGAATTGAGTTGTCACTGTACAACCGGGCCTTAGCGAGTATTGAACCCATGACGTCTCAGCAAAAATCTTTTGAAAGATCTTTCGAGAGATTGCACCGCCAAAATTCGGCCTAAGTCCGATCGATATCAATCGAATACGACTGCTGAAATTTCTGACGAACTTCTTGACATTTCTCTTTTCTCCTAAGTAAATGAAGAAATCAGCATATCTTCTAGTGGAACAAAACAATGACAATGAAATTTGAGAATATGTGTGATATCAATAACGTCCATACATACACAAAATTTTGTTCAAATACGTCCGATATCTTATGAGGTGTAAATTGAGGTGTCTTGGATATCACTCACAATAACCTAGATACACAGTTTTGTGGATCTTTTATGAAACATCCAGTAACAAAAATAAAGTTTGGGAAATATTAGAAATTTTCTAGCGTACGATTAGCACGAAATTTCGTAAACCTATTCGTTTCAACCTCAATTAAACATCTCCCAAGTTACAAATTGATCGGATGGACATCCTAAGACTTGTCGATGGAACCAAATGCTCATAACTGCTGAACTATTCGATGGATTCAGCCCAGTAAAGAATTTGAACCAGATATTAGGATAATTATCCTAGAAATATTAAAACTCAAACTCATTTCCTTCGGAAGTTGACGAATATAAAGCCGAACAGCCAGACATACTCAATTTAGACCAAGGATGCTTCCTCAGAAAGTCGAACACAATAGATTGCAACCATTTTCTACATAATATAAGAAAATTACCGATATTCGAGCAAAACGATAAAACCCTGTTTTACTAGTTCAATGAGCTAGAACCAGCACTCAAAAAGAATCATTGCCTAAAAAAACAACCGAAACAGTCGACTAGTTTACGTAAAAATTGAACTGAATTTCAGGTCGTGTAATATTAGGATTCAAACAAAGCTATTCAATTGATTTTTTATTCAGACTCATTCATAGGATAAAGTGAGAATCATTCATATTTCATCAACGTGTTAAAGCAACATTCACTGACAGATATTATTGTTCAAATTTCTCAACAATTTGTCGATATCATACCATTCGCATTCATCATATCTTATTTGTGAATTTATCTCCATCAACGCGATAAATAGTAATTCAAGCGGTTCCTGACTAAATAGAGAAACAAGATGTTATTCAGGAAAAATATCAATAAAACGATAATAATAAGTATGGTAGCGATTCTTTTCAATTCCTTTTGAATTTCGTGAAATTTCTAAGAAGCCTTATGAAAGCCTTATTTGATTGTTTTAGTTATATGAATCACTGAGTTAATTTTGCATGATATGATCTAGGTATTTCATTCTTGACGTCAGAGAGACTCAACTACAATTCGTCTATCATAAGTTATCTGAAATTCATTTCTAGAGTAAGAAATCGAACTTCCGTTATTTCAGAAAGAAAGAAATTTTCTCGACAACTATAAGCGGAAAAGTTTCATAGGTAGCATCTATTTTATTTATCACTAAGTCCCGGAATAAACTACCATATGATTGTTTGAAAGTGCCAACCTTCGAAAAATCACTGCTAAAGTTTTATGACGTTTGGTTTACTATTTATCGAGTTACAGTGGTTTAGGTGATGCTATTCTGAAAACCGATGGATTCAAAACAATTTCTTGTTGATATATCATCGATTTTTGAAAGAAATACCCCCGGTCAAGTCCAGCAGTGCTTGAGAAATGCTATATGGACTCTGCCTTATCAAAAAAGGCAATCAACATATGATTTGCCGATTTCAAACGTGGTCGTACGGACACCGGATGCTGGTCGGTCAAATGAGGCAGCTATTCCGGAAAACATTGAAAAAGAATTGGAAGTGATTATGAGTAATGAGTTAATGACTAAGTACAGTTGCAAGAGATACCTGAATCTCTGACGTTAATGGTAGTATTAAAACCATAACACCCGAATATTCGGTATGATAAATGATAAAGCTGTTTGCCAGAACTGAAATAACAACGCTCAGATGATTCAGAGAGCTGTTTGTAGAGGTTCACGCGAAATAAAAAGAAGTTTTTGCATCGATACATCACAATTGATGAAACATGGATTCATCGCTTCAATGCGGAACCAAAGTAGCAGATTGGTGGTGGAGTGGACTACTTCGAAAATGCAACAACAATCAACAGTGAGAATCGAATCGGTTTGTAAAAAGACCAAAATTGCCCAGAAAATGTATCATTTGAAGAAGAAAAAATGCTTTTTCATCAGGTCAAGGCATCGTGTGAAACGTCAACTAAAATAGCTACAAAAATGATGACATCGAGTGCTGAATCGCTTCATCATCCGCTTTATTCTCTAGATTTGGTCCCCAGCGACTACTGGCTCTTCGTAGAAACATCGACGAAACAATAAAAGAAAAACATAGCGGCCAAATTAACCGTCGTAGAGGAAAACGGATTGCAGATTGGGAATCAGAGCAGCCGATTAGCTTAGGAATCTGATAAAATATTAACCAAAAATTGAAACAGAAATGTTTTTAAAAATACACCATAGCATAAAATTGAAAAAGTTTCTGAATTGATAGGTTCGAATAAAAAAAAAGACACAAAAACAACGGATATATATAATATAACAGAATTTACGAAAATATATCTTCAATTAACCACAACCAAACCCACAATATTCCTTCAATCACAAAAAACTGTGATATATCATCTTACCAATTATCCTCACACAGGATTGACACAAGGCATTTAATGAAACTCCATATATTTTATTAAATCTTTTCTTCTAAGAAAATGAATTTATTCCATAATTTTGACGTGCATTGTATTAAGTGGAAATCTCTCACATAAATATTTCAGTAAGAAAATATCAATCAAATTCTTCTCTTTTCTGTTGGAATTGTTCGTACAATATATTATGTAGGTACATTGAATCCTTACTAAAGGTTTCAAATGTTGTTAGTTTCTTCTAGATTATCCATGTGCATTGCCTAATATAACCACACCGACCTCATCCTAATCTGAAGTGATATCGGTTTCAGAACCCTCTGCAGGTACGTGGGATCTCAAATAACAATACGCAATGTAACAGGATCGGATTCAGACTTTGATCGACTATAAGCAGAAAAAATGTGGAAAAACATTGACGTGAGGTCAGAGGCTTCTGCTCGTTTGTTCCAAAATCTTTTTCGAAACTCTAAAACTATTTAATACTTAAACAAGTGTTGTTTGCTGAAACAACAAAGAGGTGGGAACTATATGAGAAATTTCCAGATTGTTGTAGGGAAAACAAATATATTGTTTAAAATTTGAATCTGTTCTTTATTGGATATTATTTCTTGTATTTAAATACTGAGAGATATTTGAAATCATCTATCTTACAGTCTTTACTTTGGTATCGTTTATCTCCAAAGTCAGTGTTATCCAAACTTTGTAATTGTTCATCTTTTTACTTTATTATAATGATGACTCATACATTTTGTGAAAATCCATCTTAAATATTTAAAGAAGCAAGATTTTGTCTTATTTTCACTTCTTTTTACCTTTATTGAGAGCAAATTCTCAGCATTTATGAAATAACGGAGGAATGGAATTCACGGGCTCAGAAACATAGCGTATTTCATAATCACAACCTTTTGAAAATAATTTCCCATTTTATACTCTGATACTAATTCATAATGTACGTTTTTGGCGCTCTTGTTCACCCGAACAGAGTGCCTATCATTTTGCCCAAATGTCTGTTATTTTCGAATATCGAGCCAAAAATGGTCTCAATCGATTGAGTTCGACTTCCCGATGAAGAATCCATGGCGAAAGTTGAGTCTGTCGGCCGGCCGTATCCTCTCTAGTATCCAAACGAGATCAGCTAGAGTTTTCATATTTTCAGAATAGGTTAATTGTTCAAATATCTCGGTCAAGTTCGTTATTCGGCCAAATCCGTCGGATGGTTCAGTAGTTATGAGCATCTGAAATTTTGTTTCCTCAATAACTACTAGAATATCCATCCGATCAATTTGATACTTGAAATATCGTTGAGGGAGGCTGCAACAAAACGGCTCGCAAAATTCGCAGAAATCTGCACTGTAGAAAATTTTTTTTGAATTCCCAAAACTAATTTTTTCAGTACTCACTATCTCATAAGATATTTTTCGGATTTCAATAAAAATTCGTGAATATATTGAGGTGATAGACATCTTACTTATCCTCAAATTTCATTGTCGTAACTCTTTTCCATATAAAGATATGAACATTTATTTCATTTACTCAAGAGAAAAGAGAAATGACATGAAGTCCCGTGATTTTCTCTAAACTATGGCCATCACAGATCGATATTTGATTCACAAATGCCGGGCTCATTTAATCAGTGTCAGTTGGCGTAATATTAATCAAAATTTTTCATAACGGGAAATCATAGAAATAGAATTCAATCTTGGTGGCTGAAATAATATACGTTGTCAAAATTCAGAAAGTTTTTATGGGAGGGAATTATAGCTTCGAACAGAACTTAGGGAAAATTATGAGTAGTTATTTTCAATTTGAGATATAAATTTGTTCATTCATTAGGCGTTCATATTTGCATCACATTGTCCCACAGTACGAGAAAAGGCTATCGTTCACCTGATCAGAGTACTTACAGATTTGTTATGGTTTGAATATTTACTCGCAAGTAGCTCAACAAGAGCGCCAAAGCAATCTGACCTCACGTCAGTTCTTTCTAAAATTTTGTTTTATTGAAGTCAAAAATGCCCAATTCTCATTTTGGACACTTTGTATATTGAACTACAAACCATGTGAATCAATCCAGTCCTGAAAGGTAATATCTGCATGAACACTCAACTGTAGACTACCTTGATATCGATTACACATGTAAAGAGAATATCAACAACGTTCGAGGATCATTTTATGATCGTATTGATTTGATTTCGATATATTATATCATGGTATGATATCATATTATTCTTTGCTTGTGACTTTCTTATTGATTTCGCATTGTAGTTCTTCCGAATCGAACGAAAAATTTTCTTCACTAGTGTATTTTTCAAATGCTAATGTTGTTTTGGTTTTTTCCACTTTAAACTATAAATAACTACAGATTTTTGATCACGTTGAAAGGTACAATTTTATTATTCAAGATATTTGGAATGCGTTTTATATTGAACTTTTCAATATTCATTCAAGTTCATCGAAAAATATCTGAATGACTTCGTCAACTTCCTGAAACTACACAAAATAATAAAAAATTAAGAGTTTCTAAAGTTATGACTATTGACATGAGGCCAGGAACTTTTGCGCGCTTGTTCTGAACTTTTCTCGGAGTCTTGAAATAAAAGTAACGAATATAACTAAAGAAAAAAATGTGATCATATGGATGTGCCTCAATTATGAGTGTTTTCAATTGCATCTTATCGAGAGGACATTTAATCAAGTTTCAATAAATGTAGCTCCATTAATTTGTGCAGCTGATCGTAGAAATTCATTTATGCTTAAAAAATTTTCTTTCAGTCGAACAACTTCACTTTCATTATTTAGTGCTTATGGTTCAAAATTAATGGATAACTTTTTCAAAAGCCCTCTTTTCCGTGCTTAGTGTTCGAAACACTGAGACGGAGCTCGTCATAGCTATGTTTTCGGTAAAACTATAGTTCACTGTAAAGTAGAACAAGCGCGCGAAAATAACAAAACTATTAAAATCAGGTATTCTCATCATAGTATGCTCCGATAAATTATCGTTCCTTTAACTCCTTATCAGCAATATGTCGTCACAAGTAGGAAACGTTTAAAAATTGCAGTCACGGACGAGATGCGGAAAAGGAAACGCAGGTCAAGTCAGACCATCATAGACCGATCGTCGGTAACACGTGCCTAACTGTTGTCTTTATTTCCCGGTCTGAATATTATTTGGAGAAGAAACAGACTGTTTGACAGGGACGCACTACAGAAGTTTGAAGGTTTGTTAATCCTGACTACAATTGGATCCTGAAAATTATTCGTTGAATCTCAGCAGGGCGTTTCCTGTTATACGTAACTTCAATTTGTACCGTCCCTTCAATTCATTTCCCCTATTCGGATCCATTCAATATGAGCGCAATCATATTTATCAAACAGAACTAAACATCTCTGGAACCGAATGCAGTTTAAGTCGAAATGTCCTTCTGTAGCTATTCAAATGAGTCAACCAAAGCTTGGCAACATTGTACAAAGTCGTTACTACAGATGACTACTACACAGAGATGTATTCAGTGAAACCTTGCTATTCTTCATTTAGTGATATTAGTGGTATTTGGTAATTTTATCATTGAAATCTACATCAGCCAAAAAGTCCCGTGCCTAACTACCACTAACCAACAATCCATAGAATTTTTGTGCCAACCTTCAAAAGATCACTGTCCAAATTTCATGAGTTTCTTCGAGTTCAGTAGTTGATATTATCGTGATTTTTAAAAACAACGGTTTTCATGTCATTAAATAATTGTGTTTTGATGGGAAAACATTGTAGAAACCTGCTTGAAAACCCTGCTCTGCCAATTGAGTAAGTTGTTTCGGGAAAATCGCAAACTGAGGTTGCTTGAGATGAAGTTCAAAAGATGGGGTTCACATCATCATTCACGATCATTTTGGTTTGAAAAATTTGTGTTCCAAATGAGTACCGCGTTTGCTCACATCAGAGCAGAAACAAAAAAGTTCACGTGAAATAAGAACGGAGTTTTCGCGTTGGTACATCACAATAGATGAAAAATGGAGGCGAATGGAATTTACTGCTTTGACTAATTGAAACATGAACAATCAAATTTCAGTAAATATTATATCGGTTTGCTGGATTGCTTGAAGCACTTAATTGTTCAGAAAATGCCTCAGTGGAAAAAATCTCCGGGATTTTATTGGTGATAGAAAGTGACAGCAAAAAGAAAGTAAAACATATCAAAATCAACCTTTTATTTATTTTCACCTGAATCTTCAAAAACAAAACAAAATTGAGATTTATTTTAGTAAAAATAACAGACCAGGTCTTTATGAAATAGTTTAATGAAGTATTCCTTAGTTTGTTCATTTTTTTCACAATGAATTTGAAAGAAATCAACTCTTTAAAATTTATCAATGGAGATTAGTGTTAATAGGACTCATATTTGAAATCTAACAGATTAGGAACTATAATATACCTATTTAAGCTACGAAAACAAATCTAAGAGATAACAACGTATCCAACGTCTCATCATAAAGTATACCTCGCAATTTGTTGCACAAATATAAAGCAGCGGAAAATGCGCGTTCGGGCTTGATGGAAGTTGGAGGAATAGTCAATAAATTTTCATAAGCCTTCTTCGAATAAGAACCTCATGTGTTCATATTCGATTCTTGTTTAATGATCTTAGGAAGATTAATTTCTTTATATTCTTCAGGATTAATAGTTTTCATACTGTTTTCTATTTCGTTCTGAAAATTTGCTTCTAGTTTCTTTAGTTGTAGCCGTGGGTTCAATGTTCATGTCATTTTCTTCATTATCACATTTATCAATTTTCCCAATTAACAAAATTATCTGTTTTCTTATAGTTATCTTGCTTGGACTTGAAAATAACTCCTTTAGATCATAATTAGTCTCCAACTCTGTCTTCTCAGTATGAGGATTTTATAGATAGTATAATATTCAACTTAACTTACATCATCGACGATCTTTCGAGCGGTTCAATGAATGTGTCTTCAATTTAGAAGTCAAAATCGAGTCATTGTCGTGTGCAAATTGGCATCAGCACGACAAACTTCAACGGGCTCCAATACCTTGATTATCTCACTAATGAGTTGAAAATCTAACTCTTCAATTCAATTCATAAATATTTCGATCTTCATAAGTCAAATCTCGACCATTTCCAGTTTCAATGACGAATTCTGCGTCTAATTCTTCATCATCACCATCCGAGTCATCAATATCATCACTGGTAGTCTCATTTACAGGTATTTTTTATACAACAATTCACAAACGTCTAAATGAATACCATGTGCAAAATAAACTTGGTGTTCTGCATTAACAAGTTTCCAACCTTCAGCATTACATTTGGACCATCAGTCACTGTTGCCACAATATCTGAATCTGATAAATTGATCAAAAATAGAATTTGAAGAAAGAACTCAAAAAAAAATTTTATGCTGTCGTAAAAGATCCTATTGGGCAGTGGCGGCGTAAAGGGGGGTGCCAAGCATCAAGGGGTGACAACACGGTGACAAAGAAATACCAACTCTGTCACGCAGATAGTAGCCGCTGGCGCATCGCTGGCGGAAGGGGCACATAAATGGGAAATTCTAATGAAAAGTGTAGGCGTATCGGTCAAAAGACTAGTAGAGACAAGATGGAGTGCTCATCACGATGCTGTTAAGTCATTGAAGAATAATTTTGAGAAACTTGTATCAACACTCGAAGAGATGTGTGATCCCAGAAGCAACAGAGAAAACGTCGATACAAGAGAAGCAGCATCCTCACTCTTACCAGCTTTATGTGACTTCAGTTTTTATGCTACCTCTCTTTTTTGGTGTGAAATCCTAGAAGAAGTTAATCAGACACAAAAGTATATCCAAACATCTGGACTATCGCTGGAAAAGTGTGTTATAAAAATTAAAGCCCTAAAAATTTTTCTTCAAACTCAATGTATACAAATAGTGGAAAGAGCTATTTCCTACGCAACTGAGAAATGTGAGGACTTGGATATCTCCGTTGAAAGAAGAGGAAGGAGGAGATTCCGAAAACGAATGCCAGGAGAAATGTCCCAAGATGTTGGACTAACATTGCCAGAAGAGTTGCATAGAGCTATGTTAGAATGTCTTGATAGATTTTACGAAGAACTAGAGCATCGCTACAAAGCAATGGATGATATTCTCATAACATTTGGTGTTGTTCAGTCTGAAACTCTACTTACGTCAACAGAAGAAGAACTTCGTGATAAAGTTCCAAATCTTACAAATCTATGATGAATTTTCTGCAGTGGACCTTTTTTTGGAGATTTTACGACTGAGGCGCCACTTGGAAGCCGCCAGCATTTCTCTTCAAGAAGCGATCCAATGGACTACCTTGGAGCTTCTGAAATTTATTGTAAAATGGGACTATTCTGAGTCTGTTCCAAGTCTAGCTCTACGTCTAAGATTTTTTTTAACTATTTGTGTTTCCGTGGCTACTTGTGAAAGAAGTTTCTCAAAATTAAAGTTAATAAAATCTTACTTAAGATCTACAATGAGCCAAACACGACTTTCCAGTCTATCCATATTGTCCATTGAAAAGGAGAGGAAAGTAAATTTTGATAATGTCATTGAGTATTTTAGCAAAATATAGTCACGTAAACACGTTTAATATTTGTCGTTTTATTTTGAGGGTGCTCGATAGAAAGTCGCCCCCCGGGTGCCAACCTATGCTACGCCGCCACTGCTATTGGGTATAATACAATCTGATTTTCGATATGATATTTAAAATAATATATATGAGTAGTAAATAAACAATTGTTTCAAAAAACTGGGAATCAATATGTCAACAGTCAACAAAAATAATACATACAAAATACTAGTAACAACTATTATAAATTGAATTGTGGTGACTGCAGTTCAACATTTATAGGTCAAGCAGGTCGTAATCTGCAGTAGGGATGTTCCGATACAAGTAAATACAAGTAGGTACTCGATACTTTTGTTTCGATACCAAGTACTTTTAGCATCGAATCAATTTTGCGATACCTACTTGGTATCGAAAGAAAAGTACTTGGTATCGAATCGAATTGTACTCAAATTTTGACATTGACTTCTGGTTTCCATTTTAACCGCAAGATACGCAGCGCAGGAGCAGAGATGTCAAATTGCGCAATTCGCATAGAATGTCAAGAATGTGATGCAAAATTAACGCAGCTACAGCCTAGGTTATGTTACGGACTTTCTTTCCAATTTCTAGTTGCTATGCACCCGAGTACGATTTCTGGAAACACCACAAGAAGTTGGCTCACGGTCAAAAAAAAAGAAGAGACCTCACCAGGGGGTTGAGCTCTCATTATACCTGTCAAATCCAGTGAACCATTGAAGAGCATTTGCGGAATGGGATGAAATGAAACAAATATTTCCGTCATTGTACAAATATGCAATTCAGTATTTGATTGTTGTTGCTACATCGGTGCCAAGTGAAAGCCTATTTTCCAAGGCAGGAGCAACAATATCAAAGTCCAGAAACAGACTGTCCCCAACCTAACTGGAGCAATTACTGTTTTTAGAAAATTTGGATGCAAACGATTTTTTTGTTTAATATTTTGACATGTATATTTGGAATAAACAGAATGAAAATCTATCCTAACGATCTTTTCTTATTGATTCTATAAATAAAATATATATAACGTACTTCAATATTCATAATTTGGATTTTAAAAAAGTTATTCAATTCACTCCTGAACTGAATACAGCATAGCTGGTTTAGAGAGATCTAAAAACAAATTGAAAAATTAACATCAAACATAATAGCAATACCTCTGCTAACTTTCAATCAATAAATCAGTGTTATTGTTAAAATAGTATATAGATAAACTTAAGCCATTTTCCTTTATGAATTTCTATGAAATCTTAAATGTATCGATATGAGTAAGAGTAGGTATCGATACTTTGGTTCCGATACATGAGTAGGTATCGAAACATGATTCGAGTACTACTTATATGAGTAGGTATCGATACCTTGATGGTATCGGAACATCCCTAATCTGCAGATAAGACAAAAAAATACAGGATGTCCATTCTTGAAAATCAACGAACAACTTGTATCGATAATAACCATTTTTTGAATGAAAAGGATGTTAGATTACTTTATAATGTTAAGAAGGGCGAAATAAAGGATCACTTAGGCCGGGCATACACACTCCGGTCCATCGGAGAGGAGAACCGTACAAGTATACCTGTGCAGGTGGGGACGTTCCGGTAATACGTATCGGCCGTCAGTGTTCGAGGAGAACATACGGTTCTACTAGACAGAATCGAATTTCCCCGGCGAACTGTACTGTACAGGCTTGAAAAACTGAGAACCTATGCTCCGATCGACCTGCACAGGTATACCTGTACAGTTTTCTTCTCCGGTCGACCGGAGCGTGTATGCCCGGCATAATAATATAAATTTTCCATTGAAAAATCTATAATAATAATTGAAAATATGACTAACACCCAGGTATCCTTCACGGCTACCCCTGTACTAGACGCAGTAATAAAAATCCAAAAGGGGAAAAAACATATGTTACAACCAGAGTGAGAATGAAACATTCATTTAAGTTTAGTTTTCTTTTATGTATTCCTTAGAATAAGAATAGAACACTTGTCAGGAATCTGAATATATTTATGAAACAACGCTTTGTGTCTTACTTATAATGAAGCCATTATAGTTTTATCTCGAGCCAACCGCAAACTCAATACAATTCAGTCCATCATTCATTGATCTTCGAGAAATTGAGTGCAGAGCATAGAAATGAAATGAATACTAGAAGAAGATTGTGATAATTATACAATGTAAAATTTTTCTATGCTTATCGATAACTGAAACCATAGGAAATATTGAAACTCAGATTAAAATAGGTTTTTGACAATTTTTCGTTGAAATGATACAAACAATACGATGTTGTATATTTTTGAAATCAGAAGAAATTAAGGTTTCACGAAATGGCAAAGTAATCTATTGTTACCACAGACCAGTTATCTATAGACGGCTCACGCCAATGTTAACCGAAAGAGACGAATCTCTGCGCCACCTACATTTACGTATCGTACTAAATCCTAAAGCGGGGATTGTGGCGGGAATTTTGAATGTAGTTCCAGGAATGTTTTACTTAATTGGTATTTTGAACAATGAGAATTCTACGAGAGATTTTTGTCTCGACGAGAAAATCTGGGTAGATTTATAATTATATCGAATGCTTCACACCAATTTTATTGTTTTAGAAGAGGAGTAAAATACTTAATAAACTGAAAATTATTCACTCTCAGATTTTCAATTCGTGATACAAAACTACCATGTAAAATTCTCATTGTTGAAATTTATCACTTTCGTTTAATGCTTTACATAAATCAAAACAATGACGATGATGTTTTTCATTGGATATTAAACGATGTTTTTACATCATGTGATACTATAGCTCTAAATATCGAGAAGAAAACACTAATTTTCAAACTTTTAAAAAAAATTATTTATTATTTGTAATCACACATTTTGCTTCAAATTTAATGAACATGTTTTCACATTCATCGTCTTCAGAATTAAAAGTACTCTTATACATTGACGCTGTCATATTGAAGAGCAAAATTTTATATATTCCAACAAACTGATGGATTGAAGGATTATTGTTTTGTGCTCCAAAGCTTCTTAGTTGCCCAAATGCATTTTCAAGAGGAACCTGATTCAACCTCCTAGTTAGGAGATATTCAAAACAGTCAAATAATGATACTAGGTGGGCAGTGTGTTCATGATTTTCCTCCCCTCTTCTATCTGTTAATTACAAAAAAAGTTAATGACCAGATAATACGAATTCGGCAATTTATGACACTATTCTAACTTCAATCTGAATCGTTGATTATATAGTAAACAAAAGGAGATACATAATGAAGACTGATGATATAATCAATTTCTTACAAAATGCCATTCTAATTTATAATATTAAAATTATGAATATTTTACGACATAAAAAAACAGTATATAAATTACTAAAACCAGTGAAACTACAAGTATTAACTATAATAATATATCAATAATATATAATTCAACTGTTATACTAAAAATACATGTACCGAATGAGAAATCAATACTCATTCACTTACCAAATTGGGCAACTAATCGTAAAGTTGAAGCCAGCCTTTGGCTGAATATCTGAGCAGCATGTTTTACCCTCATCTTTTTCATTTTTTTTTCATAATTATGCTCATCAGAAAGATGCGAAAGTGACTTTAAATAAGAATCAGCATTGTTGTCGTTCTCATAAACAGTTTCTATATGTTTCCATTCTGCTATTTTGAAAACATTATCCTTCACATATTGTATGTTCTTCTTGATGGAATTGTTTCTTATTCCTTTCAACATATGTGGTGGGTCGTAAATGGGATAAATGATGAAATTATCAATTTCAAATATTCTTATAATGAGAAATATTTCCACTTCATGTTTTTTATGGAAATAGTTTGGTTTAGGATCACAGACCAGTTATCTATAGACGGCTCACGCCAATGTTAACCCAAAAAGACGAATCGTTGCGCCACATACATCTACGTATCGTACTAAAATTTAATTTTAAGGTCAGCAACCTGCGTGAAACGTCTATAGATAACTGGTCTGTGATTGTTACTATTTAAAGAATCATAAGTTTGGGTAATAACTTCATAATCAAGAACGATGCAAGAAAGACGAACACGCCACTGGATTCAACGATAAAAAGTGCCTGAATAATGTTTTGATTTTAGAGCTCTAACTTTAGTCTTGTTAGTTTCTCAGGAAAAGAGAACGAGCATGGGGTATCAGATTTTGTGTATCTCATGTGCTTTAAAAGTTGTCTGACAAAAATTTCGAAATATGACATTGGAGAGAGAAAATAAAAATACAACAATTCGCGAGATGTGTAGGAAAGAAGACGTTGTGAATGGGGACAACATAAGGAAGAGATATTATTTGAACACATTCAACGCATGGACAATGAACACAAACAGCCTTCATTGCATAGCACTGGTGAACAAATCAGACACTAGAAGACCACCAGGCAGGCCACCAAAACGGTTGATTAACAGCTGGCAATCTAGCTACCAAGAGAATGGAAAGAAAGAGCAATAACATAATCAATGCTTAGTAAGTTGGACGCATCAGGTGCTGAATTATTAGGGGCCATATTTTTGATCATAAATCCAGATGAAAAATATTTTAAAATATTCTCGATTCGTTCTCTTTCGTTTTCTCAGAAATAATATCCAGTTTGGAATAGTTCTTGAGTTAAAGTTAAGAAGAATGCTTACTACATCTAATTACAAGTGAATTGATGGGATATCAATTAAATCTCGAATCCTTCAGATGTTCGTTAATCAAGTTCTCGTGTAGGCGACCCCTTTCCGATCTTAATTCACTCATTTGGTTTTCTCGGGATAGAAACGCTCACATGGCTCGAAACAGAATAAGTACTTACAGCAAATTAATGGAATATAGATAGACTGATGTCTTAACTTCCTATGAAAAACATGCTCATTCCCAATCGTTGATAGATTTGAAGTGTTTTGAATCCATTATTGAGCTTCGACGTCGAAAATCAATTACTTCAATTTACGAATTGGAAAACATTATTTCTCAATTGAGTCTTGACAACTGATTGAAAACAAATCTGGAATATACAAACTTGTGGAAATGAAATGTGTTTTTGAAATTATATCAGGGACGGTGCGGTGCGCTCTCACACTCAAAAAGCAATATCATTTAGGTATAATATAGACTGAGTGAATGAAACGGATTGTAGAGATATAATGGGTATCCCACGAATATCGGTCGTTAGGAAATTTTTTAGAAATGTAAAGAAATTATTCCCTTCAATGTTCTTGATAGTACTGGATTTCACCCGTAGCGATATCAACTTTCATTTTAAGGCGTTTGTTTCCTGACGAACAATTAGCATCTACAAAAAAATTTTTCTAAGCTGCTTTTTGGCGCTCTTGTTCACCCGAACAGAGTGCCTATAATTTTGCCCGAATGTCTGTAATTTTGGAATATCGATCCGAAAATGATCTCAATCGATTGGGTTCGACTCCCTGATGAAGAATCCGTGGCGAAAGTTGAGTCTGTTGGGCTGGCCGGACGTATCTTCTCCAGCATCCAAAAGAGATGAGCTAGAGTTTTCATATTTTCAGAAGAGGTTAATTGTCCAAATATCTCGGTTAAGTTCATTATTGGGCCAAATCCGTCGGATGGTTCAGGAGTTATGTGCATCTGAAATTTTGTTTCCTCAATAACTACTAGAATATCCATCCGATCAAGTTGATAATTGAAGTATTGTTGAGGGAGGCTGGAACTAAACGGCTCGCAGAATTTCGCAGAAATTGTCACGCTAGAAAATTTTTAAAAAAGTCCCAAAAAAAAATTTTTTAATACTCACTATCTCATAAGATATTTTTCGGATAACAATAAAATTCGTGAATATATTGAGGTGATAGATATCTTACTTATCCTCAAATTTCATTGTCATAGCTCTTTTCAATCTAAAGATATGATCATTTTTTACATTTACTCAAGAGAAAAAAGAAATGACAAGTCCCGTTGATTTTCTCTGAACGATGGCCATCACAGATCGATATTCGATTGACAGATGCCGGGCTCATTAATTAGTGTCAGTTGGCGTAATATTAATCAAAATTTTTCATAACGGGAAATCATAGAAACAGAATTCAATCTCGGTGGCTGAAATAATATACGTTGTCAAAATTCAGAAAAGCACTGACGTAAGTTTTTAAGGGAAGGGAATTATTGCTTCGAACAAAACTTGGGGAAAATTATGAGTAGTAATTTTTAATTTGAGATATAGGTTTGTTCATTCATTAGGCGTTCATATTTCCATCACATTATCCCATAGTTCACCTGATCAGAGTGCTTATAGATTTGTTATGGTTTGAATATTTACTCGCAAGTAGCTCAACAAGAGCGCCAAAGCAATCTGACCTCACGTCAGTGTTTTCTAATTTTTTTTACACGATATCCTACAAAATATTCGGAAGAAGTCAACTGAATTTTGAGTGTTCATGGAGATAATTGATGTTTTGAATATTGTGACATTTGAGTGTGAGGAGAATAGTATATAAAGTGACTTTTTGGATCTCTGGGCACCTGAACTGCTTATGACTGAGTGTTTGTAGATTTACCCAATCATCTGTATTCTTAGAATATTTAGGTTTAAGTGGTATCAATCGTTTCGTAAGGACTCGCTGATGAAGAATCTGTGATCGAAATCGATTTTGTCCATCCGTACACGATTCGTCCGAACGGAAGAGCTAGAGAGCTGAATTTTCCAGGGTAGGTCGAAATAATGAATATCTCTAACGAGTTCGTTATTGGGCCAAATCCGTCCAACGATTCGGGAGTTATGAGCATATGAAAATTGGTTTCCTTTATAACTATTAGAATAACCATCGGACCAAATTGTAACTTGGAAGATACCTGAGTTAGGGTGGAACAAATGGGCTTGGAATGATTTTTGAAAGATTCCAAAAGGAAAATTTTTCAATACTTCATATCTCATAAGATATCGGACGTATTCAAACAAAAATTTGTGTATATATGGACGTTCTTGATATCTCACATATTTTCATATTTCATTCTCGTAGCGCCTTTTCTTCTAAAGATATGATTATTTCTTCATATAATAGAGAAAAGAGAATGACAAAAATCCGTTAGAAGAATCTTTACTCGATGCTATCACAGTCAGATGTGGGAAAAATAATCAAAAATTTTACGGTGAAATTATAAACATTGTCAAAATTTAGGTAAGCACTGACGTAGGCTTTTAGGAGAAGATAATTTAAGATTCCAACGAAACTTTTTCAAGAGATATGTAGACAATTGCATAGCTGCACTTTCTAAATTTCATTAACCATCAATGTGAAATGAAATTTACCAATACTGTCCAAAAATTGAATTCTCAACAGAAAAAGAGGACATCAACAGAATAAATTTGAATAGATTTGTTTAATAGAAGATGAAAACCATTTGGCATCCCCTATGAACTCTTCAGTGAAGAAAAAGAATGGAGTAACATGGGAAATTACTCCTTATAAGAGGTTGGTCAAATGAGCTGATACCCGTGAGTAAGATTGGAAAGGAAGAATGGACCGGTTACTTGAAGGACCTATACAGGAGTGCGACATCAGCTACACAACAAACCCCACCCAATATAGTAATAGAGGATTTCATCTCGGTAACGGAATCGGACGTAAGAAAAGCATTAGACAAGCTCAAAAATAGGAAAAGCCCAGGCCCAGACGACATCACTAACGAACTCCTTAAATATGGTGGCGAAAGATTGGTTCATGAATTGACCTTTTTAACGCAGAAAATTATCGAACAGCACAGAATTCCTGACGAGTGGCGAACAAGCACGACTATCCTGCTTTTCAAGAAAGGCGATAGAAAGATACCCGGAAACTACAGGGTATAAATTTATTATCATCCACTCTTAAACTAGTCACAAAAGTGATTACAAACTTAATAACTGACCGAATCACACTATCTGACGAACAACAAGGGTTTAGATCTGGGCGATCATGCACGGACACGGTGTTTGTCATCAGGCAAATAGCAGAAAAATCCATTGAATATAATAGACCAGCATTCCTTTGCTTCATAGACCTAGAAAAAGCGTTCGATCGAATAAGAGTAGAAGATGTGGTACACCTCCTCTATGACAGACAAATACCGAGTAATATCATAAAAACTATTGAGGATATTTACCGAAACAACCAAATACAGGCTAGAATTGAAAACGAACTCACAGAACCGATAAACGTGGAAAGAGGTATACGTCAAGGTGACTCATTAAGCCCACTACTCTTCAACATTATTATGGATGAGATCATAAGCAAAGTACGCAAGAACAGAGGCTATCGAATGGGGAAGCAGGGGAGTAAAGATTCTGTGCTATGCTGATGATGCTGTTTTAGTGGCAGAAAATGAGGATGACCTGCAAAGGCTCCTGTACACATTTAACACGGTGCATGACTACATCAAAAACACCCCTACGATGTAAATTGGCAGTGGATGACAAGATAATCCACCAAGAGATGAATTTCCGTTACTTGGGTATCGAAATTTCGAGCTTTGGCGACTTGGAATCTGAGGTCAGAGGGCAAGCTATCAAAGCATCAAGAGCGGCCGGACAACTAGATGACACCATATTCAAAAACAAATATTTGAGAACGGAAGCTAAAGTACGTATCTATAAGACTGCAATTAGACCTATACTCACATATGCAGCGGAGACAAGACCTGAAACATCTAAAACCCAACAAATTATGGAGGCGACGGAGATGAGAATAATAAGAAGAATAGGCGGAAAGACTTTACGGAACAGGGAAAGGAGCGCAGATATCAGAAGAGATTGCCAAATACAGAACATTAATGAGTGGGTGCTAGGTAGGAAAATTGAGTGGAACGAACATATTACTCGGATGACAGAGGACCGAATTGTGAAGGTAACCAGAGACAGATCACCGTCAGGAAGGCGAAGCATTGGGCGACCTAGAAAGCGCTGGAGCGACAATCTACCTACATAGGGCGAGTTACGATGAGGAACAGGCACAAGCCTACTTGAAAGAAAGAAGAAGAAGAAGAGGTTGGTCGACCATCACTTACCATCGTCTCAAAGTAAATAAGCCATGACAAAGTGCACATACTGAATACCTTTTTGAACTAACTCATTCAAAAAATGCACGCCTGTGTAGAAGATACAAAGACCTTGCAAAAGAAGTACAACATGATCCACTTTTCCCATTAAAAAAATTCAGAGGGTTGAATTCTTGAAAATTTGGTGAAATTCAGAGAAAAATTATCTTTTTCAGAATTTTGTTGCCGGATATTTTTCTTCCGAGAAAATGAATATTTCTACGACCGTGCGTTCTTACTCACTTTCCGCAGTGCACTCATTTTAGTTTAGAAAGTGTCAATTTCCCACATTAGTGCGGTGAAGTAAAATATCTCAATTCATCGTACATTTCATTGATTTTACCTGTATATTACTATTCAAACTAATATAAGTTTTAAAATTCATTGAAATCAATAAATTGCGATACTTTTATATTTCTACCCTGAACATTTTTCAAAATCAATCCACATAACAATCATAGTTAAACTGAGTCAAGTGGTAAGTAAATATTTGTTATCACAATCAAGTTGTCATCAAGACATCAAAGTTTCAAATTAGCACTCTCGAAGTGTCCGAATCTGGCATTTTTCAAATTATTTTCAATGAAAGCAATACTGGATCCAGCAGACGAAGAGCTCCCAGAAGCAATATTAAAGGCAGCAGATGAGGTGAATTCAGACCTGTCACCAAGTAAATCACGAGAAAGATACGAACAGCAATACAATTTTCAAACTGGTGTAAGGAAAAACGAGTGACTAGACTCAAAGAAGATTTTTTTTGCGAATGTTTCCGAACTGAGTAGTGTACTGATATCCAATACCCTATGGTCGCGTTGCTCGATTGTAAAACGTTTAGTTAAAATAAAACAAAACCTGGACGTGTTTCATAAATTGATATCGTTTCTAAAAAGGCAAAGTGTTGGTTTTCGGCTTCAGAAAGTACAGATTTTTACCAAAAAAGACATATCCAAGTTTATGCTAGCACCTGATGAAATATACGAGTATCTTATGGTTAAAGAAGGTATCATTTTTTCTCCAACCGGTGGAGCTTGTGAAAATTACGCTTGACGATATTCAAGCTAAAGGAAACCTAATTATGGCGAAAATTTCCGATTCGAAAAAACATACCTCAAGATCCTTCGTTATATTTGAAGGCATAAATAATGGAAGCCTTTTGAAGCTCAATAGAGAGTATGCAAATTTGCGGCCTCTTACCACCACGCAACGTTGCACAGGTCACAGTCGGAATTATTTAATGTTTTTCTTGCCTGAATATTTTGACGGAATTGCGCAAACTCCTTTGTTCCAACGTTATTCAAACGTATTCCAAGTTCGAATATTTTTTCGAAAGCGATATCTATCTAGCTGCTCACTGTCTTGAACATTCTCTAACTGCTTTAAAATAATTTCAACTACTTCCAAATATTTCCAAAAGGTTTGAAATTTTCCCCACAGTTTTCCCGACTGTTTCGACTGTTTCCTTATACTTCGATATTCAACCTTTTGCCAATTGCCAACTTTGGGAATTGCCTAGGGGGTTTTTCCAACCGCTTTGCAATTTTTCCAACTCACTTGCAAACTACTTTGAATTTCGCAAATTTCCTCGAAATTTTCCCAAATGCTTCGAAATTTCACCAGCAGCTATGCCCTGATTTTACCAACTGCTCCGAAAATTTTCCCAATTTACGCACTGCTTTAAAATATTACCAACTGGTTTGATTTTTTCTAACTGCTTCGAAGTTTTTCAAACTATTTCAAAATTTTTTGCCCAATAGTTTACGAACTGTTTCAAAATTCTTCCATCTGGGGCTTGAACTTGAATATTGAATACAAATTTTTTTGGAATTTTACAGAAATTTACTGGGAGGAGGGTTTGCTAAAAATTCGGCAAACTGTTTTGCTTGAACTGCGTTGAAATACTTTCCGAATTGTACATTCATCATCGAATCAATAATACATGACGGATGAAAACAAATTCAAGATATTCGACTACTTCGTAACCATTTTACGAATTTGACCTAATAACGAACTTGACCGAGATATTCAGACACTTCATATATTATCTTAATATGAAACCTTCAACTCATATCCTGCATAAACAACCGAATCAGCCAGGTATACGCAACCATAGATTCTTCATCAGGGGGTCGAGCTCAATCGTTTGAGATAATTTGGGTAAAGGGACAGCCCGATGTTCCACGAGCAATAAGAACACAAAAAGATTCCCGTATGATATTTTGATTTATTTCAATGACAAATTCTTATGTCAAAAAATCCTTCCTTGAGGCCACCCGGCTAAATATAGAGTGAATGTAGGAGTTTTATGTGATGAAAACATAGATCTTCATGAAATAAACTCTAGAATAAGCATTTCCTTTACATGTATTTCTGCGAGGGATAATTGATAGACATCGAAAATACATTGAATCGTTTGAATCATTATAATCCCTAAGTAATTCTATCATTCCAAATAATCAACATTCTTTGACATTTCTATGGGAAATTTGACAAATTACTTTTGTTTGAATATGGGGGCAAAGCATGTTCTCTTAGTTTGTCCTGAGCTCTTCTAGTAACTGCTTATATTGTTGAAGTAGCCACAAATTGGAAATGCCATGAATATCAGTGTGGTGCACCAAAAACGAATATATAAAATGATTGAACTTTTCACTGCCGTCTATATTTAAAAGAATATTGGCTTCGAAACTGAAAGAATTCCTTGTTTCAGCTTGACGGAGATCAGCCAGATGCAGACGATGACGAACCCGACTTCTATGCAGAAGCGCCACTACCAGGTTAAAAAGAGGTTGAAGAATTTACAAAACTTGAAAACTCAACATATTTATAGTCTTAGAAAAGAATAGATTGTCGGTAGAATGTATTTTGTATTTCAGTATTATGTTATTTCTCATTTCTGCTGTGACCTGAACAAATGATCTTGCAGAAAGATTTTAATCTAACATAGTTTAGATTTGAAAATAGTTCAATATTAGATATTTTGAAATTATCTTTCGATTTCTTATTGCATACATATATTAACACCAATGAAATTCAAATATTTCAGAAATTCTTGAGTCTCATTTCAATTTTTCAACCATTATTAACAAAATGTTTTTTCAGCTTGAAACAAACTATATCAATGAAACGATTCATAATGTAAATATGTTTATAATGAACCTACAATGTTGATTCAATTCCAACTCGATAAACTTGCAAAACTTAATATTAGTTGAATATATCTAAAAAAAGTTGAAACCATATATATTTCAATGGGAGTACGTACAATAAATTATACTTCGTTTTTAAATCAGTCAAAAATATTCTGTACTTTGCTTATCAGATTCTTCCGAAACCAAACTCAAACCTTATGTTTGCTTAGCGGTGTATTTTTTATTTCGGCTAAAGAAGTCACGAAAAATTATAAACTTATAGAAAACAAATCATCAAGTTGATTTTTTCATTTCATCGAATATTATTTCTATTTTTAATGGAATTAAAATATTATGAGCATTAACGTGAATCCGGAATTTACTGTCAAGTGAAGAGAAGTTAAAATTGTAGGTTTATTTCATTTTATGCGAATATATTCTTTTTTTTTTCGTATTTTCTTTGAATTTCATTTGTTTTTATTATATGTGTAGAATCCACTTTGTAGATACCTTTATTCACTAGAAGAGATCATAATAATTATATCAAATTATTATTTCGTTGAATAGAGTCTACTTCCGCTGTATTGAAAATTATTTACAATTTGAATCGATTAGTTGTAGGATACTAGAATTCTAACAATTGTGATAGTAAGAATGGTCAAATAAATATATATATGATATATTTTCTAGATAGATCTGATATTTCTTTTGAATTTTAATCTCTTAAATATTTTTCAATTAATCTAATTCATATGGTTCTAGCGTGATATAACTAAGATTAAAACGTCAAATATAAACTTATTTCATTTTTGATCACACCCAAAAGGTATATCAGAAAAGTATTTTTCAAATCAATATGCTCTCTCAATTCAATTTTTAAACTATCAATTTACTTCATTTGTTTAACTGAATTTAGATCATTTATTAACAGTTGTTAAGAGACATTTTGCTCTGAAACTTTTTAGTATTACCATCTCTCTATCTGAAATATTGATGAAACTCAATAAATACTGAATAAATTCATAAAGTGTGTTTTGATTACAATTCAGTTCGAAAATTTTCTTTGATTCAATATGAGCTGCTTCTTTATTTGGTTTAAGAACAAATTCGATTCTTTGATCGATGTTCAGGATGGAGTTAAAATTTACTTTTTATCACAGTATCTCAACATTTTCGTGATGACATTTTGTCTCCACTTAAAATTGTGGAAACGAAGGTGAAAATGAGAATTTTCTAAAATATGACTCATTTGAAACAGGTAAACTTACTTATTTTCCACACAGATGACTCATTTTATAGCCAATGGTATTTCAAGTTGTAATAAATTTGCGCGCTTGTTTCAGCTGATTCCATTGAATTGAATTACAAGCTAGTACGGGACCAGAGTAAAATGTTATGAATAAAATAAGAAAACACGTCACCTAGTGTTTCGAGAAAACCTGCCACCCTCAATCGTACTTTCAACTATTTCACACTGATATTTTTCCTTACGTTATCTCAAATATAAGTGTTATATCACAGCCCCAAATCAATGTGATATCGTTGTCAACTGAGTAAAATAAATTAAGTTTAAGTTCAAAAAATTATTGTAGGTAACATTGTCTCACCATTTGGAAAAAAATGTACCTCACTTTTCATTGCAAGTTTTTTCAAAAACTTGTCTGTATGGTCCAGATTCCAAAATGTTACAGCATTTGCCTTTCTTCTTGACAATAAAAGCATCATTTCGTATTTGAAGCGAAGAGATCCCTTTTGTAGAAAACGTTTGGCGTCCCCATTGTTTGTAATGAAAGAACATCCGCAATGATCTGGAATGGAGCAGTAAAGAATGAAAGATGGTTGCCTTTCCCTGATGAAGTCAAAGAGCAGAAACACGTGTCGGAAAGTACCATCTTTCATTATTACTTTCTGCTCCATTGCGGAACTTCTTCTTCTTCTTATGGTGCCCTATCCTTAAGGACATATTTCAGCTTATTTTTGTATTTTCACACTTAGACGGGGAGCCAGGGTTTTTTTTACTGGGGTTTTTTCCCTAGGCTTTTATGTCATACGCCGAATTGTATGACACCCCGTCACTAACCCCTGATCTATATGCTTTATTGTTTGCTAACTAAATATTGTCAGCCAAAAGTTCAAAAGAATATATATATCGATATAGCGATTACATTTGCCCATCTTATTTTATTTGTTGCAGCTCTGAACAACTGTATAGAGCTCATATTAGTCTACTGTCGTAAGTTTTTAAGCCAGGAGTTGCGTCTTCTTCCTGGTCCCCTTTTGCCATTGATTTTTCCTTCGATGATAAGTTGAAGCAGTTCGTACTTTTGGTTTCTCATAATGTGACCGAAATATTGCGTCTTTCTTTCTTTTATCAGCTGCATAAGTTCTCGATACTTTCACATCCCCCTCATAACTTCCACGTTTGTCGTATGACTCATGTAAGATATTCTGAGCATTCTACGGTAGCACCAGAGTTCGAACGATTCTATTCGTTTTTGTGTTGTCTCTGTCATCGTCCACGCTTTAACATCATATAGCACGGTGGAGAAAACGTAGCATTTCAGTATTCGAGCTCTTAATGATATATCTAGTTGGCAGTTGCATAATATTTTTTGCATTTTATAAAATATAGCTCGTGATTTTTCCAGGCGTGTTTTTATCTCCAATGAGTGATCCAAGTTTCATCAAGGCTACTCCCTAGGTATGTTATTTTTGTTACTTGTTCTAATTCTGTTCCGTTAACCCTGATTTCGACCTTTTTGTTCTGGTGTTTGCTGATAGCCATCGTTTTTGTTTTCTTTGTATTCAGTTTCATCCCGAATTCTTCACACATTATCATCACTCGGTTCATAAGGCGTTGTAGTGCTCCAGCGCTATCTGCTAGAATAACCGTGTCATCTGCGTACCGCAAGTTGTTAATGCATTGTCCATTTATTATTATGCCATCCGAGGTATCCTGCAGTGCCCTCCTAAATATTTCCTCCGAAAAAAGGTTAAACAATAACGGGGAAAGAACACATCCCTGCCTTACTCCTTTCTCGATGTCAATGTCTTCAGATGTCTTGCCACTGATTCTAATTTTAGCCTTTTGGTCTCGGTAAAGGTTTGATATAATTCTCAAGTCATTGTCGTCTATGCTACAAGACCTGAGAATTTCCATTAGTTTATCGTGTTTCACCAGGTCAAAAGCCCTCTGAAAGTCTATGAAACACAAGTACACATCAGAGTCTACATCCCTACATCTTTCAGCAAGCACACGTATTGAGAAAAGTGCCTCTCTTGTTCCAAAGCCATTCTTGAAGCCAAATTGCGTTTGTCCCGTGTGTTCGCCCAATTTGTTATAAATTCTATTGTATACTATTCGGAGGAACAATTTTAACACATGATTCATCAGACTAATGATCATATATTCTTCACATTTTCTGGAGTTTTTCTTCTTTGGTAGTGGTATAAACACCGATGTCAGCCAGTCTTCTGGTATTATTCCAGTTTCGTATATTTTATTAAATAAGTTCTCCTTAACATCGATGTGTTCGTCTAACAATATCCTCATAATTTCAATTGGGATATTATCTTCTCCAACAGCTTTTTGTTTTTCAATTGTTTTGTTGCCTTAATAATTTCTTGCTTTGTGATGTAAGGTCCAGTCGCCACTTTCCGTGTATTCATACTCTATCTCTCCTGGTCTTGAAACATCTCTCCTATGTATTCTTTCCACCTGCTTATTTGATCCTTTATGTTAAGTAGGGGTTTCCCATGTTTATCTTTGACGAAAGATAAAGAGGATTGCTTCCACATTCCAGCCGCTTCCTTTAGTTTTTTTGTGCCAGTTGAAGGTATCATGTCTTCGTTCAAATTCCTCAATTTCTTCACATCCTTTGTTTAGCCAGGTCACTTTAGCTTCTTTGATTTTCATTCTGATATTCTTGTGTATTTGCCCATATTTTGCTTCGTTTTTATTTCTGAATTTTCTTCTCTCCTCCATTATGTCCAAGATTTCCTCTGTCATCCAAGCTTGATTCTTCCTCCTGGTCTCCTGCTTAAGGTACTTCTCTGTCACATCTTTTAGTGTTGTTTTAGTCATTTACCAGTCTTCTTCCGAAGTTTGCGTCGGCCCCAATGGTCGTTTATACCCCTATGTAATTCCTCCCTTACTTTACTGTATGTAGATTCCTCCTTCAGTTTATCGGTGTTAACAATAGTTGCCCTCTTACTTCTTTTTGTTCTCTTAAATTCTACCTTTATTCTTGCTAGAAGAAGATGGTGGTCGGTGGGAATGTCAGCTCCGGGATATGTCTTGCATGATTTTACTGCATTTTTGTACCTTGTGTTAACAATTATGTAATCAATTTGGTTTCTTGTGATGCGTCCGTCTACTCCATCTGCTGGCGATTTCCACGTATATAGTCTTCGTAGTGGTAACTTGAAAAAGCTGTTCATTATACTATATTGGTTTTCCCTACAAAATTGTATTGAACCTGTCTCCTCTGTCATTTCTCACACCGAGGCCAAACTCACCCACCGTGTCATCCTCTCTTCCTATTCCAATTTTGGCGTTGAAGTCTCCTAGAATTATGTTGGTTTCATGTTTCTTCGTTTGGAGTAAAGTTTTACTTAAGTCCTCGTAAAATTGGTCCACTTCCTCCTCTGTACTCTGACTTGTTGGGGCATATACCTGTATAATATTCATATTGACTGGTCTGCTGTCTATTTTTATTAGCATAATTCTATCTGACACTGGAAGAAAGCCAGTAACTGACTTCGCAGTTTAATTGGATGTAAGTATCGCAACACCATTCCTGTTCTGTGTCGTTTCATCTCCGGAGTAGTGCAGTGTATAGTCTTCTATCTTACAAGTACCTGTCCTGGTCACCTTACGTCGCTGCAGCCAAGAATATCCACTTTGATCCAATTAGATATATAAGAAGGATAATGGGTGAACCCACGAATGTTCTTCATGATTTGTCATCTCCGCACGATAAAAATCTTGATTATTTGAAATGAAGAGAAGTCATTAAATGAGCTACCTAGTAAGTTATTCTGTCAGAGCGAGACAGTGTGCCATTTGACTTTTAGGATGAGTGAGGTAGAGAGTGACGCCACGTTTGGTGTCCATCGTTTTGCATTAACATTTTACATGTAACTTTTGTACTATTGAATCAGGTTTGTGTTAACTTGAATTTGCTACTCAACTGTAGATGATCAATGTTCAAATTAAGAACATCCCGACAGATCGTTCACTAAACCTGAATCCAGTAGATTCAGCAGGATGCATGAAAGAAAAAGTCTACTGGACACTAATAAAAAATCTATCAGAACTGCCAAAAAATGTATGCAGCATCAGATGAAGAAGAGGATGAGGAGATGAAGAGCTGCCGGAGGGATACAGCATCTACTTTAGTTTTAAAAAGATATCAAAATGTTGAGATAATTAATTGATGATTTTATTTTGATTTAGTTTTCAGCGAGGTCACTTTGAAAAAAAATATGATATTTAACAAATTATGCTTTCAATTTCATCAAACAACATGTAACGACGATTTTGATGCATGTATATTAGACATATATTGTGAATGTTAATTCAAACGCACTAAAAATTGATGCCAGAATGAATCTGTAGGACCATTATGGAAGATTTATTGAAATAATAAATATTTTAATTTTGAAATTTTGAATTATTTGTAGGAGTCCTTTCTTGTATTTCATATTGTGAATATACAGGGTGTAACTAAATAAGTGTAAAATATTTAAGGAGGTGATTCCTCATCGAAAAAAAGATAGGATCTTTCATATAAAGAAACATCATTGGAGCATCCCTTGTTAAGTTACAGCCCCTCAAACGGAGTACATAAAATTTGTATAACAATTTTTTTCACAAGCACCAAAAAAGTTACAAAATTGAAATTAACCTAACGTTTCCTACCAGCGAAAAGGCACTTATCCAGTTATTTACTTGGTTTACCCTATGGTTGTAAGGGTGGGAAACGCAACCCCTAAAGTTTATTTCCTAAGTAACTTTTTGTCTTATTATTTGTTTACCATTTGAAAATTTATTTCCGATAGCCTGTTTCATTCTAAACAATGAATTTTTTGCCTAAAATAAACCAGTTCACAGCAAGAAATTATTTTACGAACAACTACAGAGATAAGAACATCGTCATAAATGCGAACTGGATTTATCATTATTCTACACAACACGTACAAATCATATTAAATGTTCAATACATATGTCTACCTTTTCGTTCATGTTTTCACACTTTCAACAAACATCTTATACGTAATAACTCGAAGCATCATATCATTGTGGGAGATCTAAACATAGATATGTTTTCGGAGGAAGATTTTAGCGAGCGTTACAAGAATATTATGTATTCTTTGGGATTTTTATCACTTATAAATAAAATCACCCGTCCTTCAGTCGCACTTGCCTAGACCATATTTTCGTGAAAAGTTCAGTTGTACAGGATGACGCAAATAATATGTATTATGGATGTATTATACATTATCTTGTTACCGATCATTATCCAACCATGTTGTCCCTTAAGTTGTGTGAGTAGGAGAAATAGAAACACCAAATCTAGAAAAGAAAATACCTTGACTACAAAAAGCTGAAATCAGATCTTTGTGACGAATCATGGTACAATGTTTATGAAAAGAACGATGTAAACTCTATAACCACCTCGTTCATTGATATTCTCACATACTACATTAAGAAGAATACATTAGATGTGAAACTAAAAAGAGAGAATATTAAAAGGAAATTTTGGATCTCATCTTCATTAATAAAACTTATAAATAAAAAAAACTTGCTTTACTTAAACTGAGAAACGATAAAAATAATGTTTCCCTAAAAAGTGAATATTCTGAAATGAAAAAACAAATTAATAAAAATTTATCCGATAATAAAAGATATTATTTACAAAAATTTATGGAAACTAATTATTCAGAGTCCAAATCAGTATAGAATCAAGTGAGAGCTGTCTGCGATGAACAAAGACAAGACAAATCAATATTTATAAAAGCCGAGGATGTTATTATTGAGAATGAAAACGATATAGTTAATGCTTTTAATAAACATTATAGTTCCTTAGGAAAGATATATGCGGACAAAATCGACCCTGTAGATGATTTCCAGGAACACGACGTATTTCAGGTGAAACCTTTTTCTTGGCGCCAACGGATCCATATGAGGTTGGAAAAATAATAGATACACTGAAGCTTAGTAAATCTCCAGGTCATGATGGTACTCGTGCGGAAACAACAAATTAAAAAAGAAATATTGGTTCCACTCACATATATAATTAGTTGTTCTTTTGATAAGGGATGTTTTCCAGACATACTGAAATTGGGCGTGATCAAGCTGCTATATAAATAAAGGTGAAGATAAAACCGAAATAATTAGTTATCGACCAATAACCTTGATTTAAAATATTGGTAAGATATTGGGAATATTGGTTCATAAGCGATTAATGAACTTCATAACCAAACATAAAATCATCAATAAAAACTTGTTCGGATTAATGAGTGGCAGATCTACTGAGGATGCAATCAGGGCATTAACATCATCTCTGTGCGTGTTCGTAGATATGGCCAAAGCTTTTGATACGGTGTCTCACGTGAGGCTACTGGATAAACTTAGAAACTACGACTTTCGCGGTGTTGCTCTCGACATGCTGACTAGTTATCTTTATGGACGGAAACAATTGGTGGAAATGGATGGTTATAGAAGTACAGAAGAATTAGTCACCTATGGAGTTCCGCAAGGAACCGTACTGGGTCCGTTTCTATTTTAATGTATCTGAAAAGCCTTTTGGAATATAATTGCGATGGAACCATTATAAGTTTCGCAGACGACACCGTAGTGCATGGTGAAATATGGTGTCATTAACCTAGTACAGTGGTTTCAGTCTAATAAACTCACACTAAATATGGAAAAGACAAATATTCCATTCGCATCTTATGAGAGGGTTTACCAAATTTGGGAAATATACCTGTAGGAAATGTTATAACTATACCATACTCTAAAACTGTTAACTACCTTGGTGTGAAAATTGATTGTCATATGAGATGGAATGTACATGCTAAGAGTCTGAAACAAAAGCTAAGGAGTTTGATTTCCAGATTCAGAGATTCAAAAAAATTAGGAATAAGTAGGAAACATCTAATGATGATCTACAATGATCTCATTGAGTCTCAAATTAGTTATTGTATAATAACATGGGGTAAACTCTATGACCTATCTATGCTGCCACCTGTCAACTCTCCAAAATGTTCAGTAATGGTTGCTGAGAATCATATGTGGAAAGCAGATAACCTACCCTAGTAGGCCATTATTGCTGGAGACAGGAATGCTAAGTGTAAGGAAATTATTCGCTTGTAAAATGGCAACAACAGTATTCAAGGGTCAACTATTACTGAAATGGGTCGAATATACTTACGAAACCAGGAACAAAGAAAATATATACCAAGTTCAAAGATGTCTGAAGAGTATCGGCCAAAGATCGTGCCGGTTCCTTGCACCTAGAGTTTATGCTGCTATTCCTGCTGAATTGAAAACTTTGACAAACTATAAAAAATATATCAAAAACTAGTTAATTGGATTATTATTAGATATTAGATTCATCACGTAATAGAGAGACCAAATAACTAGAGGTATCTACTTAAAAAAGGAGAAACAAATTTATGATTTACGAAGAATACTTACCTGGAGAAGACAAATTACACGAACATGACAAAATATGTACTCGGACATGACAGATTGCACGGATATGGAAAGACCACTCGCATTGATGGAAAGGTATGAAGAAGACAGATCGGATAGAGTATGCTCTATAGTGAAATTGGTGTAGAGATGACAATAAATTTTGTTTTGCTTTTTTTTCAGTAGGCGCGTTGAATATTTCAGGGAGGAATGTATTTTTTTCCTTTTTTCTTCCTTTTTATGTGGATATACAAAATTTGGAGAATAGGTCTTATTCTAAATAATTTTTTGTTGTATTCGGCAGTAGTTTTAGGAGATAAAATTAGTATTAGCTAGTTACGAACAGATTATGTCAAATAACCTCTCTAACTCAATTTGTTTATTTATGTATAAAGACGAAATAAACATTATTATTATTATTATTCAAATAGCGGAGATCTTGACATATTGATTTATAGAAATATGACCTGAGGCTTTCAATGCTCTTGTTATGCGTGGTCTCGATGTTGAGTAAACCTCTTCCTCCTTGTTGTCGTGGGAGGTAGAGTCGGATAACCGATGAATGTGGGTGATACATCCCACATCTAGCGAGAGCAGATCTTACAGCTCTGTCCAATTCGCGGAGTTCAGTCACCGACCAGGTTAACACCCCAAATGAGTACGTTATACATGGCATTGCCCATATGTTTATTGCCATGAAGAGGGATTTAGAGTTGTGCTTCGACCTCATTAGAAGATTCAATCTAGCAAGTAACCTTTGTTTAATGGCTTGCTTCATCTCAGAAGTTTCAATTTCTAGTGCTTGCCGGATTCCTAAATATCTATATATTTCATCATTCTTCAGATTTGGTATGGTGAGATTGGACATAAGGGTGGTTTGATGTTCTCTGTTCTGTATTTTCCCCTTCTCACTTCCAAAACTGCGCACTTATCAGTTCCCACTCGCATACCTATTGAATCACTGAATGCAGCAACTATCTCCAACATTCCTCTAAGTTCACCCTGGTTTGCAGCATATAGTTTCAGGTTGTCCATATAAAGATGGTGATTTATATTTATTTTTCTATTTTTGTCTATGACGTACCCATATTTGGTGTTATTCAATAACATGCTTAGTGGATTGAGTGCGAGGCAGAACCACACAGGGCTGAGGCTATCACCTTGAAACATTCCGCGCCAAATATTTACTGGCTTTGACTCTTCCACTCGATCGCCCTTCTTCACAATTAATCTCGTCTCCCAGGTCTTCATGAGACTTTTCAAGATATTGATTATATTATCAGCTACTCCATGCATTTTCAGAACTTCCAGGAGCCACGAATGTGGAACCGAATCAAAGGCTTTCTGATAGTCCACCCACGCTATAGATATATTCCTCAGTTTTCTTCGCGCCTGCTTGGTAATGATGTAGTCAGTAATGAGGAGCTCCTTACATCCATTTGTCTGCGTTCGGCATCCGTTCTGCTCTGGGGCCATCAGTCCATGTCTTTTAAGGTGCTTATTGATATGTCTAGTTAGGACGGTGGTGAAGATCTTGTACACTGTTGGGAGGCAGGTGATTGGGCGATAGTTCTTATTATTGGTGGGGTCGCCCTCTTTGGCTATAAGTTAAGTTATGCCCGTGGTGAGAAACTCCGGAATTACAGAGGGATTGGATAGGACGCTCTGGAAGAAGTCCATCAGTGGTCGATGAACAGAAGTGAAATATTTCCACCAGTAGTTCTGAATTTTATCGCCCCCTGGCGATGCCCAGTTGTTTGCTTTCTTCAAAACTTTCACTATATCAGGCAAGTCAATGTTTATGCCCTCCATTGCAGTTCCCTGGATCTTGGAATGCGCTTCATCTATCCAATAAGCCTTTCAGTCGTGTGTTGTCTTCTCCGACTGTGCCTTCTTCACCCCCACTTGCACTTCTGCTAGTTTTCCTTTATTCTCCAGATTTCTGAAAAACTGCTTCTGATTTGTGAAAAACAGCTTATTGTCCGAGCATCGCTTTTCCCTCTCATTATAGCGGTGTATTCGATTTCCCAACGCTTTTATTTTTTGTTTCAGGCAATCGCATTGGATGGAAACTTTCTGTTTGAAGCCACTATCTCTTCGCTTTATTCGGAACTCTGACGCTACTTTCCTGATCTTCTTGGTTATTTTGATGGATGGATTTGGAGCATTTAGGTAAGTATACATTATCCCAATCTTTTTCCTCATGTTGGTAATTTTTTTTGCAGGCGATCTTTCCATGGGGGCACACACGATTGCGTTCTTGTGCGCGATTGTCTGATAGCGGGCTCAATCTTCTGCCCATTTAGTTCACATATAGTGACTGCCCCAGCGTATACAACATCTACCAGTTTCTCCAAGGTGTCAACATTCTCCAGGTATTTTGGAAGAGCGGAGTTAAGAGATGCAATTGTCTACTCGATTCTCTTAGAGTACAATAACTTCGGTATTCTAGGCCTGCTCAATGGATCGACTCCCGAATATTTCAACAGATTCCCCACAAAGGCTCGCTCAAGGTAACTATTCTGTTCTCGCTGGATAAACAACCCGCTTCTCCTTATTCGCATTGACGATCTACGAGGTCCCTCACTTTGATCTTCCACTATCTGATCCTCTGTCAGCACATATGGTGAGCAAGTATTTTTGATGTTTTCCAGTTCAGCTGATGATATTTTCTGCTTATTTAAAATCCACCGCACGCGGTCCGAAATCAGCTGAGCATATACAGGTCTGCTAGGTATCATTTCATTCCAGATCTGGACCAATAGTTGTCGGTAGGTTCTATCAGATTGTCCCACAAGATCCATAGCGATGTAGTGTGCACGCATCACAGTATAGTTTTCGTCTCTGGTCCAGCGCGTTCGCCTATCCCGCTGATGTATCGGGGCGGAGTGATCTTCAGACCCACTCAAGCTATGCCGAACACTTCCCCGCGAGGGGGCAGGATTTGGCCTTACGGTGCCATCTCGGAGGGGTGCGCCGCTCGCACCACACGTACCTCCTACAGGTCGATCATCCTGACAGTTCCGAGAGGAGCCGACCCGAGACTCCTCGTTGCCCTGGTATCTACTTCTTGTAATAGGAGCTAATATTGAGAAACCTCATGAAGGGTGCTAACCTCCTTGAGCTTTTGTTGAGTCGGGTACGTGGGGTCATCACTCCCCGAAGGCATACGCATACGCCTCCCTGCGTAATTATTATTATTATTACTACTACTACTGCATGCGCAAAACCAAAATGTCAAGATCTCCGCTATTTGAACTTTGGCGCGCATTTCTCAGGCGAACTTGACAAGTAATAAAATTCGGGCGTAATCTTATGAGGGTCGGGTATAATGGTTGCTAATATTGTTATCAATTGGTGCAGCATAATTTACACCTGCGCATTTCAATATAAGTGACATTCCTTTCGAATTTCGAAATGAGCGATCTACATACTCGATGGCGTCGGAGGCCTTAAAATGACATTTTTGATTGACTCTGCATGCCCGGTTTTACAGAGATCCTCTCTAAGAAGGGCGTGGACTGGTCTGAAAACTCTGCATTGGTTACATCAGAATTTGACAATGAAGAAGTATACGGAATTGCTTAGGTCCAGTAAGGTTGCATATTACAATAAAATCTTAGATTCATCACTGAATAGGTCGAGAATGGTTTGGAATTTGGTAAGGACTGGAACAAGTCAGAACTCTGCTACACAGGAGAAAAATTTGAGCGATAATGGTTCAATTATATTTGATTCCCAGAGTGCGGCTGATATGTTTGGTCGGTACTTTTCCAGTATCGGTCGTATTTGTATTGAGCAACATTACGGTAGTGCGAGATCGTCCTCCTGTACAACCCAAGTTATGATAGATAAAAACTTTTTCTTTTACCCTGTGGAAATTTAAGATATAGTCAAGCAAATCAAGAAAGTAGTAGATCATGATATGATTTATGTGAGATTGGTTGAGCTGTCTGCTCGTTTATACTTCAAAATGGTTGAGCTGTCTGCTCGTTTAAACTTGTCAATTTAAACACTTTAATTTACTTTAAAACTTTAATGAATTATCATTGTAGAAATGGATAATACAAACTGTGCTCTGTCTTGGTAGAGCTCGTGGACTGTACTGTCCTGTTGACAAAGAGGAACTAAAATGGTGGCAGGCTCGCAGGTACCCCGAGCGTTAGCGGTGTTGCCAGATTGTGTACACCGTTGCTCGATGAACATAGATTTTAATTGCTAACATACTGCCGGCCTTGAAATGACTACATTTCAACAACAAAAATAATAAATAAACACTATTCAGACATTATTCACATCGTTCTCAATAGGAAGTATACATATTTTAGTTATCGCTCTTTTAAAAACACTACCATCACTGCAGCGCACTGAGACCACTCGAATAACGCCATCAGCACCAGCGTGGAGCGATTCTATTCTACCTATCTTCCATGCCAGAGGAGGTAAGTTGTCTTCCTTTATTATAACCAAGGCTCCTTGCTGACCAGATTGGGGCCGTTGTTTTCCCATTTTAGCCTCACTTGAAGGCCGTTGACGTACTCAATGCTCCATCGTTTCCATAATAATTGCACCATCTTTTGCCTCTGCTGATATAGTTTTAGTCGACCATCTGGAATATCTATATAACTGCCTTGGGGTAAGCTTGTGAGAGGCCGTCCAATTAGAAAATGTGCAGGTGTGAGTGGGGATAAATCATTAGGACTGGAAGAAAGAGGGGTAAGTGGTCGCGAATTGAGTATAGATTCTATCTGACACAAGACCGTAGTAAAATCTTCAAAACGCAGCTGATTGAGGCCTATAATACGCTTCAAATGATGCTTAGTACTCTTAACGCACGCTTCCCATATTCCTCCAAAGTTTGGTGCTCTTGGTGGAATGAATTTCCAAATTATCCCTTCATCGGTAAAATGTTTAGTAATTTTTTCAGTGTTTTCTTCAAAAAACTAAGAAGTTCATTGTTAGAACCTACGAATTGCGTACCATTGTCTGAAAAAATGGTTTTCGGTTTTCCTCTTCGAGCAGTAAATCTTCTCAAACACGCAATAAAGGCTTGTGTAGTTAACTCAGATACTAACTCAATATGAACTGCCTTTGTAGGCATGCAGACAAATATGCATATCCACGCTTTTACTATACCTGGCTTACGAGCTTTACTGTCTTTCAACAAAAAGGGACCAGCGTAATCGCAACCTACGTATGAAAAAGGAAATGCCTGGGAAAGCCGTTCTGAAGGTAAGTTACCCATAATGTATTCGCATGTCTTTGGTTTTGCCTTAAAACATACCATGCATTCATGAACAATTTTACGCGCAATATTCCTACCTCCGAGAGGCCAAAATCTCTCTCTTATGGCGAACAATAATTGCTGTGGTCCGCAGTGGAGCAGTGTTTTGTGCTCATCGCGCATTATGTATAGAGTTAATAAATGATTCTTTGGCAAAATAATTGGATGCTTTTGTCATAGTCAAACTCTGCGTTCAAGATTCTACCTCCAACTCGTAATATATTAATAGTGTCGAGAAAAGGATTTAAACCCGAAATTGAACTAGAACCTCTAATGTATTTTTGATCTTTTAAATCCGCAATCTCTTGGCTAAATGCTCTAGCCTGGGCTAACTTTATCAAAACATTAAAAGCGTCTCCTATCTCTAATACGTCTAAATAGCCAAATCTTTTATTACCTCTGTTACTTGCGTTATTTATGAATCGCAAAGAATATGCCATAATTCTTATAATCTTTTTAAATTAGAAAATCGTTCAAATATACTATCAGTATTTTCCATGGCAATATTTGAAATTGTCTTAACTTCAGGTATCTCAGTCAATATATCGATATTTCCACCTAAAGGATATTCATCACCATTACCCCTTAGCCAGTGCGGCCCTTCAAACCAAAATATTGATTTTGTAAGGTCGCTTACAGTAGCTCCTCTAGATATCAGATCAGCAGGATTTTCCTTTGATCTTACATGATGCCAATCTTTAATATCGGTTGTCGATTGTATCTTTGACACTCTGTTTGCCACGAAGGTTTTCCATTTATCTGGAGAACCCCTTATCCAATGATAGGTGACAAGTGAATCTGTCCAACAAAAGGTTTTTTGAAAATTTATTTTCATTGCGCACTTGACTTTAGTTAATAGTTTCGATCCTAAGAGTGCTGCGCATAGTTCCAATCTGGGCAATGTTAAATTCTTAATGGGTGCTACCTTACTCTTTGAACAAATAAGACTACATCTGAATTCGCTATAAGTTTGACATTTTACATATAGGCATGCGCCATAACCTTTTTCAGATGCATCCACGAATAAATGTATTTCTAAGTATTGAGCATCTCGTAAAAGAGTATGTCTTGGGATTCTGATATTTTGAGCTCCTGTAGACCAACTACAAACTCTAACCAATTTTTTCTTAGATTATCGGCTACTGGGTCATCCCAGTCGCCCTTTTCCTTCCAAACTAATTGAAGAATGAATTTGGCCTTCATCACTACGGGACTAACAAGGCCCATAGGGTCCAACAATTGACTTATTGTTGAAAGAATGGATCTTTAGTTATGTTTTTATTCTCTTCTAATTCACCTAAACTTGTGTTATATTCTATTGTGTCAGAGGATGAATTCCAATATACGCCCAAAGCCTTACTATTTTAATTTTCGCTAAGGTTTAGTATGATAGACTTAACTTCCTTATCAATATTAAAGTGTTCAATGAGATTTGGAGAGTTAGTTAACCACTTTCTCAATTGGAAACCTGACTCCATCAACAACTGCGTAACCGTTGATTGAAGCTTAATAATGTCAGATTGATTGTTTCTGCCGTCTAAATAATCGTCTACATAAAAATTTTCTCGAATTGCTTTAGAAGCTTCAGGATAGGTGTCAACATTTTCATGAGCTATCTGTTGCAAAGCTCTTGTTGCTAAAAACTGGCTGACTTACTTCCGTATGTAACCGTTAGTAACTCATAGCACCTTAATTTTTTATTTTCCGATTTTCGCCAGAATATTCTTTGGAATCTGGTCTGACTTGGATGAATCCAAACCTGTCTGTACATTTTAGATATGTCAGCTGTAAGTACATGATAAGGTAATCTAAATCTTAAAAGTATGTCAATTAATTCACACTGTATGGTAGGTCCTGCTACTTGTATGTCATTTAAAGAAACGTTATTGTCAGTCTTAGCTGAGAAATCGAACACAACCCTACAAGGTGTAGTATCGCTTTCCTTTAACACAGGATGATGAGGGACATAATAAACTGTTCCGTCATCTTCTAATTCATTTACATCTAACTCTACTTCCCTTAGATGTCCTAGTCGTTTATATTCATCAATGAAATCTACATACTGTTGCCTTAATTTAACATCTTTTGATAATTTCCGTTCAAGATAATGAAATCTTTTCAATGCCATTTCCTTTGATCGTCCTAACTTAACTGAATCATTTTTGAATGGAATTTTAACTATGAATTTATTGTCTTGAGCTCTTGAAAGGTTTGAGATGAAATGATTTTCACAAAACTCATCTTTGATTTCAGGACTTGAACAATTTTCAACTTGCCAAAATTTCTCTAAACTCTCGCTTAAGAATTTGTTTGACTCAATTTTATCGATGGCTAAATTACTAAATACGCGATTACAATTTTTAATCCAAAATGTCTAATTTCTCCGCCCAATATCCAACCGAGTTTACTGTTTTGCAATATAAGGCTACTAGTCAAATTTACCTGTTCCATAAGCAGCAATTTATAAAATATTCCTACTCCGCAAAGAATATCGATTTCTTGGCTCTTATTGAAACTTGGATCTGCTAATGCTTTATCTTCCGGGATATTTAACATCGTAGAACTGAAGTCATAATTTGGTAAATATTGAGTGATTTTTGGTAATATTAAACAAGAAATAGTTTCAGAATACTCACTTACCAACGAATTTATGCTTACTGACATTTTGTACTTAGCACACGTACTGAAATTATTGCCAATACCTGCTATGCTGTATTCTACTGCGCACTTATCCAAGCCTAGTCGCTTAGCTAACCTTTCGGTAATAAAATTACTTTGAGAACCTGGATCAAGTAACATGCGTGCCTTGATTAATTGATTGTATTTATCTTTACATTGACTAAAGCGGTTGATAGTAACGAAACTACCCTGCTGCTCGCCGTAGCTGCGTTTGATGCCGTTGAAACAGACTTAAGAGCAATACCATTATCATCAATATTGACTTCTGCCAAGTTATCACAAACTTTTTCATGGAAGTGTCATGTTCACTTTCGCTATGTAATTGCGTGTGCATAATTTTTACCTTTTCCTTATGTATTATTGTGTTGTGATGGCCTTTACATTTTCTGCAAGTTGCTTTTGTGCAATAATTAGTGCTATGATTAGGATTTAAACAATTTGCGCATAGCTTAAGCTCTTTTACCCTTTTAATTCTATCATCAATGCTAAGACTTAAGAATTTGTCACATTTAAAAATTGAATGATCGTTTTTGCAAAAAGCAGCAAAACTTTTTTTTTTTGCAAACTTTTTTTGAACTTTTGCACTGTGAACGCATTTACTCTTTTATCCCTTGAACCTTTACTGTTTTCATATTTCTTTTCTGTGTGCATTTCCAACTTCTCTAATAAAAAATATTTTTCTTTCAGAAATTCGCTGATTTCTTCCATTGTGGGTAACTCACCTTTAATCTTGTAACCTTCCCAGTCTCGCCTGGTTCTATTATCAAATTTGGATACTATGACATGAATTAGGAGTGTATCCCATTTTTCTACTGGTTGACCAAGATTTTTAAAGAACGAAGATTTTTTGTAAATGAATCGTAAAGATTTTTAAATCTGGACCGTTTTCTCTTGTCAGTCCTTGAATTTTGAATAAATTGTTTACGTAAGTCTCTATAATTATTCTTTTATTCTCGTAAGCCTCCTCAGTATAGAAAAAGCTACTGAATAATTTGCACTTGTAATCGGAATTGATTCTATTTTTGAGCGGCTTCTCCACTCAAGCAAGATTTCAGATAATAAAATTTTTGAATTTCGTATAATTGTGTGTTGTCGTGAACTAAAGATAAATATAAATCTCTGAATTCGAGCCATTTTTCATATAATCCGCCAAAATTTGGTAACTTCAATGCCGGTAACTTTACATAACTAGAACTAACGTTTTTATACTTTCTGAACGTTTAACTACTTTTTCTTCTAGACCAAAAATTCCTGTTCATAATTATTGATGACTTCTTGAATAATGGCAACTATTTCAAAATAATTTCCTTCAAATTTTGTTCTTTCGTTTTCTTCAATAGTTAAATCCTCCACGGTCGTGTTTTCGTCGTCACGCATTAAATATTCTACGTTGTTTTGAATTTCTTCAAACTGAGTAAACGTTTTACTGATGGCTTCTAACCTCAATTTCAACTGAATTATTTCTTTCCCGTTAACTGCGTCGTGATCTATATTACCCGCGTAATTTATCAATCTCGTGAGTGACGCTTTACAAATGCCACGTTTAAATCTTAATTCCGCTAAATCCAACATAATGAAATTCTAATTTTATTCTATATTCAATTTTTTGGAAAAAGGATAGAAATCACTCACTCTGCCTTGTTTGCCGGGTTAAGCTACGCCACTCTAGTTCTTCCGTCTTTTCAGTCGTCGCTGATGACTTGGAATCTTCTTCTGTGCCGTATGTCGCTTACTTTCTTCTTGTTTATCGATCGGGAATCGATTTTCTGCCTTTTCTCTGGATTCAATCCGGCTCGAAGGACCAAAATGGTTGAGCTGTCTGCTCGTTTAAACTTGTCAATTTAAACACTTTAATTTACTTTAAAACTTTAATGAATTATCATTGTAGAAATGGATAATACAAACTGTGCTCTGTCTTGGTAGAGCTCGTGGACTGTACTTTACTGTGCTGTTGACAAAGAGGAACTAAAATGGTGGCAGGCTCACAGGTACCCCGAGCGTTAGCGGTGTTGCCAGATTGTGTACACCGTTGCTCGATGAACATAGATTTTAATTGCTAACAGAGATTGTGGAAAGTTTTGGCGGATAAAATATCCGAACCTTTTGCTAACCTCATCAATGGGGCGGTCACTACAGGTAGATATCCAACCCTACTTAAGATATTTGAGGTTATTCCTGTTGAGACCAATCTAAAAACTCTAAACACTTATAATATGTTCTATGGATGCTGTCTGTCAGATGAAGTATAGGTTATATATGTCTATGGTTGATAGAGGACAGTTATGGATGAATGTATTACGGTGTACGGTGTAATCTGTCGTTGAAATAAACTTCTAAAAATATAAAGTGTTTCTTTGAAGCATCGGTGATTCAAATTTTTCATCAGGTTATGGGCCCAGAACCCGCAATTCAGAGAAGTTGAGGTTGGAATTAAAATTACCACGTTGTCGAAATGGCCAATTTCACAATGGAAAAATATGGAATTCACCAGTTCGAAGGAAGGGACTACGATCACTGGAAATTCAGGATGGAGACAGTTTTGGATCAGAATGGAGTTGTGTTGCATCAAAGATCACATTCTGACGCCCACTGAGGACCAACAAAAACTCGACAAAAAGTGCAAGTCAATAATTGTTCAATGCGTTGCAAACTCGCATCTTGAATATATAAAAGACAAACAAACCTCATTTGAAATGTGGACATCATTGGAGAAAGTTTCCAAAGAAAAGGTATTGCTAATCAACTCTATCTACGAAGGAAATTATTAAGCCTGAAACTAAAAACAGAAAGTCTAGAAGAACATTTCATAAAATTTGAATCAATAATTAGGCAGATCAAATCTGTTGGGGCCAAATTAGAGGAAGTAGATATAGTTTGCCATCTTCTGCTTACTCTACCCGAATCTTACGACAATATTGTAACTGCCTTGGAAACACTAGAGCCACAAAAGCTTACATTGGAATTTGTAAAGGAAAACTTCTTGACTATGAAATGAAGAAGAAAAACACCTCTGCACCAGAAAGTATACAAGGAACTTCTGCGTTTTATGGAAACAAAAAGTGGACTAGAGGTTCTGACAACAAGGACTACCAGAAGAGACTTACGAGCAGAAACCAGGAACAAAGAAGAGGACTGAAGTGCCACAACTGCGGAAAGATTGGTCATATCAGAAAGGAATGCTGGTATGGTCGAAAGGGAGCAAATGAAGCCACAGCTGACGAAAGCCGAATCACCTTCGCAGCTTCAGTAAACAAGATCAAGTGCACGGAAAAAGAAGGTAATTTGATAAAATTTGTAGTGGATTCAGGTGCAACTGATCACATGGTGAATAATGTTAAATATTTTTGTCATTTTGAAGAGCTAAAAGATAAAGTTAATATTGCTGTTGCCAAAAATAATGAAAATATAAAGGCTACTAAAGTAGGTACTATTAAAGTAAATTTAAATGAAGGGATAAATTGTAAAGCTGAAATAAAAATGTACTTTATGTTGAAAATCTCAGACAAAATTTATTATCTGTTCAAAAGCTAGAAACTGTTGGACTTAAAGTTGTATTCGAGCATAGTTCTGTTAGTATCTTCAAAGGAGATAAATTACTTGCTAGTGGTAAGAAGGAGAATAATCTGTATGTTATTGAATTTATATCTCTGAAAAGAGTACAAGCTCAATTTAGTTCTAGCTCAAAGAATTTTAATCTATGGCACTGTCGGTTAGGTCATATTGGCAATACAAATTTGAAAATCATGAAAAAGAATAATATAGTTGAAGGTATTGATGAAGTCTTTGATGAAAATAATTTTGAAATGTGTTCAATATGCATACAATCTAAACAAACCAGGTTACCATTTAATAGAGCGAATAAGAAATATTCTAAAGACCACTTGAAATTGTGCATAGTGATATATGTGGTCCAATTTCTCCTGGTACCTATGATGATAAAAATTATTTTGTTACATTTCTTGATGACTATACACACTTCAGTATTGTATATCTTATAAAAAATAAGAGTGAACTTTTTGAATGTTTTAAGGAATATGAAGCATTAGTTACTAATGAAACTGGTTACAGGATTGGTTCAATTCAATGTGATAATGGTAGTGAATATTGTTCAAATCAATTCAATAATTTTTGCAGAATGAAAGGTATTAAAATAAGACACTCTGTCCCATACAATCCTGAAATGAACGGATCAGCAGAACGATTAAATAGGACATTGTTGGAAAAAGGAAGAGCGATTCTTCTGCAGTCGAAGCTACCCAAAACAATGTGGGGTGAAGCAATACTTTGCTCAACTTACCTGTTGAATAGAAGTCCCACTGCAGTAATAAAGGGTAAGACACCAGCTGAACTATTTTATAATAGGAAACCAAATGTAGAAAATCTAAAGATATTTGGAAGTTTAGTTTATTGTCATATACCTAAAGAAAAACAGATATCGAAGCTTGATTCAAGAAGTGAAATAAACATCATGATAGGCTATGCAGGTAATGGCTATAGAGTTTGGGATCCTATTAAGCAAAAAGTATCTGTTGTTCGAAATGTTGCTTTTGATGAATACAAAATATCACAGATTTGAAGTTGAATGCTACTGCTGTAGATGGTACTTCTGCTCTAGATATTATAGATGAAAAAGAATCAATTCATAGTTACACTGAGACTGAAGGTGATATGGAGGAAGAAGTTCAAGATGATGAAAGAAACACCAATGAAGAGTTTAGAAACAATAGAAGGAGAACTAAAAGACCAAACTACTATAATGATTTTATTACGGGAAGACTTGGAGCATTTAGCTCTACATGCAACGGCATATGTTGATAACATTCCAGAAAACCTAGAAAGTGCACGAAATTCACCAAATTATGATTTTTGGAGGAAAGCTATTGAGGAGGAAAAGAAAGTACTAGAAAAGAATAAAACATGGACATTGATCGATAAGCCAGAAAATGCAAAATTGATAGACTGCAAATGGGTATTTCTGTATCAAATCCTGTAACAAAAATGGAGTCAAATATAAAGCTAGACTTGTTGCCAAGGGATTTATGCAAAAACAAGGATTTGACTATGAAGAAACTTATGCACCAGTAGCCCGGCTGACTACTGTCAGGGCACTGTTAGCTGTAGCTAACCATGAAAATCTAATCATTCAACAAATGGATGTCAAATCTGCCTTTCTTCATGGAACGCTAGAGGAGGAAATCTACATGAGGATTCCAGAAGGGTATGAAGATGATGGAAGGGTATGTAAGCTCAACAAAGCACTTTATGGACTCAAGCAGGCACCATATTGCTGGAATAAAAATTTGATGAATTCATTAAAAAGGAAAAATTTATAAAGTCGAAAAATGATCCATGCCTGTATTTGAAGATCACTGATTCCTACCTGATTTATCTATTATTGTATGTTGATGACATTCTTATCGCAGGGAATAAAGAAGAAGAAATTGAGATGCTGAAAGACAAGCTGAAACAGGAATTCGAAATGCAGGATCTAGGATTTTTGAAAACCTTTCTTGGAATTGAATTTGAAAGCAATGAAGATGGAATTTATCTCAGTCAAAAGAACTACATAAATAATATGCTGATGAAATTTCACATGAATGAGTGTAAAGAAGTCAAAACACCACTAGAAACAGGAAATTTAAAATTTGAACTAGACAAAGATTTGGAAGAAGTCAGCAATAAACCTGTAAGAGAATTAATTGGCTGCCTAATGTATTTGATGCTGGGAACTAGACCCGACCTAAGCATATCTGTAAATCTTTGTAGCAGATACCAAAGCAATCCCTCTGAGCAATTATGGAAATATTTGAAGAGAATATTGAGATATCTGAAGGGGACTATTAATGCAACATTGCATTTCCCAAAAAATGATGAGACAAAGCTCATAGGATTTTGTGATGCTGATTGGGCTGGCGATGAAGTCGATCGGAAATCAACATCCGGATATTTCTTCAAGATTTTTGGTTCCACAGTCTGTTGGACCACTAGAAAACAAACAACAGTTTCCACCTCGTCTACAGAAGCGGAATATATATCTCTTGCCGAAGCAATTAAAGAAGGGATATGGTTGTCAAATTTATTAGTTGATTTTGGTTACTCAAAAGAAACCTTTATCATATATGAGGATAACCAGTCCTGTATCAAGTTAACAAAAGGTTTGATCACAAAAACTCAAACATATTGATGTTAAATATAACTTTATCAAAGATATTATTGGTAAGAACATTGTATCTGTTGAGTATATTTGTACTAATGAACAAGTTGCTGACATTTTAACAAAAAACCTCGGAACTGTTTTATTTACTAAACATAGGAATAGTCTGGGTTTGATATTGTAAACTTAAGTATGGATATTTGAGTTTTTGGATTGAGAAGGAGTGTTGAGACCAATCTAAAAACTCTAAACACTTATAATATGTTCTATGGATGCTGTCTGTCAGATGAAGTATAGGTTATATATGTCTATGGTTGATAGAGGACAGTTATGGATGAATGTATTACGGTGTACGGTGTAATCTGTCGTTGAAATAAACTTCTAAAAATATAAAGTGTTTCTTTGAAGCATCGGTGATTCAAATTTTCATCAATTCAATACATAAAAGATTCCAGGGAGAACGATGCCAACTATCGGCCAATATCAATAACCAGTTCACTATCAAAAGTCTTCGAAGTGGTTTTTTAGATTGGGTGTCGGACTATCTGAGGGATCGATTACTCTTTGTCAAAGTGGGACATTATAACTCGAGCAATTTCCAATAGAAATGGGTGTGCCACAAGGATCTGTGCTGGATCCGTTGTGCTTTTCATCTTGTTCGGTAATGATCCGCCAGAGTACTTAACAACTTACTCTAATCTTTTGTTGGCTGCTCAGATCATTTTATTCGTGGACGATATGTCATTTCTCGTATAAGCACAAAAAATCTCAGAACTTAGGAAAATATGCAAGATCCTTATTGGTTCTCTCCTGGAGTGGTGCCACCAAAATTCAATAATATTAAATGTCAACAAGACCGATTTGATTTTTTTTCAAAATAAGAGCTCGGTGGGTGAGTTTGAATTGACCCTCCCTACTGTTAACATCAAAGCATCAGATCACATGAGGTTTTTGGGCATTTCAATTCATAAACAATTTAATTGGCAGAAGCAAGCAAATTCAGTCTGTAAAAAACTAAGCAGCTCATTTTATGCTCTAAAATAATTGAAAAATGTTTTACCTAGAGAATCACTGTTAGTAGTTTATTATTTGCTGACATATTCTCATATGGGCTACAATACAGTTTTATGGGAAAGTTCATTATTAGCAGTAGATGTTTACATTGCTGAGAAGAAACTGATACGCCTTATATACGATATGGACCCCCAGACGTCATGTAGACCCAAGTTTATACAACACAAAATATTAAGTTTTCCCTGCATCTTTATGTTGGACACTCCATTAGTCGTTAAGAAGAACTCTGAAAATCTGAAACAAATGCTGTGAGTTCCATGACACAAGATACAAGAGCTCTTGAATATCCAATTCACAGGACCTCAAAGTTCCAAAAATCACCAATCCCTTCCCTGAGAGATTCAAGACGTTGCACTATAATGTTTTTAAAAGAGAAGTTAAGAAGTATCTGTTGATCAACTGCTTTTATAGTGTTAGGGAATTTCTGGATTTCAAATTTAATCAATGAAGAATATTGTATTTCGGTTTTCTAATTTTATATAAGTCCAGATTGTTTTTTCACTTTAAGATGAATTTTGTCTGAAGGGATGTAATAAACTTATTCATATTCATATGCTTTATTCTGGCAAAATTTCTAAATGTTAAATTGTCAGTCAACAATGTCGTGAATTCTTCAATTAAGTTCTACAATAAAAATTTATCGTGGTTAACGAAAATTGCTTGAAAGTTTCTGAATGTAGAATTATTAAATGCAAAATGTCAAACATTCCTGGATGACGTTGAAATAAATTAGGATGTCTAGAATAATAGTGTGATTAGCTTTTGGTTTACAGGTTTGGCGACATGAGGATTCTTTCCTCTGCTTTTCATTAAACGCCGCCACACAGTATTTTCGTCAAATTGACAAGCCTTATATCAGTTTTGTACTTTAAAAATGAAAATATCAGATGAAAAACAGCAATGTAGAGAATTTTCCAATTCAATTCCACAAAATGAATTGTTCATAGTCTAAGAAGAATTGCATGGAATATTCTCCAAGTTTCGAAATGAAGAATTCTGTAATGCAATATTTCAGTCATTCGTTGAAACGAATGAATGGAATCAAAGATCTGTCAAATGTTAATGAATGATATGCATGTCATAGAAACAATCCCCACGTCCTAAGATTTATTTATTAATTTATTTATTTCACAAACGCCACCTGTTAACAGTTGCATACAATTACCTAATTCTGTTTTATAACATTTTGTACAAAGTTTCCACCAAAATTACAATAAAAGAAAACTTATATGTTTTTTTCAGTATAACTAAATACAAACTATCAAAAATAATTTATCCGTTGATACCCAACACTATATTGAAATCTACAAGTGTGCACCTAAGGGATTTGTGTTTTGTGCACAATTTTTTTCAATTAAAGAATCTTGAGGATACCCCTCCCACAAAATGCTATACAATCCCACAATAACAAACAATAGCGAGGCAAATCACCCAATCAACCCCTCGAACAAAATAAAGTTGTCATTGATAAAAGCCTTCGATTATTTTGATAATCTTCTGTAGTCTTTTATATCTCTCATAATTGGGAGTCAAATATCTCCCTTCCGCTTTTTGGCTCCTTATTCAATGCTTTATAAAAAGTGTTAGGGCTCGTTTATACCGACCGGTACCTTATGCCGTAAGCCGTTACCTTATTCCGTATTCCCTAAGAATTTCAGTAGGCGTTTATACTGGCTGTTAACTTAACCGTAAACAGAACATAGAGTTGATGGATTTTGCTGTATGCTTGTTAATAATTGTCATTTTGAATTTGAGTTTCAATGTTTTGAAACGTGCTGACCATCTTGAATTATAATTTATTATATTATTTGAAATTACCGCTATTAAAACAGAGATCGATTCTGTATTCAATACTCTGATATAAATAATTGACGCTCTATAGAATGCGCATGTGTCAAAAAAACTCGCCCACTATTACATTTCCTTAATTTGTCTTACTTATAAGTCTTATACACTTATAAGATAATCTAATCTAATTATCTAATATACGAGGGCCATTCAGAAACTAACCTCCGATTGGTCACAGTGCGGGTAGTAGGGGGGGAGTAGCGCGCCATCTGTGCATTCACGCGCTCAGCAGGTCAGTCGGCATCAAGCCGTAGTCGAGTGAACATCGTACCTGCGCTAGTTTAGTTTTTGTGGCAGTTTGAAATGTGTGCTGCAATAGAAAATCCCGCCAAATGTGAGGTGCGTGCTGTTATAAGGTTTTTTACAGCCAAAGGATACTCTGCAGCAGCTATTCATCGTGAGCTTTGTGCCGTGTACGGACCAAAATTTATGAGTGAAGGAGTTGTCCGTGAATGGGTACGTTTATTTAAAAGTGGACGAGAAAACGTTCATGATGAAGAGAGGAGTGGTAGACCATCATTGGTGACTGACGAACTCGTTCAGACAGTTGATGCAAAAGTTCGTGAAAATCGAAGAAATGGCTCGAGTCCCAGCGGTTTGATGACGACGAAGAGCTCAAAGATGCGGTCACAGGCTGGCTCAAGGCACAAGCGGGTGATTTTTATGCAAAAAGAATTTCAAAGCTTGTGAAGAGATAGGGTACGATAAGTGCCTCAATCGTAATGGAGGCTATGTCGAAAAATAGTGCAAAGATGTAGTTGTAAGATGTATATATTAAAATATTTTTACTTAACTTGGTGTATTTTTTCAATTAACCGGAGGTTAGTTTCTGAACAGCCCTCGTATATATGTAATTTGTCCAAATTATTTATGAATATATATTTCTATGAATTTGTCCCTAGAAGTTGAGCATTTTACCGGTAAGGGAAAAGGTTAGGGAATGAGTATGAACAAAGCATTGAATTCCTATGGTTCAACTTTTAAGGTTAAGGTTACGGCATAAGGTACCAGCCAGTATAAACGAGCCCTTACAGTGATCGAATTTAGTTCAAATCTGCGCCGTTTTGTTCGATAATCTGTTTCCATCTAGACGGCAACTTCATAATACCTCCCTAGTTGAAGCCCCCTCCTTATTTGCAAAGAACTCGGACAGCCACTTTTCACAAGCCTCTTTTGAGTTCTTTACATCACTTAACACCACCAAGGGCGTTCGCCATGGACAGGAACAGGTGGTAATTTCCTTCCAATCCCACCAAACACAGAGCAAAACCTTCCTGGCCGCCAATCGGCTTGGCCACTGTTTGGGACGATTCACCTGCCTTCGACCACGACCGTTTTCGCTTGATATTGTCGTATGTGATCCATTTTTCATCGCCAGTCAACATCCGCTTCAAGAATGGGTCGAGTTCGTTCCGTTTCAGCAGCATATCGCAGGCGTTGATTCGGTCCGGAAGGTTTTTTTGCGTCAAATCATGCAGTACCCAAACATCAAGCTTTTTGTATCCAGCCTTCTGCAGATGGATTAAAATGGTTTTGTGACTAACTCCCATCTCCTGTTCGATGTCACGAGATACCACATGTCGGTCTTACTCGATGTATTCCATGATTTGATCGGTATTTGTCGTCACAAGTCTTCCGCCGGCTGGCTTATCCATGGTGTCGTTTTCACCGACTCTGAATCGTCGAAACCATTCCTCCGCGGTTCGAACTGATCCATCCCATCCCACAAAACACCATTAATCTCACAGAACGTTTCTCTAGCGGATTTGCCTTTAACGAAGGAAAACTTCAAAATTGCGCGAATTTCGGAGTTAGTGTACTCCATGTTTACACGTCTATAACTGTTGAACGCAACATCCAAACTAATCATGCAGAGCGTCGTTTTGTAGGTTATGTCAAGACCTTTCAAATTATGTATAGTATTACGAGCTCTGTAGCCCTTTGTACATAGCCGCGAAATTCAAAAAGACAAAAGGCGAAAGGACACTATTACCCTCCTGAAAACTCTTCTAGTAACTCCCCAATCATACGCACTATCTGTGGCAACAGTATCGTCCTCATATGATATTAATCTGACATCTGTGTTAAGTATTAACAAAAGAATTTATGTAAATGGTGAAGAGTATAGGACTCAGAATTTTCCCTTGAGGGACACCCACTCTCACCTGTTCGGGTTCACTCAATAGCCCATGTACCCTCACACATTGTGCGAGATCGTTTAGATAGTCATTGAAAAGATCCAATACAATACCATGAATTTCACACCGCTCTAATATTTGTATTAATTTTCAATGATTTACCGTGTCAAAGGGCTTTGCGAAATCTATGAATACTGCGAAACATTTTTTATTATCATTTAGATTTTTTGTAAATTCCCTAACAACTTCATAAATGGCATCTGGTGTACCTTTTCGAAAACCATACTGAAATTCATCTAATATTTTGTTGCCATTGAGACGGTTTGTTAAACGAGTTTTTAAATTGTTAAGGGGATTTTTCCATTACTAAACATTAGGTTGATTATATGACTTTATATGATATTCAAATTATGCGAAGTGCATACACCACTATTTTAGACATCTTGAAATGAATGATGAAATCAAAGATCTGACAAGGTTTCTCATTTTGACTATTAACAGGGCAATATATCTGGGTTTTTTCGGAGTGTTGAAAACCTTATTTTTCTTTTGCTTGTGGAGCTTTGTGAGGTTTTCTTTTATCTTGATAAGTTTATCTTTTCCTAGTAGAGAGTGCTGAGCCTGTTTTTCAATTTGGGGCAATTTGGGTCGTTGTTTTTTAAAAATAGTTTCCATTCCAGAGTTGATTTTTTTTACAAATTGATCACCAAGCTCCCTATCTTTGATAATTGTTCGACATAAATCAACCAGATTCCTCGACGCTTTGCCTCGGTTTCTAGAAATCTTATGTCCAAAAGTAAAATCTGTTTTTCACACGCTTGTTCAAGTAGAACAGCGTACTATCGTTTTGCCCAAATGTTTGTAATTTTCGAATATTGGGCCAATAATGGACTCAATCGATTGGGTTTGACTAACTGATGAAGAATACAGATAAGGTTAAACTTGAGTATGTCCAACCGTATGTTCTCTATCTTCCGAAACAGATGAGTTAAAGTTTTCATATTTTCAGAATAGGTTAACTTTCGAAATATCCCGGTCAAGTTCGATATTGGGACCAAAATCCCAAGAGTCATGAGCATCGGATTTAGTTGTAACTTGGAAGATATTTGAATTATATTGAAACAAATAGACTTGCATTTTTCTAAAACATAAAAAAAAAATTAGTACAACACTTTATAGCTTATATGGAGTCCGACGTATTTGAACAAAAATTTGTGCATTTGTGGATGTTATTGATATCGTACATATACTCAAATTTCATTGTCGCAGCCTTCTTCCACCAGAAGATATAATTATTTTCCAATCACTTCATGGCTTTCAATTACCGGAGTCAAGTTGATATTGATTAAATACGTTGTCATTTTCATTCCATGTCGAATTTTGGCTCAATAAAACTTTGAGGCGGGGGTCGAAAACAAAACATGACATTTTTTAATTCATCCAAGAATGCAGGTTCGTTTGAGATGATAAATGAAAGTTCAAGTTGACAAATTAAGAATCTAAATCACCTGACTATAGCTAAAATATTATTCAATGGCAAAGACTATAATTATTAATATATATAATATTAATAGAAATGGTTTAGTTGCAGTGAGATTCGTTTCTGCGGAACAGGCAAATTGCTCTGTTAAATAGGGTAAAGACGGGATAAGAGCCCCAGTGGGGTAGATGTCTCGATTTCAAAAAACCTTACTTTGTGATCTTATGACTAAAAACAAAAAGAGTAACTAACAGCGGCAATCAGCCCTCACCTCGGTCAGCCACGAGCCGTCGTGCGGTAAAGTCGCTTTTCGCTTGCATTCATCTCCGCGTGGAAGTTCACAAACACATACTTTTTTGTAAGGTCTTTGTTGTTGAATAACTTTATAAGTAGTTGTTGATTCCGTTATGTTTTTTATTACGTCGATACACTGATTCATCAAGTATGCATATAGATGTACAAGATTAATATTTTGTTTATAATTTTTTTTGTGTTGGGCACCTATCCCTGTCTAAAAGGATAGTTGCCCTGGAATTTCGAGGTATAGGTACCCCTAGGGTCATCTATCTCCACATACACCAAACGTAGTTTCAGCGATTATTTTGAATATATTTTTGTTCTGTTATATTCTTTATGAGTTTACGTATGTTTGTATTCCGTTCCCGTTATCCTTTTTACTAATTGTAGAAAAACTATGCCACGAAAATACATGAGAAAAGATGGAGTGAGGGTTTGAGTGTGTTTATGGACTATAGAACAATTGCAGTCAGTATTTGACGAAATGGATACAAATAATATACCTTGAGGCTAAACGAAATATCTTGACAGTTTGGGATCCCATCAAGATCATTGCGAAGACGTTATGCTACTAAAAATACAAAGATGCTGACACTGGCTATGTCTTAAAGGTCATGTTATAACGGATATTATTCACTTTTATTAAAGTAATTGCTGTAAGTTTACAATCTATTTATTAACATAGATATTTTTTATAGTAGAAAAATATCCTATCTTGTATTTTAACAAAGAAAAAAGGCCAGTAAAGCACATTCAAATGCTTGGAGATGCAGATGAAAAAATAATCATACCTTCACGTGCAAAGAAGCTTTCAATTTTTGAAGTCTTATCAAGTCATTTCTATATCTGGCTTCACTTTGGTGAGGTTTGATAGGGCGAATGGCTTTGGTGGAACCGCTGTGGCTGTTCGTAATAAGTTTTCAAGAAATTGATTTGTGTTGCTTGAACTTTGCATTTTGAATGCAAGCCCAAGGACTCAACTGCTTAAATGATATTATCTGTGTATACGTTCCACCAAATATTATTTTTTCGGTTCCAGTCCTGGAGCAGCATACTGTGGTAGATCATGTCTTTTATTGGGTGATTTTAACGTACAGAATCCTCAATAGGGGTGGCCCTTAATCAGAATGGAAGGACAGTTCAAGAGTTTTCGAGTGACAACAACTTCGTTTGGCTCAATGATCCCCAACAAGATTCATCCTCCACATAAATCCCAGCGCTCCTGATTTGACAATGTGTACTGAAAACTCTTTGCAAGTGGGCGACAATATAGGACACGGGGCCCAGTTATCATTATCATTTATAATTATCAAGGTCGATAAAGGCTCTGTGGAGACCTCGGTAGAGAGAGCACCTCTACGGAAATATAGAACGAAATATGCTAATTGGAATTTGTTCTGCGGGCATGTAATCGATCAGTTTAACAATTGTCAAGTGGACAATGTGTCTGATTTAGTGGAAGTTGACCAGAGGACGGCCAATTCCTCCGTATTCAAACAAAAAAAAACACATGGTTACTCAGCATATAGAGCACATTGATGGGATGGAAAAGTGGCGTAGGAAGTCAACTTGCGAAAGTCTCTTCTATCGATTTACAGGTCCCACCTAGTCAGGAAAAATATCCTGGATACAAAAAACAGGTTCGGAAACCTGAAAAAAAATTAGGCCAGGAGAAGACAAAGAGATTCGTTTCAACAGTTTTGCTAGAACTTGTCCGTAGATAAAGCTTCTGAGGTATAAGGTTAGGAAATCTTCTGAATAGAACTCTACCAGTGGATTTAAGGAGGTTTAGGATTCGTGCAGTAGGGAGATTTTTATTAAGTTAACCATAACGGTATCATCTTCCTCTATTGCGATGAGATATCACCAATTTTCTTTTAGCGAATTAATATACGACCTGAGATTGAAGAAGGCCTCTGTACCGAGCTTTGATCGCATTGATTACAAAATGTTGTTCCATCTCAATGTCTGTCAGAATAGACCTTTTGAGTTTGTTCAATAAACTTCTACCTTTCAGCTCTTCAAAATCTAACATGAAGGCCTCAGTTAAGTACCTTGTAGAAGACTTCGATCAGTAACTCAAATGGTAAAAGTTGTAAAAGCACATATACGTTATGTGTTCGAAGCCATATGTAGCTTTTCTTAGACATTATACTCATCTACCATCCTTTGCGTGTATAGAGGTTTGAGAAGAACTTACCTTGACTTTGGAGGCACGTCACGCGGTTGATGCTCGAAGGTCCTACCTTGGAAATTTTGATGTTGTGCATTTTTCCGCTTAGCGCATTTATTTGGGAATCATGAAGTCAATACCCACAATCATTGATCTGTCGGTAGTGGGCAGTTCCCGCTGGGATACGAAGAACGTGTATATCGTGTAAGTATGTGTCTTAGATTTATAGATTCTCCTTTCATCCTTTGCGTGAGATTTTTCTTGGCCCTTCAAAATATGACAATGTTTGGTTCAATAACACTATTCCAGGCTAAGTATAAGCGTGGAAGTTAGTTCATATCAATAATTCACAAAGAGATCTAATCTTCCTTATTTCGTGACAGATATAATGATTAGATCAGAGAAGATATCGATGTACATATCAAATCTCAGTAAAGGTTCCTTGACGCATGCCCAAAAGTTAAGTTCCTTGCTTCCAAGACCTACAACAAGAAGATTGTTCAGCCTTGAACCCGTTAGATGGATTAAGATACTATTGCCTTTGGAACCTATGATGGGTGTAGAATTGTATTATTTTACTTATCAACAACAACAACATATTGTTGTTGTTCTTGTTGGAGAACTCGGCGTATAACATCCTCTACAGTCTCTGTAGTCACTTTGAAATCTTTCGCAGTACGTCTGAATTTTATATGGCCCTTATGTCAACCTTGCTTGTTTGCTTCGAACTCCAACGCGTGTGTCAGAGCATCGTCCAAAGTCTTGGGTAGGGTCAACGCAAGATTTGCTGAGTCTCGCTGTCTCTCAGCCCGTTTACAAATGTCTGCACTGCGTGCTGTTTGATATACTTGTTGTAAATGTCTATCGCTATATCTCATCCGGAGTTTGCATATTAACGCTCCATAATCATTTTGTTTACTGTAGAATGCAACAATCAAGGCCATCGTTTTTTCTTCATTATTTCAACCATTCATTCACTCGGCATGCCCTCCATTTTTCCCTTTTTCTCTCTTCTATTTCGTCCTTCAAAGTTTCCAAATATTCAAACCGGTCTTCAATAGGTCCGATCTTATTTTCTAGCTTCGACCGTTATCGGTTATATTCCTCGGACTTTCCTCAAGAGACCTACTGTTGTCCATTTTATTTTCCATTGAATCCATTTTATTTGAAATGTTCTTGGATTTTTTGTTGTTCCTCAATTTTCAGTCTCAATTCTTCAAAGGCTTGTTTGGAAAAGTCCATACTGACCCGATCCATTTTTCCAGCTTGAGATGGCGTCACCGACATTCAGGATTTTCAAGGCTAATTTTCAGAATAGTTTTCAATGTAGTTTGACAAACAAACCACACTTGACACCAATGTAAAGCGTTTATACGAGCTTCCGGTATGATTTTATAACACACAAGTAGCAAGTCCTATTTCAATAAAAGAAACATAATGTAAAGCGTTTTAGCCAATAACACACAAGTAGCAAGTCCTATTTCAATAACTAATATTTACACAACTTATACTGTGTTTCATAATCGTTCGGTTGATCAACTCGTTAATTGAGCGATTCTATGTCTGAAATTCCGTCAATTCAGCATTCCGTTGGCCAATCTGACATATAAGTAGAAGTTTTCTCTAAATTCTTTGATAATCGTTTTTTATTAAATGCGCTATTGAAGTACTATTCCAAGTACAGAGAATTTTTAATCAACACGAGTGGAAACCGTTTTTTAACAACGCCTAATGACTCGAGCTGTAAATATATTTTAGGATATTCCGGAGATTTTGCAACACTGTTCTTATTTTCAGCCATTGTTAACACAGAACACTATATCACTAAAAACTCCAATATTGACTCTGAGAAATATCGACTATCTTCAGGTCAGCTGCTGCGTCAGCTGTGGTTGTTGATTATTGAGGTTATTTCGGATGTCAACAATCTAAACTCCAAACAAAACAGTCCAAATAAGTAAATATTTTGCTGATTAATTTACATATAAAGGAAAATATAGATTTTGGATCTAGTTTAAAGGTCTCCTATTTTTGAACATTTTTCTTAATTCTTTGGGTATAAGTACATGAGGTTTGCATTATATCCTTTTCAGAAACCTAAAGAAGTGAAATTTTCAATCTGAAAATATATGGAGAAGCAAAAGGAAATCGAAAATAATGAAAATGCTCACTATTCTAAGATAGAATTACTACAATGTGAAGTAGTCTTAGACGAACCTGATAATTCTTTTGATGATAGTTCTCAGTTACCTGAAGAGAATATGATAACTTACGTGGTAATCCCTTCGGATATAGACACAGATGAAATAATAATAAATTATTGTGTGAGTATAGTTTCAGAAAAAACTTGAATAACAGTTTGTTCTGCTTATTCAGTTTAGAGTAATTTTGGAAAACTTTACTAGTAATCTAGCAATTCTTGGACTAGACAGCACTGCTCTAGTTCCTATTATGTTCAACTACCAATAATTGGTCCATTTCAATGAAGCACTCTCAGCTTAGGAGTGTAGATGGCAAACTGAAATTGAAATTTGATGTGAATCCGAAGCTTTTGAGATGAAAATTCAAACAGGCTCTTTAGTTCAGTTTCCTTGATCGTCTTTACATCATTGATTAAATATTATATCTTGATATGATTGTTGATATGACATATAAAGCTCAGAAATTTGATATAGGAGGAACATTTTTCAAATTTGTATAAGCAAACTATTTTCAGTCAGTTTGGCTGCCTCAAAATCAATAGGGATGTTGAAAATAATTTTGAAAATACTATACATTGAAACTTATTTTGAATTGCAATTTTGGGTCGTTGACTCTCCAGAAACTTGCTTTTCCTTTTGATATGTATTAAATATATAAATTAATTAATTATTAATTGATCAATATATTAATTTACAAAGAAGGCAAAAATATTATTTCCAAAGAATATGCTTCTACAAATTTTTCAGCTCAGTGTAGTACCACTGCATTAAAAGCTAAAAATACCATAGAATAACTTATTTCATTCAACGTAAGATAACAGTCAAAATTATTTTAATTAATTCTAGTCCTAATTCAACTTACTTCCAACAAATCTTCTGAATTGGACAGCTAAGCAAGCGTTTCTCATTAGGATTTCTCTTAGGAATATGGCATATATTCCTTAGAGACATACCTATAGCAGGGTAAAATATCCTGATATGAGATTGCTGCTTCATGGATACATAAATGGTTGGCCACTAGGACATGCAATTTTTAGTTGTTTGTTTTGGAAATTGAATTGCGAACCTGATATTCTACATAATGCAATAGATAGATATTTATAGATAAATATTTATTCATGCAAATCATTCATTTTCAAATAATAAATCAATCATCACAATAGTCTTATGTATAAAACACATGTTATATAAATGCCAATAATAACAAGATCACATTTTATCACTACTTCAAGTAATCATCAATCAGTCAGTGTCCGATTGAAGTGGACACCTAGTTTGCACACCACATCCACATCGTCTAAAGGAGCCTCACCAATACTATAGCGAAACACCAATGGTTGACCACGGCAATTGAAAGAAATCTTCACATATTTCTGATTATTCGAGCCCATCCTGTTCACCAGACACCAGCGATGAAAAATGTCAAAATCCTTCTGCAGCTCAATGCAATCTTGCATTGATCAAATGGTCTTGAAGATCTTCACATCATCTGCAAACTCCAACAGAGAACTATAAGCCCCCACCACAATGTGATCCCTGGGCACACCTAATGAGACTGAAATTATCTTAGAGATGCAGTAGGGGTATTTGACTGCTTGTGTTCTACCAGTTAGAAACTTCTTCAACTGAGACAGAAGAGTTCCCTCCCACCCCCAGGCTCTCCAACTTGCCGATAAAAAAGTTGTAATTGACTCTATCAAACGCTTTTGAAAAATCCATGTAAACAGAATCAACCTGCCAGCCCCCTCCATAAGGTCCAGCAAATGGTGCTCATATAGAGGTGAATTTGTGGCCGTGGACCTACCCTGAGTGAATCCATGCTACTCCTGATTTATTAGAGCTCTACAGTTCCAAGCCAACATATGATTAACCAGACAATCAAATAGTTTTGGTATTTCTGATTGAATACACACAGATCTATGGTTCTCCACATCATCCCTGCAACCAGACTTCAAGACAGGTTTAATAAAAGCTGAACTTCCAGCTATGGAAAATCACCCTCCTCAAGGGACCTATCGAATATTGCAACCATTGGATTTGCAAGGGTATAAACACACTGTTTGATGAAGAATATGATGAAGACCACATCCCATCTTGGGAGGAGCAGCGTTTCAACTATTTTAGATGGTTTAACAAAATAAGAGGATATGCTCGTGGAGCGCCCAGAGGCAAAAAGCAAGGGGGACTCTCATCGCCTACCTTGTACACGGTTGAAAATTGACCAATTCCATGGAGTTATCGGTTCTCTGTCCCATGTATCTAACCTGGGTGGAAATGAAAGATGAGTTTCTTTTCTTATTTTTGTATGATCAGAACGAGCACAGACACTGTCTCTCATTGTCCTCAATTTTCTCAATATATATTCTATCGCTCCTGCCTAGACCTGTATCTGCAGTCCGTGAAATCCCGATAATACTCCTCAAGGCCAGAGGCCTTGAATCTTTTATGTGCCTTCCTGAAAATGAAACTTAGAAGCTCACCGTTAAACGAACATAGAAATAATGATGACCAACTCCTCTTCAGAGGCACAAAGAGACTCAAGCCAGTATACGAGATATTTTAAAAATTCCCAATCCACCCCTGCCAGATAGTTACTAATCGAAATAAAATCTGCTGCTCGAAAAATCGAGAAAATATTCTTCGTAATTTGGGTCATTTGAAAGAGCAGAACCCTCAAACTCAACAGCAGAATGATAAACACTATTAGGCAAAAATACATCGATAGCCTCCCTTACAACCATGTCGCTGAGACTAGTAAACACCAAATCCAAAATATCATTCCTAGCATTACAATAAAATTAAGCTGGTACAAATTTAGTTAATTAAAACTTATACATACATTAGTGGCAGCAGCACCACTGGGACAGTCCAAAACTACCCTAAAATCCTCAATGTTCAATCTTGCATGTGGAATGTTATAGTCCATAATTCTCAACTGAGAAGCCCCGAGGAAGGTAGACAAAAATATATCCAGAACCCTTCAAACTAATCTCATTAAAGACTTTTTCAATTGTTATTTTGGAAACGATAAGCTGCTTGGCATGAAGTTCCTTTCTGGCAAAAACAGCAACACTTCCTCTTCCCTTCTTTTCAATTGTTTGTTCATCTCTATCACACGAACACAACAAAACCAGGTGGTGAAACATCAATGTCAACGATACTGTCATTCCACCAGGTCTCACTCAGCATCACTACATCATAAACTGACAAAGACAAGCAAGCCGAGGTTTAACTCCTGCAATTTGGTTATTGTACCCCCTGCATTTTGGTAATAGACCTTAATTTTCTCATCTGTGCTCATATGTAGTTTCGGTTGAGTCCAATTACATGACTTCCTCTGCTTTAAAAATCCTGGATTTTCGTGTTAAAAACGTTAGGGTGGAGTAAATTTCAGGTGACACCAATAAATCCTTCACCAGAAAGTCTGTGGTTATCTTGAAAAATTGGTTTCTTCGCTTAGTCTGTAGTTTCTCCAGTCACTGCCTCCCCACATGCAGGAAAATGTTTTTGTATATGCTTTCTAATGAAATCAACTGTAATTCCAGGTTGACCTTTCCAACATAGATCGTGGCCTTCTGTCAACCACCTGTGGATATTCACTAGCAGCGAAATCTTCTCTGCCCTTGAATTTTCCACAACCATGTATCAAATTCAATCTCTTTTTGTACGATGAGAATATTGTGAATATTTTGATCATGATTTTCAACTTATGAATGTTAAATATTTGAAGCTATTTCTATTTTTTATCATAATTTTTGAAATTACACATGTCTTTATGAATGCATTCACAGCACTTTGATATTATGTCATGGAACCCTGCAATAATTCTATTTAGTTTAATTTCATTACAGATGTTTTTCTTTTAGTATGCATTTCGACAAGCAGTTCCATATTGTTATCTGGGTTTTTTAAGTGAGTCCAGTTGGTTTGTGTCTATTTTTGGTTGTTCGTTTTGACTGCACCATATTTTTTTAATAAATTGTGTATGAAAGTCAGATTGACTTGTTCTTTTTGGCGCTCTTGTCACATGATCAGGGTATCAATTTCATCAAATATCTGTTGTATTTCAATTCTTGGGTAAAAATGCTATCAATCAGTTTGGTTGGACTTCGTGCACAAAATTGATGCTGGCTGTCCATCGGTTTGTCCCTAAGGACAATAACTTTCTAACGGAATGAGGGTTAGTGCTGAAATTTTCAGGGTGAGTTTGATTAGTTTCGATAAAACAGAAAATTTTTTTGCATAAAGAATACATTTTTTTCTTGTTCTTGACTAAGTTTCATCATTGAAATCCGTTGGTATCACCCTCAGCTTTTAGAGACTAATACTTCTGAATATGTGATTTTTCTAATTTTGAATAACTACTGACAAGAAGTATGACGACAGCTCCAATGCAACTTGACTGTGGGTGTCACAGCTAAAAGATTTATGACTGACCTCACTATTGGTTTCCATATATCCCTTATTTCCACGAAGAACATACATTGGAAATTCTAGTTATCAACCTTGGTCTTTCAATATTATGGAAGCTTTGTTCCATTTCATGCTATGGTCCTCATACCCAGCATGCTAGGCTACCTTGAATTCTTCTGTTTCTGCCAGTAGAGTAAGTTCTTTGTGTACTTTGATTCTGACTTTCAGACAATATTGAGTTTAAGAATTACTTATATTCACATAGTATTTCATAATCCCAGTTCTTCGTATTTATAGTTTTGCGCATTTGTTCCAGTAGAAGAGCATGCTATCGTTTTACCCAAATGTCTGCAATTTTCGAATATCAAGCCGAAAAAGGTCTCAATCGATTGGGTTTGACTCCTTGATGAAAAAGCTCAAACTTGAGGTCACCCTCATACCCTCGACCTACCGAAAGAGATGGGCTAGAGTTTTCAGAATAGGTTAACTGTCCAAATCTCTCGGTCACGTTCGTTATTGGGCTAAGTCCGTCGAATGCTTCGGTTAATTACGTTGACATTTACGATCCGTGCCGACCCTAGGCTCATTAAAACTTTGGGGCGGCCGTCGAAAACTAGAGGAAATTTCCCGATTACCCCATTCTCCTCAAACTTATAGAGGAAGCACCAAATTATTCGTCTGAAAATAAGAAATTTTCGTAAAATCGGAAAAGAGAAATATAGAAAAGTCCTTCGAAATTTCAATTCTCGATGCTTTCACTGATACGTTTCCGATTGATATCGGCTAGACTTATAAATTCAGTTTCAGTTGGAGGAAAATCAATCGAAATAAAGTATGTTTTCAAAATTGATGAGCCAAATTCTTGTTCTGAAAAAGTTTAATGTTATGCCCGTTAAAGTTATTTAGAGGTTCAGAAAATTTCATTCCGAAGAATCATCGCTTATGGCGTGAAGTGCTGTTCCGCCGTTCCATTTTTTTTTTCATGTTTGGAAACAAAGAGAGGTCAAACGGTACCAGATCTAGTGAATATGGTGGGTATGGTAGCAATTCCTAGCCTAATTCGTACAATTTTGCAGTGGCGACCGATCCATATTTCTCTGTTGTATTGCCCTGTTTTCCCTTGTCCAAGTAGTCAATGTGGGTTTTTTCATGGGAATAAAAAAAAACAGTGGTCATAATCTTTCCGGCTGATGACACCGCCTTCTTCGGAGCACCTTCGCCTGGAGAAGTCAACTGCTTCGATTGTTCCTTGTTTTCTGCTCTTAATCGAGGTGGATCTAGGATTGGCCTTAAATAGGTACAGACAGCACTTTGAAGTTTTCACACGATTTCGTTTTTGGTTATCTGTCCTGATGTACCGGCCTCAGTTAAAAGAGTTTCCGATGTACGTCTCAAGCAGTCTTCTCTATATTCATTATCTAATTTTCCGAATTCGATAATTATCGGAAGTATACTTCCTATGGTATTCTGCCAACAGGTTGGACGGTGCATTCACCGTTTCGGTATGTGAGGAAAAATCGGACATTCTAGGTCTTAAGAATGAATATTTTCTGACCATTCTGAAAACTCTTATTTTTTCTATATTTACAGAAATAAATATTTTTCATATATCGATGTTATTTTCGGGTATTTTAACAAGTACACAGCTACCCTTATCTTTCACATCGTTATTTGATTTTTTCACTTGTTCATCTCTGCTTAGTTCTTCATAAATACCTATTATTAGAACTACTTTATGTAAAAGGAGCTTCGTTAAAAAATATATGAACATTTGTCTGCTGCCAATATTGAGCCAAATCGGTCAGCAGTTATGAGCATCAAAAATTTGATATTCTCTATAACTCCTAGAATAAATATCCTTTCGATTTATTCAAGAGTCAAAAATTTTGGAAAGCACTGATGTGGTGAGATTGCTTTTGCGCTCTTGTTAAGCTGAGTGCTATTCACATTAAAAAATCATGTCTCACCCACATAGCGATAAGCTCTGCCCGGATTAGAACCGAGGACCTCAGGGCGGAAACCAAGGCACGTAATCAATAAAACATGGTATTTAATAATGGGATACAATGATACATATCATAACAATTAATTACCCAAACTTTGAAGGACCATTTTTCTGGAAGTATTAATTTGTCGAGAATAAAAATGGCATCAATGTGTTTGTATGATACTATTGCATCAAAACAAGAATTTGATACAAGTGAAATTCGAAAAAAAAAAGATTTTTAATTACTCTGAAACTAAAGTGCTGAATAATGAACACGTTCGAGATTTTCATTCCTCAAACCTTTACTGAAAATTTCAGCTCTCTAGCTCATTCCGTTCAGAACTAATAATGCCTACGGAAGGATGGACGGACAGAATGATTTTGACCACGGATTCTTCATCAGTGCGTCCAAAAAACGATTGATACCACTTTGACCCAAATGTTCAAAATATACAGACGTTTAGGCAAATTTATAAGCAAACAGCTCAGGTGCACAAGATCGTTTGAAAAGAAGCGAGTCTGCGGAATTTGACTAAAAAATTTTCAAACATCTCAATTTTTATATATTCAATTAGGTACTCATAAAATATTCGTCGGATCTTAAGAAAATTTTTGCATTTATGGAGGTAATTGATGTTTCGTATTCTTGAATTTCGTAAACTGAAGAGATCATATGGTTTCTTTCTACGAGCTTGTTGAGGAAACTAGTAGAATACAGTTTTGCCTAAATGCATTTTCGAATATCCAGCCGAAAATGCTATCAATCGATCTGGTTTGACTTCATGATGAATAAGTCGTGGTGAAAGTTGAGTATGTTCAGAGCAAGCGCTCAAAATGTCCTTACCTCACGTCGGTGCTTTTCTACTTTATCACCCAAATATCTGTTATTTTCGAATATCGAGCCGAAAATGGTCTTAAACAAAGGGATTTGACTTCCTGATGAAGAATACATGGTCAAATTATGTCTATTTGGCCAGTCATATACTCTATTTTCCGAAATAGATGAAAAATTCATAGGAACAATGGATTAATTCGAGATCAATATTTATTGAAACATTATTTTGTCGTGAAAATCCATGGGGCAACATTCATCTCTCTGAACGAATATTTCCTCCCGTGCGTTAGGATCTACAAAATGCACCAAGTACATAAATCATTATTTCCGACTTGAGAAACCTTATTATAGTTCGCCCTTTATTTGATTTATTGGATAAAGAGCACTTTGAACTAGAAAGCCCAATTGATTGTTGACCACATATCGACGTAGGATTCAATTTTAGGTTTTTTTAGGAACCTGAGGACGAAACTGACCTCATCATTCCAGATGATTTCGAGGAGAACCAATGTGTTTTATGTGGGGATACATTTAAGAACTGCTTCCTTCTGCAAGAACACTTTTGTACGATTCATATAGGAAGTGATCTCACCTGTCAGATATGTAAATTACAATGTGCCTCAGATCTTCAATTGATGAGACATTACAATAAGCACAAATACTCCTGCAATCTCTGTGAAGCTAGCTTTGCCAAGTTTGAAGATTTATTCAATCATAAAAAAACCCACTCACACACACTCCCTTATGCCTGTAATATATGCAATGAAGCATACTCGTCTACTAAGGAGATAAGCTTGCACATCCGCGAGGCTCATAACAATAAAAGATCTCTCAGGTATGAAGAAGGAAATGGGAATAAGAAATTTGCGAAAGACTGTTCAGTACAAATTGAAGGAGAAAAAGAAACATGAAACTGAAGATAAAAATATATATTTTAGTCTTATATTCAGTAGTATGAGAAATACAAGACGAGAAGGTATTTAATTTTGAATTGACTTGGAGTGATTTGACTGCATACTTATTTGTCTCATCTAGTGAATTATATTATTGTTATTTTCAGTAGTATTCATTAGTATGAGATGAATACAATAAAGAGAAGGTGTTATTCACTAGATTGACTTTTATTCAATTGATCTAAACTCATACTTATTCGTCTCATTAATGATGGGTTTCATAAACGTTATTCGGTTGATCAACTCGTTGACTGAGCGATTCTATGCCTGAAATTCCGTAAAGTCGGCATTCCATTGGTCAATCTGACATATCCCTTTAAGTATTCTGTGAATCCTTTTTTATCGATCTTTATGAAGCCCACTATTATTGTGTGAATTATTGTTATGAATATATGTCTCAAGTTTTGGCATTTTTTTCAAATCACGTTACTTTTCAGCGATTATTACACAAGCTCGTAAAAGTTGAGTAACAGTGACTCTTTTTCTTCCAACATAGCATGATATTCGGCACTTGATGTAGGTTTCATTGATTTATTAACAGAATGTTAAAAAAAAAAATTAATTAGCGCGATTTTTAGCATATAATTGTTTGCTGATTGTTAGATAATGTTCACCCTATTCAAAAATAAACTGCTCAACGGTCTTGATGTGCGCCTTTGAAGTCCATCCCGATAAAACGTCTGCACTGTATGAGAGAGTCTTTTAGAACTGATGAAGATTGTTGATTGTCTCTATACAAAAGTAGTTATTGCATTGCAACTTCTGGAACGTATGACGAAAATAGGATTATTACTGGCCTAGTGTAATCTTTGAATTTGGTAAAAGTGAAGTTTTTCTGACATTTAGGTTTCACGTCTGATAATTGTCTTTTTCTTGAGAAGTAGATTCCTTAAGGTCCAATTAACTGAAACTCTTCGCCGTGGCTAACACTATCACGAGTTTGCGGGACCATTTTGTCAGGTTACCATGAATTTCAGGGACACGTAACGCCTAAACAGTATCTCATGCTAGGTTTCATGAACGCTGACAGCTCAATCAACCAGTTGATTGAACGATTATGTGCCTGAAATTCCATAAATTCGAAATTCCCGCAGAGTATAAAAAATTAATGGGAGGATGCATATTGGACTCTTCTTCTGTTAAATCTAGCGAAAACAAACCGTTCTCGATTCTATGCTATGAACTTTGAGTGACTCATTGGTAAGGAATTTTCAGCCAACTCTCCGTCAAAATCTCTGTGCTAAGAGTGTCATGTCTTATGATCAACGTTGCTGAAAGTTCGAACACACTATCGGCATAATAGAAAGGGAACCCGTTAATATAATGTTTTCAATAAACTAGCGATATATGTAATATTTTTCACACTCATCAATAAAATATTCAATATAACTTAAAACCTTTATTCTCGAATATCACGTGTTCCCCATATGAATCTCACAACTCTACACTTCGTCCGTTACACCTTTCTCTCTCATTTACAATCCTCAACAATTTTGTTTAACCTTAGAATTTAACTTTTTCTTTATTTTACTCATGAAATAATTAAAATTCCATATTTTCTATTGTAATTTATACATATACAATATATTGAAACGACTCACACGGTTCTGCTTGATTCATTTCTACTAGAATAAAGGACCGTGGTTGTCCCCGAAATTCATCGCAGAAGCCGCTTTCACAGCCATAATTATGTACTTGACGTTTGATGCAGATTTTGCAAAAACGAAGCAATTTCAGACCGCCTAGGACTGGGCCGAGGCCCGCCTCGAAATCATCTTAGAGAACGCAAAGAAGTGAGACTATCCCAAATCAGCTAAAAATCGGGCCGAGGCATGCATTGATATCATATTGAATGCGTAGATTCGTTCTCGAAATAGGAAACATGCTAGTTTAGAAAGGAAACGCGGTGGGCATGCCTCGAACCATTTATTTAATGAGAAATTAATATACAAGGAACGTGAGATTGGAAATTGTGATTGAGGAAAAAGCGATGATGATAGAGAATGAAAAAATATTCGTTTAATCTGTCCGTTCCGTATCTAAAATTTTTTTGATGAAACTGCTTTTTAGGACAAGCCGCCACTGTCCTCTTCGTTATTACGACCATTATTATGGTTTCTCCATAATTTGAGCTGTCAAATTGCAACTATTGAGAAGTCATCAGCAAGAATTTATATACAGCGTATGGTTGGATCTGTGAGGCAAAAGTATTAAATTTTTTATGACACGTGTTTCTCGCTCCTGTTGTGGTCACCTGTTGTCGTTTATATACATATTTTTATTATTCATTTCCATCCATATCCAGGTTTCTTGGTTGCCTTGCCCTGAAGAAGCCAATAACCAGAAACTCGTGTCGGCAAGTACCTTCCATCCATTTCCCATACTTTTACTGTTTGCTAACTAAATATTGTAAGCCAAAAGTTCAAAAGAATATATATATATTCGTACATTTGGTGGAATCAGTGAAAACAAGGAATCACAGCAACTATCGAATTATGCTAATCAAATAATGTTTTGGAAAGGATAGAAACAAATAGTAGATAAACTTGTCACTATTTATTAACTATATCAAATAAAGATCAAAAATGTCGTAACATGAAAAATAGTAATTATTATAATAAGTTCATTATTCTCAACTAGTGTATAAATTAAGCAACATTAATATTTTTTAAATATTTATACAAAGCTTGTAAAGTCGAAATATATATATACATATTAAGAAAATAATTTCGTCCCGCTGCTGATAACTGCACATAGTAATGAATGACAATGATTTATGATAGAAAATAATTGTTATGACAATTTCATCAGTATGATCCAAATTATGAGCTGGATGACATTTTATGGTATTGGAACGATATCTCTCTTTATAACAACAAAATTTTGGAGCAAAACTCTTAGCACTGAAATAATTATTTCACTCGGTAAAAATGATCTCTGAAATTATTCGAGTATTGGTTAGTTCAGACTTTTTGATTAATAAATAATTTGTTCGAAAAGTGCATCTATTACACGGGCGGTAGCGCCCACAGTGTGGCAGTTTTATCAGCAGATGTTGACAGAAAGGAGAACTCTGATGGATGCCAGCGACTGCATATTACTTTATCCTGATGCTGGGCCACAACAACACTGGGCAAAGGTAAGGTCAAGTCTCCTGTAATAGAAATACACAGATTTAGAATTCTTCAGTTTTATTTATGGTGAAAATATTAGATGGAATCATCTACTTTTCTCGGTTTTTTCTGAAATATTTGATTCTAGGTGAATCCTCAGCTCAAAATATTTGTCAACCATTAATTTTGGAGCATTTAACTGTAATTACCTAGGAGCTCGTCATCACCTCAGAGATAAAAAAATCCTACCTTTCAATGTTGTGAAGGTTTGAACTATAACTCTAGACAATGTAAATGATAACATTCGTCATCGAAACATACAACAAAAAGCTTCATCATTTACTTTACTGTAATTATAGTCGACGAGAAATTTTTGATGATGGAATTCATGTAGAATTATTATTTGGGCAATAACCATCATCTCTTATTGTTCTTCTTCAATGAGCGATGACGGTTATTGCCTAAAAAATAATTGCTTCACTGAACTCTTAATTGAACAGCTCAATGTTCTGAAAATTCGAAGTGTATATTGTTGTTAACCTCTACCAAAATGTGAATATTTCAGAAATGATTCAAAAACTTTCAAATATTTTATATGAAAGAAGTGCTTCTGTGACATTAACAACTATTTGTAGAAAATTGGCAGTAATTGGGACAATTCGTTTTTCAAACATATCTTTGTATTAAATAAAATCATTTTGACGAACGATTTCTAGCCCCAATAGCATTACAAATTGATCTTTTTTTTTAAATTCTCATGTACGTTCATGTTCCTATTCACATTCTTCACCACTAGTCCCATTTGATTCCAGACGATATTCCTTCCTATTGTGCTGCTGCATTGTTGGATAATACATCTACCACCATGGTAATGTAATAACTGCTGAAATATCCTATGGATTTGTCTTATTAACGAACTCAACCAGAATATTTGTAAAATAAACCTATTCTGGAAAAGTGAACACTCTAGCTCATCCCTTTTGGAAAATAGATGCTTTACAAAGACACGAGGAATCAAGACAGCCAACGTGTAATTTTACTTTACACAGAGAACACGTAGAAAGTAGTGATCTAAATTAATTCCAAAGTATACTTCTTAAGTATTGTCTAGTTATTAGGAAAATACAACTGATGAGAATTGTTAAGTGAACCAAAAAACCAGATAAAATACTAAAGTTCAAAAATACAGAATGAGTTAATTTCTGTACTAAAGTTCTTGAAACCAACCTTTAACTTTCTGTGCGATCATTGGTTGCTGAGATATCGATAATCAAAGACAAATGGACACTTTTCCATTTGAAGACCGATATTTCAGCAGGAAGTGGACGTATCAGGGTGTAGAAAAGAAGAAATTGAAGCTAAATGATCAAAGTATCCGAACCGTAAAAAGGTTAAGCTAAAAAAATTTTTCCATATAGGAAAAAAATGAAAATTTTTTTGTTAATGGTTTTTCTACAATAACTCAAAAACCGCAGAGGTTTTTCAAGTTTCAATCCTAAAACTATACACTTGGAGCTACAATTTCCTCTTTTTTGATTTCTTGTACGACCATTTCTCTCGAAGTTACGGCCTGTTGAAAATTGCCTAAAAATTTGGGATTTTTTTTTGATCCATTAATTTTTTCCAGTAGTGTAGTTAACAAGGCACTAGACTCCTGGGATTCATTATGCGCAACATTAGGAATTTTCAAATTGCCACTATATTAAAATTGCACTGTTTTTTTATCAGACCCCAGCTGGAGTACGCATCCAATCTTTGGTCACCTAGGACACAGTCAGGGAGAGACAAAATTGAAAGGAATCAGAAGCGCTTTTCGAGATATTTATATTACAAACAACATGGAATATAACCTTTCAAAATATCATATCTATCAATGCGTATGGATTTTTCTATATCTGATCTGTTTATCCGACGAGACTTTTAATTCTTCGTTTTATTTATTATGTACTAAACAATCTGCAGTACAATCATTGCAACCTAATGGACCGAATAGCTTTCAGTCAGGGTGCCAAAGATCTGGCTGCGTACTACCAGCAGGGGTCTTTTTCAGGTTGATTCTATCAATCGTAGTCCATTATCCACTATGTTAGGTATTTGTAATAAATTACTAAACAATGGTGTATATTTGGATCTATTCAATGTAGATATATGTGGCTTAAAAGCCTCAATCATGAAGTCCCTATAGTAGATCTGTTAACTGTTAGATCTTATCTGCAAATAAATATTTAGACATATAGATGATTTTCTATGGTTCGATTTATAGTCATTGTGGGTATTTACTGTGTGTGTACAATGTACACGTCGTCTGGTTTTGCTTTTTTAAGAGTTTTTTTTTGCTTTTTATGGTTTTTTTCTTTTTTACTTTCTTATTGCTGCTGTTTATAAAACTGAATAAATAAATTAATAAATAAATAATTTTAGTTAACTCAAATACCTTAATGAAACTTATTAATTACAGGTTCAATCTTTATTCCTTTTATAGAACTGTAATCTATTATGACTGCTATCATAACACCTACAGTATTCCAACCTATAGAATTATTTTCCGAATTACCCTTTTTCAGAAAATGTCTGGACCTATTCGAATGCTCTTTTTGTTTGGATATCTATTTTTAATAATAATTACTGTCGAATAAATTTCTTGACCATCAGCATTATCAATTTTGTCACCTCAATTTTTTCTTTAGCTACTGAGTATGTTGGGAAACTATCCATTTTTTTTTCCACGCACGACTGATGTGACCAATCTGCATCAGGCTAAGACTTTTAAGGATTTTTTAGACAGGAAAAATTGAAACATTTTTTTTGTTTTCAGCCCTGAAAGAAAACTAATGGTTGTCCATACAACAGGGACCACATATAAAGTTGGCTTAACATTCACTCTTTCCCTTGTATTCTCTCGAAAAAAAAAGCATTCTTTATGGTGTTTTATTTGATTTGATACCTTAAGAAAACCATTGGTGTATAATTGTTTTATTTTACCGCCATTTTAATCGAACCTAAACTCAGAAGAATATTTCAATATATAATAAAAATTCTGTTCATATGGAAAATATCCACTGTTATCCATAAATTTTATGTCATGTCGGAGATACAAATATTTATTAATAATGATTTGATACCTTAAACCATTGGTGTATAATTTGTGATGATCTTTCTTTCATGGACTTCAATTTTCCATAAATGTATTGATTCCATTCATCAAACATTCCAAATAGTCTACAACAGTTCCGTAACAACCAGCTAATACCGGTTAGAGCTTGTAGCAGATGTAGTAGATTAGGAAGTCTTACCGCCATTTTAATCGAACCTAAACTCAGAAGAATATTTCAATATATAATAAAATTTCTGTTCATATGGAAAATATCCACTGTTATCCATAAATTTTATGTCATGTCGGAGATACAAATATTTATTAATAATGAGGCGTTCCAGTTTTTTGGGCCTAGGTACATTACACGATTTCACAGTAAAATTGGTATTTCCATGAGAAATTTGGTTCGAGACGTTTGAATTGTTGACATCTATATTCATTGTTATTGATATATAGATGTCAACAATTGAAGAAAAATAACGATAAAGCACAAAAATGACATCCATGGGTATAAGTGAGATAGTTATACAGGGTGATTCCGGAGGAGACCGTCAGATTTTAGGTGAAGTATACAGTAGTCAATATAGTTTCGGAACAATGTTGGGTTTATGGTTCGAGGCCTTCATTGAGAGTATACAGGACTCAGGAAGAGCTTTGTATCATTGGACGACACCGGTTTACATTCTAGTTCAGAATATCCTCACTGCCTTGGAGCGAAATAACGATATTGTTCATTCTTGAAAAATTTTTCTAGGAAAACTGGATGTGTGTCAAAAAAAATAAAAACACTCCAGTAATGTAAACTTATGATAGAATCTGAAGCATGTAGAAAATTTTTGAAAACGGAATGTACAGGGTGTTTTTTCAACCTGCAAACTTAATCTGAACTTATCATAATTCCCACCCTGTATTTTTGATAAAGTGTTGGAATTATTGAAAGAAGATAATCATATTGTTCTACACTGAAAATTTCATCAAGATTGATCATGCCATACCAAAGTTATGAATAAAAGAAAAATCGGTCGAATCGGACAAATCACCCTATAGACTGTCATTAAAGGCCCCCAACCATAAACTAAACATTGTTTCGAAACTGCCTTGACTTGTGTATACTTCACCTAAAATCTGACGGTCTCCTCCAGAATCACCCTGTATATCTCGCGGGTCAATGTAGTGAGCTAAAGGATTCTGAAACAGCAGTTGATAGAGATGTAGTTCTAAAGGAGCGTAATACTTATGATTTGCTTATATTATAAAAATTAGTGAGTTACACTCCCTTTTTAATAACACCCTGTGTTGAATCACATTACCAAAATCAAGGTGTTAGGTACCCCTATAGTACTCTCCATTCAAGTCTTTTTAGGGTTATATAATTGGTTTATTAGTGTTCCTTGCATCAATAAATGTAGCTCTAAGGTCAATGATTTCGTTCCTTAAACCATTATGAAATAGTATATTGTGTCGATTTTTACCGATAGGGGCCTCAGATAATATAGTTACGCCACTGTGTAGGGGCTATATTATTAAGCAAGGACTGAGAAGATTTTTTTAAATTTGCTCACTAAATTTATGTCAAATATGATACTCAGTTCATAGATAAATCGAATTCTCAGCAAAACTTACCTTGAAGATCGGTCAGAACTAACTTGTTATCATAGCCTGCGGTCAGTAGGTAATACGCCGACGGAGAAAATCTTATGGACCTTATGTCTGCCGAGTGAGGTTTGAAGCATTGGATATTCCTTCCGCCCCTTATGTCGTATAAAACACATGAACTGTCTTCGTGACCAGACACTAGAAGCCTCCCAGATGGATCTACACATAAACTGGCCACTGGCGAACCCTGCCTGGTGCCGGGAACAGTGCATGGAGTCACCATGTTAACGCATCCTCGCGTCCGAAGATCCCAAAATCTCACCGTCTTGTCATGAGACCCGCTCACGAACATCGCACCACCCCAGGTGTAGAGAGAAAGAATGTGACCGGTGTGTCCGCTGAGTGCCTGTTGGCAAAAACATTTATTAAATATTCATTATGTTTTCAAAAGATATATCCTTAAAGGGCATTTCATAAAAATCGTTGATCGAATGATTGACACAATACTTGAAAGAACTTGTTAGATTGACCAATAGAAAATTGGGCAAAGAATTGCTCGTCAAACCTTGAGCAAGTAATCAACTTTTATGAAATCCAGCTTTACTTATTCATACAAGAAAATATTTTTATCTCAAAAACCAAATCACAGAGAAAAATATTTTAGATCAGTTTGAAATTTCAATGTTGAAAATTGAATAAACAAATCTGGGTAGATACATGTAATCAATAAACAAGGAAAGTCAGCGGAACGATTAATTATAGCGCAGACTCTACATTATAACCAGACTTTGGCAGAGCCTTGGTGAAATCTGTGTGGAGCCTCAGGGTTGCACAGAACAAACCTTGAGCCAAAAAAAAACATAAGAAGGGAATGTTGACCTAGGGAAATTTATATGTAATCAATTTAGAAGAGCACTGAAATGAGGCCAAGGACTTTTTCGCGAGTTTTTTCTCCTACTCTGGAACAGATGATCGATGAATGAACAAACCTATATTTCGAATTTATAACTGAATAACAGTTTTCCTTATGCTTAGTTGAAATCCTCCTCAAAATAAATCAAAAGTAGGTATATCTACTCCTTCGAAAACCATTGAGTATATCCTCCTTTTACTAAGCTCTTGCCCTTTGAAATACCTCATATATTCTAATCTACATTACACAAAAGCGAGGATTCTTGGGAATCCAATCTTCTGAAAGCTCTAACAATACAGTAGTATACAGGGTGGCCATTTGAAAACAAAACAGACGAGATTACAGACGAAATAGGTTTTTTCGATAGAAATGCTCGGACAGGTCGCTTTTTGTTTCGAGGGGGACAACTTAAGATGTAGGTTACGGACGCATAGCGCTTCAACCCTTGCTGCTACAATCCCCACCGCCAATTTTTGAATAGTTAAGATGGGGTGAGTGATACCTCAATTCAAAGGTATTTTTATACTGATTTCAGCACAGTAATTGTTTTTTCATTTTATGCATTAGTTCTCGAAATATTCATGTGTTAGTTAATTTTATCACTTAAATTAATTTTTTGCGAATAATTGACATTTCGTGCTTCCGAAACACAAAAATTTCCTTACTTGTATTTGAAATTGCAAAACATCTACCACTGGGCAAATGAAGTCATACCGTACGTGTTAATGCTACTAGGGTCAGATGTTCGACTAGCTGTTTTATTCACTGAAATCATTCTCCAACTGTACGGTATCAGAACGATTTGAAGTATTGACCTGAGAAATAAGACTTTTCAAAGTAAAGTAAATAATTTATCAAAAACTCACATCAATTAATTAAATATTCAAATTGTTCACCATTAGCTTCCATACAATGAAATAAGTTTTGTTCGAAACGATGGCGCACATTTTGCAGCATTTCTGGAGTCATTTGACGACATTCGTTCACTATACGTCATCTTAAATCTTCTCTGGAATCGGGCTGTGTAGAGTAAATTTTACTCTTCAAGTGGTCCCAAAGAAAGAAATCTAGTAGTGACAGATCTGGCGATCTGGCTGGCCATTCAGTAGGACCCCTTCTTCCAATCCACTGATTTGGAAATCTTTGATCCAGATATTCTCGAACTGGTAAGGCGTAGTGTGGAGGAGCTCCATCCTGCTGAAACACAATCTGATCTTCCACATAATTTCCAGCATCTTGATTAAAGATTTCTATGTCAGTGGATTGGAGGAAGGAAGCCACAGTCATGGTTGTTTTGAAGCTCAAAATGTCGATTTTTCACAAAAAAACACTACAAGTGCCATGGAAACACCACTTCATTTTCAAATACTTAGTTAAGAATATTTCGAGAACTAATGCATAAAATGAAAAAACAATTACTGTGCTGAAATCAGTATAAAAATACCTTTCAAATGAGGTGTCACTCACCCCATCTTCCCTATTCAAAATTCAAAATTTGGGCAATTTTCTGTAGTCTCGTTTTCTACGGCCGCACTAAGGTTTCAATGAGCCAAGAGTCGACACGGAACGTAAACGCCAACGTTAACTTCACTTCTGTGGTCGCTTGCCCGTAAGTAATAGAATAATAATTATATATTTTGGTGAAAGAAAGCTACGACAATAAAATTTCGGAATACGAAAGATATCAATAATATTTCATGGATATAAAATATTGAAAACAATATTTTTGGGGATTTAAAAAAAAATTTTTAGCATGCCTGTTTGTGCGAAATTTTCCAAGCCCATTTGTTTCAGCTTAATTCCAATATCTTCCAATTTAAAACTAATGGATATTATACGCGTTATGGAAGAAACTAAATTTCAGAACCTCATAACTCCTTCACCATTGGACAGATTTGGCCCAATAACGAACTTAACCGACCATAACGGGAATTAGTACGAATAATGAAGTATGGGGGGAGCTGTCTTGTTGGAATACTTTCACCTGTTTATCTTAATTGTCTCCATTGCTCTAGTAACAATTTTTTTGCCTTCTTTTAAATAGCTCAGAATTCGTGTCACAGTCACTAAATTGCGTGTAAAAACAGAACCTGTTTTTTAGTACGAGGATATTAGTCAACATTTTTAATAAAAATAATTAGCTATATTTTGGATGATCTCAACATATAACATAAATAATCATGAGTTATATTCAAATATCATACCCAAAAATCAAATATCGAAAAACTCCCCCAAATTATAAGGTTCTTTTTTTATTAAGAGTGTTTTCAGCCTTTTGAAAAATTGCATTATATTCCTGATCATTCAAATTTCATTCGGTAGTTTAATAAATATTCTCATGCACTTATATGAAGAATTTCACTCCCTAAGTGTCAGACGTAGCACTAGTAAAATGAAATCGAGAGTTTTTGTGTTAAAATATGTTGTGTCCTGTAAACCATTCGTTGTATTCAATTAAAAAGTTAGCATTTTTCAAATGCTCCTACCGCTATCGCCTGCAAAATTCATAACATTCACCTCAAGCTTTCCTACTATGCTAGATGTAATTAAAATATATTATAAACGAAAGTGAACCAATTACACTTCCCTGTGCTATTGCAGTTTTATTAACTAACATATCAGATCCTGTAAGTTTTCGACTGTCCTATCAATTACATATGATTGGAACCATTAACTGTTCCCCTTATTCGATATGTTTCCAGTTTTTTATGTATTCCTGATGTGCTTTGGATAGATCTAAAAATATTGTCATATTATTATTCCGTATCATATCAATTATGCTTTTCGTAAGCTGAAACATAGCTGTTTGCATTGATATGTTTTTTAAATAACCATGCTGACTCTCGACAAAGAATTCTGTTTCACGTAAAAACTTTATTACCCTCGAGCACATTGCAAGCTCAAATATCTTGGAGAAGCTTTAAAACTAACAGATTAGCCTGTAATTTTCTATGAGCTTCTGATCACCATCCTTGAATAATGGTTTGACCAATTACCGCTTCAACTGAGCCTACTCAGAAGGAATTATTTATAATATAAGATAAAATTGCACTTCTATTTGAGATAGATATCTTAACTATACTAACTGGTATTTCATCTTGTCCACAACAGCGCATTTTTAAAGGACCTTACAACTCTATTATTTATTAGTTCTGTGTGTTTAGCGACATCAAATGTTCTCTATTTTACTTACTCCAAAGACAAGAATAATTCAGTGACAAATTTCGACTATTATTAAAAAAACTAGTTACAATTAATTTTTCTCAATTCTTCAACATCGACGGAGTTTGGAAAAATGAATTGCCAGTAAATTTACGTACACTTTATCTCAAGTTTTGAGAGTTGATCAGAATGAATTCATTCTGGAAGATTGCTCATTCATTTTGCCGGTTTTCTTAGTATCACTCTGTTGCGGAGTACGATGAAATATTTAAGAACGAGCGCGCAGAAGCTCTTGACCTCACGCCAGGTTTTTTCTCAATTTTTCACAAAATACTGTAAGGACATATCTAGTGCCAATTTTCCAAATATTATTCACTTACTCAACAATAATTTGTTTCCATTTTTTATTTAACATGAATTTTTGAGTCAATCCGTTTGTAAACACTGGTACTCAACCAAAAACTGTGTAAAGCAAAAGGCGATAAAACAATAATTGTTCGAACTAACTGAGATTTAACCATAGCTCGCCAGAAAAAAACATGTAATTACCTGAAATGGAGTTCCTGTGGCACAATCTGTAACATAGATTTTGCAGTCCCCTGCTCCTCCACTTATGAGCAAGCTGGACTTATTAGAGGTGTCCTCCAAGAAGCAGAGATCTCTGATGGTGCCATCGTGCATAGATAACTCAATCTCGTCTCCTTCTAGCTTAGAAGTATCCCCGTTGAAACGCATCAGTTTCACCGTTTTGTCGTTGGAACCTGTCGCCATGAGATCGCCCATCGGCGACCACGCCAGACAGTAGATGGATCCCTTGTGGTGCTTAGTGATTTTGAAGAGAACGGTAGGTTGATAGGCTTCATGTTCTTCTCTGCTGAAAATCGATAGTAACAAGTTTTTTTGAAATTGAAGCGATTTACTGAGGACCACTTGTATAATACTGATCAGAACCACCATTAAACGAAACGTAGATCATCGAGGGATCATCGTTCAGCGTTTTATTGGCCTCCTCAACGTGAACCGAACCGTTGCACCTGACCTTGCAATAAAAGGGGTTAGTATAATCGGTTTGCATATTTTTATATGGTGACCTTGATGTCGAAATGAGGCAAAATTGCTGAGAAAACAGAACGAATACGCTATAATTTTACTGATTTTTTTTTCAACAATAAGTTGATGTGAATGTTTCTGGGTTTGGTAACCATTCAGAGGTTTTTTTGAGTTGGATCTATTTTCAATACCATCTACTATAAAATTCACATATTAACTATTGTGTAGTTGGTTGCCACAATGCATATTATAGAACAGACATTTTCATAAAATTTACTTATTTCCCAAAAAGTGGCGCAAAATAGAGAAAAAGGGGCAGATATGGATCAATACAGTGAGCAGAGTTTGGTAAGAATACTTGTTTGATTGAGAGTGTTTTCTTAACGTTATTCAATATACTGATCAATATACATCAATGAATGAATGACATTCTGAATTGCTATTTCTCGTTCACACTGTACTATATAGACAACCCTAGAGAACTCATTATATTCAAAGAAATTTCCTTATGTCAGAAGTTGCTATGATATAATAAGAATCACAAACAAGGGAGAAGAGAATGTTTCACTTTCTGAAGTTGAATCAACAAGAAAATAAACATTATAATCTCCAATGAACTTCTCTTCATTCATATACGCTATACATACAGTGTATAGCGAGCTGTATCATGACGTACTACGTTTCATCCATTCAATTGATTTACAAAATATCTAATGATATTTTTTCTTTAATAACAAGAGAAGCCACCCTACAATTGCCTTGATAAAGATTTTAAATAAATCGAAACGTCGGCCTTTTTGTTGAATGTGTTTCTCTTATAACTTGGCCTTAGATCCTCTCAAAATTAAGAATATCATCATACAGTTAAGTCGTCAAACCCAATTAGTTAGTTTGAATTCTGACGTTGTCTCAGAGAAAGAAATGTCCTTCTCTTATCAAAGAATATTCACCCAGGGATATCTTTAATGCTGATGAAACAGGTCTCTATTTCAGAGCTCTGCCTAATGAAACGCTAACATTCAAAAAAGAAGAATGTGTTGGTGGTGAATATCCCAAAGAGAGATTTACAATTTTGCATTGTGCAAATATGGCAGGGGAAGAAGAAAAACTTTTAGTCATCGGTAAAGCAGCTGAACCAAGAGCATTCAAAAATATAAACATAAACAATTTGCCTGTAACTTGGAAGTGGAATAAGAAAGTTTGGATGACCAGAAAAATTATGACAGAGTGGTTGCTTGAACTAGATTGGAAAATGGCAAAACAAAATAGGAAGATTTTGTTGTTTTTGGACAATGTTGGATCTCATCCAAAAGATATTCACCTGAAAAATATTAAACTTTTGTTTCTATCCCCTAATTGTACATCAGCTTGTCAACCACTTGACCAGGGAATCATAAAACATTTCAAAACCCACTACCGCAGTCTCATACTGAAACACCTGCTAGTAAACATTGAGACTGCTAGTACAGCATTCGAATTGACAAAAAAAATCTAGCCATTGGACGCAATTTACTTTGCCAAAACCTCTTGGGAACAAGCAAAAATTGCTTCCGCAAAGCCGGTTTTAAACATGAAAATATGCAAGGTGCTGACCTATTGAGTCAGGCTCAGACTGTTACATATGATCCTGAAGATGACTTTCCACTCAGTGTTATTGCAGAGATTCTCAAAAATAAGAATTTCTTGGATATGAGTTTCAATGAAAACCTCAACGATTTTTTGAACCTTGATGAAGATTTATTTTTTGAAGATTCTGATTCAGAGCATGAAATTGGGAACTCACATGACACTCAAGAACTTTCCGGAGATTCTGATAAAGATGAAGTACCAGGACAAACAGATGCTGTCCAAAATTATGGGGAAGCTATGACTTTAACCAAGTAGCTAAAAAGTTTTGCCCAGAATCACGGAGATTCAGAGAGTTTAGATATTCTGTCCAAATTATTAGGTGTACAAATAAGTTTCCGCGGTTTGTCAAAAGATGGCCCCACCAGAAGGTTATGGAGAAATTGTCAGATGTAAAACGTAATATCTCAAGTTTAGTCATCTGGCAACACCATAACCTTAAAGTACTAGTGATTCCGTATCAGCATCACGTAATTTTTTTCGTGCAAAAATGTCAAGTTTTATTCCGAATAAGCATCATTTGCGGGAACTTTTGATTTACTACTTTAATGTGAAAAAATCTGCAGCTGAGGCGCATCGATTGCTTCTAGAAGCATATGGTGAAGCTGCTTTAAGTGAGAGAAGTTGTCAGGAATGGTTTCAAAAGTTTAAGAACGGTGAGTTTGACGTTAAAGACAAAGAACGCAGTGAAAGGCCGAAAGTGTACGAAGACATTGAATTAGAAGCACTATTGGAGGAAGATTCGTCCCAAACGCAAAAAGAACTTGCACTTACTCTACAAGTGACTCAACAAGCAATTTCACATCGTTTAAAATCGTTAGGAATGATTCAAAAACACGGAAATTGGGTTCCATATGAACTAAAGCCGAGAGACGTTGAACGCCGATTATGCATGAGTGAAATGCTGCTTGCCAGGAATAAAAAAAAGAGTTTTTTGCATCGTATAGTCACTGGTGACGAAAAATGGATTCACTACGATAATCCAAAGAAGAGAAAGCCATGGGTTAAGCCCGGCGAACCATCAACATCGACAGCTAAGCCGAATATTCATGGAAAAAAAATCATGCTGTGTATTTGGTGGGATCAGCGTTGTGTCGTGTATTATGAATTGCTGAAACCAAGCAAAACCATTACTGGAGCTCTCTACCGAACACAATTGATGAGATTGAGTCGGGTACTTAAGGAAAAACGCGCCCATTACTACACCAGACAAGACAAAATTATTCTTTTACACGATAATGCTCGTCCACATGTTGCGGCACCGGTAAAAACATACTTGGAAACACTCAACTGGGAAGTTTTACCCCACCCGCCGTATTCACCAGACTTAGCCCCTTCTGATTATCATCTGTTCCGGTCGATGGCACATGGTCTGTCTGAGCAGCGCTTCACATCATATGAAGACACCAAAAATTGGGTAGATTTGTGGATAGCGTCAAAAGATGACGGGGTATCCGAATGTTGCCAGAAAGATGGGGAAAAGTAGTGGCAAATGATGGAAAATACTTTGAATAAAACGTAATGTACTTTTCCTTTACAATAAATTCCTAATTTGTTATAAAAAACTGCGGAAACTTATTTGTACACCTAATAGAATTGAGATTTCTTGATTGTCTATTCAGGAAAAAAATGAGACAAACAAAAATTCAGGAATTTTTTCGTAATTAAAGTGTCTCTTTTTTATCGAAATTTTTGTTTATCCTCATGATTCATCACATTGATTTTTCAGTTATAGTTGAATTTGAAAAATGTTCACTTTCTTATATCTTTATATCTATTGATTTTTATGTTCAATATTCTCCAATTATTATTTCTATGAAATTTTTTTTTGTACATATGTATTTCTTTTAAGCGGACATCCCTCTTAAACGGACACCATCAAGCGGTCCCGTGAGTGTCCTCCCATGGAAGATTTCACTGTATATAGGAAACCAAATTTCAGAGGGTCATTACTCCTGAACCATTAGACAGATTTGGCCCAATCACGAACTTGACCGAGATATTTGGACAGTTGACCAATTCTAGAAATATGAAAATTCTAACTCTTCTCTTTCGGAACATAGAGAATAAACGGTCGGACGGACTTACTGTAGTTTTCCGTTTTCTGGTCTATATTCGAAAATTACAGATAGAGCAAACGCTCAAAAATAGGAAACCTACTATACATGTGAAATTGAGATTTTTTTCAGGGCTGCATTATTGTTGTATTGTGTTGTTTGAAAAACATAGTCTTATGGTACAACATCTCTGAATATCTGCGGATAATGAAAGGGTTTTCATAATTTATGAAATATGGTTTTCTGATAAGACTGAAGGAAATTCTACTCAGAAGATCAAATGTTTTTGAAATGCTTGTGCTGAAAAACCTGTGGTGGTGGCAAAAATATTCTGTGAGTTAACAGAACTTATTGCTATGGACAGTTATCAGGGATAATGCATTTGCAAGATATATGATATTTTTGCTACAATTCCACAACATAATGCAGAACAAGAGAGATCTGCTACATTTAAAATAATGAACCTTATAAAATAACAACAATCCAACAGTTGAATTGTATAGGAAATTAATATTTCATGTAACAAAATTTTAGAATAAAATGTCGCAAAAGTTCCATATTATCAAATATAACAATATATTTCAATAGAGTACAAGATTTCGATGCGGATCAATTTTAGTTTCACATATGCCAAATTTTTATGAATTTTTGAAGTATTTTTGTTGAACTCTGTGCCATCCCTTAGAACCCTCTGAATTTTTTGAATTGGAAAAGTGAGTGATGTGGTATTTATTGGCAAGGTCTTTGTATCTTCCTTGAAGGAGTGCAGAAATTTTCAGTACGTACGCTTTGTCATGGGTCATTTACTTTGAACTATGGTATTTGACGAAATTTGTCACCGAATGAAAGTCGACTTTTACATTTTTGTTCACGCACAAATTTCAACCCCCTCATGTGAAAAATTAGAATGTATGATACAGTGCCATCGTTTCAAGGGAAATGAGCCATTAGAAAGTGAAAGAAACTCTAAACCTCTTTGAACTAAATTTAAAAAAATGTTTTTTGGAAATTTCTGGACGTATGTAAAGAAGATATAAAGACCTAGCCAAAAAGTACCACACAACCCACTTTCGCTATTCAAAAATTCAGGGGGTGTGATGGGTGCAACAAAATCCTTCAAAATGAATGAAATTTGGTCAAAATGAAACAAAAATTGACCTGCTTCAGGGTTTTGTTGTCAAATATTATGCATAATAGAGTAATTCCCAGGAATTAATTCGTGTGCCTTGTACAAAAACGAATTTCTGTATTTGCAACACTTCATTTCCATTTCAACAGGAATTGCGGTACTGTAAGGGTTTATCCAGAGAAACCAGAGAAAATTATTCCGAAACTAGACGGGAAGGAATTTTCATATCGAAGTAGCGAGAAAAGACCAAGAATTTTACATTTGAAAATTGCCATTTTCAGATAAGAAATAGTCGATTTTGACGTGATTTATTTCGATGTTCGAGACGGGCCCGGTCTCTCTTCATAATAAAACGTCAACAATCAATCAATGGAGTGATTACGTATAAAATTGGTTGAAATGGAACGTTATTGGTGATATTATCCAAGGTGAAAATTGATTAAAAATGAAGGATGAAACAATCAAACGTATCGTTTTCATTTCAGGTATCTTTCAAGTATAAATGAATATATGGAAATATGCCTATATTCTTCATTCGTAACAATGGATATTCTCAAAAAAGAATTTTGCAGGTAGGATTTCCCTCATATATAGTGTAACCTTTCTTTTAATTCAGTCCAAACGGCCTCAGAAATCACTAAGAAACGTTCTATATTTCTAAAATAATGTTTTTAAAATTCTATTCCCTCAATTTTTATCTAACGTAATCTTGACATTTCTGTTTCGTGCGGGAGGTAGAAGCCCTTAAACGCCCTTTCGGCGGTAGAAAACGAATCTTTAGGAAATTTCCAATCTCGGGGCACCCATTTTCATATTCAAGTAGAGAGATAAGACGGAGATTTTCCTTTTTAAAATTTGCTATTTTCATTCGAGAATTGATTTCATTTCGTCGCAATTGCCAAGAAAAAACCCGAACGGGTTTCGAGATTGAATCGTCTTAAAAACATAGACCTTGCGGCAATTGTATAGAATCACAGAATAAATCCGTTGCACTCGGTTTATGCGGGAACAACTGGAACTGGAAATTGAGTAGCCTCTATTTATGTGCATAACTTGAGAGCTTTATCGAATATTTTTGTAATTCAACTTTTGTAAAATTCACGGAGGGTGAATCGATGGTGGAGTTAAAACAATATTCTTTTGATTTTTTTTATGGAAAAAGCACCCACTGCGAATCAATTATATACAGGGTGTCCCATATGCGTTGCCTATTATTAACAAATACTTTCCATCGAGTTATTTCGGCTGTTTCTGCTTACGGGTTCTTAATTCGATAAAATACTTTCGATTCATATACAGGGTGTCACATCTGAGTTGCGCATTTCTGGCGCTGACTTTCACCAGAGTTTTTCTTAAGTTTTCGTGTTTTTCCGCGTACGGGAGCTAGTTTCATTAAATGTCATACAGGATGTGCAATTTACAATGAATTTGCGATCAATTGATATACAGGGTGTGCAATTTACAAGTTCTTTCGGTATTTTTTGCGCGCTTTCGGTTATTTTTTATGCTCCTTTGGGGTTTTTAGCTTTCCTTCGAGTTTTTTTGCGCGCTTTCGGTTTTTTGTGCTCCTTCTGGTTTTTTTGGGTTCCTTTGGGCTTTTTGCGATCTTTCGTGTTTCTTCGAGTCCTTTCGTGTTTTTTCGCGTTCTTTTTTGTTTCTTTTTCCGGGTTCTTTGCCGTGTTTAGTGTTTCTGCGCGTGCTCCATTCTATGGGCTTTATTGATCTATGGGCTTATTGAACTACTGGCTTATGGATCTACTGGCCTATAGATCTAATGGCTCACATTAGATCTATGGTCTATATCGATCTATTGGCCTATAGATCTAATGGCTCATATTAGATCTATGGTCTATATTGATCTATTGGTCTATATTGATCTACGGGCTTATGGATCTAATGGCTTACTACTAGTTAAATATAATAGGAAAACACTTCCGTTCCTATTTATAGCAGAATTTATTTTTATAGCTAACATATGTTTGTAATTGTTACAGGATTAATTATCTGATTGTATTGTACTTGAATTTTTCCTAAGAGTGGAACATAATCATTTCAAAGTATTTAGTTCGATATCCAAAAACTACATGCATTTGCGTCAAACGATGATAGCTCGCTGTTCCACTAAGAACGAACGCGAAAAAATAATAAGGTGAAACTCGATCACGCACAGAATTTTCCTGACAAAGGGGAGATATGTTATAGGTCACCGTTTGAAATTCACATTTCTTATGACAACCGTAAATGCTTTGGTGGCTGGAGTACGAATACATTTTCTTTCAACCTGTATTTATTCCTGTATGTGTAGTAACCTCTTTGTGGAAAAATCAATCCTGTTACAGGCATGTGAAACAAACTCACCCAATATCCACAATTTTCGGGTAGGCACATATCCTGAGAGTTTTTGAATTAGAACCAACGGCATAAAGTTGGCCGCTGGGATGAAATTCGGCACATCTGACAGCTTGAACATCTTCTAGTGTAGTGATTGGCACAAATCGGGGTCTGTTGATAGCGTTCTCGTCGTTCAATGGCTCGTTTGTGTTCTGTTGTATTGGCTGCAACAAATAATGTCAAATTAATTATGATATTCCTAAAGTTGAACATTTCTGTGTATATGTGATTATCCTCAGTAACAAATTTTTGACTGGCTGGTTGAGGCAATGCTGGATTATGAAAACATATGCTCATTATGAAAGATTTTCAGCAGATACTCAAATCAACAATGTCTATCAATTTATAACGAAAACGCTAGTCGAATTGACACGAGGGTTGCTTTTTATATTTCGGGATTGGACAATCCTAGTGTTGCAATCTGCCAACTGACAGCTCTATCGTAAAACTTTACATGTTTGATGTTATGAGGTCTGTAAATTAGGTAATGTGATTAGCAACGTTGCGTTTTATCTGACAACACTGGAAGCGCGGGGCTTAGTGAAGCAGTAGAGGAGCATTTGATCCACCTTCAGTTCGAGTTTGACCTAGCTTGAGTCATTTGGTTGTGTGTAGAGATTCTTTTTATGAAACAGTTTTTTCTATTGTGTTCTAAAATTAAATGACATCAATTTCTAGCAACGGTGTGCTATCATGTTTTGCTTCAGCCTTGAGCACAGTGCAACGGAAACTCTTCTCAAATTTCAGCAGGTCTAAGGAGATTTAGGTGGTTTAAGGTATTTTCAGAATGTAGAGAGTCGATTGAAGATGAACCACGAAGCGGAAGGCCATCATCTTCAAGAATCGATTAAAATGTCGACATAATTCGGGATCTTATGCGTTCAGATCGTCGGTTGACAGTCAGAATGTTAGGGTAAGAGTTAAATTTAACGCACACTACCGTTCATCAAATTTTGACCAATGAATTGGAGGTGAGAAAAAAACAATTCCCCTAAACGAGGTTTTGGCCAGTAAAAACATTCCTGTGGCTCTTCAGCCTCCTTATTCGCCCGACTTATGTCCTTGTGACTTTTTTCTTTTCCCAAAGTTGAAAAATTACCTCAAGGGAAATCATTTTGGGACAGTCGAAAAAATTCAAACAGCTGTAACCGACCAGCTGAAAGTTATTTCAGTATCGGAGTACCAGCACTGCTATAAAGAGTGGAAGAAACGTCTCCAGCGCTGTGTGGTCTCAGAAGAAAGTTATTTCGAAAGAGACAATATTGAATTGTAATTACGTATACATAGTCAGAACGTTTTGACCTACCAGTGCTATTTGTGTTGTTTACAGTAACTTGAAAGATTCATCTCTCACTTCAATTTTTGGCGATGAAGCTCCATAAAGGACCAGTGTTTATCGATGGTATGGTGAACCGAGGTCTTAGTTCACTCCAAGAAGAATTTCGTAATGGTCACCCAAAATCAGTTGGTGTTCCGAAAACATTTGATGCTGTGCGCCAACTGAGATTGCAACAACCTTAGGCATTTAAGGATTCAGCATACATTCAATCTTGCACGAACATTTGACCGCCAAAAAAAATTTGTTTGCGTTATATCCCACATAATTTGTCAATAGCTCAAAAAAAGGATCGTGTCGATTGGGCGAAAGAAATACTTCGAAAATATGATCGCGGTGCTTCGAAGCACGTCTATGACATCGTGACAGGTGATGAATCGTGGATTTACGAGTATAAGTCCGAAAGTAAACCAGCAGTCGACTGTATGGGTGTTTCAAGTCAAATCTAAGAAAAGTTGCTCGCGCACGAAGCTCGTCTAAGTAAATGGTCGCCTGTTTTTTAGGAAAAACTGGACATGTCACAATCGTACCACTAGAACAATGCAAAACGGTGCATTCTGAGTGGTACACAACCATTTGTTTACTAGTTGCCTGCCAAGAAATCAGAAAAACCAACCGCCGAAGACAGATCACTCTTCACCACGACAATGCCTGCTCCGACACATCAAACAACTGCATTTTTGAGTACTCAAAACATCGATTTGATATGTCATCCGCTGGATAATCCTGACTTGGCACACTTCTTTTTATTCCCGTACGTAAAAATAAAAAGAGAGGTCAACGTTTTTCGACACCTGAAGAAGCGGTTGATGCGTTCAGAATGCATGTTTTGGAGATACCTCAATCAAAGTGGCAAAAGTGCATCAACAATTGGTTGAAACACATGCAAAAGTGTATAGATCTGAATGGGGAATATTTTGAAATACGATAAAGCTATTTTCGATGATGAATAATTGTTTTTGTCCTCTATTCCCGAAATATAAAAGGCAACCCTTGTGTAAGTTTCATCAGGAGAATGAGGTTCCTGGCTGAAAGAAAACTAAAAGAAAATTGTAAGTTCGGTTATTGTCCATTTAAGGCATAGGTTTGTTGAATTCCTTACGTATGTCATTTATTTGTGTATGACAATGTTCCAGAGTCCGGGAAAAGACTTTGTATCAACCGCGAAAAGCTCTTGACCTCAGATCAATGCTTCTCCATTTTTCTTTTTGAGTAGAACAAAGAGTATCAAGTCTATATTGCTACGCAGCATTTCGTATAATTAATATAATTAAACAGTTCTGATTTCAGCTATTTTTCAGAAAATAATATCTCGAGAATAAATTGTTCTGCAACAGGCCGCAAACAGCTGTAAAAAACACCTACAACAAAAAACGAAATTATTCATATATTCGCTTAAGAATCAGTTCTATCCAATTGTTTCTCTAAAATGCTTAATCACACCCATACAATTAGGCCAACATTCTTCATGTTTGCTATATGGGACCATATAATTTTACCATGATATAATTTCTAATATATTTTGCTTGAAAACGAATTGTCATCTCGGTTACTATTTGATCGATAAATACTGGCAGCTTAACATCAAACGTTTGGAAGCATCTGGTGTCTCTTATAATTGCCGATGTCTTGGTTTAACCAATAGAAGTGGAATATCGAGTGACTTAATAATTTATAAGTTTCACCGCAACAGCCATCTGCTTTATTTTGAGATCATGACTAGGGAAAAACGTTTTGTATATCCCATTAGTTGCAGATCCGCAATAGCTCAAATCCACATAAAATGAACCACAAGTATAATGGGAAAAGTGAATTACCGGTTGTCAGTTCTCGAATGCCCTGTTCGATGAAGGTATACGTTTGTGAATGAGTAATATCGAGCTAATAGTAAGAATTAAGTGAATTTTTCAACATATGGAATATAACTTTCACCTTCAGTATATGGTTTTATTTTGGACGCATATAAAGCGCGGCCCAGACGAAACGTCTTAATCATTACCGTATCAGACAAGTTATTTGTTGGAATATTGGAATTTATGGATAAAAAAACGAACTTCTTTTTGAAGCGGAATTGGGTTGGACATCCAACCGCACAACTGAAGCACAAATGCTCAATCTAGATCGATTGCTCAAATATACAATAACTGATACGACATGTTGTTACGTGTTTACACTGAATTACATATAGTACGAGATCCGGCTGCAGAATCAGTGTACCCATCGAGTTTTTGCTGAAAACCAAATTTTTACACATATTTATGATTAGGAGAATTCATATCTACCAGGTTGCCTATCAAAATGTGGCCGCTAGTATTTTTAATTAAATTATTAATAATTCATAATCCGTAAGAAATTTCACTGACATGTTTTTTCAATGAAATGTCGTCTATTTTACGGCAACATCTATGAAGACTCTGAAAAATCATGGTTGCCGTTGCGCATCTGGCCGCACCTCTTCGCAGCCAGGTGTACACAGGTATGATTTTGTTACATTTATACACCCACAACGTACATTGATATTTTATAAATCAAATTAAAGCTAATTTTTTTCTGTTCATTATTATATACGGTTGCCTAATTAAATCTGGCCGCAAATAAGGGTTGCTGGCTGTTAAATATAGTAAAGGTAATCTTGACTTTTCTACCGGTGGGATTTATTGACCAGAATTGCGCATGTGCCACCAGCATTTTGTTGCCAGATTGTGCAATAATTATATCTTGGGAAATCGATATTAGTCCTTAGAAAATGAAAGGGTTTTTTTCAACGATATTTGACTGGCGATTTAATGAAAATTATTCATCAATTAATAGAAAGGATCAGATAATTAGGTTAGTTTGCAGTTTATCGCCCAATTTTTATATATCACATGGTTTTTTGTCAGGTTATTAGGTTAGTCTAGATTTGTATTTTTGATATTTGGTCCGGGGTGATTAGGTAAGTTAAGCTTTTGTTATATGATAGAACCAATTCGAAGGTAACTTTTTACCAATATGAACTATTAAATATTGAATATTTACAGTCAGTTCAAGAACGTCAAATATTACCGCAAAATAAATCATTCTTCAAATACCCCGACTAAATGTACGATCTGGCAACGTTGCTGCTCATTTTAAGCGCCGCCCACAATCCACCGGTATGAAAGTCAAGATTACCGTTCTAGCGTTTTTTACCGTACAATATGATACAAATCCAACCACCACGATGAATTAACAAACCTATATCTAAAATCAAGAATAACTACTCATAGTTTTGTTCCAAGCACAAAATTCCTTAACCTAACAACCCACGTCGGTGCTTTTCTAAATTTTGACAACGTACGTTATCACCGTAAATGAACCATTTCGATTAATCTTCACTTTCATACCGGTGGATTGTGGGCGGCGATTAAAATGAGCAGCAACGTTGCCAGATCGTACGTTTAGTCGGGGTATTTGAAGAATGATTTATTTTGCGGTAATATTTGACGTTCTTGAACTGACTGTAAATATTCAATATTTAATAGTTCATATTGGTAAAAAGTTACCTTCGAATTGGTTCTATCATATAACAAAAGCTTAACTTACCTAATCACCCCGGACCAAATATCAAAAATACAAATCTAGACTAACCTAATAACCTGACAAAAAACCATGTGATATATAAAAATTGGGCGATAAACTGCAAACTAACCTAATTATCTGATCCTTTCTATTAATTGATGAATAATTTTCATTAAATCGCCAGTCAAATATCGTTGAAAAAAAACCCTTTCATTTTCTAAGGACTAATATCGATTTCCCAAGATATAATTATTGCACAATCTGGCAACAAAATGCTGGTGGCACATGCGCAATTCTGGTCAATAAATCCCACCGGTAGAAAAGTCAAGATTACCTTTACTATATTTAACAGCCAGCAACCCTTATTTGCGGCCAGATTTAATTAGGCAACCGTATATAATAATGAACAGAAAAAAATTAGCTTTAATTTGATTTATAAAATATCAATGTACGTTGTGGGTGTATAAATGTAACAAAATCATACCTGTGTACACCTGGCTGCGAAGAGGTGCGGCCAGATGCGCAACGGCAACCATGATTTTTCAGAGTCTTCATAGATGTTGCCGTAAAATAGACGACATTTCATTGAAAAAACATGTCAGTGAAATTTCTTACGGATTATGAATTATTAATAATTTAATTAAAAATACTAGCGGCCACATTTTGATAGGCAACCTGGTAGATATGAATTCTCCTAATCATATATATGTGTAAAAATTTGGTTTTCAGCAAAAACTCGATGGGTACACTGATTCTGCAGCCGGATCTTAGACTAATACTGATTCCTAGATACGATAACGTATAAGTTATTTTCAGGGGTGCAGCTCGCGGCTTAGCTACACTGAATAAGGGGACTTCGAGGAAATTTATAAAAATTAATTCGAGGGCTCAGGTGGTTTCCAAAAATATAAAACCTTTGAAAATATATGAATTAAACCACCAGAGTAACTGTAGTGGATGGAATCTGAAAAAAAAATTACAATAGGAGATTAATAATTCAGCGATATATTGATCGCATTATTAAAAAAGAATGGTAGAGGATCTCAATTTTATACAGTGCCTGAAAGGCCTAGATTTTTCATTGCCGGCATTCATTCACAAGATATAAATATGTAATAAAGTATCCACTTTCAGAAATATTTATTTCTGAAAATATGGAAAAATATCTTGAATGTTGTACTCATCTAACATTTGTCAGTGGTAGATTCTGTTAGAGATGTAGTTGATTCCCTTGAAGTTGGTGTCTGTTCCGTGGGGAATGATCGAGCAGTCGAGGGAGGTTGGCTTAAGAGAGTAAAAACGTCCAATATGCCTTATTACGGGTTTTCATTTCTATATCAACCTTCTGCCATACTATGAAAATGCAGATGTAATCATGATATACTTCTGGACCAACAAAGAATTTTAATAAGAAGCCTACGAAAACATGAAAGTCAATTTTGGATTTCATTTCGGTAATTTCTTTATTCTCTCATTTACCTTGGATGTTGGCGGCTTATGGACAAATTGAGTGACCGCTTGAAACGGATATTTCACAATTTATTCTCGAAATGAATACCAATCTTCGCAGAATTGTGGAAAATCAATTGGAAAAAATTATCCAACAATCCAACTTGTTGATTGATGAACTCAATATTCGTTTTCCTTTGTGTTTCTCGCCAGCGTTAAACATAAGAATAAATTAATCCTGTAGACGTATATGAATATTGCATATGTGACTTCGAAAGATTTAGAAATATCCAGTGTACTTATGCATGGTAATCTACCTCACTGGTGGAATTTCGCATTCGCCAAAATTTTGTATCTATGTGGATGAGCCAGTTAACTTATCGTTCAGTTTATTGTATTATCTTCAAGAAAATTTCGTCTTAGAAGTTTTCTTTGCTCATGGTAAGTAGAAAGCTCGAACAACTCTTATGAGTGTGAGAAAATTCTGATCTCTTCAACAGTCCATTCTTAGACTATCGTCTTCGATATTTTCTTATATTTCTTAATCTACTCGAAATGGATATAGCCAACCCTGACCACACTAATAGTTCCTCCATAGCTATCGTCTTGCCATTACTGAAAAGCTTTCAGTAGGCGACTTACACATCCGTTTTGTCGGTTCGAAGATTAGAACTGTATGGACACGACTCCAATCAAACGTTTTGTCATAAGACTTGCGGGATCGTCTTGTCGTACGACTAGCAGGAATGTTTTGACGAACAAGAAATCTTTCAACGCATGTGACAATAACGAAGTTGGCGGAGTTATTTAGACGATCAACTTATTCTGAAAAGATGCAAACCGAACCTCATCTCGTCAGAAGTTATACTCAAGTTTGCCCACGGATTCTCCATCAGAAAGTCGAGGCCACTCGATTGAGTCCATTTTCGGTTGGATATTCGAAAATTGCAGACATTTGAGCGAAAAAAGAACAAACTGCTCTACTAGTTCATTGGATTAGAACAAGCCACTAAGAGTGTCAAATCTCACTTTTTCAAAAAATTTCCATTCCAATTTGGTCGTTCACCCTATAGCTAGTTATCATTATGTTTTGGGTCACTCTCTATTATTAAATTCCTTCAGGAATGGAATCAATCTTTGACTTTTTTCACAGAAATTTTTTGACATTCGCGATGACTCTACTGAACCGAAGTAACATATTCATAGTCTGAATAAGGCATCAGTCATTGCCCCTTAAATTATTAGAATGATATTAGAATGATATCTTGTAATTTATCAAGATGATACTTGCATCCGAAGTTGTGTAATTTCTTTATTAACCGGATATTCATCATCAATTCGACTTTCATAATTTTCATATTAATTAACGCACTGATAAACAAAAGGCATAAGCCGAAACGGTGGAGCCGCTGCTCTGGCAAGCGAGCGAAGATACTCATTATTTGACATGAAACGGAATTTCAGAATTAACCGTTGAAATACAATTTGCCTTCTTACGTTCATTGTAGCTTCATGTCGATGCATAAAGAAGCCGAAATTGATATGCTTCCACTAGAAACAGGGGAGATAAAATAGTTATTTATGTAAGGTACATAAATTAAGTTTCTATGGCGAGTCCAAAAGTTTATGGCAGATAAAGCCTAATTGAATCGTTTAGTTCAGAAAATAACTTTGGGAAAACTTTAAAAAAAAGTTTTGGAGCTAAGTATAGGTCTTGTCCTCTTCGAATATTTCTTTTCCAAATATTTGGAATAATGTCTTTTTTTTCCTTTCAAGTTTTTGAGTTATAGATTTTTAAAATTTCCCAACTCAGGAATATTAAGGTTTTCTCGAAACTTCATGACAACCTAGTACCAGGCGACAGGCTAAGGTTCATCAGTTATAAATGAAATAAGATGAAAAAACCCATGTTAATTTGCGAAGCGATAATAGAAAGTCCTAAAGTTTAAAATTTGACAACCATTTTCATGTAATGTGACCACAATTTTTATAATACCACAGTGATTTTTCTAATTATATAATTTCAAATAACAGTGTCATCAATCGCAACCACAAACCAGAATTATGTTTTGACTACTTTAGGTTCATAAATAATTGTTAAACTTGTTGAAAAAAAATTTGACACATTTTTGGCAAGTTTTTTTGGAACGATGCCTCATTTCTCCCTTAGATTTCAAAATGGTACATTACTTTTTTGCCTAAAAAATTACTACTTTGTATTTTTGGCCAAGAGAACCCTAATTTTAATGAAAATATCTAATTTATTTCGGAACATCCTGACTATATTCTCTCAAACTTTCATTAAAGTTAAATTGATATACGAGCCGTAAAATATTGGTTGAGATGATTTCATGAAAAATCGTACTCATGATGAACAAAATAAATTTCCTTATTATCATTTATTTCGAAATATTTATATAATCCAAGATTTAAAACAATCCTCTCCGTTCAATCACAGAAAAGTAATAGGACCAATAAAACATCGCTTTTGGCCGATCCCAAAATGTCATAAACATAACTAACCTCCAGATGAGAGAATAATCTTCATTGTAATGTTGTGTGTATGAATCCCACGTAACACTAATCATTATTTGGTTTCCGATAGAACGGGCAATGATTGCCGGCCGATTTCATTACCTAATCAGGAAAAGAATAAATCGTTCAGTTTATATGAGGGTAATAATGAAATTCTGCTCTTCGCTAATGAGCCCTTCTCGAAATTCTCCCAAGAACACAATGGCTGCAAGTAATTGCCTGTGTCAATTCATGCGAATGAAGAAGAGGGGTAATTAGGATGGAAGAATGTGTCGATAAAAATGCGGAAGATCGGCTTTTGTAATATATGAATTGTTAGTTTTGTTGTTTCGCACGAGAATAAATCAGAAGTTTATAGGAATTACTATGGCCCGCAGAGAAATCTTCATCGATCACATAACACGGAAACAACAGCCAGCTTTAAAATAACAACTCTGAATAGAAATTTTCCAATGCTAATCAAGAGAAAGGTTACCAGTTTACAAAATTTTTGAGATACAAAGTAGATCGTCATTTTTATAAAAATTAGCCCAATCGGCGAACTTCATACGGCCTCGCAGTCAATTCTTCGATTTTTAGTTTTTTTCCATATTTATTATGATATTTGGTGTGTGATCAGAAAGCAACAAGAAAAAAAACTCAATTAGTGAACAATTATAAGATGTGAAAAAATAAACATTATAAAACATCTAAATCAACTTGATTGTACATCCTAATTGAAATTTCACAAATACAATTACCTGCTTATTCTTTTTTATTTTATTTTTATTTATTTTAAGTAAGTTTAAAAGTTCAATTTCAATTACATTGTAGCATATCAGTATTTTTTGTTTGGTTACAGGCTCGTAAGAAAACACCACAAATCGTTTTACAGCATAGAAAGAGGAAACGTGTAGTTCACCACGCGGGAAAAAGTTTTATGGTTTTTTGGGACTTTTATTCTTGATTGATATCACAAACACTTAATGACCCTAGGATTTGCAATAGTCATAACGAACGCAAGCCGTCCTGGAAACTGCAATAGTTTGAACTAGAATGATAGATATGTAAGTCGGAATAATTGGATGCTGGGTAGCACAAGGTATTCTTCTTTATATATTCAACTGGATATGATTGCTCCTGTCACGTTATTCAGTTAATTTTTTTATCGCTGATCGGATGCCGTTACGAAGTTGCGGATAGTTAATATTTCGTAACATTATTACTATACAGGTCCAACATTGAGTTGAAGATTGTGAGGCGGTAATCCTGGTAAATCTTATCTGTATTAAAAGTTCGGTTGAGAGTTCAACATATATCATATTCATTTGTTACCTTACCACAAACCATTTTTGTTGATACAATTAATTAATCAAACCGGAAATGACAAAAAAATTCTTTATTTAAATTGGACCCCCTGTATATATCTGCAGATTCTGAAAGTGCACCTTGTTTCCAATCTGTCCATATCGGTTTCCATGTAAAAATTCTTTGTAAAAAGAAGAAATTCAGTCTTTTTGTACATTTGAGAAAAATCCATTCAAATAAATAAATCGTTGTTATTTGTATCAATAGTGAGAAATAAAACGAAATACTTTGTAGTAGACAACTCTTTCTGCTTTTCATGACGTATTTTTTATGAAAATCTACAAAAAGAAGAAATACAGGGCTTTTACTAGTAGAAAAAAAATTATTAAAAATAATAATATAATAAAAAAATCATTTTAAATGTTCGAAGTGCTTGCCATTAACCTCCTGACAATATGCCAGTCTATTAACAAATTTTTTAAAATTATTTTTAATAATTTTTTCTACTAGTTCAAGCCCTGTATTTATTTTTTTTTATAGATTTTCATAAAAATAACGCCATAAAAAGCAGAAAGAGTTATATACTACAAAGTATTTCGTTTTATTTCTCACTATTCATACAAATAACAACGATTTATTTATTTGAATGGATTTTTTTCTGAAATGTACAAAAAGACTGAATTTCTTCTTTTTACAGAGAGTTTTTACATGGAACCCGATATGGACAGATTGGAAACAAGGTGCACTTTCATCCTCAGAAATATACAGGGTGTCCTATTTCAATAAAAACCGGAAATATCTCATTAATGAAAATATGCTCATCAGATGCATTGTGGTCGATTACACTCAGCTGCCAAATTTCAAAATGATCGTCCGTTCCGTTTTTAAGATATTAATTTGGTGCCAAACTTTATCCCAAGCCTGTATATACTAACTAGGGATGTTACGGAGCTTCGACTTCGACTCCGATAAGTCGGAACTTCCGATTATTATCACACCTTCGCTTCCGACTTCGGTTCCGAAACTTCCAAACCGGAGGTTTCAATCGGAGGTCTTAATCGGAGGACGATACGATAGCGGCATACGTCGACTGTTATAAGCAAGTTCCTACGTGTTGCGCTGGGAATCCCCCTGATTCCCGATACGCGATCTATCGTCTATCTATCTGTCGTTGATGTCACTACTTGGTGGTACATCTTAAAATGAGGCTGAAAATATTGAAGTTCCTGCCGAAACACGGACAAGAATGAAATTACCAGTAAAACCTACCCATAGTAATTTCCAAACAGTTTTGTCGAATATATTATCAAGTAGCGATGAAGATGATTATGATACCATTTCTGAAAATAGGGTAGGTTTCGACAAATGTGTGGTGTTGAAGAGCATACTAAATGAGTACAATAAAGAAAAACGAATAAATATTAATGATGATCCTTTATTGTGGTGGAAAGTATTTGGCAATGCAAAGTTTCAGCACCTTCCAAGAAGGGCCCGCCAATATTTGTCGTGTCCACCAGGTACGGTAGCGAGCGACCAACTTTTTAGTGGAGCTGGTCTAATCTACGACTCCTTAAGAAATAGATCGGACGGAGACAAAGTTTCAAAGCTGTTGTTCGTGAAATATAATACAATACTTTTGGAGTCAATTTAATTTGTTTCTAAACTTTTCTTTAATTCAGTATAAAATAATTCATTTTATATAAAATAACATACAATTCATTTCATTCTGGAAATATTCCATTTGGTTCTCAGTGTTCCGTTTGATAATAAAAAAATTTACTGAATAATGTTTTATTTGGCCTAAAATAAAAAATCTTTTTACTGCCAATACGTCTGACCCCGCCTCCGGTTCCGACTCCGCATTCGGTTCCGACTCCGATAAATGAAATTCAAAAACTCCGACTCCGCATTCGGTTCCGAAATAATTACCTCCGTTACATCCCTAATACTAACTAACAACTTGTTTTGCCTTTCCAGAACCTCTCTCCCAACACTTCTACTCTATGGTATGGTACAGAAGTAAGGACTACTGGCTCTTTGCAGAACTCAAAAAGATGCTCCGCATAAGGAGATTCGACACAGATGAGGAAATGATTGCCGAAGCTCAAGCATATTTTGAAGGTCCAGGTAAATTATTCTACACGTGTGGTATCGAAAAGCTAGAGAAATGTTGGAATGATTGTTTCACTCTAAAAAGAGATTATATTAATAAATAAAAATGAGTACTGACAAAAATATTTTTGTTATCCTACCTAGGCCCGTGACTTATTAACTGATGTGTAATTATCACGAACCGTTTGTATGGAAGTATAGGAAAGCGTTGATCTGAGAGTTAACATGAGAATTAGTAAATACCGTTCAGCTTTTCTTATCATCAACATGTTCAGAGACTTCTTTTTTATATAGGGTGACTGGTGAATATCTAATAGGGATATTTGATTCAGTGATATGCGGTGTCTTCTGAAAAATGCTAAGACTATAATCTCCCATATGAATATGAATAAGTAAAATTTTTCGCTGATATTGAGCAAATTTATTCAATGTAAGAGTCTTCTCCTGTACGCTGGAACAGTGTGATACTACTACAACCACCACGATTAATGAAAAAAACCTATATCTCAAATTGAAAATAACTACCCACAGTTTTTTTTTCCTCCTAAGACCCAATCAGAATTAGGCATAACAACTCTATCGAAAATCATCAGTGCCTCAAATATTCAAGTCCAAATTATAAGTGAATTGAAAAATAATCAATCTAACAGATTTTCTTCAGTTTCATTTCAGTCACTATCTTATTCCTCTTAAAACTATACTATTTCAAAATTTAATCAATTTAATGCATATGGCAACATAATCAGGAAAATTCATCTATCGGGCGGTCAAACAATTGTGTTTGTAATACATCTTACAGGGCTAGTCAAAATTATGGAACAAAATTTTCTCAGAAGAAAAATATTTGGCAATAAAATCCAAAAACAAATTAATTTTTGTTTCACTTTTACTGAATTTTCATGTATGTTTGAAGGATTTTTGTTGGACCCTATGCCATTCACATCAACCCTATAAAATTTTTTGAATAGGAAAAGTGGTACGATTTTGGCAAGTTCTTTGTATAATTTTTACAGGCGTGCATAAATTTTCAAAAATTTTTCTTACCATTAGTTAGTTCAAAGAGGTTTTCAGTTTTGTAATTTGTTGTGGCTTTACTTTGAGACGATGGTACTGTTTCACACATTCTAATTTTTCACACGAGGGGGTTGAAATTTGTGCATGAACTAAACTGTAATGAATGAGCCATGACAAAGTGTACATACTGAAAATCTCTTTGAATTAGCTCATTTTTCCTTGAAGATTTCTGAATGCCTGTAAAGAAGAATCCAATTTTTATATGCAAAAAATCAAGAAGGTTGATGGGGATAGCACCAAAATCCTACAAGAATGCATAAAAATTTGATTAGAGTGAATCAAAAATTGATTTGTTCCAGGATTTTGTTGCCAAATATTTTTCTTCTAAGGCAATAAATTTGTACCATAATGTAGATACGCACTGTATATTCAAATCAAAATGACACAAAACCGATTATTCTTCGAAATCGAATCTTTGAAATCTCCAAATGAGTTTTAAGAGCACTAAATCAAACTTCTTCAGAACACGAATTGGCCACACACATTAAGTCACCGTAAATGAACCATTTCCATTAATTTTCCAATTGATAAGTCCGACCGATGTCAATTGAGCATTGAAATTTCTGACGACAATAATTTGGTGCTTCCTGTAGTTTTCGACGGCCACCCCAAAGTTGTTATGAGCCAACAGTCGACACGGAAGGTACGTTATTAATTAACATTAAACTTCTGTGATTGCTTAAGTAAATAAAAAAACAATTAGATATAGATGAGACACAAGAATTTGAGAATATGAGAGATATTAATAACGTCCACACATTCACAATTTTTTTTCAATACGTTTCATATCTTATGAGGTATGAAGTAGATATAAAAAAAATTATTCTGCGGATTTTTAAATTTTTTTCTAGCGTTTAGATTTTTGCGAAATTCTGCAAGCCTTTATTTCAACTTAATTCAAATATCTTTCAAGTTACCATTTGATCCGCTGAATATTCTACGAGTTAAGGAGAAACAAAATTTCAGATTCTCATAACTCCTGAACCATTTGATTGATTTGGCACTCAGACATATTCAAGTTTGATCCTGTATTGTTTATCAGGAAGTCAAACCCAATCGGTCGAGACCATCCGACTAGATATTCAAAAATTACAGATATTTGGGCAAAACGATAGCACGTCGTTCTTCTAGAACAAGCGCGTAAAAATGAAGAATAATAGACAATTACAAAAAGCTGAAGTGAAGAATATTCAAGATATAAATAGCCTTCATGTAAGCACCAATTAGTGATTGTATCTTACGAATGTGATAAGTGTTAAATATACACTATACACTATACCCCTTCTAACATACTCAGTGAGGGTGACACTTTGGGCAGAAACATATTTGGAAAACATAATGGGAAAAACATAGAAAACATCACCCTAAATCAAGTATTCTAGGGCTAAAATTACAAAATAATAAGGGAGGGAGTGGTCTTACAGATATCAAGAATTTACATAACAAACAAATAACACTGATGAGTAAATACTTCCACCATAGAGAAGTTTCACTCCTACATCGAAGTGCAGATCAGGCATTCACTCCACTCAATTTAGCAAATGAACACAAATAAGCAAATAAAATCATTGACTCCATAGAAATGAAACATAGAGAATGGAGATCAAAAGTTCTCCATAGGAGATACCCTCATTAGCTTTACGAACAATATGTCGACAACAAATGGTTTAGGAGCGAGGCGCTGCTTCCCGAGATAGAGGCCTTTATGTTCGCTACTCAAGATCAGGTAATAAACACAAGAAACTATCGGAAGCATATTATGAAAGACTCGAGCATAACAAATGATGGATGCAGAAAGTGAGGTGAAAAATTGGAAACGATGCATGTGACATACTGTCACGAAATGATTATCTAACTGCAACAATCGTGCATCAAAACATTTGGAAGAGGTAAACCCTAAACTGTCAGAGTTCGGAGAAACCCTACTGCAAGTATGGACCACCAGCTGTTGCACAAGTTCAGGACATCAAAATCTATTATGATAGAGCCATCATCACAGATCGCACTGGGTTGAACAAAAGATAGAAACGCACATCACAGATATAGCCGTCTCGAATACTCTCAGCATACCAAGACACTCATGGAGAAGAAGAGGAAATACACTGACCTGGAAGATGGAATCAAAAGAATGTGAAAACTGGATAAAGTTAGTCTTACCTGTACGCTATTTCAAATAAAAATATTACTTGAGCTTAAGCTAGTGTCGCTACCATACAGAAACCGAAATCGATCAAGATTCATAGTTAAACTGGAACATAATCATTATATTCAGCAGTTCGTCATGAGCTCAAATACTCTATGATCAAAGCAACCCAATGTAAAATACCTGCAGTCTGCCTGCTCTCCTAGAATTCTGCATATAATCCGTTTCCACCAACAAGTTATCCATGGATCTTCTATACGGCACGTTGGCGTACTTATTCCCACCGTTACTCCTCGGATATATTCCGTAGTGATCCTCCCAGTCGGTAACTATTTCGGCATCTCTTACATCCTCTACAGATCTAGACCTCAGATCGATTCTTTCCCTTGATGGTGGTACGGCTATGGAGTTTCGCTTCAACTTTTTTGGATCGATCATCAGAAGCCTCTGATTCTGGACATTGCTCAGGTTGGTTAAGTACGGGGGAGGGATCGCGTTTTTGTTATAGTGAGGAGGCATGAAAAAATTGTCCTTGGAGTAAATCTGACCGAGGGGATGTTGATGCATGTGATTAGGCGGAGGATGATGGTATTTATAAGAGTTAGTCTCTCGCCACAAGTTCGTATCACTAGGATGAAAGTTGAAAGTAGATCTGGGGTAATTTTCTAAAAAAACACAAAACACTCCAACTCAAACAAAAAATCATCACTATTTGATTTCATGGCGTAGATTACGACTAATATAACTGAACATGTTTGAAGCGCATGTTTTTTTTAGGGAAAAATGATGAAAGCAGTGTGATTTGGTCAGATAGCTTTGATGTGTAATGGTGCTCGCAGATGGACGGACAAAATCAATTTTAGCCACAGATTCTTCATCATTAAATCCAAGCAAAACGATTGATATAGATTAATCATCACCTATTATTGTTCTGCTTCCAACGTTTTAACAGATATCTTCTCTAGTTTTCATGGTAATGATTACCTTTTACAGAAGGTGGCAATTTCAGAAAATTTTCGAACTTTTATAAATATCAAAATTATAAATGTTGAAAAAAAATATGAAATTGCCAGCTTTTGTGAAAGCTAATTTTTACACCGAAAACGACAGAAAATTTCTGTTGAAACGTAGGAAAGACGAACAGTAATAAATGATGGTTATTGCCCAAATAATAATTATGTCCGAGTTCCATCATCAACAATTTCTCGTCAACAACTAAAACGATTGATACTAGTCAAGTTCAGTCGCAGAACATTCAATAGTAACATTTCCAATATATAGAATAAAATAGTATTCCTCAGCAATTGCATCAATGGAGCTGATTATTCAACTATGAAAGCTAAAAGACTCTCCACTTCAACGTAATGTTGTATTTTTCAGATCGAATATTTCAACCCAATTAAGTGATTTTTGAAAAAAAGAATTTTTAGAAATGATTATGAGTCGGTTATGGAATTAAATAAGCTTATTCATTACCTTTTTTGTTTCGTATTTTATTTTTTCAAATACTCTTATGACATTTTCACTGAAAATATTCGAAAAGAGTTTTAATTCAAGTCTTTGATTTTTGAAGATGAGGTTCTGTTGCTCTTTTTGAATCTTTTGACCTCAAATAAAAAACGAAAACTCTTTTGGAATGAAGAAAGCAACTAGAACAACAAAACCTAAAAATTATCCCCATATCCGAGGAAAAATAAATATTTTTTTTTCAGATTAGTGAATAAGTTGAAAAACATAAAAAATACTGAAGGAGACCAAAACAGCAGCTCATTGTATTCATAATTACATATGGAAAACTGTTTTTGAAGGACTTAAGTACAGGCCAAAAATTACAATTTTCGAAAACATAAAGAGATTTCAAGTGTTATGATTTGGTATTATATGGACCAATTTTATCCTTTATCTACAGTACAACGTAATTAATTGAGTGCAATTATCAATCACTATGAGAACGTTATCGAGTTTGACAACTTGATCCTAAATAAATTTCCATAATGAGTTTCGAAATAAAAATGATGTGGTTTGGCAATGTCAAAAGTATAAAGAAAACATTCCCAGAAAAATTTCTCAAACTGCGTGACGTATAGCTCAGTGATTAAGAGTCTTATCTAATGAGTCAGGTCGTAGGTTTAAGCCCGGTTGTACAAAAGAAATTTTCTAGCCCACGGAAGGTGTCTGTCTACCATTCATGCATCCACCACCACTGCAGGACCTCAGGTGGCGTAAGGACCCAGTAACGAAGCCTACACAGAACACATTCTGGCTAACCTAACCTGCACAAGCTAACATCTAGTGAAGAATATATGTATATACCTAGGTTCGACAGCATAAATATAGAAAATAAACAAATAAATTCGGAAAATATTGAAGGAATTTAGCTCCGAACGAGCATAATAATATTATTAATTGATCCTTCCAGACAGTATTGTGAATGAGAAAAGTCAAATATACATAAGTCAGCATTCGTTTACAAATTGCCGATAATTCCGGAGAATAAATTGAATGAACACTTAAGCTTATACGACTCGGCGTTTAGACTTAAAGATTGTGACGTTAATATGAGAAGACAGAATTCATAGAACTAACAGTGAAGAATATGTGAAAAGTTTCAAGCAAACGGTTGCAAGAAAAATATTATTATGACTAAAATATTATATTGCCCCGTTTGAAAGAATAAAATTTAAACCAGCTCGAGATGTACACGATGGAATCAGAAATACATTGCAAATTGAACCATGTAAAGAAAAATTAACTTCAGTTTCGTAAAATTTGTCTGAACTTAACAGAATAATATTGCTAGGGAGTTAAAAAACTCCATGGCAAATTCTACCATTTCACTGCCAGCTATTAATCATTTTTTTTTTCATTCAAATTACAAGATTTGGAAGTTCCAAAATGTGTAAAAATCGCGAGGAAAAAAAATTGTTTCTCTTGAAGACTAAAACCATCTTGTAACGAAATGATTCGATGTATTTGGTAGTGATTCATATGCTCATTTGATAGCGTTTTGCAGGATTCTAGGGTTTGTCCAGTATTTACTTCGAATTCATTTGAAAGCAATAAGTATTTTTTTTCTTCAAAGCTATGTCTTCAATCGAGTATAAAGAGAGCTGTTCTTGAAAGTTTTTTCCTAAGTTAGTCTCAAATTGATCAATCTATTCTTGACATCATTCCAGGTAACCATAGATCACTGAGAGTACCTAACCATGAAATCGGTTAATTTTATAATGTTTTTCCGCAAAATTGGTGTCAACCAATAATTCGTCTTGGAATTGGTAATCCACGCCTCATCATCAAATAGTAATTATTTTTCCGTCAATCTCAGAGTGTTTTATGCTATCTTAGAGAATTACCAGTTCTAGGATTGTGGTAGTATACGGACGGTTTCGACTGCCAAGTTTTCCGAGCAAGCATTTCCGCGCTTTGATAGTGAGGCGGTCTGGGAGGTTTATGCTTCAGCATCATGTCACCCATGGCGAACTGTTAGAAAAAACATCTATAATCACTTAACACAACACGGAACACATCTCGTAAACTTTTTCGACGAGGTGCTCCTCATAGCGCGCGCGAAACTGTTCCACGGTAGCGACGGACGATGGTGTCTTTCGCGCTCCACGAGCCGTAGGACTTCGCGTGATAACCCACTTTTTCGAAGCCGGTGGACGCCACTCTGAGATACCCCACCAGAGAGGCAGAAGTCGAATGCATTTCTCTGCTCTTGTTAACGCCAAAATCGTCCGTTGGAATTCGGTGAAAAGGTAGGTTTCGATTTCTTTCGCTACGGTGGGTTATGGTAATCGATAAACAAGAAAATGATACTATCTTTCATGCTAAAAATATATTATTAGAGTTTCATTTTGAAATCATCCAATTTGGCAGAAGTCTACAACCCAGTACACGATATAACATTGGAGAGGGGAATTACTTAAAAGAGACAATAATCAAGTCATCTATAAAGCTAAGGGTACACAGAGGAAACTTGAAATAACATTCAATTTAAGAATATAATCTCTTTCTTTATTGAAGATATATAATGTATTATCGCTTCTGCCCATTTTTTTCAATTACCTATATGTTCAAGCCACTCCATATAATATAAAGATATTTATTTCATTTATGCAGTTTAATCAGTTCTTCATAAGAACATAGCAATTGATTTTGTTCAGGTCCTGCCTAGGCTGACTGACGAATTAGATTGAATCCAAAAAACATCTTGTATATCAAAATTCAATGAATTCGAAAATATTTGAATAAATGAAGAAAAACACAGATGTTAGATTTTTCAGAAAACGGAACATTAATTTTTGGAAAATTAAGTTTGAACGACTGGAATGAATTGTGCTACTCGCCTACTGAGTTGTGCTGTTCGAATTTTTGAGACAAATCTTTCAATTCCCCAGAAAATGAAAAATAAGAAAAAAGTAAGACTAGTGCTTTCATTTTTCTAATCGTAAATGAATGTAAAAATTTGTGATATATTTGTGCTGTGAATATTTGTATGGATATACAATTATTTTATTCAATAATAATAAGTGAAAAATATTGAGCTAGATGGGAGTGAAGTTGTGCTAAAAATTTTTTGTCAAAAATCAAGCTGGTTTCCGAATAAACTGTTAGTCAACCCAGCTCTTTTGTATTTTTTTCTGTGAAAATTATTACATACAGTCGTGCTACATCTGTGCTGATAATATATTCACAAGACACATCCCCATTTCTTATAAATGAAGAAAGATAGAAAAAATCAGTACATTGGTTGATGAATACTTCAAATGGCAAAAACAAATATTTTCAATTATAATAATTATAGAAGTGAAGCAAATATTTTTTTATCTTTCATTCGTCAAAATTCTTCTCAAATTCATTTATTCGTGATCCATTATATTCAAGATAAATACTTCACTATTCGCAAGTTTTTCATTCTCAAACAACATTATACTAAAAAGATTCTTCTGCGCTATAATAACTACTTCCGAAGCTGCGAATTGTGAGTCTACGAGATGTTGCCGAAATGTAGTGGACATAACATTTTCTCTGCTTTGTGAAATATAGTTAAAACCAATTGTTTTATATTCATTCAAATATTATTCTCTACAATTTAATTAACTACTGAAAATTTTTGCCTCTTTAGAAATGACGCTGAATGAAATAAATATTTGTAATAGGTACGTTAGATTTCCTTCGGAAAATCGAAAATGCTGGCCTAATTCGATAACTCTGTTGCCGTTCAAACTATTTGTTAACCAACCTTATGATTTTTTCAAACTTTCCCTATTCAACAGGAAAAATAGAAGTTTTTGTGAAAATAATATCTATCACAGTTAGCACAACTGCAATGAACAATTTCAGTTCATCAGCTTACAAGTTACCTTAGGTTAGTTCTTAGCAATAGCAAGGTTTTTGATTGATCCATTATCATTTTTTTTTAAAACACTTGTAAGAACTCACACTGAATATCCTTCAGTATTATAGAAGCCATTGACATTATGGCATATCGACAGAACTGAAAAAAAAACGCCTACGTTTTCTACACCTGAAAATCTATAATGAATGTCCATTCATGAAGTAATATACACTGCTGGAAATTGTCTAAGCATATTGAAAATTTCGAGTGATTTTCAAGTCTCAATAACTTTTTTTAAAAATTATTCCATCCTCACAAGCCATAAAGCATCCGGAAAGTTGTTCTATTATCTTTCAAAAACCGGAGTTGAAGTTAATCAACTTTTATATGTGACGATGTTATACGAGGTCTCCAAAAAATAGGAGGATGTTTTTTCCAAGAAGCAGATAGATCGCGTTTTGCGAAAAAATATCGAACTTAATTCTGATTTCAATTTTTCGATAAGGCAAGTTTACAGCTCCAAAATACTTTGCTATCACTTATAATCAAATATAGAGACATGATTCTGTACAACTATGAAGACTTAACAACCACCTTTCGCATTCATGGCTCATGACGATTGAATCATTTTTTAATATTGATGTGTTACATCTTCGCAAAATCGTGTCTCTCTCTTTAATTCTAAGAGACAGCAAAAATATTTTGGACCTGAAGACTTGCTTTATCGAAAAATTAAAATCAAAATTGAGTTTGATTATTTTTACGAAACATACTCGATCTACTTTCTGGAAAAAAAAACCACCTATTTTTTGAAGATCTCGTTTAACGTCACAAATAAAGTTGAATGAATTCAAACTTTTGCTTTTTAAAGGCAATACAATAACCTTTCGTATGTTTCCTGAGTCGTGACGATGGAATCATATTTGAGAGTCATTGAGGTTCGAAATTCACTAGAAATTTTCAATATGCTTAGACCATTTCCAGCAGGTATTTCCATGTTGAAAAATTTTGATATATGTTCGTTAATTAATAGATGGAAGTGCAACGCAGTTATTTTTATCTTCAAAGTTGTGAATAATTTAACATTCCAGGTTTAATTTAATTTAAAGTTCCTAATTTGTATCAGAGACTTGGACATATGGAGTTTTTCCTATAATACTAGGTAGAAGTTCATCTCTTATTAATGAAATGATGATCATACACATATAAATTGATAAATTCCATAAAGATTTGATCAATACTATTTTGGAACACGTGAGAACATTGTTCCTCCTAGGTTAAGTAGTAATTTGTTGATCTGTAGTTGTAATTGTCTAGTTCGGTGTATGTGTAAAAATGAATAAATAAAAAATTAGATAGCACTGACGTGTGGTCAGATGAATGGCGCTATTGTTAAGCTACATATGGGTAAACATTCAGACTACAAGGTGTACAGAAAGGATATCGGGTATTTGTAAGTTCAATAAAACAAAAAATATTTGTAAGTTATATAAAAGTTTATTGTTTATTATTAACATATGAATTGGAGAATTATTTGGAAAAGAATATTTGTGTCCAAATGATGACCGTTGCGTTGCTGGCTCTCTTCTAAACAAAACGAAGATTTGGGATAACACGTTGACACATAGCTATTGATATAGCTGCCTCTTCCGACCTGATGTTTTGCTTCAAGTGAGTTATATTCGTTGGATTATTTTGATAAACCTTACTTTTAAGGAATCCCCATGCAAAATAATCAAGCGGGCTGAGGTCGGGGCTTCTGGGGGGTTAGTTAATGTTACCCCTTCGCGAAATGACTATATTAGGGAACAATTTGTTAACAACTTCCATTGAATCATTTGACGTATGGCAAGTGGCCCCATCTTGCTGAAACTACGTTCTTGACTTGACATGCAAACTCCTGCAACTCTGGGACCAAAAAAAGATTTTTTGATGTTCAACGCTTGGCTTCGCCTTCGGATGGATAAAGACGGATTTTGACGAATCAACGCCTCAATTTTTTCAATTATTTCTTCATCGCGAACTAAACGAGGACAACCAGAGTTTTGAATTTTAACTGTCGCACCTGTATTCTCGAACATTCTGATCCATTTCCTAATGCTATCGTCATTTGGCGCGTGGCGTGTACGATATTCTGCACGATAGAGACGTTGAACAGTCACTATTGAATCACCATTACGATAATGCAGGCCCAACATGCTCCGGTCGACCGGAGAGGAAAAACTGTACAGGTATTCAAATTAAAAATAACTACTAATAGTTTTCCCTCAGTTTTGTTCGAAGCATAAATTCCCTTCTCCTAAAAACCTACGCCAGTGCTTTTTAAAATTTTGAGAACGTACATTATTTCACCATCATAAACCATTTCAATTAATTTCCCCCACTGACACTGATTAAGAACTCCGACTCATGTCAATCATATGCGTATCTATGAAAGCATCGAGCAATATTACTTTTGACGGCTTTTTTGTCATTTCCCTTTTCTCTTAAGTGAATAAAATTGTAATCATATATTTAGGTGAAAAGAAGCTACGACAATGAAATTGAAGAATATTTGAGATATGAATAACGTCCATACATGCATAAATTTTTGTTTGACTAGGTCCAATATCTATGAGATATAAAGTATCGAAAAATAATTCTTTTGGAATTTTTGAAAAATTTTCTAGCCTACCGATTTTTCTGTAATTTCACTAGAATATTTGTTTCAACCAAATTCAGATATCTTCCAAGGTTCAACTTAATCCGAGTGATATTCTAGGAGTTATAAAGGAAATCAATGTCGAGATGCTTATAACTCCTAAATCATTGGACGGATTTGGCTCAATAATGAACTCGTTCGAGATATTAATTCCTCCGACCACCGAAAATTTCAGACCTCTAGCTCATTCCGTTCGGACGTAATAGTGCCTACGGATGGACAGAATCGATTTTGACCACGAATTCTCCATCAGCGAGTCCTTACGAAACGATTGTTACCACTTATATCCAAATATTCGAAAAATATAAACATTTGGACAAATCTATAAACTCTCTGTTCAGGTGAACAAGAGCGCCAAAATCACGCAAATCTAAAATTTGAAATATATCGTTTCTATACTGATTTATGTGTGGGCTTGGATCGGATATATTGTGTTCCACATGTATTTTGCTCTTTTCTTATGGAAAACCCCAGAACCTTGTCTGAATGAATACAATTCGAAGAGAATACGAATATGATTTAACGATTCCAGCCCATCTAATTTGAATATTAGAATTAATTGGTTCCAATTTCGGGATTATATTTTTGGTGAAAGTTCTTAAGAATCGTACGAAAACAGCTGCAAGATGTACGATATCGCTCGAAAAGTGTCCTACTCAGAAGAAACGTCTGTTTTCTTATTGAGAGCAGTAATATTATCACGCGGACGTTCTCATTTCATTTTAATTGGACTCATTTAAAGGATTCCATTGTTTTGAAACGATCTTCGATGCATCAAATCAATTATTTCAGGTATTGAGAAGTATTGACCAAAGGTCAAGTGGTTTTGAGCGCTTGTTTCCAAGTGAATATTTATACTTCTAACACGAATTTGTAACATAAAACACGTATATCACCCCCAGGTATTAGAAGATTTCTTTACTAAAATAGTCCGATCTCAGCGGAATTAATAGAAGTGATCAAAATATAGTTATGGCGATAATGTGCACTCATTATATATTTTCTATAGATCTGAGTGATACTTCAGGGGATGGAGAAACTCCAACATTTTATTCGATTCAAAAAAAAAATCTACATGGCTGATGATATCGAATTTATTCACAAGCTTCCAAGTCTTACGGATAATTTATTTTCCTAGTTATTGGCGACGCACTAATGTTTCCACAGAAATTTGATGTTGACGAAATTTTCACGTCATTAAGTTTATATATACTTCAGGGAATATTGGTTCTCGAAAAAAAAATCCATCGTCTTGCTCAAATTTTTTTAAGAATAGGTTAACTGTCCAAATATCTTGGATTGGTTAGTTATTGGGCCAAATTTGTCAGATGGTTCAGGAGTTATAAGCATATGAAATTTGGTTTCCTCAAGCTGATACTTGAAAGATATTTGACTCAAGTTGAAACAAATAGGCTTGCAAAATTTTCTGGCGCACTAGAAATTTTTTTTTTAATTCTGAAAAAAAAATTTCAATACATTATATGTACCTCACAAGATTTCCAAAGTATTCAAACGACAATTTGTGGATGTATGGAAGTTATTGTTATCTTACATATCTTCGAATTTCATGGTCTTCCATAAGAAGATATAATTATTTTTTCATTTACCCAAGGGCAAGCAATCACAGAAGTTCAAGTTGATTAACTACGTTCCCTTCGGCACTTGGCTCATTGAAACATTGGGGCGGCGTTCGAAAACGAAACTACAGGAATCATCCGATCTTCTGGCATCCGCCATTTGCGCCAAACTCACAGAAACAGCCTCAAATTATTCGTCTAAAAATATGAAGTTTTCGAAGAATCGGAAAAGAGAATATAACAAGCACACAAAGCTCACGTCGGTGCTTTTTCTAATATTTCATTTCTGGATCTACGAATTTCATGACCTTTCCACTTCAATATTTATTGGCCTATATTCATTACCCACGATATTTTTATGTATTCTGTTGTTTTATAATTGAAAAACTGACAGAAGGAGAATGTTTGAAGAAACTTTGAAGGAACTACATATATTAAAGATAATGGAAACAACCCAAAGTTTCCTCATGAATTTACATTGAATCTACACTTCGCCAACGATTTTCCTACAGTGATTTAGGGCATGTTTGTTATACGCTTATGGAGAAATTTAAGCTGAAAAATTTGCATGCTGAGATTTGAGATAATGATCTTCCCCTGTTTTTTTTTTTATGAACGATGCCATATTATACTGGGTGTGCCATTTGAAATAATAGCAAACAATTCCAATATTACCAGTACTTGTAGTACACTGGAAATATTTAAGAGAGCAAGATCGTTGTCAATAATCCTAATCTGCAAATTTTCAATTTCTCAAATTTCAGCATTTCATTTACTTCAGGAGACACAGGAGAATCGATAGATATTTTACAGTCTATTGAAGGTTGTCACGTTCTGTCAAGTCTCATTCATTGTGGCAGTTGTATTAGTGTCACACTGTTTCAGAATCCGGAAAACGACTTTAAAACAAGCGACCAAAAGTTTTCGACCTCGCGTTAGTTTAAATTTACATCTTCCAAATCTGTTTGGCAGATACAATGCAAATTTATTTTGTTTCTCAAAAAGAATAGTTTAAATTTGTCAAACATAAATATCGTTTAATGAACGAGTAGAGGAACATATACAAAGTTAGGTCACTGAAAACATGCATTCCTCATAGGTATACCAAAGATTTACATGGTTATGGACACAATTTAATCATAATGTCGGAATCTTATGCATAGAGCGTAAAGCGAACAATCAGATGTTGACAGTTCTTTAACATCTTCCTGAAAAAAATCACACACTTTGATATTTTTTAACTCATTTAGGGTGATATCAATATACAGGGTGGCCATTTGAAAATGAAACAGACGAGATTACAGACGAAATAAGTTTTTTCGATAGAAATGCTCGGACAGGTCGATTTCTGTTTCGAGAGGGACAACTTAAAATGTAGGTTACGGACGCATAGCGCTTCAACCCTTGCTACTACAACCCCCACCCCCAATATTTGAATAGGAAAGATGGGGTGAGTGATACCTCAATTCAAAGGTATTTTTATACTGATTTCAGCACAGTAATTTTTTTTCATTTTATGCATTAGTTTTCGAAATATTTATGCGTTAGTTAATTTTATCACTTAAATTAATTTTTTGCGAATAATTGACATTTCGTGCTTCCGAAACACCAAAATTTCCATACTTGTATTTGAAATTGCAAAACATCTACAACTGGGCAAATGAACTCATACCGTACGTGTTAATGCTACTAGGGTCAGATGTTCGACTAGCTGTTTTATTCACTGAAATCATTCTCCAACTGTACGGTATCAGAACGATTTGAAGTATTAATTTAAGAAATAAGACTTTTCAAAGTAAAGTAAATAATTTATCAAAAACTCACATCAATTAATTAAATATTCAAATTGTTCACCATTAGCTTCCATACAATGAAATAAGTTTTGTTAGAAACGATGGCGCACATTTTGCAGCATTTCTGGAGTGATTTGACGACATTCATTCACTATACGTCATCTAAAATCTTCTATGGAATCGGGATGTGTAGAGTAAATTTTACTCTTCAAGTGGCCCCAAAGAAAGAAATCTAGTGGTGACAGATCTGGCGATCTGGCTGGCCATTCAGTAGGACCCCTTCTTCCAATCCACCGATTTGGAAATCTTTGATCCAGATATTCTCGAACTGGTAAGGCGTAGTGTGGAGGAGCTCCATCCTGCTGATACACAATCTGATCTTCCACATAATTTCCAGCATTGTTTTCAATGGATTGGAGGAAGGAAGCCACAGTCATGGTTGTTTTGAAGCTCAAAATGTCGATTTTTCACAAAAGAACACTATAAGTGCCATAAAAACACCACTTCATTTTCAAATACTTAGTTTAGAATATTTCGAGAACTAATCCTTGAAATGGAAAACCAATTACTGCGCTGAAATCAGAATGAAAATACCTTTCAAATGAGGTATCACTCACCCCATCTCCCCCCTATTTAAAATTTGGGGGTGAGGGTTGTAGTAGCAAGGGTTGAAGCGCTATGCGTCCGTAACCTACATCTTAAGTTGTCCCTCTCGAAACAGAAATCGACCTGTCCGAGCATTCCTATCGAAAAAATTTATTTCGTCTGTAATCTCGTCTTTTTCGTTTTTAAATGGCCACCTTGTATATGTGTATATATTTACATGTACAAATATATATTGCACTTCGGAAAAATTCCCATTCGAAAAATGCAGTCCTAAAGCAAAACTTTGTTGGCGAAACAATTGTGAAAGACAATAAAATCTGTAAAAATTTTAAGCTTATTATTTATTTGAAAATGAATTTCCATAAAGTGAAGCCTGATATAATTAAATATATAGTTTGCTTCAAAATTATGGAACAACATTTTCTCAGGAGAAAAAAACAACAAAATCCTGTCAATTTTTGTTCTACTACTGTTTTCAAATTTTTAGGCATGTTTGATTTTATTGTTCAAAGAGGTTTTCAGTATAAACACTTTGTGATGTCACTTTGAACCGATGGTAGGTACCTAATGAAATTTGTCACCGAATGAGGCTCGACCATTACTGTTTTGGTCATGCACAACTTTCGCTTCTACGAACCTTTCAATGGAAAAAAAAAACTAATAATTGGAAATCAATTTCGGCTCGTGTGCATTACAAGATAAGTTAGATTAAATGTTCAAAATGTCCGCCAACGTTCTGCATGCAATTAGAGCTCTACACATTCTTCGTGTACCTTCTGGAGAGTTATTCTATTTTTCTCAAACCTTATTCGGGTTTTCAAGTCTTAATGTTCAGGTCTATTAATGTACAAATTAGATTTTAGACAGCCTCATGAGAAAAAATCGAGCGGGGTCAGAATATCACACCTGGCTGGGACAGCGTATTTATCTCTTAGGAAACGCATTATCCAAGAACTCATGAACAGGACGCGCAAAGTGCGCAGGTGCTCCATTCTGTTGAACCATATTGTGCAATTTGACATCTATGGTTCATTCGGAAAAATATTGGCTAGAGCGGATAGAAGCTCATTCCAGAGGAATTCTAAATACCTCGCACCGTTGAGGTTTTCATTAAAAAAAATCCGATTATTCTTCCGTCAATTATAGCAGGCCATACATTTACTTTCTGAGGTTGTTGCGAATCTGCTTCCGCCATCTAATGCGAATTTTATCGGCTCCAAACCTTCTGTCGGTTCACTTTTCCGTTCAGAGAAAACGTGGCACCATAGAAAAAACAATTTTTTTGATGAGGTGCGGATTCTGTATAAATGCATCATGCATAATTTCACAAAACTGATTCCATCGATCATGATCATTTTTTTTTAGTTTTTCTGCCTTCAAAATGCATAAAGCACTCTTCTAATAAATGTTATAACGAGGATTGCTTTTCATATTCCGGTATCGGACAACCTTAGTGTTGCAATCTGCTAACTGACAGCTCTATCGTAAAACTTGACATTTTTGAGGTTACACGTAGTCACATATTTTTGACATACGAGCGCTATTTGTGTAGTTTACAGTAAATTAAAAGATTCATCTCGCTCAAAAAATGGAATTATATTGTGAATATTTTCATGTGCTTATTTTTTACAACTTTCGCCGTGAACTAACTCAACAACGATGAACTTAATTCAATTTTTGACTATAAAATTCCATCAAGGACCAGTTTTTATCGATGGTATAGTGAATTCAACTAGTCATAGTTCACCCCAAGATAAATTTCGTGAAGGTCGTCCAAAATCAGTTATTGTTTCAAAAACCATTGCAAGATCGCCATGTGTCCTATCGTGAGATTGGGACAACCTTAGGCATTAGTGGGACCAGCATAAATTCAATATACCATGAACATTCGACTGTCAAAAAAATTTGTTCGCGTTGGATCCCACACAATTTCTCAATCGCTCAGAAAAAGGCTCGTGTCGATTGTTCGAAATAAATGTTCAAAAAATACGATCGCGCTGCTTCGAAGCACGTCTATGACATCGTGGCAGGCGATGAATCGTGGATTTATGCGTATGAGTCCGGAAGTAAACAGCAGTCGATTGTATGAGTGTTTTAAGATGAGCCAAATCCAACGAAAGTTGCTCGCGCACGAAGCACTTCCAAGTAAATGGTCACCTGTTACTTGGAAAAACTGGACATGTCGCAATCGTACCACAAGAACAACACAGAACAGTCAATTCTGAGTGGTACACAACCATTGTTTGCCAGTTATCTTCTAAGAAATCAGGAAAACCAACCACCGAAAACGGATCACCCTTCATCACGAGAATGCGAGCTTTCTACATCGGCTCAAAAACTGTATTTTAGAGCACTCCAAACATCGATTTGATCAGTCATCCGTCAAAAAGTCCTGATTTGGCACCGATTGACTTCCTTTTATTCCCCTACATAAAAAATAAAATGATAGGTCAACGTTTTTCGATACCTGACCTTGATGCGTTCAGAATGCATCTTTTGGAGATACCTCAATCAGAGTGGCAAAAGTGCTTCGACAATTGGTTCAAACGCATGCAAAAGTGTGTACATCTTAATGGGGAATATTGTGAAAAACGAAAAAGCGATTTTCGATGATTAATTTTTGTTTTGGTTATCTAATACCGAAATATAAAAGACAACACTCGTATGTTCTACTAACTGTCGTTGAGTACTACGAGTTTTTTTCAAATTCCATCAAGACATTCGGTTTTGTGTCTTCAGATGTTCTGGGTCGTCCGGCATTTGGACTATGTCTTATATGTCCGTACTCTGTGCATTTGCTCTCAATTTACTGACCGTTGACCTTGTGATTGGTCTTTCTGGATATTTGTCGCTGAAAATATCACAAAGCTCCTGTTGGAGACGGACTCTATCTCGCCACCCGATCATCATTAAAATTTAAAATCTCTGTTTTTCATTTCTTTTCCGATTTTTAAAACAATGAACTCGAATTTGAGCAACGATTGAATGCTACTTGAATTCAAATATTTTGAAAGTAAGACAATCATCGTATGATATGATGCCTGGTGCATTTGAACGCCACATGTTATTTATTTTTTTCTTCAGCCATGAGTATGAAGAACTATTTTATTACTTCGAACTTCAGATCTCCACAAGGTTGTACCAGGTAACATATTCATAACATTGATGACGTTGTATTGTCAGAAATCTTTCTTTAAATCGAAGCGTTTTATCGAAAAAGTTCAACTTCAATAGAAACGTACTTATAACATACCTTTGTGAGATCTTAACTGATGCGCAGTGTTTCACATAATCTAATTTTTCACGTGGAGGGTTGAAAGTTATGCATGGACCGAACTGTGGACTCGGTGATAAATATCGTTAATTAAACAAAATCTACACGCGCGGAAAGACGATACAAAAACCTTGCCAACAAAGTACCAAATGATCCACTTTCCCTATTGAAAAAATTCAAAAACATTTGGTAAAAAAAAAAAAAAATAGACCTTCTTCAGGATTTTGTTCCCCAAAATTACTCTTCTGAGAAAATGAATTTGTTCCATAATTTTGACGCGCACTGTATATCACAAAAACAAATAAATACTAGCGCGGATATATACACAAATAAGTACGACCTGAGACATAGAAGACAAAGACGGAACAACAGAATTAAGGAGGAATGTCAGATCATATGGGACAATGAGAAATGTAGTGGAGAACTTCAGAAACACTTCTCACATGCTGTGACAGACATGCTCAAATTATAGTTCAAAGTCGCTTATTTGGTAACAGGACACGACCCAGGAAAGCCTATATAAAATTTAGAAAACACTGACGTGACGTCAGATGGCTTTGGTGCTGTTGTTAAACCTCTTGTGGTTTATCATTTGAACTATGAAAAATCACATCTCTAAATTATTTGTTTGTGATAACTGTTGAAGTTAACGAGCATGTAAAATAGTTGATTTGATAACAGGTATGGCTCATATTCAAATGAAATCTAATGTGGATATGGAAAGAAGTTGCTTTCTATATTGCTACTATAGTTCTGCATAAGTTTCGTACTATGAATCTTCTGAGAGCTTGTCTATGAACCTAAAGGTAAACAGATTGAGGCTTTGAGAATGGGAGACTGGTTTTTCAAACTTCAAAACTCCAAAATTATTATTAGTTCATAAAATGTATTCAAGAATGTATTCGAATGATAAAACTTTATAATGAGAAAAATTCAATTTGAAGAGAAAATAATTCCTTATGCCTTCAGAACTACCGATTTGACTCAAATATGGAATCAATCGCGTTATTCATCTTTTAAGACTATCTCCACATTTCCGTATTAGTGAGTACAACTATTAATATTCATACAAAAATTATATGAGCGAATTTAAGAGCTCTCTATTCAGGCGAACAAGAAGAGCGTCAAAAAGTTTTTGACAAATTTATTTCACACCTTGTATACTGTGTATAACCAGAAGTACTTGGGCGTCGAGAATATTTTAGATATGTAGAGGATTTCACGTTCATCGTGTCGGTAATTGTTGTATCAAATGGTTCCAGAGTCCTAGACCAGGCGAGTACAATACTCACGTGGGCACTTTTGTACATTTTTGCAAATCAAGATACCTTGAAAACGGTAGATGTTGCCGGAATGTTTTTATTGAGAATAATTAATATATATGTAGTGAAAATGGACATACAATTCATATTGTATCGCATGCTATAATTCTAATTATATTATAATTACCATTTCAATTTTGTCAGTTCACGCAAAAATTTCGAAATATCATCTCACATTTTGTGTGGAATCAACCGTATTGAAATAAATTACCAAATATATTTGAATCTAAAAACTGAATGAATAAATTATGGAACTCGAAAAACAAGAGTGTATCTGATTTGGTTATATTTTAATATTGCGAGTGAAAGATTTTGATTTCTCATGTATTTTACCCAGAAATATAATCTGTGAATTATTTTAATTATTTTTGACTGATTATAAATACCTGATGGTCGACCTGTTGGTCCCATTTGGATTCTTCGGAACGAGGGAATATTGACCGGATAATATCTAAGAAGATATATTCAAATTATTGACGGATAGGTGAAAGGAAACTTGAATCGGAGTTTGAACTAGCACCTTATGGCTGTCTGAATATGTTTCATTACTTTCTTATTCATTCTCCATGATTTTACGCATTCACTTTCCTCGAAAATGAGTCTTATAACTGCAGATTGTCGTCATTCGATACAAATGGAGATTTTTTTTTCAAGTACACGAATATTTTCGAAAGGAAACCTAAATGCAAAGCAACTACACAAAGTATATTCAATCTTAAATAAGAGTTTTACCACTTTTTATTATTAATAAAAATCAAAGATAGAGGAAGGTTGTCAAATAGTTATAACATAACGGATTGGGTGGATATTCTAGGAGTCATCGGGGAAACTAAATTTTAGATGCTCATAACTCTTATACCATTTGTGAGGGTACAAAATTAGAAATAATAATAATCACCCGATTAATGAAGGGCAGCGCACTTCCTGAGTCGCTGGTTATACTATAACAGTAGATCCAAAAATTATCTTTGGTAGAAAAGATGTTTGCAAGGTGAATAAAAACAAGTTTGTAATTATAATAGAATTCTGTATTCAGAGATAAGAATTGTTACACAATGTTCGGCACATGAGTTTACACTCACAGAAAGAGTTTTTAGGCGTCTATAATAACCAAGGGTTTGAACTTCTCTGCTCAATCTTGGGCACTTCTGGTAATATTAAATGATAAGAGATCTGACCTTATTTGTTGTTTGGAGTTCACCACAGCTTTGCTTCAATCGTCGAAGGTAGATTTCTCAGAATAAGGTGCAGGCACTTTGGATGAGATTTTCACTAACGAATTGTGGCTTGGCGATATGCAATTGCTTCACAGATTCACAATTCACAACCTTTTTCTTTTACGTAGAGAATTTCAACTGAGTATTTCACATACACATGAACTAGGGTAGCTAACTGACCCGAAAACAGATTATTTTGAGAGATCTTTAGAGGAACTTGTAGTTCTGAGTGCCGTTATAGACTCGTGAAAGTAAATTGATAAAGAAGAACTTACTTGTAGTAATGACCACCTTTAGAGGTGTAGAGAGAATGAATTTGAATAATTGAGAGAGGCCGTACAGGTAGCTAAATTTAGAGATTTCCAAAATTCCGTCCGACAGAAGGCATTCTTGGAAGTAACGGCCGCTACCCCAAATTCCAAGAACGGTCCTTTGTTGCGAGAATATCGCAACACCATTCGTCGGATTTGGCCCAATCATGAACCGAGATATTTGGACAACTAACCTATTCTGAAAACATGAAAACTAAAGCTCATCTCCTTCGGATGATAAAGCCAGCTGGCCGGGTATAATTAAGTTTGACCCCGGATTCTTCATCAGAAAGTCAAGCCCAATCGATTCTAGCTTAATTTTCGAAAATTAGAGACATTTGGGTAATACGATAGCACGCAGTTCTTCTAGCTTTTAAGACAGAATAAGCGAGTATAAAGAAGATTCAGATGGTCAAGTATGGAGGGTCAGGAATTATCTTGAGATATCTATTGATATGTGTTGATCAGTCAATTTGCAGTTATTTTCACAGAAAGCATCAATTTAAGTCAACTGCATAACCATCCTTTCCGTCTTATTTGGGCCAAACGGAGAAAATGCTACGTCAGCATAAAAAGTTCGAAGGGCAAAAACAGGATATTAGTGACATTGAGGTGGAGAACCGGAAGCTCATAATAGAAATAAGTTACTTGAGAGCATTATTTGACGAATTCCAAAGTGAAAATCAAATCTTGACGAGAACAATAGATCAAAACTTGAGAAATGCATAAAATCGAACAATGTAAAAAAATCGATATTGATAAACATACTAAAAAATTGAGTAAAGAACAAACTAGTCATAGTTTTCCTTAATTTAGTTAGAATCTTAAAATTTCCCCCAACTGACTAATATAATAAGTCCGACCGATGTCAATCGAATACGCATTCATGAAAGCATCAAGAATCGAAATTTCTGTCGGACTTTTTGACATTTCACTCAGCCAATTTTTCGAAAAATTCGTATTATCAGGCGAATAATTTGGGGCTTTTTCTATAAGTTCGAAGCGAATGTGGGCTGACAGGAGATTGGAAATTTACTGTAGGGTTGTTTTCGACAGCCGCGCAAAGGTTTCAATGAATTAACAGTCAACGTAATTTATTAACATTAACTTGAACTGTGATTGCTTACCCTCAACTAAATGAAAGAATAAATCATTTCGATCTGACATATAGATTTGTTCTATTATTGTAGCGGCTGATTTAATATCATATTGTTCCAAAATCAAAAAAATACTTTAGAACAAGCGCGCAAAAGCTTCTGACATAATGTCAGTGTTTTTCGAAATATTTTGAAAAATATTCTATCTATAAAACCGTAAAAATCATTTAAACGATACACTTATGTCTCATCATCATTCATTCTTCAAAATCTTAATTAGAGCAGTGATAAGTTACCCCAGTAAGTGTATAAGTACCAACTGAAAGATTTCTTTCAAAAATTCAATTGGGACAGATATTGTTATGACAATTCGTTCCGAAATTTGCTCGATTACAATTTATAAAGAAATGCGTTTTATAAATTTAATTGAATTACACTTTCCGAACACTCGAGAAACCTTCTTTACGAACAATATGAAAAAAAAAAGATCACTCGACAATTACGAGTATTTCTGATTCGCCTTTGAAATTTATAAATCGATTTCTTCAGGTGGCCAATTTAATGGTCAATTCTCCAAGGTTGACGATCAACTGAGTATAGGCATGGCGGAAGAGAAACCTGATCAATTCTGTTTGACCAGGAAAGTGGAAATTGATGATTCATTTGTTGATAGTGGTTTCTCGGAATAAACGAGATCTTGATTGACAATGTATTGTTGAAATTGAAAGAAACGATAGATAATCGAATTATCATATGAAATTGATTCAATTGATACGAAAGAAAGCATATAAATCAATAGAATCTGTTACATTTAGGGCGTTTTCCGCAGAAGAAACAAGATTTTTTTACAGAAAATACATCATTATGATGTATTTTGTATTTTTCAACATTATTGTTCATTACTCCGCTGGGCAGCCACTCAACTTTCTAGAATATGAATGGGAAAGATGAGATCTGCGATATTGTTGTTGAAAAGGTTCCTGAATATGAAATTTAACGACGGCAAACAAAACACTAGGTCCGCTGTATCACAGTCAACTCAATATAATAAAAATCATATAATTAAAAAAATTTAACTAATGGGTAATAAATTATACCCAGAAAGATTTTTAATGAATAGCGAGAATCTTCCACACAAAATTATTAATTCTCGGATTCAATTATGAAATTGAAGTATTAAAAGATATTACGTTATTAGGCAAAATCCATCCAATTATTCGGTAGCAAGGGCACCTCAAATTTGGATCCCGGAATTACTCTAAAAATATACAACTCATTGATTTGTAACTCAAGCGATCTTCGAATACAGTAAAACAAAGAATCCTACCAAATTTCGTGAAAATCGTTAGAAGATTGAAAGAATTTCCATTTGCTAACATGCACGACATCTCTTAACATTCCATGATGTTTCAACGAAATTTTTTTATGAATATTGATGATTTGAACATTGAATAAATTCAACATAGTAGCATTTATTCGTAAGAAAGATCAGGTTTACATTTTTGAAGAGAACCGACTGAAAATATCCGTTTCATGTCAATGACAGTTGCCATCGAATACTGTATCGAAATTCTTGCGCTGATGTAAACGAGCTGTATTTTGGTCCATTAGGTCCATTACCCATAATTCCAAAGAGACCCATGCGGATAGAGAATAGAATTACACGAAAGAGGAATATTGGTAGGTCATTTATAGATTGCACGATAGGGTCCATGCTGGCTTTAATAAAGAAATAAATGAGGTACCAGAATAAATTCAATAATTATTCCTCGCATTGCTAGACAACTGAACGTTGTGGTTCGGTTGGACATGTCAAAATGAATTCAAATTTCTGGGGCACTCCAAACAGCAGTAACCATTTGCCTCAATAGGCAATCACATTCTTCCTGTACACAAATAAGAAGAAAATTAAATTTGCACTCCCAAAGGTTCCATGTGCCAATCTCCACTCGTTCGCTAGAAATATTTTATCATATGAAATTGTGAAATTTATTCCATGAATCCAAGGCTTTTTGATGTAGACTCTAAATCCATTGTTGAGGATACCGATGTGAGTGTGCTTTTTCTATTTGAATTTATCTTTGGACGCTCTCGGTTAGCTAGCAATCATAGAAAGTCTTCATTTGGTTAATTCGAATGAGATTCATAACAAGTGTTTTATGTTATATCTATTTCCTGTTGTGCAAAAATACATTCTTGCACTCCGTCTTTCAGTCAGATCACGATGCAAATGTAGAAAAGATGCTCGACGATGCGCTGCAAAGTATGCTAAAATATTGTCCTCATCTTCCACCTCGAGTATCCATCAAGAATTCCTCCATCTGCTGGAATGTTTTACAAACAAGATAAAATTCTTTTGAACTTATTCATGGTCATATGTGGTAAATAAGGATATACAGTACGACCTTTTCAATCTTTTATTCACTTGTTTCAAATGTTGCACACTAATCCCCGAGTAGAAAGATGGACATTTTTTGCGCGCTTCTTCTAGTAGAACATCGTGCTATGCTTTAGACCAAATGTCTGTAATTTTCGAATATCGGGCCGAAAATGGTCTCAATCGATTGGGTTTGACTTTTCGATGAAAAATACAGGGCCAAGCTTGAGTATGCGCGTCCGTCCGGCCATATAATTTCTATCTTTCGGAAGAGATGAGCTAGCTATTTTTATATTTTCAAAATAGGTAAATTGTCCAAACATCTCGGACGTTATTAGGCGAAATCCGTCAATGGTTTATAAGGCATGGGCATCTGAAATTTGGCTTGCTCTATAGTTCCTTAAAACTCCATCGGATCAAGTTTTTACTAGAAAGATATTTGAATTTGATTACAATGAATAGGCTTGCAAAATTCCGCAGAAATTAACATTCTAGAAATTTTTTAAATAATTCCCAAAAAAAAATGTTTCAAAACTTCATACCCCATAAGATATCGACGTATAAGAAGAAAAAATTAGTGCATATATGTCCGGACGTTCTTGATATCTTACAAAATCTCAAATTATGTTGTCGTAGCTTTCTTCGACTAGAAGATAGAAGTCAAAGTTGATGTCATTAATTACGATAAAATTTACGTTCCGTGTCGATTTTTGGCTCATTAGTTTGAACTTTGGTGCGTCGCTCGAAAATAAAGCTACAGAAATTTTCCTATTTCTACCCCATTTGATTTTTAGAAAAAACCGCAAATTATTCGTCTTAAATTATTTATTAAAATCGTGACTAGATCGCACCTCTGAAGCGAAGGTTCTTCATAATTGTTGTTCCTTTTTATTAAATTGCTTTGCCTTTGCCAGGTTAAGACAAATAAGCGAGCGAATCCCCTCATGTTAACACATTCGATGACCACTGGTAGTATTTGAATTTGGGAAGTCATCTGTTGTATGAATCTACAAAGAAAGTGAGTCTGGTCCCAGTCTTCAAGATGTAGATGGCGTTATTTCTAGACATATCTGGAAGGTTCATCACATTCTTTGTTAAGACTGGCAGCCTCCTTCAAGACCATCAGCGTTACATGGTGCTGATGAGAGGTAGTCACCTCGAAACCGGTCCACAGTTGCACTTGAGGTCTTGATTCTCTGAGATCATCATGCGTCAATAGTGAGTACCTCGCACCACTGGAGCAATGGTTTTTCGTAATTGTCGTTCCTTTATATTACAATGTTATATTGCTTTTTATTAATTTTTCGCTCTTTCGAACAGCGTATTTTCTATAAAGCAAAGATTAATTTTTTATTACAATTGTTCCGTAAGGAAATAATGAACTGTGCAATTGAAAAAAATCTTGAATCAATTGTCACTGATGAATATATTATACCAAACAGTTTTAGAAAATTTTATATATTAACCACAGAGGTAGCACAAGTCAAGCGTTCTTCGGAATATTTTTTTCTTCTGACTCAACATATCCTCTCCAGCTTTCTCATAGTTCAAAAATGTATATCTTCAATAGATTTATGCACCGACTCCAATAGCCAGTGTCGAAAAAGGTGCACTGGGTGCACACTAGGAGCGGTCCAGGCGTAAGCAGAAAACAAATACTCTGTAAAAGTTAGCACCACAAAGATAAGCGGAAAAAGACATACCCGAACGGTGCATCACTAGTGTGCACCAGGTCAACAAGCAGAAAACGCCATAGAAGACTTATTGGTACCTATCCCAGCAAGTAATTATTCAAATTTTGAAACATATCTTCGGAAGTATTAGTTAGCCGATAATAAAAATGGCATCAGTGTATTTGTATAATAAAACTGCATCACAAAAAAACTTATTTCGAAAGTATCATTCGAAAACAAAAATGCTCAATACTTCAAAACTACTAGACCGATCTGACCAAATAACGAACACGTCCGAGATATTAATCCCTCAAACCCACCCTGAAAACGTTATCTACGTATCTCATTTTATTTAGACGTAATCGTGTAAAAGGAGAGAATTTAATTCGAGTACGGATTCTTCATCAGTGAGCAGTGAGAGAATTTAAAGAAAATATTTCAACGTGATTTCCATCTTCCGAATATGGAAATGATCCCAAATTTCAGGAATACATTTCATGTAGCAGCCGAGAAACGTCCTATAGGCGTATTATTGTGATGACCATGTATTTTCACTTCTCCATCTTCTAAATTCTAAATATACAGTGGGAAATTTTCGTAGCCGCCTTCTCTTCGCCTACAAAAATTTGTTGTTACCAAGTTCCAGCAGAAAGCTCATATGTTGTTACTGTCTGAACTTGAAACAAAATAATCCTACCTCATCAGTAGAAGCATCGACCTCTTTTTTCTCTACAGACATCACATCTTCTATGGACCCGATAACATCTTCAACTACGGCAATCGGCTCCTCAATCACAGGTTCCTCTGATATTTCTCCTAAAATCTTTTCCTCCCTCCCAGAGGTTGCCTCACAGATTTCTCCGTTAGAACCGTTCTCCGACTCCTCCACGATCGGATCTAGCTTAGCGTCTAGATCTCGCTGCTCTTGCACGATGCTTTCCAGTTCCTTTAAGATGGTTTCCGGTCGGAAGTCCTCCTCCTCATCCACCGCAACATCGTGGTCTTTCTTCACGTTCGTTTCTAGCACCTCTTCGGCCCTTCCTCGAGAGGGAAGGAAGGGACACAAAGACCAGCACCACTCGCGCAACACCAACACCCAACTCATAGAGTCTCATAATGCCGGGAGAGCGTAGCACAAGGCCCGAAAAAAGTATTCCTACTTCTGGTAGCAAATAAGATAAATGATAAAAGGTTTTACTTTCACTGCGTAACATACTTGGAATAAAGTGGATGCAATTATGCGGAGTAAATGGCAGGAGAGCGGGTTCGATTTCTTGGGATTAAATGGCAGCAGGCTTTGATAAAGTTACGGAACTGAGTACCGGTGTGATTTATTCGAATGCAGAAACTATTATTAATTATTCCAAACGATTCGTTACAGTTTCTTTGAAATCATTAATTAGATATAGTTGCGATCTTAATAATTGATATTGCTGCGGTGGTCGAGTACCACGGGTACAACATGCAGTAAGCGAAATAAATGGATATGATATAAACTGTGTGAATAATTGGACTCACAAATTTATTTTCAAATATTGGGTAGCCGAATATGGGAGGATACGCCAATAATGAAAACTAGAACTAGCAACTGATTCTACCAGTATTATCCAAAAGGTGCATAAAAATAAAATACAATTTCTTTCACTTCACAGTAACAAACGCGCGATGAATTTCAGTCAATTTAATCCTTAGACTATATAAGATAGACAAAGCATTACTTTGTAAAATGTCGATTTGTTTTGGCTCTCTCATTGAAAGTCTTAAACTCATTCAAAGTCTCTTGTGAAACCTCACCCGGCAACACCGCATAAAATCTTTTTCCATTTACTCGGCTCACAATATTTTCAGGGTAAAAATGATCTGAACAAATGAAAATTGCTTTCTTTGGGCAAATACTTGACCATCCCAACAGCGAAGCCCAATTTCTTATTTTTTCATCGTCATCTGGAAACCTTAATTCAAGGAAACCTCATTTTACCTTATAATAATATCATTGAAAGCTTCCCTATTAAAACTTTTTACGCTAGTGAATATGTAAATAACTAAAAAACTTTACTACTACTTTCACACTTACGAACCATTCTTAGAGCGATGAAAAGTAATAAACAATAAAAAATATGAAAAACCTAATACTGACTATTACAAATTTTCTTCAATTTGCGTATTTATTTTCGATAGAGAGGTGGCAATGTGTGTCTTCTAAACATCATATAAACATCAAACTGTCAAACAGAGAATGCGGCAGCGTTGTCTTGACTTTCATCTGAATATCTTTCCATGTGTGATCTCTGACATAAAAAAGCAGAATCAACTGAAGTTTTTCTTTTACTTCATGCTTATACAGGGTGAGTCTTTGACCACTGCGTTAATTTTAACCATAGGTTCTTGAGATCAAATGAAACACTTTTTCCATTACGGTTTTTCCAAATTCAGCTGCGTTCAAAAGTTATAAGCATTTTTAGTTTTCACATTGGGCAAATACCCCTCTGTAGTCCAGTTTAGTTTGAATGAAAAATACCTTCCACAGCATTCACTATTGAATCTGAATTGTTTAAAAACATTATTTTCCCTCTAAGTAATGATTCACTCACTCATGTTTCATCCGATGAGGTCCATATCCAGAAGGAAGATACAAAATACTTATTTTCTGGTAAAAAAAATTCAACACCATAAACATAGATTTTTGTTGTTCTACTATATTTTCTTTCTACTTCAAGATTATAAACCATGCCTTTCTAGTGAGAAATTCCAAAAAAACCTCAGAATTATTGGGTGTTATCATCATACATTTGAAATTTTCTTCTTAAAATTTCCAAATCATGATAACCATCATTTCTATGAAACTTCCAATGCAAGAGGTTGTCACTGTGCTTTCTTTTTCACTCAAAACCAGAAAAAATCATCTATGATTTTCCAAACACTGATATTTCTGAAGTTTCTTCTCCTCGACAGAGACCAGTGAACAGGTATTTTCTGTACTGAATCCCAATAACAATTTACCTGGATAGATTACAAGTATTTCCAGATTTAGGTGTGCAATTATACTTTCTTGAAGAAATACCTAAATTTGATTTTGAAAAATCAACTAGGTGTTCTTTGATAAAAATTTTTTGTTAAATCATTAATATGAATCTATTCTGTTTAGACTATAATTACTGATTTTTATAATCAGAGTAAATAACGTAAACAAGAACATAAATATTGAATAATGGTTATTCATAGATTATGTCAAATTTTAATACCTTACCATAGAATATTAATTTATCACCGAACCCCAGGAGAGAAAAAAATTAATATTTGCAATGTTTTTTTAAATGAAAGATAATATCTGTAACTATTATTGATCTTTAGTTATAATTTTCCTCAGAATAATTAGAGTAAATTATTATCACATTAAAATATTATAACGTCCCTGTGGTGGGTAGTTCCAAATAAAAAGTATTCTGTGGTTCCTTGTTGTTTTGATTCTGTTTGAAACTGTCAAAAGTTATTTGTATCTTCAAAAAAAAAAAGTGGAAAGATTTTTAGGGATAATATCGATAGTTTTAAATTATTCAATTCAGTATGAAATGATTATGGTCAGAAATTGCATTCTATTCTAATCTTTCTTGTTTATGAGCTTATATCTTCCAGTTTCAATATTGATTGAATTTTAATTAACCATGCATCATAACAAACATTCAGAAATATTAAAACTAAGTCAAATTCTATTATCTCTTAAGTTTGTGAACAAGGTTGAATCGGTGTATGAAATAAAGATAATAAAGGTATAAAACAAATCTAGGAGACTGGGTTCGAAGTTTTTTAAAACTCATATGAGCTCAATTTGCAGCATTCCTATGTTAGAATAGATATAATTTGATGAACCCTGAAAGCCTGAAGCTATAAAAAACAGCTCTTCATAAAGACAAGTCTTCAATTTAACAGGTCCTGACAGAAAATACTTCACCTATTTCAAAGGTCAAAATATACCGAAGAGCGATGGAAAACTTTTTCTTTATTTATTATGGAATATTATTCTGGATTAAATATTAAACAAGGTGCTAGACATCACTAACAATGAATACAGCAAATGGCAATTTAGATTTTGTGGTGAATGTAAGACAAAAATTGTTCAGTGGTTAATTTCATCTATTAGTTTTTAGTGGTGGAACCATAGAGGGAAGAGATTTCCCCATCCTTTTGAAGAAATATTTAATATAGACATAAAATATGGCAACATTGAACAAATCTTGTTATTGAATCATTTCAGCACAGAGTTGGATTTGGGAAAATCAGAAAATTTGGACAAAATTATATCGATTTAATTCCTTTCAACTTCAAATATCTCAAGAATGGTGCAATTTAGGAGGAAAGATGAAGAATGATTTTATATGCAAAAAGACTAATGATTCCAGGAAGTACGAGATACGGACCTTTAGTTCAAGCGATATTTGTTTTTCATGCAATTTAACCAATCTGTAGAGTAGTAGTGAGAAACCCACAAGAAATGGAATAAATCTATTGATGCCAAAATATGCATGACTGCTATCAAAAACCTTCTACAAGAGATCATTTCAATTGATATTGTCGTTTGAATATTACAGGTGAAAATGCAATTTTTTTATGAAATTTCAACACCCTATATCTTTTGAACGGGGCCAAATTTGGAAAAATGTTATAGGAAGAAAATGTTTCTTTTGACGTCAAGAATCTATGGTTAAAATTAACGCAGTGGTCAAAGACTCACCCTGTATACCCGATAAGACAGTTTCAATTCATAATATAAATTTTATACAATGTTTTGAATGCAAATTGGAGAAAAAGTTTGTATTCACAATTATAAGGGAATAGAGAAACCTACTATTTGCTCAGTTTGGCAACATGAAATTTTTTTTATGGCCTGAGTTTACCAGCTCAATACGTTACAATCGACCAGCTTTAAGTTTCAGATACGACACTTTTCAATGTAAATAAAGGGGTCTATTCTTATACAGGGTCTTTCACGAGCAACCTCACCCATATTTATACGGGAAACTACTGAACGTATTTTCATGAAATTCATCACTTATAAGTATTTCACGATGCTGATGAAATCTAAAATATTTTCAAGGCATGCGCACTTCCGGTTTTTCCGGAAATGATGTCAACTTCCGTTTTTCAAATTAGAACACCATTTTTTTATTGCAGAAATAGATTCCTTAGAAAATTTCAAGTTATTTTGATGTAACATTTTTCAGTTTTGGTTGGAAAATTCTCTCTGAGCGGGCGGGAAAATTCGAAAAAAAAAATCGAAAATAGAGCTCCGCTGAAAAAAGAATAACTTCGAGGTTTTTGGATGGAAAATTTTCATTTTTGGGATTTTTCAAGATGTAAGATTGATGTATCCACTTTAAAAATCGAAATCGCGATTCATGATACAGGGGATGAAAAAATCGCTTTCAAAGTTAGGGATGACAAAATCGTGAAAAATCAATTTTTTCAAATTAGAACCCCATTTTTTAATGGCAGATATTGAATCTACGTTAAAAAATATGTGTGTATGCAACACATCCTTGCCCTAAAGTGGATATTTTCTGAGTTATTCACAAAAAACTGTTTTTCGTCTTGAATTTTCAGCTATTTCTTTTCCCTTCACGCCAAAAAGATGAAATTTTCATGAATCTATCTTGTTTGGATTCTATGTTATCTTCGATTTTTAAATTTTAGATTATTTAAAAAAAATTCCGCAAAACAATAGGAATACTAGTTGTTTGTAGTGTAAACTGAAATAATGATTTTCTATGGATCGAGTTGAGTCATGGATATGTCGATCTATAAACGGCATAAAGAACACAGACAAAATATCAATTCAAAGAAATTAAGGCGTATGAAATCAATCTGAAATTCAATAAACGCAGATGACATAGAATCCAAACAAGATAGGTATAGGGAAATTTAAAGACAAATTGTGGAGTGATTTGTTCTCATTCTGATACATACTGGGTGTCTTACTTGGAAAGAATAGGGTTTGCTACAATTTTGTCAATTGTGTAATTTTTTTTTACCACTGTGTATAACTAGCAACTAACATTGGAAACCGATGAAACAGATCAAACTATTACATCTAAGATCATGCCAATTTTCGAACTGAAACCTCGAATATTGAGCGAAGTAAAATAATTTTCGTGACTCTCAAATTTGATTAATTTTTAAAAAATGTTATAACTCAAAAACCGTTAAAGAATTAATTCAAGTTTTTTATGACCCTAGAAAAAATACAAATATGGGATCTCCGATTTGAAATTATAAATCTGCTGCCAAATTTGCATTCATATGGCAGCACTGGAAATTTGAAAGTATTTCAGAAATGTAGATAATCAAATATTGATCTGAAAATTTTGAAATATTTTGCATGAATAGTCTCCATAATAATTTAATAGATCATCCACCTTGGGACATTTGATATATATATTTGATATATAACAATAAACATAATTTGTTGAAGTCAGATTAAGCAATATCTTAGGAGAAATCGAATATTTCCAAAAAACAATTTCGGAATTGAAAAAAAAAATGTCTAGCCTGTGGATTTTTAACAAAATTTGTTAGATTCCTTTCTCTCAATGATATTAATGAATGAGTAAAAGAGATCTGACGTCTTGGAAACCACCAACTGAAAGAATTCTAATTCGAAATTTGAACCCAAATCAAGGATAACATTATTGACTGTAACAGTAACGTATTCTGCTCAGTGCTACAGAAAAAAATGAAAACTTCGTTATTTATTCAAGCAGATACGTTCGAGAGACTCTCTTAAATATAGGCAACATAAAATACTTGTCTGATTGCTGCTAGTTTCCTATCGAATATAATTTCAGTACACTTCATCTTGCTTAGATGGCGCTGCATGTAGCGAATAAAATGATTAGAATCAATATGAGATCATACTGCCAAGTGAGAGGAAAGCCAATGTCTGGAATTGTACAGTTGACAATTTATTCACAGTATTTATGCTACCATAATACCAAGGTTTTCTGTAAGATTTATTATAAGGCAATCAGTTTGTCGGAAAAGTGCACAAAGAAGATATTTGAAGTTAAAATGGGCATAAAAATGTATATCTTAGGATTAATCTGATTCGAAAAAACGGTGTTCTTTTTCTAAGATATCAGAGTTTCAAATATGGTATAGCTGGGTTAAAAACAGAAATCTGCCTCTGTGGCCTTTCGATCTTAGGATACCCAGTTGATATTAACATAAATAATTCATCCAAATTGTCAAGTATATTTGCAGGTATAGGTTTGGGTCTGAGGTGAGGTCAGGAACTTTGCGCTCTTGTTGAAAAGTTCCGAGATCTTTAATTTTTTTTATGGCAAACTCAGAGCTTCTTACAATAAGATGATACAATCTTGGAATTTAATGATGTTCTGAATAACAATAATCACGATATGAATACAACATGAAAACTATAGCAGACTATTCTACAAGTTTAATGAACTAGGAACAAGCGCACAAAAATTTGTTTCGTTCGCCATACAGAATCCATGGTTTCAACGCATTGGTCTAACACTCACCCTGTACATTTATTATTCAAGCATTGTAGAAGTACCTTCAACTAGACGACTAACCAACAGAAAGTTCTTGAAAAACATATCTAAGGTTAATGGAGACACTATGAGACCTATTCCGATAATTTTGTCGTTTATGAACATATTTGATTAAAATTCTTCTACGTCGTAATCAAAACCTTTTATTCAAATTGTCGGCAAGTCAAGGAAACCATTAATACAACCTACAGTACCACATATTTGGAGTGGTCATAAATTGCACGAAACAAAAAAAAAACATTCAACAGCTTCGATACATATTGCGCAAATTTTCAAGGGCATGCGTCCGTAAAATGGGTTCACCAACCTTGCAATGACAGCAAATGGTAAGATGACGACGGCAAGTACCTATTAATATTATTTTTCAGAAAATGTTAGTATTCTGGTTCCGACAATAGGATAGGAACAATTTTGCAATAACAGACCGTTGAAAAGTTGAAGCATCTTCAAACCATAAGACGCCAAACATGAAAGAAGAGGGGCACTGCGAGATTTATCATGGTTCGATGATTTATTGTTTCACTTAGATCCTCGTAAAAGAGCGAAAATCTCGTTCGATGTCAGATGCTATTCACCCAGAGGTGTCATCGATATAAACGAAGGTTTTAGCGAGAATGGTTCGGCAGAATTATGTTTTTTGAATACTTCCCCGAGAACTTCTCAAATAAATATTACTCAACTCCTCTACCCTAATAATCTTGGAGAGGAATAAATTTTTAAAACTGTTACAGTTTTTACTAGATTTCATAACGAAGGTTAACTAGAAAATGATAATACCTTGTACGTTTTCAAAGTTATTGAAATTGGGTGTATGCAAAATATAGTAATCTAGGCTTAAATTTTTATTTTTGAGAGCTTGTTCTCGTAGAAACGGGTGCTATCGGTTTGAATGAATATCTGTAATTTTCGTGGATCGAGCAGAAAATGTTCTCGATCGGTTGGGTTCAACCTCCTGATGAAGAACCCTGGGTCAAAATTGAGTAGTTCAAGAATACCTCGATTAACTTTATTTACGGTCAAAATCCTTAACCTAATGCAGGCCATACACGCTCAAGTCAACAGGAGAGGAAATACCTGCGCAGGTCGGCCGGAGCGGGTGTGTCGTAGTTTTTCAAGCCTGCACAGGTCGCCGGAGCAAATTCAAGATTCGACTCGGTCTAGTGGGACCGTACGGTCGCTGCTAACGAACACACGACCCGTCCGGTTTACCGGAACGTTCCCACACGAGGCAGACCTGCGCAGGAGGTATACCTGTACAGTTTTCCTCTCCGGTCTACTGTAGCGTGTATGCCCTGCATAATGAAATGCTACCTTTTACGACTAAGATGACGTCCAAATGAAGGAAAAACTTCAGAGTTTCCAATCAACTTCGGTCTTTTTTGGAACTTCTTGAAGAACTTTCATCTATCATAAAAAAATACATTTTTTTATTAATAGTTATTGTTAATTGACTTTTTTTCCATATTTTTATTATTCAAATACGTAATTGGTCAACTTTTTTTTACATAATTCAGAGTTGTCCATGAATTGAAAGAAAATATTTTTCATCAATAGTTTCATTGCATTACATTAACAATTTGTTTTTAACACATCATTACCTTTTCTTCATATTTTTCCGATAGTTCCAAAAATTTCAAAACGTGCGCATAATAATACCGAAAAGTAACAAATATAAATAATGATCTCTTACAAATTAATTTGCCGAGCAGCACCGATTAGTTGACATATTCTTAGATACCAATTTGGCCTGTGATTTAGCCCTAATTTGCGTTTCAGTAACTCAAAGTGACACAATTTTCCTGAAATATTTGACCACTGTGTTAACTGACTGGATGGTCAAATAAAACTAGTTACCATCCTTCAAGCACCTCAAATGACAGTTGATCATAGATTTAACAGCGGATTATTAGATTTCTATGTTGATCAGCCTTTCGGAAACCTGTCGTAAACCTGTGTATTTCTAACATACATCATATCGAGTTGTAACTTGAAAGATTTTGAATGAGGTTGAAACAAATGGGCTTGTACAATTTCGTGAAAATCGACACGCTAGAAAATAAAAAAAAATTCCCAAGCTAATTTTTTTAAATACTCGATATTTCCTAAAAGATAGGAAAAAAAATTTTAACGGATATCGAGGACTTCAGCATTGTACCATCTCATTTCAAGAAGCTGTAGTATTTCGAACTGTTTTGAGAAAAATTATTCATGTGGAAAAATGATTCTGAAATTCATTATCTATCCCCAGTAGAGTTGAAGTTGTCCAAAATTTTTCCGAATAGGTTTTGACAATACTGCATTTTTTTCATCAATATGGTTTTTCGGTCTGGACTTCTGTTGAGACTTCAAAACATAAGAAACTTCTTGAATATCATAACTTTGACATTTGTATTCAATGAATTATTAAAACTTTGGAATTTACAGACTCATGATAGGGCATACAAAATTACATAGATCAAAATCTTAGATAGTTATGGAAAAGAAAAAAACATGGTACTAGTGTTGATTTGATAATCTAAAGAATTGAAATGACTCATAGAATTGGGAAAGTTAATATTAGAAATGAGTATTTTCTTTTGAAATTTTCAGTTGAATTGAGAATAAATTTCAATATTTTCACCAATACTCTACTGGAAAATCACTAATCATGGAATTCAGTATGATTTTCAGCAGGAATAATGATTTGGATGGAAAAAAGTTGATGACCAGAAATTGTCGATAATGGAACTGTTATAGAATTATTATTCGGACAATAAAGATAATCTATTATTGATATTGTTCTCAACATTTCAACAGACATTTTCTGTCGTATTCAAGGTAAAGATAAGTTTTTGGACATGTCCGATGAAACGTTGAGAAGAAGATCAATAATAGATGATGGTTATTGCCCAAATAATAATTCTTTATGGATGAAAAATAATGTGGCATGTCTTTTTATCATCAATATTACCGTTTAGAGCCTCAAACTGGAACAGAGTGTATAAACAAGTATATCTACAATATTATGGAATGTCTTAAGTTAAAAGCGGAATTTTTTGTGTAATCTTGAATCCAGAATTCAGAGGTGGCGTAGCCCAACTTGAAACCTCGAATCGCTTACAACTTTGAAACGGGTATTATTGGACAAAGTAGTATAGAAGAAACCGTTTCTTTTAGCTTCAAAGACTCGCCCTGAATAAGTTTGCTGATTCTTTCACATTCTTGATGGAGTTATTTCAGTATCACACTATTCCAGAGTCCGGGAAAAGACTAGATCAAGCGCGCAAAAGCTCCCAACTTCACGCCAGTGCTTCTCTACATTTTTTTATAGAAGATCTATCAATTTATCTGCGTATTTCAACCAATTTTAAGTTGCTTAAAAAACCGAGAGAATCATTACCAATAAGGTTGAAGTTTGCTCATCACTTTTTTATTTTCGAAATATTTTTGCAGTGCTCATTTTTGCTGTTCGAATTTAATCATCAGGTAAGTCATGCTCATCACCTACTGAGTCATATTATTAGAATTTTCGAAATGATTCTCTCAATTGCCTTCTGGTTTTTCCGTATCGCAAATGAGTAAAAAAAATTGTGTTTCTGAGTTGTGCAATAAATATTTTCATGGAAGAAATATTAGAGAAAATTATAATAAAATATATATATATAAAATATTGATGAAATTTATTTGGGTATTCGGCAATGTTGGAAATGATCAATAATCAAAGTTGTAAAACATCTATATTTCGAACTTTTTGTTAGTTCTTCATCAGGATGCTATAGAGGAAACAATGAATATAAGAAACTGAGCACAATATTACAAAATAGCTTACTTACATACAAAAGATTATTCGAAAAACTGACAAGAACTTGAAATATTGAATTTGACAATTTAATATCATAGATGAACTAAATTATATAATATCTCGTCATCAACTAAATTAAGTGACGTCTAAAGAAAGTAGGTATTCATAGATAATATTTAAATTTTTAATATCTGTTTTTTTGTTGATATTGTTCCCATTTTCATTTATATAACACATTTCTAGAAATATTCTTTTATTATAGTCATCTTTGTTACATAATTTTTTTACACCGTCAAAATCAAAAGAATGATCGAGGGTTGATGAATGGTTTGCTAATGCACACCTTTCAGGTGTCACTTTTGTGTAAGGCAATGCGTTTTTTTAAAATTTGTGACGTTTGTAAAAATTTCATGTAACAAAGATGACTATAATAAAAGAATATTTCTAGAAATGTGTTATATAAATGAAAATAAGAACAACATCAACAAAAAAACAGATATTAAAAATTTAAATATTATCTATAAATACCTACATTCTTTAAACGTCACTTAATTTAGTTCATCGATGATAATAAATTGTCAAATTTAATATTTCAAATTCTTGTCAGTTTTTCGAATAATCTTTTATATGTAAGTAAGCTATTTTGTAATATTGTGCTCAGTTTCCTATATTCATTGTTTCTCTATAGCATGCTGAAGAAGAACTACAAAGAAGTTCGAAATATACATGTTTTACAACTTTGATTATTGATCATTCCCAACATCGCAGAATACCCAAATAAATTTTATCAATAAAATAAAGGCAAATCAAATTATATATTCTATATATAAAATATATAAAAAAGGCAGACCTGCACTTTTGATTTTGCACTCTTGTTTTCGTAGAACAGCGTGCTATCGTTTAGCCGAAATGTCCGTTATTTTCGAATGTCGAGACGATAATGATCTGTCTCAATCGATTCCTGATGCACAATCCGTGGTCAAAATGTATATCCATCAGGCCGACCGGCCCTACATACTCTCTATCTTCCGAAAGAGATTGGCTGGGGTTTTCGTATTTTCAAATCAGGTTGATTTTCCAAATCCGTTTTGAAATTTAAATATGTCAGGCCGTCGGTATAATATCTATAGTTCGAAAGAGATGAGTGGTTTTCATATTGTAGAATAAGTCCAAATATTTCGGTCAGGTTTGCTTCTGAGTCACCTCCGTCGAATGGTTAAGTTATGAGCATCTGAAATTTGGCTTCCTCGATAACTCCTAAAATATCCATAAAATGGGGTTGTTACTTGAAAGATGTTTGTTTGAATGAGGTTAAAACAAATAGGCCTCCAAAAACACAGATGTGAAATGAAGAATCGACCGATATTTTTGATTGTACAGTTTTTTTGAGGTTGTCAGAATAACAACCAAAATCGTGCTCCGAGAATTTTTAATGTATAATGTATACAAGATGATTCATTCTCTTTAGGGTCCTGTGGTGGTTTCAGAAGATCAGATCCCGAAAATTAATCGTTTTGGTGTATTTTGAATTCGAATATATATAAGGTATTTCTAAGAACAAGAGCTCAAAGAAGAACATTCTAAATTGTTTTCGATCGAGTAGATAGATAAACTTTCTTCTGGTTGATTTCCTTAGACAAGGGAATTCCAGCTGCGAACAAAATCGAAGGAAAACTGTGGTTACTTTAATTCCAGATATAGGTTTGTTCATTCATTATGATGCTTATATTAGTATCATACAGTACGAAAAAAAAGACTTAAGAACAGGCGTGTAAAAGCTTCTGACCTCACAACACTGCTTTTCTACATTTTTTTTTTGTGAAAATTGCTCATTTCAGTTGTGCTACACTTCTGTTTACTTCTATTTCTGCTTTTAGATGGAGAAAAACTGAAAAATCAGTTAATTGGTTGACGAATAGTTGGCAATAAATGGCAATAGAGTTGTGAAGTTAGCTCAGCAATTTTCGATTTTCAGAAGGGAACATAAGCTCTGAATATTTATTTCATTCGGCATTATGGAGTTCCTTACAAGAAAAAAATGAAACTTTATGTTGTTCATCAAATTAAAGTGAGTAATATGTGAAAGAATATGAACTAATCTTGGGTTTAAACAGATTTTACACTCTCATCAGAAAAAATATTATGACGACGATATCGTGCTCATAACTGCTCAACTATTGGATGAATTTGGCCCAATAACGAACTCGACCAAGATATTCGGATAATTGATCTATTCTGAGAATGTGAAAATTCTACTTCATTTGCTTCGAAAGGTATAGAGTTACGGCCGGCCGAGTTTGATCACAAATTCCTCATCAACAAGACGAATCCAATCCATTAAGACCATTTTCCTCTCGACATTGAAAAATTACAGACCTTTGGGAAATACGATTGTACGCTGTTCTACTAGCTTTCTGAAGTAGAACAAACGCGCAAAAATAATATCCATTTTCAAGAAATCTGGAAAAACTATTTTGCATATTACCTTAACGGCGTACCGCAGCATTGCCATTTAAGATAACCAACCAGAAATACACCCGTACGTTACCGGTCGAGTATTGCAACTCAGAGAAGCTTCCTGAAGGTTGCCTCTGACTCATTATTGCCGTATTTGGTTAAAGAGAACTGGACTTCACTGGCCTTTACCTTTTCACGCGAGTTTCTGCTTATGATGTGTCATTGCCGCCGAAACATTCGACTTAGAATGACCCAGTTTAATCAGGATGCTTTAAAAGGAAGGTCCCTAATAAAAGTTCGTTTTTCTTAAGAACGTTACAAGCTCGTTACCATCTCATGTGAACTGAGCTTACATGCAAGTGTATTATGAATAGAAGGATACGACATGATGAATTAATTGTTATCGAAGAAAGTCTTGAGAGTACGATAGGTGCTTTACTTCTAGTAATCAACGTTACTGAAACGTATATATGTTAAACCATAAAAATATAGTAATACACAGACGTGAGGTCAAGAGTTTTAGCGCTCTTATTTTGAAATCTTTTTCCGCACTCAGAATCTGAGGGAGAGTAAAACCACCGCCCCAATGAATGTGAAAAAATAATAATCCTTGTATCTTCTTAAAGTAAAAACGATAACTTCCTGATTTCTTTGATATCCTCTTCTTGTAAAAACTCACTAGAAGGAGTATTTTTTCTATCAAAAATCATACAGGAATTGATATATTCCTACCAATAAACCTTCGTCATTCGAAATTTACTCAAGCCCAAATTTCGACAAAGCGCTTCCTAGCAATGAAATCTTATCTTCAAAGTAATTTTTGCTTAATATTTTCAAGGAGGAATTAGATATGAATCTCTTCAGTTCGAATTGAATATTTTAAAATCTATATCGAAAAACGAAGACGAACATAGAAGTACCAGTCGAAGATCTAGATGATTTTGTTCTAAGCTTGTCTAAGAAATGTTCAACTATTCGACGTCTTTATATATGAAGAACCCCTAGCTTCATACAATGAGATGGTACAGAGTTATTCACAATAAATGTGCCAGCCTTACCTATATTGACTACAATACTGCAAATGTAATAAAAAAATTAATGTCGTGTGGTTATAAACTAATATTATTATAACTTTACAGACGTACAGGGACGTAGCTAGTTTAGGGGAGACTAAAAAATCATTGTTTTTCAAAGAGACACTGTACATTATTGAAGTTTTCAAAAGATCTATTTCTTCTGATTTCGAAAATATACCATTTCATACCCATATCCTACATCTATCAAAAGTTATTGAATAAAAGTTGTCCACCTTCAAATGAGTTTTGGTGAATATTTAATTGAAATTACAAATAAAATATAATGAATATAACAAAGATAACTTTAGACTATAAATAAATAATAACCTATGAATGATGTTCGAAGTGGCCCGATCATTTTCAATGCATAATTGGAAACGTCTAATTATATTTTGAAATGCAGCAGAAATTGCTCGATTGTTGTCATTGAGACTACTTATTTCTATTTGAACTCGGTCTTTCACGACTCGAATACTATCATTATAAGCATTGATTATTGGTAACATCCATGATATCAATAATTAAATAATGATTGCAGGATTTTGGACAAGTTTAATGTAATCAAAATTTTAGCACATCGCCAACGTTTCGAAATTTTTGTGATTCTTTTTCGAGGCTAAAAAGTCAAATATATACTTAGGTATAAATTTTGATAACATTAAATTTGTCCAAAATCCTATAATCATTATTCAATTACTATCATTATAATTATTTATCTATTTTGTCTTTTAAAAAAACAAAAATTATGAGTCCATAGGGTTTAGAGCCATACTATAGCTCAATATCACACTTGGAATCCATCGATCAAATGATCTTCAACAGGTAAGACAGTATGCAGAGTTGCCACATCATGCTTCCATTCATGAATCATATCCTGAAGTTGATAGGTACCTCCAGTTAAAGTGAATTCATAAAATATGGGTTCAACAATAATGCTTCTGAACCCCATACGTCATAGAGATTTTCTTCCAGATTTTTTTAATAAGTTTTATCAATCTTTTTCTAATTTTTCTTATTGGAACCTTCAGCTGCAGGAAAGGATGATTCATTGGACCATAATATTTTAGTTATATAAACACGATCTTCATTTAACTTTTGGAGTATTTGGCCACAAAACTCTAACCTTTTCTTTTTATGAGCATCTGTCCAAACTGTTCGGGTAAAATATATGGTTTTTAGGTGTTAGTTTCCAACCTACGTTATAGATTGTATTGCTGATACATTTATTTTGTGAAAATCCATCTTAAATATTAAAATAAACTAGTATTTTGTCTAATACACAATGAAGTGAAAATGAGACAAAATACTTGTTTCTTTCAATATTTCACGTACGTTATATTTTAGAGTCACTCACTTATATTAAGTAGAGCTGCCGCATTATTTGAACCACATTAAAATTTTTCTAAAAAAATTAATATAGTATTTCAAGAAACTTTTCAGGTATTCCTTATAAGAGAGCATACCTTCGAAGTAAAGTAATATATTTAACTGCTCTTCGGTGTTTGCATGAACTACTAGCCTTTTTTTCTCTTCAGAACTGTAGGTAATATTATTATAACCTTATAGTAAATACGTCCGAACGAATTGTCTGTGGGTTTGTGACGGTTTGGATACAATTTCCTGTATGGCCCTTGTGTTTCACGTTTACATTCACATATTTCAGTGCATAGTTTGAAAGAACAACATAAGCGATATTTTAACGATATGGAAATCATTGATTTCGAAAAAAAACCTGTTTAACAGAAATTTTTCAGGAATGGTTACAATTTTCAAAATAAAAACTGAATTAAAAAAAAAAGATATAGGCGTTAGTTCTATTTTATTCCTTTCTGATTCATTAGGACTATGAATCGAAACTCATCAATCCAACATAGATATAAATTTCAAGTCAATCGACATGCATCATAATTGAAAGTTCTTAAAAAAATTCATTTTTCAATCTATATTCTATTCAAACTGCGAAAAGATATAAAAATTCTGCCTAAATGTCCGTTATTTTAAAATACCGAGGCGAAATTGGTGTCAATGGATTTGGTTTGACTTTCGGATGAAGAATATCCATGGTTAAACTCTTGTATGTTGTGCCGATTCACAACAAACGAGCAAAAGCTCCTGATATCACGTCGGTGTTTTTCCACATTTTATTATTTTATGTAAAGTTGATTGAAATATTGATTTTTTTTTCTCTGTGGAAATATTCAAGAATGTGGGTGGGTTCTCCTTTTCATCATTATTTTCACAGAAATCCCATTAATTAGAAAACTGTTGATTTTTGCAAAAGTCAAGCATATTGCTGCAATGTTCATAAGATGCCATAATATACTGTTTACGGTGCAAAGAGAAGCTGCAAACGTCTGAAAATATTTAGTGGATAAGGATCCTTATCTCGAACCACAACATACAAAATTTCAGCTCAAAATGTTGTTTAGTTATCCATAAACATCTAAAAGGATATCGCCATGAATCACCCTGTATCATAAGTCGTGTAGAAATTTTCATAAGGGATGAAATATCTATAATTATTGGGTTTGACAACTTCAAAAACTAAGTGAGAATGTGTAAGATTATCTACATCCTGATTATGTTATGATTACGAATTTATAAGAACATACTCGTACTCGTTTTTCACGAACATGTAACAAAATATGATTTTATGATTTCATCATTATATACGTCCGAATATCCGAAAATAAATTTGACATAATATTTGTAGACAAAATAACGTCAATATTCGTACAAATGTTGTCTCTCTTTGATAATCTAGTGCATTGTTAATTAAAAACGACTTTGAGAATTTAACCATATAAATGTTGATTTCAAGATTAATAGTTGATCATTTTATCTGACGGACAAGAGAAAATTATTGGTCTAGCTCCATCAATCGATCCGATAAACGAAGTTCAAGGATATTCATATTTTACAACCTCTTCACGATTCGCGATCGAAAATAAACTTTATTTAATTTTGTATTACTTTACATCTTGCCTACCATTCTTGGTCACTCGAGTATTTAATGACTACCCGCTCAAGATTATCCTCTTTCGATGATTGTCGTATATTTGTACCTACAACCCACTTGTTGTTTATTATGCAAATAACATAGGAAAAGTAAAACGCAATTTGTTCAAAGCAATTATGGATAACTCAAGAAACTACGTCAATAGGATGGAATTTTTCTCAGAGAAGGAGAAATATGGAAAAATAAAGGAATATAATTTGATAAAGATCACTAATTCGTATGAAGTTTTCACTCTTATTTAATTGAAACATTGTCTAGCCCGGAAGAGTGAAAACCTTATTTTAGCGAACTGAACACATTTGTCCTACAGAAAAAGTTCCGCCAATAGCTAAAATTCCAAAATTCCTGATATTGCGAACTGCGTTTCGGTAAATGAATCTGCGATATTCCCTCTTACTGATATTGAATAACTTTAGCAAGCCTATTTGTTGTTTGGATATTCTGGTAGTTATTAAGGAAAACCAAAGTTCAAATGCTTGTAGCTGCTGAATTATTCGACGGATTTTGAGTACTATCGATCTTCATTGAGATATTTGGAGAATCCACCTATTTTGCAAAGATGAAAACTCTAGCTTATCTTCTTCGGAAGATAGAGACTATACGGACGGATGGTCGAATACTCAAGTTTAACACGAATTCACGGAAATGTAAACCAACCGATTGAAACCATTGTCTGCTCGATTTTCGAGAAAACTACATTGTGTTTTACTAGAATCAAGAGATTATATTTTGATTGAGAGTTTTTTCCTGAATATCTTTTAGAATATCCTCTTGATCAATTTGTTATTTGGAAAATTCTGTAATAAATTTGAGACAAAGTAGATTGCAAAATATTGCGAAAATATTCATTTTATTTTCATCCTCTCTGTCGACTTAAAAAATGGAATGGACGGTTTCAATAATTGGCCAATAAATTAGAAACATTGAGGAACTCTTTTGGTTCATAAAATACAGAAATATAAATGTCAATGAACATTCATTAGTTAATAATGATTTCTAAAACTTTTATTGAAAAAATAACTTAAAAATGATGAAAATGTCGTTTCGATTATTATTTGACCAATCTTGTTACAATAAACAAAGGCTGTAGCTACCATGGATTATGAATAATTTACATGATTTGAACCCCTTTATTAAACAAATACAGAATTTTAATATTCCCAAAAAATATTAATTTGCTATTACGTTTCCCAGCGAAAATTCAATTCAAGAATAAAGAAAAACATTTTTTCAATAGACATTTTCTCTGGACCAAAAGATGCGTAGGAATTATTCTATCAAAAATTTTCACTTCTTCAACGAGCTTGTTTCACAATTGAATTAATATCTATTCCATTGAACTATTAGAGCAGCATGCTATCGTTTCACCTAAATGTTTGCAATCTTCGAATGTCGAGAATGTCTCAATCGATTGGGTATAACTTCCTGGGAAAGAATTAGTCCGCTGGCCGTCTACTGTCTTCGGAAGGATATGAGTTGGAGTTTTCATATTCTCAGAATAATTTTCCGATATCATGTTGAAGTACGTTCTTGGGCCGAATCTGTCGAATTGTTTTGCATTATTGGGCATCTCAAATTTGGATTTCGCAATAACTCCAAGAATATCCATCCAATAAATCCATCTATTCGAGTTCAGTAATTACCACGAAGGAAGTATCAAAATTATTCTATGGAGCTCCTATGTAACACCCCGTATATGTTTCGAAGATAATTTTTCCGTAAAAAACCCGAAGGAACACAAAAACTTGAAAAAACTTGAGAGCGCGCAAAAAAACAGAAGAACTTGTAAAGTGCTCACCCCGTATATCACCCGATCGCAAAATTCATTGTAAATCGCACATCCTGTATGACATTTTACCGAAATTAGCTTTCACACGTGAAAAACATGATGAAAAATGCATATGGGACACCCAGTATATAATTGATTTGCAGTGGGTGCTTTCATCATAAGAAACAAACCGAAAGAATATCGTTTTAACTCTATCGTTTCAAGTTCGGTGCATTCCACGAAGAAAGAACCCGACGAAACACGGAAAAACTTGAAAGAACCCGAAGTACCACGAAAGAACGAAAAATATCCAAAGGAACCTAAAAACCCCGAAGGAGCACAAAATCACCGAAAGCGCGCAAAAACTCGAAGGAAAGCTTAAAACCCCGAGGAGTACAAAAAAACCGAAAGCGTGCAAAAATAATGAAAGAACTTTTAAATTGCACACCCTGTATATCAATCGATCGCGAAATCATTGTTAATGGCACACCCTGTATGAGATTTCATTGAATTTAGCTCCCTTACGCGGAAAAGCACGAAAGCTGGAGAAAACTCTGGTGAATGTCAGCGCTACTCAGATCTGACACCCTGTATATGAATCGAATATATTTTATCGAATTAAGATCCAAAACACCCCGAAACAACACAAAAACTCGAATTTGCGCAAAAAAAATCAAATTAACTTGTAAATTGCACACCCCGTATATCACCCGATTGTAAATTCATTGTGAATCGCACACCCTGTATGACATTAGACCGAAATCAGCTCCCATTCGCTAGAGAACTTGAAGAAAAATGCATATGGGACACCCCGTATATAATTGATTCGCAGTGGGTGCTTTCTTCATAAAAAACAAACCGAAAGAATATCGTTTATAACTTTATCGTTTCGAGTTCAGTGCATTCCACCAAGAAAGAAACCGACCAAATACAAAAAAACGCGCGGAAAACATGATAGAACCTAAGTAACACGAAATCTCTCGAAGAAAGAATCTGGTGAAAATCAGTGCTTTCCATAAGCACAGCCTGTATAGCGATTTTTTCAAGATAGCACAGCCTGTATAGCGATTCATCGCGATCTGTGTGCATTTTTCAAGGACGAAAATGAATTAGCGCGAAAATAGAGCCTGAAATGACGATTTTCAAACGCATATTTGAGGTGTTTTTCTTGCGATTCGTGAACCGCGGGTGCTGTCTAGAGATTCGGAATCTCCTGTAGATTCTTAATCGAGCACTTGGAAAGCCTGAAAAATCTTCCACCGCCCATATCCAGCGAAAAATCGATGCCGTATTTTCAAATTTGGAGCTCGCGTTCGGCTATCATCGGAATCGTATGAGAAACTATGACACTTCTGATCGAAATATCGAGTAAATTGCCGAATTTGGAATGAAGAATTCGCGGCCTTATATCGCTACTTGGATATGAAAATTGGTACCTGGAGAAGGGGAATTTCCTCAAGTTTCATTTTCTACCGCCGAAAATGCGTTTAGAGGCTTGTAGCGCATGCACGAATCGAAAGCATCATGGGTCATTTTGACGTTTCGCGGGGCTGGCGAAACTAAAAATTGCCGTTTTACTTACGGGATTTTAGCCTAGAAATAGGGAGGCTCCGGAGTTCTAATGGGTTCTAAGGAAACCGGACGTCCTCGCTCTCGGAATATGTGGCGAGTCCGGGACGCTGGGCGTTTCGGCTTCGGAGCCTATTTCCTTTTTTCTGAGGCACTTTAGGCGATTTCGCGAAAATGACGTTTTTCGCGATTTTCTTTCGAAAATTTCGGGCACTTTAAGAGCGCCCGGAGGGGGTTTCGGGGTCGCTTCTCCTAGAGGAGGATTCGCCTTTTCGATCTGTTTTAAGATTCCCTCTCGAGCGGCCCTGCGGGCCGCAAGGAAAGCTGCGCTTTCCGGGTCCCTCACGGGACCACCTGTCAAAATTTTCTGGTCCCCGATCTTATTACTTTATTATATAGACTAGTAAGCGGGTAGATCAATAGGCCCGTAGATCCATAGGCCAGTAGTTCAATAGGCCAGCAGTTCAATAGGCCAGTAGTTCAATTGGCCCATAGATCAATATAGACCATAGATCAATATAGACCATAGATCAATAGGGCCCATACATCAATGAAGCGCGCAGAAACACTAAACACGTCAAAAAAGCCGATGAAAGCGAAAAAACATAAAAGTATTGGAAAAAACACGAAGAAACGCAAAAAAACACGGAAGAATCCGAAGAAAGACGAAAAAAACCGAAGTCACACGAAAGAAACCGAAATTACACGAAACAACCGAGAAAACACGAAAGAACACCAAGTAACACAAAAAATCTAATGGAACCTAAAAAAACCCGAAACACAAAAGTACTTGTAAATTGCACACCCCGTATTTCACCCGATCGCAAACTCATTGTAAATTGCACACCTTGTATGACATTTTATCGAAATCAGCTCCCATTCGCGAGAAAACTTGAAGAGAAATGCATATGAGACACTCAGTATACAATTGATTAGCTTTAAAAATAAAACCAAGAGAATATCGTTGATACTCCATCTATTCGAGTTCAGTGATTACCACGAAGGAAGTATCAAAATTATTCTATGGAGCTCCTATGTAACACCCCGTATATGTTTCGAAAATAATTTTTCCGTAAAACAACCCGAAGGAACACAAAAAACTTGAAAAAACTTGAGAGCGCGCAAAAAAACAGAAGAACTTGTAAAGTGCTCACCCCGTATATCACCCGTTCGCAAATTCATTGTAAATCGCACACCCTGTACGACATTATACCGAAATCAGCTCCCATTCGTGAGAAAAGTCGAAGAAAAATGCATATGGGACACCCCGTATATAATTGATTCGCAGTGGGTGCTTCCACCAAGAAAGAACCCGACCAAATACGAAAAAACGCGAAAAAACATGATAGAACCCAAAGTAACACGAAAGAACGAAAAAAATCCAAAGGAACTCAAAAAACCCCGAAGGAGCACAAAATCAACGAAAGCGCGCAAAAAAACTCGAAGGAAAGCTTAAAACCTCGAGGGAGCACAAAAACCGAAAGCGTGCAAAAGGTAATGAAAGAATTTTTAAATTGCACACCCTGTATATCACCCGATCGTAAACTCATTGTAAATTGCACACCCTGTATGACATTTTATCGTAATCAGCTCCCTTACGCGGAAAAGCACGAAAGCTAGAGAAAAACTCAGATCTGACACACTGTATATGAATCGAATATATTTTATCGAATTCAGATCCAAAACACACCGAAGGAACACAAAAAACTCGAATTTGCGCGAAAAAAATCAAATTAACTTGTGAATTGAGCACCTCGTATATCACATGATCGTAAATTCATTGTAAATCGTTCACCCTGTATGACATTTTATCGAAATTAGATCCCACTCTATAATTGGTTCGCAGTGGGTGCTTTTTCCATAAAAAATTCAGACGGAAAATCTCTCGAAGAAAGAATCTGGTGAAAATCAGTGCTTTCCATAAGCACAGCCTGTATAGCGATTTTTTCGAGATAGCACAGCCTGTATAGCGATTCATCGCGATCTGTGTGCATTCTTCAAGGACGAAAATGAATTAGCGCGAAAATAGAGCCTGAAATGACGATTTTCAAACGCATATTTGAGGTGTTTTTCTTGCGATTCACGAAAAGTGGTAGGTATCTAGAGATTCGGAATCTCCTGTAGATTCTTATTCGAGTGCTTGGAAGGCGCAAAAGATCTTCCACCGGCCATATCGAGCGAAAAATTGATGCCGTATTTTCAAATTTGGAGCTCGCGTTCGGCTATCATCGGAATCGTATGAGAAATTATGACATTTTGCCTCATTTCCCCGTAGAAATTGCCGAATTTCGAATGAAGAATTTTATTTGGATAATTGGTACATGTTTTATGTTGTTAGTGATCACATCAAATGGCTATATTTCGATCAAAATTCGAGATTTCAGTTCGAAATTCGGTATGATCTCAGATAATAGTTTGATTTCAGCCCCTGTTTTCGAATTATAGTTGTCAGTTGTATAGAGCGGTAGAAAAAAAAATTACATTTTTCACCTCACAAATTTGTAAAGAACTTTGTCGTTTCAAATTAGACACCCAGTATATTTTTTCATTTTCAGAATGAGAACAATTCAATCTACAGTTTTCCCATACAGTTCCCTATACCTCTCTTGTGTGGATTCTAAGTTATCTACGATTATTGAATTTTAGATTGATTTAATGTGCCTTGATTTCTTCATGAAGATATTTTCTCTGTGCTCTCAAAGTTATCTATAAATCGACATGTCTGTGACGCACCTTGATCTCTAGATGACTATTATTCAAGTTTACATGACAAACAACTAGTATTTCAAGTGTTTTGCAGAAGTTTGTGTATAAATAACCTGAGATTCAATGAACCCAGATAACTCAGAATCTGAAGGTATAGGTATAGGGTAATAAAAAAAAATTGTGGAGTGGAATGTTGTCATTTTGAAAATGAAAAAACATACTGGATATTCAATTTCAAAAACAGAGTTTTTTATAATTTTGTGACTTCACAAGTGGTAATTTGTTGACAACATATACACATACTGACAACAAAGATTTGGAAACGGCGGCGCAGATCAAACTTTCATCTAAGATCATGCCAAATTTCGAATTGAAATCTCGAATATTGAGCGAAATTCAGCCATTTTTGTGACTACTAAATTCGATTTAAAATTTTCTAAAATAATTTTTAACACAAAAAAATAACAAAAAGGGGAACGAATCAATTCAATTCTTTATGGAGAACCATTAAAAAAATTTAAATACAGGGTGTCTCATTTAAAATAAGAAATCTGTTGCCAAATTTCCACACATCTGACAACACTGGAAATTTGAAAGCATTTCAGAAATATACCTTAGATAAACAATCATAATCTATACAGCTTATAACTTATATTCAATAAGTTATGCAAGAAAATGTCAAACTTTCCACTTGAAGTGTTGGATTGCACTTGTCAACACTAGTAATAGTACTACCAGGACACGAAATTTGAATACTAGCTCTCGTATGTGGCAGCATGCTAGAATTTCGAGAATATTCTATTTTGATGGTATATTTTTTAGTTACTTTTTAATATAACCGATATAATATTAGGGGAAACATACGAATGAAAACATTCATAAATAACGAATCAGTACCATTGTTAATCTATTGGTGTCACAACTTTTCTTTATTGATTTCGATATCAAGGTCATGGTACAAAGGTTATACAAGACAGATTACGAATTATAGTTGGTAAGGTATGATATATGATCAATTATTCATAAACCTTCCGTCCGATAGGTCATAAGATATTTTTTACCTTTCACTATTGACAGTAGAAAAAATCTCACGTGATTTATGTCTCCGTCGCAATATTGCAATTAACCTAATGATAATTCTTGAAATTCATCCGTCTACTTTCTCCACCAGGATAATCTGTAGAGTCAGAAAAAACATGAGTAACTGACGATAATCCCACATTCCGTATTTTCATAACTGAATACTTCGGTCATGAGAAATTTGTGATAGTTTCCTAGAGACGTAGAAACTGTTCTCTATTTACCAACGAATAGTGAGAAGACATTTGGATTCTCTCAGTCAGGGAATCTTATCGCATGATAAAAGCTTCAATTTATATCATGAACGCCAACCTTGCATGGGCGAATGCACGGAAGTTTATTAATTTTTCAGGATAAAACTCCTGAATGGATTTCAATATGTTAAATTTCATATGATGAATGAATAGCTTACACTTTTACAGTATGGAATACGTTACCGAATAAATAAAGAAGTGAATATTAAAAGAAAACAATTATTTTTGTCTAATTTATTAAGTGAAAATTAGACAAAAATAATTGTTTTCTTTCAATATTCAAGATGGATTTTCACAAAATAAATGAGTCATCAATTCATTCTATCAAATAAAGAAGTGTTTTTTAAAAATGTAGAAAGTACTCTCATGAAAGAATCTTTTGTGAGCTCGTTCTTGGACTCATTAACAGTGTGATACTAAAACGAAAACAAACCAACAGACCTACATCTTGACCTAAAAATGGTTACTTACACTTTTCCTTCAGTTTTGTCCGAAATCCTACTTCTTTTCCTTAAAACACATCTGAAGAAGTATATAGTTTCCATGAAAAATGACATCTTCCAGTAAGCCCATATCCTATGAAATACCTTACTTATGCAACTTCAAATTAAGAAAAAGTCTACTGCTAGCAAATAAGCCTTATCGTTAAAGCGATTATCATTGAGATGATCATGACGAGAAAGCTAATTCTCGTTTTTTTGACCAAATTACCTTAAATAGGAAATATGGCATGAAACCTTTCAGAAGAAACATAAGAAGAATTCATATTGACCATTCCTCAATCCTGGATGATCTTAATCTAGATACAAAATAATCTAAAAATTACAATTATAGTTTATACTTTTCGACTGAAGTATCAATTATGCATTTATTTATTCTAGAAAACACTGTTTCCCTAAGAGAGTATTTTTCATTCTACACAGTTTTGTTGAAGTTTTATTTTTAATTGTTTGTGTTATGATAAGAATGAAAAATTCTCTAAAATTCATCAAGGAAAACAGTGTTTTCTAGAATAAATAAATGTATCATTGATACTTCAATCGAGAAGTGTAAGACTAAAATTGTCAATATTTAGATTATTTTTGATTTATTTACACTTTCAAGAATAGACTTGTTCAATTAAATAATTTCTACTACTTCGATGGTCGTTATTGCTATCTACATATTCTCAAATTTCATTGTCGTAGCTTTCTTCAATCAGATGATATAATTGATTTTTCATTTACTTGAGGTCAAGCAATCACAGAAGTTAACGTAAATGTCAATAAATTACGTCGACACCTACGTTCCATGTCGACTCTTGGCTCATGGAAACTTTTAGGCGGCCGTCGAAAACGAAACCACGTAAGTTTTTCCAGATTTCAAATCATTCAGCGTTGACTATTTAAGAAATTGTGCATTTCAGGAAGATAAATATAGAATAATATATTCTTCTAAAATGACAAGCATTGAGAAAATGCTAAGATGTGATTCATAACTGCCTATTTTATAGTAGGTTTTGATAGTTTTACAAGTTGGTGATACATTAACAAGAAATTTGGTTTATCTGAATAGTTTCTTTTAATTATTGAAAACCGCATACGAAATTTGAATGGATTTGGATAATACACTTCGAAGATATAACCAAAAAATTTTTTTATTACATTTCAACAACCTTTGTCTTTTGAACGAAACCAAATTTCAAAAAATACTGGAAGAAAAAAGTGATTCTTTTGGTCTCAAGAATCAATAGTGAAGATTAATGCATTATTCCAAGATTCATTCTGTATATACCTGAAAAGCAATCGATATGGCAGAAAAATGTACGCTCTAAAAAAAAGTCAACATGATCTAATTATCCATAACTTTGAAAAGGAATGGAATTCGCCGAGCCACGTAATGACCTAGTGCATATTGTCAAATAAATAATTGACCAAAATTGTTCAGAATTTCGATAATTGAAAAAACAAATTCTCACCCTTCTTTTGATTATCATCTCTCTTTTAGTATCCGGGCTGTAAATCGAAGCGTTGCTACCTCTCCTAGTAGGATCGTACGAATGTCTCCTTCCGTCTAGAGAATCCGTCGAAAAATTTCGAGAGTTCCTTCTCAATGTAGGAACCTGCAAGAGATCCCTTTTGAGGGATTTCGTGGAACCCAATGAGTCGCGTCTTTGATGCCATCGGCTGCCGTTGATTTCTTTCCTCGATAGGGAACCGGTAGAAGTTGTCAGATCATCTTTTCTCAATGTGGCAGAAAAATGACTGGGATGTTCCATTTCCTGTTTGGCCGGTCCGTTGGGGAGATGGAGAGAGTCACGCCTTGGTAAAAAATTTTATTTTGGCAGGTGTTTTTTTTTTTTTCGTTTTCATCGTGTACATTCGGAAAGAAACCTTACAATGGCAATATGGCTGTGGCTCTATTTGATAAAAATGTATACAATGGCAAAATAAGGTTAACCCACAAAATCTTGACCAAACCCGAGGTTCATTAACGCTTGAAACCTTGGGTCGAATACAATTTTTTTATTATTTTGATATCAAGTTTCAACGTCTGGAATCGATGACCATTCAGGAAAGATCTCTTTCTGGAATTAAAATATACATACAGTGAAATTCCCCCTCACGGACACCCCCTTTAGACGGACACCTCCCTTGAACGGACAGTTTTACGTGGTCCCAATTGACTCCCATATAATTTACATTGTGTAAGTTGTCTGTTGAACGGACATTCCCTTGAACGGACGCGGACACTAAGGTATGTTCTATCAACCGGACAAAACCGAAACAAAAAATATCGGTTCTGTTTCAATTATCTGTGGAAAGTATCGCTGTTAGTTCATTGCATCAAATGGGGCGCAATGGAAAAGAAGAGGAGGTTTCTGTGTCGCGCGCCAACATTAGTACCAGCCTTCAGTTCGGACCTTCCCCGGTTGAACCGGGGATTCATCTATCCCAACTGCTGCACGAAACTCCTGAGAATTTAACTAGTGTTAGTTTGAATTCTGACGTTGTCTCAGAGAAGGAAATGTCCTTCTCTTATCAAAGAATATTCACCCAGGGATATCTTTAATGCTGATGAAACAGGTCTCTATTTCAGAGCTCTGCCTAATGAAACGCTAACATTCAAAAAAGAAAAATGTGTTGGTGGTAAATATCCCAAAGAGAGATTTACAATTTTGCATTGTGCAAATATGGCAGGGGAAGAAGAAAAACTTTTAGTCATCGGTAAAGCAGCTGAACCAAGAGCATTCAAAAATATAAACATAAACAATTTGCCTGTAACTTGGAAGTGGAATAAGAAAGTTTGGATGACCAGACAAATTATGACAGAGTGGTTGCTTGAACTAGATTGAAAAATGGCAAAACAAAATAGGAAGATTTTATCGTTTTTGGACAATGTTGGATCTCATCCAAAAGATATTCACCTGAAAAATATTAAACTTTTGTTTCTACCCCCTAATTGTACATCAGCTTGTCAACCACTCGACCAGGGAATCATAAAACATTTCAAAACCCACTACCGAAGTCTCATACTGAAACACCTGCTAGTAAACATTGAGACTGCTAGTACAGCATTCGAATTGACAAAAAAAATCTAGCCATTGGACGCAATTTACATTGCCAAAACCTCTTGGGAACAAGCAAAGGAAACCATCAAAAATTGCTTCCGCAAAGCCGGTTTTAAACATGAAAATATGCAAGGTGCTGACCTATTGAGTCAGGCTCAGACTGTTACATATGATCCTGAAGATGACTTTCCACTCAGTGTTATTGCAGAGATTCTCAAAAATAAGAATTTCTTGGATATGAGTTTCAATGAAAACCTCAACGATTTTTTGAACCTTGATGAAGATTTATTTTTTGAAGATCCTGATTCAGAGCATGAAATTGGGAACTCACATGACACTCAAGAACTTTCTGGAGATTCTGATAACGATGAAGTACCAGGACAAACAGATGCTGTCCAAAATTATGGGGAAGCTATGACTTTAACCAAGCAGCTAAAAAGTTTTGCCCAGAATCACGGAGATTCAGAGAGTTTAGATATTCTGTCCAAATTAGAATTGAGATTTCTTGATTGTCTATTCAGGAAAAAAATGAGACCAACAAAAATTCAGGAATTTTTTTCGTAATTAAAGTGCTCTTTTTTATCAAAATTTTTGTTTATCCTAATGATTCATCACATTGATTTTTCAGTTATAGTTGAATTTGAAAAATGTTCACTTTCTTATACCTTTATATATATTGATTTTTATGTTCAATATTCTCCAATTATTATTTCTATGAAATTTTTTTTTGTACATATGTATTTCTTTTAAGCGGACATCCCTCTTAAACGGACACCATCAAGCGGTCCCGTGAGTGTCCGCCCATGGGAGATTTCACTGTATATACTATTTCGGTCAATAAGTCCTGGGCCTTACTACAGATGCCACTAACTAATTTTCCATATGATTTTTCAAAGTCTCAACCCTCAAAGTTTTCCGTTCGAAGCATCGCAATTCAGTATGACACTTTTTGTTTTTATCATCTAAACTTTGCAAGTCAATAGGTTTTTATGATGATCTAGTAAATCACGATTCAGCACCCTGCGCTCCCCTACTATAAGAAACAATAGTGAAATTTGATAATAAGGAATATTTGAACAAGTTGTTGACCAGAAGAACATTAACTAATGCTTCCAACAGTCAGAACCACAGTGTAGATGAGCCAAAGAAGGATTCGAATCCGAACGATCGAAGAAAACTCACCTGTTGTAATACGTCATATAATGGCCCAGCACTGGCATGGAATCTCTTCGTGGTCCCATGCTACCAAAGACAAGATCTCCCTTCGGGTATCCATTTCCGGCCGAGTTTTTCCTGGACAACGACGGGTGACTCCCCTTCATCGAATTCTTCCTAGAAGATGTTATCGAGTGCAGATCGACAGAACTCCTCCGACCGTTCCTTCCGTGCACGTCACATTTAGCGTCCGGCTTGTTCTCCACCTCGATATGCACCTCAACAGGCAATGGCGGTGACGGAGGCGTCTTTGATTCGAGTTTGACGTCGTTGAAGAGCGATTCTAGACGTTTGATGGCCGCCGCGTGATTTATTGCCACGCTCATTTGAGATGCAACTGCTTCTTATATGATTTACGATATGTATGGTGACAGTTTGAAAATATAACGGGATCTGCGATAAGAGCGATATTTTCTTCAACTGAAGCGATTGAGTTTTCTAAGACGGGCGTTACATGTTCAGTCGGTATTAGTTCAGTCCATCAGTCAGTTCTGAATGATGGGAAACCGATCGTCTAATGCGTTGTTTGATTGGTTGATCAACCTACTTAATTTCCCAATTATCTATGATTCCAAGGATGTAAGAAAGCAAATTTGGTATTTTGTCGATTTTGAAAATTTTGTTATCCCTTCTTTTCATCGATAAATTCTCAGAGCAGAAAAACGACTCTTTACAGTTCCTTTTCAAGTTACACCATTCATAAGGGCTCGACGAAGTCGCGGTTTTAAATAATTTTACCGCTTCTGAGCATCGAATAGTAATGAAATTCCACACATTCGATAAACTCGATAGTTAGTTTTTCCGGCATTTTTTCAACCTCCTAACTTTATTATTAGGGGTTGAAAATAGCCACCCCAATGACTTTTTCTGTTATATCTGTTTTTGTGATCACGATATTCTGAACATTTTTTACCATTCAATCATCGCTCAATTTTAAGAGAATCTTTTCTCCAGGAAAATTTCGATATAATCTATACTAATCTCGGAATAAATAAAAATTTGAAATAATTGCTTATCCGAACTACATCCAAGTTCACATAATAATTGGCAATTAAGTTGAATATTCGCTGATTTCGACCAAAGATGGAATCAATATTTGTAATCACTTTTTGTCACTTCAATTATTTAAAGAATATTATTGTGTTTAGATTTCTGTTTCAAGAAAAGTAAATAACTTTTGAGTATGGTATTTTATTCAAATTCGAATATGGCAGATATGCATTTCTGTTATGGTTTGGCCGACGGATATTCACTTAATACCTGACACCTATACGCAGAGCGATACCCTGAGCAACAGTTGCCCCATCACAGATGGCACCAGGAATATTCAAGAAACGATGCTGGTAGAAATAAGGGAAGTGAGAACTGCAGCATTATAAGAAGCTCTTTTAAAATTCGTGGAAGTCCGTCCTGAATCCCCTACCAGGAAAACTGCTAAAGCATTCAAACATTTTCAGAAGGTAAGGCGACAAGCATATTGCATGCATGATGAAACTCCAGCCCACTTTGGTGTAAAGGTGAGGAGATAATTGAACGCTACATATCAAGATCTCTTGATAGAACAAGGCGGTCCTCAGGCTTGGCCACCTCGGTTTCCGGATCTCAAACCATGGTATTTTTTCTGAGGGGATATTTTAAATCTTTGGTGTACACGACACCGATATCATTGATTTGAGAAATCGAATTGTGGCATCATGTAATCATATTCGAAATACGCCAGGAGATATTTGACAAAATACGGCGGTCAATGAGACAAAGAATCGACTCATAATAATAATACATTTATTCTCAACAGGTTACACCCAATAACAGAGAAAAATGATCAAACAAACAAATGCGATTGAAAAACTTAAACCAGATTACATATGAGACCCTTATAATAGCATATAAAATTATATCCAACAGTGCCTTAAAATTACTACACGAGATTTACAAAAAAAAATGTTATTCCCTCAATACTAGAAAAAAAATCAACAGCATACCAATCACATCCTCATCCCAAGCGTACAAAATAAACTGAAAAAGATCACGAACCCCCACCCCCACCACGACTCATGCATTTTAGCTAGAGGTTGCTACTTTCAACATCTGCTTCGACTTTGAATTTTATATTTATTTCAATATTAATATTCAAAAAGCAGTTGTTGGGGTTTCACATATTTTTTGGATTGTGAATTTCGGAACGAATAGACCAATGTCAGGATATTTTGTTTGTTTTCCTTGTTTGCACCACAATGTGTAATGCTGGCAACACCGGAATTTCGAGGAAGAGATATTTCCCGAAGATAAAAAGACAAGAGAAAGAGATTTGATCGCATCGTCTTCGACAGTAGATTTGTTGCATTTTTGGAGAGTGTCGTTCACATTCGGTGAAGTTTATGATCGAAAGTGAAAGAAAGGTGAGTCAGATTATCGTTCTGGTGTTACTTTTTGATCATTTGATTCATTATTATTGTTCGAATTTCATACAGTCCACTTGCTCTTTTGTCGCGCTTAAACATTGGTCCATTCGGCGCCTGATTCGTTCTTGAGAAAAATTGATTTTCATTTCATTATATTTTGTCAAATTAATTCGATTTTGATCAGTTTATTTTCAAAAATCGTTTGAAAATTGAACTCGATAACGTTCATATCATATAAAGTGACTACAGCTGCATATGTGCATACATATTCGAACGGACGAAAAAACGTTCATATTTCGTTTTCACGATAAGATTTCCATCGTTTATCTTGAATATTGGAATAAATCATCGGCATTTGTTTCAGCGTTGTTGCCAAATTTTGTTCATTTGGTTTGCATTTTCCTGTTTCACAAAAATATTCGCGATGCCATCTGACGCGTCTGCGTTAGCTATTCCTTATGCCAATCGTAAGACCGCTTCTAATCGTATTAGAGAAATCCTAGAGGTAGCGCAGGATGCTCAGGACGATCCCGCTTTGATTTCGGAGCTGAAGATGCGAATGAATAGGTTAGAGTCAATTTATAAACAATTCGAAGCTAGCCATTTCAAGATTGTTAGTGCGAGGGCAAATGAGGGTGAAGAAGTTCTTCAAACACAGGAAGATGTTCGTTCTTTAGTAGATAAACAATATTTCACTGTTAAATCTATCTTTTATAATTTGGTTGAAAGGGTAAATCGAAACAGTGAAACGGGGACTCCTCCACCTACAGTATCGCACGTTAGATTACCCAAGATTTCACTACCCACTTTTGGAGGTGTTTTGAAAGAATGGCCTAATTTTCGTGATTTGTTCGTATCATTGGTTGATAAAAATTTGTCGTTGAGCAACATTGAAAAATTTCAGTACCTTTTGAGTAGTACATCCAATGATGCTCTGGAAATAGTTAAAGGAATACCTTTGTCAGGGGACAATTATCCGATCGCTTTCGGTAGTTTACTTAAGCGTTATGATAACAAGAGGCCTTTAGCAGTTTCGTATTGGAATGAAATTTTCGTTTTCCAAAATTAGAAAAGGAGAATGTAACTTCATTGAGAAATTGTTAAATGTATTTTCTGAAAATTTATCCGCTTTGGACAATTTGGATTTTCCGGTTGATTCGTGGGACTTTCCATTGTTTAATATACTTTTGGATAAAATCGATTTCAAAACAAGAACTAAATTTGAATTAGATCACAGTAAGGTAGAATTACCTCAATATGCCGACTTAATAGCATTTTTGTCATATCATTGTAAAGCCTTAGAGGCAGTCGAATCATCGAATGATAAGTTTCAAGTTCAGAGGAATAATTATTCGGCTTGTGCTCCTAAAGTTGTTAGAAATAATAGTTCGCGGGTTTCATTCTTAACTGATGCAAATTCCGTTGAAAAATTAACATGTCTTTTTTGTAAATCTTCGAACCACGTGAACCTGAATTGCCCTATTTTTCAGAATCGCTCTCCATATGATAGATTTTTGTTAGCTAAAAATCATCAGTTGTGTTTAAAATGTTTGCAATCTTCTCATCGTTGTAATAGTTGTCCGAGTAAATCGTCATGCGGACGTTGTGGAAGTAGTAGACATCATTCGTTTCTACATTTTGAGCGAGTTGAATTTAATCGATCATTGGAAAATAAACCGAGCACTTCAGCTTCAGGTTCTTTGATTCATAAAAATAATTCGGATAGTTCTGAGGCTGTAGTTGATAATAAGTCTCAAACTAGTTTAAATCAGGCAGTTTCTCTGCAAATTTCTCCTGTTAAATCGTCAGAATCGTTTGTTTTGCTTTCGACAGCAGAAATTTTGGTAAAAGACGCATTTGGTAATAAAAGGAAAATTCGTGCATTGCTTGATAATGGAAGTCAGGCTAGTTTCATAACATCAAAATGTTTGAATAAGTTAGGTTTGAGATATTTTCCCTTGACAGCTTCGATTCATGGAATTGGTAGCTCTCCCGTTGTACCCAAGGGATCTTCAACTTGTACGATTAGTTCATGTTATGACACCGAGCAAGAATTAAAAGTTAATGTCTTTGTTTTACCAAAAATATGTTCGGATATGCCAAATTTCAAGATAACTTCGTTTAATTGGCCTCATATAACTTCTCTGAAATTGGCTGATCCCAAATTTCATAGTTCGCGTTCGATTGATATGCTCATTTCTGCGGATATCTTTGCTCAGATATTAATTCCAGGTAAAGTTGAAAATAATATTGGAGAACCTATAGCTATCAATACATTATTCGGTTGGGTTTTGACTGGACGAATCGGTTCAGAAAATTCTTTTGTTGATAGTGGTGGTTTAACATCATTTTTGGTTTCATGTCCAACTGAAGTAGAATCATTGGAAAATGCGCTAAAGAAATTTTGGGAGTTGGAACAAGTACCTGAACATAATGTCATTTCTGAGGATGATCGGCTCTGCGAGGATATCTTCTCGAAAACTACAACTCGGGATGTTGATGGTCGATATATAGTTGATTTGCCTTTTATTTCGAATTTGGAACCATTTTTTCAAGATTCTCGGGAGATAGCTATCAAAAGATTTTTCAACTTGGAATGTCGGTTAAGCAAGGATGATGTTTTGAAAATTCAGTATGATGACTTCATGCGTGATTATTTGAATTCGGGACATATGACCATTGCTCCAAATTTGACGGATTATTCTAAATCCTATTATTTGCCACATCACTGCGTTATAAAACCTGACTCATTGACAACTAAATTGAGAGTAGTCTTTGATGCATCTCAAAAATGCACATCAGGGTTGTCACTTAATGATTCGTTGTACGGCGGCCCCAAATTACAAACTGATTTGGTGGGTCTTTTGGCTCGTTTCAGAACACATCGTATTGCTTTTACTGCTGACATTAAGCAGATGTTTCGACAAATTATAGTTTCGCCTAAGTTTCGAGATTATCAGCGTATTTTTTGGCGTTTCTCTAGTGATGAACCACTTTTAGAATATACGTTGAATACGGTTACATTCGGATTAACATGTTCGCCGTTTCTTGCAAATAGAGTAATCAAACAGCTCGCCATTGATGAGGGTTGTAACTTTCCGTTAGTCATTTCAATTTTAAATAATGATATTTATATCGATGATGTTCTGTCGGGAAGTGATTCTTTAGATGATGCTCGTGTAATTATCGAACAATTGATTTGCGCTTTTGGAAAAGCCGGTTTCCCTCTGAGGAAATGGGCTTCAAATTGTTCTGAATTACTTAGTTTTCTGCCAGATGAATTTAAACAGATTCCTCTTGATTTGGACGACAGTTCTATTGTTAAAGTCTTGGGTTTGAAATGGAATCCTACTAAAGACGCATTTTGTTATACCGTGAATGTTTCATCTAAAGAATGCACTAAACGCACTATTTTATCTGAGTTAGCGAGAATATTTGATCCTTTAGGCTTTCTCGCACCTATTACATTTTTCGCTAAATATTTGACCCAAATTTTATGGAGTTTGGGATTAGATTGGGACGACGTTCCTCCAGAGAATATCGTTTCTCGATGGAATCAATATAGATCAGAACTCGAGTCTCTTTCAAATCTTGAAATTCCTAGATTTTTAGAAATTCCTCGATCCAAATCTTGTGAATTGCACGGATTTTGTGACGCGAGTGAACGAGGTTATGCTGGTGTTGCGTACTTGAGAGTGAAAATTTCGGAGTTCGAATACAAGTCGATATTAGTTCTGGCAAAAACAAAGGTTGCTCCCTCAAAAAAGGTATCGATACCAAGATTGGAGTTGTGTGCCGCCGTGTTGTTAAGTAACATGTTAAGTTATATAAAATCGGTATTTGTTTCAATTTCACTATAACTCGCACATTTGCCTGGTCAGATTCAAATGTTGCATTATGTTGGATCAAGTCTCCACCAAGTAGATGGAAGACTTTCGTCGCCAATAGAGTAGCTTCTATTCAAGAAAAGGTTAGTCCTAGTTGCTGGCATCATATTAATGGTTGTGAAAATCCAGCAGACATCGGATCTAGAGGTTGTCTACCCTCTGAGCTTTTAGATAATTCGTTATGGTGGGCGGGGCCCCTTTTCTTAGAAGTGTTTTTTCTGTTTCCAATGGAATTGCAGAAAATTTCTCTGATGATGAGATAATTTCGGAAACGAAACTTTATAGTTTCAATGTTCATGTTGAAGATGGAGTAGTTTCTTCTTTATTAGAAAAATATTCGTCTTTAAGTAAAATACAGTCTATTATGGCCTATCTTTATAGATTCATGAATAATATTCGGAAAGATAAACATAAGATGAGTGGTATTCTTACTGCCATAGAATTGAATACGGCTTTAATGATCGTTGTTAGAAGCGTTCAGAGTATTGTTTTTGCGGAAGAAATAAAGCGGTTGAAACAAGGTTTACCTCTTTCGAAACCTCTACGCAAATTGATGCCGTTTCTATGCGATTTCGGTTTGCTCAGAGTAGGCGGTCGTATTATTAATAGTAGATTATCTTATGATAAAAATATCCGATTTTGCTACCTAGAAAACATAGATTGACGGAATTAATAATCGAAAGTTTTCATCGCAAGTATTTGCATCCTGGTCTACGTACACTGCAGTATTTGCTCTCGCAACAGTATTGGATTCTGTCACCTAGAAGGGCAATTCGCAGTATTATTTCAAAATGCTTCAAATGTTTCAGGACGAATCCTAAAACTTTTCAGCCATTGATGGGAAATTTGCCTCCTTTCGTATATCCCAGGCTAAACCGTTTTCGTGCGTGGGTATCGACTTTGGTGGTCCGTTCACCATCAAAAGTAGCGGATTGCGATCGGCTAAAATGCAGAAATCGTATCTTTGTCTGTTTGTTTGTTGTGCTACAAAGGCATTGCATTTAGAGTTGGCTTCGGATCTAAGTACTGCCTGTTTTCTGGCCGCCTTTCGTCGTTTTATTGGAAGGCGCGGTCGAGTATCACACATTCACACGGATGGTGGTACTAACTTTGTAGGGGCAGCAAATTATTTGAAGAACATCTTGAGGGATGCTGCGGAACACGAAAAATTGGAATGGTCGTTTAATCCTCCCGGCACACCACATTTCGGTGGTCTTGCTGAGAGCGGTATCAAGTCGGTCAAAACACATTTGTATCGTGTAATAGGAGAACAAATTCTCACTTTCGAAGAATTGAACACATTATTAGTTCAAATAGAAGCTGTGCTCAATTCGCGCCCTCTGACAGAACAAAGTTCAGATCCCAATGATTTTCGGTTTTGACCCCAGGTCATTTTTTGACATTGGAACCGTTATCGGCTTTGCCAGACCCTGATTTGACTTCGTTGAATTTCAATCATCTCGATAGGTGGCAATTATTGACTCGATTGCACCAAGATTTTTGGAGGCGATGGCACATTGAATACTTGCATTCTTTAAATCAACGATTGAAATGGACGAGCGACGGTGTTGGAATAGATGTCGGTGATTTAGTTCTGATAAAGGATGAAAATCTTCCCCATTAAAGTGGAAGATTGGTAGAATCACGGAATTATATCCCGGCAGGGATGGAGTTGTTCAGTGGCTTCGGTGAAAACACCTGATAGTCAGTTCAAACGTGGACTTACTAAATTATGTCCACTACCAAAATCAAATTAATTTTTTTTTTTTTGATTTTTTTTTTTGTATACATGGAGGTTCAGTATGTATGCACTTGTTTATTTTATTTTGCTTGAATCAAGCTGTACATTGATTTTTTTTTCTCGGGTTCTATTTAAAAAAAATATATGTTGATATTTTTGGTGAGCGGAATGTTGGGGTTTCGCATATTTTTTGGATTGTGAATTTCGGAACGAATAGACCAATGTCGGGATATTTTGTTTGTTTTCCCTTGTTTACACCACAATGTGTAATGCTGGCAACACCGGAATTTCGAGGGAAGAGATATTTCCCGAAGATAAAAAGACAAGAGAGAGAGATTTGATCGCATCGTCTTCGACAGTAGATTTGTTGCATTTTTGGAGAGTGTCGTTCACATTCGGTGAAGTTTATGATCGAAAGTGAAAGAAAAAAAAGCAGTAAAATTCAATTTCTTGTTAATTATAATGTATTCAGTGAATTGTTTTGTTTTTTCTTGAACCAAAAATCGGAACACAATTCGATTTTTTGAATAATTGAACTAACACAAAGGTATCACAGAAAATGTTTCACATCTATGCACAAAATCGAAGGCAATTGAACTCAAACGCTAATTATTCTGGGAACTTGAATATAATTTAGCATTCATTACAAATTTCAATTTATCCCGGGAATAGTATCGATTATATCAATATTTTGAACGAGATCTTTTTTTCAAAATTGAGCAAGGATTGAAGTGAAGAAAAACTTTCAAATTCTCGTGATCACAAAACAGATGTAACAGAAAATGTAATAGAGATGGCTATTTTCAACCCCTAATAATGAAGTCAGTGGGTTAAAAAAAATCCATGAAAAAAACAACTACGCAGTTAATCGAATGTAAGGAATTTCAGTATCATTGGATGCTGAGAACCGGTAAAAATAATTTGAAACCGCAAATTTGTCAACCCTTTCTTAGGGGTGTAACTTGGAAAGGAAGGTGCTTTCGATAAAATTTTATGGAATGTACCCCCATTAATTTTCAAATCATTTCCCAAAGTTCTTCACATTTCTTCACAAACCCCGTATACTGTATTCATATTCATTCAGTTAGTCCGTTAGCCATGACCAGCACCAGGTGTTTTTTGCGATATAGGCAACAGAACGTATTAATGTGACAGGAAAATAACAAACCCAACCCTAAAACCTAACATTTTTTACTACAGTGGAATGTCTCAAATTTCCATGGCACCCTGCGTGACTACATAAGTTTGAACAAAGTAGGTAGCTTTTTTCACTCGACACCTTAGATATGGCAAATATGATGATAGTCCATATTCCTGAAGGTAAAACCAGAAGAGATCCCTGTTATTGGAGAGAATAATCTAAATATTTATTTTACACCGTTTTAAGATCAACCGATTTTGTTGAAATTAGATTTTTTTGAAATATTAACTTGAAAAGTGCTACAGAGCCATAAACCATAAAAATTTTTAATTATCCGAATGAATACAGGATACTCATTGAAGCGAACTTGTGCTCTACTACTAATAGATGGGGGAACCGGAATTGAATCATTGAAACGACATGGGGACGAAAATCAAGAATTAGTGTTGTAGAAGGCAAAATCGAGAAATAAAAATGGTGGTAAGATATAGACCGTCAATGAATTCCCTGGCTCCAGAAACTCAGATTACTCTATTGACGAATCAGCTTTCAAATAAAATCGCAGACAGAATCCTACCATTTGTTGACAAAAAGCTTATTATGATAAATCAAGTGTGAAAATATAAATATAAAATTCACAAAAGATCTGACGTGTTGCCAAGAGATTTTGCTCACTAGCTCTAAAGTCTATCCCAGAGTCTGGAACAGTACGAATCTAAAACAACCGCTGCGAAGAATCAACTAACCTATATATCTGAAATTAAAAATAACCTCTCACAGTTTTCCTTCAATTTTCTTCCAAATTCAAATTCACGTCCCTTAACCCTTACTGGAATAGTGGTACAAAAATTGTACCAATTTTCGCGAACAAGCTCAGCACAGTGGTCTATATAACATAACACTCATTTTATCGCAAATTTGATACGGCACGGAAGCTTTTAAAGTGTACCACCTAATGCATCGCGTGGATATATGCATAATACGCATATCTTATGCGCAAATGTAAACAACCCATTTTTCAAATTTCCTATAGTTTCAATTTACCATAGTTATTTGAAAAAACCAAATGAAAAAATTAACTTCAACACCCTGTATTTCTTAAAGGAAGCAGTTTCGGACATATATTCATAAGACTTTTTTTTGCATATTTTATGGCGCAGAGGAAACCAAATTTCAGATGCTCATAACTGCTGAACAATTGGACAGGTTTAGCCCAATAACGAACTAATCGGATATTTGTACAATTAACCTATTCTGTGAATAGCTCATCTACTTCGAAAAATAAAAGTACCTATACGACTAGCCGATCGGCACGACATTCTCCAGTGTGATCACGGATTTTTCATTAGGAAGTCGAGCCCAATCGATCGGGAGCATTTTCGGTTCGGTATTCGAAAATTACAGACATTTGACCGAAATGATAGAACTACGTCTCCACCTTGGCCGAGGAATAGAATTTTTGCATGATCCCCCAATCGAAAAATGACGTTATCATTGCACGTTTGAAAATAAAATAATTTATTTCTTTTCACTACATTGTATACTTGGCAAAACAACATCCTAATAAATTTTCTTCGAGCCATCCTCAGCGTGTAGAAACTTCTGCCAGGCAGAATCCTCTCAAGGGGCCCTAAGCAGAACCCTCACATTTTGATAACGTCCAATTTACACTTCCAATAAGCAGTTGATGCATAAAATATACAATTTTGGTTGCAATCCTGTTGCTCATTACACTGTCGATAACGCGCTACCATCCTTGCTATTTGAATAAATCCCGCACGCTTCGTTTATTATTCAATATCCAGTTACGTTAGTCATTTACGGTGACATCTGAAAGCATGACAGAACATCCATAAATCCGCCTATAGGTCTCGTGCGTTCGCTCCTATTTTAGCGTTGGTCGAACGCGATGGACATATTCGATCTAGCGTCATTCTGCATTTTGGGTAGACCAAACGAATCGATGGTAACCCACTAGAATCTATTTTCGGGAGATGGACAATTGCATACGTGTCGTCACACACACATAGTCATGGTCAATTCAGAAGCGGATTGACTTGACTGGGGCTAAGCGCAAGGTTAAGTTCGTTTTTGGGTGAAATGAGTTGAATGGTTTAGCAGTTATGAGCTTCTCAAATTTGGTTTTCTTTATACCTCCTATAATATCTATCCGATCAAGTTTTTACTTGGAATATATTTGAATGAGTTTTAAACATTTATGTTTGCAAAATTTTATGGAAAACATCATGCTAGAAAATTTTTTTAAATTTTTTAAATATTCCCCATCTCATAAGATTTTTGTCTGATTCCAACACAAATTTGTGCATGTACGGAGGTGATCGATATCTTACATAAGCTCAAATTTTATTTCTATGACAAGAAGATATATGAGTTTTTTCATTTACTTTAGAAAGACACGGGAGTTCATCGAATAAACTTAAGTATTGATGGATAATTTTGCTTGATCGTTCAATTTATTTCACGTTGTCATTATAATAGTCTGGCCAAAAATAGAGCTCTGATAAAGTTCAATGTATCGCTATGTCTATAGTATATGATTCATCCTACTAAGGGTCCGGTAGAGGTTTCCGAAGATTATTTCGACGAATCGTCGCTTTTTTTGGAATTTGGACTTGAACTTACAAAGTTATCGTTTGAGAACAGGCCATGGACGTACGAATAGTCCAGATGGAACTCAGTTGCAATAGAATGTTGTGAATGTGGAGCAGAGGAAAGAATATCTCACTTCATTAATCACTGTCGCATAGATGAAATTCATAATGTTTCCAATTTTTTCAAAAAATAGGAAGTAAATTTCAAACAAAGTGTGATAATTTCATGAAGTTCTTTTTTCTGCTATTGTTTTTGTATTTTCAGTTTCGATGAGGGCAACTTGGAGAACCATCTGTGTTATTATTCACGCTGGAAGAAAAATGTCCTTCACCATTCAACATTTAAGCTCATTTTTGTAATTATCACAACACTTATGCGGAAAGCCAGGATTCTTTTTCACTGATGTTTTGTCCCTAGTTTTTTATGTCACACACCAATTTTTATGGCACCCTGTCACTAACCCCAGCTAACAATAAATGCTGATAATTAAGTAAGGATTGCACGATTTTGGACAAATTTAATGTAATCAAAAATTCAACACATCGCCAACGTTTCGAATCTTATGTGATTCTTTATCAAGGCTAAAATATCAAACAAATACTTAGGTATAAATGGAACACCAGTAAAGTCAATCTAACACTCAGCTCATATTTCTTTTTTATAGCGTTTCTTCAAGTTAATAGAATTTTGTATCTTTTATGTAAATGGGAATCAAAATCTTAAATTATGGTTAAATTCAATTCAGACGTCTTGATATGAAATGTGTTGTCAATACGACAGTGAGGAACACAAAATCGTTTACTGGCATGTTCCATAAATTATACAATGTAACATGATATTATTCAATTTTCCCGTACAGAATTTAGACCATTTTGTGCTCCTGAAGAAGTACTATTGAATAGAATTAAACTATCATAAATTAAACTTAGATGTTGGATATCTTCTCTGAAGTTAACTGTGTTATTGGATCTTATATTAATCATTTCACTGATTAAGCGTCTACTGTAAACAGGTTCGTAATCCAAAATTTTGACATTGTCGAAGTTAAATCCATGTCCTTCAGCATGGACGTGTGCAGTGAGAGCTGTTTTTTGTGTCGTGTTACATTTTCTCGTATCATTTTTATGCTGTTTAATCCTTTCTTCTAGTAACTGTTTTGTCTGGCCTATGTAGCATTTTGTGCAGTTGTTGCATTCTATTTTATAAACTATTTCAGATCGTTGTAAAATTGGTGTTTTTTCTTTTAGATTGGTGTAAAATTTCTTTTTGTTATTCAGAACATTATAGAAAGAAGGTATCAATATTGATACCGTGGACGTTGAACGCGCTTTGTTATCCCTGGATGTTAATAAGTCCGGAGCCAGATTCTATTCCCCCATTGTTCATTCAATCATGTACTGTGTCTCTTTTTGAACCTTTGACAATAATATTTAATAAATCTCTCAAATCTGGGGTTTTTCCGAATCGTTGGAAGTTGGCATGTGTCGTTCCTATCTTCAAGGCTGGAAGTAAGCTATCGGTAGAGAATTATAGACCAATAAGCAAACTCTCTATTTTTGCTAAAGTGTTCGAGTCCCTTATATACCCCCATTTATTCCATCTTGTCAAATCCCAGATTATTCCCGAGCAACATGGTTTTTTCAGGGGTCGTTCCGTTGAAACTAACTTGGTCAATTTTACTGAATTCTTGCTGGAGGGTCCGGATGAGGGGGTTCAAGTGGACGTCATTTATACAGATTTCAGTAAGGCTTTTGATAAGATATGTATCGGTAGACTACTTGGAAGGTTGTATGGAGTTGGGGTCTGTGGGTCTCTCCTGCGGTGGTTTGAGTCTTATCTCAGAAATAGGTCGCAATAAGTCTCTGTGGAGGGTTTCGAATCACGGTATGTGTCGGCTTCATCGGGGGTTCCCCAGGGCTCCCATCTGGGGCCATTATTATTTATAATATACATAAACAATATAATAAAAATATTTAAATTTTGCAAAATACTATTATTTGCAGATGATTTGAAGATGTTCATGAAAATCAGGGACTCCGTGACTGCCTGCGCCTTTAGAATGATATCGACTCCTTCATGGAATTTTGCGGAAGGGCTAATCTCTTCACTAATATGACCAAATGTCGTGTGATTACTTTCTCGAGGAGGAACGATCCTATAATGTTTCCATACTTGTCGCTGAACACACCGCTGATGCGTTCAAGTCATGTACGCGATTTGGGTGTTACTTTTGACTCTCATCTCAAATTTAACCTACATATGCTAGTTTGAAATATTTTTTAGGTGTTATGTTTTGTGGTATTGATGTGTCTTGTGGTCTATTCTCTATGTCTGTACGTTTAGCTCTATTGTAGATATTTATACAGGTTTTTATGTAGTATGTTGGATAATTGTTATGCTTTAGGAGTTCAGTTACTTTATTCAAATTTTCTGTTCTATACTCCTCATCAGTCAGAGTGATGGCTCTATTTATCAAATTTGTTGCTACATTCTTTTTTTGTGAGACACGGTGATTGGAATACAATTGTGTTGCAGCTTTCTATAATGTTCTGAATAACAAAAAGAAATTTTACACCAATCTAAATGAAAAAACACCAATTTTACAACGGTCTGAAATAGTTTATAAAATAGAATGCAACAACTGCACAAAATGCCTACATAGGCCAGACAAAACAGTTACTAGAAAAAAGGATTAAACAGCATAAAAATGATACGAGAAAATGTAACACGACACAAAAAACAGCTCTCACTGCACACGTCCATGCTGAAGGACATGGATTTAACTTCGACAATGTCAAAATTTTGGATTACGAACCTGTTTACAGTAGACGCTTAATCAGTGAAATGATTAATATAAGATCCAATAACACAGTTAACTTCAGAGAAGATATCCAACATCTAAGTTTAATTTATGATAGTTTAATTCTATGCAATAGTACTTCTTCAGGAGCACAAAATGGTCTATATTCTGTACGGGAAAATTGAATAATATCATGTTACATTGTATAATTTATGGAACATGCCAGTAAACGATTTTGTGTTCCTCACTGTCGTATTGACAACACATTTCATATCAAGACGTCTGAATTGATTTTAACCATAATTTAAGATTTTGATTCCCATTTACATAAAAGATACAAAATTCTATTAACTTGAAGAAACGCTATAAAAAAGAAATATGAGCTGAGTGTTAGATTGACTTTACTGGTGTTCCATTTATACCTAAGTATTTGTTTGATATTTTAGCCTTGATAAAGAATCAAATAAGATTCGAAACGTTGGCGATGTGTTAAATTTTTGATTACATTAAATTTGTCCAAAATTCTGCAATCCTTACTTAATTATTGATATCATGGACGTCACCAGTAATTAGTACTAAATGCTGAATTGTTTGCTTACAATTATTATACGCATTGAGCCAAAAGAATATGATATATAATTTTGTAAATTGATAAATATATTTAGATATACCTTCTTCTGGTTGGTTTTTAGGAGAAAGGAATTTAAGCTTCGAACAGAACTGAAGGAAAACTGTGAGTGTTACTTTTCAATTTTCATTCACTGTTGGGGTTGCATTAGTATCACAATCTTCCAGAGTATGGAAATCGACTTTAGAACAAACGCGAAAAAGCTCCGACTTTACGTCAGTTTTTATCGAATATGCGAAAAAAGAACGTCAGCACGGTCAAATTTAAATGATTCTGTAAGGCAAAACCAACCTTCGAAAAATAAAACGTTTTCCATTAATTTCAAATTCGAAAAACAAAAGTAACAAAAAATGTTATACAGGATGCTCCTAAATTGAACTTACAAACGACAAGAGAAAATTCCTTGAGTGAGTTTAAGAAAAAAAAATGCTATAATCATGGGTACGCAAACGTTTCGTTTTCGAGATACAGAAGTAGATGTTTGAATTATTTTCATCGTCATTTTTTTTTCAACTTTTCAAAACACGAACGTTCGATAATTTGATGTATAAAACTGACACTGAATTCGTTCACCACAGCTCTCAAGCTGGCCTTCTCATCATAATTTGGATTTTTTCAGGATTTCGAGAGAATTGTTAAAATATTCGGTGGCAGATACGACAAAAACACACAAGACCGAAAAGTTTAGTACAACAAAAAAGCTTCCTTTCACATTATTTTAAATAAACAGTTGCTCACCAACAAAAAGTTCTGGAGGAAAAGAGTTGTTCCAGAAGAAATATCACCTTGTAGATCAGCTATCGAAATTGCCATGTCACAAGGTGAGAACTCTCAAATAAATTAATTATGCGAAATTTCAGTTGAATATCTTGTAAAATGTAGAAAACATGGGAAAAATATTCAAACTTCAAAACTCTGTATCTCGAATACGAAACGTATGCGTCCTCACGTTTATGGGACTTCTGTTAAACTTAATTAGGGAATCTTCCATGTTCGTTTGTAAGATCAATTTATTAACATCCTGTATATGCTAAACCTACAATCGCTTCAGTTAAACAGTACGACGGACCTAGGATCGGAACTTCACAAATTTCACTGGAAATTGATAACAAAGAGCACAAAACAACCACAGAATCCGCGAAAATATTCGCACGATCTAGAGAACACGCGGGTTACCACAGATCACGATAACTACTAGGAGACAGAAATCAGCTGAGTGTGCCTGCAACTTCCAATAACTTCTGGCGCCTTCCTTCGACAACAACCGTGCAAAGACTTGCGGGAGTCGGTTTCACGCTTCCTTTTCTACGACAAACGACAAGGTTTGCTAGTTTGCAGATGAAAATGCGCCAATCTGTAAAACACTCTCGACAAAAGGGAGAGTACTGCAATATAAAATCACTATTGTTCCAAATTACTCGATTGTGGCTGTTTCTGTTACTATATATATATATATATATATTCTTTTGAACTTTTGGCTTACAATATTTAGTTAGCAAACAATAAAGCATATAGATCAGGGGTTAGTGACGAGGTGTCATACAATTCGGCGTATCACATAAAAGCCTAGGGAAAAACCCCAGTAAAAAAAAATTTAGAAAGCACTGACGTGAGGTCAGTTGGCTTAGGCGCTCTTGTAAACCATTTACAATTATTTAAATTTTGAAAAATCATATCTCCAGAACTATTAGCTTGTCGAAGTCGAGTTGTGATAACACTTATTTCATTGGAAAAATAGCAGAGTAATGAAGTCCTGGGCTCGATTTTAATGAAAAGTTCGTTTCATTGTAATCATATCCATCGTTCATTCGTCTTGAAAAATTGATCAGTGGATTTGTGAATTTTGCGTTCAATCTTCAATGCAGAGTGTCCCTAAACTCGATGATAACCTAGAACCCGACGAGGCCAATGTACATAAGTATGAGTAAAATAAAGAGAAAAATTAAAGTCACTTAGTGAAGCAGTAATAGATATTTTTCGATTTAACAGAGATTTTGTTCGATCCCCAGGTCTGAATTAATTATATTTTTTTTACTGAGGATGTATGCAAGAACCGATACAAAATCTATGATAACTGCAACAAAAAATTTATACAGCATCAGAAGGAATATAAGCGAGAAGATATATACACGATTTGTGAGAGTTTGCATTCGATCCGAAGGAAAACAATTTGAGTATCTACTCTAGTTTTAAAAGGATTTTAAAATGTTGTGATAATTGATTGTTTTATTTTAATTAAGTTCTCCACGGAAAAATTTTGACTTTATACAGTGAAATTCCCCCTCACGGACACCCCCTTTAGACGGACACCTCCCTTGAACGGACAGTTTTACGTGGTCCCAATTGACTCCCATATAATTTACATTGTGTAAGTTGTCTGTTGAACGGACATTCCCTTGAACGGACGCGGACACTAAGGTATGTTCTATTAACCGGACAAAACCGAAACAAAAAATATCGGTTCTGTTTCAATTATCTGTGGAAAGTATCGCTGTTAGTTCATTGCATCAAATGGGGCGCAATGGAAAAGAAGAGGAGGTTTCTGTGTCGCGCGCCAACATTAGTACCTTCAGTTCGGAACTTCCCCGGTTGACCGGGGATTTATCGATCCCAACTGCTGCACGAAACTCCTGAGAATTTAACTAGTGTTAGTTTGAATTCTGACGTTGTCTCAGAGAAAGAAATGTCCTTCTCTTATCAAAGAATATTCACCCAGGGATATCTTTAATGCTGATGAAACAGGTCTCTATTTCATAGCTCTGCATAATGAAACGCTAACATTCAAAAAAGAAAAATGTGTTGGTGGTAAATATCCCAAAGAGAGATTTACAATTTTGCATTGTGCAAATATGGCAGGGGAAGAAGAAAAACTTTTAGTCATCGGTAAAGCAGCTGAACCAAGAGCATTCAAAAATATAAACATAAACAATTTGCCTGTAACTTGGAAGTGGAATAAGAAAGTTTGGATGACCAGACAAATTATGACAGAGTGGTTGCTTGAACTAGATTGGAAAATGGCAAAACAAAATAGGAAGATATTGTTGTTTTTGGACAATGTTGGATCTCATCCAAAAGATATTCACCTGAAAAATATTAAACCCTTGTTTCTACCCCCTAATTGTACATCAGCTTGTCAACCACTTGACCAGGGAATCATAAAACATTTCAAAACCCACTACCGAAGTCTCATACTGAAACACCTGCTGGTAAACATTGAGACTGCCAGTACAGCATTCGAATTGACAAAAAAAATCTAGCCATTGGACGCAATGTACTTTGCCAAAACCTCTTGGGAACAAGCAAAGGAAACCATCAAAAATTGCTTCCGCAAAGCCGGTTTTAAACATGAAAATATGCAAGGTGCTGACCTATTGAGTCAGGCTCAGACTGTTACATATGATCCTGAAGATGACTTTCCACTCAGTGTTATTGCAGAGATTCTCAAAAATAAGAATTTCTTGGATATGAGTTTCAATGAAAACCTCAACGATTTTTTGAACCTTGATGAAGATTTATTTTTTGAAGATCCTGATTCAGAGCATGAAATTGGGAACTCACATGACACTCAAGAACTTTCCGGAGATTCTGATAACGATGAAGTACCAGGACAAACAGATGCTGTCCAAAATTATGGGGAAGCTATGACTTTAACCAAGCAGCTAAAAAGTTTTGCCCAGAATCATGGAGATTCAGAGAGTTTAGATATTCTGTCCAAATTAGAATTGAGATTTCTTGATTGTCTATTCAGGAAAAAAATGAGACAAACAAAAATTCAGGAATTTTTTTGTAATCAAATTGTCTCTTTTTTATCAAAATTTTTGTTTATCCTAATGATTCATCACATTGATTTTTCAGTTATAGTTGAATTTGAACAATGTTCACTTTCTTATACCTTTATATATATTGATTTTTATGTTCAATATTCTCCAATTATTATTTCTATGAAATTTTTTTGTGCATATGTATTTCTTTTAAGCGGACATCCCTCTTAAACGGACACCATCAAGCGGTCCCGTGAGTGTCCGCCCATGGGAGATTTTGCTGTACATCTTTGACAAGAAGAGTGGCTTGTGTTGTACCATTATGAAATTCATAGGTCACCTTTTGAATAATGTTGCCAAGTGTGTAAGTAGAACACTTTTCACCGCATGCAATCAACTGATAATTTATGGAACCAAAACTCGTCGAAACTTAATTTATTTAATATAGTTAACAATAATATTACATTGATTTGTGGTTCCGAACGATAGCACTGTTATTCAAGATCACATTATCATAAAAATCACTGTAAAATTGTGAAGTATTGTTACATATTGATTGGAATTGCGACTGAGAGTGTTAAATTTTAATATTTTTCGAAAAATCTCATTTGCACTTCACTAAATATTATGGGTTTTTTTAATTCAATACTTTTGTCCTTTCGGCTCTGACCGTGTACTAATTCATCGTTGAGTATCTGGGCACCCTGTATATTTTTAGAAATATTTTTTACTACCTAAAGGCATCTCTGCATTGCAAATAGAACTCTTTGTTTCATCCACTCATTTTTTGCCATTCTATTACATTTCCTAAGGTGGATAAAATCAACTCATTCACATACGAAGAAATTTTTTTTTCATCTTCTATAAATATGAACAAAAGTGAATTCACTAACATCAAAACAAGAATATTTCGCTCTCTTGTAGGAACTGTTGTGCGTAGCTTCCATCTTAGCAAAATCATATCCCCGAAAGAATTAATTTGTCAAACCGGTGAATGATTTCAATAAATTCTTATAGTAGAACTGCAATAAACGTCTTTTATTTGAGATATTTCGCTTGATAAAAAAAGTTCGTTAATTTAGGAATGTACTGACGTGAGGTCACGAGCTATTGCGCGCTCGTCCTAGATCCTCAACCTGTAATCTGGAACAGTGTAATACTAATACGACCGCCACGATGAATGAACAAACCTTCATATCAAATTGAAAATAACTAGTCACGGTTTTCTTTAGGTTTTGTTCGAAGGTCAAATTCCATTCTCATTAAAACCGATCAAAAGTAGGTTCATCAACTACAACGCTAATATGGAAAACTGTGAGTAGTTATTTGTAATTCGAGAAATATGTTTGTTCCTTTATCGAGGCGGTTGTATTAGTTTCACCCTATTCCAAACTACGAGAAAAGTTTTTACAACAAGCGCAAAAACGCTGCTCATCTCACATCAGTGCTTTTCTAAATTTTGACAACCTATGTTGGGTCATCGTAAATGAACAATTTTGGTTCATTTTCAAGCAACTAAAACTGAATTAATAAGTCTGCCGAATACGTATCTGTAAAAGCATCGAGAATTGAACTTTTTTACATTTTTCTTTTACGATTTTACAAAAAATTCGCATTTTCTGACGAATAATTCGCGGCTTTTTCTACAAGCTTGAATGGAAGTGCCAGAATATGGAAAATTCCCTATTGGTTCGTTCAACAATTCAATAAATAACCTTAAATAAATGAAAAAGGAATTATAACATCTTCTGGTGGAAGTACCATTTGTTTGAGTAAACAGATCCTACGGTAGAAGATAACTCGAAAAATAATGCTTCATGTTTAAATTATTCTAAATCGAATCATATGTGTCATATTCTAATTAATTTTTTGATTAATTTTTCTGTAGTATTTTTGAATTGTTTGATTGAAAAATTGAAATTGAAAATTTCATTCATCAAAGGAAACGTTGCTTTCTAGAACAATCAGGTATCAGTGATACTTTCAAGAAAACTATAATTGTCAATTTTAGATATTTTGAATCTATTATTTCCCGTCGACCAATAATGGCGGCTTATAGCGTATTGTCGCACTGTCTTGTATAAAGTCACCGTAGGGTCGGCGGAATTACAGAGCGGCCTAATCTCATTTATGGATTCCCAGCTCGATATTCGTAAATTGCAGACATTTATGCTAAACGATATTTCGCAATTTCAGTACGAGAGTTCAAAAAAATTCGAAAGATACTAAATCATTTCGGATGAAAATTCCATGAAATATATCGAGCACGAAATTACGAAATCGGTTCAATGATGAAAAATCCCATCTAGGATTCATTTCACACTTGATGTCATATAACCTCATTCGAGTTCAAGAAGTGCTAACCAACTGTTAAAAACTATTAAGCCGTTAAAAGATATCCATATACCCTATAATACATGGTCATATATTGCATTGAGAGATTGTTACATTTAAGCACACTTGTTCCTACTAGAATACCGAATTTTCTTTTCGCCAAAATGACCGTAGTTCTCGAATATCTAGCCTAAAATGGTCTCGACTATGGAGGGATACATGGTCAAAGTTTACTAGGTCAGGTCATGCCGTAGATGCAATCACATTCGGAGGAGATTACCAGGATTTTCATATCTACAGATGATCTCGTCTTGATATCTAGGATAAGTTTGTTATTGGCTCATATATGTCGAATTCGCCGAATAATTCAGCCTTTAGGAACACTTTAAATTTGGTTTCCTCAATAATTCCTATATCCGACCTATCAGAGATTCGAAAATCATTTGAATATGACCGGCTTTGCAAAGTTTCGTCGAAATCACCAAGCAAAACTGTTGAAATATTTCCAAAACTTTCTTTAGGGAACACAAAATAAAATGCTAAAATTGATTCTTCTGAAATGTCAAGGATGTGTTTCGTAACTGCCTATTGTATAGCAAGTTTTGTAGTTTTCACAAGTTGGTGATAAATTTGCATTCATTAGGATTATCCATTACGAAGAAATAAAAACATTTTTTTATGAAATTTCAATACCCGGTAACTTTGGAACGGAACCAAATTTCAAAAAAATGTGTAGGAAAAAAGTGTTTATTTTCGTCGAAGACTCACCCTGTATACACGTAAAGAGGAACAATAAAGCATTAGGCACTTTCACGAAATATACCTAGCAGCATAAATTGATCAACTACATCACAGTTTGTATGAATCGATAAGGAAATTCCGCAATCAGAAATCACATGAAGTTTTGGTAATACTTTTGACTCAATATTCAAAAGGGACATTGCCACGTAAACAACTGATTTCCAGGTTTCATTTAAAAAACTGAAGAAAGAAAATACAATAAACCATCAAATGGAATAAATATGAATTGTCTAGAAAAATTATGAATTTTGAATATAAAAAATTATGTATATGTATACTCTTATGTAGAAACATTTAAAGCTATTCCATTACCACAAATGTCTTAATCTTAAACGTGTAAATTTTGAATAAACTTTTTGTCATTTCATCATGGGACTTACATGAAAGGCAGTGGGTTATCATCTCATCCCTGTCACCCCAGATCACCCGGTTCTCCACCAACACAAAGATATTTGGTTTTCTCTAAGTTGACAATTAAGCCCCACTTCTCGTATTCTTTAATTAGTTTGCGCATCATGTATTCCATGTCATCTTTATCACCGAATACAACAATATTGTGAGTAAAATGCACAAATAATTGTATTTAAATGGGATATATTTAATATAAAAGAGATAGAGTTTTGATTTAATTGCAGCCAATATAAAAAATTGCTACAATTAATTCGTTTTATTAAATCAATTACGCAATATTTTTTTACAAATGTCACTTCATATTGCAACAATTATATGTTCAATTTTATTCAAATATTTATAGTTTTCTTCAAGTAAATGAGGCGAATAATATAATCTCACGAGATTCTTGTCTCAAGAAACTGTAGTCGTTGCATCAACTGACAGAATTTACGACAACCGTACCTTCGTTCTATTGAACAAATAAAAATGAAAACCTAAAACAACTCCATCGAATGAAGATATTCTCTTCTTCATCGAGAACAATAAATTGGTACCTTCTTCTCTGTAAATTATTTTTTTTAAATACCTTCTTTATTCAATTTCAAATCACGAAAAAGCATCTGCTGGTCACTGAATCTTACCGCCAGATGTATTTTTATTAAGAAAAATATTTAATTGATTAATTTTTCAGACAATTTGAAAAAATCGTTAAGTAAAAATTAAATTTCAATCATTGCATATTATTATTAATATATGAAAAATTCTTAGCTACTTACAATAAGATTGTAATAAGATAAGATGTAATTTGAAGATGTTCTGTATATAATGATATAACCTCGGTGTACATGTGAGATACCAGTATTGAAAATTAAGAATAAGGACTCTTCTGTAGATTTTGTTGATTGACGGCTGCTATGAAATTATGCAAACCTATTCGTTTCAACTGCAATCATATATCTTTTTTTTATATACCTCCTGCATCCTACAACTCTGATTTTTTGTTCTTCAGTAATTGAAATGCTCATGGTAATGAATGATTTCTTAAATTTGTTCACCATCAACTTTGACCTTAAACTCAAGCACTTTTATAGTTTTAAGAATATACACCTCAGATATTATAGATCTTATTGGTCGAGATGTATGGTTTTTGATTGCTTTAATTAGTTTTACCTAGCAACGAGTGAATGAGGCTTAATTTGAAATGTTATAAGAAGGATTATTTTTGACCTTTCTTCTCATGTGAAGAAATTGCACTTGTTTGAGCATGAAAATGAATAATGATCGTGAAAGGTCAACAGAATTTCGTATTTTTATAGAGCTCATTGATATTATGAAATTTCATTATCGTAGAATTTCAAGAATGAAAAGATGAAAATGTTTTCCATTTTCATCAGATCACTAAATTAGTAGGTGCACAGATCAATAAATCTTCATCAGGGCAAAACGATGGCACATACTTCACCAACGAGGAAATCTCGTACTGACTAATTCATTCTACATATACACATAATAATTGTTAGATTCTTGTTCAGCTGCTCTGAGAACGTGACAGACAAATGTGTGATTCACAATTTGAACAAGCGACAGGTGAGCTCGTCCTCGAACAAATTTTTGAATGGTGCGTCATATCTGTATAGGTGGATGGAAGAAATAGATTTTGCCAAAATTAGTGTAATAATATTCACCACATATTCGTTTAACAGTGACTATGAGGTCAGTTTTCACTTATATTAATCGGGTTGGCACTCTTTATTGTATCAATAGTTTGTTTCATCATAGTTTTAAGATAAGATAGATGGTTATTACAGTACTAATCATATAGGAGGACTATGAACATCATCACAACTGAGCCAACGGATAATGCAAAAAAGAGATATTCACTATATACGTCCTAGAAAGATATTTGTTGAGACAAAAGTAGAAAACTTCTTACCAGCCAGTTGGTTCTACACAATCTTTTCAAGGCGTATTTGAATATTCAAATTATAATCATCAAATTATATTTAATTTACTGAAAAATAAAATACTTAGCATCATTATCCAATATAACAAACTGCAAATGGCGGATGTTTGCCTCAACATTTTCGGCAGGTCCACCATGTAAACATATTTTGCATGTTTTTCTCATTGAAGGCTTTCATAGAAACCAAGGTTTCTATTAACACCGATTAACTGCTCAGAAGTTTCAGTGAAAACAAGCTACCTAGAAAAATTGAAATTGAATCTACATTGGTTTTAGAGGAATCGATTCCAAATTTCATCCATAAGGTTTTTTTCACGCAGCCTCGAACAGTGTACCTAATATAAAAGCAACGGAAGATAATGTGAAGGAATCAACGATATTATATAGTCCGTTCAATATGTAGGTACATTTCCAATTGTAGAATTCAAGTTGTTCGTACTGAAAATCCCTAGCTGCTGCTATCATTTCGTTCTTGGCCTAACGATAATCGATAATTTTCACATGTTTACCTATTGTTAATATTATTGACTCTGAGCGAATTGTTGGAAAAGTAAATCTCTGGTTCGAGTATTTCCGCAGCTTTATGCGCTTATAAAATAACTGAAATTATTCACGATACCTCTCGTCCATCAAAATGAGTACGCGAAGCCTAATACAGGGTGGCCATTTGAAAACCAAACAGACGAGATTACAGACTAAATAAGTTTTTTCGATAGAAATGCTCGGACAGGACGATTTCTGTTTCGCGGGGGACAACTTAAGATGTAGGTTACGGACGCATAGCGCCTCAACCCTTGCTACTACAACCCCCACCCCCAATTTTTGAATAGGGAAGATGGGGTGAGTGATACCTCAATTCAAAGATTTTTATACTGATTTCACCACAGTAATTGTTTCTTCATTTTATGCATTAGTTCTCGAAATATTCATGCGTTAGTTAATTTTATAACTTAAATTAATTTTTTGCGAATAATTGACATTTCGTGCGTCCGAAACACCAAAATTTCCGTACTTTTATTTGAAATTGTAAAACATCTACCACTGGGCAAATGAAGTCATACCGTACGTGTTAATGCTACTAGGGTCAGTTGTTTGACTAGCTGTTTTATTCACTGAAATCATTCTCCAACTGTACGGTATCAGAACGATTTGAAGTATTGATCTAAGAAATAAGACTTATCAAAGTAGAGTACATAATTTATCAAAACTCACATCAATTAATTAAATATTCAAATTGTGCACCATTAGCTTCCATACAATGAAATAAGTTTTGTTCGAAACGATGGCGCAGATTTTGCAGCATTTCTGGAGTGATTTGACGACATTCGTTTACTATACGTCTTCTTAAATCTTCTATGGAATCGGGCTGTGTAGAGTAAATTTTACTCTTCAAGTGGCCCCAAAGAGAGAAATCTAGTGGTGACAGATCTGGCGATCTGGCTGGCCATTCAGTGGGACCCCTTCTTCTAATCCACCGATTTGGAAATCTTTGATCCAGATATTCTCGAACTGGTAAGGCGTAGTGTGGAGGAGCTCCATCCTGCTGAAACACAATCTGATCTTCCACATAATTTCCAGCATTATTTTCAATAATTTCCGTCAAATTTGGATCAATTCTCATTTTTATGAAAAAGATATGAATTCAATAATCAACAAAATGAAAACATATTGAAGCCAACTGAGAAAACACTTCATAATCAAGTCGGAAATCGTCTCACGAATTGGGACTGGAATATTTCTGTGGCATCATTAATGATTTGATTTTCTTACCTGGTAATCTGATTAGAGATATGTACGTATTTGGACTCTTTGGAGATTTATATCGATCAAGTATTACCGTATGTTATTGGAAATACTGCAAATTATATCGAAGATAATTTAGATTGAGTTTCAGCAAGATTGAGCTCCTTCGCAATACGCTTTGTTTGTTCGACATTTTGATTAAAGATTTCTATGTCAGTGGATTTGAGGAAAGAAACCACAGTCATGGTTGTTTTGAAGCTCAAAATGTCATGCCATGAAAACACTACTTCATTTTCAAATACTTAGTTAAGAATATTTCGAGAACTAATGCATAAAATGAAAAAAATTACTGTGCTGAAATCAGTATAAAAATACCAAATGAGGTATCACTCACCCCATCTTCCCTATTCAAAATTTGGGGGTGAGGGTTGTAGCAGCAAGGGTTGAAGCGCTATGCGTCCGTAACCTACATCTTAAGTTGTTCCCCTCGAAACAGAAATCGACCTGTCCGAGCATTTCTATCGAAAAAACTTATTTCGTCTGTAATCTCGTCTGTTTTGTTTTCAAATGGCCACCCTGAATAGGTGCTACTGTGAATTAATTCTTCAGAGACTTTGTAGATATTACCGCATTAATCGTGTTGCCAATGAGTTCCCGGTAAACGCTCATTTAGTATCTAGAAGTTGGCCATACCATTTTCCGGTTTTTGCAGACTGTTCGAAGTATTCTGAGGAAAAAACTCCATTAACCTATAGCTCTTTGAACTAAGCAAATCAAATTTTGAAATAATTGTCTGTATAATAAGTCTTTTCGATATACAATTCAAGATTTGAATTGAATTCTTATAAAAATTATAAACGAACTCATGCATACTATGTATATTTTGTCTATCAAAACACTATTCAAGTATTTATATGCCATCAATAATTGAACTGACCAAGTGCTCATATGACTTATTTTTTATTCCAAAGAGAAAATTTCCCACAAATTTCAAGAAAATTTATGTAAATGTGAATTCATTATGGGCATTAATATTCTGACGATAATTTTGAAAATTTTATGGCCCACTATGATTACCATTTAAAAAAAGTCGATATTTGCGAATCTGGACATTTTATATCTCCAACACCACTTTTTACACAGGATGTCTCTAAATAAATGCGAAGAACTTTGGATAAATGACTACTTAGTGAAAATCAAAGAGGGTACTTCCTCGAAAACTTTTTCGAAATCACCTTACTTTCCAAATAACATCCCTCAGAAGGGGTCGACGAATTTTCATTCTGACATTATTTTTATATAATTTATTCATTTTCTGAAAATCGAAAAGTAAAGAAATTCAACACATTCCTTCAACTGAATAGTTGTTTTCAGGGATCTTTCAACCTCCTAACTCTATTATTAGGTGTTTACGATTACTATTTCTATTATATCTGTTTTTGTGATAAGAACATTCTGAAAATTTCATCTTCCATTCAACCTTTGATCAATAAGAAAAAAAGTTTCTCGTGGAAAATTTTGATATAATCTATACTAATCTCGGGATAAATAAAAATTTAGAATAAGAGTTCATCCGAATTACATTCAAGTTAACAGAATAATTGGCGATTGAGTTGAATAGTCTCTGAATGCGTTCATAGATGGAATACATTTTCTGTGATACCTTTTTGTCAGTCGGTTATTTGAAGAATTTAATTGTGTTTGGATTTCTGTTTCAAAAAAAGTTAATAACTTTTGGGTGAAGTAGTTTATTCAAATTCGAATATGGCATATGTGCATTTCTGTTAGGGTGGCATGGCGCTTGTACGCAGAGCGATACCCTGATCAACAGTTGCCTAATCGCAGCTTGTTTCAAAGAATATACCAGCGCCAAGCGGAACAAAGAACATTCAAGAAACGATGCTGATAGAAATAGGGTAGATAAACCGCAATCCTCTACCAAGATAATTACTGAAGCATTTAACACAACCAAGGACGTAGTTTGGTTGATATTGAAAGAAAATTTGCTACACCCCTTTCATATACAGCGAGTACAAGCATTTATACCTCGTGATTTTCCTCGACGAATGAATTTTTGCAATATTTTTGACGTTAGTCGTTTTTACTGATGAGGTAAGCTTTTCAAGAAATGATATTATCAATCATTTATGGGCAGAAAATCCTCACTAGATCGTGGAAGTAGACACCACGAACAATTTTCCATAAACGTATGGCTAGGCGTGTTGGGAAATTATTTGACTGGTCCATTTTTTTACCGACCCCATAGACGCTCAAAGCAATAAACACTTTCCGAAGAATAACTACCTTACTTTTAGAAGATGTGCATCTACAGCTAAAGCGACAAGCATATTTCATGCATGATGGAACTCCAGCCCACTTTGGAGTTAAGTGTTAACGTAAGGGGATACTTGAACGGTACATATCAAGATCGCTGGATAGGTGGAGGCCGTCCTAAGGCTTGGCCTTCTCGGTCTCCTAACTTCCATTCATTGAAGTTTTTTTTAAGGGGATTATTTTTGAATTTTGGTTCGCACGACCTCAATCCTCGATATCATTGATTTGAGAAATCGAATTGTGGAATCATGTATTATTATCCGAAAAACGCCAGGTGTATTCGATAGAAAAGGCAATAGACAATGAATTGACTCATGCGTTTTAGCTAGTGGTGGTCACTTCTAACATATGCTCTGACTTTAAATTTTATATTTATTTCAAGATCCATATTAAACAGTATAATTCAATTTCTTTTGATCCAAAAATCTAAACACAATTCAAATCTTCAAATAATTGAACTGGCACAAAGGTATCACAGAAAATGTATCCCATCTATGAATGAAATTAGACGCTATTCAACTCAAGCTTACGGCCGGTTTCTGAAACGATGATCATCATAGAAATCAACTAATCAGCTGTTAAATCTGCGGTCAACTGCCATTTGAGTTGCTGAAAAGATAATAGCAGGGTGGAAAGTCAGTTCAAAACGACTGTACCTCGTTTTGGGCTTATTTTGGTCAAAGTTGATTCACTACACGATTGTCAATCTGGATCGACCAATCAGAAAATAGAATGAAAATTGTGTGGAAGGGATCAAGGAATCATAGACTACCTAGAAGGAATTTCCTACCGTAATGGCGGACAAGAAGAAGGCATGGAAAATAAAAGTAATTTTTAATAATTCGTCGCATGGCTATAAATACGGACTCTCTCAAATTTCTGTTCTTTCTGGCTTTGGCGATATTGTAGAGTGAATCTTTTGGACTTTCAATATCGAATCGTGAATTTTAAAATGGGTTTCAATTGTTGTGTTAAAAGATGTTCAAGCAAATATGGTAAAATGCGTGGATACCATTTCCGTAGATTTCCACAAAGTAGAGAGGTGAGTGTAACAAATGATTACAAATTATTTATCCTCGTATATTTATATTTAACACTTTTTAGGTATTGGAGAAGTGGTTAACAAAAATTGGGAGAGAAGACTTGAAGGCAAAATCTTCAAGAGAAATTTATGACAATTACAGGGTTTGTGATAAGCATTTTTCGCCTGACGATTATATTTCTGCTAATAACAAAGCAAGGGAAGTATCTCAAATAGATACATTATATACATTATACTTGTTACATTTAAGATCTATTTTAGCATGTCGAAGAAATGCACTAATTTAACTTTTTTATGTAGACTATGAGATGGCAGTCGAATCAGGGGACTGGAATCAATTGACTTATGGAAGAAGAAGTACCACGAAGTAAGTTTAGAGTTATGCCTTATTTAAGAAGTGAAGCTATTTTAGCCTGTTGAAGAAATTTTGAAATTTCTCAAGCTTGCACAAAGCTTTCATATACATATTTTGCCAATAAAATTTTCACTATTCATATTTCTATTTCTCATTATAGTGGCCTCAGAGATAGAAATACAGAGTGTCAAAGAACTAGTACTTCGGAAATGGAAACCGAGGCAGTAGGTCAGCTATCTCCTGTGGAATATCTGTTAGAAGGAAGTATGTTGTAATTTTATGCCATTGATTATTGTTGTAGAAATTTGTATGTATTATTTAAGAAGTGAAACTCTTTTAGCCCATCGAAGAAATTTTGAAATTTCTCGAGCTTGCACAAAGCTTTCGTATATATACTTTGCCAAAAAATTTTCACTATTTATATTTCTGATTTCTCATTATAGTGGCCTCAGAGATAGAAATACCCAGTGTGGAAGAGCCAGGTACTTTGGAAATAGAAACCGAGGCAGTAGGTCAGCTGTCTCCTGTGGAAGATCTGGTAGTAAGAAGTATGTTTGAAATTTTATGCCATTGATATTGTTGTAGCAATTTTTATGTATTATTTAAGAAGTGAAACTGTTTTAGCCCATCGAAGAAATTTTGAAGTTTTTCTCAAGCTTGAATAAAGCTTTCGTATACATACTTTGCCAAAAAAAGTTTCACTATTTATTTGCTGTAATCGTATTGTATGATCTCAGGCCTACCAATATTTGTTTTCGTTGATTTAATTTTTTTTCCTTATTTATATGTGAATTCTTCAGAATTCCTAATTCTTTGAGGTAAAATTGATTATTAACACTTCGTGTTTCATGTACCAGGTTTTTGGTCTCTTTATCATATCCTTGAAAGTGTGTTCGATTAATTAAGAAAACATAATTATTTTGTTAAATGAATTTTTTCTAGTATGTTTGTAGATGCCAAATTATTTTTCTTATCTTATTAATTGTAATATAACCATGTCTTAATGAAAATATCACACATAATTTTTTGAATCGATAACGTTCACTGTGTTTTGAATTAATTGTGTTTTATCCATATTTTCAATTTATTTTGCTGTAATCTCATTGTAATTGATTGTAAGCCCAGAAATTACGCTAATGTTAATAAAATTCAGATTATAGCTTTAATTTGTCTTCTTTTCACGATAAAATCTAATTTCAATTGCATTTTTCTCTGAATTTGAATTGATAGAACTCTTTCATTTCCAACTTGATTCAAATCAGGTTGGAAATGACTTGGTTTCTATCAGTCCAATTTCAGCGAAAAATGCGATTAAAATTTCTCAATTTCTGAATAGCCCGCCAATACCCCCCTCTTTTACCCCCACCACAATTTCTCTACCTCCCCTGCTCCTTTTAGTTCGCTTCACTACAACATCAACCGCTAGTGTCGCGTTCATTTGCGCATTCACAAAAAATCTGCTAGAGTTGCCGATCTATATACTTTTATTTATCTATGAAGGATAGTCAACTAGGTTAATTTGATCTACGCCGTCAGTTGACACAGTGGTCAAATATTTCAGTAAATTGTATGTCAATCGTCATTTTGAGTTTCCGAAACGCAAATTAAGGCTAAATCAGTGGTCATTATGCATTTTGCTCTAAGCTAACTAATAATTTGTCATTTTGAATTTGTGTTTCTACGTTTTGATACGTGCTGATCAGCTTGTATTATAATTTATGATATTATTTGAAATTACCGCTATTAAAACAGAGATCCTTTCTGTATTCAATACTCTGATATAAATAATTGACCCTCTATAGAATGCGCATGTGTCAAAAAAACTCGCCCAATATTACATTCCTTTAATTTGTCTTACTTATAAGATAGTCTTATACACTTATAAGATAATCTAATCTAATTATCTAATATATATATGTAATTTGTCCAAATTATTTATGAATATATATTTCTATGAATTTGTCCCTAGAAGTTGAACATTTTACAGGTAAGGGAAAAGGTTAGGGAATGAGTATGAACGAAAGCATTGAATTCCTATGGTTCAACTTTTAAGGTTAAGGTTACGGCATAAGGTACCAGCCAGTATAAACGAGCCTTTACTTTCATCACATAAAGGTTTGAAAGGTCGAGTCTCATAAGGCATAAACTAAGATCACATGAAAACGTTTGCTGGACATTGTGACATCGTGCGGCCACAAATAAGATTCTTTTGGCCCATAAATGAATTGTTTCACACACAACAGACCTAAATATGCTCTATTAAAACACCACAACCAAATAGTTATTCTTATTATACAAGGAAAAAAGTATTACATTTTAGACTGAATTGATATTAAGATACCAAAAAAATGCCCTGAATAAAGATTAAATTTTGTTTTCGGATTTAGGGGATATCGTATTTAGGGTATAAGTTTTGACGAGAAATTTTTTATGAACGAACTCGTGTAGATTTATTATTTGGGCTATATCTAACATCTCTCGTTGTTCTTGCTACCAACGTTTCTATAGATATTTCTTGGGATTTCGAGGCAAATAACCTTTTGAAAAATTTCAAAGCATTTCCTGCTTTTATGCGCCCTTGTACAAGAAGAACAGCGTGCTTTTATTTTACCTGAATGTCTGCAATTTTCGAATGTCGAGCTGACGACGGTTCAAATCTATTGGATTTGACTTCCTCATGAAGAATTCAGGGTCAATTTTGAGTATGTCCATCCTGTTGCCCATAGACTATCTATCTCAAGATATGAGAGTTTTCATATTTTCAGAATAAGTTAATTGTATTTCGGTCAAGTTCGTTATAGGGTTAATTCCGACGAACTTTTTAGGAGTTCTATGCATAGAATATCCATCGAATCAAGTTGTTGCATGGAAGATATTTGAATGAGGTTGCAAAATTTCGTACGAATAGACAAGCTAGAATAGTTTTAAAATATTCCCAATTTCAATTTTTTTACTTAATACCTCATAAAATATTAGTCCTATTCAAACAAAAGTTTATGCATTTATCAACGTTATTGATACCTGAAATATTCTGAAATTCCATTGTCGTAGCTTTCTTTCACCAGAAGATTTTTTTCCCATTTACTTAAGGGCAGACAATCACAGACGAGGAGTCAAATTAACCTAGTCCGGGTTTCAAATATTGTGCTTTTCAGTCACTATGACTGATACAGATTTGCCAGTCTATGTACCAGTCAATATGTCAATTTGAATACATCTGAGAATGAAGTAAGCAGTTTTAAGAGCTCAGCTTGTGGAATATCGAGGAGTATACATATGAATATACAGGGTGTTTCAAAAAAAGGTGACCCCCTCTCTAGGATAGGTAGAAAACTGAAGAATAATTGAGGTTTGCTCAGTAAAAATATTTCGCAACGCCATCCGTATTCAAGATACAGGTTGAAGAAAAAAAATTATACACATTTTTTAAAATTTTGCAGAAACTACTGGCAACATTGTAATGAAATTTTATACGAATATGTTTTGGAAGCTGATACATCCAATGAATTCGTTTTTATGTCTGACTCTCGTAGAGGGCGCTAGTTACACGGTTCGTACCAAGTAGTATTGAACATAACTTTTTGGCACTCTTGTTCACCCGAACAGAGTGCCTATCATTTTGCCCGAATGTCTGTAATTTTGGAATATCGAGCCGAAAATGGTCTCAATCGATTGGGTTCGACTCCCTGATGAAGAATTCGTGGCGAAAGTTGAGTCTGTCCGGCCGGCCGGCCGTATCCTCTCTAGCATCCAAAAGGAATCAGCTAGAGTTTTCATATTTTCAGAATAGGTTAATTGTCCAAATATCTCGGTCAAGTTCGTTATTGGGCCAAATCCGTCGGATGGTTCAGTAGTTATGAGCATCTGAAATTTTGTTTCCTCAATAACTACTAGAATATCCATCCGATCAAGTTGATACTTGGAATGTTATTGAGGGAGGCTGAAACGAAACGGCTTGCAAAATTTCGCAGAAATCGTCCCGCTAGAAAATTTTTTAAAAATTTTCAATACTCTATATCTCCTAAGACTTCATTTAGATTTAAATAAAAATCCGTATATATATTGAGGTTACCGATGTCTTACTCATCCTCAAATTTCATTGTCGTAGCTTTTCCCCTTCTGAAGATATGATCATTTTTTTCATTTACTCACGAGAAAAATAGAAATGTCATGAAGTCCGAGCTTTGTCATTGAAAGATTTGCCATCACACATCGATATTTGTTTGACAACTGGCGGACCTAGATATCAGTGTCAGTTGGCGTAATATCAATCAAAATTTTCATAGAATTCATAGAGGTAGAATTCGATGTCGATGACGTTGTCAAAATTCAGAAAAGGACAGACGTAATATTAATCAAAAAATTTTTTATCACAGAGAAAGAATTTGATGGCGTTGTCAAAACTCAGAAAAGCAATGACGTTAGTTTTTAGGAGAAGCATAGAACAAAATTTGGTGAAAATTATGAGTAGTTATTTTCAAATTGAGATAAAGGTTTGTTTATTCATTAGGCTTTCATATTTGCATCATATTGTCCCATAGTACGGAAAAAGACTATTTTTTCACCCGATCAGAGAGCTTATAGATTTGTTAAGGTTTGAATATTTACTCGCAAGTAGCTCAACAAGAGCGCCAAAGCAATCTGACCTCACGTCAGTGCTTTCTAAATTTTTTAGTATTAGATTTATTGAGCAAAATTTCAAACGTACTTATACATCATTCAATTCCACACAAAAAAGGTACTCTTGGTAAAACTCGATACTGTGTACCGTTTTCGGAGTATTTTGATTTGAAAATTATGAAGTAATAACCGATTAATTCTACACGGCAATAGCATTTTCCCTGAAATTTCAGTTGCCATGGAAAACTGTCTTTCATTTAATAGTTTATTTATATAATAATAATTACATTTCCATTTGTTAAATTAGACATTGTATGTAAAATGTACTCAAATTTTGAATACACTGACATGTTATTAACCTTAGGAAAGTGTTTAGGAAACGCTAGTGCAGCTGTTACGCGTTATGCAGAAAAGTTTCCACGAAGAAACTTTCGAAGTAAAAATACATTTAGAGCAATTGAACGACGTGGTCGAGAAACTGGGAGTGTGAGACCTAAAAAAATAAATTCTGGTAGGCCAAGAACAACAACAACCATTAATAAAGAAAATATGATTTTAAATTTAGTTGATCAAACAGTTAGCGTAAGGGATGTGGCAAGACTAACAAATACGTCTTCTTCAAGTACTTAGAGGATACTTAAAGAGCAGCAGCTACATCCCTATCATTACCGGCAAGTCCAAGAGCTGTTGCCAGATGATCTACCGGTTAGAATGGATTTTTGTCAAACACCACAAGAGAGGACAGCCCTCAATCCAAATTTTTTTAAATGTATTCTTTTTATGGAAGAGGCCACTTTTATCCGACAAGGTATGTTTAACTCCCATAATGCACACTATTGGAGTGATGAGAATCCACATGTCAAAAGGGTAGCACATTACCAACACTCATTTAAAGTTAATGTTTGGGCAGCAACTTTTGGGCAATAAATTAATAGGTTATCACATTCTACCTGGAAATTTAAATGGTGATATGTACCTGGACTTTTTAAGTAATCACTTATTATATATTAGAAAATTTAACGGTAAACGAGCGAAGATATCTATTTTTATGCACGATGGAGCTCACCGCACTTTGATAGAAGGTGTCGTAATTGGTTTAATAACCTTTTTCCGAATCGAAGAATTGGTAGAGGTGCAGAAGCTCCGATTCATTGGCCTCCTCGGTCATGTGATATTAATCCCTTGGATTACACCGCAAGATTTGAAAGATAGAATACAACGTCACTTCAATGGTCTCACAGCTGACTCCTAACTATTTAGAAGATTGATGGATTTTTTGGGAAAAAGGATAGCCTTGTATTTGTGAAAACGTAGGACATTTTGAACACCTACTGTAATTGAAATCATATTTGTTATTAGCCTTTTTTGAATTTTCTGACTTTTTGTTTGATAAATCCAATTTTTATCATTACTTCATACGAACATCACTTCATCACTTAATTCACTTCACTTCATAATTTTTAAATCAAAATACTCCGAAAACGGTACAAAGTATCGAGTTTTACCAGGAGTACCTTTTTGTGTGAAATTGACTGATGTTTAAGTACTCTTGAAATTTTGCTCAATAAATCTAATACTAAAAAAGTTATGTTCAATACTACTTGGTACGAACCTTGTAACAAGCGCCCTCTACGAGAGTCAGACATAAAAACGAATTCATTGGATGTATCAGCTTCCAAAACATATTCGTATAAAATTTCATTACAATGTTGCCAGTGGTTTCTGCAAAATTTTAAAAAAATGTGTATAATTTTTTTTTCTTCAAGGCCCTGTATCTTGAGAACGGATGGTGTTACGAAAATTTTTTGCTGAGCAAACCCCAATTATTTTTCAGTGTTTTAACTATCCTAGAGAGGAGGTCACCTTTTTTTGAAACACCCTTTATATTCTTTTGAACTCATGAGGAGTGAATATGGAATATGAATTTTGAAGAAACTGTGATGAAATAGGCGGCAGCAATTGGTAGTGATGGAAGTAACTTAGTCCGAGGAATTTGAACATCGAACAGAACTGAAGGAAAACTATGAGTGGTAAATTTTAATTTGAGATAAAGCTCTAATCATTCGTCCAGAAGGTTTCATCAGTATCACAATGTTCCAGAGTACAGAAAAATACTTCAGAACAAGAGCGCAAAAGCTCCTGACTTCAGGTCAGTGCTTTACTAAAATTTATCAAAAGTTAATTTGCCTTTAAACGCTTTAAAATATAGGAAATATCTATCGAGAAGAAGGTAGCAAGAACCGTAACAGACGGTGGATATAATCCAAATAATAATTCTAATCAGAGGAAGTATTGGGTGATAATTTCTTCAATATACTAATCTATCCTTTGTGGATCTACCACCAGATCAAATTCCAGACGAAAATTTACCGGTATTTCTATGAGCAACGCGATGGTAAGTTTCTGGAGAGAAAGTGGTAGTTCCAACTGTAGTCTAATTTATATATCATCGAAAAATTGAAACTGAACTCCAGATATTTCAACCAAAAATTCGATTGAATAAATTCACTTACCGAATTCATTAACTCAATCACATGGAAAAATTTATTGCTTTTGAAACCACAGTTCATTTTTTCTCAATTGGAGAGCATTCAAATGTTCATTCTATTTAGCAATAACCAGGAAAAAACGATATTTTTTTGGAATTCCATTGAACTCCTTCATCACTACAAATCCAATTGTCCTCTGAGGAGATGGGATTTTCTTCAGGTCATTGTAATACATAACAATATTGTTTTTCACCTATTCTAATCGAAAAAATTGAGTTCCGAAAATTTAAGAGCATACATTAGTGCTCGTACTTCAAAATTATTCGAAATCGGGAATGCGAGCTGCATTCAGAGGTGGCACAAAATATTTCCAATGTCCCCAAAATTGGATCACGTTATTTCATTCAAAATGTGACAAGTGTACACACCATGTTCTTAGACATCTTAATAAAAATTTATCAAAGTCAGAGAATTATCGATGTATAATATATATACAGGGTGGCCATTTGAAAACGAAATAGACGAGATTACAGACGAAATAAATTTTTGCGATAGAAATGTTCGGATAGGTCGATTTCTGTTTCGAGGGGGGAAACTTAAGATGTAGGTTACGGGCGCATAGCGCTTCAACCCTTGCTACTACAAACCTCACCCCCAAATTTTGAATAGAGAAGATGGGGTGAGTGATACCTCATTTGAAAGGTATTTTTATACTGATTCAGCACAGTAATTGTTTTTTCATTTTATGCATTAGTTCTCGAAATATTCTTAACTAACTATTTGAAAATGAAGTGGTGTTTTCATGGCACTTGTAGTGTTTTTTTGTGAAAAATCGACATTTTGAGCTTCAAAACAACCATGACTGTGGCCTCCTTCCTCCAATCCACTGACAGAAATCTTTAATCAAGATGTCGAACAAACGAAGCGTATAACGAAGGAGCTCAATCTTGCTGAAACTCAAACTAAATTATCTTCGATATAATTTGCAGTATTTCCAATAACATGCGGTAACACTTGATCGATAGAAATCAAAAAGTCCAAATACGTACGTACATATCTCTGAACAGATTACCAGGTAAGAAAATCAAATCATTAATGATGCCACAGAAATATTCCAGTCCCAATTCGTGGAACGATTTCCAACTTAATTATGAAGTGTTTTCTCAGTTGGCTTCAATATGTTTTCATTTTGATGATTATTGAATTCATATCTTGTTCAAAAAAAAATGAGAATCGATAATTTTTTATTTATTACAAATAGATCATTAAGTTGGCTTGCTGGTTCTTTGACATGTGAATTATTCTTAGTTTTGAATCGAGACTTGTATGTGTTTTAATTCATTGTTCGACATGGTTTATTCAATTGCAGAGCGGGTGAAAATAATTGCACTTTTTTTTGCAAACAATCAATGTGCGAATAGAACCGGAGAATTCTTCAATCAACGAGATTTAGATAAAAATGTTGTTTATAAGTTCAAAATGTCGATTTTTCACAAAAAAACACTACAAGTGCCATGAAAACACCACTTCATTTTCAAATACTTAGTTAAGAATATTTCGAGAACTAATACATAAAATGAAAAAACAATTACTGTGCTGAAATCAATATAAAAATACCTTTAAATTGAGGTATCACTCATCCCATCTTCCCTATTCAAAATTGGGGGTGGGGGTTGTAGCAGCAAGGGTTGAAGCGCTATGCGTCCGTAACCTACATCTTAAGTTGTCCCCCTCGAAACTGAAATTGACCTGTCCGAGCATTTCTATCGAAAAAACTTATTTCGTCTGTAATCTCGTCTGTTTCGTTTTCAAATGGCCACCCTGTATATGATTGGAATAAATATCTGTCGATTCAATTATCATGTGAATAATGATTTATTATCAATATATCCTAGTCTGCCATATTGGATTGGTCCTTCATTGTTCTTTTCATGTGACACTTTTAAATAGTTATTCCCGTCGAATTTTTTTCGTAAAATAAATGTAATCACCGATATAAATTTTATTCTGGTCTGAAACAAGAAGGAAAAGAGTGCTCATGTCTGGTTTGAGAAGAGCACGTAACTTGAAAAGACATAAGAATTAATAACGTAACCGTTTTTGAAACAACTCAATAATTTGATATAATTACTCACCTTGACTGAGTCGTAAACTCCTTCCTGAAAATGTTTGGTATCTCCCTCGCCGTGTATTCTAGAATATAGAAAATATTAAAGGAGTATAAGAAATTCAATGAATCAATTGATGTTATATCACAAACGGTCCATTTTTTGTACGAAGTGCTCACTTTCCGGACGCTTTTTCACAGAGAAAACAGCATCTCCCGGCCTAGTCCGGAAAGTACTTCCCAGACAAGGCCAGAAAAGAATGACGTCGTTTGTGTCATTGTGAATATGAAAATCTTGGTAAGTATATTTTTAATAAATGCAGTTGATCATTACCAAAGCAACCGAGAATACGGCTGACAGTTTATATGAAATTGGTTTGAATCCATGTTTTTTTTTTATCGTAATCGCAAGAAAGTATGGAAAGCAGCAGCGATAGTGGCAATGAAAATGTGCCTTCGGAAATTTACAATATTGCAGCCGCTGCTACTGCAAAATTATTACCCGAAAAAACAAAATCAAGGTACGAAAAGTTTTATGATATGTTCAATGAATGGATGGATACCAGGCACTGCGAACCTATAACGGAGGATGTAATTTTGGCTAATTTAGCGCATCCATCAGAAACAATCAAATTCACTGCTCTGTGGAGCATGTCCTCCATGTTGAAGAGTACGATTTCAATGAAAAATAATATAAATATAGCCTCATTCCCAAAAGCTCTCGCATTCCTCAAACCAAAGAATGTTGAGCAGATAAGCAAATTTATCAGGGGAGCTGATAATGAAACATTGAATTCTGAAGGTGATGTTAACAAAATATAACGATTATAGGATATAAAAGTATCAACTTAGTTTTAAGGTAACAACAATTTTTGGGTTAGCTGGCGCGTGTAAAAGTATTGACAAAAATGTCAAATGATTTAATAAACGATAAAGAAGACGTTGTTAGGAATTTACTTGATTTTAATTCTTCTCTGTTGATCTGGCAACGTAGCATACTCCGGTGTCTGCGTACACCTTATCAAAATGATACATGTGTACTATTCATTTTAACTCATTTTTATATTCATTCAATTTTCCATTTTCACGAGATACATATCGTCAATTATAACAATTAAACCATTAAACTATTAAACAATTAAACTATTAAAAACCATTCTATTCTTTTTCATATTCTTAATATACAGTCCGCTAAATAAAATACCGAAATCAGAACCAGCAATTTATCAAACAGACGTGTTGCTTGTGAAAATACCGGATTCCAAAACACATATTGAGAGAACTTTCGTAGTAAGCGGAAAAGTAAACCTGCTGTTGTATGGAAAATATTTATCTTTGTTACCATCTGATATACATAACAGATTATTCTTGAATTACAAAAAAAAGAAAATGTTCGATTCAACCTGTTGGTATCCACACTTTTGGGAATCTCAGAATGGAAATTGCAGAATTTACACATTTACCCAATCCAGGCTTCAGCATTCGTAGAACTTCGGCGACGTTATTTGGTGACAATGATAGAAACATCATGAATTTGAAGAGACACTGTGGCACACAAAAATACGCTCTGTTTCGAATTAGGTCAATACCAACCAAAGGAACAAGCTAGATTTCGTGCCGGCTAAGGCACAAACAATCATCTTCTTACACTCAAATTATTGATATAAAAAGCTATAGAATATAAAGGACCCTTAGTGTTGGTATTCGTCGATAATGAGAAAGCCGTCGACATAATAGATCAGAAAGAAATGCTTAGAGCTCTAGCCGATTATCGAATATATGACCGATACACCACTGTGATAAACAATATAAAGGGTGATTCATTCAGAGGTACATTAAAAAAATTAATAAACACAATTTTATTTCATAATCTTTGTCAACAAATAAAAGAACCATTCTTTACAATTATTTTTTAAAGAGAATTTCTTTCAAATGCTGACCTCGACTACGGTTAACAAGATCCATTCGATGACGCGTGTGAGTATTTGGGGTGATATTTTTCCAATAACTCTAGTAATATTGGCCTCCAATACCTCAATCGGAGCCGGCTTGTCCATGTAAACTTTGGACTTCACATAACGCCAAAGGAAAAAATCAAAGGTGTGATGTCACATGATCTAACTGGCCAATTCACTAGTCCGAAGCGTGAAATGATCTCGCAGTAAAGCCATGATTTCAAGGGCTGTACGGCAAGTGGCACCATATTGTTGGAATCACATTTCGTCGAGACCAATTTCAGGAAACAAATAGTCTGCTATCATGGTGCGATAACGATCACCATTCACAGTAGAATTCCGGCCGTCCTCTATTTTGAAGACATATGGACCAATTTTTCCACCGGCCCATAAACCACACCAAAAAGTGTTTTTTTCAGGTTGTAATGGCAATTCTTAAGACCCTTTTTGTTCATCACTCCAGATTCGGGCATTTTGTTTGTTCACAAACCCATTGAGCCAAAAATAGGCCTCTTCAGTAAACAAAACTTTTGTCGACAAGCTTGTCAAGAGCCCAACGACTAAAACTTACACGATTTGGTAGGTCGGTCGGCTTTAGTTCTTGAACTAATTGAATTTTCGAAGCTTTGAAAGAAAGATACTTACGTAAGATCCGCCAAGTCGTTGAATACGAAAGACCAAGCTGTTGAGAATGGCGACGAATCGACACTTCAGGGTCATCACGTACACTCTCTCCCACCGCCTCTATATTCTCTTCACAACGAGCTGGAAGTTGTCTATTCGGTCGAGTATTATCCAATAACGAATATTGAGTCTCGAACTTAGTGATGGTAGAACGAATTGTGCGTTCGGTAGGCCGATTATGTGGCCCGTAAGCCGCTCTAAGTGCCTGAACAATTTGTAGACGCTATGCCGGGCTAAGTCGTTCTTTATGAAATGTTAGACACTACTGAACAAGAATACCACTTCAGTTCACACAACGCATGCGCGATCTGCAACTAAGTCCCCAGCACAAAGAGTACCTCTAAATGAATCACCCTTTATGTGAATCACTTACAGCTTGTATCAGACTACACGAAGACATAAAAATCACAAGACACAAAAGAAATAAACATAACCTTAACTTCACAAAGCGACTTTTTTGGGTGTTAATTCATTTGGTGCTCTTCATTCAGCACTTCGCTGCTTTGTTTCGAGCTTATATTCAAAACACTACGACTCGTTACCATCGATTTCAAGAAGTTTTGATCCTTCCGATTAACGATGTCTTTGCAATGCTCAATTCGATCAACTCTTTGATCTTCAGTGAGTTTGTGTGGTACAAACCGCGAATTAACCTATAACACATCAATAACTTTCATCAACGATTTTTGGTTATTTTCGATTAATTCAGGCACTTATTCGATGTTTACTTTCGATAATCCGGTTCTAAGACGGCCTGATCCTTTGTCATTATCCAGCCTCTCTATACCCGATTTCAATCGGAAAAGACAATCATCACCATATGCATTTTGTAGCATTTGGCGCGTTTCAGTAAAAGTTTAACCCAAAAATCAATTGCATCTTTATGTTTGAAACTCATTTTCCTACCGATGTAGCAAACACACTGACATTTGAAACGCAATTTCTTTTGTTGTATGCATCCAAATGTCATGAAATTTATATCAGTTGTCCACTGAGGGTCTAGTCTAAGCCATCTATATGGGTGAAATATTATATCAGATTGCAAAAGTGGTACTATTGTTCGGTTTCTGTTGTAATGGAGAGTGTATTGACCATTATTATACATGATAGCTTCATAATTTCATAAGTGTAGAATTTCTGTGATTTATCGGCGAAAAATTGGGATCTTCAGAGGCTCTTCGGTCGGGCAATTTTTTACCATCAATAAAGTTTTGCATATACCGAAAAAACGGAAGTCAGATGATGCAAGGTCCGGGCTATACGGTGGGTACATCACAACTTAACAACAGAGCTTCTCCAATATTTGCCTGGTCCTCAAAGATGTACTATGTAGTTTCGCGTTATCATGATGAAATGCAACACCGTTTCTATTGCCGATTCTGGATGCTTCTTGTGAAGAGCTTATCCTAATCTGATTAATTGTTGAGAATAAAGGTCAAAATTGTTCGTTTCGCCAGGTTGTAGCTACTTATAATAGGCAGTTCCTTCCAATCCTATCATACACTAAGCATCACCTTTTTTACCGTCGATCCAGGTTTCGATGTAGTTTGTGGGACAACCCATATTTCATCGCCTGTGATGATTTGTTTCAAAAATGGTACGATTTCGTAGCATTTCAGTATCGTTTCACTGATGGTTATTCTGCCAATCAAATTTTTTTGCTTCAATTCCTGTGGCACCCAAACATTGAGCTTCTTTTTGTAAGCATCCTCTTTTGAATGACTTCAAACTGCCACGTGAGTGATTCCTAATGCCTCCGCTACGTCCTGACAGCTTGAATGCCGATCTTGCTCCACCAGTTGCAGAATTTCATCGGCTTATTGAGTGACTGGCCGACCAGAGGAGGAGCATTTTGAAATCAAAATTTCCGGAACAAAATCGAGTACACCACTCCTGGGCCCGGCGTTCTCACCGTGAACCACACAACATTTTCGGCACGTTTTTGCAGTTATTTACCTTTATTGTAGTAAAAAAGCGCCACATAGCAAATTTCTTCATAAATTTCATTCATTTTCAAATGATTATAAATTTTCACGCAAATGGTGAAATTTCTTCGAGAAAAATGTTGATTAAAATATATTTAGTGTATAGTGTTATATTAGTTTTACACAATTGGATTAGTGTTGCTCGTAATATAAGTATGAACACAATCTAGTGACAAATATCGCGGAGACCATTTTAATTATCTATTATCAAATATACAGGTAATGGAGGAGTGATAATGCTAGTACTCGATGTTGCCTGAAGGGTTGAAAAAATTAACGTAAACTTAAAAAATTCAAAATTTTGAAGGAAATCGATTCAAAGAGTCGCGAAAACCTTGCAGGCCGTTGGTATATCCGAAAATAAAAACTTTTTCCGATTACCCATACTTATGCATTAGGATGGATTCCGCTTGATCTCAAAGTTACTTCATTTATACCTCTTTGAGTTTAGATGTAGATTAAACCATCGACATCAGTTCATCGTTCACAAATTTTTGAGTAATTGCAAATGCATGTTATAGTGAAGGGAAAAAACATACGCATACCAATATTGGTGACATTTTTTTACATACCTTGCAGGAATATTTCCGTTCGAAGTGTTTCTGGGTAGTGGAAGATTTCTATTTGTACCATTCATTTGTTTGCCGTCTTGCTTGCTGAAAAAAAGCATCTAAATGAAGCAATCTTTATTATAAATTTAAAAATAAATGAGAATTTTTCTCAAGATCTTTTTATTCAATAGATATAAGAAATACACGAATACGTGACTTAAGTGAAGGATTGAAGAAGGTAATCGAATTGCTTTTCGTGATAAAAAACCCAATATTATTATTGATACATCTGAATTGATACGATATTTAGTATTTAGGATTATTTGTCCCGAAACTCAATGATAACCTGATACCGGGCGAGAAGCCAATAACATAACTCAATTATTAATGAAATAAGGAGAAAAATCCAAGTCACTTAATGAAGCGATAATAGAAATTTTTCGAAAAAGTTTGGCGCTGTCAGAGCGGGACAGTTTGTGATTTGGCTTTCCGGATAAGAAGAAAAAATAGTGACGCCGATGTTCAGTAGAATAGAGGAGGCAGTATCGAAAAGGGGGTACACCCGGACATTTCATAATTTCTGACTTCCGGTTGCTTTAGATGAAAGTATTCATCATCACATAATATGTCAGTAGTCGTAATTTCAAAGCAGTGTATTAAAAATCGCGCTACCAAACAGCGAATTTAATGGATAATTCTGTTTTGGTTTGCATTCACCATGAACAGTGAGTATTTCACCAATTATTCACAAGGATCGCAACAATTTTGGGTCACCAGTTGTCACTTTTCAGGGGATGTATGAGACAAAGTGATACTTTATGCACTACGTTACCTTGATTTCAACAGAAATAAATTTTTCGAAATAACCCTTAAAAGGCCGCCGAACACGACAGAGCCTACTCTCCAAACGGCCTCGAGCCAATCCAAATTCAACCCATGTAGGGGAAGGTTGATGAGGCCCAAAGCCAGTTGTGTATTGATTTAGCTCAAGTCCAAACGGCCTCAGTCTGTTAGGCTCTATCGTGTATGGCTGCCACAACAGAACACTTAGATCGGGGCAAATTCGAACTGTTCGGAAGTGCTCCAAGTATGATTGTTTATCTACACCACTCATACTGAGTAAACGTAAAAGAATGGGAATCAGAGGTAGGGAACATACCTGGCACCAAAGCCAAATCCTCAGTAGAAAGTTGTGCTTGTGGGGTACCTTAGGTCAAAGTTCTCTGATCTATACTGTTTGTTTTGTTAATTAATGATTTGTTAATGTCTTGAATTGGACCTAACAGAAGTCACAGGATTCGTAGACGACACGAATAAAGTTATTGGATGAAGAACAAGTCAAATGTTCGAACATGACTCTGTCACGATTGAACCCCGGCCAGCTCGATTTTACAAATTCAAACGTGCAATAAAAATAAAAAGGAAAATGAACAAGAGAAATTCTAACTTTCTTCCTCTCTACTTGTACGAGGGTCAATAACAAAATTTCAATATATGTAAATTTTTTTTCGTTTTTATTTTCTGATCGTCGTCCAATCAATTTACCATTTCCTAATCTAGTTGTTAGTGTAAATCTGATTCACCACTTAAAATTTAATAAGAGCATACAATCGTATTGCTTCCAGGAAAACAATTTCAAAGTTTTAATTTCTTCCAACTGTAAGGTTATACTTAGCGTGAACTGGCACAAATGTTTGCCCAAGCTTGCAGGGTAAGGGATGGCACCTTCCTTGGGGTTGTAAGGTCCTAGAGTGTAACCTAGATGATCTGAGGATCTAGCAAATCTGGAGAATTGCCAAAACTCGGTGATATCGTTAAATTGTCGGATTGGAAAATCGGCCAATCGTACACTCAGCAAATCGGGAAAACGGAAAATCGGACTGGTGCTTCCGTACAAACAGTTGTACTTGCAGTGCTGAAATTTATTAATTTGAAACAACCCCATTTAAGTATCAAGTACCTCGGTTACCTTATAACAACTCAAAATCCGAATTAATCGAAATAATGGTGATTCCAACACCACTCCTGTTGTTGTTCTTCGGCGGAACAAACATTCACAAATCCCACCCTTGTGGTCGAGAAAATCTAGTTTCAAATGTTTTATTTATTTCAAGAAGTAACAACAGCATCCGTTATAATCGTTATAATAATGCATCGAGGGAAGGACGAGATCGTACCAGTCATATGGGAGTTGCGCTCCACTACACTGGACCTATTGCGCGGCTCCGCGCGAATTTTAAAACGTTCGATTTCGAGCGTTACAACTCTGCTTTTGTCTATGACAGAATTAAACGCTGATCAGCTATGAATGAATTGATTTTGAATGAATATAAGACAACAAGTATTATATCCACAAGAGATAGATATGAAAGAGAAAGATAGGTCAATCGCCTTGGAGCATACCACTAAATTTCTGGGACTGTACATTGATGTTTCTAAATTGGCATTATCATTTGGAATGGCTTGGCAAGAAATTGAGCACATTGTGCAACATAATGAGAATTTTGGTTAATTACTTTAAAAATGAATGTTGCAGATATGTTTATTTCGATAACTTTGAATGGAAATGACTGTCAGATGAAAAAAGCATAAAATCAAACAGTCATACATTATATCATTACCATCTTCACCAATTTTTTCTCCTACTTCATTCCAAATTTTATTTTAAATACGCAAAGTATACGACAGTTTTATTGGGGTTCGTAGTTTCCTGACTGTTCTCGGACAGTCCTCAGTGTGCGCCGAACTGATGCGTAATAACTCAGGATTTTGGACCATTCTGGGACTGTCTTTTATGAAGGTAAGTAGTTATGTTTCTGTAATAAGCTAAATTATTACGTTTATTATATTGTGATTGATCATCATGGAACTTTGAGGAAAGCAGTAGGTCAAAAAACTACATTCAACTAATACCAACGTTTCGTAGATATATTTCTACTTCTTTAAGGCAAAGTCGAATTTATGTTTCACACACAAAAGATCTTAATATTAGCTTGTTGCATCTTTTGTGTGTAAAACATAAATTCGACTTTGCCCTAAAGAAGTAGAAATATATCTACGAAACGTTGGCATTAGTTGAATGTAGTTTTTTGACTTACTGCTTTCCTCAAAGTTCCGTGAAAATCAATCACAACATGTCTCTACAGGAAAATGATCTATCAGACCGTTTATTATATTGTTTCCAGACTTTCACTAACAGTGAGAATACATAGGCCAAGCATTAGGACTAAGAGACAAATCTAATAAGGAGTTAAAATTGAGATTTATTTTGTAGTTTCTAATCTTACAATCCATAAAAATGAATGATCAACAAGATGGAAACAAGAATTAATTGGTATTGAGATTATAAGACTAGGTGATATTTTCTTCCCCTTTAAATGGAAAATTAATTCGATAGGTATAGAAAGAAGAGCCAGATTTCAATAAATTACACAAGGAATCGAACACATAGATTTTGAAAAAACTGATTGTAAGTATTTTTTAGATGTGAACAATTGGTATATGAATCTGGTTAAAGGATTTTTTTGTATGTGCATCTGTTGTGGTAATCTATATAGCTTTATAGATCAGAATTTGGATTTAAGCATTTCTCTATAGTTTTTGTACCAGAAAGTAATTTCTTGTATATATGATATTTCTTGGCGATTAATCTAACAGTTTCTTGCCAATGAGTGTTCACCATATATAATAAAAAATTGTTTATAGAACTAATAGCTGTTCTGTTGTGGCATGGGTACAGTAATGATCTGTTATTACAGAGTTGGTTTTCTTTGAAACTCAGAAATGTGTTATTAAAAATTCAATTGGGCTGATACTGAATCTATATTTCCTAGAATCAATTTTATATTGGGAATATTAGTCTGTATGCTCTATTTTATTGTATTCATCATTTTCTGTCCTAAATTGCTGAGTCAGCCTAAAGAATCAGTAAATAATTATGCATTGTATTCAGCCTCATGAAATCAGATCGTTGAATTCATATGTATTCCTAGGTGATTCTCGCATTCAAATTTGTTGTATTGCCGGTAAATAAAAAAGCTTCTTCATCTTTGCAGAAATTCTTATTTCATACCCACAATACCGAATCAATTTATACCTGAAATATAAATCAATACAATTATGTTATAATAAAAACTAGTTATTCAGAGATCTCAACCTGAAAATCTCCACAACATATTACTGACCGCAAAGTCAAACTGGCAATGCAGTTAAGCATAAAATTTACGTGTACCTATAGGTAAGGGATTACTCCGAATTCTGAACTAGTTCATATTTCAATAACTTATACTATCAATAATATTCATGTGTTGAGGAACCACTATACGAATATGGGCGGTGCAACAAAACACGTAAACCAGATCTATAAAAATGTTTGGTTCAATAGTACCCAACTGTTTCTCTGAAACATTAAATTTTTGGTTTGTCTAGTTGATGAAAAGTTTATTTTGAACATTACAGAGTTGAGGATTCTGCTTTTGTTTATAATAATTTCTGGTCATTGTAATTTCTATGAATGGACATTTACGTATATTATATTTTTAATAAACATATATTGTCGCCGATCAAAATCAATTCAATGGTACAAAACTGAAATTAGTTGCAGCGTAATAACAAAGGCTATATAAATGTTACTACAATATGACATTTAATCAGTCCTATTAGTTCAGATGTTTCTGAAGAGAAATTAGCACGACTGAAGACAGAACTTTCAAGTAATATAACATTTTTGGAGGATGAAAGAAAATGAAACAATGGAATAAAACAGTTTATTATAGTTAAATCACCTCTTTTTAATATATTTTCCTATACAAAATTGCATATTCTTACTTTCATAAATTTTTGATTCGATCTGTAGAGACCATAATTGCCACTTATGTGATCACACTTTGATTATCATTATTTCCTGCTCTTCATTTGAAATTTTATGAAACTGAACTGTTCCATTCGTGATTTTGTAACAAATCATAATTACTTTTTTTTTATCCTTCCCATTAGAAAAGTTTTATGACATTACTCAATGCAACCTTTCGTTTAATTTCTACTGAATTTTCTATTCCTTTGATAAAAAGTGAACAGCTATTTCTAGATTTTCTAGATTTCTAGATTTTCAGGTACCATATGAGGATTATACCCAGCACCCTTTTTGAATTGTTGGTAATACTTGTCTAGTGGATTCAGAAATATTGTAATTACATATCTATTCCATATAGCACATATGGTTAATACTTACTAACAATCATTGAATTATTACATTCATGTATTTATTGTCAAATGTACCGTCCTGTAAACACTTGATAATATTAATTTATAATCATTTAACTTGATACCAAGTGAAGTGTGGGAAAATGGTAAGATTATTAGAAAATATATGGTTTCTTGTTTTTTGTTGATATTAAGAGAAGCAATTTTAAAACATGAGTAATGAACAAAACTATTTCTCAAATTAAAAATAACATTCTGCGGTACTGCCCACGAATAATTACTTTATTATATTAAAATATCCGCGTTGATTAACTTCTACATTTATATTCATTTGGGTATGTTCATATCGCACAGGATGTATATACTTCCTATGTGTCGATACTTATTCCTCCAAAACGGGAGATTCTAGGTTTAAAGCCAAAAATATACACACACACACACACACACACCTGCTGTGGTCCCCTGTGTTATAGTTAGTTCTCTTCTATTCTTTCCTCTCTTGCATCGGTTTCACAGTTGCCTTGCCCAGAAGAAACCGTTAAGCAAAAAAAAAATAAAAGAAACATTCTTTACAATTATTTTTCAAAGATAACCTCTTTCAAATGCCGACCTCGACTACGGTTAACAAGATCCATTCGATAGTTTCGATGACGCGTGTGAGTATTTCGGGTGATATTTCTCCAATGACTCGAGTAATATTGACCTCCAATACCTCAATCATAGAAAAAAAAAAAAAAACCGGCTTGTCCATGGATTTCAACATAGCTTCCAATGTCAAAAATCTATGTGAAAAATTAGCCAAGATGTGTGATGTTTGTGACTGTGATCTACATTATTTAAGTTGTTTTAGTTTCTCGAAAGACGAAAAACTTAAGCATTTATGGAGGAGGGCCATTCTGCGAGATTTCATTCAATAATAGTTTTGTTTGTGAGAACATTTTGAATCCGATGATATAATTAAATTTGATAAACATTTGCAAGCCGATGGAACCATTAAATTACTTTCTTTAAGATTCCCAAAATTGAGAGAAGGCGCTATCCCAAAAATTTTTCCAAATTTACCGATCCTCAATGTAGAAGGAACGCAAATTTAACTAGGAATAATAATAAAGTAGAAGCTTTTTTGAGTTCTGATTTGATCAAAGATTTTAAAGACTTTCTTGAAAATCATTCGGCTAAAATTGATATATCTGGTTGGGAAATTGAAAAATGCGATAACGCAGTCTATTTTTATATTTTAAATTATGAAAAATCATTATCGGTTGAAATTTCTAAACAGATTAGTGAAGCTCTCGAAATCAAAATATTTAATATAATTTCCGAAAATGACCTAAAATGGATACTTCCTCCTGATCTGATTCTCAGCAGATGGTCTCAAATTACAAATTTGCTCTCGTTATAAAAAATGTGTCTAATGAGAAAACAAGTAAATTTACATCAGATTTATTGAGAGATTCCTTGACCTCATTAGAAGCATTTTTATCAGATGAGAATAATGAAAATTTTGACCAACTACGGCAGCTAGAAATTGTTACTGATCAATTGAGGCAAATAAGTCGAAATATTTGTTATATATATATATATGTATAGAGAGTTTTATTTGAGTTGATTTTATTTTGAAAGTTATATTTGAATTCACATTTTATGGCGAGAGATGGTCCTACACCTCCCCGTGGTTCTTGCTGGACAATAAATTGAATAAAACATCATCCAATTTGCTTTAAACTCAATTTTGATTAGTATTTGTATTCAATTTATTGACTGAGTAGGGCATACTTCCATCCTTTTTCAGATATTCATCGAAAAACACATTTAATGACATAAGAAAATGAAATGGTACGTTCGAAACATCGTATCTCTCAGCTAAGCGTATACCTCCCTGACGTCGTCTTTTTGCGGCGTTGCCGCTTCAGGCGCCAGGCCATGTGTTAAGACGGCCGTGCTTGATCTAACCGGCCAATTCACTGGCCCGAAGCGTGAAATGATCTGCTCGCCGAAATGCTCTCGCAGTAAAGCCATGGTTTCACGGGCTGTACGGCAAGTGACACCATCTTGTTAGAACCACATTTCGTCGAGACCACGGGTTTCGATGTCGGGCAATAAATCGTCTGTTATCATGGTGCGATAACGATCACCATTCACAGTAGCATTCAGGCCGTCCTCTGTTTTAAAGATACATGGGCCGATTATTCCACCGGCCCATAAACCACACCAAACAGTTGTTTTTTCTGGAGTTAACGGCAATTCTTGAGACTCCTCGGGTTGTTCATCACTCCAGATTCGGGCATTTTGTTTATTCACTAATCCTGGCACGACAAGGGCCTTTGAAAATTAAATGAAAACGAAATAGAAAAATTAACAATGAAATTCTGATAAAAAATGACTCGAAAAGAGAATCGAATGCTGGAGCATAGCCTACCTGGTTTCTCAGTACGGCTGAATTCTCTGTCCATGCACTCGCAAGCTATAATAGTCACTTTTTTCACCAGAGTTCCAATTTGTAGAAATCAACGAGAAATTTATTGCGAATAAAGTGTGGCACTGCACCGAACGAGCGTCGACGTGTGTGTTCGAACGACGACTTCGTACCATTGTCTTTGCTCGACATAGGACATATGCTCCAACATATGTTACGCGTCCATAGGGAAAGAAATGAACAAACGTGGGCCGCACGAAACGAGCAAGCAACTTGGAATAGAAAATAAATGAATGCAACTAATAACATTGAGTTGCAGTAACATAACCGCCCACCTAAAATAGAATATTTTATGAAACAAAGCAAATATAAAATTGAAAAGATATCGAACATAAAGCAAAGAAAATATATACATATATACATCAACATACGTCATAATTACTGAAGAGGTAATGGACACAATTTAACCACTGATCTCTGCAGTACACCTTGAGTAGTCCGAACAGTAGCTACTCTAGCTATTTTATCAGCGCCAGGATGCAAATTTTCAATGCGTCCAAGTCGCCAGCGCAATGGAGGAGTTGATCATCTCTTATCAAGACTATTGCACCTATTGAATAAGGTGGCGAGTCACTATTGAACCACTTTTTTCGTTGTTGCAGGTATTCTAAATTCCATCTTTTCCAAAAATCCTGATGGATACGAGTTAAAAGCTGCCAACGCGATAATCGACCGATAGATAGGTGAGATAAATCTGGTTCAGGAATAGCAGTTAATGGAGCCAAAGTAAGAAAATGTCCTGGTGTCAGTGCAGATATGTCATTCGGATCATTACTAAGCGGACATAGAGGGCGAGAATTGAGCACAGATTCAATCTGTAAGTGGACTGTATAAAACTCCTGTATGACCTGTTGAGACAGAAGGAACTGTAAAGTCTGAGCACCTGGATGCAGATATATTTTATGGAAATGCTGAATAAGGAGCTCAGTAAGACGATGAGATGAAGGAAGCAAAGCTGGGTGTTTGTGATCATAGGCCAGACCAGAAAAAGACAGACGACCGCCCACCCTGAGAACACCATCTTCTCCAATAAATGGATTCAATTTTCGAAGTAATTTAGATATGGGATTTCTCGAGATGAGATTATCGATCTGTTCCTTGAACACAACCCGTTGAACCTGTTTTATAATGAAGAAAAGTGCATCTTTGAGATAAACTGCGGAAAATCTATATATCCTAGGAGCCTTAGAGTTCTTCATGAAGTGAACAAATCTGAAAATGTAAGCTACCATAGAATCAGACCAAGCAAAAATATCATCTATTGTAAAGGCTGATTGGTAAACAGAGGAAACCATATTAATAAGCTTTGATAATAAGAGACAAGCACACAATTCTAGTCGTGGAAGTGAAATTCTCTTCAATGGGGTGACCTTTGATTTACCACTTACGAAAGAGATGTCAATGGAGCCGTCAAAATAGAAAAACCTGAAATATACCACGGCTGCGTAACCACGCTCACTACTATCTCCGAAACCATGAAGTTCGCAACGATAAAATGGTTTCGATGCAAGTTTCCGAGGTATCTTTAATTTACCCAATTCGGTTAATTCGGATTTAAACTGATTCCAGCGACGGCTGACATCGTCTGGAAGTGTATCATCCCACTGCAAACCTAATGTCCAAATATGCTGGATCAAATGTTTAGCAAGAAAAGTAAATGGAGAAAGGAAACCCAAAGGGTCGAAAATTCGAGAAAGTTCTGAAAGTATGGTACGTTTGGTACATACCTGCACAGCAGTTTCCGCAAAATAAGAAAATTCGTCCGACGAAGAAAACCACCTCAAACCGAGAATTTTGACTATCGGATCTATATCAAAATCCAAAGAATGGTGATATTGATGATCTAGAGGTATGGTTGAGAGTAATTGAGAACTGTTACTACTCCATTTTCGGAGCTCAAAACCACCACAATTCAATAAGGAAATCAGTTCCTTTTGCAACGTTTTTGCGTCTTCCAAATCATCACAACCTGTAACGACATCATCGACATAAATGTCTGTGAGCAAAATTTTGGATGCTTTCGGAAAACGAGCTTCCTCATCCTTGACCAACTGTGCCAAAGTTCGAAGGGCAAGAAAAGGTGCTGGTGCAACCCCGTACGTAACGGTATTCAGCTGATAAGTTTTATGGGTTCCGATGGAGAAACCGCCACAATATTCTTTGAAAGTTTCGATGTGAATTTTGAACTAATATTTGACGATACATTTGTTTGACATCAACTGTGAAAACGAACCGATGAACACGAAAGTTCATCAAAATGACAATAATATCCTTTTTGTAATTTAGGACCTATCAATAGAGCATCATTTAAAGATAAATGACCGGGTACATGAGCTGACGCATCGAAAACAACCCTCAACTTTGTAGATGGACTGTTTGGTTTGATTATACAATGGTGAGGGATATAAAAAGTATTTTCATAATCCGAACTCGTAGAAACTAATGACATATGATCTTTTTCTAAATATTCCTGCATGAAAGTAGAGTATTCCCTGTATATATTCTGGTTTTTAATAAGTTTACGTTCAAGGGATAAAAAACGACGTAGATCGAGAGAATATGTGTCACCGAATGAAAGAGTTGACTGATCAGGTTTAAATGGTAATGCCACAGTGTACCGTCCAGATATATTTCTAGAATAGTTCTGAGTGTATAAGTTCTCACAAAATTGATCTTCTGGTGATACAATGACATTCTCTGAAACTTCTTCAAGTTCCCAAAATCTTTTCAACGAGGAGTTTAAACCTGATTCAGACAATGACAAATGAAAATTGTTAACTGATATGTTAGGTGATTGAATCTTTCCAATGAAAACCCAACCAAATACTGTCTCAAGTGCTGTTGGTTCCAAACCATTACCCTCGATACGACCCGGTCGAATTATTAAAGAGAATATATCCGCTCCCAGAAGAATATCTATTGATTTCGGAATAGAAAAGTTCGGATCTGCTAACTTCTTGTTATAGACACAATTCCAAAACGAATAATTTACGAAAGAACTCGGCATTTCCGCACAAATCTTCGGAATCACGACGGCATCGAATGTAAATGATGGATTTATTTGACCTGATGGGCGAATAGTACATTCAGTGCTGCAATTAGCAGAAGATGAACTTTCACAAATTCCATTTATCGAAAATGAAGCATCACAAATTTTCAAGCCTAATCTATTTACACACGATTGAGTTATAATATTTATTTGAGAGCCTCCATCTAACAGAACTCGGACCTTCTGATATCTACCCCAAGCATCACGAATTTCGACCTCAGCGGTTGCTAAGAGAACGGTAGAATTTGAAGAAACATTGGTTAAAACCTGAGCTGAGCCTGAATCCGATGAATTTGCAGCATTGAAATGAAACGTCTCTGATGAAGAATCATTCTCCGCATTATTGCGCATGTGCAACAGGGTATGATGCTTTCCGTGGCAAGTACGACAATTTGACTTTGAAGAACAATTGTTAATCTTATGTCCAGAATGGAGGCAATTTTGTTCTTCACAGTCTTGAACCGATCTTGAACAGTTTGTTCCAAAAAAGATGGACATTTGTAAATACTATGAGCTAACTTGCAATAATTACAGGTTATACGTTTCTTGAATGATTCAGTTTCCGTTTGAACGAGAAGAGTCGAATTTCTTTTATTCATTGAGAGAGAACCAGATTTCAAAACTGGAGAATTCGAAACTGAATGAGTTTTCGACGGAAGAGAAAGAGCTACTGCCTCCAAGGCTATACACTGATTTGTCAGGAAATTTCGCAAATTGACAAACGACGGAATATCGGTTGAACATTCTTGTAATTCAAAACGTTTGATCGTTGCTGAATCTAATTTCTGAATGAGAATGTGAAATAAAACAAAGTCCCACTGGTCAACGAGTAAACCTAATACCGATAAGTTTTCCGCAAAAACTTCTAGAATTCGCCTAAGGTCTTTAGCTGAATCACCCTGTAGCTTTGGAACATTACAGATTTCCTTCCAACACGTATTAGCGAGAAGTCTTTTATTTTGATATCTTTCCGCCAATGTCTGAAAAGCGCTTTCATCATTTTCAGCAGTCAATGGAAACCCTTTAACTAAATTTAAAACATGAGAAGAAAGTGAACTAAGGAGGTATTGAAACTTTTCTATTTGACTCAAGTTAGAATTTTCATGTACCAAACTTTGGAACATATCGAAAAAGTAGGCCACTCTTTATAATTCCCATTGAAAATGGGCAAAACTATCTTTGGAAGTTTAACATTTGGCGAACTGATAGAGCAACTGTCTTGGTTTTTACTGGAATGTTTACTACAGGAAATAAATTAACATAAGTTGTTCTGATGGTGTAATAATTATCCATAAAGGCTGTTCGAATGACCTTCTCAGTGGTTCTCTCTGGTTCTTCGGGAGATACAATGATAGAAACAATTGACGTATGTAAATTTTGAAAGTCCACGAGAATATCGTCAAGTATTTCACATCTTAATTTGAATCTTACATGTAGACTTTCATCAGTGACAGCGAATTGTGCTAAATTCAGAATTTCCTCGAGATCGTCAATAACAATTTGACGACGAGCTTTGAGTTGTTTCAATTTTGTCGCCATTATTATTATTCAAGGTATACTGCAGAAAACAATATGAATTTTGTTTTGAGTAATTCTGAAAAAGAGTAAATAGACTAACCGATTGAAAAGAACTAAATTAACCAACAAAGCAAACAATTAAGATTGAATCTACAGAATTGAAAATCGAGTTGAAAATAAACAAATGAAAATAATGAAATGTAAATAAACAAAAACAAGAATGTCTATCTTTGTTTATGTTTTGAATCAAGGTTATGAGCATAGATGAGAAAAACAAATGAATAGCTGTCTATGTTCTCAGGTGATGAAAGCTAAATTCTTTTAACATGCGCAGATATTAAAGGATTTATGAATGTGTTCGATATCTTATCAAGTTTTTGAGGTTACGTGAATAATTGACAGATTGAAATAAATGCAAATGAAAAACTAAATGAAAAAATTCCAAAATGCTTGATCGCAATAATTTTGAAAACGCGGTTCGAAAATATCCGGCTCGAAGGACCAAAATGGCACGACAAGGGCCTTTGAAAATTAAATGAAAACGAAATAGAAAAATTAACAATGAAATTCTGATAAAAATGACTCGAAAAGAGAATCGAATGCTGGAGCATAGCCTACCTGGTTTCTCAGTACGGCTGAATTCTCTGTCCATGCACTCGCGAGCTATAATAGTCACCTTTTTTTCACCAGAGTTCCAATTTGTAGAAATCAACGAGAAATTTATTGCGAATAGAGTGTGGCACTGCACCGAACGAGCGTCGACGTGTGTATTCGAACGACGACTTCGTACCATTGCCTTTGCTCGACATAGGACATATGCTCCAACATATGTTACGCGTCCATAGGGAAAGAAATGAACATACGTGGGCCGCACGAAACGAGCAAGCAACTTGGAATAGAAAGTAAATGAATGCAACTAATAACATTGAGTTGCAGTAACAAATCCATTAAGCCAAAAATGGGCCTCATCCGTGATCAAAACTTTTTTCGAAAAGAATGGAGCCTCTGTAAGCTTGTCAAGAGCCCAACGACTAAAACTTAAACGATTCGGTAGGTCGGTCGGCTTCAGTTCTTGAACTATGTAATTGAATTTTGTAAGCCTTCAAAGAAAGATCCTTACGTAAAATCCGCCAAGTCGTTGAATACGAAAGACCAAGCTGTTGAAAACGGCGACGAATCGACACCGTCGCTATATTCTCTTCACAACGAGCTGGATGTTGTCTATTTGGTCGAGTATTATCCAGTCACGAATATTGAGTCTCAAACTTAGTGATGGTAGAGCGAATTGTGCGTTCGGTAGCTCGATTATCTGACCCGTAAGCCGCTCCAAGCACCCGATACACATTAATCGGAGAACGCCCATTCTCGCAATAAAGCTGAACAATTTGTAGACGCTGTGCCGGGCTAAGTCGTTCTTTATGAAATGTTAGACACTACTGAACAAGAATACCACTTCAGTTTACACAACGCATGCGCCATCTGCAACTAAATCCCCACCACAAAGGGAACCTCTAAATGAATCACCCTTTACATACCAATGCTTATTTCTGTTTCTATAACTTTTTGAGGAACTGCGCACGAATACTTTCTACAATTAAAAATAACAACTCACAGTTTTCCTTCAGTCTTGTTTGAAACCCAAATTGCCTTCTCTCGAAAACCAACCAACAGTAAGAATATCAAAAAGCATTTAGAAAGTTATATATTTCTTCCAATAGATGTCTGTGACTTCTGAAGTAAGCGAAACGATCGCGAAAGAACCTCAATATAATCTCTTGTATTTCATCTACGAAGGTAAAATTTGAGAACAACTAAGACATCAATAACCCCTGTTATTTTCGTTTAAATATATAAATTCAAACAAACAATTTGACCGAAATATTTGGACCACTAACCTTTTCGGAAAATATGAAAAGTAGCTCATCATTTTCGGAAAATAGAGATTATACAACCGCCTATCCGAAAGGACATTGTCAATGTTGACAACTTCTTTAGGAATTTGAATCTAATCGATTTAGACCATTTGGTACGATTATCGAAAATTACAATTATATGGGTTAAAAGATAGCACGTTGTTTTATTCTTTTTTCGAACTAGAACAAGCTCGCAAAAATGCGAATGAGCTTGTCAAATTCCAAAAGTTTTCGACAAATTCTTCTAATCGCTCCACAAGGAGCATAGCTCTTTTAGTCATTGAGTTCCGGATGTGCTTTTAGTAAGGGAAATTCATAGAATTTATAATTTTAATTTTACCTACTTCTACGAATGATATTCATATATTATTGTTAATCTAAGATATACAGGGTGGCCATTTGAAAACGAAACAGACGAGATTACAGACAAAATAAATTTTTTCGATAGAAATACTCGGACAGGTCGATTTCTGTTTCGAGGGGGACAACTTAAGATGTAGGTTACGGACGCATAGCGCTTCAACCCTTGCTACTACAACCCTCATCCCCAAATTTTGAATAGGGAAGATGGGGTGAGTGATACCTCATTTGAAAGGTATTTTTATACTGATTTCAGCACAGTAACTGTTTTTTCATTTTATGCATTAGTTCTCGAAATATTCTTAACTAAGTATTTGGAAATGAAGTGGTGTTTTCATGGCACTTGTAGTATTTTTTGTGGAAAATCGACATTTTGAGCTTCAAAACAACCATGACTGTGGCCTCCTTCCTCCAATCCACTGACATAGAAATCTTTAATCAAGATTATCTTCGATATAATTTGCAGTATTTCCAATAACATGCGGTAACACTTGATCGATAGAAATCTCCAAAAAGTCCAAATAAGTACATATCTCTAATCAGATTACCAGGTAAGAAAATCAAATCATTAATGATGCCACATAAATATTCCAGTCCCAACTCGTGAAACGATTTCCGACTTTATTATGAAGTGTTTTCTCAGTTTGCTTCAATATGTTTTCATTTTGTTTATTATTGAATTCATATCTTTTTCAAAAAAATGAGAATCGATAATTTTTTATTTATTACGAACAGATCATTAAGTTGGCTTAAGTGTTCTTTGACACGTGAATTATTCTTAGTTTTGAATCGAGACTTGTATGTGTTCTAATTCATCGTTCGACATGGTTTATTCAATTGCAGAGCGGGTGGAAATAATTTCACTTTTTTGGCAAACAATCAAAGTGCGAATAGAACCGCAGAATTCTTCAGTCAACGACATTTAGATAAACATGTTAATAGGAAGTATGTTTTGGAAGAAGTGTCAAAGTTTCAAGAAACCGGGTCCGTGGCTAATATAAAAATGCTCCAGCCTAGACGAAACATTTTTTTATATTTATTATCCATTTTTATGATTGAAAAAAAATTATTTATAACCATAATTTCATTGCCTACTTGGATGTTAATATTTCTTGAATGACTAATTTGACCCACGACGAACATGACTTCTGAAAACAACCCTAGTATGTCCTCCGTGCTCTATATTTGCAGCAAGTAGTGCCCATAAAACATTTTCGGAAAAATTTCAACACTCTCACTTAGCTTTATTATTCAAATTATTGGATAATTGCAGAGATCTTAATTCCTAAAAATGAACGAAAATACCTATTTCAAATCTCGATATTCGATGTTGAATTATTTGAAATTTGGAAACAGAATGCTGAAAAACATTACTGTGCTGAAAAATAAAAAAACTCAATGTTCTTCTTTTTCTATATTCGAGCTGACCGGAAAAAATCAATGAGCCAAAATAATTTCACATTGCCACAGTTTTTTGAAATAATTCAGAATTTTGAATTTGAATGATATGAAAAATTTCACCTTGTCTATGGATCAATGAATATTAAGAAGACATACTTAAAAGTTTTTTCTTATTGGTGAATTATACGTAATTTTTTTTTAGTTTCGAATTCCATCGCTTTGTATATTCGAACCATTTTTTTAGAATCTTTCATTTTTTTAAAACCAAATGTAGGTTATAAGTTTTTCTTTCCCGTTTCATAGTGAAACAAGTGAACTACCGAATATGTGCGACCTCAACCAAATTTCAAAAACAAAGTTTCAGGTTCAAAAACAAAGTTTTTAAAAATGAATTATCTATTTCCTGTTACAATGTATACTTTATTCTATGACAGACAATTGAACCTTCAACCCAAGAAGTTCTTCCTAAACAGCTTTAATTTAATGAGTGCAAATAAATCATGTGCAATATACCTGCGAAATATTTGATGATCTTGAAGGTAATTTAAAAAGACAATTGTATGATCCATATTACCCTGATCTTATATACAGGTTCATATTTCTACACTGAAATGAACACATATCATGAATAATGGAATTTCTTTGAGTATTTTGGGGGCTTCAGACAGCCACAAGGAAAATCAACGATCTTGAAGAAAAATGACGATCAAAAATTTTCTGAATTTAACAATCTTCCTCACTCAAGGTAATTCAAAATTTTTTTCCGAATATGTTTGAAAAATACTGCACTTCAAAACTTCTAAAATTATTCAATGGCTTATTCAAGGCTGATTAGATGTATTGAACCAATTAAATATTTTTGAAGGAAAGGACAATATTTATGAAATGATTGCAGATTAGTGGAACGGCAAAGAATGCATCTGATGTACAAATTTTCCTTGAAAATATACTTTCGGTTGAGCCGGAATTACCCATTTTTATTTGATTGATATGGGGCCTTTTGTATATCTTTTCAGATGTTGAAAGAACTCGGACTTTTGAATTCGTTTATCGGATCTAGACTTCTGTACACGCGAACAACTCCTTGGTAATGAACTTCTTTAGAGTTTTTTTTTACATAACCGTAAAAAACGATCGAATAAACAAATTGATGTAGTGTGAATGCGTAGTTAGTTATCAGAGTACTGTTGAAGTGTCAAATTCAAATCAACATAAATTACATTGAGTGGTTCATTCAAGTAAAAGATATCGAATTATTTAATCGAACAGGTCTATTCTTGAAAGTATAATAATAATAAAAAATATCTAAAATTGACAATTATAATCTTACACTTTTCGATTGTAATCTTTAATCGAAAAACGTAATATTATAATTGTCAATTTTAGATATTTTTGAAAGATATCGTTTTGAAATATTAAAATACAAGATTATCTTACAACTGGGAGTGTCAGAAATTTGCTAAAACTTGGCAAACCGCGAACCGCAACTAACTCCTGAAACAGGTCAATTTTTGTTTCACTTTCACCAAATTTTTAAGCATTTTTGAAGGATTTTTGTTGCACCCTGTACTAACCCCGTCAACCTTCTAAATTTTTTGAATAAGGAGAGTGGGTCATGTGGTACTTTTTTGGTAAGCAGAAATTTGTATTTGTCATGGCTCATTTACTTTGAGACGATGGTACGTCATGAAATTTGTCACCAGTTGTTCATGACAAAACTATAATGGTCGACTCTCAATTGGTGACAAATTTCACCAGGTACCATCGTCTCAAAGTAAATAAACCGTGACAAAGTGTACATACTGAAAACCTCTTGAAACTAATTAAAAAAAAACTTAGCTGTTTGAAATGTCCTCATGGATTGACTTTAGAGGTTTCATGTAGTTCCCTGCTAGTAATTAGCATCATGGCCAGTTAGAAATTTTTTAGCTTTTAGCTAAAATCACGTGTTTACTTTAAATGATCAAGATGGTTTCAGTAATGGAAACTACGAATTATTGACAAATGTGTACAAATACGTCGAGTGTATATACAAAGAGTGATTCAAGAATTTTCTTATAGAAAATGGCACATTTCAGTAGGTTAACGACGGCTATTTTTACATTTGATTCAGTTTTTCAAAAGGATTATTCTCGCTAGTTTGTAGTGTATAAATTTAGCTATTCCACTACTAATTATTGACAAATGTGAACGAATACGTCGAGTGTCTATAAAAAGAATGATTCAAGAATTTTCTTATAGAAAATGACACATTTCAGAAGGTTAACGACGGCCATTTTTACATTTGATTCAGTTTTTTAAAGGATTATTCTCGTTAGTTTGTAGTGAATAAAATTAGCTACTCTACTTGCAACATTAAGTTGTTCCTCGTTTTCACAGATTTTGTACACCAAACCCAGTATGTGCGTGTTCGGATTCCCGAGCTACTTCAACATTTGCAAAGATATACTAGAGGTCCCAAACAAATTAAAGAAATTGGGGGTCTTTCAGGGTTGACTGGAGGTATATTATGAACAAAAAATTGACACCAGTTTTCGCCATTGAAGTTACCTGCAAAACTTCAGACTTACACCTTAGATTAACAACGATACATGCCACAACACTCAAAAATCAGAAAATCATAATGATACTAAGAATAATATTAAAGGTCTTTATTTATCGAAACATAATTACAACTTAGAACAATTATAAATTCAAAGGCCGATATTTAACTCGCACAGTCTTGGACAATTTAGATAGTTTAGGGTATAATGAAGTTAATCTCGAAACTATGAGTCTATTCTTCCATATAACCCAAAAAATCAGTGCACTAACTTGAACGCCACACCAAGAAAAGAAAATTCAGAAAACACTGACGTAATGTCAGGAGGTATTAGGGCTCTTATTAAACTACTTGCGAGTATATATTCACTTTCAAAAATCACAATCTCATCCACATAATGATAGAAAATATAATAAGTTCTGTACGGTTTCGAATCAAAGGATCTCTAGGGGAAACCAAGGCACGTAACCAATACACTATATCAGGTATTTGATAAATGTAGGACATAATGACTCATATCATAAGCATGTAATTATCTCAATTTCAAAAGATCATATGTCCGGAAGTATTAGTTCGTCGAGAATAGAAATGTACTTATACTACATCAGAAGAAAAATTTTATTCAAGAAGTGTAATTTGAAGAAAAAAATTTTACCATTACTCCAAAACTATCGATCGATTTTTCCGAATAACATACTCGTCCGATATATTCGTTCCTCAAACATACTCAGAAAATTTCAAATGTCTAACTCATTCTGTTTGGATGTAATGGTACCTAGGGACGGACAGAATCGATTTTGAGCAGGGATTCTTCATCAGTGAGTTCAAACAAAATGATTGATACCAATTTTACTCAAATATTCGAAAGATACATACATTTGGGAGAGCTAAAAAATGACAACAGTGCTGTACGAAAAGAAAATAAAGGCCATGTTTCTAAAACAGCCCACCTCAGACAAAGAAGGTCATATAAACCATCCACAGCTGAGTTGTCCTTGAAGAGACACTAGCTTGATTATTTAATGGGTCATTACGGAAATTGTTTAATATATGAAGTTTGAAGGCTAAACTTTTTGCATGAAAATTTCAACTTTTTCAAGTACCTTATATGCAAAAGATGTGAACATGACAGTGCCGTATCTCGGAATAGATATAACGCATCGCGAACGAACATTAACGGAATGAACACTAGATCCTAAAACTAATTAAAAGATATGATGGTAATATTTCCTTAATGATTCTGAAAAATAAACCAAGCAATGTAGTTGTCTTCTGTGCTTTATATTAATCCCCAAAAAGTGCTCTTAAAAGTGTATATTATAGGCTCGTATTTACTGCGTGAATGAAATGAAGGCAAGAGTTCTGTAAAACCTGGACTCTATTCATATTAAAGACAGTCAAGCAAAGGTTGAAAATAACATCGAAGTAATTCATGTGTGAGAGTACCAAGCATTCACAAAGCTCAATCTTAATTGATATGTTCAAATAATTCCTATATTGGTATAACAGCTTCAAAATCCGGTACGCTCTACTCAGACAGTTCGATATCAATCATCAGATCAAAAATCCATCAGCAATCCCGTAATCTTGGGAGTATATTTAAATCTAGTTTTTTCACGATCCATTACAAAACTAAGATCATAAGTCTCAAGAAAAAGATTCATATATAAACAATGCTTATTTTATATGTCGTATATATTACTGAGATCATAATTTAGTTCAGCAATAGCTTGTAAAGATTTACAGGGCGTAAAAGATAGTTTGACTTGCTGATTGCAAATATCGAAGGGCCTGATACATATATAAGGAAAAGTAGTGGAACAAGGATGGATCCCTGAGAGTCTCCGCAGGACGAATTCGAAAGCGAAGATAATCTTCCATTAAGTATGACCGCTGGTGATCATAACCCAATGTAATTATCGAGCAGATTGGTAGGTTGCTGAGAAAGTCCAACAAATTGAAGTACAGCACTAAGCTGATGTTTGATTGAATCAAAAACCTTCGAGAAATCATGCATAATCAAAATGGTAAGATTTTGCTGATCAAACGATCTTGTCAGTAATATTGAGCAGGGTAGTACGACTGTTGCCAGGTCTAAAGCCAGATTGTCTGATAGAAATGATTTCATGCTCCTCTAAATGTTTTCGCAATTTGTTGTTTTGGATAACCTTCTCCATGATTGTGGGTAAAGTTGGGAGTATTCTGATTGGTCCTAAATTATCCAAAGTCTTTAGATGAGAAGTTTTGAGGAGTGAAATTACTAAAGCTTTTGCCAATCAGAAAGAAAAACAGAATTTCTCAGGCAGTAATTCACCACTTGCGTCAAATACGGTAGAATGAGGGGGAATAGAGTTCAATCGTCGCTATATCAACACCGTCATGACTCATCGCCATGGACTTTATTTTCATGCTGGTATCCTTGATGTTGGTCGAATAAATGAAAACTGACTCTTTCAGATTTCAGGAATATAATTAGAATTTCTGTGTAATATATTCAAGGATTTGAGATTAGATCAGAATTTTCATCATTTTTATTATTCAAAACAATAAAATGACAGCTTTTTTTTATTCTCAACAGATAAGAAAACCCAATTCATCCTTCTCATTTTTAAACCTCATGTAATGACTAGGTAACTTATCGCTCAAGTCAATCATCTCCCTCTAAGTTTCCGAGAGCCAACGTGCTTACTTTTTGGTTATTCTAATTGATCGAAAGGGGACAAGTATTTTTAATGTTTTCAAGTCGAAATTTATAAATTCAAATTTTTGTCAATATCATCAATATCGAAAATGCTTTTCCATGGTATCGATTGCGAATCAGAAGTCAGTTGTCAAAGTCCCTGGATTCTCGTGTGGTTTTGAAGAAGGACTCTCCTTATCTTGATCTGTATTAATCTCAGTGCCCACAACCTTGAAATCAGAAACGATATGAGAATCAGAAAGAAAAATATAATAACTTTGGAAAATTGGAACCATGCATGGAGTGAGTGCGATACTTTTCAAATGAAATAACTAATATATTGAAATCTCCTTCCCCTGTGGAAGAAGATTTTCCAATGAAAGGATTCCATAACAACATCAAAGGGTCTCCTTGAACATGGGCGACAAATTTTGTGTTTCAAATTTGAATATCTAAGGACAAGAGTGTTTATATTTCTAAATTAGCAGAGGAGTATGGTACAGAGATGACTCCTTCAAAAGACACAACAATACCGAACAAAATCTTAGTAAGAGAGGAACTATAAAAGGTTTTGCTATAATTGAATATCTTCTTAGTCATATTTTCGGTTCAGATTGTTATGTTGAGAAATCGTTAATCCAGATTATCGAATTAATCTGAAAGGGCGAGTTTGAAGGAGCCTACTTTAACTATTTTATATTTTGCAATATTTCTATGGTTAATTTTTATAAGCTACCGAATACTATTTGGCCAAGAAATTTTGATATGAATCTTTCTCATCCTTCAATTTATTGCGGTGATTTTAATTCTCACCACGTTGTGTGGGGTTGTAGTAATGACGATAGAAGTGGGATAGCTTTGGCTGACCGAATGGAAGACAATAATGTCTATGAGATTTTTTATGAAAAAGTTGTACCTTCTTATCATTCTTACAGATAGAATTGAGGCTATAATCTTGATCTCTGCCTAGTGTCTTGTGACAATTCTCCTTAGCCCCTTCCTCCAAAAAGTGAAATTCTAGGAGTGTTCCCTCGTAGCTAACATAGGTCAAAGTTTCATTTCATATGATGAATGTTTAAAAAAGCCTCGTTGGAATTTCAAGGAGGCAGATTGGATTGAATTTTCCAAGATAGTATACAGTATTATGAAGTGGATTAAACCATTTCAAGATAATCATCGCAGGTTTGTAGATGTTGTTAAAGCAGCAGCCAAACTACACCTACCTCGGAATTATTGGAGCAAATATCGTTATGTTTCCAATTATTTGATATAATTCACAAGATATAGTCCCCTGAAGAATTATAGCAGATTGAATGGAACTCTTCAATAAAAAACTCATTTCTCATCCCTCAGAAAACATTCCCAGTTTTGTTCTTTTTAAAAATTTTTGGACAGTCCTAAATCGTTTGAGGACAGGTCATGGTTATACCAATAGCATGCTTCCTCATGGAACTCAATTCCAAGTACACGTTGTGAATGTGGAGAAGCAGAGGAAACAATACCTCCATCATCAATCATTGTCCAGTATATAAATTTCAGGATGGTCTTACGGCTCTGTTTCCGAAATTTCTTGACATGGGTAGTGAAATTCAAACGGATACGTAATTTTTTTCATTCAGTTGTTTTCTGCTTTTGTCTTTTTTTTCAGATTCAAATTGGGCAACTTAGAGAACCCTCTGATTATTAATAGAATATCACTCATGAAGAAAGCAGTTTTTCTAATATATTTCAGCTTATTTTTGTTAAACACATTTTGTTAATACTTGCGGGTTTTATGTCATTCGCCGAATTGTATGGTACTCCGTCACCGACCCCTGGTAACACTATATGCTACATTGTTTACAAACCTAAAATTGTAAGCCAAAAGTTATGTATACATATATATATAAATAAGTTTTATGAAATCATGCTGCCATTAAGGTTTGAAGAAAGGTGGATGTCATAATTAGTAAGGTATCTCCAGATGATAAATTTGCGTATAACTCGATTCTGACTGAATTGTGGCCTTGTTTCGTTGTTGCTCTAAGGTCATCGAATATTGCCTTTTTAGTTCAAAATATATTTACTTGGATTAGTGCTTTATCCCAACCATGTATTATTGAAACGCTTTAGGAGGGGGACCATAAGAATTCTTCAATACACGAACACTGAACTAACAGCCACAAAAATCTCAATGGGACAAGAATTTCTTTAGATCACATCACTCAATAACGCACAGAAAATTACTGCCAGCAGAAAATAAGAGAAAAACGCAATTTCCACCTACTTCGCCGACATTGAAAAACAACAATGATTAACATATCTAGATGTTCATCGAGACAAGAGAAGATCGAGAAAACTTATTATTACGTTTCAAGTATAAAAATTCAAATTTCATGTTTGCTGTCCATTTATCGTGATTATGGTAATTCCGGGACTTATGCAGTCGGTAAGTAACAAACGAAGCTAGATGCATTGTAAATAAATCCCGACAATATTTGCTTACCGGGCACGTACAGTGTAGTCATTGCCATCCAATTAAAATAATTAATATCAATACGCAAAATAATTGTTATACTTGTGCGGGCTGCAAAGCATCATAAGTGTGTGCAGCGTAAAAACTTGCTAACTTTTTAGGGCAGCTCGTTCAATCAGGGATAATCTCGAAATTCAGGTTAATCCGAGGATTGGTCATTTTGGTCGGTTGTTGGATAAATAATTGAGAGAATGCATTGGCTTGGGCCGAGATAAACTTAGGCACTTGTAGGTGGTAGCCTAAGGAGATAATTATCGGATTAAAACAAAACTGATCTGCATTGGATTCTGTACTTACAGAAGAAACCGAATTCACAATAATTTTGTACAATTTTGTTTATAATGGCTTCTGAAGAGAAGCTCCTGGCCTTAGGTGAGCGATTCTCTACAGTTTTATTAATATTTCTTCGTTTGAACCAAAATATTTAATATTTCTAACAAAAGTTTTTTCGTTGATACCAAAGACATTACAGGTAAACTAAAATTATGTTATCTTTGGTTAACATCTATATGTTCTTCAGTAGAAACGTTTTGACTCTAGATAAAAAAATGTAAAAACACCGACGTAAGGTTAGGAGCTTCTGCACGCTTGTTCAGACGTCTTTGCATAACCACAACAAACCTACATCTTAAATTAAAAATAACCAACCTAAAAAAATGTTAATTCTTCCTATGTCAAATCATATAAAAATCGATATCTTTCTTCCAATGAACTAATGTCCTTTGAGTTGATGATTTATTCAAATCCGAATTACGAATAAATCGCTTACTTTCCATAAATCTTATTGTCAAAGATATGATTATCGAGATTTTCTACAAGAGGAAGTTTGATATTAAACTCTCCAGTAGAAACAACAAATATTCTGAATTGACCATTTTGCTAATTCGTCTAACTAAGATAATCTCACTTAATGGTTGTCATAAATGGTTTATAAAATCCCTTCTAGAAATTTAATAAATCATAATATTTTTCTGAGAAGAAATTAAACTGAACTGAAAGGGCTGTGAAAATAAATGAGAATTACAAATTTCAATTTATCACCTTTCAATTTGAATTATTTATAATTCCTAGAAGTTTATTCAGAAGGAATATTCGTTCTCTTCGCTTACTCTATGAAAATAAAATAATATAATAGGTACCTATGCAACATATGATCACCATTTGCACAAATTTTTAAAATCTTAAAAAAATTAGTTCTATAATTGTCCATTTCAGTAAAAGAGATCTTTTTAAAATAACACATCAGTCAATAAGTCCAGGGCCTAGGTAGGAAATATTTTTTCTTAAAATTCATATTCACACAAAAATAAAATCTTCCTTTGAAGTGATACAACATTTTTCTAGTTTTTCTATACAACCGGTGTGGACAGATATGTTTCAGTTTCTGCAATCACTTCCTCATCTAAGCCAAATATCATTTCGAGTTCTGCGTGAAAAAGTAGTCGCCGATAGCCAATTCTGGAGAACGCGATGAGTGCGTTAGCAATTTGAAACTCAATTCAACTATTTTTTTGGCTGTTTTTATTAACATAGGACACGGTGCCTTGTCTTGGTGAAAGAGCGCCTTTATCTTCTTCAACTAAGGCCTTTTTTGGGAAATTCAGCCTTCAAGCAATACAACAAATCGATGTAATAATCGCTGTTGATTGGTTTTCTACGTTTTATGTTGTAACGATATGATCGTCACATCAATTGGGAAATTCAATTGAATATTTGTGACTTTACTATGAGAGTGAAATTAAGTATCTGCTGCACTCAGAATTCAAATTTAATATTATTATAATTGGTCATTGCGCAGGGGAACGCCCTTATGAAGACCAGAGCTACAGTGGATAAGGACAGTGGAGTCGGTAATGGTCAAGGAAGATTAGCAGTGAACTCTAAGTAGTTTAAGATAGTTTAAGATTATTCCGATATTTCCGAATTGTTAATGTGATGTTGGGATTTTACTTATTCTTGTTTCTTTGTTTGAGGGTTCTATCTTATCCACGAGGCTTAATAGGAAATATTCTGGTAGAAACGATTATCTACCTACAATGATCTTGAAATCTGACGGGAGATATTCCAATCTAAAATTATTATGAGAGAAACTATCAGTCATCCAAGAGAATTAAGGTTACTTCTATGTGAAACCTGTCAAAGCGCAAGCACTATTCTATCTTTTGCAGTACGCGTAATATTTGTATATCAGCTGACTCCAGTTTTATACTATTTATGTCGGAATTATCTCTACGATAATTATGTCTGAGTGTATTTCATAGATTATCGGAATTCCTTATCAATAATATAGTTGAATATATCCTGCAAATCTAATATTATTGTACAATTTACAATGTTTTACTATCAAATATTATTTGTGGGGTTCGGACTTTTTATCCTTGAAATAAAAAGATTTGGCCCCCAAGCCAAAACAAGATCCCTTTTGCCACCTTTAATTTAAACTAGTAAGCGCCCTGGTCCGCCTACAAGGACAGATACGTTGTTGCCAAATCGACGTAACCTATGAAACACTTTCAAGGTCACTCGACTGCCGGATTGCCGAAGAAATGTTTAGATGTAGCAATATTTTTTGAGGCAAGGTGTGAAGGAAAATGTATTGTTTGCCACAGAATTTTACTTGAAAATCGCTGGAATCGTAATGAACCCCTTTTGAAGCTATTTTTATATGCAATTGCAAGTTTGTTAAGTTCATGCTGATTAATTGAGGTACTGAAAATTTGAGAAGTCAAGAGTTGGAATTATAGACAAATATTCTCTGTACATGGTTGAAACAAAGTTTCTTTCAAACTAGAAGTAATTTAACATACCTATTAGGAAGTGTTGAATTATGGGAACATTAAATGGTGAAAACAAATTTCATAGAATATTGATCTATTCACCATAATTTGAATTAAGCTTCGCCATTCTGATTGTCAAATTCAAGGCAACCCTGAAAAGTTTTTGTTTAAATTGATAAGGTAACTCACGTTATCCATCACAATCACAGATCTTGCCATTACATTTTGTGGCCATTTTTTCTAAAAACTTTTCAAGTATATCCTATAACATATTTTTATACTAGTCCACTTTGGTTTCCCCCCGATTTCAACACGATATTGAACCAACCATTTATGTTCCAGCGTACCGAATTATATAATTCGTTCTCATCATAAACAAGGTACATCTGAAGAATATTTCCTGGCACCAACTATCCAAACTTTCAAGACTGTGTCGTGGCTATCGAAACAAATGTCATCTAAATAAACTATGGGTATATTATTCATATACCTATAAGAATCTCTTGAATGTCTTGTGCTCCATTATGAAATTACTCTTACTTTCATCAAAACTTCCTTTTTTTTCATTGTTCTATACAAAAAATACATAACTGCTTAAAATTTTTCTCTATTTAAATATGTGTCACGAACTTGTTCTTGTAGGGTTTCAATTGTTGAAACTATATTTTTATCAAATGCTAACCATATCATTCGCCACATTGATCTTGCATGATATTTTTCAAGTAGACATAAAGGACTGTCACATGTTTTTGTTATTGTCCCAGTTCCACCTTCCGAAGGTTCCTTATTTGAAAAACAATTGAAATAATTATTAAACCAGGTACATGTAGATGTTTCCATCTATTTGAACCTTCTTCTGTGGGGTTGGTAGTTTGAGCATCATCACCACTTAAAATTTCCACATCTTTTAGTCAGACGCTGTCAAAGGTCTTCAAATTGCCATTGTCGAAAATCTAAAAAAAAACATGAATTTTGTAAATGTTGAGAAATTTAAAATTATGTTATGACTTACATCTCATGACAAAATTACACATACTCTCCAACAACTTCAATACAATACTGCAACGCAAAAAAAATTGCAGGAACAAAATCTTTCATAAGAAACAATAAATATCGGTTTCGGGCAGTCTAGCATCTATGTGGTAAAGATGCGGACCCAAGATGCGGCAGGATGCCGGTTTCGAATCGCGGTGACTTGAAAAAGCCACACTGATGAGTTCATATGTGCTACAGAGTAACGCATAAGTAAGAATGAAAAATAATCTACGTCTTCATTTCATCCTTATAGGTACTTGCTTTGGATGGTTCTCATCAACAACATAATCATTATATTAACCATATTATATAGTATATGAATGACGATTATATGATACTGACGAAAAGGCGGGGAAGATTTCATTTTATTTGGCAATAAAACAGATGAATGAAATTAGTTGTTGACATAGTGCATTCCTGGAGTATTGATTTTATTTATTATTGGTAGACCATACAGATGTGGAGGTTTGCAGAAGTGTGATGTTAGTTATTATTTGGGCAATAACCACAATCTCTCATTGTTTTTGCTACCAACGTTTTGATAGCCATCTCGTTTTCAAGGCAGAAAATAAGCTTTTAAATAGCTGACAATATTTGAAAATTTTTCAACAGTTTAGTGTCAAGATTACCAGAACTCGAAGTAACTTGAAGAAGTTGTTAAACTACAGATAAGTCCAAATTTGATTTAGTCTAAGAGTTCTGTCAGTCTTTAGACTAAATAAAACTTGATAAATTTTCAGATATTTTTGGTTTTTTTTTAGAAGCTGTCTTTTCGCCTTGAAAACGATGCTTATCGAAACGTTAATAGCAAAAATAATAAGACATTGTGGTTATTGCCCAAATTATTCTACATGAGTTTCATCATAAGAAATCTCTCGACAACTACTGGAAGTTTGGTAAGGGCCCTAATTTTTTAAATAGTCTGAACTTTCATTAAATTGGCAAAGGTGTCAGAGTGAAACTTCCTGTAGGAAGTAGAAGGGCAGATAGGACCTCTAGCATACTAGTCAAGCATTGATTTCCATGATTTTCTGTTCTATCAACTCCATTACTGATTGAGCTATTGTGCTTGATATCGGATTCCCCACACCTTAATTTGTTTATAGAAGTTTTCCTTATATTGGTTCGTCATATATTGGATTGTTTGGATGAACTCTTCTTTTGATATTAATGTGTGTTACCTGATTATTTCCCTACTATTTTTGAGTGCCTCTTTAGTTAGCTCAGTGGGAACGTTGGTGTACAGAGATTTTACATCTAATGAATATAAACGATGATTTGTTTGTATTTCAACATTTTCCAATGATTCTTTCAAATCAAACGATATAATAGTCATTCTTATTGATTGCGTTGGACAGAATATTCGCCATATATTTTGACAATTTGTACAAGGGAGACTGAATGCAAGAAACTATCGGTCTTAGTGGTGTATCCTGTTTGTGGACTTTTGGTAATCCATATATTTTTGGTATTTTGCTGTTATGGGTCAATAATGTTCTTTCCTCCTGTTTACTCATGTATTTTTTTGTTTCTATTCTTTGATAATTTTACTGTTTCCCTTCTCCAATGTGATTGTCATATCTCGTTCAATTTTTTTATGAGTTGTATTGTCGTCCAAAAGACAGACTAAACGCACATAAGTACACAAAGAACGCAAGACGAAGGGAAATATTCACATACAATTTAACAATGAAAATGAAGTGAATGACAAACAAGACACGGAAAACCTTAGTATACATGCTAATACTGGGAAGACCACCGAAAGATGGAAGAAGACAAAACCACCAATATTCCACTGACCACTGATATTGACATTAACATAAATGACAGGACAATACCGACCAGACGAAACCAAAAAACGGCGAAAACAAGCAGCGAGATATTCAAAATATTATTATTGTACTTTTTTTTATATTTATATATGTTTCATTTTAGATGTCAATTAGTAATTTATGTATATTGAAGAAGGCGTATGCGCCGAAAAGTCTAACGAAATAATTTATTTATGAGTATTTTGAGAACCTTGAATCCTTCATGAGTTTTACAAGTTTCTTTCTTTGAATTTGTTTTTGTTGTTCATATATCCTTTCATAATTATATTTTACAGCACCCACAATGTTTTCATAGTCTTCAGTTTTTCTTTTTTTATGTCACATTTCAGGTCCTCACAGGTTTTAAGTGATCTTGCATTATTTCATCGATTGAGTCTTTCCCTTATCAATGCTTGACTAATATTGCTAGAGATCCTATCTGCTCTTCTACTTCCTACAGGAAGTTTCACTCTGACACCTTTGCCAATTTGATGGAAGTTCAGACTATTTAAAAAATTAGGGCCCCTACCAAGTTTCCAGTTGTCCAGAGATATCTTATGATAAAACTCGTGTAGGATTATTACTTGGGCCATAACCACAATCTCTTATTATTTTTGCTACCAACGTTTTGATAAGCATCGTTTTCAAGGCGAAAAGTCAGCTTTTGAAAAAAACTGAAAATATTTGTAAATTTATCAAGTTTCATTTAGTCTAAAGACTGACAGAACTTTTAGACTAGATCAAATTTGGACTTATCTATAGTTTAACGACTTCTTCAAGTTACTTCGAGTTCTGCCAATCTTGACACTAAACTGTTGAAAAATTTCCAAAATATTGTCAGCTATTTAAAAGCTAATTTTCTGCTTTGAAAACGAGATGGTTATCGAAACGTTGGTAGCAAAAACAATGAGAGATGGTGGTTATTGCCTAAATAATATTTCTACAAGTTCCATCATAAGAAATTAATCGTAAACAACATAAATTTCTTATGGTTGAGACTTCAATTATAATATGCATATATTAAGTATTCTATGATAATTTGGTTGAAATAATAATGTCTATGTCAATGTCTAAATATTTGATTTAAGAGTCATAGAAAAATTTCATTGAATGCTATGTCATAATCCTCAATTTATTAAGATGAGAGATAACAATTATAATAAATAAGGAATGGCGCTTTTTATGTTTTGTACCATCTGTGCTTGTGTTGTACCTTTTTGAAGCTAATTTGCCTTGAAAACGAGAATTGGCTATTGAAACGTTGGTAGCTAAAACAATAAAGAGATGGGTGATATTGCCCAAATAACAATTCTATACAACTTCCATCCTCAAAAATTACTTTTGAACAAATTTGGTCATATCCTAATGAGATGAAAATGAGGATCCTCACCAATTATCCAAGTATTCGTTGCCATTGCCATTTATCTGCCTCCATAGTTCCTCCCTTTCCTTCTCTCTAGCGTTCAGAGTGTCCTGCATTCGCTGTTTCTGCTTTTGATACTCCTTCAACAGATCTCCATGGAAGTTCTGTTCATACGGTGATTCGTTTACAATCTGCGCCACAGCAGCAGTCTGTACCGTCTGCTGCGGCGGCTGAATTCCAGCCTGATGTTTCTCATTCAACGAATCTCTTCTGCTGGATCTGATTGTAGAGGCCGGCGATTCCCTTCCCCTGTGTTCTGGTGTCGATACATTAGATGCTCGTTGATCGGGACTCCTCGATCTGGTTCTTGGTTTTGTCGATGCCGCCGCTATGGCCGGCGTGCTCGTTTGTTCTTGAATCGAAGGTAATTGCTGGAATTCCGCATAACTGTTGCTTAAAAACACTTCTCCTTCGTTTTCGAAAAGTCTATCGACGGAAGAATTCATCAGTTTATTGTTCTTAATGCCGGTCAGGTGGAAGCTGGCGAAACTGCTTCTGGTCATCGGGCCGTTGGTGGCGATGTCACCAGTACTCATCGCCATCGCCCTCGGATTGTAAGTAGCCGCGCCGGCGCCTAACCCGTACGGTAAACCGTCCAGAACCGGCATCAAAGATCTGGTCATGATGTCGGCCGCAGATTTAGGTCTTGTGAACGGCATCGCCGAATGAGGAAACGTCTTAGGTTTAATGGGGGTGATTAACATATGTTCCGCCCACGACGTCTCTAACGACGGTCTCTCCAATCTCTCAACGTCGACGTTCAGGGTCTTCTGTTCGAACGGCACTGAGAAGGTCTCGTGTGGCACGCTCTGCAACCAGCTGAGGAGACTCAGATCAGAGTCGCTGAAGCCAACGGAACCGTCCAGAAGTCTAGAGAAGTTCATCTCTTGGCTTTGAAAATCGGTAGAGCCTGTCGCCTTCACTTGGCAATAGTTTACGCATGACTCGTATAGTATACCCTTAATTACCAGCTGAATGAGTCTGTCGTTCTTGGCCGTGTTGTTCGCGTTTACATCTGTCGATTTACGATCGCCTGGCAGGAAGTCCGCGACTAGGGGGTAGATCTCTCGAAAGCACTGAACTCGCGCATTGCTCGGATTCCAGTCTTTGTACTGCAAATGATCGGTCAGTCTTGGCAAAGTGAGGAGTAGACACAGGGTGGAATACTCTTCTTTAGAAGGTGCGTACTTTTCCAGATCATTTAGCACCTGTAAAACATGATGAAATTAGGCTCTTCGAAATAGGTAAAAATCTAGGCAGGATTTGCATTATTCCATTACCAGTTTGACGAATTTTCCGATAAGTCAATATTATAACTAACTACATGCCGCAACAGTCCTTAGAGTCAACTAAACTAGATTATGTGACTTGTTCGCCTACCAAACTATTTCAGTCATTACAGAATAAGTAGCATTTCATTTTTAGACAGAATAATTTTGGATTCATTGAAAAATACATGATTATCGTAGTTATCTATACTATACAGGTTGTTCCTAAATTGAAGCTACAAATGAAAAGAGGAGATTCCTTAAGTAAGTTTGAGCAAAAAGTCCCATAAACATGGTGTCGCAAACCTTTCGTTCCCGAGATACAGAGTGCTGAAGTTCGAATTTTTTCTTATTTTTTTTCTCACGGGTAGTTTTTTTTTATTTCACTATTCAAAACAAAAACGTTCAATAATTTAATGTGTCAAAACTGACTCTAAATTCATTCACCACAGCTCACAAACTGGCCTTCTTATCATAATATGAATTTTTATCAACATTATTGGATATTCAATGGACTTATCCAGAGAAGTGTCAGATACATTGCATATAGCGTATGTCGACAAACAACATGTATATTTACAGGGCAGTTCTACTGATACTGCTGTTTATCAGTTCATTAATACGATTAAAATCACTAAGAGAGAAAAAAACTATCCCTAGGACTTTTCATAGATCTTGAAAATGATATTTTATCGATGAATCTTGATAGATATGATGTTGGAGGAAAGGCTTATGCCGGGATTCGATCATTTCTATCAAATAGACAACAACATGTTGTTGTTGAAGATAATATAAAGTCTGAAGTCTCTCTTGTCTATGTAGACATAGCCCAGGGAAGTATTGTCGGACAATTTTTTTTTCATTATTTACATTAATGACCTAGCATTATCACTTAATGAACACGCACCATCATTAATTTCGTTAATGACTCAAAAATCTTAATTTCAGGAGGTGGTTCACCTGAAATAGCTCGCAAAACATAAAAATGCTTCCATAAAGCTCATTTAGCGATTAACACATCTACAACAATCTAGGTCTTATTTACGTACTAAGAGGTCGGAAACACATAGTCCAGGTAAATTTAGCGGTCTCAATATAATGACTGTGTATGCTATATATTTTTATGAATGTTGACTGTTTTTAAAAACAGAGGTAAGTTTGATGGTGGAATTACCTATAATTATAATACTAGGACACAAGAGTGAAAAGAAAATGATTCTGAAACTTTGTTTTTGAAATTTGGTAGATCCCAATGCGCATCATAGTAGTTCACCTTCTTTATTATAAATACCATAACGAAGAAGTGTATAATCTACTGAATTTCAAAAAATTAAAGATTCTAGAATATGGTTCAAATGCACAAAGTGAGTGTTATACTATTGAATTCAAAACGGAAGAAATATTTACGTTTAATTCGCCATGAAGAAGAAATATTTTAAGTAGGTATGCCTTCTAGTATTCATTGATCCATAGACATGGTAAAATGTTTCATTTCATTCAAATTCACAATTCTCCATAATAATAATGATTAATTAAAAAAGAAAGAACTGTGGCAACGTTAGATTATTTCAGCTCAGAGATCTTTTTCCGGTCAGGGTCGAATCTAGGAAAAAGAGCAATTCCTTCCAATTTTTTGTCAAATTTCAAAATAATCAACATCGTATAAATTGGAAACGGTTACTATTAGGAAGTTAAATAATAATAAAAAATTATTCTGTATGTTCATGTATACAAAAAATGCCAGAATGTGTTTTGTAACTGCCTATTTTATAGTAAGTTTTGAAGATTTTAAGAGTTGGTGTTGTATTTACTTGAAGACCATGAAGGATAAAACAAGTGTGTTTGATCTAAATAGTATGTCCCATTCATTCAAAACCTTCTGCAAAATTTGAATTCATTCGGATCAGCCATTACGAAGATATAGGAATAAACAATTTCTTGATGAAATTTCAATACACTGTATTTTTTTTTAACGGAGCCGAATTTCATAAATGATGTAGGAAGCAATTGTTCCTAGGTTGAAAATTTATGTTGTAGTCAACTACCCACCCTGTATATTTAAAATTAATCGCATTCGAAAAAAACATTTTCTATCCATGATAGGGTTACTATTTTGAAATATCCTGTGAATTGTGCAAAGGTCAAACTCATTTACTTCTAACAATTTTGTAAAATTTGCTCACTTTAACAACTTCATCGACTGCGTTGTCTACATTGTTTCCTTGGCCGTTGGCTTCCGATTTTATGCAGAGCAATTCGATATATTTGTGTTTCAGGATGGCGTATGTGAACTTTCTCATTTCAAATGCCTGCAACGCCTCCAGCGGCTGAATGAACTCCAGGACGTCATCCCATTGTCCGTCGAGGATCAGCTGCCGCAGAAACAGCACGTCGTCTGAGTAATTGCCGTTGATCACACCGGTCTCTCTTTCGAGACTGAGCTGAGAGATATGGAGATCGCGGTTGTGCAGGAATTCCAGAGCCAGTCTTACCACATCTTCCTCCCGAAGAGTCAGCCTCGCGGAGGGCATAACGAAGCGGATTTTCAATCTGAAAATTAAAACGACTGAATCGAACTGAGAATATAACACAGAGCAAAATGATATCATAAAGACTTTTCTCTATTTCGGTATCGTAATAAGTTCATTACAGTAATGTTTTTGGTTATATTTTTCGACTTTCTACGCTATCTTCGAGCATCAATTGGATGTAAATTGTCAATAATAAAACCTGGATATACTGGAACAATTGTTCAGAGGGCATCTTTTGTTTTCATTGAAAAAAATTGTACTAGAGATTCGCCTCTTGCTAAATTTGAATCATCCTGCAATACTAATATCAGAATACTGTTCAAGGTCTGATATTACTGGATGGGGATATTCATATATGAACTTAGTACGAATAAAACAGGAAAGCTATTTAGCTGCTATTGATATCCTGAATCAAGTATAATTGGTGGTACAAGAAAATTATTATTATGTTAATCATAGAGTATAGAATTAACAGGAGGGAGCATATTGGGCTTTTTCTTTGTTCAACCTAGCGAACTCAAACCGCTCTCGATTCTATGCTATGAGCTTTTAGTGACCCATCGGATAGGAATTTTCAGCCAACTCTCCGTCAAAATTTCTGCAAGAGAGTCATATCTTATGATCAGCGTTGTCAAAGGTCCGAACACTATATTGGCATTAATATCTACCAAAAATCGGTAGATAAGGAATGTAATCCCTAGCAGTATGATTTTTTCCATCAACTTGAAATTTACAATGAGGAATTTGAAAATATTTATATTTAATTACTAACTTCTTCGTTTTCGTCAAATGAAAACCTTCTATATTAATGAAATAAAATCTCTAGATACAAATAAAAAAGCTTATTTAGAAATACCAGAAAAATACTTCAAGGGTACCTAAAATTATAATTTACAGTTCGACTTAAACTTACTTGAATCGCAGCAACGAACAAGAACGCCATGGATCTCCATTTAATCACGAAAGTTCGCGTCTTCAGGAGTCATTCTGATCTTAAAACGGGCCAAGGTTAGTCTTAAGAACTGTGGTGTCCGGTAATTAATTTCATAATTTATTGTCTCAATATTTTGTAACCTCCGTTGAAAAAGTGGTTTCACCCAGCATTTCCGTTAAAATATGTTTCTTCTTAGCTCTACGCAATTTTTTAATAATGATCAGAGCTACGGCAGATGCGACCGCTTTCATTTTAGTTCTGATGCCAACTGAAGCGCGCGGCCGCGCGGCAAATCTTGGATGTGCCGCGCAGTACCGCCGCGCAAATATGGGCTTTGTCCAAACTAGAGCGCGGCATAAATAACGCGTGTTGCTGTCGCGCTCTTGTTGCTTAATGTTTGAACACACCTTAACTTTCATTCTATGTTTTTGCGACCTTTCGGCGAAATTGAACTTTTCAAGACATTAATAACAAAAATTAAAAGTAGAAAATCTTCTGGTATGGATGAAATACCTGCATTTGTCATAAAAAAAAGTTCTACACATAATTATAAAACCGATAACGCACTTGGTTAACAGGTGTTTTTCCTTCGAAATTGAAGCTTGGAGAAGTGACGCCTATTCAAAAGATTAAGAATTTAAACGGGTGTCATTGCAGCAACGCTTTTCAGCAACGGATTTCGAAAGCTGATTTATATTTACGATTGCATGTCATTTGTAATCGGTTGAATGAAATGACCTGATTTTTTTCGCAAAGTATTATATTTTTTGTACTTCATTAGTGGGGGGTACCACCTACATGTAAAAGACCCCCCAACAACCCCCCACGAAACCTCCAACATCAAAAAACAATTTATTTTGCATTATAATTATGTCGGTTTATTGAATATAATCTACTGAATTCAGCACATATACTGAAATAATTTGTGACCCCCCGCTTACCACCGCATAGCCCCCTCGAATTCAAAAATTCGGCGGACAGTGAAACTGCGCATTGCTGGCGATTTTTCGATGAAAATAGTATCTTTGTATAAGGTCGAATATAATCTTTAGGATGAAATAATTTGTGACCCCCCGTAATCCCCCCAAAGCACGACAGAAACAACCCCCTAAAGCTGACGATCGCAAAAACTAGATGGAACCGGCCTTTGCTGGATATTTTTTCTGCAAAACAGGTCTACCTTAACTTATTCAATAAGCCCCATATAATGAAATAATTTGTGACCCCGCGCTTCAATCAGAATTGCCCCCCTGTAGAACTAAAAAGTTTCAAATTCCTTAGCACGAGGAACTGTGCGTTGCTGGCGATTTTTTGATGGAAATGGCATCCTTTCATATCGTTGAATACCATTCATATGTTGAAATAATTTGTGACCCCGCGCTTCAATCAGAATTGCCCCCCTGTAGAATAAAAAAATTCCAAATTCCGTAGCACGAGGAACTGTGCGTTGCTGGCGATTTTTTGATGGAAATGGCATCCTTTTATGTTGTTGAATACCATCCATATGTTGAAATAATTTGTGACCCCCCGTTATGCCCCCAAAGCACGACAGAAACAACCCCTCAAAGCTGACGATCGCAAAAACTAGGTGGAAACGGCCGTTGCTGGATATCTTTTTTTGCAAAATGAGTCTACCTTGACTTATTCAATAAGCCCCATATAATGAAATAATTTGTGACCCCGCGCTTCAATCAAAATTGCCCCCCTGTAGAATTAAAAAGGTTCAAATTCCTTAGCACGTGGAACTGTGCGTTGCTGGCGATTTTTTGATGGAAATGGCATCCTTTAATATCGTTGAATATCATCCATATGTTGAAATAATTTGTGACCCCGCGCTTCAATCAGAATTGCCCTCCTATAGAATAAAAAAATTCCAAATTCCGTAGCACGAGGAACTGTGCGTTGCTGGCGATTTTTTGATGGAAATGGCATCCTTTTATATCGTTGAATACCATACATATGTTGAAATAATTTGTGACCCTGCGCTTCAATCAGAATTGCCCCCCTGTAGAATTAAAAAGTTTCAAATTCCTTAGCACGAGGAACTGTGCGCGTTGCTGGCGATTTTGTGATGAAAATGGTTTCCTTTTATATCGTTGAATACCATCCATATGTTGAAATAATTTGTGAACCCCGTTATGCCCCCAAAGCACGACAGAAACAACCCCCAAAGCTGACGATCGAAAAAACTCGGTGGAAACGGCCGTTGCTAGATATTTTTCTGCTGAATGGTTCTACCTTAACTTCTTCAATAAGCCCCATATAATGGAATAATTTGTGACAAAGCGCTTCGATCAGAATTGCCCCCTGTAGAATAAAAAATTCCAAATTCCGTAGCACGAGGAACCGTGACTTGCTGGCGATTTTTGATGGAAATGGCATCCTTTTATATTGTTGAATACCATCCATATGTTGAAATAATTTGTGAACCCCGTTATCACCCCAAAGCACGACAGAAACAACCCCCCAAAGCTGACGATCGCAAAAACTAGGTGGAAACGGCCGTTGCTAGATATTTTTTCTGCTGAATGGTTCTACCTTAACTTATTCAATAAGCCCCATATAATGGAATAATTTGTGACCCCGCGCTTCAATCAGAATTGCCCCCCTGTAGAAAAAAAAATTCCAAATTCCGTAGCATGAGGAACTGTGCGTTGCTGGCGATTTTATGATGGAAATGGCATCCTTGTATATCGTTGAATACCATCTTTATGTTGAAATAATTTGTGACCCCTCCTTCCCCGAATAGCCCCCTCGAATTCAAAAATTCGGCCGACACTGAAACTGCGCATTGCTGGCGATTTTGCGGTGAGAATAGTATCTTTGTATAACGTCGAATATAATCTATAAGGTGAAATGATTTTTGAACCCCCGTAATCCCCTAAAAGCACCGCAGAAACAACCTCCAAAAACTTACGATCGCAAAAACTAGATCAAAACGTCCGTTGCTGGATATTTGATTCGCGAAATGAAAATCATTGAAATATAGAGGGGGGCAATTCTGATTGAAGCGCGGGGTCACAAATTATTTCATTATATGGGGCTTATTGAATAAGTTAAGGTAGACCCATTTTGCAGAAAAAATATCCAGCAACGGCCGTTTCCATCTAGTTTTTGCGGTCGTCAGCTTTAGGGGGTTGTTTCTGTCGTGCTTTGGGGAGATTACGGGGGGTCAAAAATTATTTCATCCTATAGATTATATTTGACTTTAAACAAAGATACTATTTTCATCGAAAAATCGCCAGCAATGCGCAGTTTCACTGTCCACCGAATTTTTGAATTCGAGGGGGCTATGCGGTGGTAAGCGGGGGTCACAAATTATTTCAACATATGGATGGTATTCAACGATATCCAAGGATGCCATTTCCATAAAAAAATCGCCAGCAACGCACAGTTCCTCGTGCTAAGGAATTTGAAACATTTTAAGTCTATGGGGGGGCAATTCTGATTGAAGCGCGGGGTCACAAATTATTTCATTTAATGAGGCTTATTGAATAAGTCAAGGTAGACTCATTTTGCAAATAAAATATCCAGCAACGGCCGTTTATACCTAGTTTTTGCGATCGTCAGCTTTGGGGGGTTGTTTCTGTCGTGCTTTGGGGGATAACGGGGGGTCACAAATTATTTCAACATATGGATGGTATTCAACAATATAAAAGGATGCCATTTCCATCAAAAAATCGCCAGCAACGCACAGTTCCTCGTGCTACGGAATTTGGAATTTTTTTATTCTACAGGGGGGCAATTCTGATTGAAGCGCGGGGTCACAAATTATTTCAACATATGAATGGTATTCAACGATATGAAAGGATGCCATTTCCATCAAAAATCGCCAGCAACGCACAGTTCCTCGTGCTAAGGAATTTGAAACTTTTAGTTCTACAGGGGGCAATTCTGATTGAAGCGCGGGTCACAAATTATTTCATTATATGGGGCTTATTGAATAAGTTAAGGTAGACCTGTTTTGCAGAAAAATATCCAGCAAAGGCCGGTTCCATCTAGTTTTTGCGATCGTCAGCTTTAGGGGTTGTTTCTGTCGTGCTTTGGGGGATTACGGGGGTCACAAATTATTTCAACCTATAGATTATATTGGACCTCATACAAAGATACTATTTTCATCGAAAAATCGCCAGCAATGCGCAGTTTCAGTGTCCGCCGAATTTTTGAATTCGAGGGGGCTATTCCAGGGTAGGCGGGGGATCACAAATTATTTCAACATATGGATGGTATTCCACGATATAAAAGGATGCCATTTCCATTAAAAAATCGCCAGCAACGCATAGTTCCTCGTGCCAAGGAATTTGAAACTTTTTAATTCTACAGGGGGGCAATTCTGATTGAAGCGCGGGGTCACAAATTATTTCAACATATGGATGGTATTCAACGATATAGAAGGATGCCATTTCCATTAAAAAATCGCCAGCAACGCACAGTTCCTCGTGCTAAGGAATTTGAAACTTTTTGATTCTACAGGGGGGCAATTCTGATTGAAGCGCGGGGTCACAAATTATTTCATTATATGGGGCTTATTGAATAAGTCAAGGTAGACTCATTTTGCAAAAAAAATATCCAGCAACGGCCGTTTCCACCTAGTTTTTGCGATCGTCAGCTTTGGGGGGTTGTTTCTGTCCTGCTTTGGGGGATAACGGGGTCACAAATTATTTCAATATATGGATGGTATTCAACGATATAAAGGATGCCATTTCCATTAAAAATCGCCAGCAACGCATAGTTCCTCGTGCCAAGGAATTTGAAACTTTTAATTCTACAGGGGGCAATTCTGATTGAAGCGCGGGTCACAAATTATTTCATTATATGGGGCTTATTGAATAAGTTAAGGTTGACCCATTTTGCAGAAAAAATATCCAGCAACGGCCGTTTCCATCTAGTTTTTGCGATCGTCAGCTTTAGGGGGTTGTTTCTGTCGTGCTTTGGGGGATTACGGGGGTCACAAATTATTTCATCCTAAAGATTATATTCGACCTTATACAAAGATACTAGTTTAATCGAAAAATCGCCAGCAATGCGCAGTTTCACTGTCCGCCGAATTTTTTAATTCGAGGGGGCTATGCGGTGGTAAGCGGGGGGTCACAAATTATTTCAGTATATGTGCTGGATTCAGTAGAGTATATTTAATAAACCGACATAATTATATTGCAAAAGGAATTGTTTTTTGATGTTGGAGGTTTCGTGGGGGCTTGTTGGGGGGTCTTTTTCATGTAGGTGGTACCCCCCACTAATGAAGTACAAAAAATATAATACTTCCCGAAAAAAATCAGGTCATTTCATTCAACCGATTATAAATGACACGCAATCGTAAATATAAATCAGCTTTCGAAATCCGTTGCTGAAAAGCGTTGCTGCAATGACACCCGTAGAATTTAAATTGTTTTGAGAATTTCGGACCTATCACCGTATCGCAGACTGTCGAAAATGTTCTAGTATGCTTTTCTGGATATAATGTTGAATTTTATAAACAAACATGATATTTTAAATTCGTCACAACACGGTTTTCGCACTGGTAAATCCACTCAGGCGGCTTTACTGCATTTTTATAATGCAATTGTGGATTTTCTTAATGATGGCGAATGCCCTGTCACAGTTTTATGTGACTTGAGCAAGACTTTCGACTGTGTCAATCATCCGTAACTTTGGAATCTGACGGATTTAGACGTAAGCCTTATAGCTGGCTGAAAACTTTTCTTGAGAGTCCGTTGTTTTGAGGTTTGAGGCTGACGGTTCGATGTTTCTAGTGACATCGAAGGAGCAGTTGGTGTGTATGGGAGTTCCTCAGGGGTCCATATTGGGGCCCATTCTCTTTTTCTTGTATGTCAATAGGCTTTGGGTCGAGATCCCCAATTTGGATCTTTTTGCATATGCGGACGATATATCCTTTTTGCAGTTATCGACAAGTTCATTTTTGTTGAAGGAGGAGATCAGGAAACTTCTGAACACCACTTGCAGGTTTTTGGACTGCCACAATCTCCACTTGAATGCGGGGACTGAGGACTGTACTGCATATTGACCAGTTGGTTAGTATATATTATGCATATTAAGTAGAATCTCGTCTTCGATATGGAATCTGCTTGTGGGGCATCTCAACAGGGGGAAAGGATGTGTTTGTTGCGCAGAAGGGAATTTTGAGGTGTATTTTCAGCATTCCTAGAGCACTTGCAGACTAACTTTCATGTCCGGTAATATTTTACGCTAGCTAGTGTATATACTCTTGAAATTGCATGTTACATTTATTGCAATAAAAATTCATTCAAACGTTACGAAGAAGTTCTTATCATGAATACATGCCAGAAAGGCCTGATTCACACACGGGTTGCAAAGTACAAGGTTACTCAAAGTGCACCTAACTATATTAGTCCACGTATTTTCAAGCATTTATCTGAACAAATTAGGTCAAGTTCAACGCTAAAGTTATTCAAGAAGCGTCTCAGAGCATTTCTGGTGCAGAATAGATTTTACGCTGTGCAAGATTTTTTGAAACTGTCCGGTACCAACTGTAATATAAGTTTCTATATTGTATATTGCCTCTCTGTTGAAAGTTTAATTGTGTATATGATACTTTAAGATTTTAAGGTTTTCGATAGATTTTTGACGTTTCTGACGCAATGTAATTATTGTCTTATGGAGATAAATGTTTTTTGATTGATTTGATTGAGTACCAAATATATTTCAGTTTCGAAGCGATTTTATGAGAAGAGCAGAAGGAAAGAGACAAATAAGCATAACTTGTGGTGGTAGGTCATCCATATCAAAACACTTTTTCACCACTAATGAATTAAATGGCTGTTTATAGTGTCTAATGTGATTGTAAGAAGATGTGGAATATACTAACGAAGATTCACAAAGCAAAAGAGACTGTGAGGAATTTCGACCATTATTGAAGAAATGAGTTGATTTTTTTTTCTCAATTCTTTCACATAGATGGAGCTTGAAAAAATATTTGCCAATAGGTTTACGTACACCATTACTTCAACATTCGGAAGTTGATTAGAATGAATTGACTCTAGACGATTTTTCATTTGTTGTGGCTGTTGTATTAGTATCACACATCCAGAGTAGGAGAAAATAATTTAGAATATAAGGAATAATTTGAAAAACAATAAAGCGATTTTCTATTATAAATATTTGTTCTTGTTCTCTAATCCTGAAATATAAAAGACAACCCTCGCAGTACAGTACAAAATTTATGATGGTGCATCTGAAGAAATGACATATAGAGTATATGCAGACTGGTGAACAGAGACAATTTCTGAGGCGATGAAGAGCCTGTATTCGTGCCAGAGGAACACAATTCCAGAATCTACTTTAGTTTAGATAGAAAATAAAATGAATAGTCTATTTATTTAGTTTTCTACAAGGTCCCTTTGCAAAAAATATGAAATTACACCCTTCTTAACAAGTGTCGAGCGTTCTGACATCTAGATTAAATGGGTCATCTTTAGAAAAAACTTCCAGAGAGTAATGTGGTAGATTTTCTGGAGTGTCAATGTTAACTGGCAATAGTTTTTTGAGCCAAAACTCGTCAAATTATAATTTATTTTACTCAGTTAAGAATTATATTACTTCATATTACTTGTGTTGTGTTGAACTTTTTCGAAAAATTTCTATTATCGATTCACTAATTGACATGAAATTTCATTCTCATTTTATTCATAACTAAGGTACCTTGGGCTTTAGACCCCTCATATCATCGTTTAGTTTAGAGACACCTTTATAAATAGAGTTCCTCGTATATGACACATTAATGCTGAGATAATTTTCATTACGCAAATACAATTATGATAGCCGGGTAGGTAAACAATAACGTTGTATTCTTAGACCTCGCCCGCATGCCACTCCTTTAGGACGAAATCCAATTGAATTGTGACCTATTATGATATAATTTTTACGCCTCAAACTTCGCAATAACTCGAAGAATTGAAGATAGCACATGCACATGCGCTGAAACCATATTATAATTTGAGGCATAGACAAGAGCTTATGTAACCTCCTCTCTGAGTACCATCAAGGTAAAATAGTGAAGAGATGACGTGCCGCGACAAAAATGGGATCAGTACCGCCATATTGGTACGCGATTTCAGTGAAACTTTAACATTTGTTCATTTTTTCATCGGCTTTATGTACCTGAATAAAATACTAATTACTTGGAGAAAAGTATCAATTTGTATATGATTTTCGATTGGATACACTTTTTTTTAAGGATAAGGAGGTATTGGCTTGGAGGAGAATAAAATTTTATATATATAGGTTTTCTGATTATTACACATTCACTATAACGGTTTTATTTTGCATTTTGCCGTCCGCGAAGACTTAAGAACAAGCGGCGAAAGTTCCTGAGCTCAAGTCAGTACTTCTCTACTATTCCTGAATTAAAATTAATTGTACGTTGAAATAATTGGAAATATATAGAACAGTTGATATGTGCTTCCATCGTGTTGATACTTTGTTTTTTCTCCGAAAGCTACTCTTAATTTTTTTTCACCTAAATTTTAAGGTTGCCTTGCCCCGATGAAGCCAAAAAGCAGAAACACGTGTCGACAAGTATTACCTCTAGAATATTTCTGCTTCTTTGCGGAACTACCTACAGATTTTATTTCATATATTTTCCATCTTCTTACCATGATTATAACTGAAAAATCATACATTTTCATGATATTTAAGACAATGGGATATTATAATGAGTATAACACGAGTTCTTTACAATATAAACATGTTTATTTTTAAATTCAAATTGGTAATCCAAAATTGTATTTTTTAAAGGTTTAACTGGTGGTAGCAGGATTAAAAAACGGGAAAATAATACTATATCAGTTCGGAAATATATTTTTCCATCTTCAGGGCTAGATGTAATAGTATATTATATACCGCGGGGCTGAAGTAGTACATTTAATCCTGAAGGTAAAGTTTATGGCCCGACCGCAGGGAGGGCCATAATTTACCCGAAGGATTAAATGTACTTCAGTCGCAAGGTATATACGATACTTTTCGTACTTCCGGTATGATTTTATTAATTATTTCAATAATTTTAATCAGTTTTTTCTCTCTTCAACTCATTTAATAAACTGTCTTTAAAATAAGTTACCATAGTAACATTGCATTGTGACAATTATAATTTAGAAACATTGTCATTACTAGTGTCATTGTAAAGAAACATTGTTATTGATAATTATTGGTATCATGAGTGAAGAAGGTGTATCTGATATTGATAAAAGAGCAGCCGAAGTAGGTGAAGAATTGTTATCACCGAAATCTAGAAAACTATACGAGCAGCAGTACGATGCTTTTAAAAAGTGGTGCCGCTAAAAAATGTGAGACAACCTACTGAAAATGCGCTGTTAGTCTACTTCTAAGATAGATAAATCAAAAGCGGTTTGTGCCTCAACTCTCTGGGCACATTACTCAAAGCTGAAATCGGTTATTAACAATTGAGAAGATATTGATATAAGTAAATTTCCAAAATTATTAGCTTTTTTGAAGAGAAGAAAAGAGGGATTTAAGCCAAAGAAGTCAAGAATTCTCACGTCTGAGCAGGTAGATCAGTTCTTACGGGAGGCTCCGGATGATAAATATTTAATGCTTAAGGTAAATTTGGAAATGTGTTTATATTCAGAAATTTTAAGAAATCAATTTTTTTGTAGGTTGCACTTATATTGGGCGTTGCGGGAGCTTGTCGTGGAAAAGAGTTGGTTGATTTAGAAATCGACGATGTGAGAAATTTGGGCGATTCCTTCCTAATTGCGATTAGAAATATCAAAAATAAAATTGACCGAAATTTTGTGATCAAAAATTCAGAAAGAAGTGCCATCAGTTTTGTGGCGATATTTCGAAAATATGTGGCATTGCGAAAGACAGGGACATCTCATTCAAAATTTTTTGTTCAATACATCAAAAAAGAATGTACTACGCGAGTAGTAGGAAAAAACATGTTTGGTACATTTCCACGGCAAAAAGCAGCTTTCTTGAAATTAGAAAATGCGACGTCTTATACGGGACATTGTTTTAGACGCACATCTGCGTCTTTGTTAGCTGATTCGGGAGCAACAATAGACGTGCTGAAGACATATGGAGGATGGAAATCCTCCAACGTGGCCGAGGGATATATTGGATATATTGAATCGTCTATTAAAAATAAACAAAAAATTTCAGATAAAATATTTGGTCAAGTCGCCGATTCGTCCACTATAGTTATGCCACAGTCCTCATTTTCGCTTCCTGTTTCCGCAGGATCTTCGAAACAAACACCAGTTCAATATGATAAGGACCTATCTGTTACTCGTCAGTTACCTGCTACATTAACCCAGGAAAGACTGGTCAATATGACGAACTGTCACAATATTAATTTGAATATTAACGTTGATTACCATTCTAATTAATTGTATTTTTCAATAAAATATCCCTTAAATTCGTTTGTTTGTGATTTAATCGTTCCGGGAGTTTCGTCAATATTTAATCCCGGAGGAAGTACGAAAAAATATATTTCCGAAACGTCGGCGAACTGACATAGTATCATTTTCCCGTTTTTTGATCCTGCTACCACCAGTTAAACCTTTAAAGATGTTTAATTAATAATGAAATAAAGACTATTCGATATTAATGGTATACAATGGGAAGAGTCCGAGCAATCTTTCTAATACTTTCGCCTTGATTGAGCGTAAAGGCAATCTTTCAAAATTGAAAAAAAAAAAGCCGGGAAAAAATTATTATTCATTCATTACCATCTCTATCCTGGTTTCATGATTGCCTTGCTCTAAACAAGCCAATGAACAGAAACACGTAATGGCAAGTACCTTCCATCCATTTCTCATATTTTCTGCATTCTTTCGGTAAAACCCATTATCCTTTCTCAATAAATAATATCCGTGCATTATTTCAATTTTTTTTATTTTTTATGACTATGAGCATAGTAATCATCAATAGTTATTCTCGGACCCAGCCATTTATTCAGTTTCTGAATGAGCTCTCCGAATGGAAGAGTCGGTTCAACCTAAACAAACAAGGGATGCCAGTACTGCAATAAAGTATCCAACAAATATTCTATCATGGGCTGACATATTTAAAGAATTCTAAAAATTAGACTCAATTCACGATACAAACCAGCACAATAATGATGATGAACAATGTCTTATTAATCGGATAGTGAAACATATCGGCAAATGGATAGAAAATTATGTCTGCCCGTTAAGGTATCAAGTGAAAAGAAACAAACTCAATCTCCACTTTCGCGTAACTGACATAACTGACGGCTGCGATCCGTAAGTAAGTGGAGAGCGGCTAGAATGCAACGAACATGGCTACCGACTGCCAACCATCGGTGAAGATGCTTTGCCTTATCTGAAATTAAAAGAAACTGGATGCACACAATTGCAGAAGCAAAAACCGGAATCTGTATTAAATGGTGTGTCTTGTCGAATGGCAAAAAAATGTTCATTCAAAGAGCTTTTGTGCTCATTCCTGATAAATTACAATCCTGTAAGAGTTCGCAATAGTTACGGCGAAAAAATTCAATGGGAATGAAATCATACATTAGATAATTACAGATTTGATTCTGAATGTTTCAGATCCTGTATGAAGTACTTAAGAGCTTGGCTTCTCTTAGCTGAACAAACAAGCTGTATTTAGGAGTGGCTACAACACAATATATGTACCATATTCACGCTGTATGGTCCCTTGAGTGACTGACAGTATTCATAGTCCAAAAATGTGAGTCTGAGAATGAATTCAGAATGCACTGACGTGAGGTCAAATTGCTTTGGGGCTCTTGTTACAGTACTAGTAGTCTAAGAGCTAGCAACATTTTTGAGCAAGAATTTCAGGTAGGCCAGTTTTTAGATATGCTATCTCTGTCGCTCCCCCGGACATCATAGGGTCTACCTAGCTGGCGGTAGTGGTTGCGTTCATCAGTGCGCATCGTACCTACACAGGTAAAATATTAATATTTCAAATGATTGTAACAATGTTTTTCTTATTGTTCTTATTTTTATTAAACTATTCGCAACAAAAAATTTTTTTTTTCCAAATATTTTTGTTGTTGTTTAGATTGTACCAAACGACAATTTTGAATAGAAAAAATATTTTATTATAGTTAAAATTTTTACAGCATTTATTTAAGTACCGAAAGGATCAGAATTAATTTTTCAGATATTAAATCTGGTTGATAAACCTTTCTCCATACTGATATAAAGTGTTAAGTGATGTAGCATTATTTAAAAGGACTAGAAAATTAATCGTCTAATAATTAATCAAGGAAGGATTAAAAACTATAAAATTTATTTCTAACCTGTGTGAAGCTGACAGACCGTTTCTCAGAAACACCCGAGCTCGAGACCCAGTGGCGTGTGAGCAAATACTGAAATTCATGCTTTAAAAAGGCAGATTCGCACGAATGAAGTCCATAAAGCGCTCGAAATTTATTGAATTTCCATTGAACAATGAAATAGAATATCAGGCCTGATCATCAGAATGATTAGGAATAGTTATCATTCTCCCTACTCTATAAACTGTTTAAGGAAATATTTTATTTTGAATGGTATACGGCATGTGGCATTATTTCATCAATAAGAGCCACGGGGTTTATTTTCAACCGCTATTTTTCATAATTTTATATCTCCACAAATATGCAACGGAGCATATAGTCCAGTAAAGAAAGGGCTGAAATCACTTTTTCTCGGAAAGACCTGCATTTTTGATAAGTTGATTGATATAATGAGAGAAACATATGGTCAAAAATGCAGAAGTTAAAATTTCCAGGAACATTGAAAAATTCTTGAAAATATAGAGAAAAATACGGTTTTTCTGATATTTTCAAATTAGAAGGTTTAGTAAGAAAAAGTTTTAAATTTTTTGTAGAGCGGAAAATTCACTTTTCCCACATTTCAGATGGGTATAGAGTTTATTATAATTATAATAAAAAAAATCTGATAATTAAGTACTAATTGGCAAAATTGTGACAAAACGCCTTTTTCCACTGAAAGCTTCAATTATGATAATTCTCAAATATTTCCCAATATTTTACCATTGTCCTTATAATATATTTCAAATTGGTAATAAATAACTTGGGTAAAATATATATTTGAATATAATAATGTCGTTAATAAAGCTGGAGCAAGGTATAAGATAAAAAGAATTAGTCAGAAATTATAACATTTTATTTCTTTCTATTTGTTAATTCTTCTTATATTCCGCAAAAATATTAATAGTCCTAATTTCAAACATAAACAGCGGCAACGTTGCGGTGAATCGGTCAACACATCGATGAGGTTGATGACCACTGATCTATGGTTTCCTTCAAAATTCACGTGCTGCTCTATGGTGCTGCTCGCACTTTCGGTATGCGCAAACTAGGACGAAAATAATCTTTGCTAGTGAGCATACCATGTTTACTTATACCATGATAGGGTCTACCTAGCTGGCGGTAGTGGTTGCGTTCATCAGTGCGCATCGTACCTACACAGGTAAAATATTAATATTTCAAATGATTGTAACAATGTTTTTCTTATTGTTCTTATTTTTATTAAACTATTTAGTGGAGCGCCGTAAGGCATAAAAATTGTAAAATCTCGGAATCCAGGGCAAGTCAATGAATCTTCATAAAAACTGTTCGACTGCATTGTTGAAAGCTCAAATAAAAAAGTTAAAAAAAAATGGCCGATCTCGATTATATCAATTTATAACAACAATTTACTGAAAAATGAGAGGGACAAGAGTAAAAAAAATGTTTACAGTAAAGGTTTCAATTTTATACCTAATAAATTATATTGGCATAGTAACTTGAATATCAATTTATTAATATTTATCAAAAAATAACGAGTTACAAAAATAAAATTATTATCAACTATATACATTTCTACATTATTGTTCATTATTGTCGTCGTCATCGTCATCGATCTCATTGATGCGGATTGTGGGTGAAGGATTTGTACAGCTGTTACCAAAGCATTCTAAGCAAGCTACAGTGCAATTAAGTCCACTTTTCCTGCACCCACAAGATGCTCCGCATCCTGTTTTGCATGTGCAAAAAATCATTTTCAGTAAGGCTTCTGGAGCGGGTAGCTGGGTCATTGTTTGCGGCATCAGTATTCCGCATTCATATTTCCAACCCCATTCTTCTGGTGATATTTCTCTTCCAAGCCATGTTTGAATTTGCAGATATACTCTTTTGAAGTGTCGAAAAGCGGCATCTGCAGTAGGTGGCAAAGACGGTAGTTTAACGCAGGTATTTTTAGCAGTTGCTTTCAAAAAAGAGTTATATCTTAATATATTTAAATCTTTCGATTCGAAGAATCCTCCTTGCAGATTGGCGACAAATTTTGTGTATTACAATAGATTTGAATATAGAAGGTATTTCTAAGGACAAGAGTGACTACATTTCTAAAATAACAAAGGATTATGGTGCTGAGATTATTCTCCTTCAAGAGACACATACGGATACTAAAAAAAAAAAAAAAAGGTTATGTATTAATTGATTATCTAATTAGTTAAATTTATGGTTTAGCTTGTTATGTTAAAAAATTCTTGATTCACAATATCGAGTTAATCCAAAAAGGCTAATTTGAGGAAGTTTTCTTTATCTCTTTCAAATTTTGTATTTTTGATATTCAGTTCTTTTTTCTGCTTTTGTCTTTTTATTTCCAGATTCGATGTGGCCACCTTGAAGAAGTCTCTGTTTCCATCAATAGAAGATCACTCTTGAAGAAAGAAATCCCAAATATATTTCAGCTTATTTTTGTACTTTCACACTTAGGCGGGGAGCCAGGGTTTTTTTTACGGGGGTTTTTTCCCTAGGCTTTTATGTGATACGCCGAATTGTATGACACCCCGTCACTAACCCCTGATCTGTATGCTTTATTGTTTGCTAACGAAATATTGTAAGCCAAAAGTTCAAAAGAATATATATATATATCTTTTATTTTTTTGTTAGCAGCGTATAAAGCAAGAGTGCATGTAACACCAGCGTTAAAAATGTCATTAGCATCTTTGCATTCATTTTCGAAAACTGTCGCAGCATTTTGCAAGTCCATCCGTTTTTCGAAATTTTTTGCGAACACATTTTTGCCACGTTGGAAAAAAGCTGACGTCGTGTCACAGCCAGTGAAAGCATGTAAGAACAGAATATGCTCCTTACACTTTGGTAATACTATCAAATTTAGGATGGTTTTTTTGAAATCAGAGGTCGTTACATAGCTGATTTGTTGTCTTGACAGTTTGGACTTCCTTTTTTCCTTCATTTTATCCGCTTCTTCCCCACATAAAAAACATCTACTTTTCCAATCAAAGTCAATTGAAGTAGCCGTTCGAAGCTTTTTTTTAGGTGGAGAACATACTGATGTGACGTTTGCTTTTTTTAAATGAGCACTGATAAATCCTTTATTGATATATTTTTGTCTGCATACTGAATGCACGTAGACAAATTCGCGAGTATTTAAATACTCAGACAATCCATCCGCTCTTTCTGCAGAAGCAGCTTTCAGCGTTGATATTCCTCTAGTTACCTTTACAATATCTCCTAGTTCGGAGCTTAATTGAGAACTAGATCCGATTTTGTCGCAAATAAGGCAATCATTACTTAGATTATCATCACTATTCGATGGTTCACTCATTTTGATAAGAAGCTGTAACAAATATTAGTAATATTAATAACTAACGTTCATATAATGATTAGTAAATAATGTTATTGAATTTTACTATAACATTATAACTTTCATCATCGATTTATTATAGAATAAATTATTAAGTAATAAAAATTTATTTTATAAGTGAGTAATATAAATAAAAACAAATACTTACTATCTATGCCACTATTTTCAAAGTTTGTAAAACACAATTATGTTGAGTAATTAACTATTATCGCATGAACTGCACAATAATAAATATACTATACATAAGTTGCAAATAAACAAAAATCAGAAATATTTTTTCTCAAAACGCACAAAAATAGCTACGTATTTAGCCTAGCTAGGTGCAATGTGTACTAATTTGTTAGGGACCGCGTCAACAATGCCCAACAGCTGCTGTTGTCCCTTCTATAATTTCCCCCACCCCTCACCTTTGTACCTGCAGTCCCTTGAGGCCCAAGGACAAGTTTGTAATAGTTCTCCTTTTCCAAATATAACTTTAAACTAATGAAAATAAAAGAAAACTCCGAAAAATTAATAATTATTTATTTTAATAATTAAAAAATTGAGATCCGAAAAAATAATTTTTTTAACATTTTTCTATATGCTGTTAAAAACACATTTCAAAAATTTATATGAAGATTCATTGACTTGCCCTGGATTCCGAGGTATAAATCTTACGGCGCTCCACTAATTCGCAACAAAAATTTTTTTTTTTCCAAATATTTTTCTTGTTGTTTAGACTGTACCAAACGACAATTTTGAATAGAAAAAATATTTTATTATAGTTAAAATTTTTACAGCATTTATTTAAGTACCGAAAGGATCAGAATTAATTTTTCAGATATTAAATCTGGTTGATAAACCTTTCTCCATACTGATATAAAGTGTTAAGTGATGTAGCATTATTTAACCAGGACTAGAAAATTAATCATCTAATAATTAATCAAGGAAGGATTAAAAACTATAAAATTTATTTGTAACCTGTGTGAAGCTGACAGACCGTTTCTCAGAAACCCCGAGCTCGAGACCCAGTGGCGTGTGAGCAAATACTGAAATTCATGCTTTGAAAGGGCAGATTCGCACGAATGAAGTTCATAAAGCGCTCGAAATTTATTGAATTTCTATTGAACAATGAAATAGAATATCAGGCCTGATCATCAGAATGATTAGGAATAGTTATCATTCTCCCTACTCTATAAACTGTTTAAGGAAATATTTTATCTTGAATGGTATACGGCATGTGGCATTATTTCATCAATAAGAGCCACGGGGTTTATTTCAACCGCTATTTTTCATAATTTTATATCTCCACAAATATGCAACGGAGCATATAGTCCAGTAAAGAAAGGGCTGAAATCACTTTTTCTCGGAAAGACCTGCATTTTTGATAAGTTGATTGATATAATGAGAGAAACATATGGTCAAAAATGCAGATGTTAAAATTTCCAGGAACATTGAAAAATTCTTGAAAATATAGAGAAAAATACGGTTTTTCTGATATTTTCGCGAATTAGAAGGTTTAGTAAGAAAAAGTTTTAAACAAAAGTTGTAGAGCGGAAAATTCTAGTCCAAATTATGTACTCTATCATTCTAGAAAGTGAATTTGTATACTGATAAACAGCGTATTTCTTTAGTAGCGCAATACCAACGAATTTTAAATTTGGCGCTCGATGAAATGACTACCTGAAGGCTGAACCAAACATCTGGCAGATATTCACCAGAGTTGGACTGTACTCGTTTTGTTATTGTATTGCATTTATTACATAGAACCCTAGCATATAATGTTGAGTTGGTTGGAAACGGACAGTTTGGGTAAAAAGATGTTCGGTTTTCTAATCTGATGTGCTGGCGAAGGCGATATAGATTCTTCAATGGAGGCTAGAAGTAATATGAAAAATAGAAAAGTCAAAAATTGGATAAAAATTAATTATATATTACTCGGAATATAGCTTCCTTATTTCAATATGAACGTAGCTGTAAAAGATACAGATTTCCTAATAAAAAAATATTAGAGTCTGTTGAGTGTATGGTTGTATAAAGTAAATAAGTTCGGAGGAAAAAACGCATGGTCAAATTAGGAAGACCAATTTTGTGGGCGGTAGACATTCTTAGAAAGAATTTGAAATCAATAGCTTGAGAGGAATGTGGGATACGGTCTTCCCTCCATAATAATAATAATATTTATTATTATTATCCCTGGTGAGTTACTCAAATTATGCAGTATAGTACATTCGAATAGAAGTTTTTCATGTTTATATGAATATGTTGATGCCTAAGTTGGTCAACTCAAAGTTTGGCACCCAATTAATATTTTAAATATTTCTGATGATGACTTCATCTGATGCTCCATTCTTACAACAAAAATTTGTTTAAATTTTTTTTACACGCTATTTGAATTGTGTCATTCAGTCAACCAACACTCTTGCTCACGCCCCATTTTTTTCGGGACATATTGCATTCTTCATCACTTCTCTTAAAGTTAATATAGGTAATAAAAAAATTTATTGAGCGTCAAACACAAAATGTTATTTTTTTAATTCATCACGGTTTCATCCACTTTTCATTTTGATCACTAAAAATAATAAATTTCTAGATCAATCTACCGTCATGTACAATGATGATGCTTCTGAGATGCACGATCTTGGAGAAACTGCAGTCTGTTATGCGAGTAACACATCAAGGCAAGTACAACAAAAGCGAAGGTTGAATGTCAATGAGAAAATTATATTAATAAGGGTTAATAATATGAGTAAAAAAAATCAGTAAAATGTCTGAAAAAATCAAACTTTATAAAAATAGAATTAAGAGTGCTGAAAAGTTCTTCCCAGAAACTTTGATAAAATCTAGAAGTACGTATCTGAACCCACATTGAATTTTATTGAATTTCAGGTGAAGAACCAACATCTGAAATCAAAGTGTAGGATATTCACTCTGGAGGAAAAAATAATGGCGTTGTCAATACTAAAAGCGAGTGGTAGATGATATAATTATCGAAACTTTTTACTCTACCTTCAAAAAAACGTAGATGAAGGTTTTAAATAAAACACCAGAATTCGGCAACGTTAAAGAAAACAGTGTCAGCGTTGGTAGAAGATGATAAATTCTGCATCATGATCTTCGATGAAATGGCCATCACTCCAGGATTACAATACGAAAGAAGACCAGATATGTCTGACCACGTCTTAGTCCTTCTTTTGAAAGGGCTCAAGAAGAAATGGAAGCAACCAATATCATATAGCTTCAATAGTTGTCCTGAAAAATCTGTCGTTTTAAAAAATTTGATCAAGGTTACGATTCGAGCTTGTCAGCAGATAGGATTAAAGATAGTCTCTACAGTTTCCGACCAAGGAGGTGCTTATATCGGTGCCATCAATGCACTAATAAGAGAATGGAAAGAGCATTGCTTAAAAGAACATATAGAGGATAATAATATCGAAATAATTCCGTTGTTGGGAGTTCCACATCTAATAAAAGGAATAAGAAATAATTTATGAACTGACAACCTCAATTTTTTGCACGAGGAAAAAAATAGGGTTGCTAAGTCGAAACATTTCATTTTCTCGATTTTTCGGAGGAGTACCGACTATGTCCTAAGTTGACAGATCAGCATTGCCTGAGAAATAAAATAAAGAAAATGAAAGTGTGCTGCTGCACACAAGTGTTAAGCAATCAATTAGGGGCATTAATGAAAATAATTGCACATTGGAGTAAGATTTGCATTTTCCAATTTTTTTTTGTCTTCCATGTCTAATGTCATAAAGCATATCAATTGCTTTATTTTTTTTATGAATGTGATAGGTAAATAAATATAGGTATTCGTAATTTCAACATTTATGCAGACATCCAAGATGAGAACAACCTTCCTTCAGATGCTGTGAATACTGCGGAACTGATCCTTTTCATGGGCAAGCTGTTGATAGCCTGCATTAGAGCTGTAGCAAGGCTCCAGGCAGTAAGCCTGGTGAAAGGAAAAGTATCAAGAGGATTTCCACATCAAGAAACCTAGATGAGTTTTTTGAAGGATTTAAAGGATATGAAATGTTTTCTCCAACAAACAATTACATGATTTCTGTTCCTTCTATAAGGAATTTGATTTTCACCATCAAAGGGTTCATGAGATTATCAAAGAATCTCTTGTCAACACATATATTTGAGAATTTCCCTTGATGGTCCTCAATTTGGGAATTTCTTCAAAGCCTAATTAATAATTTTCTTTCGTACCATTTGTCTGGTGCAAATTGTCAAATAGATTCCACCGAAGACGCTCTTAGTAATTTGAAAGAATTTTTTAATTACGTTCTGCATGAAGAAGAACGCTCCTTCGATAATCCCACAAAAGTTTCTCCGACAAGAAAGACAATAGTAGGAGAGAACATTGAGACACATGATGTGAATATTTTGTCAGACGCCTCCTGAAAATTCTGAAATTTTCTGATTGTGAAGATCTTTTACAATCAAATAATGAATTTGTTCAGCATACTGATATTTAAGACAAGATTATATAGTGAAAACTCAAAATTACTGAAACAAGGCAATTTCTTCTATTTTTTAGTGATACGGTGTATCTCTCATATGTTGTATTTCATTCTACGTTTATGCCATTTTGAAAATTAGGAGCAATTTTGTAGAAATAGGAGGAATTCCGGTCAATTCACAGTGAATTGCATCTTGAAACAGCAAATTCTGTCTATAAATTGTTTGTGAGGTGTGGTATTCTCTTTTGGTGCAGACGTGTGAAGCTATAATGAAGGGAACCGACAATAAAAATAAAATTTTTTATCAGATGTTTCATGGGATCCTATGGAGGCAAAAGCAAAATAAATCCTTCAGTCACTTGAGAAACCCCCTTGGCCTTCTTAGAAAATTTTTTTAGTAAATATTTTCTGTTTTGTATATATGTATGTATGTATTGTATTGTTACTGATAATTTTATTTATTATTGTCAGCGTTTTCCATTTTTGTTTCACATTTTAGTTTAACATATCTTTTTATGACCTCCTTGGGTTTCTTAAAAAAAAATATGTAATTATTTTCAATTTTGTATGTATATTGTGTTGTTCACTTTGTTAGCTTCTTTTATACTGTTGAATATGCTAATATAATGCTTTTATCTTATAATTTTAGTTTTCTCTGAATGCCTAAATGCTATCAATATGAATCCAGCCTTTTGAATATAATAGGTTCTCAAATATCTCCCTTCCGCTTTTTTGCTCTTTATTCAATGTTTTATGCAATGTGTTACAGTAATCGGATTTAGTTCAAATATACTATACTAAATTTTCAGGGTGAAACAACAGGGTAGACAAAGTACGAATTTTTCGATATACAGACGGCTTGTAACTGATTTTGGGTTTATTTTTCGGAAAGTACATTTCATTCCCTTCAACCTACTAAACTTTCAGGGTGAAACATCTTTTTCTTCAACCCTTTTGGCAACTTTGAACTCGAGCACTAGCCATTCCGACGTATAAGGGTAATTGGACAAAGTACGAATTTTCCAATATACCGACGGTTTGTAAGTGTTTTTCGGTTTCTTTTTCGGAAAGTACATTTCATTCCCTTCAACCTACTAAACTTTCAGGGTGAAACATCTTTTTCTTCAACCCTTTTGGCAACTTTGAACTCGAGCACTAGCCATTCCGACGTATAAGGGTAATTAGACAAAGTACGAATTTTCCAATATACCGACGGTTTGTAAATGTTTTTCGGTTTCTTTTTCGGAAAGTAAATTTCATTCCCTTCAACCTACTAAACTTTCAGGGTGAAACATCTTTTTCTTCAACTCTTTCGGGAACTTTGAACACGAGCACTATCGATCCCGACGTATAAAGGTAATTGGACAAAGCACGAATTTTTCGATATACCGACGGCTTGTAAGTGATTTTGGGCTTATTTTTCGGAAAGTACATTTCATTCCCTTCAACCTACCAAACTTTCAGGGTGAAACATTTTTTTCTTCAACTAGCCATTCCGACGTATAAGGGTAATTGGACATAGTACGAATTTTCCAATATACTAACGGCTTGTAAGTGTTTTGTGGATCATATTCCGCATGAAACTATAAGATCTAAACCCCTCTGGTTCTTTTTTTTTTAAATCAATCGGAGGTTTCCAAAGGTGTGAGCATAAACGAAGTTCCGGCTGCTACAACCAAAGAGTAGAAACAAGAGGGTGCACTCTGTCAAATTAGTACTGAAAATTTTGTTCACGTATTTCGAAGCGAAACCACAGAATCGCATAAAACGATTCCTCCCTTGACTCAAAATCCCATAAGAGCAATGTAAATCGAGCCAACACCAATGAAATCACATTTCGTTGTCACGTGCAATAAGATAGCCAATCGGTTCCTAGTTCCTGTAGCAAGAATCTAAACAGAAAAGGATTTTAATCGACATGAAGAATTTGGAAAAATCATTTTTTATTTATTAGGAAATATGAAAGCACTTTTCTTTCATCACAAGCGTTTCTGAACGACTTCCTCCAGGAACCAATACGCAATTTCGTGAGTAGCAATATTTCCACTGTTAATTTGTATTTTCATCATTTGCAATCTATTTTAATTTATTACTAAAATATCTTATAATTTAGAGCTACAACAATTCAACTGAGAAAATTGTAAAAGTTCACATCTTCTAAAATTTTAGGTCATTGTCATACAACTTTGAGGAAGAGTTCAATAACAGAACATTTATTTCCTGTGGAATATGTGTGAAGACCAGAGAGAATTCATAAGAAACAAGAAAATATCATTTGACACAATGGATGAATTAAATAGTAATGTTACTCACATATAGTTCAACTAATACTGCAGTTTTGTGAACAAACGAATAAGAAACATCCTTTTTCAAAATCGTATGAGAAGAATAAATTTTTTTTAATTGATCTTTTCATATGTGGATGAAAATTGTTTTTTAAGCATTTCTTAAAAATTTTCAAGTATTTCCTAATACAAGAATGTAAGAATAATGTATAATATATTTTCATCAAAATTTTAATGGAACCATTATATTATGTTTGCAAGTTAAAAGTTCTTTGATTATTGATGACAAACTTCTTACGAAGAGTTAATTCCTGTCTTATGAATTGTTTCACCAATTTCAAAGTTACACAAAATAAGCTGACGAACAATTGTAATCATAAAAGTTTGTGAATTTTGCTGATCAAAATTTTTACCAATTCTAGACAATAATTTCAATAATTTCACTTTCATGTATTGAATGTCTAAATAATGGGCTAAAACATGAGGACAACAAATAAAATCATCTGTGGTTTGATTTTCTTTAACATAGATTCATATAGTTACATAAAAAGTTAAAGAAAATTCATTAAAAATTTGTAGTCAAGTAGTTCCTTCAGCAGTTATCAATCTTTGTTATATAATTATCTCAAGTCCATCTTAGCATTCTGTCAAATTCTGAATTGTGTCATAAACCATAAAAAAACATTTTCTATTCTATAAAAATATTCATGTATTGAATGTCTAAATAATGGGCTAAAACATGAGGACAACAAATAAAAAGGAAATTTTCTTTATAATTCATTTCATATAGTTACATCAAAAGTTAAAGAAATTCATTAAAAATTTGTAGTCAAGTTTCCTTCAGCATTATCAATCTTTGTTATATAATTATCTCGGTTCCATCTTAAGCATTCTCATAACATAAAAAAAAACATAAAAGAGCAATTTCCTATTCTATAAAAATATTCATACATACAAAGGGATCAGATTCCTGAACTTGATATCCAGTTGAACGGTAACTTTTGGAAGAAAACACTGAGAAATATTAACTTAACATCATTTGTGCTGCAGTATATTGAACTTTCTAATTTTTTTATTTTGCCTCTTGTTACATTCATCATTCTGTAAATTTTGATTTGCATACTTCATTATGTAAAAAATTCTAATTTTTAAAAACAAATTTAAATTTAATATTAAAAACAAAATATTAATAGGGAAACTGAGCAAGAATGATGAAAAGGGATAGTTCTCAGCTTTTGGATTAGCAGTTGATGAGGAGATGTAGTGGCAGCGGCTTTCATGTTTTGTATTGTTTGCAGTTCACCATTTGTGGAACATGTTTGAGTTCCCTTATCGATTCCTATTCTATCGGTTTGTGTACCTATATCAAAGCTTTTCGGTCTCTTAAACAGGTTCAAAGTAGGAACAGCCGTTTTATTTAAGTAGCGGCCAGTCATTAAATAAGGTTCGAAGTTATCACTGCAAATACTGTTTCCTCAGAATTGTCGCAGAAGGGTCATCTGAACTGGGAAATCTAAAGAATCTCACACCCGAAACATTCAAACACTACTTAACTGAACATCTTCCCTTGGTTTCACTCATTTTATCTACAAACCAGACTTCTCTGCAGAGATATGAAAAAGCTTAATCCAAATATGAAAACCACTATCATTAAAAATTTTCGTGCGGAATGAAATTCTAAATTTTCTATACAAAATCAGCGATAACTTTTACTCCATATATCACACTATCATTAAAAATTTTCGAATGGAGGGAAAAGAATTCATAGACAAGTTTTATAAAACACCATTTAATTCAAAGGTTTTGATTTAATTAAGGATCTGCTATGATTTTCAGAAATACCCGGTGAATTGTTTCGCGGTTTAAATTCGAATTTGGAGAAAAGAGAGAGATATATCCTTCTCTTATTAGTCCCGCCCTTTTTTCAACGTTAGAATTCTCAAGGTCATTGAATCGTTGACGAGAAAAAGGCCGGAGTGCTCCATCTTTGTAAGTTAATCTTTGCTACAACCCAGCAGCCGGAATTTCAATATCGGCTGCTAACTTACGGCTGCTAACTTCACACGGGTCCAGGCGGCGACGATCTTTCCAAAATAACTTCATTAACGTCCGCATGGGTGCGTCATAAAACCAAAAATTTAAGGGGGAGTTTTCCATCTATTGCTTGTCTAGGAAAGTTAGTTCACTTGCAGAGGAAGCCAGGGGGTAATTCTCGCCCCCAATCTCAAAAATTTTATATCTCCGAATATATTCATCGGAGCATAATTGCACTCGGAATATGGGTTCGTTATATCAATATAAACATTTACTATAAATTTGCTTCACTTGGTGACAGGAACATACATAGACAAATATGAGGTTTGTTCGCGAGGCAGTTCCCAATTGTTCTGGGGTCACAGAAAACCAGGTTCTGTAAATCTTGGAATCGCCGCAAGTTGTTCTATGATACAAACGGGTGAGAACAGGTGGGAACAGATAATTTCAAAACGATTTCCTTAAGTGCATAGATAAGTGAAAGTAAGGTTATGTTGTAAATCATAGATAGTGTTGTTAATACGTTGGAAATACGTTAGAAATTACAAATATTAATATTGAACAATTTTTTAGTTGTAATAAATAAAAGGAAATATTTCAATGTATCAACATATCCATATAATTAACTGTAAATATAATTTATATGTAATGAAATATTCAAATAAATTATTAAATTTAATTATAATTTAAAATTTCAATATATGTAGTAGTCGTCATCGGTGGAGAAATTATTTTTGTTAGTTCATATCTGGGTAAATTGTGAATTCTTCTGTTATTTTATTGTAATTTTGGTGGAAACTGTGTAAAGAAAATCTTATATAATAGAATTAGGTAATTGTATGTACTGGTGGCATTTGGGAAATAAATAAAAATATTTTCTAACAATTTTAATAGCTTTGTAATTATTTTTTAGATGAGAATTGTTTTAACAAGTCGTTGTGTTCTTGAAGGAGGTCATTCCTTCGTTTCCTTCCTTAATTGGCAATACATTTTGAGTGGTTAAGAATTGAAGATACTACAACCACGAAATAACTAAAATAAATATTTTATAAAAGTAAATATATATAAATAATATAAAATAATTATCTGACATACTTTGATCAACAACTATGCCATTATTTTATTCATCTATTGCAAATGATCCTTCCTCTTCTTGGAGATAACAAAAATTTTGAGAAGCCATTAAACACAATTGATTAAAAATTTATACTCCCACAACATCAAATATACTCAAAAACAGCTATGCGAATATCCTAGTCACCAAATATATAACTTAATTGCCAATTAGAACTACTGAAAATTTGAATCACCGATGATTTGAATTTACCGCTTCTTCTGTTGTACCTTGTACCACTCTAGATCAGGAACCGTAAGAACAGTAACGAACAGTTCCTAAATCAAGTGTTCCGACCACACGAACTAATTTGAACTAATAGGCGTAAAAATGAGCCTCCCTAAAATATTTTCAATTCGAGTCTTTACTTGCCACAATCATAGTTGAGACATATGTGAGTGTTGACGAGAAATTGTTGATGATAGTACTCGTATAATTATTATTTAGGCAAGAATCAACATCTATCATTGTTCTTCTTCCAAACGTTTCAATAGACATCTTTTGTCGTTTTCAAGGTAAAATTAGCTTTTACTTTTTACTTTTTAAAAAAAATTCAACTTTCATAAATGTCGAATAGACAGACTACAAAAACTAGATACAAAATTAGATCATCTGTGGTTTGATTGAACTTGAACATAGATATAGAAACTAGATGTCTAAGGGCTCGTTTATACTGGCTGGTACCTTATGCCCTAAGCCCTTACCTTATTCCGTACGCCGTAAGAATTTCAGTAGGTGTTTATACTGGCCTTTGAATAAAGAACCTCAGGAAGGAACATACGTTTCGAAAATGTGCGTCCAAATGGGATTACCAATATGGCCGACAAAGGTTTCCGGAATCAGTGGCGTAGTGTAAAAAGAATAAGGGCATATCTCAAATCATAGGCAGTGAAATAATTCAATATTTGAATAGAGCAAAAAAGTTGATTAAAACTGGTTTCAACCTTTTGTTGGTTTTATCATTTTAGATGAGAAGTTAATCTATTACCGAATTAATAGAAATTTAATTCCTTTGGAATTTTATTCGTAAAATTTAACGGTGCTTAATATTGAAAATGTACCTTCTTCCTTAAAAAATGTAGAAAAGCACTGACGTAAAGTCAGGAGCTATTGCGGAGTTGTTCTTAAGTCTTTTACCCGGCAGTAACTTTAGTGGAAGGTTTATTTGTGAAGAGCATATTCAAAAGTCTTAGATATTTAATCTTTATTTCGGAAAACAATAAAACAAATAAACTACAGATAATTATAACAATAGATTAGAATAAACAAAGAGTACACCAAAATTTCATCAACAATTTTGAAGACATATTGATTGCCAAATATTATCAATTTGGTATTAAGAAGTAATCGGATATGGGAATTTTGCACAATGATGGAACAGCATTTGGCAATAGCCTAACCATAGCTTTTGATGTCCGATCAAAGCAGGTTTCATTGAAATGATGAGAACATAGCACACTCGAACTTTTTGGAATAAAATCTGTTTTCTTCACAAATTGAATCCAAGCTGCTCTCCTCTTTTCTTCTTTAGGAAATCTAAAATAATCTTAAAAACATATATATCATAAATGTGCTATGAACATACAAAAATTAATCAATTATTGCAGAGCAATCTTTGAGTCGTCTTGAAAAATATTGATTTTTATGTAGGAAAATTTTTATACATTATAATAATATGTGATTCATGATATATTTAATGTAGAAGGAGATATCACAGCATAACAAAAAAAAAATATGATAATAATATGAACTAAACCTACTGTATTTTTCCATGTTACACCAATGGTTAACCTCAAAATTTCTACAGACTTTTGAATTCTTCGTATAACTGAATTTATCTTTCGAAACACTTACCTATGAAAACTTAAAGTATTCTCCTGTGTTTTTTTACACACAGATTGGCCACAAGATGCACAACTAACCATTTTGAAGTCAAAATACCAAACTTGTTTACACGAAATTCCAACGTGATGAGTCACAATTGGATTAGTAATATGGCCGTTTCCGTCGCACGTTTATTCGTAGCAAATGAACCTTGTGCTCCTTCCTGTGGTTCTATGTTCTAAGATACTGGCTGTTAACTTAACCTTAAGCAGAACATAGAGTTTACGGATTTTGCGCAATGCTTATTAATAATTCGTCCTTTTGAATTTGTGTTTCTACGTTTTGATACGTGCTGATCATCTTGAATTATAATTTATGATATTATTTGAAATTACCGCTATTAAAACAGAGACCCTTTTCGTATTCAATACTCTGATATAAATAATTGACCCTCTATAGAATGCCCATGTGTCAAAAAAACTCGCCCAATATTACATTCCCTCAATTTGTCTTACTTATAAGATAGTCTTATACACTTATAAGATAATCTAATCTAATTATCTAATATATATATATGTAATTTGCCCAAATTATTTATGAATATATATTTCTATGAATTTGTCCCTAGAAGTTGAACATTTTACAGGTAAGGGAAAAGGTTAGGGAATGAGTATGAAGGAAAGCATTGAATTCCTATGGTTCAACTTTTAAGGTTAAGGTTACGGCATAAGGTACCAGCCAGTATAAACGAGCCTTTACTCTCTCACTAATCGTCCCTGAAATGTGAGGCATTTAATTGACAAAACTGACAAAATGGCTGCCGAGTTTTGGTCATAGAGAAATCAATACATTTATGTTTGAGTGATGATTTTGCTATAGATAAAGAAGGTTTCTATACGTATATGACTTTACTATGCTTATCAATAATAAATCAGATATCTAATGTAGAGAAATGGGTTGAATGAAAAGATTTGATTGTTAGGCCATTATGTTGAATTTCTCAGAGCTTATTAATTCATTTCGATTTTTTTCTACTGTGCAAATTACAAGATACACTTCGTTCTTCAGTAAAAAATTTTTTCACCGATGGGATTTGTTAATAAAGGATTTCATAATCAAAATAATAATCTTTATTATTAATTCACTGCCACGATCAGGGAGTTCCTCTTCATAAACAACTTTCAGCTCAATATCAAATTCATTTTTTTCTCCATTTTAAGTCAAAAATATTTTGCGCCAGGTCATTATCCACATAAAGGCCTTTATATCATTGTGCAACAAAATTTGTTGCAAAGCCCATTTGAACTGTTGTTGAACCATGGCGAGCCCGAACTTTTGAGAAAAACGCTTAGTGTGGTTCCGATCAAGGTTCAAAATCAAATCCTTTGAGACTTCTGAATTTATCTACTAGTAAGAGCTCCAGGCTAGGGTCTGATAAAACTTTTTCTCTCAAGTGATGCAATCATAGATATAATGCTGTACTGAACTCATTACAGCATTGTTTTTAGTTATATTTTTCGTTTTGTGGTTGACAACACTGACATCCTATGCTTTCGAATGTCAACACGCGTCCATTGCATGTCGATTGTCAATATTAAACCATGTAGAGATTTGAAAGCTCTTTTCAAATTTTATAATCTGTCAATTTTCGTATCAGTCACACCAACTGCGAAAATAAAATACAAACGGCACTAGGAGGTATAATCGGAATTTTTCATTGAATTCCAATAAATTTCTCACAATTCTTGACTGAAATAGAGAAAATATCGTCTAATAGCACAAGCTTTAATTAGCTTCTAAGGGGTGTACATTGATATATGTATACCTAGGTAAGCCAGTATAAACATAAACATAAACAATACTCGTAGCAGAAGACACTCTCATTTCGCATTCGTGTTGGAATAGGTGCCCATTCTGCAACTTGTATTAGAATATACTATTAACTTAATCAATTCGTTCGAAAACATATCAACAACAACAGACGGCCGCCATTTTGTCAGTTCAATTAAATGCCTCACTTTTCGACTTCGAGTTACACATCTATATTTTCTATATCCATGTATCAGGGCGATATTATGGAACATATTTAGGATATAATCCTTAAAAAATAACAAGAAATATAATTTATATCATCCTCATAAATTCCAAGTAGGATTCCACTAATTACCATTTTTTATTACGGGAGGGATGGAGAAAATCAATTCACGATCAATCTCGAAAGAGAGGAGATACAGAGTGAAATGTTCAGGGTGAGTTTAAGGGTTCAATAGGTTAGTTATATGGTGTTTTCAGAGTACCGAATTTTTTTCACATTATACTATTGAACAAATTATCATGAAGTTCCATCCTAACAATATTATCTTAAAAGTATATCACTACTCACCATTATAAATTGAGGTTATTTTTTTACGGGAGGGTGGTAAAATATCAATTCACGATAAATCTCGAATGAAATTAGATAGATTCGAACTTTCAGGTTAGGTTTGTGGGATTAATATTTCGGCTAAGTTCGTTATTGGTTGATTTTGGCATAGAACAAATGCATTATGTAGTTTATCCAGCTAATTCAATTTATATTATTCTTATCCGTGACTAACTAATATTTTTGTAAATGTGAGTTCTCAGATTTTTTGATCGAAAGTCTGTAGTTTGGGAGAATTAAAACTTGAACATCTACATTCTTCACCCTATGAAAACGATAAGAATATCAATGAAATCAACAAAACGAATAAAACCACTACATTGATATATTCTTCAGACTACTTTATATTTGTTAGGAAACAATATACAATGTAGTGTTAGCTCGAGTTGGCGACGGGGCCATACAATTTGGTGTAAGACAAAAAAGCCTAGGGAAAAACTCCAGTGAAAAGAATCCTGGGTCCCCACATAACTTCATTATGAAAGGTGGGGCTTATTTACTTAAAACTGATAAATAAACTGTCAACATAATAAATAAGAAGACCACTAAATTAATAATCACTACATTGATAATAATTATATATTGTGAAAGGGAAAAATTATTTACTTACAGAAAAACCTGGCGAATAAACTATGAGCTTTTATTTGATAAATCCATAGTATTACATAAACTATTGTTTGTTAATAATAGTAAAACATCAGTCTAATTTTTTAAATCCAATCACTTGTGCGTATTCGCGGAAACACTGCCTGCACAAATTCAATCCGTATTTGCGGATGAGTCCGTGTTTGTTTGAGCAACATCTGCAACTCCTGGATCCTTGCCCATATTTTTTGGGGTGAGAGTGCCAAATATCTTGATGGCCCATTTTGCAAAACTCCAAGTACTCTAGCTCACTAGAGAAAAACAAATTATATTACATAATGCCGTAGTTTAGAGATTATCTAAAGAATAATGATAAGACATTAATACAAAAAACTCAAAAAACATACCTTGATCAGATATACAGCTTTCTCGTATAGATTGTGGCAAGTAGAGATTACTCATAAAGGCATATAGCAACTATTTGAAACCATGGAACTGTCAACATAATAAATTTCTATGATCCAACGATACTCAAACATAGAACTGTGGCCTTAGCTGCTGAGATAAAAATTTAATTGACGTAAACAGTTAAAATCGCGTTAATCATTCATAAAACATTAAGTTAACCCTACTTTCGACTTACAAGCATATACTTATAAGAACAATAATGTGGATATAGCAAAAAATTTTAAACCAGCGTAGTAGGCTAAGCGCATACGACTATAAGGGCTCGTTTATACTGGCCGGTACCTTATGCCGTAACCGTAAAAGTTAAACCATAGGAATTCAATGCTTTCGTTCATACTCCTTCCGTAATCTTTTCCGGTACCGGTAAAGTGTTCAACTTGTAGGGACAAATTCATAGAAATATATATTCATATAATTATTTGGACAAATTACATATATATATATATATATATTAGATTATCTTATAAGGGTATAAGATTATCGTATAAGACAAATTAGGGGAATGTAATAGTGAGCTAGTTTTTCTGACACATGCGCATTCCATAGTCAATTCATAGTCAATTATTTATATCAGATTATTGAATACAGAATCAATCTCTGTTTTGATAGCGGTAATTTCAAATAATATAATAAAATATAATTCAAGATGGTCAGCACGTTTCAAAACATTGAAACTTAAATTCAAAATGAAAATTATTAACAAGCATAGAGCAAAATCCATGAACTCTATGTTCCGTTTACGGTTTACGTCGTTAACGGCCAGTATAAACGCCTACTGAAATTCTTAGGGAATACGGAATAGGCTATCGGCTTACGGCATAAGGTACCGGCCAGTATAAACGATCCCTAAGGCCTATCCCAAACTGCGCATACGAAAGGAGTCTTCCCAAATGAAGTGAATAACAAATGTGTAAAGCAAATGAAAAGTTTTGTGACTGTCAATTTTGAAAAACAGAAAAGCGACCGCCTTGACCATAGATAAATACATATAGATTGGCAACTTCCTTGCTAAGACCTGGAACCGAGTGTCAGCAACCATTTCAACGTGATAAGAATTAATGACTTTATTTGAAGATTTAGTCAACAGATGACGCTAAAGGAAACCAATGACTGCTATGCCGCCCTATTTTTAATAAAGCTGTTAGGGTAAATTTGATCGCACCAATTTCATAGAAAACCTGTAGATGGGAAACTCTCTGACTAAGTATTTCGAGAAATTTCAATTACTCCAATAAACGCATGAGGCGCTCGCATCTCTTTTTGTTTACGTTCAATACCCGCCATTGTCGCCATTTCAGACGTCATTCGCATTTCATTAGCAGCACGAGGTCAAGAAGTAAGGTTAAGGAAGTGACAAATGCCTAGTTTATTTTATTTCTATAAAAATTTACTAATACATAATTATGTATAATAAAATGGAAAAAATGCCTACTTTAAAACCTAAATGTTATGTTCCAAATTGTGAGGATAGGAGCTGTAAGCGACACAGATTTCCTAATCCAGAAAAATATCCTAGTCTGTTCAATGTGTGGTTGGATAAAGTAAATAATCCAGTTCTGAGGCAAAACACAAAGTCAAATTAGGAAGAGCTATCTAGTGTGTGATAGACATTTTCCGGAAGAATTTAAACTGAATAACTTGAGAGGAATTTGGAATACGGTATTCCTTACATTGTTGAATGATTGTTTGGGCTATTACCATCATCTATTGTGGATGTAATGATAATAATAATATAATAATAATAGCCCAAACAATCATTCAACACGAGCTCCATCATCAACAATATCTCGTCATAATTCCTTACATTATTTCTTCCTGGTGAGTAACTCAACTTATGCAGTATAGTACTTTCGATTATAAGATTTTCATGTTTACATGAATATGTGGATATCTTATTTGAATAACTCAAAGTTTTTCACCCGATTAATTTATTTAGAAATATTTTTGATAATGTGTTTTTAATGATTCATACAACAAAAATTCTTGGAAATTTTTTTTCGCCCAATTATCTGAATTATGTCAATTAGTCAACCATTACTCTTGCTCACACCTTTTTTTTTCTAGGGGACATATTGAATTCTTCATAATTTCTCTTAGAATTAATAAAGGTAATATAGAAATTTATTGGCGTCAAACACAATCGTTTTTTTTTTAATTTCATCAGGTTTCATTCACTTTTCATTTTAATCACTAAGATAATAAATTTTCAGATCAATCTACCGTCGTGCACAAAGAACATGGTGCTTCTGAGATGCACGAGCCTGAAAAAACTGCAGTCTGTTATGCGAGTAACACATCAAGGCAAGTACAACAAAAGCGAAGGTTGAATGTCAATAAGAAAATTGTATTAAGAAGACTTAATTATAGAAGTAAAACAATCAGTAAGGTGTCTGAAGAAATCAAACTTTTAAAAATAGAATTAAGAGTGCTGAAAAATTCAGTTTTTCACTGAACTTCGACAAAATTTTAAAGTACGTGTCTGAAGTCACGTAAAAAAACCCTTTGGCTCTCCTAGAAAAATTTTTGTATGTATGTATTGTATTGTTATTTGTTATTGTCAGTTTTTTTCCGTTTTTGCTGCACAAAAATCCAGCTTGTTGGGAATTAATGCAAACCGAATTGTCTATTTTGACTGGACTCCGACCTAACACATAGATGGCGCTAGTTATATTGCAGTCACCATTTTTGTTGTTAATACTAACCTTCATAAGACAGCTGTTATAATTTCAATATATTCTATTCATTAGTTCGTGAGTTATTGTGCTAAAAATGACGCTACATTTGTTATTTTTAAAACAATAGAAAAATACCGTATATGCGAGGCAATGGGTTGAAAAGTGTTATGGAGAATCCGCTTCATCAGAAACAATAATAAAACGTTTGCTAGCTGACTTAAAACGTGGTCGTAGGTCTCTACGACCACGTTTGGTGCATCATTGGTGTCTAGCAATGATGCAGAACGCAGTGGACGTCCAAATGGCGGTAACACCAGAAGACATAAAAAAATTCAAAACACTAAATCGATCGAAAAGTGCAGTTGCACGAATTAGCTGACATCGTAAAGATATCAAAAGAACGTTATTGACTTTATATTGCATGAGCATTTGACTATGACAAAGCTCTGTTCAAAGTGGGTGCCGCATTTGCCCACCGTTGACCAAAAAGGAGAACATGTTAATGATTCTAAGCAGTGTTTGGCCGTGTTTAAACGTAACAAACCGGAAGCACACAATCTGCTGGAAATATTATGGCCTCGGTATTTAGGGATGCACGTGATGTAATATTCATCGACTATCTAGAGAAATTAAATACCATCATCAGTGAATATTATATAGCGTTATAGGAGCGTTTGAAGGCCGAAATTGCAAAGAAATGACTGCATATCGCAAAAAAAACAAATTTTCGTCAATATAACAGACCGTGTCACAAGTAAATCAAAATAATGGCAAAACCACATAAATTGAACTTCGAATTGCTCCAACATTCACCGTATTCACCAAATTCAGCTCCGAGCGACTATTGGCTGTTCGCAGACCTGAAAAAATGCTCGCCGGTAAGAGTTTCACACGAATGAAGAGGTTATCGCTGACACTGAGGACTATTTTGAGGCAAAACATAAAATTCTAGAAAAGTGGTATTGAAATGTTAGAGCGGCGCTGTAATGATTTCGTTGACTTGATGGAGATTACGTTGAAGAATAAACCTAATTTTGAACCAAACAAACTGAGTTTTCTTCTCTAGGCCCGGGACTTTTCTGCCCATGTGTCACATTTCGTGTGATATCTGAAAACCTGCGTGGAATAAAGAAAAAAAAAGTAACCGAAAAAATGCAGCAGTAATAACAAAAATTTCTGGGTTCACTATACACACACACATGTCAACAATTTTTGTTGGATTATTTAAATTTGTTGAGGGGTTCTTTTAGATCAGATATGTTTCATAAAGTCACTAGTACACGATTAGAGCTTATTAATTCTTTTCAATGCTTTGGAATGCAATACCGAAGGAGTACAAAGGCCTGTTGGTTATTTCTTTTCAAAACATTGACCATAAACCATAGTAAATCGTTATTACCTCTCTCTATAGTCATCCCTTTTAAACGTGATCGGTATGCATAGGATAGTGTGTATGACGACAACCATTATTCACAAGCGGACCTCTCATATTGAAGCACCTCACGTACCTACACTTAAAATTTCACCTTTCAATAGTTCGACATAGATATAAAAATTGCACAGTCCGGTAGTAATACAAACAATCGAGGTGCACCGGTTCAGCGTACGGCTAGTCGACGAGAACTTCGTGTTCCGGACTATGATAACACATGAGCCAGCCCAGTCTTGATCAAGATCATCGCCTCTCTTCTTCCGATATGCACGCACAGTATCATCACGATGACCAAGAGAGGAAGTAGGTTCATAAAAAATTGTACAAAAGTACTGACATGAGGTCAGGTGCTTTTACTTAAGTATTTCCCTTACTTTTGAGCAGTGTTATACTACAACAAGCTCATATTATATATAATATCTTAAATTTAAAAAATGTAGAAAAGCACTGACGAGAAGTCAGGAGCTTTACGTCCTTGTTCTAAAGATTTATCCCGCACTCTGGAATATTGCGATACCAAAAAAAAAACGGCTATAATGAACGTGAAAGAATCAACAAACATCTATACATCTTAATTCAAAAATAGCCACTCACAGTTTTCCTTCAGTTTTGTTTGAAAGCCAAACTTCTTTCTTTTGAAAACTCCAATAAAAAAAAGTTTAATTTCTTGATCCAAAACCATATCGCAATTTATATCTTCTTTTCACTAAGTTCTAGTTCCTTGAAGATAAATCGTTGAGCGGAAAAAATTCTTGACACATAGGTGATTTTATAATTATCAAATGAAAGATTTTACTCATTAAACTTTTTCAATATGAAGAACTTATAGCTTCCTAAAATCAGATGGTACAAAGCTATAATTCAAGGATGTTTTGAATATCAATATCCTCGATATACTTTTCTTCATTTGTTTAGAATATCTTAGGAGATATAAAGTTATTACGTACTCTGGAACAATGTAATATCAAAACAACCGCCACGAAGAATGAACAAACCTATATTTCAAATTAAACATAACTACTCACAGTTTTACTCAAGTTTTGTTCCAAGCTCCAATTCCCTTATCCTGAAAACCCACGTCATTGATTTTCTAATTTTGACAACGTACGTTATTTCACCTTACTAAATCATTTCGATTAATTTTCCACAACTGACACTGATTAAGAAGTCAGACCGATGTCAATCTTAAACATATCTGTGGAAGCATCGATCATTGAAATTTCTGACGGACGTTTTGAAATTTCTCTTTCCTCTCAAGTAACAACGTCATCGAATGGATATTCTAGGAGTTATATAGGAAAGCAAATTTCAGATGCTCATAACTCCTGCTGAAGTATTGGACGGATTTGGACCAGTAAAGAACTTGACCGAGATATTTGGACAGTTAACCTATTCTATAAATATGAAATCTCTAGCTCATGTCCTTTGGATGATAGAGAGTATACAGCCAGTCGGCCGACCGGGAGGACATATTCAAGTTTGACCCCGTATTCTTTATCTTTATTTGAGAATCTCTGAAGAATTCACAGTAGCACCTATATACTGCTCCGCTCCTCTTTTTGATAAACGAGAGATACGTGCATAAATTCAAACATTTCACAAAGCAGCCGATATATTCAAACCAAAAGTTAACTTATCCAACAATTCGCCCAAAGCCAATAATGTTAATAATATGTAAACATGTAAAAATTATCGCCTATCGTCGAGTTAAAAACAAAATTTAGCATCAGCTGGTGATTTCAGTACGAATAACTTGAAATGAACGTAGATGATCGGCGGTTGCAACTAAATTTCAGTTTTCAGAGCCCCCTTTGATGGCAATATATCTTGATCGGACTGTATATTGCTTTTTTGTATCTTTTTTACTTCTGAAGATGTAGTACTGAACCATACGAATCTTACCACCCTGTATTATTCAATTTTTTTGTTATTTTACAAACTCGTTAGAAAAACAGAATATTCAAAAATTTAGAAAGCACTGACGTGAGGTCAGATTGCTTTGGCGCTCTTGTTGACCTACTTGCGAGTAAATATTCAAACCTTAACAAATCTATAAGCTCTCTGATCGGGTGAACATTAGTCTTTTTCCGAACTATGGGACAATATGATGCAAATATGAAAGCCTAATGAATAAACAAACCTTTATCTCAATTTGAAAATAACTACTCATAATTTTCACCAAATTTTGTTCTATGCTTCTCCTAAAAACTTACGTCATTGCTTTTCTGAGTTTTGACAACGCCATCAAATTCTTTCTCTATGATAAAAAATTTTTTGATTAATATTACGTCTGTGCTTTTCTGAATTTTGACAACGTCATCGACATCGAATTCTACCTCTCTATGAATTCTATGAAAATTTTGATTGATATTACGCCAACTGACACTGATATCTAGGTCCGCAAGTTGTCAAACGAATATCGATCTGTGATGGCAAATCTTTCAATGACAAAGCTCGGACTTCATGACATTTCTATTTTTCTCTTGAGTAAATGAAAAAAATGATCATATCTTCAGAAGGGGAAAAGCTACGACAATGAAATTTGAGGATGAGTAAGATATCGGTAACCTCAATATATATACGGATTTTTATTTAAATCTAAATAAAATCTTAGGAGATATTAAGTATTGAAAATTTTTTTTTTGGGAATTTTTTTAAGATTTTCTAGCGTGACGATTTCTGCGAAATTTTGCAAGCCATTTCGTTTCAGCCTCCCTCAATAACATTCCAAGTATCAACTTGATCGGATGGATATTCTAGTAGTTATTGAGGAAAAAAAATTTCAGATGCTCATAACTACTGAACCATCCGACGGATTTGGCCCAATAACGAACTTGACCGAGATATTTGGACAATTAACCTATTCTGAAAATTTGAGAACTCTAGCTGATTCCTTTTGGATGCTAGAGAGGATACGGCCGGCCGGCCGGACAAACTCAACTTTCGCCACGAATTCTTCATCAGGGAGTCGAACCCAATCGATTGAGACCATTTTCGGCTCGATATTCCAAAATTACAGACATTCGGGCAAAATGATAGGCACTCTGTTCGGGTGAACAAGAGCGCCAAAAAGGCGCATTTAAGTTAAAAAAAACATTGATTATTGGTGGCAATGATTGATTAATACCACGTTTGTCATACATCGTTGTCAAGAGGCGAAAAGACTTTTCAAATGAATTATCACTCAACCATGCTCTCCTATTTTGGGGGTTGGAATTAATTATTACATGACCCCCAAACAAATTATTTCGACGCGTTTCGAGAAATCTTTCCAATCAATCATAATGGCATAAGAAATGTGAAGGGTAGCTCGTCTGAGATGAAACACCCTGTATTCAAGATGATTAAAAACCGTCATTGTCATCGACAATAAACCATTCTGACCGTGACTTAGAGCCGGAATGGAAGAAAAATTCTCCTTCATTCCAACATTACACAGGTAGATAGAGTGCAGTCTTAACGTTCGTTTATTTTACAAACGGTTAGCGCCATATCATAAACCCATCGTTGCGTTGCTAACAATCTCCGCTCATTATCAATTCCCCATTGAAAATTCTTACCAAGAAATTGCTTTACGGTAAATCGGCTATCTTTCCGACTTGTGATCGTCTTTTTCGTTCCCCAGAGTTTAGATGGAAAATGAATTTTGAACCAGAAAATTCTAATGGGAACAATACTTTACATTGTTATACACGATGGTTACTCTCTGTATTTCTGGCCTAGAAGTAAAACCACCAGAAATTATCGTCAAAAAAATTTAAAGAAAAATTAAAGGCACTGACATAGGTCAAATGGCTTTGGCGATCTTGCTTAAATAGAAAGTGTCCAGAAAGGGTACCGGGTATTTGTAAGTTCAATAAAACAAAAATATTTGTGAGCAATAAAAAAGTTTAATGCTTATTTTTAACATATGAATTAGAGAATTATTTGGAAAAGATGATGATATCCAAATGATGACCGTTGCGTTGCTGGCACTCTTCTAAACGGGACCGAAGATTGGCGATGATAACACGTTGACACATAGCTATTGATATTACTACCTTTTCTGACCTGATGTTATGCTTTAACTGGGTTAGATTCGTCGGATTATTTTGATAAACCTTTTTTTGCTCTTGGTAGTGCCATTCTATTACCGCTCCTAAAATTATATGATGTCTGATCCATGGTCGATTGAGATGCAGTTTTCACCCCGAAAAAATGTATCAACATATTTCGTGCGTACAGTTGCCTCACGATAAAAACTTCAGCTAACATAAACAATGCTTCCGTTGGATAAGTATAGCTCTTTCTATAGATAATTTTTAGAAATCTTTTTTGTTTAACCTCCAGTTTTTTAAAATAACAGCTGGCCATTGCGTTCCAAGCTATAATTCCATATGTCAAATGTGGCTGAATAAGTGCAAAATATACTTTTTGAGGTCGGGTTTGTAACATACGTCTCGTAACATAAATTTCGATAGGAATATTCAACATTTTTTAACAGTGTCTTTTGCATCTGCATTCCACCGTAGATGACGATCAATGGTCACACCCAGATACTTAATTTTCTCCACAGATTCTATCTGGAAAGTAGCATTTCTCAATTCAATTTCAAGTCTACTGTAACGCGGCAGATTATTTTCGTATTTAGTGAATGGCATGAATTTGGTTTTTTCCGCGTGAAAAAGTCTATAATATGGGCGAATTCCCTCTGTGCCTTATATTTCAGGTCATTCCAGCCCTCACAAAGACAACAGTATCATCTGTGAAACTGATCACCTCTCCATCTGTATCCACGGAAAAATGATCATTCACGTATAGTAAGAACAGAACTGGGTCAAGTATAGTACCTTGGGGCACTCCGCACGTAACTTCTCGTTCTTTACTTGTAACGTTACCTATTTTTACTACTTGATTTCTTCCCTCTATATAGCTTTTCATGAGTTTATAAAGTATTCCACGCCAACCAAATCTCTCCAGTATATCCATTAGTTCTTCATGGTCCACATAGCCCGGTCGAGTTAGACATAAAAATAATGATCAAATAACAAAAATTCCGACAGAGCCAAATTTTTGTGGAAAGCTTGGCTTGACCATCAGGAAGGAAACTTCAAAAGTCCCAATCTATCGCTTGCCTGCTACCAAAGTTATTCGGAGTCAAAGGCCAAAATTTTTGTTTTTCTAGATTTTTCTCGAAAACATCGAGTTTTATCGAAAAATTATCCAGATGCCAGATCTAAAAATTCTCTACAAAAATGGTAATGATTATTTTCTTTCTGAGAGCCACTAGTTCTAAGATATCTCGATTGTAAGAGTGGAATGATACAAGATATGCTCATATATGCCACGTTTGTACAATGTAAGGCATTCAACACAAGTGAACATACTCTATTTGTATCCCTTTCATGTATACAATAATATTAACTGTAAAATTCCGAAAACATCGACTAAAAAGTATTGAATGGATCAAGCTGCGAATGACGCAGATGTACTTATACAGCAATTCACAACTACCATGCAATAAGCACAATAATTGTAGTTGGTGAAGATGTTGTTTTCTTGATATCTACTCACTTCAAAGACTTCGATTAATGATATTATATAAATATTCCATGTTTTAAAAAATTCTAAAACATGGAAAAGCTCAACCTCAATCTGAAATTTATCGCTCAGGAAATTTATGTACTTATCCCAAATACCAAAAATACATACTATTTTTACAAGCGTTAACCGATTTCAATACTACATCTGCAATGTACAGACGAGGTAAAACTTCTGTAATGGAATTATTTGAAAAACAAGATTTAATTGACTACGCAGAAGTATTTTTCCGATTCTTTACCTAAAACAATAATTACCCAAGGAATTCACTTTCTTCTTGCAGTTTATGGTATTCCGAAAATGGTTCATTGCATAGATGAATACCGATATTTAATTTTTACTGAAAATATACGTAACAAAACAAGTACAACGGTCATGTTTTCCCCCAACGTTGGTTTTAGCGATTCGGCATTTGTATCAAGTATGTAATTATCAAGTTTAGACGTGGCCAGGTAATCAATTGAATCCAGAACCCTGGGGATGGAAATTAATAAACAATTATTTGGAATCGATTTCAACTCTACTGAAACCCGCTTCTTAAAGCCATTCTCTGCAATTGTAAGAAAGACTACAGAGGCAAATGTGGCTGCAAAAATGTAGGCTTGTCTTGTTCTCCAGCATATAACAGTTGCCGAGATCAGTCTTGTTAAAATATTGATTTAAAAACAACACAGGAAGATTCCTTTGCTTTTGATGAACATACCTACCATTCGCATTCATTTGAGCAATTTTTGAACGTTCAGGTCGAGGAAGAATTTTATTAATTAGAAAAAATTATGTTTTAATATGGGATATTGGCCCCTCTGGCTCGAATGACTTCTCGCAGACTTCTCTGAATGCTATTGAAAAGGGTAGTTATAAATTCTTGGGAATATTATGCCATTCTTCGATCACTGCATTTTCAGGCTTAGCCAAATTTTCAGGGGACGGGTTTCGACGCCGAATACGCCGTTTGAGCTGATTTTGAAGACAGGACTGCACGCCGGCCACTGTAGACGTTCGATCCCCATATCGTTAAGGTATTCGCTCACGGTATGGGCTCGATTCGGTCTGGCATTATAGTCCATCAATAAAAAATTGTCGCCTATGTATGGTGCAAAAGGCACAACATGTTCTTGTAAAATCTCTTGAATGTACCTCGCAGAATTTAATGCCCCACCTCGAATCGCTACAAGATCCGTGCGAGCATCCAAGGAAATGACGCCTCAAAACATTATAGACCCACCATTGAAGGCCAGTTGTGGCACCATACATGTTTCACTAAATCGTTCCCCTAGCCTTCTCCAAGCAAATATGCATCCATCAGACGATTTTAAAAACACCCTTACTGCATCGGTAAAGAACAACCTCTTTCAATTCAAATGCTCTCGAGCAAACTCCAACCTGGCTTACTTGTGGGCTGCGGTCAAAAGAGGGTCTTCTTTTGCGAGGCGTCTTGCATTCTATTCAGTTCAGATTTATTGAGTCTTCTTCTTGCTGTTTTTGATTAAATTGCAACATTTCGGATATCTCGAAGGCGATTTTTGACTTGGTTTCCAGTGAGAAACCGAATTCGCAAAACTTGTTGCCGTATAAAACGGTCCTATATTTGGTTTGTAGATCTTGAACGACCTTGACCTGGTCTTTTAGCGTGAGTGCCAGTTTCCATAAATCTACGGAGACAACGACCAACAGTCGTACGATGAATATTAAGCCTTTGAGCAACCTCACGGTGGGTAAACCCTACCTCACTCAATGCTACAAGGTGCTCTTTCAGAATCTGCAGAAATATACAAGGTGTCCCATTTAAATAAAAAAAATTGGACATTAATGAAAATATGCTCATCAACATTACATTCAGCTGCCAAATTTAAAAATTATTGTCCGTTCCGTTTTAAATACATCAACTTGATCCCAACCCTGTATATTAATTGTATATCTTATGCATTTACAGAAGTATTTTCTCTTAAATTAACATAATTACAATTCGTGGATTAGGCCTATTCGGAAAACCACTGTAAAATTAAAAAAAAAAACACAAAATTTCGACCTTAGACTCCGAATAACTTTGATAGCAGGCATTGGATCTATGGGGACTTTTGAAGTTTCCTTCCAGATGGTGAACCCAAGTGTCCTACAAAAATTTGACTCAGTCAAAATTTTTATTATTTCAAATGTCTAACATGACCGGGCTAACAGTGTCAAATGCTTTGGCCAGGTCAATAAATATGCAATGCGTCGGTTCATTTTCATTTAAAGCATTAGTTAATAAGTTTACTAAAGTGTTGACCTTGCTTTTTGGAATCCATACTGGCTTGCAGACAATAAATTATATTTATTTATGAAACTAGGTATAAGCTTTTGCAGGACCTTCTCAAAGACCTTGGCCACAGACGCCGTGAGGGAAATAGGTCTATAGTTGTGCACTTGTGTTTTATCGGACGGCTTGTGAAGCGGCACCACCATTGCAGTTTTGAGTATACCTGGAAATATACCAGCTGTCAAACTAACGTTAATTAGGTGTGCCAAGGGAACAGCTATTTGTTCAGAAATTCATTTCAAGATCTCAGCAGTAATGACATCTTTACCAGGAGCTTATTTGGTTTTAGCTCTTTAATTGCGTTCAGGACCTCTTTCTCATCGGTTTTGTGAAAGACTATTGAATTTGGATTTCGTAGGACTTAATCTTTGTAATTTTGGTTTTTGTAAGATCCAATTTCTGTGCTAGTTTCTTACTAACTTCAACCTAAATGTCTATCAAATTCCTCAGCCATCAGTTCCTGATTATCAATTGTCTCATTGCTCTAATTTTTGATATACTTCAACTCATTGCTTCTATTTTCGGTTTTATTCAGTAATCATAGGCCATTTGAATTTTTACAATTTTTAACAATTTGCTGTCCCTAGTAGATATTTTTTGAGCACTTTATTACTTGTACCAAATGATTTTTGTATTTTTCAAAATTGCTCAAAAGTTCTAAGGCATGTGGGTTTTCAATCATGTCTTTATACATTATTATATTATAAACCATCCGTCATCCATGGCAACCTTTTTATCTGGGAACGTTTTAAAATCTGTATTTTTATAGACTCCTGTACCACTGCTTGCAGCTTGCTAATAGATAATGTCCGCGCCTGGTCAATGTCTTGCTCATTGTGCACAAACGCCCATCTCTCATTTGCTAGATCTTTGGATAGTTAATATGTTTTTTGATATAGGGAATTTTATCATCTAGTTTTTTTTTTTGTAGGGGACGATGCGTACTCCAAGAAAACAGCGTATTGATTAGTTATGCTAGCTTGAAGAATACAAGGAAAAAAGCAAACAGGGGCAATCTGGATTTTTAGAAAAATATGATCAATGCATATCTTTGTTCCATGGGTACCTCGAGTGTATCCATTAATCATGAGTGTGAAACCCATCTCCCTCAGGGTATTCAAATACTCATCTGAGTCTACTGACTGTTTCAATATGTCTATGTTTACTTCGCCTATAAATATTTCCACATTGGTCATATTAGTTTTTTTTGTGTTTCAAAATAAGCATTCAAGTCACTTATAAACCTATTTGCTGGTGAACTAGGAGAGCCATACATTGCATAGACTATAATTCTTTTATTATTTGCGTATATATTCAAGAGTACCATTGTAGTTTCCCCGATTAGGATAATTTCGTTAGTGTACTGAAGATTTCTCCTAATTTATATGATTAGTCCATCGTTTTGATTTATTTGGCTATTATTATAAATTATAAATCTTCATCATAAATACTCTTCATGCTAAATACTCCAGCTTCAGATAAGACAATGCAATCTACTACAATTAAGCTGTGATAACATAATATTAAATTCATCAAAGTTCTTAGTTATACTTCTTATATTTCAGTGCAATATTCCAAATCCCTCATAGTAAATTTTATCATTCACAATCGCATTAAATTGGTTTATTTCAAGAATTTCATGAGTTTTAATATTATCAGTTTTAAAATCTCTTCGGAATTGATCCCTTTCAAAAGTAGAAAGACAAGACTAGAAACCAATTACCTTTTCAATTTTCGGTTTTCAGGTTCCCTATTTGTTCTTCGTTTTTGATATGTATAGTTTTGGGACATTCACACATTTCCACACCAACTTGAGGTAGAGTAGATAATCCAGTGATTATTGAGGATTTCTCATGTCACAATCAACCCCCTATACAACATCAGGTAATACGATAACACCTCGTTCAGTTTGTGTCAAACTCTATAACTTTTTGAAACCGTTCTTCATGTCACAATCAACCCGTTAAATAACCTCAAATGGTTCGGCAACCCCTTGTTTGGTTTCTGTTGAACTAGAATTTTTTTTAGGCAAAATATACAAAGTCCGTTCGTAACCTTCATGAAGCACGGCAATTGATTCCATTGATAATAAAGGATTTCTCATGTTACAATTAACCCCCTAAATAACCTCAGAAAGTGCGACAAACCCTCGTTTGATTTCTGTCGAATTGAGATGAATATAAAATAAACGTGAGATTGGGATTGGTATCCAGGAAAAGGCGATGATAAAAGAGAATGAAAAAATATTCGATTAATCTGTCTGTACCGTATTTAGAATTTTTTGGTGAAGTACTGCCTTATCTGCCTCATAAGGCAAGCTGCCACTGCTCTCAAATATATTTTCTTCATTTTATGTCGATAATCGAGTTACAGATGAATATAAAATTACTTCAATGCCGTTAATTGTTCAGTAGGTATTCAAGTGTTTTGGAGTTATGTCGGGGTCAATTCTTTTCTCGTTAAAAATTGAATTAATTTCTCCTCATAATGATTCTAAATATTATCCATCATAGTGAAAAAATCATCTGACGTTACGCGAGAGTGCGAATGAGAAAGATTTTTTAAAGCAAAATTAATTACCTGTTTCCACGTACAGTCATGCAGGTGGATCAAATGTGGAATCCGACGGCAGGCCACGCACAACTAAGAGCTCTTGGAAAACATCATTTCCCGAAATATGCCTATCGAAGATGAAAAGCATGTCATGAAGTGTCTTTGCGCGAGCAAGAGTTCTTGTTGGAGATCCTCTTGAAAACACGCTTCTACGTTTCACAATGACAGCGTGGGGATGTACCGCTCCCCCCGATTAAAAATCCTATCGCCCATCATAGTTGGTTGCAACAGCAAGAATAAAAAATTCAAAAGCACTTATATGACTCAGCCTCTTTTCCTGGTCTTTTCAGGAGATTTTTTCGCAATGAAAAAGAATGAAAGGTTTGATGGTTCTATTTTGAAAGTTTTGCTCAGTTGTTCTGGTCAGTCTTCACGTGAAAAAAAAACTCTGGCGTGACGTATTTGACGTCACGCCAGAGTTGTCAACTTTTTTGATTCTAGCGAACCCCTTGCGACATAGACATACAAGTGTAGTTTTAAAAAAAATTTCTATATACTTCAACCCTTCAATGAAGGAAACGCTATGAGTAGTCTTAGGCCTGGTTGTACAGTCCGAGTTCAAGACTGAACCCATAAAGTAATTACATATAGAGTGGAAATTGAGATAGAAAAAATGGTCCACGATAATAGTTCAATTTAACGCCGCATGGCGTCTCTGGCTTCTCTGATTTTTGATTTGTTGATATTTTCATAACCTCGTCACTACTGTTTTGATCGTTTGTGGATCTAACCAGTGCTTCTGAGTTGTCAAAGTAGAGGTGTGTTCTGTGGAAATGACGAGGTTATGAATATATCAATAAACCAAAAATCAGAGACGCCATCCGGTGGCAAATTGAACTATTATTATGAACTATCTCAGTTTCCACTCTATATGTTATTACTTTATGACTGAACTCTACTCAAATCAGAAATATCTCTTGCACAATGCGAGTTCAAGCCTGAACATGCCTCAAACAGACCCTCAAGTTGAGGGTCCGAAATCGGGAGCTTAAGCCTGGTTCAACTGTAATATCACTATAAATTTATAGGTTATCTTGGATTTCTTTGAATGTTCGAAAATAAAAATATATTCTATGTTCGAACGTTTGAAGAATCTATAGCAGTCAGTGCTTGGTTTATTTTTGTTTGTGTTGTGTGTTCCTTGAAAAAAAATTATTTTTGTTTATTATATGGACAAAAATAAATTTACCAGATATTCAACTTTGTGATCTTGCAGAATTGACCTATGATGAAGATTTTGTAGAAACAGTAAATTTCGTAATGAGTTCGGAAAGAATTACAAAGAAATATAGACAGAAAATATCATTTTAAGGTGTGAAATCTCTTCAAAGATTTAGAATATCAAAAAAATGGAGTTCGCTTTGTGATATCTCAGATTCAACAGTAAATATAATTCCAAACTGATTGGTAAGTCTTCAGATATTCTCTTATAAAAATATACCGGTATTTCAATTCTTTTATAGGAACCGTGCAATTTCCGTTAAAGAAATGGGTCTTGTTTGAGGTATTATGATACTGGTTATTTTCTACAAACTGGGTGACTTTATTGGAATGGATAAATGAAGTGTTGGTCAGATGGTTTGGAAAGTTTCCAGAGAAATTGCTGGACTTCATCCTCAACATGTTCAGATGAATATAAAATTACTTTAATGCCTTTAATTGTTCAGTAGGTATTCAAGTGTTTTGGAGTTATATCGGAGTTTTCTCGTTAAAAATTGAATTAATTTCTCCTCAATGATTCTAAATATTATACATCATAGTGAAAAAATCATCTGACGTTACGCAAGAGTGCGAATGAGAAAGATTTTTTAAAGCAAAAGTAATTACCTGTTTCCACGTTCCATGTTCAGATGCCTCAAATAAAGGAAAATTCAAATAATACATCCCAAAAGTTCTATAATGTGGCAAGGTTTCCGAAATGTATAGGAGCAATAGACTGCACTCATGTAAAAATTCTTATTTGTTTCTCATGTGTGAACGTCAGTTTCCACAAAAATAATTTTAATCAAGAAAGTTTATTTTTTCAAGTCACTACTAACTTGTAAAACTGACAGTTGACTTGCAAAATTTTTACAAGTTAGCAGAGCTGTGCTAAGCACCGAAGAAAAGTGCTTCGAGCACTAAGCCCTAAGCACTCGGAAAAAAAGGCTTCGAGTCTCGAGTTCTAAGCACCGCTTTCGACAGAAGGCTCCGGATTACAGAGCACTTTTGCAAAATTGATTGAATATTTCGAGCACTAAGCACTTTAGTGGGAACTATTTTATGTAATGTTGTTTGATTGAAATGAGAACTCTTTAGCTTCATCGACATATCTAAAATTATGATTTCGAGACTGGGAAAAACTCAAAAGCCATTTTATTTGTTTTGTGAAACGCATGCATTCAATTTACATTCTGGTACTAGTTAAGTTCAGATCTGAATCTGAATGGCTGTTCCTAATCAATGCATAAAGTTGAATTAATAATCGAGGACCAATTATTTTATAAGCGAGAACACATTACTGAAAAAATGTGGAAAGCACTGACGTGAGATCAGGAGCTTTTACGCGCTTGCTCTAAAGTCTTTTCTCAGACTTAAAAGAGTGCGATTCAAAATCAGCCAGCACAATGAGTGTGAAAGAATCAATAAACATATATCTTAAATGGAAGTTGAGTGAACTTACAGTTCAGCAAATTCTTCGATCTGGCATTCTTTCCACATTTCTATACCGTATATAAGTTGTTGTAGTTGAGTGTCATCAATTATAACCGAATTTCATAATCATAATTTCTGAGCTATTGGACAGGTCTGGCCCAATAACTAACTTGACTTATATTTGGATAATAAACTAATTCTATTAATATGGAATCTCTATCTCATCTCTTTCGGAAGATAGAGAATATTCAGCCAAACATTTTCAAATTGGACCACCGTTTCTTCATCACGGGTCAAATCCAACAGATGGCGATCATTTTCAGCTCGATATTCAGAAATTACAGACATTTGGGAAAAAAATAGTCCTCTTGTCGCAAAATTCATAATGACATTTCCATTCAAAATATGACAACTGCACACACCAGTATTTTAGACATGTTTGTCATAAAAATGAACCCATAGAATTACTTTCATTTTCGGCTCAATATTCACTCATTATGACAACTTGTCATAAAATTAAAACCACCCTCATAGACATTTATAGTTGATGTGATGTGAATTCATAGATAGAAATATAATCTGTGACTTCATTTTCAGAAAAACTCTTATATCTTCTGGAGATTGTACGCTATAATGATGAAATTCTGAAATATTTTAGGTACCTATACCCTGCATAAATGCCCTAAATTGTTGTGATCTGACGAATAACTTATGAGATATCGTGTATTGAAAAGAAACATTTTGGGAATATTTAAAAAATTTTCTCTCGTGACGATTTTCTCGAAATTGGCACACTCCTTCCTTTTAACGCTATCTAGACATTTTCTAAGTAACGAATTGATAGGATGAATATTCAAGAAATTAATGTTATTAACTGCTAAACTTTTCGATGGATTTGGCCCAATAACGAACTTGACCGAGATATTTGGACACTCGACCTATTCTGAAAAAATGAAAACTCTAGGTCCCTTCCTTCGGAAGATAGAGAGTATACGGCCGGAGGGCCGGCCAGCCTGACCTACTTAAATTTGACCAAGGTTTCTCCATCAAGAAGTCGAACCCAATGGATTGAAACCATTTTCGGCTCGATATTCGGAAATTACAGACATTTGGACAGAACGATAGCCCGCCTGTTCCACTAGTAACAAGCGCGCAAAATCAAAAAAATTTCTGGCCTTCATAACCATAAAGTCAAATCAATGGTGACTGAAGAAATACTGAATATTAATTCAAAACGATCATATTATCTTTGCGCACATAAAAAATCAAATACCGTACCTGCTTATATTGACCCTACTTCAAGAATTCGGAAAGGCTTAGTGCTTAGCGGATTACTAAGCACTAAGATTTTCGCGAGAGTGCTCCGAAAAACAAGCACTAAGCACTAGCCTTTGAAAAGTGCTCGCGAGCACAGTGCTCGGAAGCATTAAAGTGCTTAGAGTGCTTTCACGAGCACTAAGCACAATGCTTTGGCACAGCTCTGCAAGTTAGTAGTATTATTTACATTTGAAAATTTTGTCTTATCGTCATATATGTTGAAAATCATGGTACAATTGTTATTTCCAGTAACACAGATTTTTGATGATGAAAGAGTTGATACTGATGATGATGAACCATCTGTTGCCTCAGAAACTGCTGAACTCGCGGGCTGCAGAATATTTGTACTCTCCTTACTACCAAATAATTTGCTAGACATTTCAATTTTTTTGTTGACCGAATCATCAACATAACTCATCGCAATTTCGGTGCTCTTCCACCCTCCTTCACGCTTTAGTGCTAAAATATCTCCACCCGAATCCGCCACCACAGTGGCTACAGTTCTGCGAAATGAGTGGCCGGTGTATAACCTGGGTCTTTTAAACCTAAATATTTCGCTAATAGTGTGCTGGCCAGCATTAAGGAAAATGCACTTTCCATGTCGGTATGTCAAAAAAAATCTTAGGCTTTCTGTTCCAGGAAGCCGAAGATTTACATATTTTCTGTATAACATGCAGGGCTTGAAGGTGCAGCCATCATCGGTTATGGTGAATCTTCTAGTTAAATTTTTTGTTTGCCGCAATGTCACAAAAACGTATTTTCCCATATCTTTTACATTATTCATGTTCAAGGAGAGAATTTCGTCACATCGACAACAAAAATACCAAATATTGTTACAATTTTCATCAGCAACCACTGGTCGTCAGGAGCATGTAAAAGTAATTGGTCAGCATTTTCTTTACTTAATACCTTGGCCTTTTTTGGCGTATTACGCTCAGTTTTTCGTTTCAGAAACGCTATTACCTTTAAGGAAAACAAACCTGCGAACAGGGGCATTTTCTTTCATTTCCAAGCAGCTTTTCAGCATAGACCATTTTGCCCATAAAGTATTAGGGCTGAATCTAGCTGATAGTTGATTCAAGTAGACCAACAAAACATCTTCAGTTACCCCAATCACACTATTTATGTTCAGCCACTATTTGAAGTCGTCGTATTCTCGCTCGTACCTACCTTGAAGCTGATTTTGTAGGTAATAAACTTGAAACTACACTGCTGGTTGCCTCAATAATTTCTTTTGGTACATTCATTCTTGCTTTCGCCAAAACAAATGTAAAGAAAAATAAACAGACTGTTCATAGCAACGCTTCCATAGCTTATGACATTTGCGATAAATTATTGAGATTTTTTTGGAATTTATCCAACCTTTTTACAAATGAGAAACAAATAAAATATAAAACAATACACGCAAGGTAACGGTTTTACTGGCTGAATGAGGTAACTGACTCGCCTGCGGCTCGTCAGTTATATCCTCCATTCGCCAGTAAAAACCCTCTTACCTTGGCTAGTAATGTTATATACTATATCTCCCGGAAGAAATGGTGCTGAATATATAGAAATCGCAAAGGCTTCTTTTCAATAATGTCCAAGCTGTGTGCGATTCAGAGTGCTTGTTTCAAGATGTTGTGTGTCGATGGCCAGGCTCAAGTCATGACTCGCAAGTATTTTTTAATTCTGACATTAGGGAAAGGTTTGAACAGGCTATTTACATAGATTATGTTGTTGTTGGAGATAGTGGTTATGGACCGAAGAACTATTTAATTACACCCCTATTGAATCTTGAAGGTAGAGGAGAACAGCTGTTAAGCGAGTCACAGATAAGGACAAGAAACTGCATTGAAAGGACATTCAGACAGAGGAAAAGAAGGTTTCCAATTCTCGCTTTTGGAATTCGATTATGCATTGATAAAGTTGAGTTATAGCAACTGCAGTCCTTCATATAATACAGGGTGATTCCGGAGGAGACCGTCAGATTTTAGGTGAAGTATACAGTAGTCAATATAGTTTCGGAACAATGTTGGGTTTATGGTTCGGGGCCTTCATTGAGAGTCTACAGGGTGATTTGTCCGATGCGACCGATTTTTCGTTCATTCATAACTTTGGTATGACGTGATCAATCTTGATGAAATTTTCAGTGTGGAACAATATGATTATCTTCTTTCAATAATTCCAACATTTTTTCAAAAATACAGAAATGGAATTATGATGAGTTCAGATTAAGTATGCAGGTTGAAAAAACACCCTGTACATTCCGTTTTCATAAATTTTCTACTTGCTTCAGATTCTACCATAAGTTTACATTACTGGCGCTTTTTTAATTTTTTTGGCCATTTTTCCTAGAAAAATTTTTCAAAGATGAACAATATCGTTTTTTCGCTCCAAGGCATTGAGAATATTCTGAACTAGATGGTAAAGCTGTATCGTCCAATAATACAAAGCTCTTCCTGAGTCCTAAAATAAATTTTCCAAATTCAAAATTCATTTTTGATCGCTCATATTTAGATGTATAAAATCATTCAATTCAAAAAATTTCTTTACTTTTACGTACGTGAACCAAAAAAATCTACATACTACTACTACAAATACAGAATAAACATTCGAAACATATGAAAGGTAAAATTATGGATTAACATAAAATTGAGTCATTATTCAGGTGATTTTCGGCACACTTCAGGTTTTCTATTAAGCGAATATTCCTAAAACATAGTAGTTTCGTTCAAAAATGTACTCACTTATGGCCTTATGGTATGTAAAATATTGAATCACGAATATATGATAAATAGTTTTAATGAAATTGAAAATTCTCCATGAAAATTAAATCTCTATTTGAATCAAGTACTTTAAGATCCATGGTTACCATCACAGTGAACCACAGAATGAGAATATTTAATTAATAAATAATCTGTCACAAGAAGTGTTTTTCAACATGCCTTAATTATTTGCTCATGCGGAATATGCGGATATGATTTTTGTTTATGTTTTTTGTAACGGAAATGGAAATGAATCCAAAATGGAATACCATAGGCCATAGACGATTTCCCAACCGACGTCAACCAAATAAATGTACTTTCGGACGAGTCTTCCATTATTCTAAAGAACATGGGCAATATCCTAGTAAGGCAGAGCACATTGATAGGCCTACTCAAAATGAAATTTCGACTCAAATTGTTGAACGGGTGGAGGAGGAACCGTCTATTAGTACTCGTCAAATTAGTACCGAATTAGGAATTTCGCAGAGCAAAGTGAGCAAGACTTTGAAGAAAGAACAATTCCACCCATACCACTACCAAAAGGTGCAAGAACTGTTGCCACATAATCTTCCCCAACGATTACAATTTTGTCGCTGGGTTATTAGTCACCAACGAACTATTTTTCTTATTCTATTCAGCGACGAGGCTATGTTCACTAAGAATGGGCAAATGGGCAAGAAACAACCCGCATTTGAAGAAGAGTCCTAATACACAACACAGATTTTGTCCCAATATTTGGCTTGGAACAATAGACGGAAATTTAGTTGGCCATCACATTTTGCGGAAAGATTAAATTTGTGAAATTTACCTAGATTTTTTGGAAAATATTTTACCAAATCTATTGGAAAATGTACATATCCGCTCTATTTACTTTCAGCATGACGGAGCACCACCTCACTTTGCATTGAATATGAGAAATCACCTGGATGTAAATTATCCGAACAGATGGATTGATTGGTCGTGAAGGCCCTATTGCTTGGGCACAAAGATCGCCTGATTTGAAGCCTTTAGACTATTTTGTATGGGGATATCTGAAAACAAGAGTTATAAGATTGAAATTAGAAGTAGAGAACCTAGTTGAAAAGATTTTCGAGGAATGTAATATCTTGAAGCAAAATCAATCCCTCATTAGAAGGTCAATTGGAAATTTAACAAAAAGGTCTCGAATATGTATTCAAAAAAGGGGAAATCATTTCGAACATTCTATGTAAATTTTGTGTTAATCCTTAGTTTTGCCGTTCATGATATGTTTCGAATGTTTATTCTGTATAAGTTGTAGATTTTTTGGTTTAAGTAGGTAGGTATAAAGATATTTTCTGGATTAAATGATTTTATACATCAGAATATGAGCGATTAAATATGAATTTCGAATTTGGAAGAACTACTTTAGGACTTAGGAAGAACTTTGTATCATTGGACGACACCGGTTTACATTCTAGTTCAGAATATCCTCACTGCCTTGGAGAGAAATAATGATATTGTTCATCCTTGAAAAATTTTTCTAGGAAAACTGGATGTGTGCCAAAAAAATAAAAACGCTCCAGTAATGTAAACTTATGATAGAATCTGAAGCATGTAGAAAATTTTTGAAAACGGAATGTACAGGGTGTTTTTTCAACCTGCAAACTTAATCTGAACTTATCATAATTCCCACTCTGTATTTTAGAGAAAGTGTTGGAATTATTGAAAGAAGATAATCATATTGTTCTACACTGAAAATTTCATCAGGATTGATCAAGCCATACCAAAGTTATGAATAAAAGAAAAATCGGTCGAATCGGACAAATCACCCTATAGACTCTCATTAAAGGCCCCAACCATAAACCAAACATTGTTTCGAAACTGCCTTGACTAGTATATACTTCACCTAAAATCTGACGGTCTCCTCCGGAATCACCCTGTATATGCAAAAATTTAAATGAATATGTATGGAGTAGTATGGAGGCGATACTCGAATTATGAAGAAGAGGTTGCAGTAAATTTTGTCAACACACCTGGACATTAATTACCTGAGAAGTCATTCGATAAATAATAGAAATAGTGTAAAAAGACACCAATTGATAAATTATTTCAATAACCTGCAATATGGCTATTCCTGTATAGTAGCACCTGTACTTTTTCATGTTTATTCAGAAAGCATTTGGTTTCATTGAAATATTTATTATGCCAAAATTTTCGATTAGTAATTTTTTTTCAAGTTGCTTTTGTAACATTAAAATATTATTTTTCATTTCAATCTGCTCCTGAATGGCTTTGATTTCTTCATCATCCTTCTATTTGACTAATTCCATTTTTGTTTTATTTTCCTTATCGAGAAAGTCTAGCCTCCTCAACTTCTCTTCTGCGATCATATCAATATGTTTCTTATGTTCTTCTTCGAGGAACAATAAATTTTTTAGGATTCATCTCTTCTAGTACTACAATTTTTTTCTTTTGCTCCTCTTCAAGGAAATTTTTTTCTTCAAATATGCTTTTTGATGCAACCTATTCAGATACTTTTTCACGAAAATTTTGTCACGGTTTCAAAATTCCCGCTCCAGTTAGTACCTGCAAACCGAACTGGTGGCGTTAGTCGCAGTAGTTTGCCAGCTTATCTCGTACGTTTCGATGGACGCCGTTGTCGGCGGTCTTAGTCTGTCATCATGTGAAGTAGGTTGTCAATGACATCGTTCTTCCGGCATATTTGGTTGAAATGTCCTGGAGTAATTAATCGCAATTTTGCGGATCTGAACAGGATTTTAACTGAAGCCCTGAGAGAAATCTTATCATGTTGGTTTGGTTTGTTCGTTGGTGAGATTTTTGCGCTTTAGCGGAGTGGCGTATTTGTTTGGAAAAACGACGTGGGATTGGTGAGTTAACCTATGTTTGTCACGAGGTATTTTAGATTTTTGTTCGTATTTTAGCATCATTCTGCTTCGAATTGGGAATTATTATTGTACCGTTGCGAGGTACCGCAGATTCTGAACTGTCTTTGAAGTCTTCGAGCTGTTTGTCTAGGCTGTCTTTGAATTACCGTCGAGCTGCCGTGGGAGCTGTCTTTGGGGACCTCCACCAGATTTCGCCATCTAAGATACCACACCTGTCGTCTACCCAGGGCGCATTACTGTGAGAAATTGTACTACGTTGGCCCATGAATATATTTGAGCCCAGTTTCCATCTACGAGACTGTGAGAATAATTATGGTTTGAGAAACTATATCCTTTTGTACTTCAGTCAAGCCACGACTTAGACTGTTATAGAAGGTTAGTCTGTAGAATTTAGTTAAGATTGATTAGTATCAAAGAGGCCCAATTCAGTGAATACTGTTTAGTACATAAAACCCGACCTATCGAGAAGGTCGCTTAGATATAAATAAAGAGCTATTTGTAACGATTACCATCGAGGCTCTAAGTATATACCTTGGGGTGAGATTACTGTTTGTTTAGTAAGAGATAAAGCATTATATCGAATATTCGGGTTGTGAAGTAAGAACTAGTTAGTGATCTACCTTCTGTAAGATATATCCTCGTTTGAGGGACCTTGTGTATTTCATTTGGGCTCATTATATTATTAAATAATTGCTCTATATTCTTTCTACCAGCCACTACCTCCCGCTTGTGTGATCGGGCTCGTTTGGCATCCTGAGAGTGCGTTCGTTATTTTCTCTCTTTTGCGACCCTGAGATCTTTAGTGTACTTTCCTCTTTTTTTCTTTGTATTATCATAAAAGAGAGTGGCGCCCCTTTATAAGTAGTCTCAGCTCTAGAGCTAGCTGAGGAGGTACTTTGTGCACTCTCTGGAGCCGAGTGGGTTTGGTGACAATTTCTGGTCTTTTTGGCGCTCTTGTTCACCCGAACAGAGTGAATTTTGCCCGAATGTCTGTAATTTTGGAATATCGAGCCGAAAATGGTCTCAACCGATTGGGTTCGACTCCCTGATGAAGAATTCGTGGCGAAAGTTGAGTCTGTCCGGCCGTATCCTCTCTAGCATCCAAAAGAGATGAGCTAGAGTTTTCATATTTCCACAACAGGTTAATTGTCCAAATATCTCGGTCAAGTTCGTTATTGGGCCAAATCCGTCGGATGGTTCAGTAGTTATGAGCATCTAAAATTTTGTTTCCTCAATAACTACTAGAATATCCATCTGATCAAATTGATAATTGAAATATTGTTGAGGGAGGCTGCAACAAAACAGCTCGCAAAATTTCGCAGAAATCGTCACGCTAGAAAATTTTTAAAAAATTCCCAAAAAAAAATGTTTTAATCCTCACTATCTCATAAGATATTTTTCGGATTTCAATAAAAATTCGTAAATTCATTGTCGTAGCTCTTTTCCATATAAAGATATGAACATTTTTTTAATTTACTCAAGAGAAAAGAGAAATGACTTACGTCCCGATGATTTTCTTTGAACGATGGCTATCACAGATGGATATTCGATTGACAAATACCGGGCTCATTAATCAGTGTCAGTTGGCGTAATATTAATCAAAATTTTTCATAACGGGAAATCATAGAGATAGAATTAAATATCGGTGGCTGAAATAATATACGTTGTCAAAATTAAGAAAAGCACTGACATAAGTTTTTAGGAAAAGGGAATTATAGCTTCGAACAAAACTTGGGGAAAATTATGAGTAGTTATTTTTAATTTGAGATATAGGTTTGTTCATTCATTAGGCGTTCATATTTGCATCACAACAAGAGCGCCAAAGCAATCTGACCTCACGTCAGTGCTTTCTAAATTTTTTTTAGTTATTACTACAATACAATTGATCAGATAAAATTAACAACTATAATACCATTTATTTATTAGGAGTATATTGATGCGAACAAAATTAGTGTCTCATCTGTTTATAAAACTTTTGACTTGCGTTTGCGTAAGTTTTGTACGCAATTACCCCTCCATATGCCATTTTATAATCAAGGACTTTCCTCTGTAAAAGAGTAAAATCAGTTAGTCAAAATAATATTCAAAATATTCAATAAAATAAACCTTTTGTTTCTTTAGCTATGGCAGATTGTGCTTTAGTGGCAACTACTTTTTGAACACCTCGAGAATCTATAAAAAAATGTCATAAATAATTTTACCTACCAAAACTCTTTTTCTAGAACATGTACGTTTTTTTGAGATAATGTTTGAAGACCTTCTGAAAAGAAAAAAATTGTAGGAAACATTTTAACTTAACAAAATAAACATAGATATTGAAATAGCCAATTCAACTCACCACTTGATTCCTCGATTATCCTATAATTTGAGGCATCAATATTATTATTATCATATCATTATTTCAAACCTCTTCCCCATCTATGTGATATAAAAATTGTTCTAGAAAACAAAGTGACTTCATTGAAATATCCAAAAACAAAATTACAATAATTTACCTTTATCACCTCCATATTCGCTTTTTCGACCAACAACACGTCCTCCTAATAGTTCCTTCATTTTAATATCCACTTCATTTGAATTTAAATCTTTTGATGGTCCTCCTCCAGTGCCCAAGGATATAATTTTTCCTCCTTGTTCTTTTCGTCATATTTTCGTATTTTTTTTTTAAGAAATAGAATCGCGGAATGTTAATACACTTTCATTATTGAGTTTATTCTCTATTCGCAGCCAATATTCAATCTCCATTTTATTCCCGTTACTGTCTGTGTTTTCATTATCCATAAAATTTTTGAATTTTTTCACCAATTTATTAAAATTCTTTCTTCGGAACACGTAAAATTCGCAGATCGCTTTACATCCGACATGATTTACGACAATCGAAACAATATCAAACGTGCTAAATTAACAACTAATCTAATTTGAAATGGATCATTTCCTATTTGGAATATTTTTTTCGCTCTATTTTCATAGAATATTATAAATTTTTGTTTTTTTTTCTTCGCATTTATCCATAAAACGTATCGAAAACGCATGTGTCAAAGATAACGGCTTAGCCATTTTCTAAAAAATGGTTCAGTTGAACTCAACTCAAATATACACTGAACAACCGGATGCCATATTGTATAAACCTGCCTCAAGAGTGAACCGAGTTCAGTAGAGCTTGGAGTTGAGCTGGGACTGTACAACCTTACAACTTAGGCCAGTCCTACATTGGAAGCGGATTTGGTCTGGCCAGCCAACCCGACCCGATTTGATTCTCTTCAGAGCAGTCTAGACCAGATCGAACACTGCCTCCACTGCAGGAGGACAGTACGTTTTCTTTGTTTTTGTTTCCTCCAGACCCAGCCAAACCCGACCAGACCCTCCAGACTGTCTGGTCTGGAGAAATTCCGCTTCCAATGTAGGACCGGCCTTAAGGTCCGACAAAAATTGGCGGGTGTCATTGCAGCAACGGTTTTCGATATTTAGTATGAACTTATGTATAACTGATTCATTTGAAAACGAAACGATGAAATTATTATATTTTGTGGTGAAATATGTCATCTTTTATACTTCATTAGTGAGAGTAACGACTTCCAACAAAACACCTTAAAAGACTCCCACAAAGCCTTCAAAATAAAAAAAAAGACCTCTTTTGCGTTATAATTAAGTCAATGTATTCTATATTACCTAGATAATTTAGTACATAATATGCATTGAAATAATAAATGACCCCCGCCTACCTCCAAATAGTAGGATTTAAACATTCGCTAGACACTGAAACTGCGTGTTGCTGGCGATTTTTTGATGAAATAGTAGGTATCATTCTATATACAATCTATATGATAAAAAAATTTCGACTCCCGTAATCCCCCGAAATCACTAAAGAAACAACCACCCAAAGCAGAGAATCGCAAGAAATAGATGAAGACGACCGTTGCTAGATATTTTTTTTTTTGCGAAATAAGTCTTCTCCAACTCCTTCAATAAGCCCCATATCATGAAACAATTTATGACCCCGAGCTTCAATCAGAATAGCCCCACAGAATCGAAAAATTCAACAATCAGAAAACATGTCCGTTGCTGACCATTTTGGATGAAAATTAATTCTCCAAATAGCCCCCTCGAATTCATAAAATTGGCGGACAGTGTAACTGAGCGTTGCTGGTGGGAGGAAATGACCTTTGCTAATTTTTTTTTGCGAAATCAGTCCTCCTCAACTAATTCAATACATGAAATATTGATAATTTGTGACCTCGCGCTTTAATCAGAATTGCCCTCGAATAAAAAAATGCTACAGTCAGAAAAACTGTGCGTTCCTGGCAATTTTTTATGAAAATGTATTCCTGTATAGCGTTGAATACAATCTATCTGATGAAATAATTGATGACCCTCCCCCTACCTCCAAAAAGCCTCTCGAATGCAAAAAATTGCCCGACAGCGTAAATGCGCGTTGCTGACGATAAATGGAAGGAAATGACCTTTGCTGGGTTTTTTTGCGAAATCAGTCCTCAACTTATTCAATGCCCTCGTTTTCCTCCAAACGACGCTATCGGCAAAATTTGCAGTTTGTAATTTAACCAGAAAGCTGCTTTTATGTCCTGATGACTCACTCTAGAATATTCAAGATCCTTCCTCATCTTCGAGTTCGATATTGTTCAAGAAATCAGATTACCCTGCCTTTCTATGTGACACTTATGGTCTTTATTACGGCCCGATTTTTATTATGCGGACAACGACGTTATTCGTGTTTTTATTTATTGCTGCTCTAATTCTTTGGCGACACATTCCGTCGTATACATTTAAGTATTTCAAGCGAATAACCAAGAGTAACCGGTTATCTTTGGTCTTTTGTGGTAAATACCTTTTGCATTCAAGCTGCTTGGGTTATAGATCCGTGACGTCATGAGTTAACCTCAATTTGATTGAGAAATGTCAAGAATAACCAAAATCGTAACCCTGCTCGAGAGCAGGGTTGAGATTCTGGTTATTAGAGCAAGTAGGGTTAGATGAGGGCTGTAGGTATTTGATCACAATTTAAATTTTAGGAAAACTCAAAAATAAAATTGGAAGCAGAAACTGTACATTCAATAGAGAAAATTTCATTTCTATAAATCACCTAGGTAAAAAAAATTATTTGGAAAGCATTGTAGAATGTACAGATTAGATTTGCTTTTCATTAGGTAAAAACAGAATTCCTTGTGTATTTTGTTAGCTGCAGTAAACAAAAATTTTATCAGCAGCTGCAAACATTGAATGCAGTAAGAAACTTAACCAGCCATAAACTGAAAGTACGTTGAAGTAACACAGAAAAACCATCTATCCTTATTGAATTTGTTATAAAGATAATATTAAATTCTATTTCAAATTTCAGGATAACTCTATAAGAGAAGAAATAAAAGGTTCAAAGAGCAAATGTCATTTGTGTGAAGCAATCTAGATTGATAATGATTTGAAAATTACAAAAAGAACCTGAAAATTATAACCACAAGAAATCAATAAAAATCCATTGAGAATTCTGTTAATGAAACTATGAAAAGATAAATTTTCAGGTTGCTTCAAATTTATGTTATGTGTGCAATACTGAGTATGTGCAAAACATTGTATCAATAGTTTGGGGGTTCTGAGAATGCACAATATGGTAGCAATAAGGAGAAAATTTAAGGTAGATCAATAAATTGAAAGAAGAACCAGTAGAAGTGACCAAATAACTCTTTTTTTTTTTTTATTGGAATAAACTGAAATATACAAATTCAAAAATTGTTTGTTAAAACCATCATGAGATTTGTCATTGCCGATCCTAAGATTAAGAAATTAAGAAGTTCTTTCATTGCCTACAATCTTGAAATAATGGAAAAATAGATTTAATTTCTAACTCTGGAAAAAAATTCGTCATTGACTTTCAAATTGAAACATTCCCATTCTGTCTCTTTTTTCTATATTCTATATTCTTTTCTCTAATTTTCTTCCTTTTACTAGCTGTTAATATTGATATTTTTCATTTTAATCATTTCTTGTCATTTTCTTCATTCCTAGTTACTCACAAAATAATTTTTTTTATGATCATATTTTTACATGTATAGATATTATATGAGTCTAATTTGGTATTTTCTCCTTGTTATATTTATTGTAGTTTCAGTAATTCCATTATAAGGATATATTGGCTAATAAAAAATTGCTTATAAAAATGTCTTTCTGTTTATATAAGCTTCGGGAATGGGCCCTTTTTATCTGAATCAGATAAATGCTCAGATAACCTATGAGCATAAATAAATGAAAATCAAAAGAATGACAGCACGGATAACCAAACCCGAGCATTCAAGCGATAATTTCTGGTTATTCATTCTAGATTTCGAAGGAATAACCAAGAAGAACCAGCAATAACCGCTAAATGGACCAAAATAATAACCGGTAACTCTGGGTTATTCGCTTGAAATACCCTATTGTGAGAACAGGACTCTTTTATATTATTTTCTGTCCTAACCAATATATTACATTATCACATGAGGCTTCTCAATGATTTAATAATGCTAATAGTGAACAAAAATTCTAAAGCACAATACCACCAGTTTAGAGCCTATCGGTGAAATCCTAGAAACAACAGCTACGATAGCATATTCGGGCTCTAACCTATATAGAGAATGGCTCGGTCACAAAAGATCAGTCGCCTCATAAATGAACCATTTTAGACAGCCTTACAAAGGGATGAAAGCCTGAATCTTGACAGACTCTACATCTGAACATCTGGGGGCGTTTGAAATGTGGTGCTATCACAGCATGCTCTAGAGCTCATAGACTTCCAATGTTTACAGTGATTTAATGAATGAAAAGGTTTTGGAAATTGTGCATAGCGTGAAAGTTACAAAGATAGTGTACTAGAGAATGTGATGCAGAAAAATTTATAAGAACTTATTCCACTGTTCCTGCATAGTGAGGTAGATGACAGAAGAGCTCAGAGCTAGAGCTAAACATCGTGGTTTCAAAAAATTATGTGGGGAGGAATGACGTTAGCACATTTATAAGAGGACTGCTTTCAACTGGATAATATGGACCAAAGTGATTGCCAACAGACATATAGAATAGATACCAATAGAAGATGTTTTCAGCTTGAAAATAATATTATATGATCCAGATGAAATATATTATGTGCATGTGGATATCAAATAGCTATTTCTTCCAATGAATTTCAATTCTATTGATGTCAATCCATAAATGTAATAATACCTTAGGGATAAAAGCATGTGCTTGGTTATAAGAATGAGTCTTCAAAATTATTGTACCAAGTAAATTATTTTGGACTTTTCTCATTCTACCACTTCGTATGTGAAAATCATTACTTCTATGATTTTAGCCACTGAATTTGATCAGGTGAGGAACATGGGCAGCTGTGAACAAAAATCATATAATAGGGAAACAAGTCGTAAAAAATCCATATCTCACTTTAGTGCATTTCAACACTTTCTTTTATTCTATTTGTATTGAACTATACTCTCCTAGTCTCCAATCTTGAAAACAGACATTGCACTGGGGTTGCAAGCATGAAAATTTATTCACTTCAGGCTTTTGGGTAGTTGTAATTTTGTTCCTAGTGATCATTAGATCATTAATCACAATATTGTGTTTTTGTGTTATTTTCTGTAAATTGTGGGTTTGAAATAAAGATATTATATTACTCAGTTAGATAGTCGTCAATGCAGCAAAAAAAATTTAGAAAGCACTGACGTGAGGTCAGTTGGCTTAGGCGCTCTTGTAAACCACTTACAATTATTTAAATTTTGAAAAATCATATCTCCAGAACTATTAGCTTGTCGAAGTCGAGAGTGGTATTTTTGTATACGTCTGATAAAACTGCACCATAAAAAAATTTTTATTTGAACAGTGTCATTTGAAAAAATGATTTGACCGAATAACGAACTTAGCCGAGATATTTATACCTCAAACCTATTCTGAAAGTTTCAACTCTCTAACTTCATCCGTTCGAGAGTTATCGTGTTCACGGAACGGACGGACGGACAGAATCGATTTTGACCACGGATTATTCATCAGTAGGTCCAAACAAAACGATTGATACCACTTTTGCCCAAAAATTCGAAAGTCACAGACATTTGGGCAAATTGATAAGCACTCTGTTCAGGTGAACAAGAGCGCCAAAAAGGACATCAAAATTTTCATGATTTCACACAACTGCAACTTTTTCATTTAGACAAAATGTACTTACTAAGTTTTACAGTATAATGTATCATATAGATATAACTGTGTAATTTTCAAATCAAGTTTCTACAATCTAAGCTTTATCCAATTTGCATTATCTTCATTGATGTTGCTAATATATTTTCTGTAGTTTAAATTTAACTGGGAAATATAACACAACTTGTTTAAAATGGATTTTGAATTGTATTCTGAGGAGGAATAACTTTTTTCTATATTTTTCTGTATTTGAAATTCATTAGGTGTAATAGTAATCTCAAATGAACAGACTATTTATCTGTACATAGCGATCAAGTTAAAAAGATAAACAAATAAACCCAAACAGAAGAGACACAAAATAATAGATTTTACATAGATTATTCTGTTGGACATGGTAATGCACATCTCAAGATCAAAGAATTGTCAAATTATGGAGGTCAAACTGGGAACATATAAAATAAAATTTTCACTCACCAATAATTAAAATTATGAATTTCCTTTCTGCTGAAGTGTATTTGAATATTTTCCTTCTAATAGAGAAACATCTTCAAAAACAGGTTTTCACGACACATTATAGAAATTCACTGTATCCAAATAAACGACGACTATATATATTTAACAAACACTTTCACGTGAAGTAACAATCACACGTTCAAAACTGAAAATTTTTAATATTATCAATATTTTTATTTATTTCTACTTTTGTAGAACCTTCCTATTTGATTTTGACAGTTGCTCTGGACAACATAGACATAGATCCACACTGGACTACTAGAACTACTACTACGAGTGTTTTTGATTTTGATGTCTTATTTTTCCAGGTATATATTGATTGAAATACTTTCAATTTCATGATACAATAAAGTTCTGTTCAAGAACTTCAGAATTCTGTTGCTACATTTAAATACGTATTATGGAACGTTGTTATTTTTGTCAGAACACATCTCAGCTGTTTCTAATAAACAATCCGTAATCCGTCAGCTGCTATCAGTAGTGTCAGCAATAACCTAACCTATTTTGTTTACATTATGAATGAGGAAAAGCCGAAAAACATCTAGTTAAACGATACTATAAATTTTCAACTCAAATGCTCCAGTTGGAGGAAAATCTTTTTTCTCATAATGAGTTTTTCAGGTGACAGCATCGTTATATTCGTTTCCCAAGTGAGTCTTTAAATTACTTTTCATGAACAAACAATTTAACTAGGGTTGTTACAGGTATTTTTTTTCATAGGAGCATGGATATTTTTTGTGAAACAGCTCTTCAAAGACTACGAAGTCAGGCATGTCATGATTCAACTTTTATTTTGTATAACGCTGACTTTGTCTTGCACTATGTTCGAACTGATCATTTTCGAAATATTGGAAGTACTTGAGCCTAGGTAACCAGAATCCTACTGCAGTTGTCTTTCAATAACTAAACGATAGTTCTAGGTTCTTCTATTGGTATTTTATGTTATATCTGATGCTTTTTGTGGTTATAGTGGCCAATCCTCTTTATTTATCTTACTGCTGCATCAGTAACCTACCTTATGGTAAATATAAAATGCATCTGCTTTTTTTACATGTGTAGTAATGATCTGTTTATTTTTTTTAGTCAAATCCGAATATATTAAGCATGCTACAATCTTAATATGGATAGCCTTCCTCTTCATTTTCTGGAAGATAGGGGATCCATTCCCAATTCTTAGTACTAAACAAGGTTTATTGTCAATTGAGCAATTGGTATCTAGAATTGGAGTGATTGGGGTAACTGTAATGGCTTTATTGTCAGGCTTTGGTGCAGTTAATTACCCTTATACATCAATGAGATATTTCATGAGGTAAGATTGAGAAATTATGTTGAATATTAATTTAGGTGCTATTTTCAACACTTTTGTTAACCTCGCCAGAGTGTCTGTAGGTTGGCCCAAATATTTGTAATTTTCAAATATTTGGTCAAAACTGCAATCAATTGTTTCAATTGGACTCAGCTACAGAAGAATCCATGGTCGAAATTTATTCTAACTGTCAGTTTGTGAACTGGATTATGTCCAACCAAAATGCGCTAGAGACCAAAATTTTTCAGTGTAGGTTTGAGAAATAAGTATCTCAGCTAAGTTCTCCATTTGTCCATGTCGACTCAGTAGTTCCAGAGTAATAAAAAATAATAAATAAGAATAATAAAAGTGCTTTATTGTAAACATGGTTTACAAATGGCCATCGACCAAGGTCCTTCAGTCTGTGATATAAATATACTTTTTATTTTTTTCACAATTAATTGTATGAAATTATAACATTAAATATAATCGAGAAGTTCATGTTTCTAATTTGTGGTGTCTGTTTTTTATTTATTTCTTGTAGAGTCTCTCATAGAGCCATAGCAGGCTATCTGAACCTGTTGTGATTTTCTTTGCGCTGTATGCAGAACTTTTTCAAAATCCTGAAGTTTTTCTTATTCCTGCAAAATCTCCCAGCTAGTAGTCGTAGTCTTTGGTCTATCGAAACAATTTTGGTAGTCTCGTATAGGAGGTTGTTGGACGGATTATAGAGAGGGTTTGATGGGTGTCTCAGCTTTGTGAGTTTTCTCAGTGCTGTTGTTTCTGTCACTTTTAGCTTTTTTCTTACTGGCTTTCTGCTGTTGAGAAATAATATGTGTCCATATTCGACAAGAGGTCTACAAATCTTTTTGTATATTTTGCTAGCTGTACTATGATTTATGCCCTTTTGTTTATAAGTAAGTCCCCTGAATTGTGTTGCTCTGGAAACAGTGGCTTTTTAATTAATCCTGTGTGGTGGTTAAAATTAAGTTTACTATCTAGGTTGATTCCAAGATATTTGACACTATTTTTGGGCTTGATTATTTGATTGTAAAGTGTTATATTTGGAGAGGTACCTCTTAATCTATGATTGCAGATCAGGAAATGGCTTTTTGAGGATTGGGACGGAGTCTCCATTTATTAAACCATAAGAATACCTGACCTAATGGCTAAGCTTCCACTATTTTTTTCTTGTTGGCATTCTTCAAATGCCAACACATTCTTCGTCATTGATGTTGGATTGTTTTTTTTTACAATTGCAATACAGGCATTCCACCCAATTATTGTATGCTCACTTTTGAAGCCGTTTAAACTCACAGGTTTTAGCAAAAGGAGTAAATATATGTTGTTATTCCCAGGCAGAGTGAAGATATTAGAATCACTCCTTGAGCCCAAGCTCATTGTCAAAGACTTAAAAAAAACTAGTGTCATGCAATCTAATGCAGGTAATGCATTTCAAAATTATAGTTTTTGTGGAGTTAGTATTGAGAAGCGCTGGTCAAAAAAAAAAAAATAGAAGCATTGACAGGCACAAAGTACCTTCGATGTATATCCATTTCAACAATTATATTTTTGATGAATATTTTTTCCTGAGTATTTTCCATTTGAATCATATAAGCTCTGTTATTTACCCTTGCATGTTGAATATTGATATTTGTCAAATGTAATTCATTCATGCTCAACTGACCACTTCTAATGGTTCGAAAATTGACAAGCAAATTTTTATGAGTTGATATTCGATTTGATAATTTGCTCTGTACCAAAATTCACAAGCCAGATACACCCATTGAAATAGGCCCTATAATATTAAATTCTCTTTCTGAATCTTCGTGTTTGAAGTTGGATTATCCTTTCAAATGATTAACCCCCATACCCTTGAAAGTGTAATCAAAATGCAATATAAGTTTTTATATGATTTTGTTCATTAGTATCGAAGTTAAAACTAATTGAAAGGTATTTTCACATGAGTACCATTCAATTGAACCAAAAGGTTTGTAGTGTATGATCAGAATAAAATGAAACTATTCCATTGCATTTAAAATTTGTACATGTGGCTGTTGAAGCGATTTAGAAAGGTAACATAAATACATCTTTTATCATACTTCTACAATTTTTGGTCTCTTTTTTTTAGTAGGTATACTATGGCTCATCACAATAAGATTTCCTGCCTTCCAGACATATCATTTTTCAGAGGGTGTACTAGCGGGTTGAGTTATTAAGGCATTTGAAACATTTTTAAACATACTATATTGTAAACTTTGCAGGTTTTTATTTAATATTTGTTTTTTTAAAATCTACAATTGTCACATATACAAGTGTATTTACAGGACATTTTGCTTCACGTTTTTTATTTCTTAATCCAAGTGATTAGTAAGAAGCACACTTATTTCTTCAGAAAGATTTTGGGGAATGGAATAAGATCTTCCCGTTGCAGTAGTAAGCTCTAGAACAGAGAGTTTTCTGAGCACATTCTTCAAAGATATCCAAACTCGGTCATTGTTCGATTTCTTGAATGATGTTCTCGGTCCAGCAGGGTGATAAAAGTGCACAAATACATCTGCATTTTCTAAACTTATACTTTCAACTTCTGCAAGCCACCATTGATTATCGTACACACAAGCTACTATGTCCCTCACATTCAATGTCAAAGATGTAATTTTATTAACACAGTGATCTTCAAAAATGTTGGTTTCTGATGTTGTGTAGCACCGAATTAAGTTTTCTGTGATCCCATGGAACTTGTGAAACTGCCTTGTTCCTTTTACTGGTACAGAGTTTTCAAATCTACTTTTGAGTGTTTCAATATGTTCAATAATTTCTTCTTTCTTAATGAGAAAATAGGTAATACCTTTAATGTTGTCTTTGCAAAAAGTGTACATATCCTCTACTGTAAGAATTTGTCTGCCAAGCGCCTGTACAGACCTGTCTGCCAAGCGCCTGTACAGCCCTGTCTGCCAAGCGCCTGTTCAGACCTGTCTTGTTGCTTGGACTCATGTCCACAGCTGTTACTGTATACATATAGAGCTTGTGAAATAGTCCAAAAATATGTTATAAAAATAATGTTTTAGTTAATTAAAACTAATTGATTATTAAATGATAAAATTTTAGTACTGAATCTACATGTACTTTTAATTATTGTTTTTATTTCTCAGGTTTATATATAAATACATATATATATAGGGCATGTTAATAGTGGAGGTGTTTTTAAAATGTACATTATACATTTTAAAACTAAAAAAACCAACATTTTAATGGGTGAAAACACATTCTAGATCACCTATTGTACCAAACATTTCAGTATAATTCGCGTCATTTTTCCTTAAATATAAAAATTCATAACTTGCTTAATAGTCAGATATCAAAGTTAAAATTTTTACCCCACTTTGGCATCACATAGGTCTACATAATGTGCAAAAATGGGGACTTTTCATCCAGTCCCACCAAAGATATTGAACCTCAAAATTCCAAAAATTTCAAAAAAATGAAATTTTAAAAATTCATAAGCAAATAAGGACAACATTGCTGAAGCTCAAACTCAATTTTCAGTAAGTACTTTATGTTATCTAGCTACAAAAAAATTGTAACTCTGATAAATCATTCCTTCATGGTTTTTGTAGTCTTAAAAATTGGAATTTCTGAATTCTAATCACTATACTTTGAAGAATATTTTGAGGTGTAAATAATGAATATATGGTTTGATGTGTAGGAACCTCACTTCATATGGATTAGCTCTCCTACTATTAGGCTCGCGGAAAAACCTGAAATGATGATTCATAAAGAACACCCAACAATACACTGCTAGTGCATTAAATTTACGACAATAAATGATACCCGATTCCAAAAATGACACAGAATTTATAGTCAAACTGACAGCTAGAAAGTTGTTAGTAGATTCACTCCAGTTTTTTTTTCCTTTGAACGAAAATTGTCATAGATACATAATATATATCAATATTTTTATTTCAGAGAAGTAACCATTACAGATGTTAATAATATTGAAAAAAAACTTAGACAAGCTATGGACATGATCCTAGTTAAAAAAAAAAGAATAGCTATAGCAAAAAAACAAATGGCAAACAACTCACTGGACTCCGTTAAACAAGGTATTTGGAGTATGATTGCTTCTGCTACTTCAAGGAAACAAGAAAGTAAGTAAATATATAATAATTTCCAGAATGATATCTCTTCAATAATACGTCAAACTGTTTTTTTATGTTTTATTGCTTCAGTGTTACAGCTAGATATTCTGTTTTCTCCAAACTTACATGCAACCCCTTCTTCTTATATTCATTGTATAGTCTCCTCAACATAAACTCCAAATCGTACGAGTCCTGCGCCAGCACCTGATCATCTGCGAAGTTTAAAGAGAAAAGATGTTCCTCTCCAATTGGAATACCGATGCCTTGACAATTTCGCTTCCAACGTTTAAGTGCTACTACAACATAGGCGTTGAACAACAGCGGCGACAGACTACATCCTTGCCTTAATCCTTTTTTTAGTATTGGCTTCGACAGCTCTTTTCCTATTCTGACGCGAGATATATTTTCTTTATACAACTCCTGAATCATAGAGACAAAAGACCCGTCAGTACCGAGAACATCAAGAGCTTCCCACAAACGGGCCCTAGGGATAGAGTCGTAGGCCTTCTCTAGGTCAACAAATGCCAGGTGCAACTCCTGGTCAACCGCAATTTTTTTCTCCATAATTTGCTGAAGTACAAATAAATTATCATTACTGGATCGTCCTGGAATGAATCCACTCTGATCTTCACCAATTTTGTGACCAATATCATCTTTGAGCCTACCATGCAAGATTCTTCCAAAAAGTCTACTGATAGATCCATTAACACTAAGATCTCTGTAGCACCCAGGGTTTTTTCTATCGCCCTTTTTGAACAATGGCACAATGTGGGACACCTTGATTTCCCTTGGTAATTCATTTAACTGACAGCAACGATTGAAAAAATTTGTAAGGCGGTATATCAAACCATTTCCTCCATATTTAAGAAGTTCGGCAGGGATATTTCCTGGCCCGGCTGATCGGCTATTTTTCATTGTTTTTAAATTCTCTTCAACTTCCTGACTCAACAAAATTATACTATTATGTACCCCTAGGGTATACGTGGTTTCCTGTTGATGTTCGATTCTGTTTTCCACTAACAATTACTCATAGAATTGTTTCCATTTGTCCACTGGTATTCTATTGGATATGTGATTTGAATGGTTAGTTTTCATCCGCCTAATAGAACGCCATACTTCGGTGCTTCTGGATCCCCCTATCAAACTTTCCACTTCATTGCACTGACGTCCCCACAATTGTTCCTTTTCGTGCTTGATGATCTTACTTCCCTGTTTTTGGCCTTATATTCGCGCCAGTTGACATCTGATTGGTCAGATAGCCATCTCTGATACAGGTTTTTCTTCTCTTCTATCAATGCTTTCACTTCCTCTGTGAGCCATATACGTTGACCACGTTTTCTTGCTTTATGCTTTTCTCCCAGTGCTTCCCCTGCTGCTCTCTTAATGATATTTTTGATATTATTGTACTCCAGATCAATGTCATTGTCTACTTCAGTGTCACTTAAGGCCAAATCTAACCTCCTCTGATAAAGATATCTTATACTCTCTTCCTTTAACAGCTCCAATTTGTACTTTTTACAGTCTTCATCATCAATCATATGGTGTTTTTGTTCCTCCACTACAGCTTGTGCCGATTGTCGACCAACCACAAAGGACAAAACAAAGTTTGCGCTCACCAATCTATGATCTGATCCGCAATTAGGTCCTCTCTTTACTCTACAGTCGTGTATTCTGAACTTTGAGCGTTGACGTGTTATCACATAATCAATAATAGAATTTTGCTGTAAAGAAGGCCTTTCTCGTGTATATCGATGAATGAGTTTATGGGGGTAAAATGAGTTGAGAACTCATAAGCAATTCAACTCGCATAATTTTATCAGCCGCAAACCTGAATCATTGACACCCTACCTCACCGTATCGACCAACAACCCTGCTCTTTTCCTGACTACCCACTCTTGCATTCAGGTCACCTGCTATAATCATATCCTGCCAAGGTTTAATCCTCATCAGAACATCCGACAACTGCGAATAGAACTCACCCTTAACTTGCATGGTGGCGTCATCATTTGGAGCGTACACAAACGAATGGTCATAGTAATTACACGCTCAGATATTGGCTCATAATCTTCAATATACTTTTGAATGTGTTTCTTCGCCAGTATCGATACACCTGCCTATGCCCTCTGAGATTTGTCCACTCCTGACCAACAGTGAAGGTAACCATCTAGGAGTTCACTATCGTTACTTACTATATACCTACCATAACTTCCTTTGGAGTTTCAAATGTTGCATCTGTATATTTAAGTAGTATTGCATTATGTTTTCCTTGATTCATATATAGTTAAGTTTTCAAAAACCATTCTTGGATATTTTCCAACACTTCTAATGTTGCCTTTATCAATTATTTGTATTCTTTGGCTCTAATTAGAATATTCTGCATAATTTGTTAAGGTTGTTAAGGTCTGATTCTCGGAACAACAAACGATATAATTGATATCGACATTGAGTAATAATGGTCCCATAATACTCCTAGTGCCAGTTCACCAGAATCTCCTTCAGTTTTCTCTGTATAGGCATATTGTTTTCTAATGATTAAATGGTGGTAGCAGGATCAAAAAATGGGAAAATTATACAATGTCAGGTTTCTGTTGTGTAGATATGATTTGATGACTATTAATTATGAATTATCTCTGACTATTCCCTATAATATACCGTTTTGTGAGGATGCTATTATATATTTATCAATACAAATTACATTACATAATATGCGATTCATTCAAATATTTTCTAAAAAGATAATACTATATCAACAAGCTTACAATCAGTCATCTCATTAGTATCTCCTTTCTTATAAACGGGTGTTACCCCTGCTCGTTTCAATTGCTGAGGGCCGTTGACAATATAAGTAATTAGTTAATCTAGTAAGTCTAAGGGGCTCTGAGCTCTAAGCTACATCTATCTTGTTTCTTAAATTTTGGGCATCCTATAGCATTTCTTTCTCTGTTACTTGCCTAAAAATGAAATTTTCAGTTACACTTTCACTAATATGTGTGAATGAGAAACTTTTCATTCTGTTTGTAAGTTCACAGGGTGCTGTTCAGAAATGATATAATATAAAATATAATGAAAATATTGATTCTATCACCCAATCACAAAAACTCATAACATTTTTTATCACAAAACAGTGCAATAATGAATTTTGATTCAGTACAATGAAAAGAATATCTTGTGTATGGTTAGTAAAGGCAACTCAATATTAAACCTATGAATATAATATCAAACAAATATGGTGGAACTTATATAACTAAAATATATCACAACAAAATACGAAGACAAACGAAATGATTCGAAAGAACCCTAGAATCTTGCCAGGTATACAAATAAAATATCATTTTTTTATTTGATTTTCTTGTGTCATTTGATATATAAATTTTCTTAAAGATTTCTTGGGTATATAGCACTAGTTTGTGACCAGTAAATAAGCTCTTATTTAAATAATTTCAACGTTCTTTAGATGTGTCTGTCATATGTTTCAGATTAAAGCCTTGTTCGAGGAATATATAATACAAGGGATCATTCAACAAGAAATTTATTTTTTAATTGTAGCCACACCTACCACATAACAACATTGACAGTTAGTTTTTTGACATATTCGTAATAGATGCTTTGGCAATTGTTACAATAAATTCAATTTCGCTCGAAAATCGCATTAAAATAATAAAAACCCACTATGAAAATGGTGGTTCTGTTAAAATTATATTCCTTAAAATTCGTGATATTTTCTGACAACATAATCGACCTTCTAAGACCGCTATTAAGAATTTGGTCGTTAATTTGAGTCGACGGGCCCGGTACAAAATTTGCCAACACCAACACGTGTTCGCCCGGGCCGTTCAACTGAAAACATCGGAGCCGTGAGCCACAGTGTTGAAGAAGATCCAAATTTGTCAATTTCTCGACGTTCTTAACAACGGTGCTTAGCGAATTTCGCATAAGGATTTGGCTTTGAAGCCTCACAAGATTCAACTAATGCGGGAATTGAAGCCGACCAACCATTTACATCGCCGTAGATTCGCTCAATTCATTCTGGAACAACCAGCTGGTTTTTCTAAAAGAATCATTTTTTTAAACGAAGACCATTTTCACTTGTCAGGGTATGCCAGCTTTTGAAAATCCTAATGTGATTATTGAGAATCCTTAGTATGCTCAACGTGTCACTGTATGTTGCGCTATGTGGTCTGGAGGCGTAATTGGGCCAATTTTTTCGAAGATGAGGCTGGAAATGCGGTAACGGTCAATGGATCACGCTATCGCAGATGTTTACTACTCAATTTTGGCCTATCATTGATGACTTGGATATCACTGAGATGTGTTTTCAACAAGACGGTGTACACAGCCAATGAGACGATCGATTTATTGCAAACCAAATAATTTCACGAAATACAGCTGTTAAATGGCCAGCCAGATCGTGTAATTTAACACCACTGGATTATTTTTTGCTATCTTAAGGATAGAGTCTATATGGAGCCAATCGAATCAATTGCATCCTTAAAACTCAAAATCTGTGATGTGATAGCCGAAATAGACCCGATATTTTTCCGAAAAGTGGTTAAAAATTTCGATGAAATACTTTAGTTCTGTCAGCGAGGTCGTGGTGAATATTTGCCAGATATCATTTTTAGCATAATTGCCGAACTTTTCTTTTTGGTGTACAATAAAAATTTTAATCATCTTCAATAAAAATTTTTTGTTTTATTTTGTTTTAAAAAAGGAAGTTCTTGTTGAAAGACTCTTTATAACAATCAAATAAACCCTGCAAATACATAACAGTAAAATACATAATAGAAAAATTCATATACAACATCATAAAATCCTTACATAATATACATATAATTCTTACACAACGAATTAAAAATGACGGATGATAAGCTGTCATGACTTTGTTTATTCGATATCTCAAACCTGTACGATTTAATTAGCAAGTACAAATCTCAATCTTTGGGACCTTTAACATTCGAGATTAAAATTGGTATTTGTCAAAGCAGACGGAGTTGCTCACAGAAGTCTTAAAAATTATATTTTATGTTATTTTATGAGGTTGAAATATATTTGAGCCAAACTTTTGGTGTTTGTTCTGTCTTTCTTGGCTTCTTTTTCTTTTTAGCGTAAATCATCTCTTAATTTAATTCAAGTTTTATTATTTTTCTTTTTTCTTCTTAGAAAACCTCTAAAAATCCATTCTATGTTTTTCAGTTTGTTCGTGTTTTTTAAGTGCGGTCTTATTATTAAAAAAATTATTGGCATTTATTCGTTCTTTAATATGTTGTATTGTTTTCCTATATATACCTACCTTGGGCAGTCCATACAATTTATTCGGTATACACAATTTGAGATTTCATTTTTTTGGATATTCGATTTCAATTTTGAGTTTATGAATTTTAAACTACTAATATTTTTATGTGCTATATTTATTCCATATTCTCTGAGAGATATATTTTAAGTTTTTGACAAGCCCTGTACATATGATAAAGATACGAATTTCGGTATTTCGTTTCTTTTTTTTTTATATAGCCTGAAAATTTTATTTTTGAAGAATTTTTTTTATTTTTTTTTTAAGTTTCAATTAGTGATTAGTATATATCTTTAGCTTTTTTGATCTTTTGTATTCTGAATTCCGGACTGGTTAGTTTTAGAGCTTTATCAGCAATTTCTGTTATGACACTTTTTTCACTAACAACTTCTCTCTGGATAATCATTTTTATTTATTATGAATATCGAATATGTTTCCAGATATAAGCCAATTGAGACTTGAAGTAGCAGGATTAGAGGAACTCAGCAGACAATTATTTCTTGAAGCACATGATGCAAGAAACATGTTGGAGAGAATTGAATGGTCGAAAACGTGGAAAGGTCTTTATTTCAACTTTCTGGGCTACATTTTTTCAGTGTACTGCTTGTGGAAAATTTTCATTGTGAGATTTTCTTTATTCATTTTTTTTCCATTAGGTCCAGTAAATATTTTAATTTTTAGTGCCTGGTCAACATCATATTCGATAGAGTTGGGAAGAAAGATCCTGTGACAAGAGTAATTGAAATTGCAATTCTTTGGATGGGTTTTGATTTTGATGTTAACTTTTGGTCACAACAAGTTTCTTTCTATCTCGTAGGATGTATTGTAGTGACTTCTATCAGAGGGTTACTCCTAACATTAACCAAGGTACTTTTTTATTTTCAGTAGAATATTTTATGTAGCGACATAATAGAATGAATTCATTAACTATATTCATAATTTGAAGGATCATTATCTTCCGAGGGTTGCCTTTCATATTTCGGGATTGGAAAACAAAAACAATCATTAATCATCGAAAATGTTTTTCAAAATAATATAATTAAGATCTATAGACTGTTGCATGCGTCTGAACCAATTTTCGAAGCACTTTTGCGACTCTGAATGAGAAATCTCCAAAACATGCATTCTTACCGCATCAACCGCGTCTTCAGGTGTCGAAAAACGTTGGCTCTCATTTTATTTTTTACGTACAGGAATAAAAAGAAGTCATTCGGTGGCAAGTCAATACCATACGGCGGATGACTCAAATCGATGTTTTTAGTGCTCAAAAATGCAGATGTTTGAGCCGATGTGTGAGAGATTGCATTGTCGTGGTGAAGGGTGATCCGTCTTCGGCGGTTGGTTTCCTGATTTCTTGGACAACTGACAAACAAATGGTTGTGTACCACTCAGAATTGACTGTTCTCCGTTGTTCCTTGATGGAGCTTCAACGCCAAAAATTGAATTTAGGTCATCGATGTACTGTTGTTGAGTTAATCCACGTCGAAAGTTGCAAAAAATAGCACGAAAATGTTCACGATTTAATTCCATTTTTTGGGCGAGATGAATTTTTTAACTTACTGTAAACAACACAAATAGCGCTGTAGGATTGTCCAATCCCGAAATATAAAAGGAAGTCCTCGTAATCAGCACAATTTCAGCAAGTCAAGATCACACTAGTTTTTTTTGTGATTTCCAGTAAGCAGATTTATTGCTTAAGAGGTTTTGATTTTCAGCAGTAAGTGAGTGAATTATATTCGAATGTCAGAGAGCGGAGAGGAAACCTAGAAGTCAGGAACAATTGAAATCTTTCATGAAATCTTGCATTCAAAAAAACCTACAGTGTACATACAATGGATACACAATAGTCCAATTTTAGGGCGTGCTTTGTTTAAAAAACTAGTAGAACAGCATTAGCAGCATTATTCGAATATGATGGCGAAAGTGGAGTGCAAAGTTCTACCAGAGATTTTCTGTTCTGGTTAAGATGATCCTTGTTAAAGTGATATTTGACGCCTTGGAATACTGCTTCTGATTCTAATGTTTAGTACTGCCATGATCAACTGCACAGCAATAAGTCCCATGCTTTGATCAGAAAGTTTTTTGCAAAAATTTATTTAGAAGCTCATTTCAACATGCCTCAACTCCAGTCATGATTATTTTGCTAACTCAGACTAAATCATAATCAATTCCAAGCGAAAGACCGATCATTGTTGGTCATCGTTTTGGTCCTTCTAGCGGTCATTGCTTTCTAGCAGTCATTTGATTATATCTTGTGCCATAAGCAATGACCGCTAGAAGGACCAGAATAATGAGCGGTCTTTCGAAATAGGTTCATGTCAGTTTGTTGTTTGAGGTTCTCTAATTTTTCAAATACGAAACTATTGAAGGTTTGAAGGTTGAAATATTCATAACATCAATGAACCCCCACAATGTTTAAAATAACAGAAGGCAGCGTAAGGTCTAAAAGGCATCATCGGAAAGGTTCATGTAAAGACTAATTCAAATTGTATAATCTGTTATGAACATAGACTTATCATATAGTGTTGGCGGTGCTACCGATTTATCGGTATTTTTACCGATTTAAATACCGATATACCGAAAAGTTATGGAAATCTACCGATTTTTAGATTCTTAGATATTATGTCAACATAAAATATTTCACCAAAAAAATTGAATCTTCTATGCGAAAAATTCGGATCTATATCAAAATGCATTCTCCCATACCCCTTTAAGATCAGAGTGATTCCCGCATCATACTGCTACATATTTCCCTCTCTAATCTAACGATTTTTGGCAGACAATTCTACCGATATAAGGTTCTGATTTTTGGCAATCAGTCACTTCAAGTTCAAAGCACAGAATCCAGAGCGGTTTGCGTACGCTAGGAAAGCAAAGCAAAGGGAAAGCCCAATATGCTCCCCCCTGTTAATTATATACTCTATCATCACGCCCCACATGCACCCAGAGTTTTATTGGCCTCTGACGAATATCTTGGGAATGTATTAATAATGGCTCCTGCGCTCTTGTTAAGCTACTGTCGAATAGCTATTCACTTTCAAAAATCACATCTTACCCACATAATGATAGATATCATATTAAGCTCTGTTCGGATTCGAACAGACGACCCTCTGGGCGGAAACCAAGTCGCAAAACCAGTATATTTTTTTCCAAACAAAATGATTGATACTGCTCTCACCGAAATATTCGAAAGATATTTTGGCAAATGTATGACCACTCTGCTCAGTTGAGTAAGAGAGCTAAAAATTTTTATTAAATTTTTCTGGTGCTTGATAATTTTCAAAACTACAAACTTCTTTGTTTCAATAATATTTAAAATTTTTTCAAGTCAAAAATTGATGGGGTGAATATTTCTCTAGTTATTGGAAAACAAATTACGGTTGAATCAATGGACTAATTTTGACTCACTTATTTGGCCCCTTTTTCCAGTGAATTCATAAAGTGTTTTCTTGGTATTTATATTTAATTTTTTTTTTTTTAATTTGGCTAAGATGTGAGAACAATATTTTCGTTTTGATTTTTGAGGCTGGTTTTTCAACCAGAGATGATTTCCGGATTAAGGCCAATCCTTAGATTAAGAGTTTAATTCGCTTGTTAGATTAAAGATTACGAGAAAGCATTGGCATAAGTCAAGGATTAACTTAATATCCATGGCTTAACGAGATAATTCATGGAATATTTGAATTTTACAGTCTTGACATCAAGGAGAAACCAAAAACCTTCTACCTCTTTTCATCACGTCCTTGTGAGAAACCAAAAAATTTTAGTTATCATTTATATGATTTCGAATATAATTATTCATATTTTTTTGTTTGATGTTCCTAGCAAGAGTTTTGACTGATACCTATAACTGGAACTTCATAAAGTAAAATCTGTCTCACTTTTAATTTTCAGTTCTTCAACAAAATATCCTCGAGTAAAAGTTCAACAATCATAGTACTCATACTGGCACAAATAATGGGAATGTATTTTATATCTTCTGTGTTGCTGCTTCGAATGAACATGCCCCCACAATATAGGAAAATCATAACCAGAGTTTTAGGGGATCTACAGTTCAATTTTTACCACCGCTGGTTTGATGTGATATTTTTAGTGAGCGCTCTTAGTAGCATTGTAACCCTTTTCCTTGCTCATAAGCAGCCTGTAAAGGATAATTTGGAAAGCGAATAAGCTATGTGATTCATAGAATTATAATTATTTTAATATTTGTTTTTAACTAATTCTCAAATTTTATTATTGCCATAGTATATCTCATCAAAATTGTATATATTTATTCATCCTTGTCGGTCTTCTCAAATTTGATTCAAGACTACCTAATGTTATGATTTCTTCTCTTTTGAAATATTTTTCCTAGATATAAAAATTTTTATGTCATTATATTTATGAACCTGATTTTTCATAATCATGAAAACTTTTTATAGATTTATTATATATTTGATATAGTCTATATCTTTTTAATTTCCTCACCTTCAATTATTACATTACTATTCACTACTAAACAAATCATAAGCATAGAAACTTCAGTAAGCCAAATATGGAGATTATCGTCGCTTCATTCCTGCCTTATGAGAAAACATGAGTAGCCTATTAGTTTTCACGAAATTTTATATCAATTCACACCACTTTATTCCTTAAATTAAATGATATCGCTGGTCCTGTGCAAGAGCGGTCTAATTTGAAGAATGTTATTTTTTAGTTTTTCAAGCGAATCAACTCAACATCGTTATTTTTATCTTGGGACCAGCGTTGTGAAACAACTGAATCATTTTAGTAGATTATTGTCATTTTGGGGAATAATTGAAATCAACATTATTTTTACACATATATATGTATGAAAAAGTCCTGTTTTACCGTGAGGTGTAATTGCTTTGGAGCGACGTATATGCACCTACCTAGTCAGAGAGAACTCAAAGTAACTAATCAAATTTAGACAACAGACTATTCTAACCAACTAATGATGAAGTAATATTTTAGTCTTACTTTCCAATTTTTTGTTTTGGTTTTCTTAAATAGCTATTTTCAACTCTTTTGTATGATTAATAATAATATCAATATAATATATTTATATAATCATAAAATGATATCTTTCGGTGCAATAGAGAAAGAAATTGTACATCCAACAGAAAAATGATCGACAAGATGCGGCAGAAGGGTCCCTACACTTCCCCAAGAGATTCCTAGATATGATTTCGTCACTGGTTAGGGAGGTGTACGAAATACACCAGAGGAAATGGAAATTATTTCCACAAAATTATGTTGAGGAATTCAATGATTTCAAACGAAATAAGAGTTATCTCAAATACATAGAACAAAAATATTTGAAAATAAATATATTCAAAATACAGCCTTCCTATTGGCGGAACTGAATTTGCGCCGAAAAAGGATAAAAGGCCGAACACATGAACCGAGATCATCACTCTCTTCGCTGCGCTGCCCACATCAAGAAGACCATTACCGTCCGGTTTTCAGGACCACGCTCCAACAACAAAGGCCATTACAAGTCGAGACATCCCAGGGCGAACGTTACCGCTACAATCACCCCTTATATTTTTTACGTCCTTGCCCGAGATGAGCTATATTTTCAAGTCAAGCAAAATTGAAGGACTCGCAGAAGAAAAATGCATTTTTAAATCAACAATTTTGTTACCCATATCTATTTATTTAGCGGCCAAACACAAAATGCAATACAATAATATCTACTACCCATAATAATATCCAGCTAACGGTACTACTGTACTCACCTGAGAATGGTTCTGTTCGCAGACGTATTCCTCAATATCTTGCAAATAAAAAAATCGGCAATTTTATGAAATAAGAAACCTCAATATTACTAAAAGGCATTTTTATATAAAATAATGAATACTAGAGCAAATATAAAAAAACACTCAGGTGTTGTGGTGTTGAATTTATATGACAGGACAAAATATACCCCGTGTTGGATATCTAACAAATTAGTATTGTTTGAAGTGCTGCAAAATACCTTTCTGCGCTGTGTATGCTTCGGGAAATCATCTGAATAAAACTAACAGCACTTATGTGCGACATCATAGTTCTCTAAAGAATGAATATATAAAATTGACTTATATTTCTTTCCATTCTTGTGCAACTATTAATCTATTCACTAATTCATTTGGACAGTAATACACAAGCATTAAAAAAAAATTTATTTTCAAATATTTGCAGTAAATTCAAATGGAAATCTTAAATAAATTTCAATCTACACAAACTTTCCAGAACCCATTCTGCTACTCAAACCTTAATTTACAAAAAATTTGTCACGCCTCAGCACTCACTGCTGGATCACCTTTCTTAGCTTCTTTTGATTTGTTCCAATCTTTGAGACCTTCTGGTAGAGTTGTATCCTCTTCAAATGATCCGGTACCTTCTACAAATTCCTCATATGTGGATTTTTCAGGGAACGGTCTTTTTCCTAATAATTCAATCATGTCATCTCTGCTTATGATTTCACGTTGAAGTAATCTTTCAGCAACTTTAGCTACCAAATCTTTGTGTTCAGTCAGTAATTCTTTTGTTCTGATGTGTGCACTGGATATTAATTGTCTTACTTCCGCGTCAATCAATTGGGCTGTACTTTCCGAATACGGTTTTTCAAACTGCATATCTCCTTCTCTTGGCATTTCAAAACTAACATTACCAACTTTCTCATTCATTCCATAATGTACAATTTGTGCATAGGCACTTTGTGTTACTTTTTGTAAATCGTCCTGAGCCCCTGTTGTTATTCTTCTGAAGAAAATTTCCTCTGAAACTCTTCCTCCTAAAGTCATACACATTCTATCAAACAGCTGCTCTTTGGTATACAAGTATTGGTCTTTCGGTAAATACTGAGCATAACCTAATCCTTTTCCTCTTGGTATAATGGATACTTTCAAAAGAGGATCTGCATATTCCAAGAACCACCCAGCTACGGCATGCCCCGCTTCATGGTAAGCTACTGTTTTCTTTTCTTCTGGTGAAAGAACATTTGTTTTTTTCTCCATACCAGCCACAACCCTTTCAATGGCTTGTTCAAAGTTCTTCATTCCTATTGAGTCGTTGAGATCTCTTGCTGCGATCAGAGCAGCTTCATTACACACATTAGCAATGTCAGCTCCAGTGAACCCTGGTGTAAGTGCTGCCATCTTTCTGGCCAGATCATTTTTATTCAGTTCTGTTTTTAAAGGTTCTAAATGAACTTTGAAAATACTAGCCCTACCCTTAATATCTGGGGCAGGAACAAATATTTGCCTATCGAATCTACCTGGTCTCATAAGAGCTTTATCCAGGATATCTACACGATTTGTTGCTGCAAGGACAACAACATTAGTGGTTGTGTTAAAACCGTCCATTTCCACTAAAAGTTGATTCAAGGTATTCTCTTGCTCAGAGTGACCACCGAAACTCCTTCCTCCTCTTTTGCGGCCGACAGCGTCAATTTCATCGATGAATAGAATACAAGGGGCATTTTTTCTTGCCATAGAAAATAAGTCTCTAACTCTAGAAGGGCCGACTCCTACGAACATCTCCAAAAATTCCGAACCTGAAACTGATAAGAATGGCACATGTGCCTCACCTGCTGTGGCTTTGGCAAGTAGCGTTTTCCCTGTTCCTGGTGGGCCTGAAAACAATTTTTTTTGTGATAATCATGTCAAAATCGTTATGAGAAGATATTCATGTAACCACTGAAGCTATCGTTACTACTCAGCAATCAAAACTAGATCACTGTGATTTCTGAAATTGAACCCCATCTCCAATACCTAAGATGTCTTAAAGTATAATAGTATATAACATATTCCTCACATTTTGAATGGGATTACATGAAGCACATTAATAATCAGATAGACTTAGGGGTAGTATCATTTTCATAAGCCGCTCTTAAGATCTCCCAGCAAGAATTAATTATTTGTATACTATTTTTTCCCTACAATTCAATGTTTCCAATGAAAATGACCGGAAAATAATATTTTTGTTTTAAGTGAAGACTTCTAACCTCAAGAGTATGTATACCTAAGCTGATCTTTTTATTGACGTTTTTATGAAGGAGTTCAGCGGAGTGACTATGACAACTTAATTTGTTGCATTATCACCATATTGATGTATAATAAAAAGGTCAGGAAACTTTGGATCCTGTTTTTTGTCTCATTAAAAAAAATTTATTCAAGTGATTTTTATTAGCTTTGTTCATCATCCAAATTAATAGGTTAGATGCTTCATAATATCATTCATTCATCTCTTGTAAGCATCAGTTTGCAGCAACTTTTGATTAGAGAAAGCTGAACTAATTTTCAAAATCATGATTGATAATGGGAATAGTCAAAACAATCTTCCTCATATGTTAACATTATGTTACTCTTTCTCATAACTAATGCACAATTAATATATTTTTTCAATTTATAGGTTTGAAAAGAAATCATTACATAGAATCTATAACAAACAGCTCTACAATCACAATAACAGATATGATGGAAAGAGAAGTAACTTGATGAATTACAAAATTTACTCAAGGAACTGCATCATTCATTTGCCATTCTATACAAAGCATAAAATTATTGAATTTTGAGGGTAATATTATTTGTATCTCATGGAATAGTGTTACTATGTTTCGTTATTTTTTCATTGCATGTTAGAATAACCTAAAAATATAAATGTTCCCAAATAGGGATCAGCTGTTTAATGGCCGCTGTAGGAAAAACAAAGCCTTTGTTTACAAGTAAATAGTTGTGTTATTTGTAAAAATTAGTGAAATACTTTATTGTTTTTATACAAAATGCCAAATTTTTGTTGTATTGTTGGCTGTGGAAGTGTAGGAACCCGTGACAGTGTTAGATTTTTCCGAATTCCTGCTATTTTGAACTTTAAGCATAAGATTGAAATGAACAAACTGTCGGTTTTAAGACGAGATCGTTGGATAAATGCTATACATCGAAGTGATCTGACACTCACAAAGCTCAAATACTCATTAGTATGCTCAAAGCATTTAATTTCAGGTAAAAACTTGATTGTTTGACTGTTTTATATGCACTGAAAGCTTAATTTATTTAAGGAGCTCCAGCAGATCTAATGGACATGTTAAACCCAGACTGGGTTCCCTCACTGAATTTGGAATATGAAAAACATGGTAGTACATGTTCAGAAGATGCTGAAAAAAGCTTAATCGTTTCAAACGAAGAAAAACCAGAGATATGTTAAAAGATGAGGTAAGGCATTGAATCATTGCATGAATCGAGTAGTGCTAAGGTAAGATAATATGGTTGAAATAAAAGTGTTACTTACATTGTATATTATAGTATATTACTATAATAATTCTAATCATTTAATCTCTTGTCTTCTGTCCGTAATCAAATTTTCAGAGGTAATTGGGCAGTGTTTATGTATTAATCAATTTGTATTGATAGTTTTTAAATGAATAGGTACATTGTGCTAGCAATAACCAACCTTCAACATCTTGTGAAGAAGATACTTTGAAAGCATTGCCTGATGAAGATTTGAATTCAAGAGCTGTTCAGACAGATATCGATAGTGAAGAGATGATAGGATTGCAACTCTTGAGAAGTCGGCAGCATTATTTGGAAACGAGGTTCATTAAAACATCCTTCACGATGGAAAGTTTCAAAAGTGATGATACTCGTACAAAGTATTATACGGGACTGTTGTCCCGATGTAAAAAGGTGCCACCAATAGGCATGTATGCGTCGCTTTATTAAATTCATTACAAAAATGAGGAAGCAAACAAACGGGTGGATACAGATGAATCGTTGTGAAGAGCAGGTTCAAATGAACTGTTAGCAAACTTCACTTCAGTGTGTCAACCCCTTCGATTTTTTCGGTCGTTGCGCTCTTGGGTCATTTCTGGTTCAATAAGGTAGTAAGAACCGGATTCAGTAACTTTTGTCTCATTTTTGAACAATACCGGAATATTTTACGTATACCACCTGAAGTTTTGTTCAGAGAATCACGAAATACGAATGGCAGGAATCATAATTCACATAACAATTTCAGTTTGATAGACGTTGGTCGGCAGATTGAACCAATAAGAAGTAAACCTCAGGGCCAATTTCCTCTTCCTACTCTATCGAATGAATGGGTGGTTTTTTTTACGATTGACCTCAATGATAGATTAATATTAAGCATTGGTTTGTTTTGATTCATTCGCAAATCAGGTAGTTTACGGTTTCTTTCCCATTGAACCAGTCCAACATTGAACAATGAATTCTCTATGAACTATGTTCCATTGAACAGAAATTTTATGCATCTGGCCCTAAGTCAGGTAGCATAATTCTTAAATATATCTTACTCACAAAAAAAAAGGAATCAGGGGCTCCCATTCAATTCCTTTTCAGCGACTCAGCCAAAAAAGGGTTCGAAAATTTGGCATAAAGGCATTAATAAATGCGAAGAATAGGATTAACTTAGAACCATCCCTTATTTAACAACAATTCAACTTCGGAATATTTTTCAACCTACCTGTTAACATCGCTCCTTTAGGTATCTTAGCTCCAAGATCAATGTATTGTTGAGGATTTTTTAGGAAGTTAACGAATTCCATGATTTCGATTTTAGCTTCTTCGCATCCAGCAACGTCTCTGAAAAATGATAAGAAAAAGTTTAGAAGAAAATTTATTGAAAAAATTGATTTGTATAGCTCATAACAGACTGAACGTCCCTTCATAAGAGAAGAGAACTGTAGCGTTCTGCACACGTATTTATTCGCTGGTGTTTTCATTTTTCCTGAATTTATAATTTTGATTTCTCATCACTTACTTTAAGTGAGAGAAATCCTCAGAGTAAGGGGTACCTAATTACAACGTTTTTCAGCATTACTGGTATTGTTTATAATTGTGTTTTTGCCATGTTTGAAAATAATCTTTCGAATTATGTTTTCGAAAATGCCTTCGCCATTTTATGGGGAAATAATTCAGAACCTCATATTAAATTTTTTCTTACTGGTCTCGACCGAGGCGCAACCCTCAAATAAGGGAGTGAATTATCGGAATGTTTTTCAGCATGGCTTGTATAATTTTATTTTTGTGTTCTGCTTTGTTAGAGAATAAATTTTCAGAATAATTTTCCTGCAAATGTCTTCGCCATTTTATATATTTTTGCCTGGAATAAATGTTATTAGTCTGAATTATTTTCCAGAAAATTCCTTCGTCATTTTGTATATATTTTGTGTATGGAATAATTTTCCATTTTTATGATTCGCAGTATTTGAATGCTTATTACATGTTTTATTGGATATTTTTTCTATACTTCTATATTCTGTAAGATTGCCTTCAAATTTTTTTTCGGCATGTTTTTCTGTTGGCATACATCTTGAAAAAAGCAATGATGACACAAGTGTTATTTTGTTTTAATGTCAATTTAATTGCTTCAAGGACGGAAATTTTCATGATGGCATAATATTCATTAATTCGATGTATTTCAGATTTTCATTGGTGTGTATTTTTGACCAAGTTGTAAATATAGCGTATTTCACTGCTACTGCTGTTTTGAATTATCCAGAGACGTTGATGTTGAATTTAAGGAACTACGACTTTGTCTCTTTGGAGGAAAAGGCCACACTTTGATATCAAGTGCGTTAAAATTGGCATACACCACTGGTTTGAAACCCCATTACTTTTGGAACGCTTTTTATCATCTTCAAACTGTCAGATCAATTCCTGATTAATATCAGTTTAATGGGTCACATGTGTCCTTGATGAACTATCTGTATAAACTTCTGGCATGGTCGAGTATCAAAGAGTATCAATTTTTTGTCGCCTTTGTACTTCAAACAGAGTGCTTGTAGCTTTGCCGAAATGTCTGTATTTTTCAAATATTTGGATAAGAGTGGTATCAATCGTTTATGCAGTTCAATCAAATGAATGCATTGATACTATTTTTATTCTCGAAAAAAATAATACATCTGGAAATATGATCTTTCATAGTTTGACTAATTAGTCGCTAGGGTCTCTATCAGTAAGTCCCATAATTATCAGCAACCTTGAACAATGAGGTGACTAAGCCTCTGGCTTTTGCCTTGAGGTCATCTGTTTAATATCAAACAAAACTGTAGTTTCAGTTCTATATGTGGGCAGTGAGTGTACTTGCAGATTAGTGTGGCTTACACATAAAAAAAATATATGTTTTAGCGGAACATTTTTAAGACATTTTCACTACACATGATATAGGGTGTTGCAAGTTCAAGTGCCTCTAAGGCGTTCATGAAAGACTTAATCTTTTGAAATATGAAAGAAAATTGAAATAATACACATCGTTCATTATATTCTACAGATCTAAAATATTCTCGAAGCCATACTCAGTTCTTATTTGGATATGAACCATTCCTGTCATCCCATCAACTATTTCGGAATGCTTGTCAACTTGAACAGTTAAGCAAATATTGCGGAGATTTTTGAAAGTTTGAATAATTACTTGTTTAACAAGAGCGTCAAAGCCATCTGGATCCACGTGAGTGCTTTTTACATTTTTTATGCATTGTCAAAAAACCTGTGGCCATGAATCTCTTCCAAATTGTTAGTTTTGTAGAAGACTAGATTTGTTTGGGTACAAATTAACATGTCATCTGAAAATCTGATCAGCTTGAAGTAAATTTTTTTTTTCGATTAGTTTTTTACAATACTGCTTCTAAACTTGTAAACCCATGTGCCTTATCGAACTACTTCCTCCGTTGGGATCTATTCAGAATTTTTAACATTAGAAATTGTTTTGATTCATTATTTTGAAAATAACAAAGATGGCGTAACTCTTAGCACAATAACTCACAAACTGATGAATAGAATATCAGGAAATTTTAACAGCTGTCTGTTGAAGGTTATTATTAACTAAAAAAAAATTGAAATAATACTAGCGCCATCTATGTGTTAGGCTTGGGACTTTTCAGCCTATCCAGTATGCTGATATCTGGACGAAGTTTGTGGGCGTTGATAAGGCTTCTTCTGAAGACAGATCACGTTTGTGCTTACAAAGTGCAAATAATGGCCAGGTCCACAAACTTTCAAAAATTATTTACTCACTTAAATTTAACACCAACTTCGCTTGGATTTATAATTTTTGCGGTACTCTCCATAACACCTCCGAAGAGCCCACCTCCACGTTTGCCTCGTCGCCCGCCCATCATCTCCGCAGATCTTCTCATCATGTATATCAAAAATCCTATCACAAGCACGGTGGGTAGAACACCTGTCAGGCTGGCAGCTTCCACTTCTGTTTTGTAAATGACAGGAACAAAGTTTTGCGGCTCGAAATTCATGTCGATCTGGGCGTTCTCCAGATTCCTTTCAAAGGAATCCACGCTGCCAATGTTGAACCAAAGGACATTCTTGAAAAGAATATATAGATCAGAAACTTTTTAAGATTTCAGCTGTATTTTTTCATTCAATAAAAATTCATTAATTACAGGAGAAATTCTCACTTCAAGTATTGCTTATGAATAAAGAACACTTAAGATAAAGAGCGTAGGAAGTCTTATTTTACACATATCAAATCAAATATGTTTAGGGAATGAAGTCAACTTCTCCGTAGCAAGCACTTATGTATCCACAGGGAAGATGGTCGGAATTATTGTGATGAATTGGAGCCGTTCTCTATCTTTCAACCAGAATATGAGCAGGAAAAAACACATTCAGAACATTAAAGACAAACTGTTCTTCATGTCAGAACCATGCGCTCGACATATCATGGTTTGGTGCAGTCAATACTAACATATAGCATCAGTGTATAATATTTTTTTTATTTCAAGTTCTTTATTATAAGATTGGTAATTGTTAATGCAAGATATATGTTTATTGATTTTTTTACATTTTATATATCTCCCTTGTAGTTGGCGCTCTTGTTTACCTGAACGAAGTACTTATAGATTTGCCAAAGGTCTGTAGTTTTCGAATATTTGGGTAAAAGTGGGATTAATTGTTTCGTAAGGAATCGCTGATAAAATATCCGTGGTTAAAATCGGATTCAGCCCGTCCGTAGGCACAAATACGTCCGAACGGAATAAGCTAGGGAGCTGAAATTTTCAGAGTAGGTCGAAGGAATAAATATTTTGGACGAGTTTGTTATTAGGGCTAATCATCCAATGATTCAGGAGTTATGAGCATCTGAAAATTTCTTTCCTTATTCCATATTCTCAAATTTCATTGTTGTAGTTTCCTTCCACCTGAAAATTCAAAGAGGCACTTCGATATATCAAACTTAGCAACCACATCAAGAATTACTTCAGTATAGAATTCTTTAGTGCAACCTTCTTGTATTTGAGGTTTCAATAACTTTCTATTTCCCTAAACCTCAAAGTAGCTCTTAAATAACAATGCAGAAAAGTCTAACTTACCGCTCCATCGATATTGTTTCCAGGTAACAACTTGACCCTGACCCATTTCTTGTTTACAACTTCCAATTTCTCAACAACTCCTTTAGCAAGGTATCTGCAAATTTGGCAAAATATTAATGCTTCCCTAATTGTAACATTCCTGTATAAAAATATTATTTGGGCAATAACCACCATTTCTTATTGTTCTTGCTACCAACGTTTCAATAGATATCTTCTATTGTTTTCAAAGCAAAAACTTGGCTTTTAAAAAAGTTGAAAATATTTGAAAAAATTTTCAATTTTCATTAGGTGTTAGGATTGACCGAACCCTGAAACTAGATTAAATTTTGTATTTACCTGTGGTTCAAAGATTTGTTCAAGTTACTTCAAAATCGACTTCCAAGCTTTTGGCAACTCAATCAATGGAGTGCTTATGAGATATATGCTGCTTCCTTGATGTTCCTTGTTGTAAGTTTCTCTTTTTTGGATATGATATCATGTATCTTGAATATGGTTGTATGTCGTATTTATTTCCAATTCTTTTAATTTTTTCTGAGAAACCTTCCACATAAGGAATGACTTTTTTTATGGTTTGTCGTTTGTACCATATCTGCTTATATTCTATCATTATAGAGTTCAAGTTGATTTTGTCTCGTTTGTTACACTCCTTTCAATATCTTTTTGGAATAGCCATTACTTCAGAGTGTTTTTGTAATATTATTTATTTCTTCATTTTTATCTTGTTGGGTAGAGCATAATTTGTTGCTCTAACACAACGTTTCTCAAACTTTTGATTCCGTGGACCCCTGTGGCTGTTTCTCGATGATGGCGAACCCCTTTATAGTTGAAGCCTCCCAAAAAAAAAAAAAAAAAAATAACAAGTACATCTAAAAATGGAAGTTGTTTATCTTTCTTGATTTCTGTTATTAATTTAATAGATTCTTCTTGATTTTTAAGATGTTGAAGGAATCTATCTATAATGTTCATTCCATGTTGCCAAATGATGAAAGTATTATCACATACCTCTTCCTTAATTTGGTTTCAGTACATATTGGTCGAGAGTTTTTTGTTCAACATTCTCCATATATAAACCAGCTAAAATAGGAGACAGGGGTGAACCCATGGCCATTCCAAATTCTTGTTGATAAAAAATGTCTTCAAATTGGAATTATGTTGTTTTGATGCATATAGAAAGCATTTCCATTATTGCATTCATGCTAAGTGTAATTCTTTTATCGTACAATTGCAAATGTTTTATATGTTGGGATATTGATCAATAAAATGGTGACATCAAAGCTGAGCATGATGTCTTCTTCAAAAATTTCTTTCATTTCTATGAAATCTTTTGTATTTTAATCATGTGCTGAATATTTTGCCTTGAAAACGATAGAAAACGTCTATCGAAACGGTCGTAACAAAAACAATAAGAGATGGTGTTTATTATTAAAGGCTTAAATGGTGGTAGCAGGATCAAAGAAACGGGAAAATGATACTATGTCAGTTCGCCGATGTTTCGGAAATATATTTTTCCATCTTCAGGGCTCTGCAGGATCATCCATTTTAGGGATACTTACGTTTGTACAAATTCTTTCCATCCAATTTCTTTATAGCCTAGCTCCCATAATGTTATTGCTGCTAGAATAGCGAGCGCAGCTCCAGTTCCAAGCATGAACCATTTGTCCCTTTCATTTTCACCAAATGGCTTGCCACCGCTCCCTCTAAAAACCAAGTGAAATCAAGCCTAGTTCTCAGAGCTACATAGTGTTACTGGCAACACTCATTAGAGCACTCAGAGAATGTAGTCATTGATATTTTTATGTAGTAAAAAGGCTGAAATGAGAGTTTACTGCGACACAGTCAAGCTCCAAGAACAAGAATATTCAATCATGAATTTATTATTGCTAAATACCTATTTCCAGTTCCGCCAAATAAACCGAAACCCCATTGATCATATGGCTTACTACCTTGTTGTCCACTTGGTGTTGTTGATGGTTTGGGCTTCACTTTAGAATCAGTTTTAGAATCTTTTTCTTTCGCTTTTATTTCGGAATTTTCCGATTTATTTTCTTTAACGCTAGACTTATTACCACCGGGTTTAAAATATTTCTCGAAACCTTTTGGAGGTTTCTCACAAAAATATCGAAAGTCATTTAAAATTGCTTTGAAAATTGAATGTTGCTGAAAAAGATGAAAACTTATAATAATACAGTATTTTACACATTATGGTGCAAGCTTGAATACCCTATAGTTTTGCAGATTTGTTTTCTGGTGAAATTTTCTGAGTTGTCTACTGCTACTTAATATACAGTTTGCCATATCAACGTAATAATACTTCTCATTGGATTGAATCAAAACTAATATTCGAAATAAATTTCATTATAATCCGCGAAATTTATGATCCAATTTTTTATAACCATACTTTTTGACTTGAATTTTGACATCTGATAAATGGATTCAGATATTTGACAGAATTACGATTTCTTTATCTTCAAATTATTCGTTTATGTTACTTGATTATACATTTTTACTTATATGGAAAATATCTTATGTCTTTTCTTAAAGTATAAAGGCAAAGTCTAAAACTATTGAAATTACGTTGGTGTCGGTGAACAACAGGGCACTCCACATAAAAAAACCGAACCTCCCGCTGCATAAGCGTCCTTAATAGTTTTTTAGGGGGGTGGGTGATTTCATAAATGTACTTGAAATATAAAATTAGTAGTAGTATTTTTATTAGTAGTAGTACAGCTGAACTTACAAAAAACTCATTGCGAGCTTGTTCTGTTCAAACAACGTGCTATCGTTTTGCCCAAATGTCTGTAATTTTCTAATATCGAGCCGACTAAGGTCTCAATCGATTGGGTTTCACTTTTAAATGAAGAATAAAGGGTCAAAATTGAGTATGTCCGTGCGATCGGTAGGCTGTCTACTCTCTATCTTCCGAAGAAGATGAGCTAAATTTTTCATATATTCAGAATACCTAGGTCAATTGACCAAATAACTTGGTCAAGTTGGTTATTGGCCAAATACATCGAAACGTTATGGAGTTACGAGCATCTGAAAATTTGTTTCCTCAATAACTCCTACAATAAATCGATGATTTGAATCTTGAAAGTCGCTTGAATAACGTTGAAAGAAAGGAGTCGGCCAAATTTTGGGAACATCGACTGGCTAGAAAATTCTTAAAACCTTCCGAAATATTTTTTGGAAATATTCGATTGCTCATAAGATATTCTAAGAACCTCAAAAAAAATCGTGCATTCATGGAGGTTATCGATATATTCTAAAATTTCATTTTCGTAGAGTAAACCCACGAAAAGGTATAATAATTTATTTTTGTGCGCTTGTTCAAGTTTCGTAAACTAGTAGAATAGGGTTCAAATACTTACTGTATGGTTTATGATTCGGCCACTTCATTTAGGCAATTGTCAAAGCTGTCATGAAAATTTGTTCACTTCTGAAAATATCATTTAGCTCAAAAATAGTCAAGTTCGCCACCTTAGTGAAATGTTCATCGTAGCAGACTTTTTATGCCATTTGCAAATCTTCGCCAAGACCCTAGCTGGAAGTGAGGAGTAATACTTTCTACTATACTCACACGCAGCAGGAGGAATATTATGAGGTATCTCAGAGGACAATAGCTTACTAGAAGAAATATATTTCAAACGGTTTTCAGTGGAGTTGATATGCTTACTTTTAGTTGGTTTTTAAGAAAATGTAATTTGAGCCTCGGACAAAACTGAATAAGAACTGCAGTGGTCATTCATTGTTCATTGATTGAGGAGGTGGTATCAATATCACATTATTCCAGTCCAGAAAAAGACTAGAACAAGAGCGCAAAAACTCCTGACTTCATGCCAGTGCTCTTATACATATTTTTTAATTTCGGTCTATGCAACTCTCAGAGGCATAAAATATTTATTTATTACTCTGAGGTTCAACTATCAAATTCATCATTGCGCTATCCGAGATTCAGTTAATTGAATCAATATGGCAACCAGTAGAACTCAAAAGTTGTTCCTGATGGGCTATAAAATGCTTATAGTTAAATGTTTACATAATTTCATCAAATGAGTCCAGTTCTCTAACTACATGCTATCCTCCAATAGAATGAGCTGTGATAGATGGAGCACTCATTTTTTTAAAAATATTTTGCTCTGGCAGACTGATTTCCAGAGGAGTAAAACTATAGGTCAAATCAATAAGGACCTGCAGTGAAGATAATATCTAAATTTTGGGTTTCGAAAATTTTTATTTCGATAATCTTACGTTTCATACCTGTCATACACATATGTACTAGAGATATCAGTGTGGTTACAGTGTGTGCTGGGGACTTTGAATTTTGAAATCGGGATCTGTCTATCCCAAATAGAAGTATCAAGACTCAAGGATATTTGACATGCGATACTTGTTATTGTTGTCAGATCTTAAAAAGGGCTGCAATATGGCCACTTGTCTCCAGTGAAGGAGGAAAAAACCTGACCTTGTTATGAGGTCAGTATGTGCAGAATGATTGCTATACGAGTTGGATCTTACGGTATCGTGCATCTTATCGTCAAAGATAGACCTTTTGGTATGAAACTCTTATGTAGAAATAAACGATAAATTCTTGATGATTTCGACAATATGAAAATACGAAAACGTAATTATCTTAATTTAGGCTCTGATGATGTTCAGTTATTTTCAGAAGAAAACATATTTCAACAAAATGTGAACCGTATTGAATTGGCTCTGTTCATAAATTTGATGATCAGGATGTCAATTCACAGTTGAAGGCTTTTCTGAAATTATTCACCTCCGAGTTCAATAGAATATGTCCCTTGCATAACATATTAACTAGGTATGACCCAAAAAGACCAGCTGTTTTTCCGATAACGCACTTATGAATTGCAAGTCATGGCTAGGAATCCTTTAAACTTGTCAAATCAGAAATCCAATTTTAATGGAGGATCAAATTAGTCTAGTCTGACAACATAGGTGGAAGTCTTTGTGCTACTCTTAGGGATATAAAAGATAAAGTACCAAGGAAGTTGCCACAGCTATATCAAAATCCAAACGAACTTGCCAATAAATTGAATGCTCACTGTACGTTCATTTCCTACTGAATCGCAGAGTTGTGATATCCGACCAGAGTCGAAAAATTTAATCAAATTCAGCTACAATTAATTCTGGAGTACCCCACGGCCGCATTTCGGGTCCCCTGATCTTGAATGCTTTATCATGCCACATAACCTATTTATGATGAATTATGCTGATGAGACTAATCTTCTCGTAAGACCATTGAGGCATCTCGAGATCGAAATATTGGCAAATGAGGTTGAGATTTTGAGTTGGTTTGGTGCAATGGCCTCTCAGTAAATGCTGACACAACAAAGGTAACTCTCCTCAATCATCAGGCTGATTTTGATATTTCACAAGAACTCAAATTAAAATCAGAGAATATGTCCCTCCTACTCATGTTCAGTCAGGATTTTAGGAATGATTGTTGATCAGTCGTGGTATTAGGACGACCCTATTACCTAACTATACAGTGACGGGCAATATGTGGAACCAAGTAAATATTTCTGAAATTATTATACGAGGGTTGCCTTTTATATTTCGGAATAACGAAAACAAATATTAATGATCGAATATCACTTTATTGTTTTTCAAATAGTCCCCCATTAAGATCTGTACACTTTTGCATGTGTTTGAAAAAAAGTCATTCGGTGTCAAGTTAAGACTACACGGCGGATGACTCATCAAATGTCATACATGTGATTTGAAGCACCGCGATCGTACTGTTGGAGCATTTCTTTCGACTAATCGACACGAGGCTTTTATTTGAGGGATCGTCAAATGTTCATGCAATATTGTATGCTGGTCCCACTAATGCCTAAGGTTGTCTCAATCTCAGGCTAGTCCACTTAACGATCTTGCAATATCAAAGGTTTTCGGATCAACAACTGATTTTGGACGACCTTCACGAAATTTGTCTCGGAGTAAACTACGACCTCGGTTGAATTCACCATTAATCGATAAACATTGGTCCTTGATGGAGCTTCATCGCCAAAAATTGAATTAAGTAAAGTAATGTTCACGATATAATTCCATTTTTTGGGCGAGATTAATCTTTTAAGTTACTGTAAACAACACAAATAGCGCCCGTATGTCTAAACATTCTGACTACCTCAAAAATGTCAAGTTTTACTATAGACCTGTCAATGGGCAGATTGCAACACTAGGGTTGTCCAATCCCGAAATATAAAAAGCAACCCTCGTATTTCTATTCTTTCTGTGTCACTTAATTCGGCCATTTTACGTTCAAAATAAAACACTACTAATAAATTATTTTGAGAACTACTGTCACTTCTACAATGAATTTTATGGACTACTAATACCATTAATCAAAATGAAATTTGAAAGATGGATACTGCAGTAGATTGCCCATTTGTTTTCATATTGTTCAACAATTTTGAACTTCCGGTTTAATCGGAAGTAAGGTCAATTTTAAAATTTGCGATGGAACACCCTGTATATTATTTTAGTTTCTGATGAAGCATTTTATAATAAATACAAAAATATGGGCATTCATTTCCTCCACTTCATTGTTTTCATTTCATGTGAATAACCGTATAAAATATCACGTCCATCATTGACGGACGTGTGAAATAGCCGAGTTCAACCGAAGGTTCATTGGCGTAGGTAGTTTTTCACAAACGATGTCGCGTACGAAAATGTAGATGAACTCCACGTTAATTATTGTCTCCGAGATGTTGATTATGTATATGGAAGTTAACACCTCCTATAATTTTTCATTTTTTCATATTAAGAAGCAAAGTTACTATTTTAAGTGATCAAGAAGGAGAAATAGGATTATTTTAGAATGAAGATGTTGGTTAATACTTACAAATTGGTATCCCATGCAATTGAAAAGCCTTCGCTATATGGAAAAAATTATACCACAGGAAGTTTCATTTGATTCTATCCAAGCCCGTAAAGCGGTCAATTTCACTCCTACACCTACTTTTGATTAATATATCTATGAAGGAGATCTTGTATCGAATTTGGATTTTCGACAAAATCTCTGCTTTTTCATAAGCTTTCATTTGATACTACTCTGATTTCCTTAGGGAGGGGATGAGAGGGTTGAATTCACCCCTAAACCTTTTTTTCGTGTATTTTAGAATGGAGGACTTCTTGTATCCAATTAGGATTTTCGGCAAAATCTTGGCTTTTTCATAATCCGAATTTGATACAAGAAGTCCTTCATGATAAAATACACGAAAAACAGGTTTAGGGGTGAATTTAACCCTCTCATCCCTTCCCTAAGTGAATCAGGGTAGTATCAAATGAAAGCCTAAAAAAATAGAGATTTGGTCGAAAATCCGAATTTGATACAAGAAGTCCTTCATGGTAACATACACGAAAAACAGGTTTATGGGTGAATTTAACCCTCTCATCCCCTCCCTAAGTGAATCAGAGTAGTATCAAATGAAAGCTTATGAAAAAGAAGAGATTTTTCGAAAATACGAATTTGATACGAAAAGTCCTTCATAGCATAATAGACGAAAAACAGGTTTAGGGGTGAATTTAACCCTCTCATCCCCTCCCTAAGGAAATCAGAATAGTATCAAATCAAAGCTTATGAAAAAGCAGAGATTTTACCGAAAATCCGAATTTGATACAAGAAGTTCTTCATAGCAAAATACACGAAAAACAGGTTTAGGAGTGAATTTAACCCTCTCATCCCCTCCCTAAGTGAACCAAAGTAGTATCAAATGAAAGCCTATAAAAAAGCAGAGATTTTGTCGAAAATCCGAATTTGATACAAGAAGTTCTTCATAGCAAAATACACGAAAAACAGGTTTAGGGGTGAATTTAGCCCTCTCATCCCCTCCCTAAGTGAATCAAAGTAGTATCAAATGAAAGCCTATAAAAAAGCAGAGATTTTGTCGCAAATCCGAATTTGATACAAGAAGTTCTTCATAGCAAAATACACGAAAAACAGGTTTAGGGGTGAATTTAACCCTCTCATCCCCTCCCTAAGTGAATCAGAGTAGTATCAAATGAAAGCCTATAAAAAGGCAGAGATTTTGTCGAAAATCCGAATTTGATACAAGAAGTTCTTCATAGCACAATACATGAGGAGCTAGTTTAGGGGTGAATTAAACCCTCTCATCCCCTCTTTAAGGAAATCAGTGTAGTATCAAATGAAAGCTTATGAAAAAGTAGAGATTTTGAAGAAAATCCGAATTTGATACAAGAAGTTCTTCATAGCAAAATACACGAAAAACAGATTTAGGGGTGAATTTAACCCTCTCATCCCCTCCCTAAGTGAATCAAAGTAGTATCAAATGAAAGCCTATGAAAAAGCAGAGATTTTGTCGAAAATCCGAATTTGATACAAGAAGTTCTTCATAGCAAAATACACGAAAAACAGGTTTACGAGTGAATTTAACCCTTTCATCCCCTCCCTAAGGAAATCAGAATAGTATCAAATGAAAGCTTATAAAAAAGCAGAGATTTTGTCGAAAATCCGAATTTGATACAAGAAGTTCTTCATAGCAAAATACACGAAAAACAGGTTTAGGGGTGAATTTAACCCTCTCATCCCTTCCCTAAGTGAATCAGGGTAGTATCAAATGAAAGCTTATGAAAAAGCAGAGATTTTGTCGAAAATCCGAATTTGATACAAAAAGTCCTTCATGGTAAAATTCACGAAAAAGAGGTTTAGGGGGTGAATTCATCCCTCTCATCCCCTCCCTAAGGAAATCAGAGTAGTATCAAATGAAAGCTCATGAAAAAGCAGAGATTTTGTCGAAAATCCAAATTTGATACAAGATCTCCTTCATAGATACATTAATCAAAAGTACTTAATAAAGCTTTACGGGCTTGGATAGAATCAAATGAAACTTCCTGTGGTATAATTTTTCCCATATGGCGAAGGCTTTTCAATCGCATGGAATACCAATTTGTAAATATTAACCAACATCTTCATTCTAAAATAATCCTATTTCTCCTTCTTGATCACTTAAAATAGTAACTTTGCTTCTTAATATGAAAAAATGAAAAATTATAGGTGTTAACTTCCATATATATAATCAACATGTGTGTGAAGTTGGCCCCGCACTTTTTTATTTCCGAAAAAATTTTTGTTGTGCTGAATTGTGCTAGGTTTGTGCTGCTTTGTGCTGTTCGAATTTTCTCGTTATTTCAAGTAGTTTTTGAGATATTTCACTAAATGCATAAAATGGGCCAGCCCCGCACTTTTTGAAAATTTGAGTTTTAACCACTGAAATGAATTGTGCTAGACGTATACTGAGTTGTGCTGTTCGAATTTTTAGATGGATCTCTTAATTTCCCAGAAAATGGAAAATCAAAAAAAAAGTTAGCCCCGCACTTTTGTTTTTTCTTATCGGAAATGAGTGTAAAAAGTTGTGCTAGGTTTGTGCTGCGTTGTGCCGTAAAAATTTTTATGGAAATACCTCACGTTTTCCGGAAAATCCCGAAAATCCATTACAAGGCTAGCCCCGCACTTTCGTTTTTTTTCGACCGGAATAAGTGGAAAAAATTGTGCTACGCATGTATGAAGTTGTGCCGTTAATATTTTTGAAAAATCGAGTTTTTTTTCCGAAAAAACTGGAAAATTCGAAAAATGATAGCCCCGCACTTTCTTTTTTTTTCCATAAAAATCATCTCTTAGAGTTGTGCTACATTTGTGCTGATAATTTTTTCAGAAAAAACTTCAAGTTGTCTTTTTAAACGGTGAAAAATCAAAATATCAGTAGATTGAATGATGAATTGTGTGAATGGCAACACTGTTGTGAAGTTAGCCCCGCACTTTTTTATTTTCGATAAAATGTTTGTGGTGCTGAATTGTGCAAGGTTTGTGCTGCTTTGTGCCGTAAAAGTTTTTTTTTCAAATGGTACGATTAATAAGATATTTCACTAAGTAAGTAAAAACGAATAATGTACATTTTCATTTTTTCTTTCCGTTTAAAGGTCATTTGATAACTGATTCTCATTCAACAGTGAATACACTGATTTGTGCTTTTCGAACTTCCTCGAAAAAAACTCTGATATACCGGAAAATCGAGTTTAAAAAATTTTCAATATTCTTTTTGTGTTCTTTTTTTCCGAATCAAAAGAAATCACCAAAACTTGTGCTACTTTCGTACAAACTCGTTCAAACCTAATTTTCAAAATTCACATGAAATTTTTTTCTCAAAAGGTGGAAACATTGGAGAAATCAGTATATTCCTGAAAAATCTTGATAGAAGGCAACGTAGTAGCAATTCATGGAATTGATGCTACCCCGTGACAGTGCGACAGTGTAAACAAAATCGTATGACTCATCTAGAATTTTATTACTTCCAGGTGGATAGCCGTATTACTTTGTAATGCAATCTGAGCATTGTTCACTTCCCTTAGCACATCATTCCAAAAGAAAAAAAACAAAGAAATGAGAAATTGCACACAGCAGGCATAAGATTTTGTGCAGCACCTCTAGTTTCTAAATTTACGTCTTGGTCACATAGTTCCTCAATTGCAGATATTATTCCATCAAAATTTTCAGCCAATACTTTTACTGCACCGTAATGAGCACTCCATCGCGTTGTCGAAAGTCTTTTAACAGATGCTTTGCTGTGATTGAGGAGCACTTCCCAACGGCTTGTGGAAGTTGAAAAAGTTAAATATTGTTTCCACTGCTCCGAAAAATGTAACACAAGTCACATTTTGTGCGAACGAATGTTGGCCGCATAAATTAATTGAATGATCTATACAACCAATAAAAATTGCTTTATTGTTTTTTTTTTAATATAATAGCTTGTACTCCTCCGTGTATACCACTCATAACTGCAGCATTATCATAACCTTGAGAACGACACATCATAATATCTAAGCCATCGTTTTCAAGCTTCTTTAGTATTTCAGCGCTTAAGTCAGCTGCTTTTTCCATGTAAAGGAAAGAATCCTAAGAATACTTCTTTGACTTCTACTTTTCTATTATTAATTTTTACATAACGAATCACTTCAGACATTTGATCAACATGCGAAACGTCAGGTGTGCTATCAAACATGATTCTGAAATATTTGGCCGATTTAATTTCGTTTACAAGCTGACATTTTACATGATTAGCTAAAACATTTATGAACTCATTTTGTATTTCTGGCAATAAATATGTTACTTTAGGTGATTTTTCCTGCTCCAAATATAGTATATGTTCTTAGAGTACTGCATCATACTTTGACAGCAGTTTAACTAGTTCTAAGAAATTACCTTTATTAGACGACCCTTTGGTTTCATCATGTCCACGAAATGCTAGGTTTTGTTTAGCCAAAAACAATGTTATATCTAATAATCGAGATAAAAGATTTTTCCACTTCTGTTTTTCCGTATTCATTAATTGCAAGGCTGCATCATCTATTGTGGTGAGAGATTTTAATCTCATTTCCAAAGTTTTCCACTTTTCGAAATTTTCTAAATGTTCACATGAAGTTTCATGGTCCAATACTTTAGGATTTAGTTTCCACCACTTCTGAAATCCAGTTGTAAATGTTGTTTGTATGTTACTGACAGCAAATAAACGACAACAAAAACAGTACAGGTTATTTGATATAGGAGGAAATACCATCCATGATCGTAGAATTTTTTTCACCACTAGGCATCGGTTTATAAAACCTCCTGTGAAAGATGACGAGAATCACCTTTAATCTTTGAACCATGACGAGATACAGTAGGAAACGGTCCTTCTTTGTTCTGGAAATGTTCACTGCCCTTTTTTATTATGTCAATGCGAACATTATCAGGTACCGGTAAACTCCAATGTGAAACATCTCTCAAGTGTTGAACTGATTCTTCAAAGCTAATGCTATCTCCGAAAGTAGCATTAACGGCGTCATTTTCATTATTTATTTTGATTCCGTCAAGGTCCTGGGTCGTCTTCATTGATTCTGTATTGTCGATGTTGCTATCTGAATGTGAGTCTCCAAGATGTGAATCATTACTTTCGTCAGCAGGAGACTCGGGTACTTTACTTGAACTTTGGCCGCTATCTGCTTTTGTGACATATTTGAAAAGAGAACCGGACATGCTCTGAATTTCATCCATTTTAGCCTTTTTGGCTTTTCTCTGTTGAAACCCGCTTTGTCTTTTCGAAGTATGAATTCCCTGAGGCATATTTCGTTCTGGGTATTCTAAAAAATATTTTTAGTTAGTAAGTGAAACGTTGATTTTATAAACTAATTATAACAGTAAATAAACACCTACACACCCACACTAGCTTTGTGAAATATATTTTTCCCAGACGCAGGATTGTTAATTTATATTACCTAACAATCCTGCGTCTGGGTGTAAATATGTTTTTAAGTATTATTAGAAAAATATTAGTTGAAAACTCCACCGTTAATTGTGATATCCGTGCCACGAGTGCTCAAACTGCTCATCTCGGAGCAAAATCAACGTACGCGAAGTTGTATGATATGATTATGATAACTTTCAATCAAAAATCTAAACTTAATGTATTCCGTTTTTGTAAACAAATCCCATTGCTATTAGATAGGAAAATATTAAGTAAGTTAATAATAAATAAGAATATTATTTACAATTAAACATTATTACCTAAAGTAATATCGTAAAACGTGTAGAAATATAAGTAAAATCTTTTTACACCAGCAAAGTCTTTAAAACCTATTTTAATAAATAAATACCTTTAGTAGATAAGTAATACTTGCCCAGGCTAAACAAAAAAATATTATTGCAATCCGTCTGAAATACCTTCTTTAGGTACCTATTTATCATTTAGGACGTCTCAATAATATAGTTTAAAATACACAGTAATTAAAAGAGAATAAAATTGAAGGGTTTTTCAAAATAATCTAAGATACTGCTATTAGAAACTTAATGGATAAAAATGTAAATATTACCTGTAATAACAAAAATAATTCACTTACCTTGTTTATTTTCTTCAAGAATCGTATTTATACAAAAAATGTTGTTTATAGTATCTAATAATTAACAAACACTTTGCACTAGACTTTCACACGTTCACGTAAGCGAATATTGAAATGAATGCGGTCGGAAACAAAAGAAGCCCAATCCACAATACAAGTGACGAGCGCTATATCGAGGGAATCCCTGACTAGCGTTGGTTATGCGCGAACGGGGTATTAAATTTTGGGGAATCCCTGATTGACACTGTGCACATTGTTTTTTTTTAATATCAATTATTATGTTCATGGTACGATATTATAGTTACCTAGATAATTTTATTAGTGGCGGTTATGCCCTCTGCCGCAGATTTACGATTTTTATAAATAGAAAGAACTATAACTGATGGTCATAGTCGGGCCGCCCCCTTAGCTATGCCACTGGATAGCCGTAGATAGGAGAAGTTGCCAGATTGTGATTTTGAGAAGAAAATATTGATGAATGTGAAACAGCGTTTTGCCCAAATGTCTGTAATTTTCGAATATTGAGCCGAAAATGGTCTCAATCGATTCGGTTCGACTTCCTGATGAAGAATCTGTTGTCAATTTGAGTATTTTTGGCTGTCCGGCCGTATAGTCTTTATCTTCCGAAGGAGATCACCTATAGTTTCCATTTTTTCAGAATAGGTTGATTGTCCAAATATCTCGGACAAGTTCGTTATTTTTCCAAATCCATCGAATAGATTAGATGTCTGAATCTGAAATTTGAAACATTGAAGAGATTCAGTTACCAAATGACCGTTAAACGGAAAGAAAAAATGAAAATTTACATTATTCGCTTTTACTCACTTAGTGAAATATCTTATTAATCGTACTATTTGAAAAAAAAAATTTACGGCACAAAGCAGCACAAACCTTGCACAATTCAGCATCACAAACATTTTATCGAAAATCAAAAAGTGCAGCTAACTTCACAACAGTGTTGCTTCACAAAATTCATCATTCAATCTACTGTATTTTGATTTTTCCATCCATTTTTCATCATTCAATTGATTTACAAAATATCTAATGATATTTTTTTGATACAATTTAACTTACTGATTTTTTGTACCATTATATTTGTTTAAAAAGACAAATTTGAACTGTTTTTTAAAATGATCGTTTTTTCCAGTGCCTTGAAAAGATTTTAAATCAAACGTCACCTTTTTGTTGAATGTGTTTCTCTTATAAATGAATATCATCAACAGTTAGGTCGTCAAACCCAATTAATTAGATGATTTTTCACCGTTTAAAAGACAACTGGAAAATTATCAGCACAAGTCAGCACAAATGTAGCACAACTCTATGAGATGATTTTTATGGAAAAAAAAAGAAAGTGCGGGGCTATCTTTTTTCGAATTTTCCAGTTTTTTCGGAAAAAAAACTCGATTTTTCAAAAATATTAACGGCACAACTTCATACATGCGTAGCACAATTTTTTCCACTTATTCCGGTCGAAAAAAAACGAAAGTGCGGGGCTAGCCTTGTAATGGATTTTCGGGATTTTCCGGAAAACGTGAGGTATTTCCATAAAAATTTTTACGGCACAACGCAGCACAAACCTAGCACAACTTTTTACACTCATTTCCGATAAGAAAAAACAAAAGTGCGGGGCTAACTTTTTTTTTGATTTTCCATTTTCTGGGAAATTAAGAGATCCATCTCAAAAATTCGAACGGCACACTCAGTATATGTCTAGCACAATTCATTTCAGTGGTTAAAACTCAAATTCTCAAAAAGTGCGGGGCTGGCCCATTTTATGCATTTAGTGAAATATCTCAAAAACTACTTGAAATAACGAGAAAATTCGAACAGCACAAAGCAGCACAAACCTAGCACAATTCAGCACAACAAAAATTTTTTCGGAAATCAAAAAGTGCGGGGCCAACTTCACACACATATAATCAACATCTCGGAGACAATAATTAACGTGGAGTTCATCTACATTTTCGTACGCGGCATCGTTTGTGAAAAACTACCTACGACAATGAACCTTCGGTTGAACCATAGACAAAGAAGTCTTCTTTGTCTATGGGTTGAACTCGGCTATTTCACACGATAACTTTTCCGTACAGTTCACGGACGTCGGAAACTCTACCGGCCATCTTTTTCTGCCATTTTCATGCTGGTTAGGGATTCTGGCTGTAAATATAGATAATAAGGTATTCTAATGAACGTTGATTAATTCTACTTCATTAATATTAATCATGATAGAAAAATATTTTTCTGCTATGACATTAACCTCAAAACCAAATATTGTTTACTGTTCAGTATTTCAAATGAGATGCGTGGATATGGACGAAAATCAGAAATTTAAAGAACATATATGTGTATTTCTACCGTGTTTCCGAGGTTGGAAATCTTATTTTTTAGTTATAAATAACATTTCATTAAAATTTCAAGCTGCCTCAAGAACGTTTTTTATTATTTTTTGCAAAATATTTTCGCACGCGTCTGGCAATGCCCGATTGAATTGTTTGGCTTACTTTTACTGTGTATTCATTAAGTATAACTCTGTTACATAAATTAATTGCGTTTTACCTCAAATATATTTTTCGGTATAAAATAAAATTTTAAGATATAGTAGTTGATTTAGCCTCGCTACTCACCAGCCAGGTCTGAAATTTCGGGTTGGGACATAACAGTAGTAGTATATAACAAGTTTTCAGTTTGTTTCACATAGGTACATACATACATGCCCAAAAAATGGTGCCAGCTCTCGGACTATGATCATTCATCGTGGCGGTTGTATTAGTATCGCACATCGTACTGTTCCAGAGTACGGGAAAAGACTATAGCACAAGTGCGCAAATGCTTATAGTCTCACGTCGAAGCATTTCTAAATTTTTCTTTTCAAAAATAGGAATAACTTCATCAAACTCTCCACTGGAACATACAACGGAAAATCAACACTCCTAATGTATCCCAAACATAGATTGATTCATACTGACAAAAACGCTGAGTATTGCAGCGTAAAATATTTCAACAAACCTACCTGCTTCGTAAGAACTGAATCCAATCTACGGCACTATAAAAACATGCTTTTAATTTGTTATTAGAAATTGAATTTTTAGAATGTCAAGCATAATTTCTTTTTGTAGTTTCTTTATTGTCACCATTTCGAGGTTTAACAATAACGTATACCTTTGTTAGAAATGAGGATGCATTATTATTTTTATTGAAATAAAACATTCAAAATTTGGTTAGATTCTTTAACGTACAAACATAGAATAACTTGACATTTCACTTACGTGACCGCACTTCGTATCACCAGATGAGTTCATTCAAGTCAACTCTGTGAATTTTAAAAGCGGTAGAATATAAAGACCATCAAAAAACCTCGCGGCGGTGTGAAGAGATTACTGATCTCAGGCTACAGACACTCAACGTCTGAAAGAAGTAAGTGGATGGCGACGAAGAAGCTGTACGGAATATATGTTTGTTGACTCCAATGATTTACACAACAGAATACGCACTCAGTAGGAAGAATACTCGATGTCATACGTTTCTGAGCTATTATGATTTACGAATGGAGTAATTTATAAGTAAAAGTAAATCTTTTGAGATTTAACGTGAGAAAAATATGGAAGTAAAATAAATTTTATTTCTCAATGCATACATACAATACATATAATAAAAATATATGATATATAATACTTACATTACATCATTAGGGCTCAAATGAATCGATACTTTTCCGTAAATGATTTTTTTTTCAATATCAAATTAATTTTCCTGTCAGGAAAATTACAGTTTGTTTCAATTTGGTCTCAAGAATATTTTCCGAAGTAAATCACAGAAATTACTTTTACATACATACATTTACTATACTTCTTACTCAAGAGTTATCTTTCTTAATTTATTATTCAACATATCTAAATTTCTTCTTGATTTTCCAATTCTTGGAAAGTATAATATGATAATGTGTCAACAGCTGTGAAGATCGTCAATTTTTCGCTTTTGCAACTTCCTAAGAGATCACTGTACACGTTGAAATTAAAAGCTCGTAACATGAGTTTATGAATGAGAAAACATATTTCAATGCGTCCTTCGGTGTAGTCCAAATTAAATATCACAATCTATTGCAATACCTAATGCTATTTCATTAAACTAAATGTGTGACATTCTATTGAAAACCTTCTGAGAGCCTTATATAACATAATAAAAATGTAATTACGTAGGTGTATAAGAAAATATTAGAGGAAAAAGAAGTTGAGTAAAATATCCGATAAAAATAAACAACATAATAGCAAGACTAAATATCAAAAAGTCTACCGAATGACAGGAGAACTATTAAAGAAATGAAATTGGTGCATCTGTAACTACGCTTGAGTGATGGTCACAGTTTTGAGAATGTTTTCATCAGATAACAGAGGTCTTTTTTCCTCTTTCTTCAACTGTTTTCCACTCTTGACTTTCCCCCTATTGAGTACGCCATCAGGATCATCCATCATTCGTAAAATTACAACCTGATCCGATGATTCGATTGGTGCTACTGAAATATCTCTGACAGCCCTGAATTTTCCACAATTGTTCAAGTGTTCATTTTCCAAACGGAAAAAATTCCAGATGAACCTCCTGAATACTTCTAATGGAGCAGTTATGGATGTCATCAAATCAGAGCTTATGATTTTCGCATCTGTTATAAAAAATGTCGGCATCCAGAGGAAACGAAGAATGAAATCCTCTAAAATGGCGAAGTAATAGAAGTGCTGAAAATTAAATCTTTTACAATACATGGTAAGAAAATTTTCGAAAATTAGTTTCAAATACAATATATATTCTGAAATAGTTCCCTAAATGCAATAGAGTATCTATAAGGCTGCGAAATTGATTCGGTAGTCTTTCATCATATCATTTGCCGCATTATACATATATTCATCGATGAAAGTTCTCGAAGTGAATTTCGTGTTGCCTACATCTAGCGACACTTGCGCTCTGAGTTGACGGTAGGAATTCATTGAGGGTGCATTCACAAACTTACTCCAAGGGTGAGTTCAGAAACCTACTCCCGGAGTAAAGAAAGAGTATGCTCACGTGATCCCAAATATATTCGATGCTATACTCCACATAAAGCGTTCGTAAACTTACTCTAGAGTAAATAATTTGTCAACTTTCGTCAGTCACGTCAACTACCAAGATTCAATACAAAAGTCACTAGGATGTACAATACGAATCTCTCAATAATATGAGCATTTTTTCACAAAAATTTTCTGCGGTAAAGAAAATATCGTCTAAAACACGTTTTAGAAAGCAATTCCAATATTCATGCCTATTAAACCTCGCTCCTTCGTCGCTCGTATTCGAATTTGTCATTCGTGTTGAAATAGGAGCCCATTCAGCAACTTTTTTTAGAATTATGTATTCGGTCTGTTTAGGTTAGGTAAGATGCGTTAAGATATATTATGAAACGAAAAACGTCGTCAGAAATTGAAAAAAAAATTCATTCAAATCTTCAACTCCTCACCAGTTTTAATTCAAGATATTTGGTCATTAGTTTAGGTAATGGTTTTTTCGGGTTTGTCCTAAATCCATAACTCATTCAAAAAAATAACGAACCAAGCGAATATATAATAATCGTAATTGATTCCTCGCTTATCCCATGGTGAAACATAGTTCGATATATAATAATTATAACAAATGCATCATATTCATAAACATAACTTAAATGATTCCAACCTGGTAGCGGTTACTCTAAAATAAGTTTATGAACGCTTTGTGCGGAGCATAAAATCGAGTATGTTTGTGATCATGTGATGATACTCTTACTCTACTCTCGGAGTAAGTTTCTGAACGCACCCTAATATTCTATTTATTTTCGTATTAGGTTATACTATTCTGCATTCAGATTCTGAGATGGAAACACATAGCAAGAGGAGAACAGACAAGGAGACGAAGCCCGAAGACTATTTGGCGGGATCAGACGATCGCAAGATGGCCATACTTGCGAGTCATTCGGTCCTACATTGGGAGCAGGTGTGAGAATCAACGGCCGACGAAGTTGGCCTGTGGATATACCGAGCTTACCGTTTCAGAGATCTGACGTAGAGAGGGCAGCGTGAGTTCAAGGGCATAAACATTATCTATGGAGGCAACAAAAATAACATTTTCCATAATCATATGTTACCAGAAACAACTAGCAGTAAACTTTTCTCACCATCATATTTTCAGAAATAACATAAATCAACCTTTTTTTGAAATGTGACTACAGTTGCTATTAATCTCAATAAAATAACAAACCTAAGCTAACTTTTGAAAACATAGTTTAACTTAATACAAATTAACACAGTGCATATTGTGATATTGTTTTTCTTTATTCATTAAATGGAGATGGGTTGCTATACTTTGGCCAATTCTTTATGTAGGATTTTTGGTGAGACATGTAGTCAGAATTTGAAAATTTAAGTTCTACCATCAACAAAATAAATCCTCTAGTTATCATAAAAATTGACTTATTTCGAATAGCTGGTATGAACATTTATCAAGTTTTCTCTATAGATAGATATATCGGTCACCCCAAGGTGGGTGGCCTATTAAATTGTTCTATTTTGGGGCCCCTGCTCTTTCTTCTTTACACCTCCGACCTGCCCCGACAGTTCAAATCATCCTTGTCACAGTTCGCCGAAATCTATAATAATCCTATAGCGGAACACGCTACTATTCAGTCTGATCTGGATACTTTGGAGGGGTGGTGTGAGAAGTGGTTAGTCACCCTCAAAATTAATAAATGCGTCGTCCTCCACATTGGAAAAACAAGCCTCGAATGAGATCACCATTGGTTAAGTTAACTTAACCCAAGTCTCTCAGATCAAAGACCTCGGCGTAACAGTGACGGAGGATCTTAGCTGACATTGAAAGTATTGCAGCAAAAGCGAAACAACTTGCCTATATATTAAACAAATCCTTTAAAGGCTGTGACGCTCGAGCTTTTAGAATAATATATAAGACATATATCTGTCCAGGGCTTGAGTATACAGATCCTGTATGATGGTGTAGCATGTAGGCCTCTTCCGAAGTCCTTGAGCGAACGCAAAGGTGGACATTCGAATTCACTATGGCCCGAACCGACCCCTCTACGACCAGCGACTTAGTGCTATGGGTTTGACACCTTTCGAGCATAGGAGAGTGCGTGGTGATCTGATTTTCACGCTTTGAGCCTTAACGGGCAATTTCGGTGGGTATGTTCGCGATATGTTTCCTCTGAAACGAAATAACTTGCGAGGGCATATATACAAGCTGAGAAGAGAGAACTTCAAGTATACCCAACGTCAACACTTCCTACCCAATCGTATTTTCTACAACTGGAACCGATTGCCCAGGGAGGTTTTCCGGTCCTCTGCCATCGATGCATTCAAGAACAGATACGATAGGTGGAGATCCTCTCAGTGAAGACCCTCTAGTGTGCTGCCAGTGTATGGAGTGTGTGTGAGCGGGTGTATTCGGGTGTACTCTGAATCCTCAGGCTTTATTTACCCGTACCCATTTGTGCGCATGTTAGATGTCACTTTTTCTAATTTTGTAGCCTCGAGTTCATAGGTTTGTCCTCAACTCAAACCGATTGTCAAATAAATAAATAAATTTTGGACTACTCATGCACAATACTTAAAATTTTGTATATCAATATTAGCTACATTTACGAAATACTATCAAAAGTCCAATGTTGCCAGATGTAAGGAAATTTGACAAAATTTGTTATTTTAAATGGTACTTTTATTATTTAACGATTATCCATAAAAAAATCACATATATTTACTCTGCGTCCCTATATCTATTTTCAACGACTTTTGAGTTATAAATTATTAAAAAAAAATCTTAATCAAATCCGAGAGACACAAAAATTACTATAATTCGTTCAGTATTTGAGATTTTAGTTGGAAAGTTAGATTTGCGCCACTGTTTTGTGGTCAAAAAGAATTATGATTTGTGACAAAATTGTAAAATGCTCTGGTTTTTCAAATCACACACAAAGTATGTTTTTTCTTTTACAGAATGAGAGCAAATCACTATTTTTTCTATACATTTCCTAATACCTATCTTGTTTGGATTTTAAGTTATCTGCGTTTATTGAATTTCATATTATTCATACAAAAACTCGTGCGAATAACTTAGAAATACTTGTTGTTTGCCATGCAAATTTGAATAATGGTTCCTATGGGTTGAATTGAGACTTTGTTGTAAACTGCTGGCGAAGAGATGTGAATTGTACTTTGTATTTGATTTACATGAATATTTGCGAGCCCATCACAACACTATGTGCGCGTCTGGGAAAAAACCTCTGAACCAGGGTTTCCAGAAATTTTCGAACCTTAAAAAAGTACAACTTAGTATATGTGTAGCCCAATTCATTTCAATAGTTGAAAATTTGTTGGCAAAGTGCAAGGATGGCCGATTTTCTATCTTTAGTGAAATATCTAGAGAAATACGTGAAATAATGTGAAACTTCGAACTGAGCATAAGAATTTTCTCGATGTTATTACTGATGTAAGTACCCTTGAAAGCCTGACATCGAAATGGCATTTAGTGATTTGGTCACATTAGTTCAAGCAGTGTTTACATTGCAGCATTTTCTATAGAGGAAACAAGTGAATGTTGCATGGAGCTGCAACAATGAATATTGCTGCACAAGATTGAATGCGTGGGCTTGAGAATTGTGATAAAGAAACCAGGTAAAGATTTCCCTCAGTGTGTGATTGATTACTCCAAATTGCAGTAAGTCATTTAAAAAGTTAAAAGCAACGTAGTACTAATTTTCTAAAAAATAAAAAGGTGGTATCAGGAACGGATACTTGTTCATATATGTAATATTTATATGCCTCATACTCTTTTGTAGAGCCGTGAGTATGGATAAATATATTTCCGAAACATCGACTAACTGGACAAGTATCAATTCCTGTTCCTGATACCACTATTTTATCTGTTGGAAAATATAATACTGGATCACCAATTCCAATATTGTCGTACTAATTGTTGAGCTTCTATAGTTATAAGGAACAGCCTAATGCACAATGATCTAATAATCTACTGAAAAATCAACATTGACTTGACATAGGTGTAGTTTAGAATTTAAGGAGTTTTCTTAGACCGAGGCTCAGATGAAAAATTCTACAAAAACGAATGTCCATAGGGAGCAAAGGAATCTTGCCTAGTGGGAGATAACGTAGTTGAGATACTTTTGAGGGCAGTCTCTCATACATATTTTGAACATAACTCGTATAAGCACTTATATATAATTTCATCAATAAAGAAATGATTTCTAATGCCTTTGTGCCGGCACGGCGAAGTAAGTTTAAAAAGGAACGACAATTCCGAAGAGCCGTCGCTTGGGGTCTTAATTCTCTGAGATATCAAACGTTAATGGTGGCTAGCTCGCACCATTGAAGCTACGGTTCTTCGGAATTGTCGTTCCTTTTTAAGTTTAATATAATTTCATCATTTGTATGTAAATAATTAGCATTCATGATATACATATATTCAATAGGTACTCACCACTGATGAATAAACAATTTCTTCTCTGAGAAATGGATTGTCAGACTGCGATGTGGAGGAAAGTAATCCCCAATCCATTTTTATATCCCAGATATAGGCATATGTTGAACTTATTAGCTGTGATATGAACCAAACCACCAGGAATGGATTTAGCGATTCGTTCACATAATCAACTGCAATGGAAAAAATGTCGAATTTCATAAAACTGATTACTCGTCCTTCTCTCAACAGATTAGATATCGATCAAAAGTGACTTCCGGTGATCTATACGATAACAGTGTAAGAGATTGAAAAATAATGATCAACCTGTGAGGACAGAAACATGAAGCAGTATTCATAAGTGTAGAAAATTCAGAATAGACAGAATCAAAACCAGAAGAGTACATCTAAAGTACAATCTAATACTTCCAATTTTTTAAACTTGAATGTGTTGGTGTATGTTGTATTGGCCATTTATTTGTTTATCTCTGAAGAACTGGCCAGTTCCTGATGTGAATATTATATACTCTATACAGTTTTGTTGCAAGTCTTTGATGAACGATATTGTATATTTTCTTCTTTAATGCTTACCAGTAAACGACTGAATCGTAAAGAAGAAGTATACCACACAAAGTCTAAGTTAAGCCATAACATCTTGATACAATAATACAAAGGCATATTCAGAATGAGTTTGGTAATTTCAAGAAAATAATTCTACTCATTTATTATACTCAAGTGAATGTCATAATCAAGTGAATGTCACACTCCACCGCAAATCCTGTAACTTTCATAATTAAGTATACTTTTCAAGAGTAGATTACATTATGCTCAAAAAAATGCATTACGTTTATTTCTAATCAATATCTGAATACATCAAAAATGGATTGAGCTAACTTATTCAACACGAGCTCCATCATCAACAATATCTCGTCATCAACTTATTCATTCCATTAACATTTACACATTAGGTATTTTAGGTATATAGGTTTCTTTAAAATCGAATGTAAAGACTATTTTTTGATATTCAACGCTTGGCTTCGCTTTCGGATGGATAAAGACGGATTTTGACGTACCCACGCCTCAACTTCTTCGATTGTTTCTTCATCGCGAACTGAACGACGACGACGACCAGAGTTCTGAATTTTAACTGTCGCATCTGTATTCTCGAACATCCTGATCCATTTCCTAGAGCTATTGACACTTGGCGCGTGGCGTGTACGATATTCCGCACGATAGAGACGTTGAGGAGTCACTATTGAATCACCATTACGAAAATATGCTCGTGAGCAAATGCGCGATGCGTCCCCAAGTACTTGTTCTATCGTGACTAAGACTCCACAAAATGGCGGACACCACGAACCCCTCCCCGCTCCTTTTAGACTCACCGTTCCGAATATGGTGCGAAAACAAATACCCGATACCCTTTCTGGACACCGTGTATATAAGAGTATGTAATATATTTGTTTTATCTATTTGCAGTATATTAAGAGACTTATTTCTACAAATAACACAGTGTGGAAACCGATAAAAAATTCAAAAAAGGCCAAAAATTCATATAGCACCTATACGGAACTCGCAAGGATCAACACTTCATTGGGCAAGAACGGATGAAGGAAAATCTAAAACATTTGCTGAACATCTAGCCAGAGTATTCACACCCAATGATAATCTCCAAGACAATGAAATCGAAAGAGAGCTTTTATATACTCCATCAAATGTCACCACCATCAAAAAACTCACATTGAAAGAAGTCCAAAACGAAATCAAATATTTAAATCTAAGGAAAGCAGCAGGAATGGATAAGATCACACCAAAAATGATCAAAGAAATCCCAAAGATTGGAGTATCTTTAATGACGCAAATATACAACGCTATTCTAAGACAAAACTATTGGCCTGATCAACTGAAGAATGCTGAAATAATTCTCTTTCCAAAACCAGGCAAAAATCTAAATGATGTCTCCTCATATCGACCAATCAGCTTACTGCCGATTCTGTCTAAAATATTGGAAAAGTTATTGCTGCTGAGAATAAAGTCAGATACCAACAACCAAGAAATAATTCCTCAACACCAGTTTGGCTTTAGAGCTCATCACTCCACCACATAACAGATTCACAGAATAAGCCGTGAAATCAGCAAAGCCCTGGAAGACAAAAAATACTGTACATCTGCTTTTTTGGATGTCAGTCAGGCCTTTGATAAAGTCTAGCACAAAGGACTGTTATACAAGATCAAAAAGTGTCTACCGCTATACTATTTCCTACTGATGAAATCTTATCTTACCGGAAGAAGCTTTATAAATTAAAATTTCATAACCTTCCTAAACCACGGTCAGTCGCTGTTTTAACACGGAATACTCGTGAGAAGGCTACTACGTTTACGGATTCCTATATCAACCCCGTAAGAAATTCAGCATGTCCAACGATAAAGCTAAAGCAGTGAAAGACCTTATTAACAGCGACAAGGTTGTCATCTTTTCCAAAACCTACTGTCCTTATTGCAAAATGGCCAAACAGGTGTTCGATGGTATCCAAAAGAGTTACACAGCTGTTGAACTGGATAACCGTGATGATGGCGATGAAATTCAAACTATCTTAGGCTAAATAACTGGAGCTAGAACTGTGCCTCGAGTGTTCGTCAATGGAGAATTTCTTGGAGGAGGTACTGATGAAGAAGAGTGGAAGGCCTTGAATACTGAGATATTCCAATTTGATGTTGTTTTCAATTTTAAATAAGTTTATACTAGAACTTAAATTATACATAGATTCACAGAAATAAAATAAATATTCCCTTAAGAGTAAGGCTCAACGATAAAGTATCCGATCTTTATCCCATACAATCAGGCGTTCCTCAAGGGAGTGTTATTGGTCCGTTTCTATATTTGGTATATACAGACCTGCCCACATGTGCTAACACAATAATCGGAACATTCGCAGATGATGCTGCAATATTTGCAACCGACGAAAATCCTGAAAAAGCATCCAATATTTTACAAACGCACCTTGATAAAATACAAGAATGGCTCAACAAATGGAAAATCAGGAACAATGAGACAAAATCAATGCAAATCAATTTTACGCTTCGAAAAGGACAATGCCCTCCTGTTCAGTTAAATAACATTCAGTTACCAGTATCAAATAATACAAAATATTTGGGAATTCACTTAGATAACAAATTAACATGGAAGGAACACGTGGTTAAAAAAAGGAAGCAAATAGACCTGAAAGTTAAAGAGCTGTATTGGCTCATAGGCAGGAAATCTAAATTGTCGATGGAAAACAAACTTCTCATATACAAAACAGTCATAAAACCTATTTGGACATATGGTATTGAACTGTGGGGATGTACTTCTAAGTCCAACGTATCTATAGTACAGAGAAGCCAATCGAAAATTCTAAGAATGATAGCAAATGCACCATGGTATGTGACCAATCAAACATTGCACGAAGATCTAAAAATACCTTATGTTATGGACGTCATAAAGGAAAAGAGCCAGAAAGACCACGACAAACTACACGGACACATAAACGACCTTCTACAGCCATTGCTAGAACCACACACCACCCGAAGACTCAAAAGGAATTGGCCAGCAGACCTTAAGTAGGACAGAAGGGGTCTTTTCATTGGAGAAGACCCTATAAATCCACTTCAGAGCCTCATGCTCTACAGACATCTGATTAGCTTATAGAATTATTTTATTGTATTCTGATTGCTAATGAATAAATGAAATAAAAAAAAATTTCTACAAATACTTCAAAAATGACGAATGCGTTATTGCTGAATGTCGATACATTGAAAAATCTAACATTCGGTAAGTTCTAAATCAAAAAAGTAATTCTATATTGTCTGTTATTGTTATTGTACTTTTGTAGAAACCCTGAAGATGCATCAAATGAAAATGCGAAGTTAGCCGGAAAATAAATAGTACACATTTACTTATCCTCCAACTGTGAGTCATGAAACCCTTATTTCATTTAAATTATTTGTAGGAGTAATATACGGTATGATTATGTATTGAACGCACAAACGAAAAGGGAAGATTCCTTACATAAGTTTAAGAAAAAAAGTCCCATCAAAATGCGGTAAAAAAACGTTTCGTTTTCGAGATACAGGGTTGAAGTTTGATTTTTTTTCAAGTTTTTTCTCATAGTATTTACACTATACCGGATATTTAACTGAAATTTGGCTTAGATATTACATCAGAGAGTTATCACCATGTAGCATAGCAATTTCGGTAGCAGACCAACAGGGTCGTTTTTTTGTCATCTGTATTCCTCCAGAATTTTTTTAGGTGAGCAACTGTTGATTTGATGAAACGTGAAAAGAAGCTGTGATGTTACACTAAACTTCTTGGTCTTATGTTTTTGTATCTTCCACCGATGTCGAGGAAAAAATTTTGAAAGATTCTCTGGAAATTCCGAGAAAAATCCAAATGACAATAAGAAGGCCAGTGTGTAAGCTGTGGTGAATGAATTCAGTATCAGTTTTGATATATCGATTAATTGAATGTTTTTCTTTTGAAAAGTAAGGGAAAAACCTTACTCTGAGAAAAAATCTTGAAAAAAATTTAAATTTCAACACTCGATATCTCGAAAACAAAACGTTTGCGACCTCATGTTTATGGGAGTTTTTTTCTTAAACTCACCCAAGGGATCTCCCTTTTTCGTTTGTACGTTTAATTTAGGAACACCCTGTCAATAATACACTATAGAAAACAAACATAGGCGGTTGAGACTGCATATGAAGAACTGCGTCACATGAATAATTTGTTGTTCAGTAGTCCTGTGGTAGCAAGTTTACAGTAGGCACATGTGCAGATGTATTGTTACTACATACACAGGGAAGTTTAGCGAACGAGGCTAATATAAGATGGAATAGAGAACTGTTATGTATGGCTGATTCGTGGAAAAAAGGAGTAAGTAAAATTAAATTTAGAAAGCACTGACGTGAGGTCAGATTGCTTTGGCGCTCTTGTTGAGCTACTTGCGAGTAAATATTCAAACCTTAACAAATCTATAAGCTCTCTGATCGGGTGAACAATAGTCCTTTTCCGTACTATGGGACAATGTGATGCAAATATGAAAGCCTAATGAATAAACAAACCTTTATCTCAATTTGAAAATAACTACTCATAATTTTCACCAAATTTTGTTCTATGCTTCTCCTAAAAACTAACGTCATTGCTTTTCTGAGTTTTGACAACGCCATCAAATTTTTTCTCTATGATAAAAATTTTTTGATTGATATTATGTCTGTGCTTTTCTGAACTTTGACAACGTCATCGACATCGAATTCTACCTCTATGAATTCTATGAAAATTTTGATTGATATTACGCCAACTGACACTGATATCTAGGTCCGCAAGTTGTCAAACGAATATCGATCTGTGATGGCAAATCTTTCAATGACAAAGCTCGGACTTCATGACATTTCTATTTTTCTCTTGAGTAAATGAAAAAATTTTGAAAAATCATATCTCCAGAACTATTAGCTTGTCGAAGTCAAGAGTGGTATTTTGTATACGTCTGATAAAACTGCACCATAAAAAATTTTTATTTGAACAGTGTCATTTGAAAAAATTTTTTTTTGTTACTCCGAACCTATTCGGCCGATTTGACCGAATAACGAACTTAGCCGAGATATTTATACCTCAAACCTATTCTGAAAGTTTCAACTCTCTAACTTCATCCGTTCGAGAGTTATCGTGTTCACGGAACGGACGGACGGACGGACAGAATCGATTTTGACCACGGATTATTCATCAGTAGGTCCAAACAAAACGATTGATACCACTTTTGCCCAAAAATTCGAAAGTCACAGACATTTGGGCAAATTGATAAGCACTCTGTTCAGGTGAACAAGAGCGCCAAAAAGGAGTGTCTAAGGAGCTCTTCCTCTATCTCCCTATTTGGTTTATTGGTAGTTTCTAATCTGAAGCTAGCAAGAAACGGCAGAAGTACGTGAATATGAAGAAGTAGGGCAGTACACGGTTTCAAATTGAGTTCAAGAGGCCCCTCATTTTTGTACTTCAGCGGTACAGTGAGAGAATTTGATAGACATTTTTGACATAGCAGAAATATGTTGTCATGGTTATATCTTAAAAAAATGTATTTGCAATCAAACATTAGTTATTGGACTCAATATTAGAAAATCCTAAGTTCGTAACAATTCAGTATCCTGGAATGTGTGAAAGTAATATTAGGATTTTAATAGATGCATACAATTCACAAATATTGTTGCTTTCACTCACCTGCGTACATGGACTTCATTGTTGCGAATACAACGACAAAAAATGTGGTTGCATATTTTCCAGCATTCACTAAGTGCGGAAAAGCTTCTCCAGAATCATAGTAACGTCTCAGGCATTGAGCAAATCTGAACCAGGCAGGTAAACAGTTTATTAAGGGACGGATGAAGAAATTTTTTTCCATACATTCAGATGTATCTGAAATTTCGATTATTTTAAACTGATAACAAAAGGAAGAAGCAAAGCATTCGTTACCTCCAGCTTGCAACCAGTCGCCATTTGTATAATAAAAACATGAGAGAAATTGCAGATCCAGCAAAGCGTTTACGAAACTGTTCATTTGATCAGCAAGCCAGAAATCTGCGAAATTTACAGAGAAGAATGGTGCTCCAATAACTCTTCCCTGAAAAAAAATCCAATTGAATTCAAGAATGGTTCATCATAAAATCATTTTGTTTAGAAGTTGGAGGGCACAAAACGCGAGCTACCTAATACCCATGTGCGAGTTATTTTTGAATTAATGGACTGTATCTGGAATGGAATATATATATACCTATACAAAAAACTTTGAACTTGACAAATGAAGTGAGTATCTTCTGAATAAAGAGTGAACATTTGAAAGCGAAACGCAGCCATTTGCGGACGAATTGACCGTTGAGGAATATGTGTGGACTCATTATTCACTAGGGAAATAACCACCCTCTCACTCTAAAATTCCTAATAGCTACGATAGGTTGTGTGATACATCAGATGAAAGTGTATGATGTCAACTATTTTTCTACACCACCAGAAGAACAGCCAAATGTTTGTAATTTTCGAATACCGAAACGAAAGTGGTGTCAATCGATAAGGTTCGACTCCCTGATGAGGAATCTGAGGTCAAAATTGAGTATGTCCGTCGGTATATTCTCTATCATCCGAGAGATGAGCTTTAGTTTCATTTTATCAGAATAGGTTAATAGTCCAAAATCTCGATGAAGATCATTACTAGGCCAAATCAGTCCAATAGTTCAGCAATTATATGCATCTGAAATTTCTTACCTCAATAAATCTTAGAATATCCATCCGATCAATTCCAATATGTTTGATTCAGGTTGAACAAATACACTACTGGAAAAAATTAAGAGATGAAAAAAATTCCAAATTTTTAGGGAATTTTCAACAGGCTGTAACTTCAAGAGAAATGGTCGTACAAGAAATCAAATAAAAAGGAAATTGTAGCTCCAAGTATTTTTGGATTAGAACTTGAAAATTTTTTAACATCTGCGGTTTTTGAGTAATTGTAGAAAAACCAGCAACAAACAAATTTTCAAAATTTTTCAAGTGTTTTTTTGACTAGGGGCGTGAAAATTTTTTTTTAGCTTAACCATTTTACGAATAGGATACTTTGTTCATTTAGCTTTAATTTTTACACCTTGATACGTCCACTTCCTGCCGAGATATCGGTCTTCAAATGTAAAAGCGTCGATTTGTCTTTGATTATCGATATCTCAGCAACCAATCATCGCACAGAAAGTTAAAGGTGGGTTTCAAGAACTTGAATGACTCAACTTTTTTTGTTTTGAATTTAAGCATTTTCTGGAGCAAAAATGCTGGGAAAAAATTTTTCTTTTTCATTTTAAAAAATTATGAGCTTTTCAGAGCAAAAAACGTGATCCTTTAATTTTTTCCAAAATTTGATCCAGTAAAACAAAAAAACGGCCCTCTGGGTTAATTTGGTTTTTTGTAGGCTTTTTGTGGACTTATTTAACTGTAAAAGGCACACATAACGTTAGTGGTTTCCTCAATATTTCCGATCTAGCACTTGATTTTCCAAAAAACCACCAAAAGTCATTGTTGCACTTTCAAATTCATGTGGCAAAAAAAAAACTTTGGAAAAACAATGACTAGTCGTTAAGGAGAATTCATTCAAGTTCTTGAAACCTAACTTTAACTTTCTGTGCGATCATTGGTTGCTGAGTTATCGATAATCAAAGACACAAAGATTTTTTTTTGATCCCTTAATTTTTTCCAGTAGTGTAGGTTTGCATAATTTCGTGGAAATCACCACGCTCGAAATTTTTTAAAAATTCCCATTTTTTTGTACTTGATATTTTCCAAAATATTCCTTGGATGTCAATAAAAATTCGTGCATATATGAAGGTTATTGAAGTTTGTGAATAGTTAAGCTAAGGTTACAGGATTCCGTCTGTGCGACAGCACGATGATACTGAAGTTATTCAATTTCATGTACGGCTGCCAGTTTTAAACGCGACTGATAGAAATTTTTGAATAGTCACTCCAGACTGACAGAGCCAACCAAATACCAAAAAGAAATTCAATAATTTTTTCAGGTGGGCTTTTTGAATTATCAATTTACATTCTACATGTGGGAATATTTTGAGGTACACCGAAGAATACAATATCCGATTTAAAAAAAACTACCAAGTATGTACATGTCTGAGATTACTTGGGAAAAGGACAAAATGCTTATTTTAACAACGGCAGGTTGTTACATTTCAACTGACTGATTTTTGAGAGAAAGAAGCAGATTTATATACAGAAAAACTTGGGTGAATGAATGTTAGACTATTACAGCTAAACTACCAATTTACCGTTTGCAGAAGATCTGTAATAAAGGTGACGAATCCATATCTGTTTGTTCATTCAAAAGAATTATTAATGTTAAGTAAACTCAGTACTTTTATTATTATAAAGATTAATAAGAATAAAGATTATTATAATGATAAAAGAGAAAGAGATAACAAATCTAGTGTCCTAAACTATCTTGTATAGATTGGCCTGGAGTTTATAGATGTCAAACCGGAAGAGTATTCAAGAAAAGGATCCTAGAGTACCAGAAGAGTGATACATCAGACTTCTATAAGTCCACATATGCTACTCTTCTTGAGGAATTTGGGCATAATTCCAATAATAGCGATTAATAATACACATGAAAACCAAAAGTTCAAGACTGACCCTCTTAGAAATACTTTAAATCAACAGCCGCAATATTCTTTTGAACGAACAAACAGTTGTGGATTCGTCACTTTTATTAAATACATTTTCTGAAAACAGTAAATTGGTAGTTTAGCAGTAATAAAATTTTATAAATTTTTTTTTTATTTAAAGAAAATGTGTCTCAGCAACCAGGGCTATTGACACAAAAACAATCAATTACAATTAGGTAATCAGAGTAATCAATTACAATATGGCGACATAAAATAATGCTTCTATGTGGATTCACAAACTATTATAGACATCTATGGCTTTCAAATACAATATCAGATTGTCTAGTTGATTCCCATCTCCCAAAATTTTCTTCAAATCGGCCCCAATATGATGTTGTCTTCTGTAATTCACGAAGTGGGGGCAGTCAATCAGAATGTGCTTCACTGTTATAATTTGTTGGCAATGCTGACACACTGGATTTTCTGACAGGATTATGTGTTTGTGGGTTAGTAAGGTATGTCCAATACGTCATTTTCTGATAATTGTTTGACTTTTTCTGCTAATTCTAGTAGGTATATGAAATGGTTTGGTTGGTCAGTAAGTTACCTCGATTTGTAAGTCGATCTTGTCCAATCTTGTTTCCATAAATCTCTTGTATAATTTTTAAAATGCCTTTTCAAATATGATGAATACTGTAGTTGTTCTTCGTCCAGATGAGTTTCCGCTGATTGTTTTGCACCTCGGTCAGCAATTTCATTCCCAGTTATGCCCACATGAGATGGTACCCATATAATTGTAACGTGAACTCCTTCTTTTGAAAGTTTTACATAGAGATTATGTATGTCTTGCACGAGGGGATTATTTGTAAATTTGTTTTGAATACAGCTCATGGAGGAAAGAAAGTCAGTACATATTGCAACATGCCTGTTTGTGTTGCTTATAAGAAGAAAAGCCTGGTGGATAGCAAATAGTTCGCCTGTTTGAACTGAAGTGTGGTAAGGTAGACGGTTGAGTTGTAGAATTTATGGTAGTAACTGCCGTAAAGGTTTCTGAGCTATTGTGTGATGCATCTGTGTATACAATGGTGTCATAATCTTTTGCATTAATGCTATCAAGAAAGGTATGTCTGAGCTATTCATAGTGTCTATTCTGGGAATGTAATGAGAGATCGCATTTGGGAAGTATCTTAATCCAAGGAGGCATATTTGAAACCGATATTTGGTTTGTATGTTCGAGATTAATATTCTCAAATATTGAATGCAAAATTCGAGTGACTGACCGTAATCTCGATGTTGGATGTTGAGTTGTCAGATTTTTGAGATGAGTGATGAACAAATATGGTGGATTTTGGCTATTGGCTGATACTGAGGATGCATACGAAAGTAGGAGTTGCATGCGTCTCAATTGCAGAGGGATTACGTTTGATTCACGATTCAGGGTTTCGACCGGATTAGTTCTGAAGGCTCCGAGACACAAACGCAGAGCCGCGTTTTGGACACTATTGAGAGATTTACAAGGCTTTTAGAGGCAGTCATATAAAGTTGGCTGCCATAATCCAGTACTGAACGCATGAGAGTTTTATATATTCTTAAAAGAGTGATAACATTATAACATTCGTTGATCCAGGTTTTGCTCTATATATAAATCTATCTCTTTCTCTCAAATATCAGTCAGTTGAAATGTAACAACCTGAAGATGCCATATTATGGTGAAACAGCTGTCGTTAAAATAAACCTTTTCGGAAATTGAAACTGTTTTCTTTTAATCAAGTAATTAAAATGAATATCCAACAAGACCGAATCCATCAAATACACGCCTAAGATATTCACAGTTTAAATTGTTTCTATTCTACTGTTCTGATTGCATATTAATTCACACACTTATTAAAATTTAATGATGATAATAATAAAATGAGATTTGGAAAGGCATAAAAATACTTTTATATTCAATACATACTATATCTTCGTTATCATTATGAAAATCACTGAAAACGGATAAATTCAATTAAACACTGAGGATCAGAGCATTGATGTAGTTAACTTTCTACTTGGTCAGGAACATTAGAATCGATATGGGGTCATTGGGATAGGAGTAAGGAAACAATATGATGATAGTAAATAGTCCCCTGATATTTCCGAGGCCGACAGAATTACAGTGAATGAATTAGAAAAATTGCTAAGCCCAATCACTATAGTGTTCCAGCTCAGATAAGCTACTCTGTAACTTCTTATCACAAAGTTATTAAAAAAATGTTCCCAAAACACGTGAAAGACATGCTTGGTAGACATTTTTCGACGTATTTGATGATTAAACGAGAAACCCCCTAACAGGTAGTGTGACAACCCCTCAACATTGGATAGGGGAGATGGGTTGAATAATACTTCATTTGGAAGATCTCAGAAACTTCTTTGGAAGGATGTATTTTTATATTCCGTTTTTGCAAAAATCAATTTTTAGCTCAAGTGGGCCACCTTGCATAACCTGACCTGGACTTCTTCTTGTGAGGACATCGTAAGTCTGAGATTGCAATAATCTAGCCAGCAAATTTGGAAACCTTCGCAAATGAATGACAGTCGTCAAATAACACTAACTATGCTGAACCATAATAAAAACTAATTTCAGTCAAAATTGCGTTATTGCATGGAAGTCAACGGAGAACGATTGCAATATTTCATTCAAAAGCGCAGATTTTATTCTATCGATTGGAAGCATGATAGAAAAATTTAATTTTTTCACAATATGCCTTGTAGAATGATTATTTGGTATATATACGCCATCTCTTAGGGGTTGCGCGTTCGAGCGTCAATAAGAGATGGTGAATATACCTACACAAATTCCCTAAATAAATTCCTCGTTACCAATATGAGTATGATTCTTTCAAGATTTTTTCAGTTTTTCAAAAGTCTTTCATTAAAATGGGCATGTCCAAAGTGGCCAAATTGGATACTATTGATATGAAACGAGGTTGATTTTCGAGAGAAAATGAATGCCGAAAATCGCATATTGATATATAACAATATATTCAAGGAGTTTTTCAATTTTGCACATTTCTGACCCAATCTCGTAACTTTTTTAAATATTTCTTGTTTCTTAGAATACATTCTTCAGGCACCTTTTTGAGAGGAATCCAATGATGTTCCTAATTTTACGAGGGCCGTTAAGAAACTAACCTCCGGTTAATTGAAAAAAATACACCAAGTTAAGTAAAAATATTTTAATATATACATCTTACAACTACATCTTTGCACTATTTTTCGACATAGTCTCCATTACGATTGAGGCACTTATCGTATCTCTTCACAAGCTTTGAAATTCCTTCTGCATAAAAATCACCCGCTTGTGCCTTGAGGCACCCATCGTGCACAGAACTTACGGTAACCCAATCTTGCTGTCACTATCTCGTACAAAAGAGTCTTAGAAATCTATGGAAAATTAGTAGACAACTCCGCCATTGTGAAACGTCGATTTTCACGAACTTTTGCATCAACTGTCTGAACGTGTTCGTCAGTCACCAATGATGGTCTACCACTCCTCTCTTCATCATGAACGTTTTCTCGTCCACTTTTAAATAAACGTACCCATTCACGGACAACTCCTTCACTCATAAGTTTTGATCCGTACACGGCACAAAGCTCACGATGAATAGCTGCTGCAGAGTATCCTTTGGCTGTAAAAAACCTTATAACAGCACGCACCTCACATTTGGCGGGATTTTCTATTGCAGCACACATTTCAAACTGCCACAAAAACTAAACTAGCGCAGGTACGATGTTCACTCGACTACGGCTTGATGCCGACTGACCTGCTGAGCGCGTGAATGCACAGATGGCGCGCTACAAGAACAACAATATTTTCAAACTATCAACAACGTGTTCGAATTGAGCACCATTTCAATCAAAATATAATTGGCTTCACTTCCTAACATCATTGACAGCATTAATCAATTTTATAGCAGCTATTGAATGAAATGCATGTCGCACTGCTACTTTCAACGCTTCTCAGGAATCAGGATCAGGATCGTTTTAATTCCGGAGTGAAGTGAAGGATTCATTTTTCAACCATTGTCACATGTCGAAGAGAAAATTCCGGTTTGTTACGTTTAAACATGGCCAAACACTACTTACAATCATCAATACGTTCTCATTTTTGGAAAACAATGAGCAAACGCGACAACCAATTTGAAAAGAGTTTTCTCATAGTCAAATGCTCATGCAAAATAAAGCCAACACGTTCTTTTGATATCTTTACGATGTCAGCTAACTCACGCAACTTCACTTTTCGATAATTTAAAACAATTTTTAGGATTTTTTATGTTTTCTGGTGGTACAAGCCTCATTTAGACTTTCACTGCGTTCTGAATCATCGGTGTCTCAGATGGATTGGAGTACCTATAACACTTTTCAAGCCATTGCTTCGCTTGAACGGTATTTTTTTCCTAACAAGAAACAGTGTAAAATTAAAATTGTTTTTGACCCATTGTTTTGAAAATAACAAAAGTAGTACCACTTTTAGCATATTAACTCACAAACTAATGAATCGAATATTATGAAATTTCAACAGCTGTCTTTTGAAAGTTAGTATTAACAAAAAAAAAATTTAGAAAGCACTGACGTGAGGTCAATTGGCTTAGGCGCTCTTGTAAACCACTTAAAATTATTTAAATTTTGAAATATCATATCTCTAGAACTATTAGCTTGTCGAAGTCGAGAGTGGTATTTTTGTATACGTCTGATAAAACTGCACCATAAAAAAATTTTTATTTGAACAGTGTCATTTGAAAAAAAATTTTTTTTTTGTTACTCCGAACCTATTCGGCCGATTTGACCGAATAACGAACTTAGCCGAGATATTTATACCTCAAACCTATTCTGAAAGTTTCAACTCTCTAACTTCATCCGTTCGAGAGTTATCGTGTTCACGGAACGGACGGACGGACAGAATCGATTTTGACCACGGATTATTCATCAGTAGGTCCAAACAAAACGATTGATACCACTTTTGCCCAAAAATTCGAAAGTCACAGACATTTGGGCAAATTGATAAGCACTCTGTTCAGGTGAACAAGAGCGCCAAAAAAGGTCACTGCAATAAAATAAGCACCATCTATAGGGTAAGCCAGGGACTTTTGAGCCCACGTAGTAGCTTTCAAACCAAATCTTTCCATAAAAAACTAGGAACACCATTGGATAACTCTCAAAATTAAAAAACAGCTCGTATCATTCGAACAAGTCAAGATATCAATGTGCGGTTTTCGGCATTCATTTAATCACCAAAATCGACCTTGTAGCATGTAAGCTATTTTTCCTCTAGCTTCAGAAATTGGTGTTTTCTATCAAAAGTGTCCAATTTGGGCCTCTTTATACATTGTGAAAATAATCAATTATTTAATGTGGCTCATTTTAGCATTTTCATGGTTTTCACGTCCTGAAGATGCTATCAGATCTTAAAATCAAGTTCCACTCGACTCCTCTCCTCTATTCGATTTCGAAGGATGAAAGCGGCTAGTCTTATAGGGTTGCCCGTTCGAGCCTCAAATATACGTCAAAATATGTCTCCTAAATACGTCTCCCCTGTTTGTGTGTTTTCAATAACCTTGGGACAAAAAATTACGGGGTGGACCATAAACAAATTCATTACACCTTACGTGTGTATTGAAATTTATTGCCATTAAATTATCCAGACTCTCTTCAAATATGAAATCGGGAAATATGTCTGATAATTATGCTATTTGTGAGATTGATACGCCTTGAACAATTCTTTCAGAAACTTCTTTTGCCTTGCATGATCTTGTGAAACATATCTCATTTTGCTATAGCTAATGTTCGCACAACTCGTTAAGTGGTACAAATTTATCTAGAGGAAAGCATATGGAAATTATAAGGTTGTTTAATTGCCCAGTGCTGCAAGTCACAGAAACGTCTGAAGACCATTACTATGGATGTTTCAATGAAAATGAAATTAATTACACTACCTCATCCATTACTTACAGTTATTCTCAATAACCAGAACCTGGCCTCATGCCTGAATACTTTGAGAGGATTTACCAAGAATAATATCATAATTATTGTCAGAACTAAAGGATTAACGTATGGTGGCATACTCAGGCTAGCACTAAACAAAAAACTTAGAACACTCAATGCCCAGATGACCCCCAAAATGGCCGCCAGCTCCATTAAATGTTGTTCAGATAAGTGGTTTCTTGGATCTAATTCAAAAATAAGTACATGGTTCACACCTGATGATCTCCATCCATAAATGTTGACACCAATTAAAAAGAGGAACTCTATGAACAAAAGAGGTCCTCTATATAACCGGAATGCTATCTTTAGGTTATCACTTATTCCAACATGGAAGGTCGCTGAAAAATTAAAACTTATTAGAAAGATTAATCTTCAAAGCTTTCTCATATTTATTTGATGGTATCCAATAAAAATCATTCGAAATATTTATTTTGATATTTAGAAACTAATTATTTCAAAAAAGAAGAGGTATATAGTTTTCAATACATTTTGGGGATTTCCTGATAGTTCATTAAATTCCTTATATGTCTATGAATCTTTGATATAAAAGTTAAGGTAGATATTTTAGGAGTTATTGATTACATTACATTTCAAATGTTCAGAACTGCCACACTATTCGACAAATTTCACCTAGTAATAAACATAACCTAGATACATATATAGACATTAAATTTATTCGTTGAATCTGAGACCTCTCTCTTGTGCTCCTAAAGTTATAGTATATACAGCCGACCAGAAATACTCAAGTTTCACCACCGATTCGTATTCTGGGATCGTTTGAGTTAATTTTACTCAACATTTGAAAATAACGGAAATTTGGGCAAAAATCATTACACTCAAAAGACATATGTTTATAACGAAGAAAACCTACAGATCAACGAAGGTCAACATTAGTTCTGGGAAACAATTTCTGTATAAAACAGAGAAAGAAAGAATTGTTGAAGGGCAAAATACTCAATAAAACATACTTCAAACATATTGGTTGAGAAAAATAGTACTGGAAGAGAAAGAAACAATTAATGAAAAAATCTTGATTGAATTAATAATCGACTGTCTCAGTCGAAAATGATTTTCAGTGAGGATATGGTCCGTAAATCAATGTTCCGGTTCGGTAACTTTTTTAACTTTATGACCACTATAACTCTACTCATTTCGAAAAGATGAAATGAATTTGATTAACCACAGAGTAAGAAAGTAACCAAAAAGTTAATTTACGGATCATATCTTAAAACTCAATAGTCTTCTAGTCAGAATGGTTACGAATAAGAAGAAAACGATTAACAGCACGTTACAGCACTGTTTTTACTACCGTAATGAACTCATTACGATACTGAAATAGACTCAAAACTTTTAATATCACCATAGAATGAACTGTATGGGGTTTTCTAACCCAAACGGCAAAAATATTTTTTTTTGGCTATGCTCTCTTTCATTTATCGCCAACTTGATTAAAACAATTGTCTTAATCAAGAGACATTGTATTACAATTACGAAAGCCTTCATTTTTTTACGATTTCTACAAGTGGTTGGCTGATATCATTGAGTATAAATCTACTCTATCTATCTCTAGATTTATACTCAATGCTGATATACAGGGTGGCCATTTGAAAACGAAACAGACGAGATTACAGACGAAATAAGTTTTTTCGATAGAAATGCTCGGACAGGTCGATTTCTGTTTCGAGGGGGACAACTTAAGATGTAGGTTACGGACGCATAGCGCTTCAACCCTTGCTGCTACAACCCCAACCCCAATTTTTGAATAGAGAAGATGGGATGAGTGATACCTCAATTCAAAGGTATTTTTATACTGATTTCAGCACAGCAATTGTTTTTTCATTTTATGCATTAGTTCTCGAAATATTCATGCGTTAGTTAATTTTATCACTTAAATTAATTTTTTGCGAATAATTGACATTTCGTGCTTCCGAAACACCAAAATTTTCGTACTTGTATTTGAAATTGCAAAACATCTACCACTGGGCAAATGAAGTCATACCGTACGTGTTAATGCTACTAGGGTCAGATTTTCGACTAGCTGTTTTATTCACTGAAATCATTCTCCAACTGTACGGTATCAGAACGGCAAATCTAACAAAAGTTAAACCTGATAACGAGAATCGAAGAACTAAGAATTGCATATATGAGATACCATGTGAAGGTGGAAAATCTTATATCGGAGAAACAAAACGCCGCTTGAAAGTGAGAATGAAAGAACAACAGAAGATCTCTCAAGTGTCAGATACCAATAGCTTCAAGTTGGTCCAACATACTGTGGATGAAAATCACCTGATGAAATGCTACGAAACATTAGAAGAGAAGCCTCAAATAAGAAGAATCAAGGAAGCAACATTCATGAATATCATTCTCAATTCCATAAGTGCGCCATTAATTGAGTTGACGGAAGTTTGGAGGCCAACTTCAAGAAGTCTGCAAACCACATATAAGTTCTGATTTCATCTAGTTTTCGTAGTCTGTCTATTTGACACATATTAGTGATAATTGAAAAATTTTCTGCTTTTTTGAAGGCTAAATTTTATTTTGAAAATGACAGAAGATGTCTGTCATTAAACGTTCATGAAACGTTGAATTTTTTGAGTAACGTCACTAATATTTATCCTTCAAAAAACTGTAAAATGTCATTAGGAAAACATTTCTCTCATGTTTCATAGAAACGTTTCTTTTCATGTTGATTCATGGATAATGCAACGTTGCGAGCATCCTCATCATCATGGCTATGATACTGTATACATCGTTAATGTCACATACAGGGTGGCCATTTGAAAACGAAACAGACGAGATTAAAGACGAAATAAGTTCTTTCGATAGAAATGCTCGGACAGGTCGATTTCTGTTTCGAGGGGGACAACTTAAGATTTAGGTTACGGACGCATAGCGCTTCAACCCTTGCTGCTACAACCCCCACCCCGAATTTTTGAATAGGAAAGATGGGGTGAGTGATACCTCAATTCAAAGGTATTTTTATACTGATTTCAGCACAGTAATTATTTTTTTATTTTATGCATTAGTTCCCGAAATATTCATGCGTTAGTTAATTTTATCACTTAAATCAATTTTTTGCGAATAATTGACATTTTGTGCTTCCGAAACACCAAAATTTCCTTACTTGTATTTGAAATTGCAAAACATCTACCACTGGGCAAATGAAGTCATACCGTACGTGTTAATGCTACTAGAGTCAGATGTTCGACTAGCTATTTTATTCAATGAAATCATTCTCCAACTGTACGGTATCAGAACGATTTGAAGTAAATAAGACTTTTCAAAGTAAAGTAAATAATTTATCAAAAACTCACATCAATTAATTAAATATTCAAATTGTTCACCATTAGCTTCCATACAATGAAATAAGTTTTGTTCGAAACGATGGCGCACATTTTGCAGCATTTCTGGAGTGATTTGACGACATCCGTTCACTATACGTCATCTTAAATCTTCTATGGAATCGGGCTGTGTAGAGTAAATTTTACTCTTCAAGTGGCCCCAAAGAAAGAAATCTAGTGGTGACAGATCTGGCGATCTGGCTGGCCATTCAGTGGGACCCCTTCTTCCAATCCACCGATTTGGAAATCTTTGATCCAGATATTCTCGAACTGGTAAGGCGTAGTGTGGAGAAGCTCCATCCTGCTGAAACACAATCTGATCTTTCACATAATTTCCAGTATAGTTTTCAATAATTTCCGTCAGTATTGGATCAATGTGATTTTCCAATAAGTCCAAATACATATCTCCAGTAAGATTACCAGGTAAAAAGAACGGGCCGACAATGTTGTCACCAAATATTCCAGCCCAAACATTGAGTTTTTCTGGTTGTTGAGTATAAACTTCGTGGAACAATCTCGGATTAGCATCGGCCCAATATCGACAATTGTGTCGATTTACTATGCCGTTTCGATAGAATGAACACTCATCGGAGAAACAAACATTGTACAGATAATTGGGATTAGCAGTTACTCATTCACTCATTGTATCACAAAATTCAACATGACGGTCAAAATCATCTTCGTTTAGTGCGTGTGAAAGATGGATTTTGTAAGGATGGAATTTATGATGCTTCAAAATATTTGCAATTCGAGTTAGTCTAAAACCAGATTCATGTGCTAGCTGTCTCGTACTCGTCATTGGATTCAGAGCAATCTGTCCAAGAACAGCTACTTCAGCTGCTTCATTTTTTTCCATGTTTCGTTTTTTATTAGCCACGGACCCGGTTTCTTGAAACTTTGACACTAATTCCAAAACATACATCTTTTTAACATGCTTATCTAAATGTCGTTGATTGAAGAAATTGCGGTTCTATTCGCACATTGATTGTTTGCAAAAAAATTGAAATTATTTCCACCCGCTCTGCAATTGAATAAACCAAGTCGAACAATGAATTAGAACACATACAAGTCTCTATTCAAAACTAAGAATAATTCACATGTCAAAGAACCAATAAGCCAACTTATGATCTGTTCTTAATAAATAAAAAATTATCCATTCTCATTTTTTTGAAAAAGATATGAATTCAATAATCAACAAAATGAAAACATATTGAAGCCAATTGAGAAAACACTTCATAATTAAGTCGGAAATCATTTCACGAATTGGGACTGGAATATTTCTGTGGCATCATTAATAATTTGATTTTCTTACCTGGTAATCTGATTAGAGATATGTACGTATTTGGACTTTTTGGAGATTTCTATCGATCGAGTGTTACTGCATGTTATTGGAAATACTGCAAATTATATCGAAGATAATTTAGATTCAGTTTCAGCAAGATTGAGCTCTTTCGCAATACGCTATGTTTGTTCGACATCTTGATTAAAGATTTCTATGTAAGCGGATTGGAGGAAGGAAGCCACAGTCATGGTTGTTTTGAAGCTCAAAATGTCGATTTTTCACAAAAAAACACTACAAGAGCCATGGAAACACCACTTTATTTTCAAATACTTAATTAAGAATATTTCGAGAACTAATGCATAAAATAAAAAAAACAATCACTGTGCTGAAATTAGTACAAAAATACCTTTCAAATGAGTTATCACTCACCTCATCTTCCCTATTCAAAATTTGGGGGTGAGGGTTGTAGTAGCAAGGGTTGAAGCGCTGTGCGTCCGTAAACTACATCTTAAGTTGTCCCCTCGAAACAAAAATCGACCTGTTCGAGCATTTCTATCGGAAAAATTTATTTCGAATGTAATCTCGTCTGTTTCGTTTTCAAATGGCCACCCTGTATAAAGCATAAAAAGAAATATTTTAAACGGCTGTTTGATGGCACAAGGCTAAGTAAACCACTAAAATGGAATCGATAATGAATTTTATGAGGAGGGTATCCAAAAACTGGTGCCACGTTATGACAAGTACGTCAATATTCACGGAAATTATGTTGAAAAGTATATTAAGATACAGGCTTTCATGTAAAAATAAAATTATTGCGATATCTTTACACGTCTTTTTTTAATTCCAAAACGGTACTTACTTAAAAAACATGCCTCATAAATGGCGTGAAACTAGTGAGATTATAAGATAAGATATTTTTTCATGTCAAAAATTATGGCTCCTGCTTCAACAGTATGATTATAGTTTTTCACAACCCTTTATATTTTTGGTTAGAATCTACGAGGTCTGTAAATTAATTAATGAGACTGGCCACGTTGCGTTTGATCTGGCAACACTGGATGCGCGGGGCTTCGTGGGGCGGTAGAGGAACGTGTGATCCACCTTCAGTACAAGTTTGACCTCGCTCGAGTCACTTGGTTGTGCGTAGCGATTGTTTTTGTGAAACAGTTTTACTATTGTGTCCTAAAAATGAATGACATCAATTTCAAGCAACAGTGTGCTATCAGGTTTTGCTTCAGACTTGAGCACAGTGCAACGAAAACTCTTCTTAAACTTCAGCAGGCCTACAGAGATAGTGTTTTGTCACGGGCCCAGATTTTTTGGTGGTTTAAGGTATTTTCAGAAGGAAGAGAGTCCGTTGAAGATGAACCACGAAGATCGTCGGTTGACAGTCAGAATAATAGGGGAAGAGTTAAAATTGACGCTCACCACCGTTCATCAAATTTCGACCAATGAACTGGGGATGAGAAAAATTTGCGCAAAAATGGTTCGAAAAAAACCATTTCGATAAACGAGTTTTTGGCTAGTAAAAACTTTCCTGTGGCTCCTCAGCCTCCTTATTCGCCCGACTTGAGTCCTTGTAACTTTTTTCTCTTTCCAAAGTTGAAAAATTACCACAAGGGAAATCATTTTGGTATAGTCGAAAAAATTCAAACGGCTGTAACCGACCAGCTGAAAATTATTTCATTATCGGAATTCCAGCACTTAACTTTGAAGGTGACAATATTGAATTGTAATTATTTTTGTTTTTAAAATTTCAAAAAAATTACCTGCTAAAACCACTGCAATCAAAAGTACAATGAATGAGCCCGAAAAAAGTCCGACTTTGAACGTTGTCCACGGTGACTGTTGCTCTCCAAGAGGTGGTACCCTTAGACGCTTCATGGCTTTCTGTCTGTCTCCACCTTCAAGCTCATTAGTAACAGTCGTTTCCGTGTCAGTAATAAGCTTATTGATGTCTTTGTTTGTACAGATGTGTGAAGTTTCTACATGTTCTTCTCGCCATTTCGCACCTAAGTCATTGCTCAAAAGCTGGAAAATATTGAAAACGAAAAAGGTATTATAATTAAAACAGGGCTTGTATTTCATCCTTGAACGATGCAAATGAAATGTAAATAAGAACTGACCTGAGTATAAGAGCTCACAGAACTCTAGCTCATCTCCTTCAACTGTTATTGCATATATTCTTAATATATTCTTAACTTTGACAATAGATTCTTTACCATACAGTCAAGGCCAATCTTTCGAGGCCATTTTCGGCCAGATATTTAATAATAATCAGAGAAACTAAGAAGAATCGGGCAATTAACTGATCAATAACCTATATAATAACGTATATTTTGTATTCAGTTCTATCTTCTGCTTTTGTCTTTTTATTTTTAGATTCGATATGTACAACTTGAAGAAGCCACTGTGTTTGTTTATAGCAAACCACTCCTGAAGAAAGAAGCACCTCAAATATATTTTTATTATTTTATTTTGTACACACAACGATACTTATGCGGGGAGCCAGGGTTTTTTACTGAGGTTTTTTCCCTAGGCTTTCATGTCATACACTGAATTGTATGACACCCCGTCACCAACCCCAGCTAACGTTTGTTTTGTAGGCCAAAAGCTCAAGAGAATATAATAACCTAGTCACTTTTATTTATTGAGCATTTTTCATCTTCAAGAAATCCTTCGTATAGCCAGCATCATGAAGACCAACCACTTTTTGGAAGACATCTCTCGTTTGTAAAAATTGTTGTTTTATGCCAACTAATTTATTGTACCAAATTTGTCGTGCAGAACTCGATATGTCACTATCAGATCTCCTCTATCGATTTGATCTTCAAAAGTGGCCGAATATTTCTAGACGTTCATCATTAATAAAGCGATTGGGGCCATATGGTAGATCATTAGTGATCTTTGCAGATTCTCCAGTTTATCAACATCCGCTTCGAGGTTAAAACACCAAACTAGTCCCGCGAATTCCAAATTAGGCCTTACAGATGATTCGTATATGTTACAACAACCTTTGGGGTCAAAACATTCAAAGGCCTTGAGATCAGGTAAAAGTCACCCCTTCGTCCTGACAGCTAACCAATGGGAGAACTGGAGAAGGAAGGGTGTTAATGTTGGCGGTTCATCATCAAAGTCATTTTCATTTATTAAATCTGAGAGTTCCATTACGTTGCTGCAAGTCTCTCCAGAACAATGGAAGCACACTGCAGAACATTTCATTCCTGCTTTTCGGCATCCACACATCGCTCCAGTTTCCTTTGCATTTGCAAAAGATCCATTTTAGAAGCTCAAGGGGTGCTGGAGGTTTAGAGTTCTGCACTGGCATCAATAATTTTCCACATTTTTTCCAGCCCCAGTCTTCAGGATCATTATAATTACGGACCTGATGGTAGTTTCGGAAAGTATGAAAGCGAGCTGTGTCTTGTGTTGGAGCAAGTGAGGATAAGTTAAATGTACTTTTTGTCACTGCCTTGGCGAATTGTTTGTATCTTAGGCTGTCAAGAGAATTATCATCTTTATTACCACCGTATAAAGAGATAAAAAAACGTTCACCATCAACTCTCTTGTTGAGAAACACAGCCGTTCCACTTGTTACTCTAGGGCAGGGGTTCCCTATGTGCGCTGCAGAAAGTAAAGAGGGGCGCCGTGAGTCGATCCTCTTATTTTGTTTTGGCGGGTACCTTTTTGAATGTTCGCATAGGAAACGAACATACCGTCGTAGAATTTTTTTCGTCGTCTATCCTGTAAGTACCATTGAGCACTTTTGTGCTAACATTTTCATTTTTCAAATCTCAATCTCCAATACGTTCTGCTTCGACAAACTGGAGTAAAATAATCACTATCTTCAAATATTGAAGTGTTTCCTTGAATTTCCGAGTTGAACATACTATGATTGGGCCAATATTACAGTCGCCCAAAGTAGGAGAATTTTCCTTCCATTTTTCGAACATCATTTTCACTTGTTTCTCAATTACATCAGTCGTAGTTGTATTGCTTGTTTTCAAAATATGAATTCCTATAGCAGTGAAAGTTAATATGTGAGGATGTAAAGCTCTGCTGAACAGCCCTTCAGACATTTTCTTCACTGATTGTGCAGCGTATGAAGTAGCCCAAAGATCTTTCAAACCACTCCCATCCATGATAAAGCCAATGGCGCCCATATATGACATCAATAAATGGAACCCTCCTTATCTCACAGCAATATTCCTAAATTCAGGATTGTCCGATTGCACAATGATAGAGTTAGCTTTGAAGTAAGGAAGCTGATCGAATGTTACAAAAGTTGTTCTACTTTTATTTCTCTTTGTTTCTTCAACTGCATAGAGCAAAGCTGTGTGTAATGTGGTTACACTGGATGGTGGTGCATTAAAAAATGGGAGACAATTAACATGCGATATCATATATGTAACGTCTCGTGATAAAATTTCATGAAAACCCTGCCATTTTGGAATATTTTCTATTTCGAGAGATTTCGCACATATATACGCAACATATGATTTTGGAACTTCAGGTTGTACTTTTATATGAAGTTTGGATTTATCAACGAATTCTACACTCTTCAATTTATCAGGATTCGTGTAACTGAATGGTATCAATTGTATCTTCTTTTGTGAAGCTAAAATAAAAAGAGGTGGCATTTCCATCAGCCTTTTGGAACCTCCTTCATATTCAACATCATATTCTGGTGTAATGACTTTAATACCCCCCAAACAGTGAAATGTTTTATGACCATCCGACGTACTTACATTGTAATCTGTGTTATCAAAAATTTAGAAAGCACTGACGTGAGGTCAGTTGGCTTAGGCGCTCTTGTAAACCACTTACAATTATTTAAATTTTGAAAAATCATATCACCAGAACTATTAGCTTGTCGAAGTCGAGAGTGGTATTTTTGTATACGTCTGATAAAACTGCATCATAAAAAAATTTTTATTTGAACAGTGTCATTTGAAAAAAAATTTTTTTTTGCTACTCCGAACCTAATCGGCCGATTTGACCGAATAACGAACTTAGCCGAGATATTTATACCTCAAACCTATTCTGAAAGTTTCAACTCTCTAACTTCATCCGTTCGAGAGTTATCGTGTTCACGGAACGGACGGACGGACGGACGGACAGAATCGATTTTGACCACGGATTATTCATCAGTATAGGTCCAAACAAAACGATTGATACCACTTTTGCCCGAAAATTCGAAAGTCACAGACATTTGGGCAAATTGATAAGCACTCTGTTCAGGTGAACAAGAGCGCCAAAAACGAATTGAATGAAAGAGTTTGGATGCGTTAATTTTGCAGGTTGCCTAATAACGGAAGCTTCATATAATTGAATATTGTGGTATGAAACCGATACTCCTAATTTACTCATCATGTCAATTATCAAACGAGAACCTGTTTTTCTGTAGACATAAGTTCCTACAGCTAACTGAAATTTGGAAATGAATATTCATGGACGAACAATGGAAATTATGGAATGTGCTATTGTATCTCGTTTCACATCTTTCCTTGCACTACACTTTGAATCTAGTAAATGGAATAGGGGAGTTTTCAAATTTTCCGGAATTTCAGATATAGTGCTATCCAAGAATTTACTTGAGAGGGCAAAAATTTCATAGTTATAATCTCGTTTTTTTATATCAGATACAACAAGTGTCCAGCTATCCGTAAAATTAAATTTTTTTGATAATAACTGAAAGAATCGGGATTGAAAGCCAATCTTCACTAAGCTCCATTATATTGGGAGATTTGTAAAAGAAAACCGGTTGCTTCCCACGATGTTGTTCGATGATAATGACGTTACTATATTTCTCTTTAAATTTTTTCATGAAAGTATTATTGTTGAGAAAGTTTTCCCCCCATAACTAACTATATAATAATCTGTTCTAGTGAGTATTCAAAATCCCGTCAACGAGTTATTTGAGAAAATGAAATTTTGGTGGGGCAATTATTCATTTCAATGCGTCACTGTAATATCGATTTCAAACTAATGAGTTAAAACCCAATGATTACATGTTATTGATATCCCAAGCGAGCTGTTATTCATTCTAATAGACCAAGAATATCAAATCACACTCTCCAGACAACTTGTGCTGAATCCTACCCTGTTCTAGAACTTCAGGAGTGCGTTCAGAATCAACGTCGGGTAAAAGCTTCATTCGGGTTCAAATTCTGACTGTTCCAGAACCATCAGAATCATGCGCATTTCAGTGTTCGGTGTTCGGGTTTTCTCTGACTAATTTCGAACCGAGTAGTCCGATGTTCGGGTTATATCAGGATTTATTTCTGATTATTTTCTGACGATTCTGGGACTATCCTCAGGACCATTTTAGGATTTTCCCGTAGAACCGCCTTAGGAGGGAGGAGTTAACCAATTTCTTTCGTAATTTGAAATGTTTGAATTTTATCTACATCCGTTAACAGATATAAACAAATCTAAACATAGATGGTTTCAAATCGTGCATAAATTGGTATTAAGTTAAATGATTATAAATTAATATTATAAAGCGTTTTCAGGGGCAGGATTATGAGTTTTCTATTTACTTTCCTTGAGTTGTCCAATTCAAATTGCAAGAACTAGTACAACTTTATTTATTACAATGATTTAAGTTTTCTAAATAATCATTTAGAATTCCTTAACTATTTTTAAGTATGTGAAAAATAGCTTTATTAAAAAAAAATTTTTCGGCTCTGATCAACAAATCGGCAATATTAAAAATGTGCATTATTATTTTTTATTGACATATTCATTAATCTATTTGCTTTTATTTCAATTTATGGCTTATATGATCCGGAGAATTAAATTGAAATTTTCTGCTGTAACCAATTCAAATAGTCCTACGAGTTTGCGCATTTTGCCAAATTCAACTTGTTCGGGTTTTCTCTGACAAATTTTGGACCAAATCTTCAAATTGGTTCGCTGTTCGGGTTTTTCAGTACAATCCCAGTACAGTTCCAGTAAAGTCAAAATCGGTACCTACTGAGAGCAAGTATCAGTTCAGGATATTTTGCGGACTAAAATGCTACCAACCCTTAAACAACAATCACTTGAAAACGCAATTCGTGGTAAATTCGTAATTTTAGACGAGAAATAAATCAAGATTTCCCTTTACATCAAAGTTTGCTACCAACTGCATTAAAAGCTCTTTTTAAATTAACAATTGAAAACCATTATATTCAAAAAAGGTAATGTGCGCATGTAACTAGGTATATTTCAAAATTCAAATTTTTGATGAAACGAAATGACAATCTCAGTTTATTTATCAGCAACCTGATTATCAATGAAATACCTAGCGAATTTTTTCTATTTGAGAGTTTCGTCTGCATGAAATTGTTTTCCATAGTTAGAATAATGTTTTATCAAATTTTCATCGACAAAGCAAAAATTTAATGTTGATAGAAACAGTTGAGTACTATAATAGCGCAATTCAAATTACTAATCATTATTAAAATTCTCAAAAATATATAATCCCACCTGATAAATACTGAACAGTGAATATGTATCAGACAAAACATTTTGATAGATCTAGTTTCTGAGCTTTGTTCAATCACCCATATTCAGACAGTGGTTGCATTAGCACATGAATATTTTTGATAGTATAAACTGAAATATAAACTACTTCAGAATTCAGAGCAATCCTTACCTATATAGGTAAATTGTATGGTTACCTGATTTACCAATTTTACTTTGCGTTCAATAATGTTTTGGAAATATTTTCACTTTCAGATCTGTATAACTAGTTATTATCACATCATTCAATTCATTTAGATTTTAGGTATAAATTGATTTGATATAGTGGGTATGAAATAAGATTTCCTGCAAAGATGAAGAAGCTTTTTATTTTTGGGTAATACAAAAATTTAAATGTCACGAGATTGACTTTGAAATACATAAATCCAATAAACTGATTTCATGAGGCTGAATACTATACAAAACTATTCATTGATTCTTTATCAAATAGAGCACAATTATGTATAGACTAATATTTACAACAAAAAAATTAATTCTAGGAAATATAGATTCAGTATCAGCTCAATTGAATTTTTAACAACACACCAAGAAACTATCAGAATAATCAACAAGAAAGATCATATAAACAAGAATTTTCCTTCTGATACAAAAACTATAGAGCAATGCTTGATTTGAAGCACTGATGCCAAACTATATAGATTAGGATAACAAATTCTGTATAAACACATACACATACAAAAAGAATTTGAAGAATTAATTTCAGCACTCCCATAGGTCTGGACAAGGTCAAACACTCACATGAAAAGCTAAAAACTTTATAGATGATCAAACACAATCCCTTTACCAGCTTGATATACCAATTGTTTACATCTAATAAATACAAACAACCAGTTTCTTCAAAATCCATTACATTAGTGTTCGATCCCTTGTGTAATTTATCAAACAGATTTCAGGGTTGAAATGAGTTGTCTTTGAACCATCTTGTTGTTTATCCAAGAGATTTATCTATCAACTAACGAGGCGTTTGGCCACTAAGGTCATTTAAAGCATGAAATGATGGGTTTCCATAGAACATTGAAAATTATTTCTCATTTCCATTACCTGTACTAAGTCGTTGCCTGAAATACGTATAATATATGTTGAGATATCTTCACATAATTTACTATGTCAACCTTCAATACTTTTGTCGATTGAAATAAACATTCTTTCGTTTTGAATCCAATTCTTGAAAATTAGGTATACCCCAATAAATATATTTTAGAATCGACAATCCTGAAATTGCAAGTATGACAAATCGAAATTCTGTTATAATGAGAGCATTTGAAACTTTTAAATCAGTTGATTAAATAGAATCACAAAAATAAACACATATATTGCTATACATGCTGTCTACTATTTCTAATATCAAAATTGATTTGCTGAATTATACTTTGCAATCATTATTTCATTGTTTTTAATAAGTTCCAATATCTTACAAAAATAGCTCTGAAAAAAATTGGAAAGGATTGAATATTGCAAAAAGTAGCACTACGGAGTACAATTACTAGATTTTACACATGGATACACTTGGTGATATTTTGGCATTAAGAATTTTGAGTAACTGTTCAACCCCTCTGCATATTTTTCTGTACACTCCACAAGAGAATATCCATTTTGTTGCAGGGGTATACCGATGTTTATCCTGAAGTAAGCATTAAGGATAATTGGCCACTATTCTTTCTAATACCCATTGCATTAATTTTCCATTTAATAGGGAAGAAAATATCACCTAGTCTTATATTCTCTAAACATCTAGGTACAAATAATTCTTCTTTCCATCTTATTTAGTCATTCATTTTATAGATCGTAAGATTAAGAACTCCAAAATAAAACTCGACTCCCAAACCACAATTAGTTTTGTCACTTATTCCTAATGCTTCTCTTATTTATTCACACAGTTAGTGAAAGCCTGGAAACAATATAATTAACGTATTAATACAGCTTATTACAGAAACATCAACCTTACCTTCAAACAAGATATTATTTGTCAAACATTTCCTGACGAAAATTCGTAAACACAAATGAAAAAAACAACCAAGTGCTTGAAAGTTGTTGTCTGGCAGGCGCAATTAAACAAAGAACCTCCAAAACTGTACCTATCTCTCTCCATTTTTAATCCTCACTTTGCTGTTCGGGTTCTGCATTTCTCTGATAATTTTCTGACTGTCCAAGAATGGTCCAAAATGATCAAAAATCCTCAGCTATTACGCATCAGTTCTGCGCACCCTGAGGACTGTCCCAGAACAGTCAGAAAAATACGAACCCGAATGAAGCTAAAGAATGTACGTCCGGCGTAGAACGCACTTGGTTGTCAAAATCTTGTAGAACGTTTTAGAACGATTTGGGGCGACATCTCTCCTCTCTTTCTATGTTAGTCTCTGTCTGTTTGAAGTGTGTACGTGCAGTTCATTTATTTATTTGATATCTGAGGTTAAGTTGCGTTTGTGGTAGGGATGGCTGATCCAAAGAATTTCATGGATCAGTTCCGACCTGATCCGGTTCTTTACCACTAAGATACGCTCTAATCTACTTGAATAGGTCACCTCTAATATAAAAAATTTCAAGTTTACTTAGAAGCCTATTAAGAAACAGGATATTCGCTCGAGCAAATAATCGTAAAAATAATTCAAGGAAAACTGTAGGTGCTCATTTTTAATTCAAATATGTTTTGTCGACTCTTTCACATGCTTTGTGGCGACTATTCCAGAGTATAGGATGGCATTTAGAACTAGCGCGCAGAAGTTCCTGACCGTACGGCAGTTCTTTTCTTTATTTTTTTTTCATCATATTCAATTCAAAATAATCGTATTTCGTATTCAAATTTGAAATTGAGCAGTCTTAAAAGGCTGAATTCCACCAAACAGATAGGAAACGGCATAATAACAAAATTCCAAAGCCACCAGTGTTATAACAATCATTTTTGCTTGAATTTAGGTGAATAGTATTTGAAAAAAAATCGTGCATAATCGTCTTTTTTTCCATATTCATTAAATTTTAATGACTTTCAAGTGCCTAGAGATTAGCTAAGAGAAATGAATGTACTATAGCTGTTGCATTGAGCGATGCGGACCGTCGCGACTGTGAACACTTGGTGCTTCCTAGCTATTTGAAAACTACGTGATTCACTAGGTTATAGCGCTATGGCAGTAAACTGTCTTCGCTTATCTAGAACCGAATGTCGCAAGCTGTCCAAAGCAGTTCAGTCGTTGAGAAATGAATAAAGTTGACAGAAATGCTGCTGAAATTCCGAAATTTATTGACTGTCTCCATTAATTTTTGATCTTAATTTCCGCGTAACTAAATAAGTCGTAAAGCATTGAAATCAACTCACCTTATCGTGTTTTTTCAGAATTTTCCTAAATCCAACATGATTAAGGTTTTGATAGTTTTGCAATAGTATCAAACTCAAATAAAATTCGCTGAAAGCAAATTTGAGCTCCTGTAATTTCCTGGCAGACAAAGGTTTTTTTGCCCTGGGATCCCGTCTTCTTCTGTGGATAACTTCAGAAGTTGCGGCTTTCAATTCTGCCTGTAGAGTTGCAAATTTTCTTGTTGCTTCGGCAAGCTTTTCGGAATAAAATGTATTTATCTTTTTCAATTCCTTATCACAATAAAGGAAGAAATGCTCATCGAAATTGGCGAAGTGCCTCGTTATATTTTCTGGCTCGACGCTTTCTTGCGATGGTGCACCTTCTATGGCAACATAAAGGAATGCTTTCATTTCCTGTAACACAAAAAGGTAGTTTAAGGTTCACTCACGTTTGTTTCAACGTCAAATATAATGTATATGTTAGAGAAGTAGGAATTATGCCATTAAATACCAACTTTGTAATGATATTCTATGACTTTCAAATCTGTACTATATGCTAGATCCCTCTTGATGGCACCACGGAGTATATAACAACAGGAGGGATCGTAAAGTCTGAAAGCGAGAATCGGAAATGTTCATGCGCACAGACTTATTCAAATTGTATAATCTGTTATGAACATAGACTTACTATTTATATATACATACTATAGGGTTGCCGATGCTACCGATTTATCGGTAATTCTATTGATGTGCAATCGTCTACCAATATTATTAATTCTTAGATATTATGTCAATAAAACCTTTCACCGAAATAATCCAATCTTCCACACAAAAAATTCGAATCAACATCATTTATTCTCCTATACCCCTTTTAAGATCAGATCGGTAGTCGTCCCGGAGACGCAAACAATATATATATAGTGATTTAATGGAGATGCATGGCGTCCTTGTTTGTTGCTCCGATTCAAGTTATGTAGGATCGAGTTGTAAATTATAATTTTATTTGCCTAGGCTCATATCCGAAGGCTTTCAGGTAAACCTAAATTGGCATTTTTTAATTTGTATTTAAAGATTTTATTTGATTCATATATTAGGTTTCCAGTTGAAGAAAACGAATCAGTTAGTAATTGAATAATACTTTTATCTACCGAGTAGTGTTCAGACTTTTGGCAACGCTGATGATAAAACATGACACTCTTGAAAGATATTTTGACGGAGATTTGGCTTCAAACCGATGAGTTACTCCATGTTCATAGCGTTCTGGCAATTTGTGGATTCCATGCCAATGAAATTATTCGTCTTTCAAAATAAACCATCCAGACACACAATTTTCGACCTCCTCGTAGAAATCAAAGGGCTGCTCAGCCAATGCGCGTCCCATCGATGAAAACAAATGGTAGTCGGAAGAAGCCAAATCTGGTGAATACAGTGGGGGGGTAGCAGCTCCCAGCCAAGTGTTTTGATTGTATCTTGAACCAGTTTTGCTTTGTGTGCAGGTGCATTGTCATGGAGTAAAATTACCTTTCGTGTCTTCTAGCCCATTCTGGCTGTTTCTCGATCAATGCATGGTTCAAATTGATCATTTGTTTTTGGTAGCGATCAGTATTAACGGTTTCACCAGGTTTTAGGAGCTCGTGGTACATCACACCTATCTGATCCCACCAAACACACAGCATTGTGTTCTTGCCGAATCGATCTGCTTTTGCAGTCGATGTTGATGGTTGTCCCGGATTAACCCATGATATTTTCCGTTAAGGATTCTCAAATAAATCCATTTTTCATTGCCAGTAACAATCCGATGCAAGCCGAGTTTCTTTCGTGTCTTTGAAGCAGAATATAACATTTAACATTTCTGCCATTTGCTTTTGATTCAAAGTGTCATCTCCATCCAATATCGTTTGCAATTCCGCATCTTCTAATTTTTTTGGTGGTCTTCCACGTTCTTCATTTTTCACATCAAAATCATTTTTTCTGAACCTCTGAAACCATCTTTTGCTTGTTGCTTCTGATAAAGCATAATCACCATATGCCTCGACAAGCATTCGAAGCGACTATGCAGCACTTTTCTTCGAATGAAAACAAAAAATTAATGCTTTCCGCAAATCATGACTTTCTGGTACAAAATTCGACATTTTTATTACGATGAAAAAATATGATGTCTGTTCAATTACTTGATGTATACTAAACTAAATATGTTTCACAGATGTCATAGCAAACACACAAAAAAAATAAAGGTTCGTTCATAACAAATGTTCCCTATCAATATATATATAATAATATACAACAAAACCGCCACCACGAATGGACAAAGCTATATCGGAAATTAAAAATAACTTCTAATAGTTTTCCCTATGTTTTGTTCGAAGCTCAAATTCCCTTGTTCTGAAAGCCCATGTCTCTAAATTTTGATAACCTACATTTGAGGATATGTGAGATATCAACAACTTTCATACATGCAGAAATTTTTATTGAAATACGTTCGATATCTTATTAAGTATTGAAAATAATGATTTTGGAAATTTTTAAAAATTTTTTTGAAAGCCTATTTGATTAAACCTAATCCACATATCTCCCTAGTAACAACCTGGGGCTTGAACTTCTGGTGCTTCTCGTTCTCTTTATGAAGGGAAATGAGTACTGGAAAGAGCTAGAGAGTAGATCGGAGCGCTCCCGGGACGCCTTATTTGGTGACTGGAGAGCAGCTATTATATATGTGAAATCGGATATTTTCTTAGTGCGTCTTCGTGTATCGATAGTCTTAAGATAACAAACTATTCCCGTTTATTTATTAGACGCCGTCTAGACGAGCCAATTGAACGGATATGTTCGAGATGAAGTTTTCGGTTATTTATTAGGTCCAAGTGCGACTCGGATGTATTATGTTAAACATATGCATCTAAAGAGTTAAGAGAAATATTGGTTATGACCAAAGACCCTAAGTGCAGTGGTGGGAACTATGTTAAACCCCATTCGTTTAAAGTCGACCAATAGACAGTTGGGAGTGTAATCTTAAAATGACGAAAGGAACTCGAGATCGAATGGTCCCATCGAAGGGACACTCTAACTCTAGACTCCAACTCTGACACTCCAACGCTAAATTTGGTGCTCGAGTAAAGACGATTAAGACGAAAGTGTTGACTCTAAAGACGATTAAGATAAGTGTTGACGGTAGACGTTTCGCGAGTTTGAGAACTATTAGCCAGAGTAAGAACTGAACGATCGTTTTAGAACTTTGACGAAAACTCAGTATCGGCCTTTTGTATTTATATATTAGAGGATAATTTAATTTATTCTTTTGGTGTAAATAAACTTCTAAATACGAAAGCCGTGTTTATTTCGACGTAAGACGTTATCTGTAGGCGGAAATTTATCATAACTCCTAGACCATTGATAAAAAAAGCCTTCAATAATATATGCCATAAAAAATTGGATCGAACAACAGACCCCTTAAAATTACTTTAATGTTCTTCTCGGGGTGTTTCAACCTATATCTTTCGATTTCACGGATATTTTTGTCATGAAGAATATTCATGGTCAGTGTAGCATTCTAAGAGTTAAGAGTATCTTGAGAATTATTAGCTGTACTTCGTGAGCTAAAAAGTCCCGAGCCTAAAACATAGATGGCGATAGTTTTATTGCAGTCACCTTTTTTTAGTTAGTACCAGCCTTTTAAAGACAGCTGTTAAAATTTCATGATATTCGATTCATTAATTTGTGAGTTATTGTGCTAAGAATGACGCTACTTTCGTTATTTTCAAAACCATGGATCAAAAACAATTTCGTGTTTTAATTTTACACTGCTGCTTGATGGGATAAATACCGTTCAAGCGAAGCAATGGCTTGATAACTGATATATAATATAATGAGTTTATTTCGTGAATGAACGAAGTACATCACTGAGGTATATGAGGACTCCGCTCTATCAGAAACAACTATAAAACGTTGGTTTGCTGAATGCAAACGTGGTCGTAGAGACAACGATGGTGTGGTGTGAAAACATTCTTCAGGCACTTTTTTGAGAATTATCCAATGGTGTTCCTAGGTTTCATTGAAATATATGCTTTGGAAGCTACTACATGGCAGGAAAGTGCCTGGCTTAACTCATAGATGGCGCTAGTTTTATTGCAGTCACTTTTTTCCAATTGATACTGGCACGACAAGGGCCTTTGAAAGTTAAACGAAAACGAAATAGAAAATTAATAATGAAATTCTGATAAGAAAAAATGACTCGAAAGAAAATCGAATGCTGGAGCACTGCCTACCTGGTTTCACAGTACGGCTGAATTCAACGTGTCCAAGCACTCAAACGAGAATAGTCACTTCTTCACTAGAGTTCGAATTTGTATATTTAACGAGAAATTCTTGCGAAGAAAAATGTTGTACTTTACCGAACGAGCGCGGCTTCAGTACCTCATGGATGAACGACGATTTCGTACTCGTCTTTTGACACAGGTCATATGCTCCAACATATGTTACGCGCCCATCGGGAAATGAATGAACATACGTGGGCCGCACGAAACGAGCAAGCAACTTGGAATAAAAATTAAATGAATTCAACTAATAACAATGAGTTGCAGTAACATAACCGCCCACCTAAAATAGAATATTTTATGAAACAAAGCAAATATAAAATTGAAAAGATATCGAACATAAAGCAAAAAATATATATACATATATACATCAACATACGTCATAATTATTGAAGAGGTAATGGACATAATTTAACCACTGATCTCTGCAGTACACCTTGAGTAGTCCGAATAGTAGCTACTCTAGCTATTTTATCAGCGCCAGGATGCAATTTCTCAATGCGTCCAAGTCGCCAGCGCAATGGAGGGAGTTGATCATCTTTTATCAAGACTAGTGCACCTATTGAATAAGGAGGCGAGTCACTATTGAACCACTTTTTTCGTTGTTGCAGTGTGTTCAGGTATTCTAAATTCCATCTTTTCCAAAAATCCTGATGGATACGAGTTAAAAGCTACCAACGCGATAATCAACCGATAGATAGGTGAGATAAATCTGGTTCAGGAATAGCAGTTAATGGAGCCAAAGTAAGAAAATGTCCTGGTGTCAGTGCAGATATGTCATTCGGATCATTACTAAGCGGACATAGAGGGCGAGAATTGAGCACAGATTCAATCTGTAAGTGGACTGTATAAAACTCCTGTATGACCTGTTGAGACAGAAGGAACTGTAAAGTCTGAGCACCTGGATGCAGATATATTTTATGGAAATGCTGAATAAGGAGCTCAGTAAGACGATGAGATGAAGGAAGCAAAGCTGGGTGTCTGCGATCATAAGCCAGACCAGAAAAGGACAGACGACCGCCCACCCTGAGAACACCATCTTCTCCAACAAATGGATTCAATTTTCGAAGTGATTTAGATATGGGATTTCCCGAGATGAGATTATCGATTGGTTCCTTGAACACAACCCTCTGAACCTGTTTTATAATGAAGAAAAGTGCATCTTTGAGACGAACTGCGGAAAATCTATATATCCTAGGAGCTTTAGAGTTTTTCATGAAGTGAACAAATCTGAAAACATAAGCTACCATAGAATCAGACCAAGCAAAAATGTCGTCCATTGAAAAGGCTGACTGGTAAACAGAGGAAACCACATCAATGAGTTTTGATAATAAGAGACAAGCACACAATTCTAGTCGTGGAAGTGAAATTCTCTTCAATGGGGAGACCTTTGATTTACCACCTACGAAAGAGATGTCAATGGAGCCGTCAAAATTGAAAAACCTGAAATATACCACGGCTGCGTAGCCAGGCTCACTACTATCTCCGAAACCATGAAGTTCGCAACGATAAAATGGTTTCGATGCAAGTTTCCGAGGTATCTTTAATTTACCCAATTCGGTTAATTCGGATTTACACTGATTCCAGCGACGGCTGACATCGTCTGGAAGTGTATCATCCCACTGCAAACCTAATGTCCAAAGATGCTGGATCAAATGTTTAGCGAGAAAAGTAAATGGAGAAAGGAACCCCAAAGGGTCGAAAATTCGAGAAAGTTCGGAAAGTATGGTACGTTTGGTACATACCTGCGCAGTAGTTTCTGCAAGATAAGAAAATTCGTCCGACGAAGGAAACCACCTCAAACCGAGAATTTTGACTAATATTCGACGATACATTTGCTTGACATCAGCTGTGAAAACGAACCGACGAACACGAAAGCTCATCAAAATGACAACAACATCCTTTTGCAATCCAGGACCTATCAATAGAGCATCATTCAAAGATAAATGACCAGGTACACGAGCTGACGCATCGAAAACAACCCTCAACTCTGCAGATGGACTGCCTGGCCCGATTATACAATGGTGAGGGATATAGAAAGCATTTTCACAATCCGAACTCGCAGAAATCAATGACATATGATCCTTTTCTAAATATTCCTTCATGAAAGTAGAGTATTCCTTGTATATATTCTGGTTTTTAATAAGTTTACGTTCAAGGGATAAAAGACGACGTAGTGCGAGAGAATATGTGTCACCGAATGAAAGTGTTGACTGATCAGGTTTAAATGGTAATGCCACAGTGTACCGTCCAGATGCATTTCTAGAATAGTTCTGAGTGTATAAGTTCTCACAAAATTTATCTTCTGGTGATACAATGACATTCTCTGAAACTTCTTCAAGTTCCCAGAATCTTTTCAACGAGGAGTTCAAACCTGATTCAGATAATGACAAATGAAAATTGTTAACTGATATGTTAGGTGATTGAATCTTTCCCATGAAAACCCAACCAAATACTGTCTCAAGTGCTGTTGGTTCCAAACCGTTACCCTCGATACGACCCGGTCGAATTATTAAAGATAATATATCCGCTCCCAGGAGAAGGTCTATTGATTTCGGAATAGAAAAGTTCGGATCTGCTAACTTCTTGTTATAGACACAAATCCAAAACGAATGATTTACGAAAGAACTCGGCATTTCCGCACAAATCTTCGGAATCACGACGGCATCGAATGTAAAAGATGGATTTATTTGACCTGATGGGCGAATAGTACATTCCGTGCTGCAATTAGCAGAAGATGAGCTTTCACAAACTCCATTTATCGAAAATGAAGCATCACAAATTTTCAAGCCTAATCTATTTACACACGATTGAGTTATAATATTTATTTGAGAGCCTCCATCTAACAGAACTCGGACCTTCTGATATCTACCCCAAGCATCACGAATTTCGACCTCAGCGGTTGCTAAGAGAACGGTAGAATTTGAAGAAACATTCGTTAAAACCTGAGCTGAGCCTGAATCCGATGAATTTGCAGCATTGAAATGAAACGTCTCTGTTGAAGAATCATTATCCGCATTATTGCGCATGTGCAACAGGGTATGATGCTTTCCGTTGCAAACACGACAATTTGACTTTGAAGAACAATTGTTAATCTTATGTCCAGAATGGAGGCAATTGATACACCAATTTTTGTTCTTCACAGTCTTGAACCGATCTTGAACAGTTTGTTCTAAAAATGATGGACATTTGTAAATATTATGAGCTAACTTGCAATAATTACAGGTTATACGTTTCTTGAATGATTCAGTTTCCGTTTGAACTAGAAGAGTCGAATTTCTTTTATTCATTGAGAGAGAACTAGATTTCAAAACTTGAGAATTCGAAACTGAATGAGTTTTCGACGGAAGAGAAAGAGCTACTGCCTCCAAGGCTATACACTGATTTGTCAGGAAGTTTCGCAAATTGACAAACGACGGAATATCGGTTGAACATTCTTGTAATTCAAAACGTTTGATCGTTGCTGAATCTAATTTCTGAATGAGAATGTGAAATAAAACAAAGTCCCACTGGTCAACGAGTAAACCTAAATTCCTTAATACCGATAAGTTTTCCGCAAAAACTTCTAGAATTCGCCTAAGGTCTTTAGCTGAATCACCCTGTAGCTTTGGAACATTACAGATTTCCTTCCAACACGTATTAGCGAGAAGTCTTTTATTTTGATATCTTTCCGCCAATGTCTGAAAAGCACTTTCATAATTTTCAGCAGTCAATGGAAACCCTTTAACTAAACTTAAAGCATGAGAAGAAAGTGAACTAAGGAGGTATTGAAACTTTTCTATTTGACTCAAGTTAGAATTTTCATGTACCAAACTTTGGAACATATCGAAAAAAGTAGGCCACTCTTTATAATTCCCATTGAAAATGGGCAATACTATCTTTGGAAGTTTAACATTTGGCGAACTGATAGAGCAACTATTTTGGTTTTTTACTGGAATGTTTACTACAGGAAATAAATTAACATAAGTCGTTCTGATGGTGTAATAATTATCCATAAAGGCTGTTCGAATAACCTTCTCAGTGTTCAATTCCGGTTCTTCGGAAGATACAATCATAGAGACAATTGAAGTGTGTAGATCCTGAAATTCCACGAGAATATCCTCAAGTATTTCACATCTTAATTTGAATCTTACGTGGAGACTTTCATCAGTGACAGCGAATTGTGCTAAATTCAGAATTTCCTCGAGATCATCAATAACAATTTGACGACGAGCTTTGAGTTGTTTCAATTTTGTCGTCATTATTATTATTCAAGGTATACTGCAGAAAACAATATGAATTTTGTTTTGAGTAATTTTGAAAAAAGAGTAAATAGACCAACCGATTGAAAAGAACTAAATTAATTAATAAAGTTAATAATTAAGATTGAATCTATTGAAATGAAAATAGAGTTGAAAATAATGAGATGATGAAAATAAACAAAAACAAGAATGTCTATCTTTGTTTATGTTTTGAATGAAGGTTATGAACATAGATCAGAAAAAACAAATGAAGAGTTGTCTATGTTCTCAGGTAATGAAAGCTAAATTTTATAACATGCGCAGAAATTTATCCGTGATTACAGAATTTATGAATGTGTTCGATATCTTGTCAAGTTTTTGAGGTTAGGTGAATATTGACCGAATGAAATAAATGCAAATGAAAAAACTAAATGAAAAAATTCCAAAATGCTTGATCGCAATAATTTTGAAAAAGCGGTTCGAAAATATCCGGCCCGAAGGACCAAAATGGCACGACAAGGGCCTTTGAAAGTTAAACGAAAACGAAATAGAAAATTAATAATGAAATTCTGATAAGAAAAAATGACTCGAAAGAAAATCGAATGCTGGAGCACTGCCTACCTGGTTTCACAGTACGGCTGAATTCAACGTGTCCAAGCACTCAAACGAGAATAGTCACTTCTTCACTAGAGTTCGAATTTGTATATTTAACGAGAAATTCTTGCGAAGAAAAATGTTGTACTTTACCGAACGAGCGCGGCTTCAGTACCTCATGGATGAACGACGATTTCGTACTCGTCTTTTGACACAGGTCATATGCTCCAACATATGTTACGCGCCCATCGGGAAATGAATGAACATACGTGGGCCGCACGAAACGAGCAAGCAACTTGGAATAAAAATTAAATGAATTCAACTAATAACAATGAGTTGCAGTAACAGATACTAACTTTCAAAGGATAGCAGGGTACTTGGCCCCTGACATTGCCCGACATTGCCAAGTACCCAAATAAAATTCATCACTGAAATAAAAGGCATCAAATTATATATTCTATATATATATATATATACTTTTTTTTAAATAATATATTATATATATATATATATATATATATATTTTTTTAAATATAAAAATAATAAAAACAATTTTATTTTATAATCATTATTAACAAACAAAAGAACCATTCTTTAAAATTATTTTTAAAAGATAATTTCTTTCAAATGCTGACCTCGACTACGGTTGACAAGATCTTTTCGATAGTTCCAATTACTGATGACGCGTGTGAGTATTGGGGTTCTCCAATGACTCGAGTAATATTGGCCTCCAATATCTCAAACGTAGCCGGCTTGTCCATGTCGCATGATCTAGCCGGCCAATTCACTGGTCCGAAGCGTAAAATGATCTGCTCGCCGAAATTCTCTCGCAGTAAAGCCATGGTTTCACGGGCTGTATGGCAAGTGGCATCATCTTGTTGCAACCACATTTCGTCGAGACCACGGGCTTCAATTTCGGGCAACAAATAGTCTGTTATCATAGTGCGATAACTGTCACCATTCACAGTAGCACCACATCAAACATTTGTTTACTGGATTTAACGGCAATTCTTGAGACTCTTCGGGTTGTTCATCACTCCAGATTTGGGCATTTTGATTGTTCACGAACCCATTAAGCCAAAAATGGCCGATTATGTGGACCTTAAGTCGCTCTAAGTGCCCGAGACACATTAATCGGAGAACGCCCATTTTAGTAAGAAAGCTGAACAATTTGTAGACGCTGTGCCGAGCTAAGTCGTTCCATTATGAAATGTCAGACACTGCTGAACAAGAATACCACTTCAGTTTACACCACAAAGAGTACCTCTAAATGAATCACCCTTTATATTCTCAAATTCAATTGTCGTAGCTTTCTTCCACCAGAAGATTATAATTAATTTTGATTTACTTAAGGGCAAGCAATCACAGATGTTGAAGTAAATGTTTATAAATCATTTTACACTTACTTTCCATGTCTACTCTTGGCTCCTCGAAATTTTGAGGCGGTAGTCAAAACTACAGAAAATTTCACATCTCCTGGCACGCCCTCTCCACTCGAACTCTTAGAAAAGTCTCAAATTATTCGTGTGAAAATACGAGTTTTTCGTGAAATCGGAAAAGAAAATGTCAAAAATTCTGTCAAAAATTTAAATGCTAAATGCTTTTACAGATACGTATTCAATTGACATCGGTTTCCTAGTGACCTAGAGCTTTCAAATTTTCAGAATAGGATAACTGTCCAATTATCTTGGTCTAGTTCGTTATCAGGCCAAATCTGTCCAATGGTTCAGGAGTTATGAGGCTCTGAAATTTGATTTCAATTATAATTCCTAGAATATCTATCGGATCAAGATATAACTTGGAAAATATTTGAACTAGGTTGAAACAAAAAGAGGCTTGCAAAATTTCGCAAAAATCGACAAGCTAGAAAATTTTTAAAAAATTTTAAAAAAAGTGTTTCCCCATAAATTTTGGACGTATTGGAAAAAGAATTTGTGCATATATGTAGGTTATTGATATCTACTTGAAAAATTCTCAGATTTCAATTTCACTACTTTAATACATATTTGAAGTATACAATGATGTCCATCTTATCATGTACGAGTATTATCAAAAAATTCCTCTAGCTGTGAAACCTACTAAAACGTCCACGAACATTTAAATCATAATCAATAAGATAAGTGAAAATAATAGCGTGAGATTATCCAGATTATCTGCTTCAATATCCTCCGATGATAACAATGGAGGATCATTATTTGGTTAATCGAATTAGCACCTGAACATTTATGTTCACAAGTTCAAATAATTCTTTCTGTTGTTTCTTCTCATGATAACTATTCGAACACCAATTCTAACGGACCAATATAACTGTATATGAACAATATAAAAATCGAAATACTAAATGAAGAATAAACTGGATTCAGTAATTGACCCTCATAAAATTATTCTGCTCTAAGGTTGATATACATAACACTATAAATGTAAGATGAAAATAAACAATTGGAAGCAATATTTTTGACTCATGACATATACCTCGTTTTCGAAACATAAACGAGATATAGGGTGTTAATCCGTCTTGTTTGAGCAATTTTAAATTCAGTATTATTAGTTTTCATTAATATTTCAAGTTATGCTTTCTAGTCACAATGAAGTATCTTTGAGTTGAAACACTCTCAGAAAAAAATTCAATAATGATAATAAGGATTTATCTTCAACAGACAGAACTCAATAACAGAAAATATACAAAAAGATTGAACAAAACTAAAATGCAAATATTTGTAACGAAAAACAATTAATGTAACAATTGATGTTAGAAATTTTAGACAATAATAATCTATATCCTTATTTATTCTCACAAAACTCAAGGAATATTGTGTTGAGACCTTGTCAAAGTGAGCGAGATGGAAGACTTGATTAAATTTAGTTCAAATCAAAGTCACCGCTGATTGTAACATAACATTTGTCCTGGGAGTTATAAGATTGACAGATGCGTCGATCTAAATCCAAGGCATAATATGAAATCCTTTTCTAACAAGTAAAACAGAACAGTCCAAATTGCTATTCAAGAACTCAAGAAGGAATCTCAAACAAGCAACACCCCTTCTAACATCAAGTTCAACAGCACCGAATCTATGCAACACAGCATGATCAAAACCCCTTACTGGATGAACACACTCCTTTCTGAAAATAAAGTACTTGAAGAATCTCCTATAAGCAGCTTCAATATGATGCTATGGTGCTCATATATTGGGCTCCGAATAATACAGCCAAACTCTAATATATATATATATATTTTTTTTTTTAATTCGAACTGGAGATCCAAAATTGTATTTTTCAGAAAATTGAATAGTGGTATCAGGATCAAAAACGGAGGTGTGTCGACGTATGTCTCGTAAGATTATAGCTATGTTTACTTTTCACTGAAGTTTAATAGTTTCTTTACATGCAAAATATTTGAGATTTCAAAATTAACATTATTTATATCGAAAGGATAATGGGAGGATACAACTAGCCCTGAGGATGGAAAAATATATTTCAGAAACGTCGGCGAACTGACATAGAATTATTCTTCCGTTTTTGACCCTGATAACACCATTCAATTTTCTGGAAAACTTAAGTTTGCTCCTCAGAATTGTATTGAAGAGTAGAGTCGTGGTTTTGAATCGGAAAAATATCTGCATTTACGTTCAATAAATCTGTACATTCTCGACAAAGTCTCAAGTAAATAACTCACGTGCGGAACAAATGAGAATCTCTGATCAAAGACTATGCTAGATCCTTAATCTCCGTCTCCCTGATTAAAACGTTACCATCAAGACGATAACTGTTCAATATAACAATATATGGTTCTTTTTCCTGGTTTATGTTACGACACTGCACTTAGAAATGCTTAAAGGAAGTGAATTCCTGCCACAACAAACTAATAAGGAGTCCAACGCACGCTGCAAGGAAAGGCAGTCCTCAATAGAACGTACCTCACAATAGAGCTTGAAGTCATCTGCATTAACTAATGCAAGAACAGCATTCCTCAATTACCCAACAGCCGTCATCAACCTAGCCCCGACTCCCCCGCAGCAGTTATCACCATCAAGATCATACAGCAAACAAGAGGAAAAGCAGTGGACCAAGGTTCGACCCCTGAGGCGTAACTGATGCGGAAACATAAAGAGCAAAGAAGGATATAAGAAATTTCACAAGATCATCAGAGAAGCTAAACTGAGCAATCAACTTGTGTAATAGAAGTTTATGATTTAACCTATCAAACGCCTTTTGAAAATCAGTGCATATAGTATCCACTTGGCCAGTCCCATCAAGAATCTCTAAGGCATACTGAGAGAAAACCGCCAGATTAGTTCTGGTCTGATCTAATGCCTAAGAGCCGGATATAATCTTTGATATAGTGTGATCTCAAACAGCTTCGCAAAATTCGTAAGCAAACAAATCGGCCTATAATTTCTCAACTCAGTCGGATCTCTCTTCTTCAAAACTGGGACAACATTAGTCATTTTCCAGTACGATGGGAACTTGTCATCTCTGAGAGACATATGCAACAGTATCACTAAAAGGGCGCTAATTCAGTCCTTGATGAGCAACCTGGGAACATCATCAGGGCCTGCAATCAATATAGTAGATAACTTCTTGGATGCTGCAATAAGAGACTCCACAGATATAGATTGGAACGAAAATATATCCTTTTCCCATCCCTTTTGTTGAATGTTACTGATGACATCTTCAGGACAGGGAAATACAACAATATTGACCCTATTAGATTTTGCTAAAGCCTTTGACACCCTCGACGACGAGCTCTTATGTGCCAAGTTGTCTTTTTATGGATTTGATGAGAATGCCTTGAGGTTTTTTAGATCATATCTTTTTGGTAGGTTTCAGAGGGTTCGAGTGGGGGACAATTGTTCGGATTTTGCTTCTGTCACTTCTGGTGTTCCACAGGGTTCGATCCTGGGACCTTTACTTTTTTGATTTATATAGCCGACATTTTGATTTATATTGCCGACATGTATAAAGTCGTTATGCACGTAATAATGTATTTTTATGCCGACGATGTGCAGTTGCAGTTATCTTTTCATTCCTCTGACGTCGATAATGCGGTCTTGAGGATAAATGAGGATTTATCCAGGATAGCTGAGTACTCTAAAGCCAACAACCTTAAGCTGAGTACACGGAAGTGCATTTCAATGCTCTTTAATCGGGAGAGTCGGGTCAGATCTGATCAGATTATACTTAAAGTTGGAGATGAATCAATTCCATTTGCTGAGAGCTGTAGAAATCTAGGTATTATCTTTGACTATAGGCTGAGATTTGTTGAACATGTTTCGATGTTGATAAGGAGGTCGTTTCTTGCTCTTAGACATCTATACAAGTATCGACGCATTTTGCGTTTTAGTTCGCGCAAATACCTCTGCGAGTCCCTCGTTATGTCATCCTTAAGTTATGGATTCGTTGTGTTTTATCCTTGCCTGGATTCAATCACGAAGTACAGACTGCAGAAAGTCCAGAATGCGTGTTGTCGATTTATATTTGGTCTACGAAAATTTGACAGAATTTCAAGTAGAATAAATCAACTCAAGTGGTTGAGAGTTGATGTTTTATTTGTCTTGCAGTTGGCTGCTTTGGTCTGTAGGATTTTGTCAACATCTGGCCCTTCATATTTGCGTGAGAAGTTGGTATTTCGAGGTGATGCCCATGGTGTATCTGTGAGACATAGGGATCAGCTTATGTTGCCAAGGTTTAGGAAGGCCGTGTTTCAGCGATCTTTCACATATCAGGCGGTTAGTGTTTATAACAGCTTTCATAACTTTTTTAAATGTTATTCGGTGAATAGTCTGAGGAAGCATTTGAGAGCTTTTTTATTATTACACCAATAATGTTAATTTGCTTGCATATATAATGTATCTTGTTTTTGAGTAAAAATCTCTTTTTCATTTTTGTACATGATTTGTTCATTTTTACTGATTGCTTTATATGTATGTTGTATTTTTTTATGGTCTTCATCGTAAAATTGAGGTTGAGTGGAATAGCGTAAGCTAAACTCCGCCTCTGAATGGTATTTTATAAAATACATAATAAAGGCCCTTTATTATTATTATATTATTATTATTATTATCCTCAAGCACTTGAGTTTCTTGTACACTGGGCATAAATACTCCTGAAATAACTGACAAAAGCTTGGGTAGCTCCCTCAAAAAACCATATCACCATTTTTCATATATCCAAGAACCCGTGAGGAACCGTGAATGAAAGTCCAAAAATCAGATGTATCCCTATGAATACTCTTCTCTGAATCCCGAATGAAATACTTGTAATCTAGTACAATCCTTGCCTTCGAAGTAGTTTTAAGAGCCCTATAACGTTCCGAGAGATCCTTCGCTTTCAACTTCTTATACTTTTTGTAGATTATTTTCTTTTTATGAATTATAAACGTGTGAACCAAGTTGGGAACTTGCGATGTTTGCAAATATTCCATCCTGAACTTCGTAAAAAAATTCCGCAGACAGAGTCGATATCCTTAGTTTCGCCAAAAATGGGAAAATCAGGCTTCCTAAAATTAAACGCACAAATTTATTCACAAATTAGAGGCGGGATGTAGACAAGTATAATTACAATAGATCGAGACCTTAAATCTAACTTACAAGCAATGACATCAACAAACGGTATGAGCTGTCGGAGAGAACCAAGATCTAGACTTCTGGGACTCCCGAGCCGCAATCAGAATCCCTCCCCAGGGGACACACCAGTAGCTTCCAGGTCCCGATCACAGCGAAATATGCAACAACCATCATAAATCAACTCTAACGTCACCACATCACGTAGTCATGTTTCAATCACAACAATAATGTCGCAGTCACTTACAAAAACTCCACAAAAGTAGTTGTGAATTAGAATTCTAGAGAATTCAGTCTCCTTGCATAGTAGCAAAATAAACTGCTATTTCGTTTCCTCAGTTCGATACCATAGCCGCGGTTGACTCCCCATTGGAACAACCATCGGCTGTCGTTTCAGAAAAAAAAATGGTTTACGGTTACTCCCTCTGGCCAAAATGTGGACTCCATTAAATGGGATAAATATTGGGTTGAAATAGACAATTTAGATGAAGCGTAAATATCAGGTTTTTTGGAATTCAATTTCTCATATATTGGATCTTGAATCTTGAATATGGACTCCATGAAGCTTAAGTACAACCACTCTCCATTTAGAAGTTTCGCCTGAGGTGCAATCAGAAGTTTAAAATTTTCTGAATAAAGTTGATACCCAAAGATTATCCTATGGTACTAAAAAGAATAACTTGCAATATTATAGAAAACAAACAATATCATAAAATCATGCGATACGATGAACACCCTACATCTCGCAAATATGTTTTGGAAGCTGATACATCCAATGAATTCGTTTTTATGTCTGACTCTCGTAAAGGGCGCTTATTACACAGTTCGTACCAAGTAGTATTGAACATAACTTTTTTATCGAGCAAAATTTCAAGCGTACTTAAACATCATTCAATTTCACACAAAAAAGGTACTCTTGGTGAAACTCGATACTGTGTACCGTTTTCGGAGACTATCGATCAAAATTTGTCCAACATGCTGTGGATGAAAATCACCATATAAAATGGAACGAAACATCTATAATATCCAAGGAAGAGAAACCTGCAAAAAGAAAAATCAAGGAGGCAGCATTCATGAACATCGCTCTCAATCCCATAAGTGGCCCATCAATTGAATTGCTCGATGTTTGGAGACCTATTGTTCGATGTAACTTGAAGAAATCATCAAACCACAGATAAGTGTTAATATTTTATCTAGTTTTCGTAGTCTCGGTCTTTTTGACTTTTATGAAGTTGTAAACTTTCGTGAAATCAACATTTTTTGTAAAAACTAATTTTACCTTAAAAACGACAGAAGATATCTGTTGAAACGTTGATTACAAGAACAATAATAGATTATGATTATTGCCCAAATAATAATTCTATCCTATTAGCATATGCAAGTAGTCTTCTGGAAGAAGTTCAAGGGTCAACTGAAACATAAATGAAAACAACATTGCAAATTTGTGGTCAAAGGTGTTCTTCGAAGACCAAGCCCTTTTGTCCGGCGTCGAATTGAAGTTGCTGAATTGTTTTTAGTACTTTTGTGATGTTAGGACCTATTAGCTGCAGTCCCTCTTTCTTCGAAATAATTCACCACGCGATAAGCAGTGCGTCCTGTTGGCACGTTGTCTCGTCCAAAAAGTCACATAACTTTCTCATCGTCACAGTAATCAATGATTGATTTGGATCAAATATTTTATCGATTGAAATACCAAATACTTTTCCATCATAAATTGTCCGTGTCTCAACATCTGCCAAATATGATAAGTATGAACTGTCAAGACTAATTTTTATCCAAATGAGGGCAAAACAGAATAGTATACCTTTCCGGTGAACATTCGGTATACAGGGTCACCGGTATACATGGTCTGCGATATATAGGGTGTCCCATTTGAAAAGAAAAAGGACATCGAGCAGGGCAGACTCCGCGCTACCCCTATACATTCAAATTTATGTTTGAATAACAATGAATTCAAAAGTTGACGTGCATTTTTCATAATTCTCTAAAATAATAACATTTCTACACTGTATAACTTTCGAATGGAATGAGCTAGAGATATGAAAATCTCATCTACAGTTTTACTATTGATCCCGGCCAAGAATTGCAATTGGAATTGTTTGCATTTCTTCAAAGAATTCAGTCAACATCTGTCATTTCTAAATTTCAAACATACCTTACGTGATTTACCTACTGAAATTTTAAAACGGCAATTTTTAACACAAGAAAAAACCTAATCTCTTCGCATTTGAGATCGACTTGTAGTTATTTTTGGTGATAATATGTTTTCTTTGCAACCGACGAGCCCAACTATCGGGGCACTAAGATTTAATAGGTGAGAAAATCTCAACTAAAAGATGTCGCATATCGAGACCAAGTTTTAGTTTTTGGTGACATACGAGTAGATGATTTATTGTAACCGACATAATTTAGTGTCGGGTCGTAGCAGACTTTCAGTCGACGTTATAATCTAGTGTCGGACAGTAGAATTTTAATAGGCGAACAAATCTACATTATGAATTATCGCATATTGGTACAGACCTCTAGGAGTTTCTGGCGATATAAATCATCTATTGATGTGACAACGGAACCCAGTACAGACCCATAGGAAATTTCGGGAAAACTTTGAAAATTTGACCCCTCAATTTTGAGTATCTGATAAAATTCAAACCAGGAGTGTCGTATATGAAGATGGACTTCTATGTGTTTTTGGTAATGAAAATGATACTTTGAAATTTGAACCCATTAATTTTGAGTATCCGATAATCTCACCTAACAGAGAGAACTATGCATATGTAAAATATCGTGAAGGTCTGAAATTATTATGGTTTTATTTGTTTATGACTAAATTGAGATGCTTGATTACCTAAACATTTCTAGAATATGGTTGTTTCAGTTACAAATATGTAGGTTATAGTAAGTATTACTTCTTGGTTTTAAGGTCCTGAAAAAAGAAAAAATTGGTTTTAAATTATTTTCTGATGGTAACTGCTTCACTTTAATTCAATTCTTCGGTACTTTGATTTTGAGCTAGTTCAAAACTGCTTCTATTTTCTTCTCTTTAAAGTCTATAGGGGATTGATATGTTTTTCTATCTAGGACATTAGATGCATGCAGCAGCGTTCTGTATAGCCTGTTCCTTTGAGCAATTCAATTATTTTCCATTCCTTTAGTAGTTACTTCCATGATCTGATGTGTCATTTTAAGTTTTTGATTTTGAATTAGTCCTCAATAGAGTTCACTTAAGTTTCAATCTTTTATCAGGATCTGTTTGAACATACTTTCTATGACCTCCTTCTTTTCCTTATCTAAACTTAAGCTTTTAATGCGCTTGTTTCTAGTGGAACAGCGACTTATCGTTTTGCCCAAATATCTGTAATTTTCGGATATCGAGCGGACAATAGTCTCAATATATTTGGTTCGACTACCTAATGAAGAATATATCCGTCTAGCCGTATACTCTTTATCTTCCTAAAGAGATAAGCAAAAGTTTCCATATCTTCAAAATATCTTAATTATCCAAATATTTCGGTGTAGTTAATTATTGGGCCAGATACGTCGACTAGTTCAGCAGTTTTAAGCATTGGTTTCCTCAATAACTCCAAGAATATCCGTCTTATCAATTTATATTATGAAAATCCTTTGAATAACTATGAAAAAATGAAGTCCGGAAAATTTCGTGATTATCACCACGATAGAAAATGTTTTTAAAATTCCGAAATTTTTTCAAGACATTCGATTACCCCTAACATATTCGTCAGATCTCAAGAGAAACGTCTGTATACAACAAAATGTATTCGATGTTGTTTTTTTTTGTGACTAGGTTCAGAGTTTGCAGCAACATGGAGATATTTATTCATCAAAAACGTTTCGGCGCATCCGCCTTCATCGGTATGAAATATAATATTTATAATTGTAATGGACATCTTAAATGTGAAAATAACATATTAATCAACAATAATAATTCTAATTGTTTCATGTACAATATCTTACTGTAAATGAAAACGACAGTACCCACATGACAACATTACAACAAAAACAATGACAATCAGTAAGATATTCCACATGAAATTATTCCAATGTTATTGATTAAAATACGTAATTTTTAGATTTAAGATGTCCATTATAATATTCTAGTTCACACTGGAGAAAGCGGATGCGCTAAAAAATTTGTGATAAATAAATTTGTTAAATGTTACTTCAAACTCTCAACCTACGAGTAGATACCTAATAAACAAGATTTAATGCATTTCATATAAAACTAGGTGAAATTCGATTCGAAAATAATAATATGAAGGTTATTGATATCTGGATTATTCCAAAATTTCATCTTTCCATTTCTTGAGATATGCTTCTTAATTGCTTACATGTTAACTATAACGAATGATATATGGTACGAATCAAAGTTAATATATTTCGGGTTGTTAACCTGCAATACTTGTTACCTTAAGTCATCCTATCATTTGAAAAAAAAAATAATAAAACTCATTGAAATTTCTAAAAGGACTCTGACAAGTTCTATTCTATTTGAGTATACATTATAGTTTGGAGATTCATTGATATGAATGCAATTAAATGTCATCTGTTTCAACACTGTGAGTTCAGTTATTGTTAATTTAAGATTTTGATTCTTTCATATTCTATTTGTTGTTAATTTCTGTATCGCAATGTTTCTGAGTTCGATAAAGCAAAAGCTCATGTCCTCATGACAATGCTCTTCTACACTTTTTCTTCAAAGTTTTTCAGTTAGCTCTTCCAGAGGATCTTCTACTGTATCTTTTCATTCCTCCAATGCTTGGCTGTTTTTACAAATCCATTTACTACAATATCCATTATACCTTGTCTCCACTACTGTCTTTAGTTCTATTGTACACTATGAACGAAAGACTTCCAGAAATTTTAATTTGATTCACTTACATTACTAATTGAAAATCTATTATACTTTGCCTCTTAATTGGGTCACAGTGCTTCTCCTCCTGGCATTTGTTTACCATAATAGATACTAAATACCTAACAATTTATGTCTGTTCCATTTTTCCCCCCTTTCTTTTTTGATTCTATGATGGAATTTTCATAGATAATGCACAATGTTCTTGATTTCACTGTATTTATTATTTTTTTAGTAGTACTATAGTATAACTTCTTTCATTATTTATTAAAGCAATACTCATGGGGCAGAAATTATTCGCGTATTCATGCACACAAGACAAGGCAATGATTTTCATTAAATACAGAATGCCTGATAATTTCATTAGCACTCGGAAACAAGTGAAATAGAATTATATTAAATTACTTGTCAGTTGCAAATTAAAAAAAAACTTGAACGAATTCTCAAAATTCTTTCATATTTAATTATTAGAAATTGAATTAATTACTTCACATTGAATAACATAATCCTTGTAAATAAAACTAGATATCTAATATATAGCTATATTAATTTTGTTTTTTGTAAGAAAAAGACTGAATACACCACTTCTTATTAATTCATACCAAACACCAAAATAAAAATTTGTGTTTGTGGAATTAAAATTTCAATAACCTTCAAACTCACCAACCACCAACTGCAATGATTAATAATTGGAACTTGAACATGTTAAAAGTTAGCTAATGCTGCATAACAAACCATGATAGTTTATTATTGATACCTGAGCCAGTGCATGAATACTTCAATTCTCAATCATAACCCTTTGTTTCGGAAAAAAAATTGATTTGTTGCTGTAGCAAATAATGACGAAGTAATTCAATAAATTCTTACTCACTTCGTAATTTATGTATTGCTTCCTCCATTCTGGGGTTATGTGTGCACTGAGATGTTCAGCAAACTTCATCCTCTCAAGAAAATTTTTACAAAACAACGGTCAAATCACAATAACGGCCCAAATTGCAATGCCACCTTCGACTTAACAAATCCATAAATTTCGCAATTAATTACTATTACTAGTGTTTGCATTTGCAGAACCGAATTACTCGTTATTTGCTTTCAGTTATCTTTATGGATATTAAACATTCAATATACATTTCACATTTATTTGATAACAGTGTTTTTGATTTTAACAACTGCAGAGACAAAACTATTCAGAGGAAACCTTTGAAAAATATGACTTTCAAAATTATCACGAGTATCAGATGAAAATGAATTGAAGTTTTCCTTGGTACAAGTTTTCCCAGAGATTGTCCTTTGAATGATAGTAGTTAGTAGTTCATAAGCATCGTTGTTTTTATCTACACCATAGATAATCTACACGATTTAAGAACAACGATTTATTCATATAATATCGGAATCTGATTACAAAGATAGTCTGAGACATCGTGTCTAATCCTCTGTCTCACAGTCCAAGTTCTGCATCTAACATGATTCTAATTGGTTATTACAGCTCAAAACTATCCTCATTCCCCTGTTAATTACTTTCTGAATCTTTTCAATACTGTTCGACTTCCATTAATAAATTACAAGCGAGACATCGTTCTGGTCCTTCTAGCGGTTATTTTATTGTATCCTGCGTCTTAAGCAGTGACCGCTAGAAAGACCAGAATAATGAACAGTCTTTCGCTTGGACCAGGCTATAAACTTCGAATATCGTTTTTTATTCGAAGGACACAAATCACAACAAAGTAGAAAGCGATTTTTTCCTTATCATTAACTTGGTTTTGAACAAAAAAAAAACAATTACCTTTTATTTTGTTGTTTCAATCGAAGTTATTTCCATTAGGTGAAGCTTAGATGGCGTTTTAGGTGAAGGTCCCTCATTCATACTTTTGAGTTAAATGTTATATCGCAGCGACTCTTTTTAATGCAACACATAACATTAAAAAATTAAGTGTCTCAGGCATCCTGGAATCCAGAGTCTTTTGCTTTACTCTGGAACAGTATAGTAATACAACCGCCACGATGAATAAACGTACCTATATCTTGAATAAAAAAAAACTTGAGTGGAAAAAATATTTCTAGGAAAAACAAATGTAGAATGTAGAAAATGGAGGAAAACTTTACGTAAATATCTACTCGGTCACCAGGGAGAACGGTAAATTATCGATTGTTAAGTAAGGGCTATAATCCACCCATTCCGTAAGGTTATATTTAGTAATTTAGTCCAAACTATTCTAAACTGCCTTGTGAGAAACTGAACATATAGGGTCGTTTCTAACTATTATTATTCATTAAATGAATTAATATTATGAATAATAATATGAATCTCCGGCATCATTTCATTTTGATCTATAAATTGAGAACAAGGAACACCTACTGAAATGGCACATACCTCGACAAGGTACACTAGAATTAGTGGTACCGTAGAAATTCACGAGTTCACTATAATCTGTAATAGAATATCAATCAGAAAACAAAAATTGAAAGATATTCAAAATATCTTTTTTCCATATGCTCTTTAATCAAAGACATTTGCCATATAGCCGCATCATGAGTTGACCCTGGGTAACAAGCATTTATTGCCGTTCTAGTAAGCTTTGAATTGCATATTACTTGGGCATTAATACTTGCACAGCCTTTTCGGTTATAGTAAACAGTTCCAGGGTAAATTTCATCATTTTCTGGAGGATTAATTATTGCGATATTCGTACAATATATATATCCTAGTTATTCAGGAAAATGGAATTTAGCCATGAGTTCTTGAACAGTTGTTCTAACTTCTTCTTCGGTATTTGGAGAACTTATTTACCTAAGGACAATATGTAGGCAAATGGTTTCGGTAACCAATGCTACAATTCTGCTAACCGATGCTTGGCATGTGGGAAAATGTAAAATTGTACCAACACTGGCTTGGTAGTATCCACGGACATAAAAATTTAAAGTCAGCAATACTTTTAAATGATTGGGAATATGTGTAATCCTCTGTCCATCAGGTAAAAAATGATTTAAATCATTTATAAGTGCCAACGCACTCTCTATTCAATCTGAATAAATTTTTATAAGTGTTTTCTGGAAATTCATAAATTGTACTCCCAGAAGGTCACAATATAACATATCAACATAAATAACCCTTTTTGGATTCTAGTTTTGTTGCGTACTCTTTGATATACTTAACATTGTAGAGCAGATTATATTTTTCACTTATTTATGATTTCATTGATGTCAGTTCATAATTGTGAAGTAAATTAAGGAAAGAAATATTTTTTTTGGTTTTAACATAACATCTTAAATGTTCCTTCAAATTTATGTTAAGATGGTTTCAGTGGGAGAACAAGCGAGTAGAAACTCCTGAACCCCCATTAGTGCGTTTCAACTTCTTTTTTAATTAAGTCCGCTTCTAAACTAGTTCTCACAATTAATGTTGTCATTTAGACACAAGGTTTGTTACTTCCGAACTTCGATCCGGAAATGGTCTTGAAAAATGGGATCAGATCATAGCCCTAATGATGATCGATCATGAATTATAGGTCAAATTTAATTATTGCCAGTTATTCCATTTCCACGATATTCTGAACAAATCGAACAGATAATTTAAAATTTCCAGGATAAGTTCGTAAACAGACTAACTCAGTCAAATTCGTTAAATAAAGAAATGTTACAAATGATCGGCAAATATAAAAGATTTAAATTTTTTTCCTATATAAATCATTAGAGTATGGCAGATATCTAGAGTTGGATATCAGTATAGATGTTAATAAAATGTTAAAACGCACTGTCTTGGAGTAATTGCCAGTTCTATCGAGATACGAACCTTGGCCCCTATACCACAGTATTGGCCCCTATACTGTGCCTATGTAAATTAGTGTTCTGTGGTGCCTATACTGTGTACGAACCCAACACAAATTTTTCACTGTGCAGCACAGCCTGCACACTGCACAGTGCTTCTTTATTCTGAAATTAACCTCAATCTGTGCTTCTGAAGTAGGTCAGATAAACCAAACTTTGGATAAACTCAAACGTCATCACAATGCACAAATTCTAACCAACAATATCGAACACCAGAAATGAAATAACAGGACAGAAAATATTTTTATTTCTTAGCCATTTCTATGAAAATTGATATTTTTCATATTTCAATTGATAATACTGGTTTGGTAAAATAATATCAATAACGTAAGTTATTATTATTATTAGCCTTCCAATATGGTACCTAATGGAATTTGTTGATTTAATAATCTTAAATTGATCAATTAGCTAGTCTAAAAGACTGACTGATAATATTATTTCAGAAACATAATATGGATAAGTTTAAAGTGGTAACTTGTCAGGCTCCAGTAAATATTGCTGTTATAAAATATTGTAAGACTTAGTCAGAATTTCTGAACAATTTATTAATCACTGAATTTTTCAGGGGGGAAAAGAAATGAAGATTTGATATTGCCGCTTAATGATTCAATAAGTGCTTCTCTATGTATAGACCATGTAAGTTGAGCTTAATGTAGTTTACAAATAAAAGACACATCAGAGATGATAATAGTTTCTAAGTAGCAAAACAGCTGTCTTTTTAAACGGTAAGATCTGCCAGCCTCCTTATGATGGCAGAGGTTATGAAACATTACATTAGCATCTTCCTATATTCTTCATTGTCCACTATACTCAGGTCAATGTCATAAAATAATAATAAGGAATGCATGTATTCCTTTGATTTATTTGAATAATCTAGATGCAAGTAAGAGATAGTTTTAAAGTGCATTGACTTGATGAGTTTTTCTATAGAAATCAAGATTTACACTTACACTCATATGATGACAAAGAATTTCTTGAAGGGTTGGTTAATTTGCAGTTTGAGGACCCTTCCTATATTTTACATAATTTCTGGTCTGGTTAGGTTAGTTTAAGTTAGGTTTAAAAAAAAAACAATGCCAAAATTGAAGAAAAAAAATGAAATTAATATTTGAAAATAATTTTTTTTTTAGATTTGCTATTAATAATAATAACAAAAACCGATGTCAAAATTTATTTTTGAGAGTTTCCTGTTCCAAGACAAGCCAATTCTGATTTCAACAATTTGTATTAATTTATACAGGTTAAACAATATTTTAGGCAGTTTTTACACATTTGTGATGAAATTCATCAACATACCTGGTTTTATTTAATTTTCCCAAAATAAGACTGACAATCAGTTTTGGTTTTTGATAAGTACCTACATTTTAGTTAAAAACATTGAACTCTATATGAATACCTGGAACGGCCCCGTCCAAGCAATTAGTTAGCCAAGGGTGAGGCAAGGGGCAGAGAAAACAAGAACGGATACCTCTCCTTGTCATAATAATTGGAAATAACGGAATCGAGTTTGTCTGTTTCAATATTTCGTAATATATATAGACGTTATCTTTGCTCAGGTAAAAAGAGTAACCTTCCATTAAACGTAATAGAATAGAAAGAGATAGATACCCGTTTGGCACGCCGGTTGCCTAACCCAAAATTTTTGCCTCAGCGTTTGGCTAAGATGGGGCTGTTCCAGGTATTTAGAGTTCAATGGTTAAAAATACCAATATACTCAGAGTAATTAATTCCAAAATTTCACCCTCTATAATTCATAATAGACTGTTTAATACAGTTTTATGAAATGAGTCCTTTAAGGTGGTTTCTTAAATATACAGGATGTCCCATTAAAAATACTGAAAATGGATGACTTGCATGAATCACCCTCTACTTTTATATATATATATATAGGTTTGAGTAATACACAGCTGAATTCAGAAGACCACAGGTCTCAGAATTTTTCATATAATTCTCTGAAATATGTATGTATGTCTATGAAATAGTAGGTTCCACACTGTAGATTTCTATATGGTTCATCTGGCTGACCCACTCCTAAAGGGCATGAGCTGTCATTCCTATCAAGACTAAAGTTTACCTAAATTGTGCAAATCAATGTAGTCTACCTTCATAGCGGAAACTCATCACTTGATAGAAGTTAATTTAAAATATGAGTAAATGAAATTTCCTCATTTCATTTAGTTCCCAAAATATTTTTCATAAAGTACATTTGCAACAAGTGTTATGCCAATCCTTGGTTTCTTCAGTTTATATATAAACACAAACAGGAAGAAGCAAATAATTGGCAGAACAATTTTTGAAAATGTAGTTTTTTAAAAATATCTCGGAAACAAAATGAACATGTGAAAATTTTATTGAATACTAGTTCACTCATTCTTATATTTTGAAGAACTCGTTTTTCAGAAGTTCTTTTATTGTAGATGTGTGCTAAAACAACTATAGTTGCTTCACCAGACTTGAAGGAAACCAAATTCTGGTTAAATGGAGAATTACAATCAATGGATAACAAGAGACTTCAGAACTGTTTGAAAGAAAGTATGTTCAAAATCATCTAAATGGCCCAGTTATGAGTAGTTACTATTTAAATCTGTTTTAGTGAAACTAAGAGCTAATCCTGATTTGTATTGTCTGGATTGGCATTTGAGTATTTGCTCAGAAAATAATTTTCCAACTGCTGCAGGATTGGCTTCTTCTGCTGCTGGTTTTGCATGCTTGGTATATGCGTTATCTCAAATTTATGAAGTTAACACAAATATTTCATCTATTGCAAGAGTTGGTTCGGGAAGTGCCTGTAGAAGTGTATTTGGGGGTTGGGTAAGTTGAACATTTTTTTCATAAGGATCATTATTGTGTGAACATATCGCGTTTTTTGCTTGTTGCTCACTAGTGCTGCACTGTTCAGGTGTGTCGTTTTCTGCTTATCTTTTTGCTGTGAACTTTTACAGAGTACCTGTTTCCTGCTTACTCCTGGATCGCCCTCAGTGTGCCCCTAGTGTACCTTTTTTGACACTGGCTAAAGGAGTTAATGCATCAATTCCAGTGCAAATATAATATACAATGCAATATTGACAAAATCAAATGTTTATATTTTGCTGTTTGTGGGAAGTTTTTAGAATTATCATCTTCTTTTGAAGATTTACTTTTTTCGAAAAACAAGAGAGCTGGAGGGATATGTTGAATCAGAAGAAAAAATATCTCGAAGAACGAATGATTTATGCTACCTATAAAGTTGATATAAAATTTTTCAAAACTATTTGGCAATTTTATATTCATAAGTGACGACTTATTCAAATTTTTTAATTGCACAGTTCAATATTTTCGTACAAAACAATTTTAATAAAAAAAAATTTTGTTTTTCCCTTATAAAAAATACGCTGTTTAAAAGAGCGAAAAATCAATAAAAAACAATATAACATTGCACAAGTTGAATTCAGCTCCAAAATCGAAAGATAGAAAGAAATAAATGAAAAATATTCATAAATAGATTCAATCTCATTAAATCTACACCGAGTGTCGTTTTCGTTTTCCGCTTGAATTGACCTGATGTCAGTTCCTCCGATAATCTGTAAAAGTGCATGTGTTGCACTCGATGCAGATTGACACTGGTGAAGCAGAAAACGCTAATAGTTTTCATGTATAGATAGGGCTTTTTATTTGATATATACAAAAAACTTATCTGTTGTAGACCTCATCAATACCCATTTTCCACATAATTATACAGCAATAATTTTTGTTGGTAAAATTAACTCCGTGTTCACTAATATTAATGGTGAAAGGTAAGGATTCGACCACAGATGAACGGTTCACAGTTTACTCATATATTTATCACATCTACGTTTTTGGCCATCAGTTATGGCCTACTTCAAAACACTGCAAATTGGTAACATTAAAATTCTACACTACTCTACACACAGATTAAAAAAACTTCTATCACTCACCAAATAATTAGAGTTAATAATACATGATATATTACTATTGGTAACATGGAAAAGGCACTGAATGTAAGTCAGGCCTACTTTTACATCAAAACTTTCAACTATTTTATAACAGGAGTCATACAGAAACAAGGACTTTTCAGTCAGGTATCATACAGATAGTATCTGAATGCAAGCAATTTTATCATGTAGCTCCATAAATACTTCAAAATTTTAAAATTAAACGTCGTTATCTTGGAAATTATTAGTATGATTAATAAGACAGAAATAAAACTCCTTGAATTAACCTATGAAAATCTCAGATCTCTGTCACTGGACCAAAAGTCCAGGCTCGCCTCGCATCGCTTAAGACTGGCGGCCTTCTTCGAGATTTCAGTGTCACACTGTGCTGATGAGGCGAAGTGCACTGTAACCGGTCCACAAATGCTCTTAAGGACTTGATTCTCTAGGACATTCTGCGTCAATCTTAACTACCTCGCATTAATGTAAAAATAATTTTTCGGAAATGTCATTTCCTTTCAATAGAGATATTTTTTAACAGCTCTGATTTCGTTTTTGTTCATTTTGTATGTATGTATGTATGTATCTCCCTGAAATCATGGTCTTTTTATACGATTTCATCACTCATACCTGGTAAACTGTAAAATATTCATTCAGATTTTAATACAGTCTAGAAATACTTGATTATCTTTACTTTTGAATCATCTTTTGTATATTCGCCTTAAGTATTGCAATGAGCAGGCGGTAGTTGTTTGAATTTTCAATGATATACTGTCATAAGAAAAATCTCTCAGAATCATAGTAATTCACTTCTGGATAATGCGACCAATATATGTCTACAGTCAACCGTCTTCGATCACCTGTTGAAAAATGCATAATCAATTATTTACCTCATTCATAATAAATAAAAATTTCTGGGATAACAAACTGCAAAATCAGGTCAAAGCTATTGAAGTTTATCCAAAATGGAACTTCTATCGCAGTCCAAAATAATTTTGTTTTATTTGAAGGTCAGGTGGCACAAAGGAGAAACATATGAAGGATCCGACTCTGTTGCAATACAAGTGGCACCTGAGTCGCATTGGCCTGAAATGAGAGTAGTAATTCTGGTAGTTGACGACCAAAAGAAAACTTACAGTTCCACATCAGGAATGAAAACTAGTGTGGAAACTTCTGAATTTCTTCAATTCAGAGCAGCGAAAATTGTACCTGGAAGAACGGAAGAGATGGTGGATGCTATAAAAACAAGAAATTTCCAAAAATTCGCTCAGCTGACAATGCAGGATTCCAATCAGTTTCATAGTGTTTGTTTAGATACTTATCCTCCATGTTTTTATCTAAATGACACTTCTAGAACTATCATCGAACTGATTCACCATTATAATAGATTCAAAGGAGAAACAAAGGTAAGAATGATTATCCAGTCAGTATTTATTTTTTAAAATAATTGATATAGAAGATAATTATTTTCTATCCAAATTTCATTGGATAAACATTGTCGCATTTATTTGACTTCACAAATCTAGTATGTCATATGGTTATAAAAATCAACAAAAATTCGAGATGGATATTTCTTTACTGAATTCCTTTTCAATTATTTTCATGATTGCTAGTGTTGCATGTGGAATGAAATCTCTACAAGGCATTGAAAATAACTGCAACACATTTTAATAAATGGTAGTCAGCTCCATGAATCTTTAATTTCCCAACTTGTTTTTGTATTTACCCTTTGGAAAAATGAATCAGTTCTTCAGCTTTGATTTGGTTATCTAATAAACGAAACAAGCTAATCCAAAAATATACTAAAACATATTTGCATATCCGTTTTGTAATTTCTAAAATTTTTCAAACTTTATATAATATTTATTTGTTTAAGCTATTTCCATCATATGTTATTCATGTTCCCATAACTAACGTTTCAATAGTTATTTTCTACCATTTTCAGGATGAAATTGCTTCGAAATATCAGAAATTAATTTCCCGGATATTACAAATTCCCTTTTCAATTTTCAAGTTAGGACGCGCAATTGGTTTCCACATTTCCTCTAATATTTGATGGTCCTCTTATGGATTCAAATGCGATTTTCATGCCTGGTAAAAAAAATTTAATAATAATTTACGTCTGGTAAAAAAATTGTCCTGGAATAAACCCATAAGTTTGCTTATGCATACACAGTTAAAGAAGACTAGCGACTATGTAGTTTGAGCGTGGATACTTTGGCAGGTTTAAAAAATTCTTTTTTTCAAAGAAAATAACACGAGAGGTTATTTGATGTTTGTTTCGAAATATTTTGAAATATCTCTATTAGAAACCAGTAGTTTATGATTTTAAGCTGTCAGGAGTCTATCATTTGGTATACTTATTTGTGACAACCAAAACTTCTTCCTGAAAATTGTTTCTGAATAATTGGTCACATTTCTTATTACAACTGCCTTTCGTAATTGTTTGTGATGTTGAAACAATCTGTTTCTTATTAATTCATTTTTTCCACCGATATTCACCTACACAATATTTATCCAATGCCACCTGGATGGTTCATTGTTCGGCATCAAGAAAATCAAAATTTATATTCAGCCTTTTAGAGTCCTTGATATTATACATGCATATATGTTATATCCAAATTTTCATCTCTGGAAGTAGCCAAAATATTATTCATGACATATTATATTTTACTAGAAACTATTCAAGTAAATTTTTTTTGCATCATATGGTTAAAATTTTTGCAGTACTATCAATATCAAGACGTGAACTGGCATTTTCAGAGAGAAATTCATCTTCAACAGGACAACAGTTCTTTTTGATCTTATGGGAAAATAACAAACCTAACTTTTCAATATACACAGTAAAATCTGTCATATTTCCATGGTACCCAGGGTACCATTGAACATGGTTATAGGTTGTTATTACATGTAATTCAGTCTTCATGATTAGAGTTCTGTAAGATTTTTTGGCTTAGTCGCTATCACTAAGAACAATTATTTTCGAATAGAGGTAATAGGTCGCGTAGCTTTGTTGAAAAGGTAATTCAATTATCTGCATGGACATATTATTTTTTTCTTCGATTGCTTAACTTTCAAACAGCATGAAACAGTATTTCATTCCATAAATTTCACTATCACTAAGAACAATTTTTTCGAATAGGGGTACCCTGCAATTTCAAACAGCATTTGATTCCTTTTCAGGATGAGAAAATGAAAAAGCACTTGGACGAGTTTGATGCAGGGCTATGCACCCGCAATTGAATAAAAATAACTGTTCTGTTATTGAATTACGAACAATGAATTGATATAATGATAAATACTTCAATTTAGTAAATGTCCAAAATGGCCTCCATCTGCCCTCGTACATACATACGGCAGTTCCTCGAGGCGATTCCTCACATTTCTTAGCATTTCAGGTGTTATCAAATGACAATTCTTTACTATGCGCTGGCATAATTCATCCAAGTTTGCAAGCTCCGTCGCATAAATTTACTTTTCAAATGTCCCCATAAAAATAATCCAAGGGCGACAGATCAGGGGAACGAGCAGGCCATTCTATGGCACCCCTCCTTCAAATCCAACGCCCTGAAAATCTTTAATGTAGATAGTGACTCACCACCGCCGCATAATGGGGAGGCGCTCCATCTTGCTAAAATCTCAGTTCGAATCTCGGACGAGTTCTTATCGGACCAAGTCCGTCCAATGATTCATTTCCTTTATAAGTCCCATAGAATATCTATCGGATCAAGTTGTAACTTGGAAGATAACAGAATTAGGTTGAAACAAATAGTCTTGCAAAAATCGACACGCTAGAAAATTTTTCAAAACATTTTTTAATATTTTATACCTTATAAGATATCAGACGTAACAGAACTTTGTACATGTATGGACGTTATTCATGCATAAATTTAATATATTGCTTTTTCAATCTCTTTGTCGGCGCGCGCAAGCCAGATCCGTAATAGGTCTCGCCACAATATTGTGGAACATAGATTGTAATGGGGCAGATATACCTAGGTTTAAAGCCCTCTGAAAAGTCTTCAATAGTGTTTTTAAATTTCTCTCTTTTATTCGATTTTAATAATGTACTCCTCTGATTTCCTCAATATCTGGTTTCAGCAGGATGGTTGCCTAAACCTTAGAAGTTTTCCAATCATATAACTTTAATAAAGTACCTACTGATTTTAACACCATACATTTTTTTTGGGACTATAAATCGTTTGTAATTAAAAGGTGAAATAATCAAAATTGGTACCGATATACATACTATGTCTTACATTTAGATAATATTGAAATAGTCCAATTTTTTTGTTTTCCTTAATAAACAAATTCACAATGAAAAGATTTTTTTTAACGAAGTATAAAGCATATGCCTTTTTCCTGGAGTGCATTCAATTTTTACACTGTCAGTCTTAAATTAGTCTCCTTATTTTTCAGATAATTGCCATATTTTTACTCATGAAATTTCTGAATTTGTATCAAGTAATACTATTTTTTTAAAATTGTCAGGTGGCTTACACATTTGATGCTGGCCCAAATGCTTGTTTATATCTTTTGGAACAAGATGTTGCAGAAGTCATGGAAATGATCAATTATGTATTTCCGCCAATATCAACCCCTATGTGTGATTATTTCAAGGGCATAGAAGTCACCATCACAAAACCAGACGAAGTATGTTGAAAATCATTTGTTTAATTACTCTAATCTCCTTTTTTGCAGAAATTGATTTCGTCAATAAGTAATTTCCAGCAAGTGGAAGGTAGATTGAAATATATCATTTATACTAAAGTTGGCAGAGGTCCTCAAGTCCTGGATAATGAAGAGGAGCATCTTTTGACTGAATTAGGAATACCTAAGCTGAAGAAAAAATAATCAGATGAGATAATGTTTCCTAATGGCTAAGATACCCATAAGTCTGATACTAAGAAAGTATTTTCATCTGAAATAATAGAAGGTGCAATGTTTTATTTATTGACACATATATTTATAAATTTTATTGGTGACTGAGACAATTTATAATAAACATTTTTACTACTTAAAATTATTTATTGATCTTAAATTCCATCTTCAGTTTGTTGGTTCAACATTCTCTGAAAGAAGAAACACAATGTAATAAATATTTTACATCACAATTAATCACAAAAATCAACAATGTCAACAATCACAAGTTGAAGGTAATTAAAGGTAAATACATAAAATGAGAAATCAAGTTTGAAGTATAGCATTGTGGGAGCATAAGGTAGTCAGTCCCACAGTTTGAGAATTGAAAGGAATGCTTCATCCACAAATATAAGTTTCATTATGTTTGCTCTTCCTAGCATTACCTTGACAGGCCAAATATAGCAATAGAAGGTTGCGATTTTCATTTGAGTAAATGAAATTATTGATGGATTTTTATCAAATCTGGAAAAGGGTGCGACAATTTGTCAACACTCCTGGATTCGCAGACACTGATATTAGTTTTTCTGGTTATTCTGAAAATAAGCAAAACCAGAAATGAAACTGCTGACAAATTTCAACATGAAATACGATATTATTTCCATACAAAACATGTGAAAATCAAAGATTTATGCTGGTTTTCATAAGCATTGATCGCTTGATCAACTCGTTGATTGAGTGATTTTGTGACTACAATTCCATGAATTCCGCATTCCATTGAAGTATTCTGTGAATCCTTTGATGAACGATTTTTATGAATCCCCTATAACAATAATAATCTTCAAGATGTCTAGAATAATGGTTTGTGTACTAATTAGATATTGTTTACAGGTTTGAGGACCTTTTCTTTATGTTAGATAATACCACACAGTATTCAAGTCAGATGGACAAACCCTAAATCAGTTCCAAGATTCGTGGTGGTATTCTGCTTTCATCTGTAAGCGAATCTGTAATTTTTCATACGCTTACAGCAAAAGTGCGATTCTGGGCGGCCTTACGAGATCTGAGGGTTATAGAAATCTATAAATATTTAGGAGTATCACAGAGGTCGTCGAAAGTATATGTGATGATATATTGTGAGGATATGATAAATGTTTTTTTTATTCCTCGTTGAATTACGAATTCCAATATAAATAATAATCATAATATGGCGATGTTTATTGGGTTGTTATAAGAAGAAAACCAAGACAGGTATGTTACATGGTAGAATTACATTATTTACAGATCTGTAAGTCGGCCACTTACAGATCAATTGTATGCTACAGATCTGCAGCTTATAGATGAAAAGCAGAATACCACCAATGTGAAAGTATCAGGCAAAATACAGCAGGGTAGTGAACCTTTCAATTCAGTTGCACCATACAAATTTTTCACAGTCAACAAAAATCACATGAAATACCCTGTAGATTTTGAAAAATAGAATCCTGCAATGCAATATGTCACACTCCTTGTTGAATGAAAGATATATAAAACATTCATGATAAGTGTCATAAGAAACAGCCTTCTTGTCCTGGGCTTCAAAGTGACATTTTCATCAATATTATTGGATACAACATTATATCAATCATCTTATACTTGATTTAATAAATGTTGATCAATTCGTTGATTGAGTGATTCCGTGCCCGACATCCCACGAATTCGAATTTCCTTGGTCAGTCTGAATTTGATTAACGATCTTTATGAAAGCCACTACTAATACTCTGTTTATTCAGTCTATTGTCATTATATTTCAATTTGTTGATAAAATTGATTTGATTGAGTATTCATCATTGTCCTTTGACCACATGTTTAGTTTATCAAAAAAATTAGGGATCACAACTAGTCTAAAGCCAATACTCAAATTTCTATTATATATTCACTTATAAACAAGAGATCTTGCAGATGAGGTAATTTAAGGATTAGACAGCCATCAAAGTTCTGCACAACTATTCATATTGGCAGAGGATAGAGATCCACTATTCTAAGTAATTAATGTTCATAGAGAAAGACAGCAGTTACGAAAATCATGTTAAAAATGTTTAAAATTTCTTAAAGTACCATTACTTCAAAGATAAAAATTGCAATGGGATGACTCTTATTATATAACCCATATCAAGAAGAGAGGTATGAAAGGTTAGTATTCAAACTTTTCACACTGCAAGATTTGACTTACAATTCGTACAACTGCAATGAACTTCAATCTCTTGCATCTAGGAAAATAATTATTAAGAAGTCTTAATACCAATTTGTAATATAGAAATTATTATTGCATTCACTTACTGATCGGTTTTCCGTCAACCCATTTGGTTATTTTGACGGTTGAAGAGTCTCTTTTCGCAGCATCTGCCCTCAAATCAGCCTTCAAAGATTGCCTCAAAATTCTTGCAGCGATGTTCGAGTATGTAATATAACTGCAAGTAATTTACATATTATTGCAATATTATGAATGAAGCCTTTCAGAATTCTCACTTGAGTCCAGCAGCTCTCCAAGCACTCATATTTATAATTTGTTGGAGTTTGAAACTTCCTAATCAACAATCAAGTGTTACGTAAATCAACCCTATTCAGTTTATTCACTCACAGACATCGAATTGAGAAAACCAAAAAATGTTCATAACCTCAAACCTCTTGGAATATGTCAATTGTCAGTGTCAGAAAGAAATAAAGGATAATATTTCAACGACACAAGTTTTTACTAATGCAATTGTTGAAATTCTACATGCTTTCCAACAAGTAAGGTGGAATTAATAACAAACAGTGTGGCCTACAACATAATGGTTACAGAAAATAACATTTTTAGATAGAGGCAGTGGCGTATCTTATCTTACGCAGGGGGTGCTTGAAAGGCATTACCACAGACCAGTTATCTATAGACGGCTCAAGCCAATGTTGACAGAAAAAGACGAATCTTTGCGCCACCTGCATCTACGTATCGTATTAAATCGTAAAGCGGGGATTGTGGCGGGAATTTTGAATGTAGTTCCAGGAATATTTTACTTAATTGGTATTTTGAACAATGAGAATTCTACGAAAGATTTTTGTCTCGACGAGAAAATCTGGGTAGACTTGAAATTATATCGAATGCTTCACACCAATATTATTGTTTAAGAAGAGGTGTAAAATACTTAATAAACTGAAAATTATTCACTCTCAGATTTTCAATTCGTGAGAAAACAATACCATGTAAAATTCCCATTGTTGAAATTCATAATTTTCATTTAAAGCTTTACATACATCCAAACAATGACGATCATGTTTTTCATTGGATATTGAACGGTGTTTTTACATCATGTGATACAATAAAGCTCTAAATATCGAGGAGAAAACACTAATTTTCAAACTTTTTAAAAAAATTATTTATTATTTGTAATCACACATAACCAATAAACATATTACATAGATATATTATAACAATTTCTAGATTTAGATTGATTACCTGAAGAAGAAGAGCTTGATTTATTCAGATCAGCATTATGTCTAGACCTCTCATCAACACAAGCTGAAATATGTTTTGTTAAACTGGAGGCTGATGGAAACTCCCGAAGATCTAATGAGCTAGATGGAGATGTACCTAAAAAGTTTGGAATTTTGAATGTTATTTGCCTTTATAAAAATAATATTTTTTGTAATAGCCATTCAACCTTATGACTTTCAAAGTTTTTTCTTATTGTCACACAAAAAAATTTTAACATACAAGATCTAGATAGATTACCTGGTGTGTTAACTTTTTTCAGATTAATTATTGCAGCTTCAGAGCTAGATCCTTCTTCTACATAGCTTGTAATAGGTTCCAATGACCTGGATGTACATGTAATAGCCTGAATATCCAACACGCCTGATTGAGTTGTACCTAAAAAGTTAGATTTCTAAATGTTTTTTATACCCTATGGACACCAAATAGGTGTATTTGTCATTTAATTGTGACATAATTTTCACTGACCAGAAATATTCAGTGTTGGAACAGCATTTCGAAATAACTTCTGCGAATAGATAGAAACATATGTTTTATCGAAGTGTATATGACACAATCTTTTCGTCTTATACTTTCATTTCCTTATCATTGATTGCATCGATCCACATGTTGTAACGATCTAGGTCCTTTTCTGGATTCGGAAAGCAATGCCTAATTTTAGAATCACTGTTGCAGTTGGGCACAGCACATTTATTATAAAAAACCATGGTAAACGAAGGGTAAACTATTATCATAAATTATAAAAACACTTAAAATTTTAGGCAATTTAAATTCTCGTTCCCAAAAATTTTACTTGCTGTACAATTCTGAATCAGAATCAGAATCAGAATTGTACAGCACTTAAAATTTTAACCACCTAAACAACTAGCCTCTCATTTTTCTCTCCTTAAATAACCTGAGATGGGTCAATTCCATAGAATAATTCCATAGATGCGTGAAACGTCTATAGATAACTAGTCTGTGCTCATTACTTACTAGCAGCTTTGATTGAAAGAATCATTGTAGGAATACCAGTGTTTTTCTATTATGGAAGGAATCCTTTAGACCCCTTAGGAGCTATGCTCATGCGTAGCTTCCGATATGTATCGATTCTCCACGGCATCTACTCTCTCTTTGTTAAGGGTCTGACCAACTAGGTCGATATTGCCAATATGTGCCTTGATGAGTTGATCAGGGTAGAAAGATCTTTCAAAGAGGTTGATGAGTTGATAATCAAACTCAACTCTCAGTTGGATGAGTCGGAACGAGACGAATTTCCGTCGCAGTTTGCGGCATTTTTCGAAATCTGCCTGCATGTGCGTGCCGCCCATAGCTCTGTAACAGCATCTCCTTCTGTTGAGGCGTCATCTTCTTCATCGGTGGATCTTCCTACTCCTCGGGTTGACCTTCCTAGCTTCTACGGCAGAATCGAGGATTGGCCTGGGTTTATCGCCTTATTCGATGCCCTGGTACATCAAAATAACTCCCTAGCGCCTCTTAAGGCCTGCTGTTTCCGGCGAAGCGACTTCTGGGTTCGAATTGAATTCAGCAAATAATTCTTTGGCATATAAGGCCCTTCAATCCCGTTACCAAAATCCTCGTCGGCTAGCGGTTCTTTATGTGAACCAGATTTTAGATTCACGACCAGCATCGGTGTCCTCTTTGACACAGTTTAAAAAATTCGTGACCACGCATAAAAATGCCATAAATGCCATCAAGGCATTGCCCATATCAGATCTGGCCGATTACTTCCTTTTTTTCTCTTGCTCTGTGCAACCTCGACGTATAGTTATCCTCTGATGGCTTCCCCACTCTCACCCAATTGCTAGATTCCACCAACCGACAATTGCGGATGATAGAAAGCACTTCTGCCACCTCTTCCCGTGCGTCTCTTCCAGCTAGATAGACGAGACCTCAATCACCAACGAACCCAGCATCTGCTCCTTCATCGTCTTTATCTCCATCCTATGGTCAGTAATCTCGCCGTCCTGCTTACTCCAGCATACGCTCATCTACGTCGTCTAGTCCTTCGTTCACGTGTATGTTCTGCGGAGCAAACCATTCTATTCGTCAGTGCCGTGACTTCAAGGCCATGGACATCCATAAGCGGCGGCGATTCGTGGATGAGAATCGATTATGCAGGAACTGTATGTCCTCTTTCCATATTACTTCCGCTTGCGGTTCAGATCAATGTTGTCACACATGCGGAGGATGACACCACACGATTCTTTACCTCGCATCTACTGTCACTGTATTTTCTTCTGCTTCCCGGACGGAATAGCAACCTTCTTCGACAGACCACCGTCTTTCGCCTGCTGTAGTATCAAGGTCTCCAACCCGTCCTGTCACCTCTCGGAGAACATCAGTAAGGGGTACATTGCGCCAATTCCCTAAGGCGCTATACTCAGTATCTCCTAGGACTTCATCAACTTCGTCGCCTTGAAATCATCGCACATCTTCCGGAAGTAATACCGAATGACTACAAGTATGATTATCTTGCGATCGTCTAATCCAGTCAAATAATCATAGGGTGTCTACTCGTTTATCCCCTTCTTGCCATCTGTTTCCGTCTCCGCGATCTTCCTTGCGTAAGAATTATACTCCGGAATCCCTCATACCCACCGCTTGGATACGCCTAGATAATCGGCGGAATGTCATGTTCCGCCGTGCTCTTCTTGATTCAGGCTGCCAGAACACCCTCATCACGCGACAGTGGGCATCTAAACTTGATCTGCGCATTCACCCAGGTTCGATTCAACTGCGCACCTTGAGCAACTCGGATCGATTTCGCATACAGGGGTACGCATATGTCACTCTGTGTAACCGAGGAGATCCTCCCTTTCTTGTCATAAAGGCCTACGTTATTTATAGTCAAATAGATCCTCTTCCTGTCCGGGTGTGGCTGATCCACTATTTTATCTCCTTCGTACCATACGGATGTTGATTGGCTCTGATGTGCTCCTTTATCTGATTCTTCCTGGCACCTTGTGTCCATCGTCTGAACTTCCAGGCGCATTATCTACCACCTTAGGTTGAAGAAGGCCAAACACGTTTCCTTCTCACCTGATACCGTCAGTAGTCTCGGTCGAAGTACTCCGTATTATCATCAGGAATTATCTTCGAATACCTCTTCATCGTGTTTAACAGGGTCATCATCTGCTGCATCTTCTCAGTGTGATGCTTCTTGTTCATTGACCTTTTGTCAATCGTCTGATAGGACCGAGTCTTCTGGTGCTTCTCCACAGACATTACCATTTACTATGCTTAGTCACTTTGTTGGTCTTGACCTTTCAACTTTCACTTCAAGTTCCTCGCAGCAATCAGATATGGAACTTGTCAACATCGTTCGACGTTTTTGGGAACTTGATAAAGTGCCTGACGTGCTTCCCTTGACACCCGCCGAAAAAGAATGTGAGGCCCAGTATCGCGCTTATGTAACTCGTGATTCCACCGTTGGTCTACCTTTGTCATCTCATGGTCTGGGCACTTCTGTCACTGTTGCGACTAAGAAGTTTATTCGTCTAGAGCATCGGCTAGGCAACAACTCTGACCTTCATATCGCCTATCATGAGTTCATGCAGGATTATCTCGATAGTGGTCTCATGGAGTTGGTGCCCGAGGCATTTGACCATCCACAATATGAATCCTATTATATTCCTCAGAACCCTGTATATCGTCCAGATGATCCTCCTACTAAAATTCGAGTGGTTTTCAACGCCTCTTGCACATCCGCTAATGGCAAATTCCTCAACGATCTTCTTCTCACCGGTCCGAAGTTGCAAGTGGACATCTCTACTCTTCTGCTTCGTTTTCGTCTGCATCGGTATATTTTTATTGCTGATATCAAACAGATGTACCGGCAGATTCAGATACGCTCTGATCAAAGGGATTATCAACGTATAGAATGGCGTTTCATTCCACATGAACCCATACAATATTATCGATTGAAAACTGTCACCTATGGAGTTTCTGCTGCTCCCTATTCAGCACTAAGAACTATTCGGCAGCTGGCATTGGATGACGGTCCCCGATTCACTGCTGCAAGCCAGATCTTGCTGGATGAGAGCAAACTACCTACCTGGGGGTGATCCTGGACTGAGGTCTTACCTTCATCCCACATACCAAATATATCCGGGATAAGGTTGTCACGCTAAACCAAAAGTTTAGAAGACTTACCAAAACTTCCGGAGAAATTGGACGTGAGATGATGCGTATCTACTAGAGGGCTGTTTACAAACCTGTTGTTCTCTACGCAAGTTCTGTGTAGCTGTGGAAAACAGCCATGTTAGAAGGCATCTGATGGCTTGTCACAGATCAATCCTTTTACTGATGACCGCGGCCTGCAGGACCGTTGCAACTACGGCACTAGAGGTACTGAGAGGCATGATACCACTGGACCTCGCTGCTGTCCAGGAGACGGCAAGGTTACATTTTAGGAGAAGAATAACGTTCGAATACCAGGCCAAAGTTTTCCCGGCCATAGACACTAACACAATCGTGGCTAAGAGTACTATCGGAAAGTACAACCGTGATCCTTAGAATCACCTAATTGGAATTTGGCAGATGCCATGGAACACAGAGGAAACAGGAAGAGGTACCCATCAATGCCTACCCCGAGTCAATTTTGCATTGATTCATGGATATTTTAGGCCGAATTATGGTGCATAATTACCGGTTATGGCCCTTTTAAGGCCAATTTATACAAGCTTAATCTGGCGTAAAACCCTAGCTGCGCGTGCGGTTCTGACGAAATCTCAACGCACGTCTTATTTCAATGTCCCAGATACCAAATTCAGAGACAGCAATTCCCATGTGACATGTCTACAAGTCTGTCTCGATACTCTGACATAAAACACGAACTGCTAACCACTGCTACACATCTTCAGTGGCAGAAGCTATAATTAGGCATATTTATCTCGAAAGGAGTAATCATTGATTCCGTAGTTAAAGTAAATCTTAGAATACAAAGGAAATGGAATAAACAAAATATCTATGCTTTTTTTTAACATAAAAAAGAATTAAATAAGTACAAAATTAAAATCTTACCGATAACAAATTTTTAACCAATCAATTTTTCCAAAAATAAAAACAATATGGAGCTGATCAAGAAATAAACATTGTCAGAACCAATGTCTTAACATTCTTTAAAGATAACTTCGAAATTCAAAATTTAAATTTAGTATTCAAAACCATTTGAAACGATTAATTATTTTGTCAATCATTGGTTCGTGCAGGTTCAAGTACGCCGAGCGTTAGGGAGCCCGTTCCCACACCGCCGCGAATATAAGAGGAAATGATGAAACCTACAATGACTACGCTAACCCAACTTGGTTGGGGCGTACGAGCAGACACATATGGCAAAAATCTGGGGGTCATGAGTTAACTGAAGTTGACTTCAGCCCCTTAAAAGGTATATGCTGAGCCTGTATCGATCCCCTCTCGTGGCTAACGCCTTGTCGTGGCGAGGGGGCTACTTCTAACAGGGAAAACTAAGATTAGCCGAAATGAATCGATTTATTAACAAAAATTCACACCAGCATTCGGAAATGCAGGGCCGGCAGGAGGAGAGTTCATCTCAGGTGCCAAAGTAACTGGCAAAGCTAAGTTAATCAAGTCGACGACTAAGACGCCCACAGGGCGCGCCGCAAAAGAGGTGTCTACGAGCCATTCGTCGACGAAAAAGTCGCCTAATGGGCGCGCCGCATTAGACACACCACCTGCTCAGCAGGGGAAGAAGGCGGAGAGAAGCTCTGATGAGGTCCCTGAAAAGGGAACCGGCGTCAGAAGATTGCTTTTTTTGTCGACTTCCTCTGTTGCCGCGAGGCAGGAGCAGGTGGACAACCTCCATTCCCCTCCTGGGGAAGGAAAGGTGGTCCAAGATTTGTCGAGGGTGACCTCACAGAGATGTCCCTCACAGACATCAAAAATGAACTCATTGAGTTCATGTATGATCCGACCAACAAAGTCGGCAAGAAGGCGACCACCTCAATAGTGAAGGTGTTCCACGAGATGGAGAAGCGCAAGTCCAATTCGGACGTGGTCATCTCCAAGTTGCAGGGGCGCCTTGAGGAAAGGGAACAGCTGAAAAGCCTCTTTTCCTCGCAATCGCCCGCTGGGGAATGCTTGCCAAAACAGAGGCCTTGGGCTTCTGTTGCGGCCCCCCCCTTAAAATTGATGTAAATCCAAAGCCCATTCCAAAACGGAACGAGGGATCTCGAATTTACATAAAACCACAGGAGAACACTAATATAGAACGCATTCCCCAAGTTTTCAAGACTGACGCTCCGAGAGCGAAAATTAAGAGTAGCGTCAAATTGAAATCCGGGACCATTATTTTTACTGTTCCCACGGAACCGGAACGCAAGAGGGTAATAGACGCTCTGGAGAAGAATAACCTCTGTTGTTCGTCTCTAAAGAAGATACTACCGCGCTTGCTAATCCAGGATGTCAGTAAGGGTTCAACTGACGAATACATCGTGGAATCTCTTGTCGTGAAAAATTTGCCCAAAGGCATCGAAGCAGATGAAGTAAAGAAAAAGACCAGGGTCATTTACCGCTACCTAACCTCGTCAAAGAGTGGCAAAATTATAGCCTGCTTCCCTCAGCAGCTCGTATGTCAGATACTTAAACAAGGGAGGGCATATTTCACAATGACCTCATATCGAGCACAAGACCATTTTAGCGTCAGAAGGTGCTATAACTTTCAGTGCTACGGACACTCCTCAAGTGTCTGTAGACACAAAGAACCGGTATGCTCCCACTGCTCAGGCAAGGGGCATACCTTCAAAGAATATCAGAAACGGAAAGAGCAACCTCAGTGCTCAAATTGTAAGATCCGGAAATGCCCGGAATTCAATCTGGCCAATAGCACCCGATGTACGGTCTACCGCGAACAAGTGGAGCTGTACCGGGCTAAGATTGACAAAACATAGGTCTGAAAATTTTACAGATCAATGTCCAAAGATCAGAGGCAGTTGCCTATAATATATAATTTTTCCTCTGCTATAGGTCTGAAAATTTTACAGATCAATGTCCAAAGATCAGAGGCAGTTGCCTCTGAAATCTCTAGAATTGTGGAAGAAGATATAGTAGCAACACAAGAACCCTACCATGATTTTGGTGGGGTTAAATGCCTAGAACTCTCTACAATAATCATTTCAAGTGGGGAGACCCCTATGGCTTTATTTGCCGTATTCAATAAGGAGATAAATGTACCTAATTTAAGACATCTTTAGACCACTCATATAGCGGTCATTGCAGTAACACTTGGAAGAGACACTGTGTATCGGATAAGTGTCTACTGCCTATACTCTCTTGATATTCTGGAATACCTAGTCAAGGTTGATGAAATTCTGAACAAGCTTGACTATCAAAACACAATAAAAATAATTTGCATGGACTCCAATGCCAAATCTCCGATCTGGTACTCAGAAACGAGAGAGGACAAAGGAGCCCAAACAGAGGACCTTGTGTCTCAATTAGCTCTCTTTATACATAATAACAATCATGATGACCCGAAGACTTTCTTCAGTCCTAATGGAGAGTCTAATATAGATATAACACTGTCAACTCCAAACATGGGGTTAGAAGAAAACTGGTCAGTGAAAAAGGCTGGCTGATCAGTGACCATAGAGCAATAATTTTTCAAATACAAGGTCCGAAGACGTCAACCCAAAATCCGGTCTCATTGCACCAACCCAAATTCCTCACCGGGAATGCGGATTGGGAGCTTTTTGACGCCGAACTTGATGGGCGGCACGTTAACTTGGATCTGTCTTCTCAAAGCACGAGAGACATAGATCTATTAGTATCGACGATAACCGATATGATTTACCAATCGGCTGCTAAGTCGATGCCATCAACGACACGTGCTAAGCATAAGGTAGGTTGGTGGTCACAGGAACTGTGGGCGCTGAAAAGCGACATAAACAAGAAGAGAAAGAAATACAGGAGGGCCCGGGCAAGCCGGCATCCTGAGGACATTCTGGAGCAGATAGCTGCACGCTAGTACGAAATATGTTGCTGCGATCAGAAAGGCCAAGTTAGCACACTGGAAGATATTACTTGGAATTGAAACCAGAAAGAGTCCCTGATCGACGGCTTACAAGGTGGTAACGGAACGTGTCCGGGCGCCACCTGTAATCTCGTCGATTAAAGTAACGGAAGGGGAGTATACGACGACGTTAGAAACCTTAAACGGGGCCATTATCGACCGAGTCATCCCTATGGATCATGTCCAGACGGACTCCCCCGCACAATCACAAGTGCGCAGTGAAAACCGCGAAGCAGAGCTAGAGCCCCCTGCTCACGCATCAATTCCCTTCGAAGCGAACGAAATGTAAACTGCGTTGAGTCTAGTTAGAACCTCGTGTGCTCCGGGGCCGGACACTATCTCAGGAGCAATCCTGAAAACCAGATCTAGTGCTGGAACTGTATAATGTCTGCTTGAGATTCAATTACTTTCCAAAAGGCTGGAAAGTTGGTAAACTTTGTCTGATACTCAAAGCAGCAAACGAGCCAATACGGCATCCGCCCTGGAAGGTCTACTGAGGATATACCCAAGAATCAGAACTACCATACGTTGGACTGTTCGCGGACATAGATGGCGCCATTGATAATATGTGGTAGCAAGCGGTTATGCGCCGGCTCCGGCTGGCAATACCCCGATCACCTTATATTAAGTTAATTGCTTCGTATCTGTCTGAAAGATACATCTACGTTGAACAGAGTGGAATAAGTGTCAGAAGAGCAGTCAATAGGGGGTGCCCGCAGGGGTCCGTCTTGAGACTATTCTTGTGGAATCTCCTCTTTGATGAGCTGCTAGCCTTGTTGTCAACGGAGCTCGAGCTACCTTTTGCGGACGACCTGGCTATCCTCATACGGATTCAGAAGCATCACAGAAGCCTATCAACATATGAGCAGAAGAAGAGACAGCCGGGATGAATCGTGGTATGTGAAGCTCGGCCAAAGTGGAAAGTTGGGATTGAATCTGCAACCAAGAAACCTCTTTCGAGTGAGGTTCGTCCCATTCCAAATTAAGAAGACATAACATGGGGAAGAATATTTTGACAAAGAAAGTGACAGGAGTCAGTCATCTGACTCGGCACAGTTCGTTTGGTGACTGCTTTTTCAGTCAACCGGACAGAATAGAAGAAGTGATCAAATGCAGGGTTCCATCCAAGTCCTAGGATCTAGAAGAAGGGGATCGATACAGGCTCAGTATATACCTTTCAAGAGGCTGGAGTCAACGACAGTTAACTTGTGCCCTCCAGATTTTTGGCATACGTGTCTACTCGTACACCCAAACCAAGTTGGGTTAGCGTAGTCATTGTAGGTTTCATCATTGCCTCTTATATTCGCAGAGGTGCGGGACGGGCTCCCTAACGTCTGGCGTACTTGAGTCTGCACGAACTAATGTTTGATAAAATATTTGGTCATTGCAAATGGTTTAAATTCTAAATTTAAATTTTGATTTTCGAAGTTATCTTTAAAAAAATGTTTAGACTTTGGTTTTGGCATTGTTTATTTAGTAATTAGCTTTATTCTGATTTTATTTTGGAAAAAGTGGTTTGAGAGAAAATTTTTGGAAAGATTTTAATTTTTTTCTTATTCAATTCATCTTTGTGTTTGAAAGAAGCATAGATATTTTGTTTATTTTCATTTCCTTTGTATCTTATAAGAGTTACTTTACCTACGGAATTAATGGATTATTCCTTTCGAGATAAATATGCTTAATTATAGCTTTTGCCACTGAAGATGTATAGCGATATCGCTTCACCGTGGTCAGAAGTTCGTGTTTTACGTCAGAGTATTGAGACAGACTTGTAGAGATGTCACATGGGAATTGCTGTCTTTAAATTCGGTATCTGGGACAATGCAATAAGACGTGCATTGAGGTTTCGTCAGCACCACACGCGCAGCCAGGGTTTTCCGCCAGATTTAACTTGAATCGATTGGCCTTAAAAGGGCCATGACCGGTAATTATGCACGTCAAGTGATAATTCGGTTTGAAATAGCAATGAGTCAATGCAAAATTGACTCGGGGTATCCATTGATGGGTACCTCTTTCTGTTTCCTCAGTGTTCCATCGCATCTGCCAGATTTCGATTAGGTGATCCTTGAGATCACAGTTGTACTTTCTGATAGTACTCTTAGCCATAATTGTGTTAATATCTATGACCGGGAAAACTTTAGCCTGGTATTAGAACGTTATTCCTCCCCTGAAATGGTACCTTGCCGTCTCCTGGACAGCAGCTAGGTCCAATGGGATCATGCCTGTCAGTACCTATAATGTCGTAGTGGCAACGGTTCTGCAGGCTGTGGTCATCAGTAGAAGGATTGATCGTTACGCACACAAAAATTTTTATTTTCCTTGGTCAGCCTCGACCCTACGGATGTTAGATCAAAAAAAGTAGTTTATTCAAAATTATTAAATTTACATGTACATCGATTATATACATATTTATGGTAATGGAATAGTTATAAATGTTTTTACATATGAGTATATACATTATTTTTTTAAATTTACAAATTTGAAAACTCTCGAGATAATTCATATTTATTTTATTTGATCCGATGGATAGTCTCATAACTCCTGAATTATTGAACAGATTTGGTCCAATAATGAACTCGTCCATAATATTAATTTCTTCGATCTACCCTGAAAATTTCTGCATTCTAGCTCGTGCGTTCGGATGGACAGTATCGATGTTCACAAACGATTCTTCATCAGCGAGTCCTTACGAAACGATTGATACCACTTTTACCCAAGTAGTCGAAAAATACAGGTATTTGGGCAAATCTATAATCACTTTGTTCAGGTGAATGTGTCTTCGAATGGTCTTCAGGGCCAGACTTGGAGACCATGCTCACATGAAAGCCATACCTCATACACAATACCCATTTCTTTTGATCTATTAACTTGATGGTAGCGTCAAACTGCCTTTTCTATAATAAGACAAATGGCGATAATTTTACGAACTGAAAAATTGCGATTTGTGATAAAATGTTCAATAGAAAGCTAATTTCTTAATACGGACTCCTTGATGGAGGTCAAGTCGTCAAATTTTTCACCTACATATTCATGGGATATAGGATAATAAGAGTATTTGGATTACTGAAGAGTCGTTCATTAATTTCAACATAGGATAGGGATAAATAAAAAAAAAATATCCAAAATTCCCTTTTTAAGAATCGTTAATACGGGATGGTACCATCTTATTGTGATAAGTTACGAGTTTTCCATATATGAAGACATACATGTCGATGTATTATGATTGAAATTGTCTGTTGGACGAATTGTCATGATGACATATATGACAATAAGTGATATAGTATTGTATGTTCACTTGTTATTCAAATCACACTGTAGTTGTTTATTCTTTACGAACCAAAAGTCTCAGTTAAACTTATTTGACAGCAAAGCGAATTGTCTGGATTGCTCCGCGATTGTCGCGTTCTTGAAAATGAGGGCTAGGGAGCGTAGGCCGTCTGTCAAAACCTTCATAAGGTTCTTAATATCTTAGCGATTTGGACAACAAACAAGGTCCTAAATATTTTGGTGATATGGAAAATTTCGCGATCTTAGTGATATGAACTAAAACACAAATACTTATATAAGAGTTCTATTGACAAGAAGTTCTAAATATTTCAGGGATATAGCGATATGGACAAGTAAAAAGGTCGTGGATGACGGTAAAGGTCAAATGATAAGTGCATTGCAGAACGACGTAAAACTTTCATACCATAATGAAACAAGGCTTCAAAAACATTTAATATTTTATCTAATAAAAAATCACAAATTTTTTATTACATTAATATTTTGTAAAATTACAACGGTACATTAAAAAAAAACAATAATTTCATCAAACTCTGAATAAAGGACCCATTGTTCTAATGAACTCATGTATGAACTTTTTGGTACTGAATCTATCCACAGAAGCCCTAGCTCTATCGCGAATTAGGTTGAGCTCTGCTTCATCTGCCGAAAGCATATATTTAATGCAATGGGCGTAATCATGGGACGACGTAGCAAGAAAACCAAGCCTGAAAGCAAAATAAAAAAAGTAAATGCAAGTACAATGTGAAAATTATGAACTGATATTTTTTCCGGCTCTTGAATTACGTTCTCAATAGTTTGAAAGATTACAGCAATCGAAAATAACATTCAATGTTACAGATGACAAGTGAAATGGAAGATTTGGAATAAACCACTTTTACACTTATCAACGAGTTCAAAAATCTGAAAGATAGAAATAAATGAGAGTGAGCTTTCTTTGGTATCAGAATAACTTGGAAAAAATGTCCTTTGGCGATAATACAAATACCAAATGGCAACTTCTATTCAACTTGCAGATTTCTATTTTATAAGTTACATAAAGGGGCGTTTGACAAACAATGAACGGCGTACTTGTTCTCACTCGGTGGAGGTGGTTGCCTTACACTTAGGGTGTTCAAAGACATGGAGTGTGCACTTGCCACATTTTGAATGAAATTATATGAAGATATTTCGTCGCCACTCTTGAATGCATCATTCTCAAAGCCGATTTGAACAATAGCAACGCTTATATCATTTTGTTTATCAGGAAAAATGATCGCTCTTACAATTTATTGATTTGAATTTCCCGATGAAAGGAAGAAAATGTAGAAAAGCTCTGACGTGAGGTCAGAAGCTTTTGCGCGCTTGTTTTGAATAGCGAAATACTAATGAAACCAGTTTTAAAGTTCGCGGAATGGCTGTGAAGATGATTAGTGAGGGTACTTACCAATTGAGTAACTCGTTATTGGTGTAAATATAAGTTTTATCGTTATTAGGTCATTAGTCTTTCTTTGACCTATCGTCGATTTAAAAAGTGAATCGGGAAGTAATTGTGAAGTGAGGAGAAAATCGAATTTCGCATTGTCATTAAGCAAGGAAAGTAAGTTCAAACCATATACGACGATACGTAAGATCTGTAATCATAGTTGTGATAAGATGTCATCAAGCGGTATAGGTGGTTTGAGCGAGTCTCAACAAATTACAATTCACGAATGTGGTCACTGGAAGCGAAAAATAGTATGAAGTGTGGTGTTTGCAATAACAGCTTTTTTCGGGTTCGTAATTTCCTGAATGTTCTCGGACAGTCCTCAGGGTGCGCAGAACTAATGCTTATTAGCTTAGGATTTGTGTACCATTCTGGGACTGTCAGCAAATTATCAGAGAAATGCAAAACCCAAACCGCAAAATGAGAATTAAAAATGAAGAGAGATAGGAACAGTTTAAGGGGTTCATATCAAATCAAATCATTTATTTCACAAGGTATACCTAATGGTCAATGTATAAAAAATTATTTCAAATATAATATATACTTATTATATATACACATATAGGTACCAAAAGCACACAAAAACAAACAAACACAAGTAGGCATATGCAAAATACACGACAAAAAAATATATTCAGTTCAGAAATTCATCGAAACTATAAATCGACTTATCTACTAAAAATTCATGTAGAGAACTCTTAAAATTTCTGGCATTCTTGACATGGTCTGGTAGACGATTATAAAATTTAATTCCCCAGTAGTTGAAACCCTTCCTCGTCAAATCCAACCTTTGGTACGGCATATCTAAAGGTTCTCAATTTCGTGTGTAATATAGATGACAGTTAACCCGAGTACGATATTCATATTTTTTCTCGTGCACATAAGTACTACAAATGTATATATTTGTTTAATTGACCTTGCCAGACAACTTTCAAGCACTTGGTTGATTTTTCATTTGTGTTTACGAATATTTGTCAGGAAATTTCTGACAAAAAAGATCTTTTATGAAGGTAAGTAATGATGCTAAGCTAAATTATTACGTTGATTATATTGTTTCCAGGCTTTCACTAACTGTGCGAATAAATGAGCGAAGTATTAAGAATAACAGACAAATATAATTGGGCGTTGAGTTTTATTTTGGAGTTCTTACTCTTACAATCCATAAAAATAAATGACTAAATAAGATGGAGAGAAGAATTATTTGTACCTAAGTGTTTAGAGAATACAAGACTAGACATTAAATGGAAAATGGTATTTGTTAGTCCTATATGATCAAACTACATCAACTATAAGAAGACATGGGCTTGTAATTAGCCAACAAATTGTCTGAAATTCATATTGGGTGGAAAATGAATAGCATGAAAGTCTAACTTGCAGCTCAAACATTGAGTAAATCTGTTGCTGATGCTCTGCAGTTCTTATTTGACCAACAAATAAGTGAGTTATAAGAAGCAGAAGAAATAATTAAATTTATTCAATCCATAGACAGTTTATTCAACTTCTTGAATAGTACAAGTCCATGGAATAAAGGTTTAAAAGCAGCTGTATCCTTAGAGAATATTCATAACTTTGAAATAGAAGTAATTAATATTCAGAATTACTTATACAGCCTTTGTACTATTGATGATGTACCACTCTACAACTGCCCTAGAAAGACTATCATTATTGGCTTTGCTGCTGCTACAAAATCAATTCTTGACATTAGTAGAAACCTTTTGAATAGTTCTCAATATCAATTTGTTTTATCATATAATTTTTCCCAACATCATTTGGAAACGTTTTTCTCAAAAGTTCGGGCTCGCCATGGGTTAAACAACAATCCGAACGTTTAACATTTCAAATGGGCTTTCAACAAATTTTGTTGCACAATGAGATAAAGGCATCTGCTGTTAGAAATAGCCTTTATGTGGATAATGACCCAGCGCAAAGTATTTTTAATTTGAAATGAAATAAATTTGATGTTGAGCTGAAAAAAGTAAATCATCATGATACAGGTACAGAAACTTCACTATGTTATTATTATCTCTGTGCCTCACCGATATCAGACTCAGTAACACAGACTGTGTCTTGCTTTCGTTCTTACTCAGACCATTAGCTGTGAACCACTAAAACATCATCGTCATTTCATCTGAATCCTAATATTACTAATCATCTTGCTCGTAAGCAAGCAATATGGCCAGATGCTTTCAAAAAAGTTATTATAAAGCCAATTCATAAAGCTGGAGACAAGCATAATATGTCAAATTGCAGACCTATATCATTAATATATCATCATTAATCTATCAAAAATCTGCTGAAACAATCAATAGTTTCGATCTTTAATGGCAAGAAGGCACTCGAACCCATTTTTATATTTAGGGCAATAAAACCACTGTTGACCACTGTAATAAATATAGAATTCAATGAAACTTACCTTGAATTCACCGAAGTTTCAATAATATCAAGAAGAGGGCCACCTGATCTATGCGCAACTACTAGTAACCCAGCTGCCATCTGTTCAACCACACTAATGCCAAAATGTTCATCTTCCATCGTATGCATACCAATAAAAGCATCTTCTAATTCTTTGCGTAGGTCCTCGAAGCTGACATTCACTTTGAACTGAACGTTGTCATCCAAACTGAGATGCTTACTCAAGTCCTTCAAATCTTTGATGAAAGCTTCATCAGCAGCGTTACGACTGCTACCTATTAAAACCTAAAAAAAATGCCTGCTTTTTGTTTTTTATTGATTTTCACAATTCGAAAACGCTGAGAATGGATGATGATTTTTTTGAAAATAGTAATCATGTTGAATGTGTATTTGGGCTATTTCCATTACTCACCATTGATAGTTTCAATATAAAATTAATCTACAGGAATTTAAAAAGATTCAAAAAAGTTTTTCGAAGCAATTCATTTTTAGAACGGTAGTTAATGCCTGCCAACATTTTGGTATGATTGAGGTCAATTATATAAAATGAAAAAGAAACCCAAATAATCACTTAATTTTTTTTCTGACCAAACTAGACTGATGAGTTTGAGATATAGATGATAGATTACGTAGTGAGAATGAGTGAAGTATGTAATTTGCGTTGATTGGCTGAAATGCAATGATTCTATGTGGAGAGGCGGAAAAACACTTAAGCCAGCGGCAATTTCTAGTGGTTTTCAAAATATATATAAATATATTTTTATTTTGAGGGAAACTTATTTTCGAGAGTTAACTTTTGAGAAACTAATATGCAAAATAGCCTACTAGGTGAGAAACAGAGATTCCGTACAAACGTATTGGTTGAGAGATCCAGCTTTAATTCCCTGCATCTCCGGACATTTCTACTAATTTAATAAATCGAAAGCATTAATAATGGGTTCATTGAGGCGAAGCGCCGCAGATCAAAATATGATCCGATGATCTTAAAAAACAAAATGGTACAGAAGCATATTAACAATCCAAAGGAAATGAGGCAATGTTATTATCTTATAATACATGGAACTCTCCTGAACAGAGAAAGAGCCAAGTCACATAACCGCTGCACTAATCCAGGTAGTTGATAACTATGCTAACACATGTTGGAGGCATTATTCGAAACAACAATGTCTCGTCTACCAAGACAAACTACTGTTACCCTGATGGATCACCCTAGAAAATTCCAGAGACTGATTCCAGGTGTTTCTCGAATATTCCATGCAGCCTCTTTGATCCTGTCATTTTATGCGACATTTTATATCGTGGCGTGATTCGCATCATGTAAAGGGCGAAATCATGCGTGACGTAATTTATTTGACCCTAGTCCCTTTGTCGGCGCACACCAGATAGGTCCGTATTCAGCATCGTTACATTATTGAACACAATAAAATCCCTCGATTTCGCTCAGACCAAATTACGAAAGTTACGGCCGGTTTCTGAAACGATGATCATCATAGAAATCAACTAATCAGCTGTTAAATCTATGGTCAACTGCCATTTGAGTTGCTGAAAGGATAGTCAACTAGGTTAATTTGACCACGCTGTCAGTTGACACAGTGGTCAAATATTTCAGGTAAATTGTATGTCAATCGTCATTTTGAGTTTCCGAAACGCAAATTAAGGCTAAATCAGTGGTCAAACTAGTGTCAAAGAACTTGTCAACTAATCGGTGTTGTTTGGCGAATTAACTTGAAAGAAATGTTGTTTATGAATGAAATCTATGTATTTTCCAAGGAAATCTTAATTTTATCGGTATGTATGAAAATAATTTAATAGTCTTTAATATATAATTTTTATGAAAAAGGCCTTTATTTTTTTCCAATTTTGCGATGTAATATGTTTTCGTTAATAATTTAGTTTTCTCTGAAAAAACAAGCATTTTTGCAACAATTGGTGAATCTATTTTTTTATTGTAGATAATAATTATGGATATCAGCTTGGATATAAGCATGTCTAGTAATTCTGGCGAAGATGAGAACCCAAGGCCAGGAACTCTTAGGAGAGAAGAATGAACTCTTTTGATTTCTACAATGATGTGGAATTCAAAAATAGGTATAGACTGTCCAAGGATATTATAACATTACTTCTGAATATGATAGAGGATAAAATAAAGCCCTTAACATCAAGGAACAAATCAGTTACTGCCTTGGAACAAGTACCTCTAACAATAAGCTATTTTGCAACAGGAGCATTCCAAATAACAGTAGCTGACCATATAAGGGTCCATAAAACTACAGCATGTAGAATAATTAAAAAAGTATCTAGAGTCATTGCTGAACTTCGACCCCAGTTCATATCTATGCCAAGAACAGAGGATGAACGGAATAGAATCAAATCAGAATTTTATTCTATAAGTTCATTTCCGAACGTGATTGGATGTGTAGACTGCACACATATAAAAATACAGTCACCTGGAGGTCCACAAGGTGAGCTTTTCAGAAATAGAAAGGGATACTTTTCTCTTAATGTTCAGGTGATTTGTGATCCCGCAGGGATTATCAAGGATGATCAAATCTCATGTCAACTAACACAACGATCATCTTGATCAATTTGAGTTTCCGAAAGGATGTTCAGTGCATGTTTAACTAATCTATGATCATTTTCAGTTGACATGAGGCGACCCTGTTGCCAGACTGTCCAACCACAGATTCTCCGATAAAAACTAATATTCTGTGATTAAAGAGGTTAAGATATCAGTGTTTTGTGGTTAAGATTTTAAAATTATCCCATAACTGATGTTTAAATTTTAACACCGTTATAATTTTCCTCAAGTGACCATAAAAAAATACCTGGTTGAACTTGCTTACAACTGTTTCTTACGATAGATTGCATTTATGAATCGTTTAGCGGCTTAACTGTACCTGTGTATTAAGTCGTATCTGGTGTATTAAAATACAGATGCTGTTTTTCAACTGAAAAATTTATCATCAATAGGTCAATAAAATGAAAAATATCGTTTTAATTTGAAGTATTCAAAATAATTAAGCAAACAACCTTGTTCATACATCATCCAATTTTATTATTTTATCACAGTACACAGAAGTAAAAACAATGAAATGAAATTTGGTATAATTGGATTTATAGAATGTTTTCAGTCTATAAATAAGAGTATATTAGAATATAAATTTATTTGAGCTATTGTAACAACTGTTCCTACACGCACTACTTTTACTTCATAGGATTTTTGTGACGGATTGTATGACCTTTGATCCGAGTCTTCTTCCACAATTATTATTGAATATTGAAATGTGTTGATACTAACAAAGATCTGACTGATATAGTTTCATCATTTGTAGAAGTATTTGGGGGATCATCTGGGAAGTTCTCTCCGATATCAAAGTCTGCTACGTCTTCATTATGAACTAATGCCAAATTGTGCAGAACACAACATGCCACTATGATATTCATGGTTGTCTCCATTTTCAGCCTAATTCCCATAGACAAACAAGGAAAACGTCTCTTCAAGACACCAAATGTTCTTTCAACAGTGTTCCTCGTTTTGATCTGTGCTCTGTTGTACGCTTGCTCACCGGGAGTTGATGGCCTCAGAAATGGAGTCAATAAATATGAGCGACAAGGGTAGCCACTGTCCTCCAATAAATAATCCCTGCGGGATCACAAATCACCTGAACATTAAGAGAAAAGTATCCCTTTCTATTTCTGAAAAGCTCACCTTGTGGACCTCCAGGTGACTGTATTTTTATATGTGTGCAGTCTACACATCCAATCACGTTCGAAATGAACTTATAGAATAAAATTCTGATTTGATTCTATTCCGTTCATCCTCTGTTCTTGGCATAGATATGAACTGGGGTCGAAGTTCAGCAATGACTCTAGATACTTTTTTAATTATTCTACATGCTGTAGTTTTATGGACCCTTATATGGTCAGCTACTGTTATTTGGAATGCTCCTGTTGCAAAATAGCTTATTGTTAGAGGTACTTGTTCCAAGGCAGTAACTGATTTGTTTGTTCCTTGATGTTAAGGGCTTTATTTTTTATCCTCTATCATATTCAGAAGTAATGTTATAATATCCTTGGACAGTCTATACCTATTTTTGAATTCCACATCATTGTAGAAATCAAAAGAGTTCATTCTTCTCTCCTAAGAGTTCCTGGCCTTGGGTTCTCATCTTCGCCAGAATTACTAGACATGCTTATATCCAAGCTGATATCCATAATTATTATCTACAATAAAAAAATAGATTCACCAATTGTTGCAAAAATGCTTGTTTTTTCAGAGAAAACTAAATTATTAACGAAAACATATTACATCGCAAAATTGGAAAAAAATAAAGGCCTTTTCATAAAAAATTATATATTAAAGACTATTAAATTATTTTCATACATACCGATAAAATTAAGATTTCCTTGGAAAATACATAGATTTCATTCATAAACAACATTTCTTTCAAGTTAATTTGCCAAACAACACCGATTAGTTGACAAGTTCTTTGACACTAGTTTGACCACTGATTTAGCCTTAATTTGCGTTTCGGAAACTCAAAATGACGATTGACATACAATTTACTTGAAATATTTGACCACTGTGTCAACTGACAGCGTGGTCAAATTAACCTAGTTGACTATCCTTTCAGCAACTCAAATGGCAGTTGACCATAGATTTAACAGCTGATTAGTTGATTTCTATGATGATCATCGTTTCAGAAACCGGCCGTATGTGTTACAAACATGGTGACAATCACATTTAAAATGTATAACTGTCCAACAATTCATCTTAAAACTCAGAAAAATTAAAATCATGTTCATCATGTTGTGAACATGTTCATGAACAATAAAAAAAAAATAAACAAGAAAACAGATACCAATACATTAAGCAATATATACAGTTATTTATTAAAAATGGATGAAGGATTTTATGATGGCTTTCTAGAAGATTAAGGGCAAGCGCGTACTGGTGATTTTTGTCATGGTGACTTCAAAGTGTTTGTCATTGTTCGCCGGTCGGCGTACACAAATGTCACCAATTGTCACGTCCATACATATTCACGGACTTGACAAGAGTGACGAAATAGTCACCGTGACAAAAATCACCAGTGCGCGCTGGCCCTAAGGAACCAGAAGACGTGGGACTGCAATGGAAACAATATTCAGTGGTAAACAACGAACCAAGGAAAAAAAAAAACAACATAACCTTGTCAACAAAGACTGACATTATTCAAAACAAACTCTTTTGTGCATTTTTGTTTTACTTTCAGTTATTTTATCATTTGTGACTATGTTTATAATGTTTTTAAAAATCTAAATGACGAATGCTAGAGCGAAAGTTTATATATTTGATTTTGACATTGCCCAAATTACAGCCAAACACTCTTGATCGGTCGTAGAATGAGCTCTCTCAGACGGCCGGTTTCTGAAACGATGATCATCATAGAAATCAACTAATCAGCTGTTAAATCTATGGTCAACAGCCATTTGAGTTGCTGAAAGGATAGTCAACTAGGTTAATTTGACCACGCTGTCAGTTAACACAGTGGTCAAATAGTTCAGGTAAATTGTATGTCAATCGTCATTTTGAGTTTCCGAAACGCAAATTAAGGCTAAATCAGTGGTCAAACTAGTGTCAAAGAACTTATCAACTAATCGGTGTTGTTTGGCGAATTAACTTGAAAGAAATCTTGTTTATGAATGAAATCTATGTATTTTCCAAGGAAATCTTAATTTTATCGGTATGTATGAAAATAATTTAATAGTCTTTAATATATAATTTTTTATGAAAAGGCATTTATTTTTTTCCAATTTTGCGATGTAATATGTTTTCGTTAATAATTTAGTTTTCTCTGAAAAAACAAGCATTTTTGCAACAATTGGTGAATCTATTTTTTTATTGTAGATAATAATTATGGATATCAGCTTGGATATAAGCATGTCTAGTAATTCTGGCGAAGATGAGAACCCAAGGCCAGGAACTCTTAGGAGAGAAGAATGAACTCTTTTGATTTCTACAATGATGTGGAATTCAAAAATAGGTATAGACTGTCCAAGGATATTATAACATTACTTCTGAATATGATAGAGGATAAAATAAAGCCCTTAACATCAAGGAACAAATCAGTTACTGCCTTGGAACAAGTTCTTCTAACAATAAGCTATTTTGCAACAGGAGCATTCCAAATAACAGTAGCTGACCATATAAGGGTCCATAAAACTACAGCATGTAGAATAATTAAAAAAGTATCTAGAGTCATTGCTGAACTTCGACCCCAGTTCATATCTATGCCATGAACAGAGGATGAACGGAATAGAATCAAATCAGAATTTTATTCTATAAGTTCATTTCCGAACGTGATTGGATGTGTAGACTGCACACATATAAAAATACAGTCACCTGGAGGTCCACAAGGTGAACTTTTCAGAAATAGAAAGGGATACTTTTCTCTTAATGTTCAGGTGATTTGTGATCCTGCAGGGATTATTTATTGGAGGACAGTGGCTACCCTTGTCGCTCATATTTATTGACTAAATTTCTGAGGCCATCAACTCCCGGTGAGCAAGCGTACAACAGAGCATAGATCAAAACGAGGAATACTGTTGAAAGAACATTTGGTGTCTTGAAGAGACGTTTTCCTTGTTTGTCTATGGGAATTAGGCTGAAAATGGAGACAACCATGAATATCATAGTGGCCTGTTGTGTTCTGCACAATTTGGCATTAGTTCATAATGAAGACGTAGCAGACTTTTGATATCGGAGAGAACTTCCCAGATGATCCCCCAAATACTTCTACAAATGATGAAAATATATCAGTCAGATCTTTGTTGGTATCAACACATTTCAATGTTCAATAATAATTGTGGAAGAAGACTCGGATCAAAGGTCATACAATCCGTCACAAAAATCCTATGAAGTAAAAGTACATAGTGCGTTGAGGAACAGTTGTTACAATAGCTCAAATAAATTTATATTCTAATCTACTCTTATTTATAGACTGAAAACATTCTATAAATCCAATTACACCAAATTTCATTTCATTGTTTTTACTTCTGTGTACTGTGATAAAATAATAAAATTGGATGATGTACGAACAAGGTTGTTTGCTCAATTATTTTGAATACTTCAAATTAAAACGATAGTTTTCATTTTATTGACCTACGGATGATAAATTTTTCAGTTGAAAAACAGCATCTGTATTTTAATACACCAGATAAGACTTAATACACAGGTACAGTTAAGCCGCTAAACGATTCATAAATGCAATCTATCGTAAGAAACAGTTGTAAGCAAGTTCAACCAGGTATTTTTTATGGTCACTTGAGGAAAATTATAAGGGTGTTAAAATTTAAACATCAGTTATCGGATAATTTTTAAATCTTAACCACAAACCACTGATATCTTAACCTCTTTAATCACAGAATATTAGTTTTTATCGGAGAATCTGTGGTTGGACAGTCTGGCAACAGGGTCGCCTCATGTCAACTGAAAATGATCATAGATTAGTTAAATATGCACTGAACATCCTTTCGGAAACTCAAATTGATTTGACATCTCTGTCAAGATGATCGTTGTGTTAGTTGACATGAGATTTGATCATCCTTTCAGAAACTGGCCGTGAATCTAATGGACGTTTCAAACATCCTAGCTATTCCTAAAGTCATAAAACAACCATATTCTTATTAATAATCTCTGTGTCTCTTTGTAGAGCTTGGAAGAAGCAACAATAAGGTTGCGAAACGTTGCTTGAAGGACCTACTTAACGTCTTAACTTCAATTATTCCACACCCACGAAAATAAATTTATATATTTAGTAAGGAACACGATAGAATCGACTTAAATACAGCCTATTATTGTTGCTCACTCAATTTTATTGAAGTTGTTGACATAACTATGAATATTGCATATTCCATGTAATTGAAGTTGTCCCATAACTACAATAATTGATAGTTTTATGTGATCACTATTATCAAATGGATTGATTCTTAAGTCTGGTTTTCAGAGCTTCGTAGCGTCGCTGGCGTCAACGTCTCAGCCAATCAGAGTATGTAAACAATATTTCCCCTGATCGGAAAAGATGTTATCCAAATGATGGCCGTTGCGTTGCTGGCACTCTTCTAAATGGGAACGAAGATTGGCGATAACACGTTGACACATAGCTATTGATATTTCTGCCATTTCTGAACTGATGGTTTGATGCAACTGGGCTAGATTAGTCAGATTATTTTGATAAACCTTACTTTTAAGGTATCCCCATGCAAAATAGTCAAACGGGCTGGGATCAAAAAATTTCGCAACATATTGCAATAACGGTCACTATTCAAATCAATTGCTCGGCTTCGTTGATCTTCATCAAAATAAGGACCAATTATGCCTTTAGCAGACATAGCGGCCCAAACCATGACCTTTGGGCTATGCAGGGGTCGTTCATGCTTTCGTCTCAAATTCTCGACTGCCCAGTACCGACAATTCTGCTTATTAACATGACCATTCAGGTGAAATTTTGCTTCGTCACTAAACAGTATGTTGTTAAAGTTATTTGGAACCTTGTATATAGAAAAGAGTGAGGAGTGTCGCCAGCGACGCTACGAAGCTCTGAGAACAAGGCTTTATAGCTTCATTTGTAATCTTCCAGCATTATTGTAGATGCCATAAAGGGGTGTTTTGTTACCTAAGGCTCTTTCCATTTCATTTTTTAGATCTTGAAAGAATTATTAATCGTTGCGCTTTAATCATTATGTATCATTTACCTTTGTTGCTCAAGTATTTTTCACTTATCTCAATTATCACGAATCTGAATTATGACTCAAATATAACGTAAGAGTCCTATCCTTGCTAGACGATCAGATTGAATAGCCGAATCTTTGTATCTGGAGTCATTCTGATTCCAGGATTGTAGTTAGTTTTATTCATAATATTTGTTGTATGTTTTCGGAGATATGATTCTTTCTTTTTAAATTAGGGGCAAGAATTGACCCCCTGGCTCCCTCTGTAAGTGAAGCAAATTTTCAGTAAATGTTGATATTGATACAAACAAGCTATGTACCGAGTATAATTATGATCTGGTACATATTTTCGGAGATTTGATCCTCTGATTCCCTCTGCAAGTAAACCAAATTTTCAGTAAATGTGCATATGGACATAACCAAACTATATTCTGAGTAGATGACGAGATATTGTTGATGATGGAGCTCGTGTTAAATGATATTAGAAAAAGCTAAACGAACAAGAAAAAGTCAACCTGAACCAACAGATATAAATCAGACCATTAAAACCGTAATTCCTTATGTAAAAGGTTTGTCGGAGAAAATGAGAAGAATTGGAAATAGATACAACATAACGACTGCATTCAAAACTCAAGACACTATCAGAGCTAAACTTACAAAAGTTAAGCCTAATAATGAGACACGAAGGACAAAGAACTGCATATATGAATTACCTTGCGAGTGCGGAAGATCTTACATCGGAGAAACTAAACGCCTTCTGAATGTACGAATAAAAGAACATCAGAAGCTTCTACGAGTACTAGACAGCGACAAATCCAGGTTGGTCCAACATGCTGTAGATGAGAATCATCGTATAAAATGGGATGAAGCATCAATAATATCCAAAGAAGAAAAACTTGCAAGAAGAAAAATCAAAGAAGCAGCATTTATGAAAATAACACCTGATTCCATAAGTGCTCCATCTATAGATCTGCCAGAAGTTTGGACGCCGATAGTTCGATCCAACTTAAAAAGATCATCATATCACAGATGAGTATATAACATCGTTCATTTTTCTTTCATGACTTCTGTCAATATTTACTTTTTGAAAATTGACAATTTTCAAAAGGTTTCTTACTTTTCTCCTTGATGAAGATAGAAGATGTCTATCGAAACGTCGGAAAACATTACATCCACAATAGATGATGGTAATAGCCCAAACAATCATTTATATTCTGAGTGCCATTTTGGACCGTTGCATATTTTCGGAGATATAAAATTCATAAGATTAGGGCGCAATAATAGCTCCCTTTATCCTATGGGAAGTCAATGAAATTCTTTATTTTTATTCACTTAGAAATAAGTGTTCTCCTAACCGAGCTCGAAAATGATCTGATGGACGGTACCCAAAATAGTGACTCACTGACTTTTCAATATAATAACTATCCAAAAGTATTCAAATAATTATTCTTCTTTGTTCAATAGAAATTCAACGAATTCTGAACTCTTCATGTGAAATATTCATGTGAATCTGCCTTTTTTCACTTAGCACACATCTCGTGCCGCCCCTAGGCGCCGAACTCTGGTGTTTCAGACAACGGTCTGCCAGGTTCACGGGGGTGCGCAAAAAGGGGTTACTAAATTTGTCCAAACAATTGCAAATTACAGTCATATGGGCAGATTGATAAGCACTCTGTTCAGGTGAAAAAGGTCGCAAAAATACTCACCAGGGATATTTTTTCAAAAACCTCATCTTCAACTATCTCTCTTAGTTCATAGAGGGACTGTAATTGTAAGGCATGATTTTTTTCTGGTCTGAACTGGGCCAACGAAAGTATCTTGATAATTTTGGGTCTTTCCGTTCTCCTTTTTATTCCTCTAAAATATTTGACATCACAAGGGGGGTACACCAAATGCAATGGCGTGTTCCAAAGTACAGTTAAATGTTCTAATGTGAATGTGGAGTTCACTAAGGTAATATCCGAAAACTTTCCTGCATAAGAATACATCTGAAACAAAAGATACTATCACTTTTCACAGGTTACACAGGTAACTTTGAGTTGGAATAAGTGATTTTGAACAGGGTTCTACAATGTAATTTATCTTTGGTCATCATAAATAACGCATTCAGATTTCACAAATTCATTCCGACGAATGAATCATGATTCCATTCATGACCCTTGCAAACATTTTAGGAAGAAATGATCGCTTATCAGCAATTAATTTCACAAAGATTGGAATTCACCACATTTACACTTATTAGCGTGTCTTTCACTACTGCAGTACATTCAACCGTAGATTCTACGATCAGAAGAAACAATTTTCTCAATGAAATGATACAAAGTTTGGCCCTTTTTAAGAGACGGTTGGAATTGCACAAAAAATCAATTTCTACAGTTAGGTAATGTGGGAAGCACAGTGTCGGTTAAATTATAAGCATTTCGTATCGAAAATATATATCTGCACTTATTTAAATTAGCTTCGATAAATAATTTCAACTGTAATTAATGACAGAAATCAGGGAAAAGCCGTCACCTGATAAGATTCAGTAGATGGCAGATGCTAGCACGTTGTTACACCTTTCAAGATACCAATTGACATACTTTCCATCGAGAAACAGCACACTGACATTCTTATTTGGGCAATAACCAACATCTCTTATTGTTCTTCTTCCCAAAGTTTAAACAGACATCTTCCGTCGTAAAAATTAGCTTCTTAAAAGGCTGATAAATTCAGAAAAATTTTCAACTCTCACTGTTTGGATATGATAGATGTTCCGTTCCATTTCATCAGGTGATTTTTCATCCACAGTATGTTGGACCAACTTGCATCTATCGGTTTCTAACAATTTTCTGAATTTTTCTGCCTTTTAAAAGCAAATTTTTACCTTGAAAACGACATAATATGTCTGTTGAAACGTTAATAATTCTACACAAATTCCATCATCAAAAACTTTCCGCCAACAAGCTTCAACGACATAATATGTCTGTTGAAACGTTAATAATTCTACACAAATTCCATCATCAAAAACTTTCCGCCAACAAGCTTCATTTTCATTCATAGTAGCATACGAACGATCATCAGGTAAATTTTTAGGTGAGAGGAAATCACTGAAAGACATTTTTTTATGTTCAAGCAGCCAGCTGACGTATAATCCACCATGTTAAGGTCAGCTGACTTTATTTTCCTTTAAAATAAAGGTTCTTTCAACAATTTTGTTTTTTAAAATAAATGGTCTTTCAACAACAACTTTGTTTTTTGAAACAAAATAAAACAAAAAATGTTGATGACGATGACTCAAATTTTTATTGTATTACAAAAAAAAACATCGGCAATTATGAATGAAAAATGATATCTAGCAAATGTCCACCACGATCACGCTGACAGAAGGAAAGTCTTCCATCGAAGTTTTTAATCACTTTTTGGCAAAATATCGGGTCTATTTCGCATCACAGATTTTGAGTTTTAAGGCTGCAATCGATTCGATTGGCTCCTATAGACTCTATCCTTAAGATAGCCCCACAAAAAATAATCCAATGATGTTAAATCACACGATCTGGCTGGCCATTCAACAGCTGAATTTCGTGAAATTATGCGATCAGCAAATTTGGTTTGCAATTGAGCATGCAAAGGCTTTTCAATAATCGCTCTAGGATTTTCAGACGCCCAAATGAGGCAATTTTGCTTGTTGACGTACCCTGACAAGTGAAAATGGGCTTCGTCTGAAAAAATTATTTTTTCAGAAAAATCAGTGGATTGTTCCAGGATGAATTGAGCGAATGGTCGGTCGGCTTCCATTCCTGCACTTGTTGAATCCTGTAAGGCTTCAAAGCCAAATCCTTCTGCAAAATTCGCCATGTGGTGGTTTGGGATAACCCTAGTTGTTGAGAGAGAACGTCGAGTAATTGACAAATTTGGATCTTCAACACTGTGGCTCACGGCTGCGATGTTTTCAGTTGAACGACCCGGTCGAACACGCGTTGGTGTCGGCACATATTGTACTGAGATCGTCGACTCAAATTTAGCGACCAAATTCTTAACAGCTGTTTATCATGAATTATACGGAATGCAATTGTAAGAAATCCACCATTTTCATAGTTGGTTTCAATAATGTTAAAGCGATTTTCAAGCGAAATTGAATTCATTGCAACAATTGCCAAGGCATCTACTACGAATATATCAAAAACTAACTGTCAATGCTGTCATGTGGTAGGTGTGGCCACAATTGAAAAAACAAAGTTCTTGTTGAAAGACCCTTAATTAGAAGATCTCTCTATAATCTCACAAATTTTCAAATGGGAGTGACTGAAAAAAACTTTTCTTCACATGACTGGGAGGCTGCCCGCCCCGACCACGAAGCTGACGGTCGCTAGTGTTAATAGAGTAAGTACCTAATGCATTTTACGAAGTTTCACTCGAGAGGAAATAACTGACCGACGATTAGTGAGCAATCATAAAAAATACTGGAGAAATTTGACTCTATTTATTTATATAAAATGTATTTTATTGAAATACATTAAGCCCATAAAATATTCAACAAATTTCAAAATTTGACAGAAATCGAGTACCAAAATGGCGGAAGTGATCCCATTTTTATCTAATCATGTCATCTTTTCACTATTCTACCTCGATGGGTTTGTATTATTGTGATTTCTAAAAATTGTGGATTTGAAACAATTTTGTGTGTTGATGTATCATTGCTTTATGATAGGGAAAAACACCATGTTGAATCTGGCGCCCAACAAAAGTTAAGTTCTGTGAAGTTGATTTTTGAAACTCAACCCTCACCGTTACAATATGTGTAGCCGATAGGCAGAAGCGCAACCAAAGGTTACACGCGTCACATGTCAATAAAAACAGCCGCAAAATGGTCAACTTAGGTTTCGAATTGCTACCGTACCCACCGTTTTCTCCAGATTTGGCACCTAGCTCCTCGCAAATCGAAAAGATGCCCCGTGGAAAGAGATTTGGCACAGATGAGAAAGTGATTGCCGAAATTGAAGCATATTTTGAAGGTCCTGATTAATCGTTCTAGACTGGCGATATCGAAAAGCTAGAGAAACGTTGGAATTACTCGTATCACTCACTCTAAAAGAGACTATATTGATGAATGAAAATAAATTATGGATAAAAAATGTTTTTTCCCACCTATTATTATTAACTGATATATTATTAAATGACTAGCCTTCTTTATATAATGAAATACAGATCTATTGGATTCTTCAATATTAATACTTGCAACCTGAGGTTGATGGTCACTCACAAGAGCAATGAACTACTGTGAGTACTGATCTATGTTTCAGAAAAAAAAATCTGATCTATGTTTCAGAAAAAAAAATGAAACCTCTTATTAGATATATTAGTCGCTTTCCAGTCAGGTGAGTGTGACCTTGGAGGTGCTTGACTAAAAAGGGTTAGAGCAGATCGGAGCGGTTAATTTGGTGACTGGAAAGAGACTATAAGCACTCCACTGAAAAAATAACCTGCATTATATTCGAAGGATCGTTGGTCTCCAGAAATTTATCCAATAGAATTAGAGGTAACAGAATATATTGACTGGCAAACATTTCTGCGTAGAGCCACTTTATGTAATTATTCTTTCCATTTATTTGCTTCAATATTTAAAACTATTATCAAATTTTTTACTAGAGATCACAATACATTTATGAGGTTATAGTCGTAAAGATTGAAATTCTGACTTACCAATGAAAATAATTTGTAGTAGAGAAGTTTTCCATAGGTAAGAAATGGACTTCTTGCTATTCGACCTGAATTGTTGTAGAGAGTCTCTCTATTAGATACCCTTCTAGTCATTTGCTTAGTGATGGTAGGATAATGAATGTAACTACCGGTACGACAATCTCCAATATATTTGAATACAATCATTGCGAACGTCAAACCAGTGGTGTCAATCATAATGTCTATGAGAAAAAAAAAAAATATGTAGATAATTTAAAACAAATGTTTATTTTCGGTATGTTTTGAATCCGTACATCCATAAATATTCTAGGTTCATTATGAAGACACATGAGTGACCAAATTTCGATTTATTAGCACCACAAGTAGAAAAGCACTGCCGTGAGATCAGTCTTTGCGCTCTTGTTCTGTAGTATTTTTCCGTACTCTGGAGTAGTGTGGTACTAATGACATCGCGAAATGAATGAACAAATCTTTAAAGAGAATTCATTCTGATCAACTCTCAAAGGTTGAGATCATGGTGTATGTGAATCCACAGGCAAATATTTTTGCTAAGTTACATCAAAGTCAAAGAATTATAAAAAATAAATTGTGACTAGTTTTTTCAATTAAAGTAATAACAATATAAATAATGAATTTATTAAGTCAAATACCCTACAGGTGTTGATCCATTCATAAAAAATCTATAAAATCTGCGCATTTACCAATATATTTTTAGGATAACCATTACTTTTAGTGTTTTTGTGTTGTTATTTATATCCTCATTTTTAACTTGTTGGGTAGAGCATATATTTTTTACTCTATCATATAAACATTTTGCTACTCCCAATTTAGTATTTAGTTGATGGTTGGAATTGAAATTATGATATTGGCCTGTGTTTGTTGTTTTTTTGTATAAACTGGTTCTTGCGATTCCATTTTGTTTATGAACAGTTTATGAAAGTGCCCCTTAAAGGTGATAATAAAGTGATTAGAAGCTTTCTCAAGTGGCTGATACCGGTACCGTAAAAGTTGAACCATAGGAATTCAATGCTTTCGTTCAGACTCATTCCGATTCTTTTTCCGGTGCCGGTAAAAACTTCTAGGGACAAATTCATAGAAATATATATTCAATTAATTATTTGGACAAATTTCATATATATATTAGATAATTAGATTAGATTATTTTATAAGTGTATAAGATTATGTTATAAGTAAGACAAATTAAGGGCATATGAAAGTGGGCGAGTTTTTTTGACACATGCGCATTCCATAGAGAGTCAATTATTTATATCAAAGTATTGAATACAGAATCGATCTCTGTTTTGATGGCGGTAATTTCAAATAATATCATAAAATATAATTCAAGATGGTCAGCACGTTTCAAAACATTGAAACTCAAATTCAAAATGACAATTATTAACAAGCATAGAGCATAATCATAACCTCTATGTTCAGTTTACGGAAAAGTTAACGGCCAGTATGAACGGCTACTGAAATTCTTACGGAATACGGTAACGGCTTACGGAATACGGTACCGGCCAGTATAAACAAGTCCTTATCCTTTATCGGAATTGCCCTAACAAGAAATTCGAAACATTAAAATGTCAATTCTAAGATGAAATATACCGAAATCGCGTGGACTCAATACTATAACAAAGAAATCCAGATATTTAATACGGTTCTGACCAATGAAAAGATTTGTATCCAATCAGGAAACAATAAAATATATTTTTCATGGCTTTGAGGAGCAATACGGTTCACCTAATGCCAACGTTTCGTATAGTATAAACGAGATCCCTGATAGCGTTTTTAGACATGGTTCGTAAACATATTTACGCTCGAGATTTGTATACCGATGACATACGAAGAAACAATGGCAACGTCTTAATATCAGTTTGTTGAGCAAATTGAAAAGGAACCTAACTCATAACATAAAAGTAGTTTCATACAACATTTCAACTTGTAGCACATTATTTTCTAAATTGAAGGACGTCGACCCTATGTTGGATCAGAGCGAATTGGTTTATAAGATCCCTTGCAGTGATTGTTCGAAGAGTTACATTGGCCAAACTAAACAATATCTAAAAAATAGAATAAGTCAGCACAAATATGATTGTCAAGAAAAATATAGATCTAAAGATACTAAAACAGCCCTTGCAACCCATCATTTTGATAATAAACATAAATTTGATTTTCAAGCGGTTTCTATTTTGGACATAGAAAGAAATTATACAAAAAGAACCATCAGTGAGATGATATACATAAAATTAAATGATACCGTCAATTGCCGAACTGACACACAAAATTTGAGCTTGATATATAATAACATATTAGATCTTTTCAAAAACAAATATTCATAACAGCGAATTGAGGAATTCAACTTTTTTAACAACATATTTTAGACTCCACCTGTTGTTGAACAGGTTAAGATAGAAATAAATATTTCAGTTTCGGAACACTCATTGACCGTAGCAAGTTACTGTGATGTTTTGCAATTTGTCTAAAAAACATTCTAGACGGAGTTTTCCAAATTTTCCCCGTAGGTTCCTTTTCAATTTGCTCAACAAACTGATATTAAGATCCTTTGTGTGTAAAACATAAGTTCGACTTTGGTAAGGTTTTTTCTATTTTGAATATATGTTTCTGTCAAATCCAAATAGAAAAAGGAAAAAAAAAATATAACAAATGAATTCGAATGAATGTAATTTTAATATATAGTTTCAATTGTACGATTTTGTTACCGTTTGTTGTATATGTTTATTTTGGAACCATGTCTTAATCCATTATTCAATTTTATATCAGATGTACTTATACCATATTCGATCTCTTTTGTAGCCCTGAAGAAGTAGAAATATATCTACGAAACGTTGGCATTAGTTGAATGTAGTTTTTGACCAATTGCTTTCCTCAAAATTCCATGAAAAATCAACCTAATATGTATCTACAAGGAAATGATCGATCAGAACATAATGTCGCATATAAGTAGACATTTGAACTATTGAGAAGTTTTAATATAAATTTTTCTGTAGTTGACAATACAGAACATAGACAACTTTTGATGTGTCTGACCTAAAACTATATTTTTATTTTAAGATTATAACCTTTATTTCGATTTCATTTCAGAGCAAGTTCTATAAGGGCTCATTTATACTGGTCGGTACCTTATGCCGTAAGCCGTTACCGTATTCCGTAAGAATTTCAGTAGGCGTTTATATCGGCCGTGAACTTAACCGTAAACAGAACATAGAGTTTATAGATTTTGCTCTATGCTTGTTAATAATTGTCATTTTGAATTTGAGTTTCAATTTTTTGAAACGTGCTGACCATATTGAATTATAATTTATAATATTATTTGTAATTACCGCTATTAAAACAGAGATCGATTCTGTATTCAATACTCTGATATAAATAATGCGCATGTGTCAAAAAAACTCGCCCACTATTACATTCCCTTAATTTGTCTTACTTATAAGATAGTCTAATCTAATTATCTAAGCATATATATGTAATTTGTTCAAATAATTTATGAATATATATTTCTATGAATTTGTCCCTAGAAATTGAACATTTTACCGGTACCGGAAAAGGTTACGGAATGAGTATGAACGAAACCATTGAATTCCTATGGTTCAACTCTTACGGTACCGGTTACGGCATAAGGTACCGGCCAGTATAAACGAGCCCTAATAGTGTTTAAGTAAATATTAACCATGTTTTTCATACTTATGATTACCGAAAGTACAATTGAAAGAAGAGTCCGTCTAAATCTAGAGAGGAAAATGGATTTCTTCGAGAAAGAAGTGATTCCTTCAGTTTGAAAGATGAGAGGTTCAAAGAAATATTTCGTTTGTCGAAAAAATTAGTCCATACGTCATTCGATGAGTTGAGACCTCTCATGGATAATACATCTAGGAGCACTAGAATACCATTCCGATTGCGAATATTGATAGCGCTGAGACTTTTTGCCAGTGGCAATTGCCAACGTGGAATTTGACAAAAATATTTGCTTGAAGCTAGTCAACTGCTGGGGATTTGTCTTAATCTTTCTGTCCGATTCCATTCTGAAAACTAAAAAGATATAATTTATAACTATGATTGTTAATAGATTTGTACTGTTGAAGCTTTCATAAATTTTTTTTGTCAAACTCACCTTAGAGCTGGATGTTGAATGATTCAAGATAGAACCAAAACCGATTAAATAACCATACTTTGATAGTAGATTCCTTTGGGCATATTCTTTCCCTTCTTTTTCTTTTCTAACAAAAATTTGCAAGCAATAATTTCATCATTTCCGTAAATGCATTTATTTCGAGTATTTGACCAAGAATTCAAAATAATTAATTTAACAGCTAGAATAGTTCAAGATTTGACACTTGAGGTGGTAAAATTCAACTAAGCGGAATCTTCGCTAGGATACTCGTCGTGAGGACGAAACCTTAAACGCAAAGATATAGAGTGGGAGAATGATCTTCGAGATGCGCGAAGTGGCTAATTTTTCGTCCGCCATTTTTATACTTTCAGTTCATTGGCGTAGAAAACAGTGTATCTGAGGGATAGTTTGTATAAAATGAAAATTAAATGTACAGAGCATATAAATTTCCTAGATAAATCTATAGCTTCAGAATCTACACTCAGAATATCAGTCCAAACTGCCCTCATATCAACTGATTTTGGGAAACTAAAAAAAATCATATTACTTTGGAAAGTAAATAACACGCCACTGAGCAGATAAACAATGCCATGCGGTATGATCAGTCGGATAATTTCAATAAAAACTTGCGTATAAAATGATATATCCTCGACCTTCTTTGTTTTATAGTTTTTAAACGTTTCAACAATACAAGACATGTTCAAAGTATCAAAGTATCTATCAGCACAATGTAAAATTCGAGCAATTTCTAACTCATCTGGGAAGTAAGTCAACCTAGAACAGCTGACTACGAAAGTATAAAAATGGTCGAAATTTGACATAAGAATTTAGCCACCAATTTTGGATGCGCAGTGGTCGAAGCGTATTCTCCCCACTCTATATCTCTGCTTAAACGTTGTCGTTGTCGTCATGAGTTCGTTTTGTGCTTCGGCAAACGCGACTATTCCCGAATCCTCTTACAGAATACCATATCGAATAAAATCATCGTTGATTTGAAAGTTTCAAAAAATTTGTGAAAAGTCTCCTTGTGGAAAGCGCCGTTTGTTCTATAGATGAATTTCTGACCCACCAGTTCAAGTTCCTCAAAAATTATATATTTTTCGATTTATATGAAAGATTTATTTACGTATGATTATGTTGTTATCATGCCTATACAACTTAGATGTCATCATATTAAATGAAGTTTTGTTGACTCACTCTGTCATTTTGAGGGAAATAAAAGAGAATAGCTTTGTGGAAGCTCGGGGATAAATTCCGAACATTTGTAACATTTATTTCAATATTAAACGATTATTGTGTTCTTCTATTAGGTTTTATAGAGTTGTTTTTGTTTGAGAACTGACCTAGCAAAAATGGTGAATGTGCCGAAAATTACAATTATTATTTTTAAGGGTTGAATTTACTCAAGAGGACGAAGAATTGTTCAAAGATTTTTTTCAGTGAGGAATTATTCAGAGTAAAAGAAATATAACAGTACAATTTTAAAAAAATTGAGGGTAGTCTTTACAAGGATGACAATTAAAAACAAAATTTTAACGACGCATTTTCGTAGAGTTTTTGATATCAATTAAAGTACTTTTTGTCTGATCTTTCTTCCTTGCCAGAGAGACTGAATATTGACTGTTTGCAACATTTTGGGACACCCCTCATATATCAATATGATAAATTTGGGTGTCGGAGGGCATCCGCTAAAAAGATCAGATCTTATCGCAGCAGAACACCCTGAAGTACATCCGGGTATATTGACTCCGCCGAATCTTTTGTCTCCACCTCAAACTGCTCCTATTAATATGACTACATTAATTTCAGGACTGTATCTCTTATTCCATATTCAAACAGTTTATCAAATTAAGATTTTGTGGATTACTGTATCCAAAGCTTTACTAATTACACAGTAAGGGTATATTTGGCAATATTGATGTTATCAATAATATCCGTGAATTTCCCCAGACCCAATTTTGAGAATTAGAAATTATTGGAGATGGCTTCAGGAAAATCAATTGTTCTTTTGTATTGTAACAAAACCGAATATGAACCGTCTAATGACTATTACGTCAACAGAGGAGTTCCGCTTAATGCGCCGACGAAGGGATTAAGATCGCGATAAAGGGACCGCTCGCCATAAAGCTGTCACATAAAAACGTTTAATGATGGCATATTTATGGGGCATAAAGAGGCCGCTACGATTGTTCTGGAATATGATGCATCTTTCTGGTAACTTCTAGAGAAAAACAGCGCCGGATATAAATGACTGAAGCCGATTCATGGATTCATTCATGAATAGAACTTGCCGACGAATAAACAGGTGTTCCTAGTGAAATTCTGTAAATAAATTGTGTATATAAATTATTGATTATTGTTAGTTAAGTGTGAATATAAATTAGTTTAAAGAAGACTTGTAGTGTTTTTCTAATTCGCTGAGGAAAAACGTAACAATTGGTGTCAGAAGTGGGATTACCAAGAAGAGTGGAAACTACTCCGAAATTAGTTTGGAAAATCCTGAATGCCGGTAACGAGATCTCAAACTGAGAAAATGGAACAGGCCAGTATGGACTTTTTCAAGAAAGCTTTTGAAGAACTGACAAATAAAATGGATACCATGGAAAATAAAATGGAGGAAAATTCGAAGGACATGAAAGATAAAATGGAGGAAAATTCGAAGGACATGAAAGATAAAATGGACGACAACAGTAAGTCTCTAGAAAATAGTTTTAGAGGTAAATTAGAATCTATAGAGAATAAAGTCGAGGATAGTCTGAAAACGATGACCGATAATTGCTCGAAGTTAGAGAATAAGATTGGAAATATTGAAGACCGGTTAGAAAACCTGGAGATTTTGAAGGAGGAAATAGAAGACGATATACAAGGGAAATTGGAAGAGCATACCGAAAGCATGTTGAAAATTATGGAAGATCGATTTAACAAAATAAGCAGACAAGTAGATGAGAAGGTCAATAAAGATAGTATTCCAGTGAAATACGAAAATAGTGGAGAAGCAGGCCGAGCAAGGGTCAAACCGCCAACTTTCGATGGTAAAACGGCCTGGTGCACATACCAGAGACAATTTGAAGCTGCAGCTAACGCGAATGGATGGAATAATGAGGAAAAAGCGATGGCCTTGATTGTTGCATTGAGAGGCGAGGCCTTAAATATTTTACAGATTATTCCAACCAGTCAGCAAAATGATTACGGGGCGCTGATAAGTAAATTACAGATGAGATATGGCGACGGACATTTACAGCAAGTATATCACGCCCAGATAAAGAGCCGTATCCAGAAAAATTCAGAGACCCTACAAGAATTTGAAGCTGACATCGCACGGTTGGTAAGGCTGGCGTATCCAACTGCACCGGACAGTTTCCTAGAACAGCTTGCAGTGCAGACGTTCGTAGACGGACTGAGAGATAGTGAGACCCAGCAAACCTTGCGGTTGGCCCGACCTAAGACCCTGGACGATGCTCTAGCCCATGCATTAGAGTTCGAAGCAGCCAAGCAGGCTTCACATAGGGGTCAGATAAAAATCAGGCGTACCATGGATGATTCCGAGGACAGCACCGAAAATATAGAGGATATAATACGCCGAGTTCTCCAACAACAACAACATAGAGGACCTAGATGTGGGAAGTGTGGTGAAGTCAAAAAAACAGGAATAGGGAAACTAAAACGGGTTGGTGAAAGAGGGCATAAGCCGACCCGCCTAAACAATGCCCCAGAAGTTATCATCCAGACCATCTTGGACTCCAGCAGTATATATGTCGACGGTAAGATCTATGGGCGGTCGGCTAAAATGTTGGTCGACACAGATGCAACCCGTACTATTGCAAGACCCGATATAGTGAGAGGCAAGACATTACCGACTATGACACGATTACGCACCGACACTGGGGAGAGTGTACCAACGCACGGAAGTAAGAAGACCAGAATACTAACTGGTGTTACGTCATTCGAGCACGAGGTACTGGTGGCAGATATCACGGAGGAAATCATCCTAGGAATGGATGTGACTAAGGGACAGGGTTTCGAGATGGATATGAGGAACGACATCCTGAGAATTGGAAAACTAGAAATTCCATTCCTAGGAAAGGAAGACGCTGTGAGTAGAGTCTTACTCGCGGAAGATATCACCGTGCCTGGCCTGGCGGAAACCTTGGTGAGCGGGTATTTAGACAAGAATCTTCGCAGTGGTCACGTTAGACTCATCGAGCCAGCCACCGGTAGCCCAGCCAAAGGAATACTCACCGGGAAGACGTTGGTGAGGGAGAAACAGGAAGTACCCGTGAGGATACTGAACACGAACATGTATCCAGTAAATCTGAAGAAAGACACTGTAATAGGAGAATGCTGCTCAGTATCGTATGTGACAAGCGGTAGTCAAGACGAACAGAAGAGCATTCCCAAGAAGAATAAGGTGCCACACAAATTGGTCGAAATGCTGACATCCTCCTGCAACAACCTAGAACCAGAATACCTCAAGGAAGTAAGAAAATTGATCACCGAATATAGTGATGTATTTGCCATGGATGATGACCAGCTGGGAAGAACTAATGTCGTGAAGCACCCAATCAATACCGGAAATTCAGGACCTATTCGCCAACATCCGCGAAGACTTCCCATTGCCAAGAGAGATGAGGCTGAGAGAATCATCAAGGACATGCATGATCAAGGCATAATAGAACCCTCGGACAGTCCTTGGTCATCACCTGTAGTTCTGGTCAGAAAGAAAGATGGCAGCACTAGATTCTGTGTTGACTACCGTCGCCTGAACAAAGTCACGAAAAAAGATTGCTATCCTATTCCAAAAATTGACGATACCCTAGATACACTCTCAGGCTCGAAATGGTTCTCCACCATCGATCTGAAGAGTGGTTACTGGCAGGTTGAATTGGATCCCAAGGACAAAGAGAAGACTGCTTTCACTATTGGGACCGGATTATGGCAGTTCAATGTGATGCCATTCGGCCTTTGCAACGCACCTGCAACTTTCGAGCGTCTGAATACAAGATGTATTGCAGAAGTTACATGATGGGACCTCCGGCGGCCATTTCGGCATCAAGAAGACCCGAGAAAAGGTTCGAGAGCGTTTCTACTGGGTTAATTGCAAGGAGGACGTCAAGGACTGGTGCAGAAAATGCGGACTGTGTGCTTTGGTGAATGGCCCAAGAGGAAGTCGTAGAGCCCCTATGAAACAGTATAACGTTGGTAGCCCAATGGAACGCGTAGCAATAGATATAGCTGGTCCATTTCCAGAAACTGACGATGGAAACAAGTACATCCTTGTTGCTATGGACTACTTCTCCAAATGGGTGGAGGCTTACGCCATTCCGAATCAAGAAGCCGCAACATATCACGTTTCAACTGAGATAATTACTAGAAAATTTATTTAGTATTTAGGAAGGCCGCTAGCTCTACTATATTTTCTTTATTTGGGGGCGCCACGTGATTTATAAAAAAAACTTCCTAAAACTAGATGGACACTCCAGAAAAAGTGAAAGAAAATCACGGAAAACCACGAGAGTAGGCAGGGTGAAATACTTTTTTATATATTTTCTTTATTTGGTCATTTATAAAACAAATGATAATTCGCCTTGGCCGCATTAGAAGGAGTTCTAAGATTTTGGAAGTGGGAATTTCTCCCAGACCAGACAGTAGAAACAAAAAAAGAAAACGTTTTCTACATTGGAGGCATGTTCGATCTGGTCTGGACTGCTCTGAGGGGTCGGGTTGGCTGGCCAGACCAAATTTCCAATTTAGGACTTACGCGGCGGCTAGCTCTACGTTCGGTGAAGGTACGTTATATTTTATTTGTATGATGCCACCTTCATCCCTCTCAAAAAAATTTTAAACCGGCGTCAAACACTAAATGGTTAAATTTCCTCTGAAAATCATCATCATAGCTAATTTTCTATATCATCCAACAAAACAATTATAATCATCAAAATCTAGAGAAATGTTAACTCAAATTCGTAAGAGATCTTATAAATACGTAAGATTGAAAATAGAAGGAATTTTCCTATATAAAATACATCAAATTAAAGGAGCCTTTTATAACGTTATAAATGGTTTACAACATTCATAAAATATAATGGGGGATGTTCAACAAAATTTACCATATACGTTATTACTTTTTCAACTATATAGATATAACGAAATAACACTTATCGAACAAATTGTGTTCAATTACTTAAAATTAAGAATAGATTTGATTAATTGTGGATGGTAATTTTTCGAATTAGCAATAAAATTAAGGAATAGATTTGATTAAAACTAATTCAGATGGATGGTAATTTTTCGATACAATTATTATGGAAGGGCAGTGAGCAGCATCAAAATTTCAGTCATTAAAAACAATAAATGTGTAGATCTGACCTGAATGTTTCGAAGGTAGATAATTTCAAACAGGACGACCATCAACTTGGATGTTGCCAAAATCACGAACTCCAGTACAACGCAAAAGGAAAGAATAAGGTTTTATTCTTAATCCTCAGGAACAGCTCTCGGAACGGTAGTAAAAAGAAAGAAGAAGAAGAAGGCCTTCTGCAAATAAGTAAAACGCAATGTGTGAGACATAAGAAAGCTTCAAATTGTAAATAAAATTGGCACAAATAATAATTGATAACTGAAGTGTTTAAACTTACATGATGAAATGCAGGCCTAATGTATGGTTTTCCACTAAGTATGGTTTCGATCCGACAGAATGTCGATAAAATTACAGGCAGGTACGGTAATAAAACACTGTAATTTCCTTTTTCCAAAACTTAGATGATATCAACTTTGAAAACTTGATCCGTTAAAACGAAGATTCAAAAGATAAGGTACAGATATATCTCTTTCAAAGTTGGAAAACAATTTCTGAATGATACACGAAAGAATAACATTCCGATGCCCCACACATATGTTAGCCTATCGCAGGCGCGAAAGAAAAAAAGTTAAATAACCGAACTAAAACCGCTATAATATTTCGCTTCTCGAGTCAGATGAAAAATATCCAGTGGCATCGCATTGAAACTGAACCGGTCCTCCTATTCACGAGTTAGAACCGTGACAAACAGTTGCTGATGTATTGGTCAAGGAGATGTTCTGCAGATTCGGCATGCCTATGGAGCTTCAATCGGATCAGAGACGAAACTTCGAGTCCAGCTTGTTCCAGACCCTATGCGAGTTACTAGGTAATAAACGTAACAGTATATATTTTACTCAGATTGCTCATCAGAGATGTTGAATTGTACTTGCTATCATTTTACCCAAATGTCTGTTACTTTTGGATGTCGAGTTGAAAATGTTTTCAATCAATTATATTTCTTCTTTCCTCACTAGAGTTTTATATAATACTTCTTAATCAAGAAAACGATAATATTTTTTTTTCAAAATTAGAATTGATGGTCCAGAATTATATTTTTCAAAAAAATATAAGAGTGGTATTATGATTAAGAACAGGAATTGATGCTAGTTCAGTTGGTCGACGTTTCAGAAATATATTTTTCCATAATCAGGGCTCTACAAAGCATATATAGCATAAAATACATATAAATATTTTTACATATAAATATATAAAATAAGTATTAGTAATAATAAGTTAAATTATGAATAATACATGTATTTACTGTACGTGGATTTTTTTCTTTGGAGACATTTGAAGGCATTGGTGTATAGCACTCCAATTCAATCTGTAGAACAGTTGAAAAATAGAATAACAACTGCCTGCGAAGAGATTCGAAATACTCCTGGAATTCTTCAAGGAGTACGTGAATAGATGAGAAGGCGGGCTGAGGCATGCATACTTGCTGGTGATGGTTTTTTTAAACAAATGATAATTCGCCTTGGCCGCATTGAAGGAGTTCTAAGGCCAGTCCTACATTGGAAGCGGAATTTCTCCAGACCAGACAGTCTGGCGGGTCTGGCTGGGTCTGGAGGAAACAAAAACAAAGAAAACGTACTTTCCTCCTACATTGGAGGCAGTGTTCGATCTGGTCTGGACTGCTCTGAAGAGAATCAAATCGCACATGTTGCATATCATAGGTCCAATGTCATTAATAAGATAAGGTTGATCCTACTTATAGGCATCTGGATACTTCTGTCATTGTTTGCATGTGTAGAATACCCATGATCCATAAATCCTTATTCTGTTCCGTGGCGTTTATTTAAAATAAAACAAGGACAGTGACATAATATTACTAATCATTAGTCAAGAATAAGCAGCCAGATAATGGACATTGCCTAGATAATTTTCCCAACAATTTTTCATTATCAAAAATATCATGTTTCCAAAGAAAAGAACTCAAAAAATCTTCTATATTAAAATGGTGAGTAATTATTTCAAACAAAAATAGAAAAATGATATTCTAAAATAAGGTGTCAAATTCAGCATCTGGTTCTTATTTACATCAGAAATAAAGGCGAAGTCTCTCCAACTAGAAATATGCACCAATAGCAAAGCAACAATATGTGTCAATTAATAGATCTTCTTTTAACTTCATAGTGGAAAAATGTTAAAACTTTGGTTTCAAGGGGTATATTCCTGGAATGGTTGAAAAGTTATCATGAGAAAAGACCATCTAATGTCAAAGTCGGAGATACTCTGTCTTCCGAGTGCACTTTGAAATTGGGAATACCGCAGGGATCTGTTCTAGGACCCCTGCTTTTCCTCATTTTCATTAACGACCTTTCCCAAAGTTTACGACATGAGTTATTACAGTTTTGTTTACGGAACTGTTTTTCATCCTGTTCAAAGATGTGCTCTATAGTTCTGTTTGCTGATGATACGACATTTCCTGTAAGGGGTTCCTCTTTTGAAGAGCTCTAGATATTGGGCCATTTTTTATTCGATTTTTTTGTGAAATAGTGCCGAAAAAATAATCTCGTGATTAAAATCGTCAAAACCGAAATTGTTTATTTTTCTATTGGTATATGTAGTAGGAAACTTGTTCTTCGCCACCAAGATGCAGTAACCACATCCAAAATAATGTGAAGTTTCTTGGAATTTATTTGGACAAAAATCTGAGATGGTTCAGTCAAATTGATTCAGTTTGTAGTAAGTTGAGTCGTATTTTTTTTTTTGCTATAAATAGAGTAAAATACTTACTGCCTCTGCCGTCATTGATCAATATTAATTACAGCTTGGTTATAGTCATTTATGTTACAACGTCCTTTTTGGGGAAATTCTTCAGAAACCGATAGAGTTTTTATCATCCAAAAACGCTTTCTGCACATGATTTTTAGTATAAGTCCAAGGTCTTCCTGTAGACCAGTTTTCATAAAAAATGGTATTCTCATGTTATCTAATATTTTCATTCTGAGAACTTTGTTATATATATATATAAAGAGAATAGCCTCCCAAAATTATCTAGTTTTCATAATTACCATACAAGAAGTGAAGATGTCCTGTCTATACCTAAGCATAGATTCAGAAAATTTGAAATGTCGTCCATGTACCAGGGCATAACATTATTTAATTATTTACCTACCCGTATTTGATCTCTCAATATCAGAGAATTTAAGGGTAGTGTGAAAATTTTGTTGTTTAAGAAATGCTATTATTCTGTTAATGAACTTTTGAGTGATGGTTTTAATGATACTATGTAGTAACAAATATTCTTCCTGACCTGTCTCATACATTTTCTATGTCTTGTGGGACTAATAAATGAATTATTTCAATTATTTATTCATTTAATAGATATGCTGAGTACCACCACAATATTAGATACCATAGACATTATACAGGGTGTTCCTAAATTGAACATACAAACGAAAAGGGAGATTGCTTAAGTGAGTTTAAGAAAAAAAAGTCCCATAAACATGGGGTCGCAATCGTTTCGTTTTCGAGATACAGAGTGTTGAAGTTTGAATTTTTTTCAAGTTTTTTTCTCATAGTATCTACACTGCACAATATATTCAACTGAAATTTGGCGTAGATATTACATTTGAGACTTATCACCACTTGACATGGCAATTTCGATAGAAGATTTACAGGGTGATATTTTTTCTGGAACACTGCCACCTGTTCTTCTGCAGAACTTGGTGAGCAACTGTTAATTTGAAAAAATGTAAAAAGAAGCTTTGTTCTTTTACTAAACTTTTCGGTCTCCTGTAGTTTTTGGCGTATCTACCTACGATTTCGAGAAAAAAAATTTTGAACGATTCTCTCGTAATCCTCGTGGAAATCCAAATTATGATGGGAAGGCCACTGTGTAAGCTGTGGTGAATGAATTCAGTGTCAGTTTTTATGGAAATTTTCCTGATCTGTATCGATGATTCATAAAGATTCGATAAACTCGTATAATCAACACAAAAATTAATTACAACAAGAAATGTAAAACTGAAAAAAAAAATCATAACAAGAAAACTCAGTAACTGCAAAGGACTGAACTACAGCAACTGTTGAAAATGTCCTCCCCCAACTCTTATACAAGCTTCTGTTCTTCGTCTCATAGACGATCGAACTTTTCAAACACTCCTAGAGATTCCTAACTGTATCAAATGCGCCTATTATACGATTTCTCAGTTCTTCTACGGTATTCACGGGTGTCGAGTATACTAGAGATTTCAGGTGGCCCCATAAAAAGAAATCTAAACTATTTAAGTCTGGAGATCTGGCGGACCATGACTGAGAACCCTCCCGTCCAATCCACCTGTTTTCATAATTTTCGTCCAAATACTCCCTTGCCAAAACTGAAAAATGAGCAGGAGCACCGTCATGCATGATCCACATCTCTCGTCGTAGCATAAGAGGTATATCTTCCAAATCGTTTTCTAAAAAAGTCTGTATGATTAACCTGTTAGTCGACCTGGCAAGAAGAAAGGACCAATCAAATCATCAGCAATATTAGCACCCCACACATTTAGTGAAAATTGCTCTTGAAAATGAGTTTCTACATATCCATGCGGATTCTCCTCAGCCCATACGTAATCATTATAAAAATTGATAATTAAAGTCCTTGAGAAGCAGGCTTCATCAGTGAATAGAATTTGGCAATCAAAATAAGGATTCATCAATAGTCTACTGAGGTACCACTGACAAAATCTAATCCTCGGATGAAAATCTCAAGGCAGAAGAGCTTGCACCCTCTGAATGTGATAAGGATATAGCAGAGAAACAACTTGATGACTTGCATTCAAAAGTACACTCATTTTTCTTGTACTGGTTCTTAGATGTTGTTCTATTTCGTTCATAAGTGCCTCTTCGAGTTGTGGTGTTCTCACACTGCATGGTCTCCCAGCATTAATTCTTTTCGTGGAAAAAGATCTAGCTTCTGAAATTTTTTACATTTTTTAAAATTAACAGTTGCTCACCAAAAAAAGTTCTGCAGAGAACAGGTGGCAGTGTTCCAGAAAAAATATCACTCTGTAGATCTTCTATCGAAATTGCCATATCACTTGGTGAGAAGTCTCAAATGTAATATCTATGCCAAATTTCAGTTGAATATCTTGTAAAGTGTAGATACTATGAGAAAAAAACTTGAAAAAAATTCAAACTCTAACACTCTGTATCTCGAAAACGAAACGTTTACGACCCCATGTTTATGGAACACTTGAGGAATCTCCCCTTTTAGTTTGTACGTTCAATTTAGGAACACCCTGTATACTATGGACCGATAATGAGACAGAGAGGTCCTGAATACAAGAATGATGGAACCTCATAGGCAACCTGTCAACCCTAATTTACGACAATTTCTTTTGTTTATATCTATCTGAAATCTCATCAATCACGATTGTGACAGGTTGCCCTTATCTTTTATATCTGATCGTACCGATAACACGCAAGATCGTCTCCCTCTAGTGTCTACCAGGTAGAAATCTTAACAAAAGCTAGAAGACACTTAGTCCATAGTGTATAACGTCTATGTTAGATACTCATTGATATTGGTTAGGTACAAAAAGTTTATATGTGTTTTAGAACACAATATATGGAACATGTCTCTCCCAAATACATTTTATAGGGATATAAAAGTTTTCAAGTATTGAAATAAAAAATATTTGTTGGTACAATCAATCTTTTGTCTTAGTTATTTCATGTCAACAAGTACCTAGAAGTTTTCAACCTAGAAGTAGTTTCAATAAGACCAAATTCTCACATGGATAGTCATTTTCTAGTGATTATTTCAATCCTAAGAAATGGATGACCACCTACTTCTTTGTGAGATGAAGAGTAAACATCACAACTCTCAAACTGAAATGTCAGCCAAAAATAATACCTTACCTGGGTTGAGGAGCTGCAAGGCTTCAAAACCTAACAGCATAGACCCTATTGCTTGACCCAAGAGTGTGAAGCATGGATATTTTGATGCCTCAATATATCTTCTTTTAGTCAAATATATGAATTTTATATTTTTCTGAATTTCAATATTCATTGTGTTTTTCACTTTCTTTAAGATCTCATCTGCCGTCACATCAATATCACCAGTATAAATGTAAAATTCAGCTTCAGGATACCTACAAAAACATTTAAATGGAAGGTAATAGTATATATATTCTTTTGAATTTTCGGCTGACTAAGTAGATACAAAACATTTCAACTGTGAATTCACATGAATCCCATAAGAAGAAAATTAAGAACATTGCAGTTCTAATAAAGAAACATTTATGTAGCTTTCAGATGAGGAATATTTAGTTCAGGTATATATCGTACCTTCTCTGCAATGCTTCTACTGCTACCCAGAGCACCCTTTCTCCTCCTCCCCCAGCGTTACAATATGGATGAAAGAAACCAACTTTCATATTGCTGGTATTTGTACATTTATTTTCATGAATTTTTTGTTTATTATAGTATATTATAGCTATGAGAATTGCTGACATCACGAGCAAAATAATGGAACATACTAAAGTCAATGTCTCTAAGTGTAATAAAAAAGGATACCTGAAATCAGAAAATGGTCAAATTGCTCTTGCAAAGATTTAGGAAACTCACAAATAATCTTTTACAAATCCAGCCATTTTTATTAGATATATTCACAGTTTCATTAACAAATCATTATAATAGACCAAAGATTCACTCTATAATGTTAAATTCATAATTTTTGTAAAAATGGTTCATCCAAAGGAATGGAATGGGTACGTATCCACAATTATCCACTATATTTGAATTATTGAGGTTAGATTTATTTAACTGTGTGAAAACCGCTGCCAGCCGCCAGTTGCCAAAAACCCGAAGATGCCCGAGGCGCCGGCTGCTAGCTGGATCAGTGGCGGGTACAATATTCCTCCATTTCATTATTCTCTTCACTGAAAGCGAACATTGCTAGCTGCTAGAAATCCCAGCTACTTCCGTTTTTCATCTTCTTATCATCGCGGTGGAGGGTATTTTCACGTTTTCATTATTTATTGCACTGAATGAGATTGTTTGATGGGAATATGGAGGTTTTGGTAAAAGAATATGGAAAAATTGTTTCCACATATACGGACAATGATCGTCAAAATAAAACTACTGGTTTAATGTTCCTCTACAAGTCTTCCAGTTACCCTGAAAAAATAAATCGGGTACTAACTTGCTTTCGGGGTGAAAACTACCCCAAACTGAAAAAAATACTAAACTAATTAATTTTCGCATATTCAGCAAATGACTGTCAAAATGAAACAAGTGGTTTTATATTCCCCTAGTTGTCTTCAAACTACCGTGAAAAAATAAATCGGGTACTAGCCTGCTATCGGGGTGAAAACTACCCTAATTATGTATTTTTTATCAGTTTGGGGTAGTTTTCATTGGTAGAGACTACCAGAAAGTCTTTCTCATTGTCACTGCAAAAGTATTGAAATAATTGTTTTTTTTTTTCATGTTGGGCAGTGAAGCTTTAGACTTTCAGAAAGTATTTTTTCCGAACGGCTGCAACTAGAAGAAAGTGTCAGAAACACTCGATTTTTTTTCCATTTTGGCAAAAGTAGAATTTTTCCTTATCAAAATGTAGTCAGTATTTCATGTGGAAGGTAGAGCTTGAGACTATTAGAAAGTATTTTTCATTTTTTCGGAACAGCCCACACTTAGTCGTTATGCAAATCTTCAGAATTCCTTTGTCAGAGAGCTTCAAGTCCTAAGTTACTAGAATATTTCTGACTTCTGGCTATTTATAAAATTTGGCAATACCGCAAAGTACAGCGTTGCCAGGTCAAAATATTTACCATTCCCAGATTACCTATTATTAAAATCCCTATAAACATCCTAAACTCTAATTTCTAGGAAATGCATATACCTTATGTTTGGGTACATTACATTCATATGTCATATATCATGTATATTATATTTTTGTAGCATATTGAATCAAAATGATAGAAACTGTGGAAATAATTATTTTTCTTACAGGAGCGGGGAGAGATACCTAATTTTCATAACTTAAATGCCGTTATCTAGCTCCCAGCCGAAGCGGACTTCAGGTTAGCAGTTGAGATCAGAAAAACACTTTCGGCACAAGTTTTGGGACAATCTTTTTGAGCGCTTGTTACCAGTAGAATAGCTATCATTTTTTCAAATGTTATGATTTTATAAAATGGTCTTAATCGGTTAGGTTCGCCTTCCTGATGAAAAATTCGTGGTCAAACTATACTATGTATGATCTTATACATTCGAAACTATGTTATATGTATGCGACCAGCCTTATACGATATTTGATTCTGATATCTCAAAGACATTGCGCAGACAGGTCGCTTCATTCAAATGTAGAAAGCAGATTTGAAATTAAAAAATCAGTACATCATGTCGTCGGATGAGGATGCAGCAGTATTTAAATTCCACATTGAATGTTGGCTTGTCTTCCATACTCGTATTGCTGTAGTGGTTGGCGACAAATGTCGCTTGAAATTGGATCAAGCAACGTCGTGAAAAATCATTGACCACAAGTTTACTCTTGTCTGCAGGACGTCTCTTTGATGTATGAATCGTCATAATAATCCCTGTAATGAAGCGACACATGTGCCACATGTCTTTGACATATCGAAAACAAATATCGTTTAAGTATGCGACGGATTTGAGAAAAACGGTTTTTTTGTTGGATTTTCGGATGTCTTTGAAGTCGAGTATTGGAAAAATGCAGCGTTCGCCCAAGGGTGTCTTAACTTGAAATCTTGAAGTGGCATCTGTTGAAAATGATTATGGTCTTCTTGTTAATGAGGGTAGCATGGATAAGCGACTGATGCTTTCGGTTTGTCGGATAGGTCTTTCAAACTTTTTCGACAATAAAAATGCTGCATCTTAAATATATTTCTTCAGAATATTTTAGGACATCCTGTTCCGTTAGATTTGTTGGAAAGAATTTCATTACGTTTGAAATTATAATGGCCCTCTCGATTTTTCTCCTCATAAAATTATAGAATTTCATTCTGTAGGAATCATTTAATTTCTTGATATTGTTTTGTGGGAATTATCTCAATTCCCAAGTTTTTGAATTAAAGTTTTATTTTTCATGAACTTCCACTTATGGAATAATACTCTTTGTATCATTAATTTAGGAAAATATGAAAAACACTCAACTCTTCAATTGAGATGTGCGTTACTTACTGATAAACTTAAATGTACAGGGTGTATCCCCATCCAGAAGTCCAGCATCAATTGCACCGACCCGAAAAACTATCGCCCAGTTTCACTAACCAATACAATGTGCAAAATGATGGAGAAAATTATAAATAGAAGACTCTGTTACTTCTTAGAAAAGAAAAAACTCATTATCAATCAGCAAAGTGGCTTCCGAAAGCATCGATCAACCCTGGATAATCTCGTTGAATTACACACTGAAATACTGGATGCTTTCGCTAAAAAGCAAGAGGTTATTGCTGTATTCTTCGATATTGTCAAAGCATTTGATACCACATGGCGATACCGTATCCTGAAGATACTGATGAGTTGGAATTTGGATGGTAATATATTGCATTTCATAAAAAATTTCATTAGTGACCGGATTTTTTGTGTAAAGATTGGAAACACCTGGTCTACTTATCACAATCTGCAAAATGGCGTACCACAGGGGTCAGTCGCTAGTATAACTCTTTTTCTGATAGTAATAAACGACGTAATGCATCGAATTAAAGCACCTATAATAACTACAATATATGCAGATGATCTCCTAAAAATGTGCCGAGGTCGAAATTCAAACACTACCACAAGGCTTCTTCAAGCGTCTATAAAAGAATTAGAGAAATGGTCAAATATTTCTGGCTTCACATTCTCACTAACTAAGGCAAAGGTAATGAAATTTACAAAAAAACATCGGAAACCATGTATTATATATGTGTTATGTAGTTCTATGAATGTTATGTTATGTACAGATCAAATTTTTGTTCAAATTTCTTTCAATTATCTGCTATGTTTCCTCCAACATTCAATGGTTCCGGCGGTTTGAACATTGATAACGAATCCATGGTTCAATCTTTATACAGCTTATCAATCCGGGGTTCAATTTCGCCTACCTGACACCATGTATTATTAAGACTCTTGATGGAGTTCCAGAATACTTTATTTCCAAGTTTCAACATTCAAAGTAACATTAACTTTACCGGTGGCACGCTATCAAATCTTAACCTGATAATCATTGACGTGACAATGCGGTGCCTCATGTGCAAGGGTCAGACGTATACCACGGTCACTTCTTGAACGTGTAAAAATAAAATTAGCAGAGTTAGAAAAACAGGGAATAATTAGAAAAGTAGATAAACCAACTGAGTGGTTGAATCCTGTAGTTATTGTTGAGAAAAAAATGGGGACTTGAGGTTATGTTTGGACCCAAAGTATCTTAATGAAAATATACAGCGGGAACAGTTTTTAATCCCGACTGCAGATGAAATTGCTAGTAAATTAAGCAATAAAGCATTTTTTACAGTACTCGATATGAAGGATGGGTATTTTCAAGTGAAAATTGATGATTTGTCAGCTGATTACTGCACATTTGGCACCCCATTTGGTCGTTATCAATTTTGTCGATTACCTTTTGGAATAAGTTCAGCTCCGGAAGTTTTTCAGAGAAAGAACTTCGAACTTTTTGGAGATATTGAAGGAGTGCAAATTTATTTTGATGATTTAATTATCGCTGGTGTGTCCGAGTCAGAACATGACAGATGTTTAAAAGAAGTCTTAGATCGCGCTGTTAGGTATAATGTAAAATTCAATAAGTCTAAGATTCAGTTCAAATCAAATGAAGTCAAATTTCTTGGTCAAATATTTTCTAAAGATGGGGTAAAACCGTGTCAATCATACATTAAAGCTATTGTTGATATGACTGTACCAAGGAATAGAGCAGATCTTTTGAGATTACTGGGTATGGCAAAGTTCCTGGGCAGGTTCGTTCCAAATTTATCAAAAGTGACTGCTCCACTTCGCAATTTAACAAGAGAAAATGTTGAGTGGAACTGGTCTAACGAACAGGATGAGTCGTTAACTAGATTAAAGCATTTATTGACCACAGCTCCTGTTCTTAAGTTTTTTGATCCGTCATTACCTATAGAGATTGAGACTGATGCGTCAAAGGATGGTATTGGATCCTGCTTGCTCCAGGATGGTCATCCAATTGCGTTTGCCTCAAGGAGCATGACAAAAAGTGAGAGTTCATATGCTCAAATTGAAAAAGAGCTGTTAGCAATTTTGTTTAGTTGTCAAAAATTTCATTACTTCATTTATGGTGTAAAAAATATTAGAGTGAACTCGGATCACAGACCATTAGAAGCAATTTTTAAGAAATGTTTATCCTCTGTTACACCGAGGCTCCAACGAATGTTATTGCAATTACTCAAAAATTTAAATGTACTTACAAGCCAGGCAAATATTTATATATTGCTGATGCTTTATCGCGCGCATTTCGGAATGAAAATGATTCAAGTGACTTAGACTTAGAGTATCAGGTTCATGCTCTCACAAATTATTTGCCTATGTCTGAGGAAAAAAAAATATTCAGACATTTCACAAAAAATGATGAACAACTACAGTTGGTTGTAAAAATTGTAGAAACAGAATGGCCTAGCAATCCAGTGAAGATACCATCTTTTGTACGTCATTTTGTTAAGCTAAAAAATGAACTGTCAGTATCAGATGATTTGTTATTTCTTAATTATAAATTATTTGTGCCGAAAGGTTTGAGAAATGATATGTTGTTGAAACTTCACGAGGGGCATCTGGGGATTGAAAAAGTCAAAGCCCGTGCGAGACAAATTTTCTACTGGCCATTAATGAATCAAGACATTGAAGATTACATTAAAAAATGTAAAATTTGTGAAAAATTTGCTCGGAGGAATGTTAAAGAAAAACTGCATTCCTATCCTATTCCTAAGCGTCCGTGGGAACGTGTAGGCGCAGATATATTTTCTTATGCCAATAAATCATATTTAGTAGTAATGGATTCTTACTCAAACTGGCTAGAACTGATTTCCCTTAAAAATAAATCGGCTGAAGAAATCATTAGGAAGTTGAAGGTAATTTTTTCAAAATTTGGCTCACCTGATACATTTGTGTGCGATAACGTGCCCTTCAATAGCTCCCCGTTCAAAAAATTTGCTGAAGAGTGGAATTTCGTTCTTGTTCTGCGTAGTCCTCACTATCCAAAATCAAACGGATTGGCCGAAAAAGCAGTAGGCATAGGAAAAAAATTACTTAAAAAATCATTAGAGGAAGGTGAAGATATATTTATAGCGCTTTTGCAATATCGAAATTCCCCTCTCATGCATATAGGTTACTCCCCTTCACAATTGCTTATGAGTCGTATCTGCAAAACTAAACTACCTGTAGCAACAGAGTTGCTTATGCCTAAACTGTGTATTGATGTTGACGAACGACTCAGAGACAGAAAAAGTCGCAATGAAATATATTACAACTCAACTGCCGTTGATCTCAAACCTTTGAAAACAAACCAAAATGTAACTATTTTCAACCACATCAATAAGGTCTGGGAACCAGGTCAAATAATAGAGGCTTCAGAAAACCCAAGAGCTTATAAGGTGTTAGATAGCCGTGGCAATGTATTTGTTAGAAATAGAGTTGATTTAAGAGAATCTCTAAATGAGCAAAAACATGTTATCTTGAATGATGGTGTTGAACATTGTTTTGATGGTGAATCACTGGGTGATGCAGGCAAATTGTATTATAATACAGTGTCAAGTCCTATCCGAAGAAGCACTAATGAAACAGCCACTGTTTCAAATAATGTTGAAAATTACACTCAACCAAGCTGTGTGTCCGCTGATTCGTCGTCACCAGTTAAGATATCTAAGCCAGACCGCACACCAGAAATACAATTGTCTCTCCACAATTGTTGCGCCACATTTAAAATGCGACACATTTAACGCTCCCATATATTCCTACACGAGCACGCACACCGAGGAAACATTTGTAGCGGGCGCACTTTGTGGCGAGACGACATCCGCGCTACAATAATTCAAGAACGAACTTGTTCGTTCTTTGTGTCGCGTTGGATTGGAAAAATGAAAGGCAACATTGAATTTTACGTTGAATTTATTGTACAGGTCGAAAAAACCCTATATTATACAATCATACACTCAATGATTATAGTAACAGACGGATTACAGAAATTATTTGGACTGAGATTGGAGAAAAATTCAATGAAAAGGGTAAATACCTATCATAGGTACCTATCTTTTTTGTACATTTAAAATCGGGCTACACTGTGTAATTATTTTGCCATGACACCAGCCCATACGGTTTTAAGAAGTAATCACACAAATATTCTCGATTTTCTGTAGCATCGTTATTCGGTCACCCATGATTTATATTATTGGTAGTGGGGTTATTTCCGTCATCGGTTGGAGTTAAAATTATATTATCATTCTTTTTTTATAAAGTTATGTAAAAACACACAAGCAGCTTTAACAATTTTGACTGCTTTCTCGACTGAACATGAAATTGTAGTTTCAAAAATTCGAAATTTGGACACTAGCATACCGAAGGTGCTCTCGACAAACTTTCGTAGACGGGATAGTCGATAGTTAAATATTCGACGGTTGATTAAACGGATGAACCCAATAACGTCTTTTTTTCTCATGAATCGCTACATCAAGAAATCGTCGTCATCAGAAGATGACGTCGACATGCTGAATAGGGTACCACGCCACAACTGTGCTTCCGATGTGCGTATATACAATACATTTGTAGTAAGCTGAATTGTAGCGCAACAATTGTGGCGACGTAAATGTTCGATACGTGTTGCATGTGGCGCCGGTGTGCGGCCTGCCTAAGGTTTCAGGTCGCACAATAAGAAAACCTAAGATCTTGGATTTGTAATAATAATAGTATAATGTAATCTTAAGAGGGGAGATGTATTATATATGTGTTATGTAGTTCTATGAATGCATGTCAGTTGACATGACGCAATGTCATAGGCACAGAACACATCTCTATAGAATGGAAACTGCCATTATAAAATTTGGTCACTGCTTTCAGCGACCTCATGCGGCGGCAACATGAACTAAACGCCGAAAGGCGGGACGTTTAAAATGGATATTGGAACTGTTCCGAATTTTTTGTAAATGAAATAATGTAATACGGACATATAGTAATATATAGCTTGAAGAATCTTTCAAGTTATATATTACCATTGTATTACAGTAAGAGTTCTTTCATATTCACTATTTATCTTAAAAATTATAATGTAATATTTATACGAGAATTCATGGATAAACACAAATATAGTAATTTATAATCTTTTATTTATATTTAATCTAAGCATGAAAAAATAACAAATCAAAAGTGGAAAATGAAATACACCCCCCTTCAATGGTCTTCCGCTTGGGGCCAACATATTATTGCTGTTCGGGCTATCGAACAGTTTGTCCAAAAACAAAATCAGTTCTGCAGTATCGCCAGCTTCCTGTGGTAACTGATTTTCGTCTTCAATATCTGTAATAAAAGAAAAAACATTTATAAGTGAACCTGACTTACAATAGAAAAAAAAAACCTAAATTATTAGGAATTCAAATTGTTATAAGCAATTTCGCCTAGACAATAATAGATGTCTATCGAAAGATTGGCCAGAAAAACATCATTGACAGATGATAAAAATAACACAAACAATTAATTTATAATTTCTTAATTTCTTGAGTTCTCTCTATATTATGTTTGGATATAATAATATTCAAAAAATTGCTATCGGCTTTCTCAGCAGGTTTCTCAATGTTTTTCTGGATGACAAAGCAAAAATTTTTGAAAGCAAATTCCACTAGCCTTCAAGAGCGATAATGCTAACACTTTGTCATCCAGATTAAACCTTCTTCCTTTTGGTTTAGAACGCTGATTTCTTATTTGTGACATTATAAAATTGAACGTTGGTTCAGAAACATATTTCAAAAGTTTCTTGAAGTTTTCAGATGAATTGAGTTCCTCTGCATTTGCCAAACGTTCCTTAAATAATGCCACTTTTTTCTGTGTTCTTTTCAACCGCCTCTCTTCAATTAATTTCTTAGCAAGCTTCCATCCAGAACGCGTAACAAATCGTGACGTTCCTACTACTGATCCACTACTTCTATCATCAGCTTTGACGGAAAAGTCTCGAATTGCATGGCTCTTTTCGGCATCTACTACGGCAGGGGTGTCTGGAAATTCATGTAGATCACTATCTGCACAAACTCCTTCAACACTTCGACTCAGGTCATAAGATCCTGTAATAAATGATTGAATGTTCTTACAATTACGATATCACATGTTTGAAATTATCAAAAACAAATCTTACCAGGAATAAACAATTGAGGAACAGCATTTTTCCAAATGCCTCTATGGCTTCTCAATTTCACCTCATCCGTGAAATGCCTGTCACAAACATAAAAGTTTCGGATTTGTTTGGATGTTTTACCATCCAACAAAGGTTTCTGAACATTCTCTAGCCAAAGTTTGAACAATTCTGGTTCCTTATCTGCTCTAGGAAAACGATGGCGTTTACTAAATTTATCGTCGCACTTTGGAACGCAACATTTGTGTTTTTCTTCAACTTCTTGGGACATATTGAAAAAAGAAATGTCGAAAAACTTGGAGAACTCAGAAGCACTTGTTATATCCACGAGAGATCAAAATAGACAGGACGAGGTTATGGAAGTATCAACAAAGCAAAAATCGGAGAAGCCAGAGACACCATACGGCGTCGCAAAGAACTATTATTGTGAACCACTTTGCCTATCTCAGTTTCCACTCTATGAAGGTTGTGTATTGTGTGCGAAAAAAATGTATAAAATGCATTGAGCAAAGGGGTAGGCGATTTAAACAGTTTTTATAGTTTTTAATTCGGTTTTGCAATAACATTGATTTTTACGTTCATTCAGTTTCATTCAAAGTTTAATTAATGTTTTTACGTTACTATTAATAATATTTATGACTGTTTTGAACCAACAATGCTTTGAAATGAATTGTAATAAAATTTGCGTTTCTGAATTTTATGTTTTTATGACTTAAAATAGTGATATGGTTGGAAAAACAAAAAGTTAAGTGAAAAGTTGATATACCGTTTAAAAGTCGATTACATATACTAGTTTTTCCTAGAATAAAAACCACTACTTATTAACCAATTTTCAATGGTACAGCTTACAAGAAAATACCACTAAGTTTGAACTTTTTTCAATTTTTACATTCACCCTTTTACAACACCCGGTATAAAATATTTTTTAACATTAGTAAGTACCCTTTTTTATAACGTGTTTACTGCCTTTTCTGATGATATGATCAGATTTGATAACAGAGAATAACAGAGATATTCTTGTTTTTAAAGGGGAAAGCAAAAAATTTCGAAAAACCAAGAAGTGTTAAATAACTCGATAACTATCAACTTTTCGAAAAAGTGTTCAGGACATTTTTTGTTGTAAATAACTTGTACTATCACCTACTGAAGTTTTGCACCTATTATATTAGACACCCTGTATACACAACGGCTTTCACCTCCGGTACTGAGTAGTCTTAACGTCATACAAAACTCAGCACTACGATTAGCTTCAGGAGCCTTTATCACTAGTCCCTCTGACAGGCTATGCAAGGAAACAGGAGAGATGCAACTTTATCTTCGAAGACAGATGCTTCAATTGACCTACGCATCAAGGATCTCGGCTGATGAGTATAATCCTATCCAAGACCAAGTTTGCAGAAAAAAAAAACCAGCAGCTGTACACAGATCAAAGTAACCTTAAGTCTCCTCTATACCATCAAGTGAATCATGTCCTGGCGGATTTTAGAATACCTGTTACTATAAAACACCAGATACCATCACAACCACCATGATGGTCCCACAAAAGGGCTGACACTAACACATCACTCACACTTTATACAAAAACAAACATACACCCTCTCATCATTCAGGGAAAATTCAATGAATTGATGGCCAAACATGAAAATGAGGTAATAATATACACCGATGCCTCCAAGACATCTGAGGGTGTTGGATGCGCCTTTTTCACACCGTCAGGTACAAAAAAATTTAGACTCCCAACAGAATTTTCTATATTCACTGCAGAACTTGTAGCCATCTCGAAAGCACTGAAACATATTGAAGAACAAAACATTACCCACTCTGTCATATGTACCGATTCATTAGGCGCTATTCAAGCAGTTCAAGAGCTCTACTCGAATAACACCGTGATCACTAAAATAACAGATTATCATCTTTGTACTCCAAACATTATAGCTGCCATCTAAGTTGGGTCCCTTCACATAGTGGCATAGATGGAAATGAAAAAGCTGATCAGGCAGCAAAAGAGGCAATCTCTATAGGAGAAGATGAGGATATATTGACAAATTACGATTTGGGTACCACCTACATATCAATTATAAAAAAAGTGGGAAAATATTTGGCAACATCAAAGATCCAAACTTGCTCTCATCGACCCAACAATATCCTATCCAAATCCTATTACCCAACATAGAAAATGCCCCAATATGGACTACATGCAACACCAATATCACTATCCGACACATTATAACAGAATGCAGCATGTACCAGATCCAAAGAAGCCAATTCAATGTGAACCCCAGAATGGAAGAAGCTCTCAAGATCAAGACAACGGATATCCTCAATACTTTGGCTTTCATAAAGTCTATTAAAGTCAAAATTTAGTTGTAGTCATACATGTAACAGTACCAATACCGCTAATGACCTTGTTGTCGAAGCGGCAAACTTATAATAAAAAATTATAATGGCCCTCTCGATTTTTCTCATCATAAAATTATAGAATTTCATTTTGTAGGAATCATTTAATTTCTTGATATTGTTTTGTGGGATTTATCTCAATTCTCAAGTTCTTGAATTGAAGTTTTATTTTTCATGAACTTCCACTTATGGAATAATATTCTTTGTATCATTAATTTAGGAAAATATAAAAAACATCTCAACTCTTCAACTAAGATGTGCGTTACTTACTGATAAACTTAAATGTACAGGGTGTCCTTTTTTTTAATTTGACACCTTGTATATTGGTTCTTAAATTCAAATTAGTGATCCAAAATTATATTTTTAAAGGCTTAATTGGTGGTAGAAGGATCAAAGAAACGGGAAAATGAAAACTATGTCAGTTCGCCGACGTTTCGGAAATATATTTTTCCATTTTCAGGGCTCTACAAAAGAATATGGAGCATATAATGAAAAATTCCAAAAAACACACAAGTAAATATATAAAACAGCAGGAAAGACAAACCAAGACAACACCTCATAATTACAGTCTAAAATGTGTAACATCAAATAATTAAACATGGATACAGCTCAAAAAGTGAAAACAACATAAACAATCAGCAATAATGTTGAAGGTTTTCGTGAAAAAAATAAAACCAAGATGTACTTACAGACTAAACAATTGTATCCTCCCATTATCCTCTATATAAATAATACAGTTTACAGATCTCAGGTATGTATTTTTCATGGAAGAAATTATCAGACCGCAATGAAAATAAACAAAGTGGTAACTTTGTGACATACGTCGACACACGGAGGTGGAACCAATATAAGAGCTATCGATTTCTCAGATGGAAATACCCGAACACGCGTTCATATGTTAACGGGAGGCGATGAAAACTTTACAGGGTGTTTTTTCATTCTTAATAAGGTAAAATATATTCGGCTTAGATGTTGGATATCCGATCTTGAATTAACTGAGTTATTAACTGCTATCTGTAACATCTCATACATTAGCAGATTCCCTAAGTATGGTTCCCTATTTAGAATTTTAACGTTTTCAAAGTTGAAACTATGTCCCGTGCTGACGCAGTGTTCAGCTAAGGCTGTTTTTGGGTTGGAGATGGGCAAGCGGACAGATCTCATGTGTTCCTGGACTCTCGATTTCAAATATCGCCCAGTTTGTCCTACATAGACACTAGAACAATCTGAACATCCTATCCTGTACACCATATCAGAAAGCATCGTAATCGGTGTTGGATTCTTGATGGGACTGAAAAATTGTTTTCCAATTGTATTGGAGCTCCTAAATGACACTTTAAGATTTTCCTTTTTAATGATTTTGGAGAGTTTCTCTGAAAGTCCTCTGACATATAAGAGGGTGTCATATTTTACAGTTGGGTGCGTGGACCCTCCAGAAGAAGGGATGTGAGGTTGAGGAGGCTTGACTGGTTCTCCCAACATTCTGTCAATCAAATGAGTTGGGTTGCTCACTAAAACCGATTTGAAATATATTTAAAGTTTTTTTCCATGATATATGATGTCAGACAGTTTCAAAGCTCTGAGCTTCAAATTTTTTATTATATTAATTTTGTGAATCATGGCATGATGGCTAAAAAAGCTCATATATTTTCCAGAAAAAGTAGGTTTCTGATACCATTCCACATACAAAATATCATCACTCCCACGTTCAATCTTCATGTCTAGTATAATGGTATATTCTTGAAAGCCCCTCAATGATATGATTTCAACAAACTGCATTAATTCATAAATATTTTATAATTATGGACTAAACAAGGTAGGTTATGGAATGGATCACTGTGGAAAATTTTTATATTAGCTAAAATGTAGATACTTATCAAAAACCCAACTAATTGTGAGAAGTATTTTGAAACGATTCAAATTTGAATATTTAATTATTCAATAATATCTAATATTATTATTTATTTATTATTTAGGGGACATTCAAATTTAAATAAAAGGTTGTCAAATATCTCCCTTCCGCTTTATTGCTCTTTATTCAATGCTTTATAATAAGTGTTACAATGATCGGATTTAGTTCAAATATTTTGTTCGATAATCTGTTTCCATCTAGACGGCAACTTCATAAAACCTTCCTCGTAGAAGCCCCCCCTCCTTATTTTCAAAGAACTCGGACAGCCACTTTTCACAAGCCTCTTTTGAGTTCAACTTTACACCACCAAGGGCGTTCGCCATGGACAGGAACAGATGGTAATCACTAGAAGCCCCCTCCTTATTTTCAAAGAACTCGGACAGCCACTTTTCACAAGCCTCTTTTGAGTTCAACTTTACACCACCAAGGGCGTTCGCCATGGACAGGAACAGATGGTAATCACTAGGCGCTATGTCCAAGCTATATGGTGGATGCGATAAAACCTTCCATCAGAGCTCCCGTAGCTTCTGACGAGTCATCAACGAAGCGTGTGTTCTGGCGTTGTCCGGGTGGAACACTACACCCTTCCTGTTGGCCAATTCTGGACGCTTCTGGTCGATCGCCTGCTTCAAACGGCTCAGTTGTTCGCACTAGATGGTAGAATTAAGCGTTTGGCCATATGGGAGCAGCTCATAGTGGATGATTCCCTTCCAATTCCACTAAACACACAGCAAAACCTTCCTGGCCGTCAATCCCGGCTAGGCCACTGTTTGAGACGATTCATCTGTCTTCGACCACGACCGTTTTCGCTTGATATTGTCGTATGTGATCCATTTTTCGTCGCCAGTCACCATCCGCTTCAAGAATGGGTCGAGTTCGTTCCGTTTCAGCAGCATATCGCAGGCGTTGATTCGGGCCTGAAGGTTTTTTTGCGTCAAATCATGCGGCACCCAAACATCAAGCTTTTTTGTATCCAGTCTTCTGCAGATGGTTTAAAATGGTTTGGTGACTACCTCCCATCTCCTGGGCGATGTCACGAGATGCCACATGCCGGTCTAACTCGATGTATTCCATGATTTGATCAGTATTTGTCGTCACAGGTCTTCCGCCGGCTGGCTTATCCATAGTGTCGTTTTCACCGGCTCTGAATCGTCGAAACCATTCCTCCGCGATTCGAACTGATAGAGTACCATCCCCAAAACACCATTAATCTCACGGAACGTTTCTCTAGCAGATTTGCCTTTTATGAAAGAACAACCTATTATTAAAATTTGATTTTTTTCAAAATAGCCTGATGCTTCCATGAATTTTATTACAAATACTTAGTAAAAAAACATCAGCAAATAATTTTTCTCTTATATTTAGTTATTGATTTATGAAAAATTTAGAAATCATAAGTTTCATGCTGTGTATTTCATAATAAACCATTTAATATAGTTTGATGACGTCAACTCATATAATATACATGGTGTCCAACTTATAAAACCGACACAGATAAGGCGGACCTGCGCATTTGAATTTACGTTCAAATAACGCGCACCTAAATTCATATATTTGACGTGTCTCATCATTTTTTTTAATAATCTGAACTATGCAAAATTTTATTCCATAAGTGATTTTCACACTATATTTACTTTCAGAGATTCATTGTATTTTACAAATAAATGTTTAAAAAATTTCGGTTCAGAATATACTGTTAGTCTGTTATCAAGAGAATGAACTATGTGGTTGGTTAGGTATGTAATTAAAAAAAAACTGGTGTTACCTTATTGTTTCTTCAAGATATAGGATTGCCGATTCTTTTACATTCGGTATTACGTTCGTTTCGATATCGCAAGGTTTCAATATCCGGAAAAGGACTTTCTAACGAGGGATCTTGAGCTCCTGACTTCACGTCTTGAATTTTAAAATTTGATCTACAAGCAATTAGATACTTATATCTCTTATTTCAATTCATTGATTAACTTTAACCTGATAAAAGCATTCAACTTCATACGAATGCCGAACATTATTCTACATATGTAGTTATTTATTAGTTAGTTATTTGTTATTTTGTCCTGTCAAAGTTTGTTAGACATTTCTTCCAAATTTTTTTGGTTTTAATAAGGCGATTGCATGAAATCCAAAATGAAATTATTGAGTGAGCAAAAAAATTCTATAGTGGTCGTAAAAAATTCTGCGATACTCAATATAAACTCATTTTTATCGGAAAAAAGGTTGCCTAATTTATCCCTGGATTTGCATACAATCCCCCTTTCACTATAAAAATTCCTAGATCCGTGATGAATCCCTATACTTGGCAACTATGACATAGTGTGTTCCTTTTTCTTTTTTCATTCCGTATTCCGTAGCAGAAGATAGCGGATAACTGTGTGCGCAAGGCTTATACAGATAAATGACAATTCGACAATTGTCAGTTGTCACAATTTATTGTTTATAGAAAAATGGCTGACACTTGTTGGTTTAATTAAGAACTTATAATTACGTTTTTCTTGCTATAGATGTTAACCTGGCAATATCATAAATCAACATTTCTATCAAGGAATTTATCAATAAGCCCATATGTGCATTTTAGTGTTCCCTGTGTCTTGGAAAAGAAAGTGCAAGTAGTGATGCTTTGTACTGTCATGAAAACTTTGGTGAATTTTCATGTTTTTCGTTGAAATCTGTGGGTGTGCGTTTATGGTTTCTTTTTGATTTCATTAGGAATTATGGATAATAAAATACCGTCACTGCCAACAGACAGGTAGGCCAGGGGTTGTTACCCTACATTCATTTCTGTTCGTATGCGCCAGCTCTCTACTTACGTCATTGTTTTGCTTTTCACCTGTTGCGTGGGAAATTGGTATGTAGACGTATGTTAACTTGGTTTTAGAAATGAAAATTATTAAAAATGATGACCAAGTTTTCTGCAGCTAAGTAATTTGTTGGTTCTTGTACTTCTTCAGCTACTTCAATTACTTACAGCACCATCTCTGTTGCTGTGAAGGGCGGCATATTACCTATTGACGATTTTCTTGTTGGCAACAAAATAGCAGATAAAATTCTATTTTGAAGAATGTCCTTCTACTGATTTTATTGTTCTGAGATTTGATCTTTCCTGTGGATATTTGATCCTAGTTTGTTTTGGTTGAAATATTTTGACATATCATATCCTTTCAGTCGAAGAAATTATTTTCATTTATTTTCTTACCAGATTTCTTACTCACCTGTTTATTTCATTTTATTATTACTTATTCCTTTCGGATTTTTTTTCTTTATTTTATACTAAGCTAAGCTGTTTAATGATATGAGAGTACTAGGTTTCAATTATTTTTATATCATTTTGTAGTTCAATAAAATTGAGGTTAAGATAAATATACATTACTTTTGGGTTGTGGAAGAGGAAACAAAAAGGTTCAGAAGAACACTTGTAATGTATGTACCCAAGTGTTATTTACATCAAGGCAGGTAGTTTTCAGGTACCGAAACAAAACTTTTTGAAGAGATGTTCATCTCGTAAAATATCCTTCAATTTTCCCAAGGAAATTCTTCATGGAGGCTTGATTATGATTAAAATTTGTCAGTGTTAGTTATTATTGGCAAAGACCTAGGCTGTTTTTAGAATCAACATCCGATGTTGTCCAGGATGCACCCAAGCTTTTTGATCACCAGGTATAAATCACACTTGCTCCTAATCGGACAGAAGGATAATTTGTGTGTTTAACTTAAAAACTCGAAAAAAACATCAGAATTGCTCAGTTGTCAAGCGCAATGATGAAAATGTTTAAATCTATGCTTTTGAAGAAAAAACACTAGCACAGGATTTCATTATTGAATTTGTTTGTTTGTGAAGCTATTGTTTTGCTATTCTGATATTCAGATAATTCTCATCACTTCCCAGATCATCATAGGAAACTTTATAGTTTCAAGAAGTCAGTATTATCTAAAAGCTAGATGCATTTTGATATTATAAAATAACATTTGAATGAAACAAAATAGATAGCGGATTCATAAGAAAGTATAAAACACCGATTTTCAAATTACCCTTTAAAAATAATTAAATAATAAAAGTTGCACAGGTTTTTCTAAAAATTGTATTTGAGACACCATCTCGGCTTATAACTATCATTAAATCAATTCTAACTTATCAAATCACAATTCTCACAGCCAACCTTAACAGAATTACTTTGATGAAAAAAAATCCAGCAATTAAAACTCCTGTAACACAGACTCTAAACCTCTCTGAAAATGGGCCCAATCTGATATATCAGAATAGTATTATTTATGCCTCTTTGTTCACTGCATTACATTTATACATTTTCACCTAAAATCAAGTATATTATAACTAGCCAACAAGTTATCAAGATATAAATGAAATAATTGGTCTTTTTCTAAATGAAACTCAGTCATGAAGTAGTGTGAAAACCAAGGATTGGTGAGCCCATGTATTAATGAAATATGCCAGATAATCAATACCCTTCATTTATACATGATATTTAGGAAGAACTGGTTGAATTAAAAACAACCAACAACATTTTCCACAACTTGAAAATTATGATTTAATTCTTATTTGAGGCATTCAATTCAGATATCAAAAATTATACGAAAAATATTATAGAATTTAATAGTGGTGAGTTAATTTCATTCATTGTTCTGAAAAAATTCCAAGCTCAACTCAAGGTCAATTTTCAATACAAAGTAATGACAGATTTAGAAAGAGGAAAACTATTGTAACTTTGGTTGTTCTGAAACATACAAAAATATTATGACAAGTAACTGCATGCTATGCGTGATTTACACGCTTTACGAAATCTTTATTCTTTATGAAATGGAATAATGTTACAACAGATATGACTGAAAGGGAAAATAGGGTTTTTAGAAAAATATGGAGAGAGAAGGACTAAACAAATTGGGATCGCCTGAAACCACAATCTAATACAAATTTATTCAGTAACGAAACCTGCGTCCGACAATGAAAACGAACCTCCAAATCAACAAAATAATATGGCTAGCTATTGAAACAAAACCAGAAGAACAGCGATAATAACGAAATAAGTTAAATAAAAACAGATTTCGAAATAACGGAATTTTGGGCATAGAATCACTCGATTAAGCACTTGATTAAGCTATCACGTTTTTGAAAACTAGCATTAATCCTAAAGTTCAGTCAGACATAAGTGCTGTGATTCTTGTAGTAAGATTTCTTATTTGATGAGACTGATGTGTTTATAAGCAGAAACAATTAATGTTATTTCATTCCACTAAGACAATCCATTCTGTTGATTTAAAATATATAAATACATTATAATTTTTCACATATGATATAAAAATAAAGTTGTTTTACCCACTTATTTTGTAGTTAATGATTAAAACGACTGTGAAAACAGCAACGAATTCCAGCAAAACTTTTATCGCTTAGCGGACGGTGCCTTGCGCATGCTGGAACTATTGATCCCGGCTGAAAATTTGCTCAAAGGAATTATTTGCTACTGAATCTCAACAGTTGACTCATTGAGTTGTTATTATAAGAGATAGTAAAGGAACTCTATGATTTAAAATGTTCGGTGTGATCCATTGCCATGCGCTTGTGGTGCTACAAATAGAATTTGAATCTTTGGAATGGGCTATTCGATAGAGTAAGACGAATTCCTGAAAAGACGTTGTCGCATATGTTTAATGAATTTAAGGTGATATTTATGACTTGAATAATCATTAGAATCGATGAAATCCAGTGTCGCGCTTCAGGGAGGGTCCTGCTTTTCCTGAAGCCCGACAATCGATTCCATTGATAACAGAGTATTCTAAATATCAAAATTAACAACCCCAATATCGTGAGATGGTGCGATAACGCTCTTTTTGATTTTTGTTGAAGTTTGATTTTTTTCAGTAGAAATTTTCAGTAGAAGTCCGGTCCTGCCCTTCCTGAAGCCCGACAATCGATTCCATTGATAACTCAGTATTCCTCATATTATAGATAACAACTCAACAACTATCGCCAGATCGTGCGACAACGCTTTTCTTGATTTTTATTGAACTTTGAATTTTTTTTTAGTAGAAATTTTCAAAGTCTGGTCCTGTCCTTCCTGAAGCCCGACAATCTATTCCATTGATAACAGAGTATTCTCAATATCAAAATTAACAACCTCAATGTCGTCAGATGGTGCGACAACGCTCTTTTTGATTTTTGATGGACGTTGCATTTTTTCCAATCCCTCCGTACCCTTCCTGAAGCGCGACACTGGATTTCATCGATTCTAATGATTATTCAAGTCATAAATATCACCTTAAATTCATCAAACATATGCGACAACGTCTTTTCAGGAATTCGTTTTACTCTATCGAATAGCCCATTCCAAAGATTCAAATTCTAACCTCAAGCGCATGGCAATGGATCAATGACAGATCATTTGTGTTTACGAATTTTCGTCAGGAAATGTTTGACAAATAATATCTTGTTTGAAGGTAAGGAGTGATGTTTCTGTAATAAGCTGTATTAATACGTTAATTATATTGCCGAAGACTAGGTGATATTTTCTTCCTATTAAATGGAAAATTAATGCAATGGGTATTAGAAAGAATAGTGGCCAATTATCCTTAATGCTTACTTCAGGATAAACATCGGTATAACCTGCAACAAAATGGATATTCTCTTGTGGAGTGTACAGAAAAATATGCAGAGGGGTTGAACAGTTACTCAAAATTCTTAATGCCAAAATATCACTAAGTGTATCCATGTGTAAAATCTAGTAATTGTACTCCGTGAGTGCTACTTTTTGCAATATTCAAACCTTTCCAATTTTTTCAGAGCTATTTTTTGTAAGATATTGGAACATTTTAAATCATAGAGTTCCTTTACTATCTCTTATAATAACAACTCAATGAGTCAACTGTTGAAATTCAGAAGCGAATAATTCCTTTGAGCAAATTTTCAGCCGGGATCAATAGTTACAGCATGCGCAAGGCACCGTCCGCTAAGCGATAAAAGTGTTGCTGGAATTCGTTGCTGGATTCACGCTCATATGATTAAAGTCATTTCCCTTCCCTGTCTCAGTTTGTCACAACTCAGGAACTTTGTCTTTCCCCTGGTAACAAATTTTCCCCTGGTCTGAAAAAGAAAAAAATCTTCTGGCCTTCATAATTACAAAATCAAATCAATGGTAACTAAAGAAATTTTGCATATGGATTCAAACAGGTCACATTTACTTTGGAGACATAAAAAAATCAAATACCGTATATTGACCCTTATATCACAAGAGCATGCATGTAAATCTTCTTTACTGTAGCTCAAAATAAACTTAAAAAACAGAATTTCTCCAAACCGGGTGTAGGGATCCAATAAAGTAATTTGAAATTAATGGTAGTACCTATGGATGAGGAATCAGACATACAGATTAGAAGACAGTGACGTTCTTTATACCTGAGCACAGATATAGAATTGTGTTCTAAGGATGCAAGTGTACATTGATCTACGTTTCAATTTTCGAAAAAGAACTTTAAGATAAATGAGACACCTTATTTTTCAAAGCTACAGATATTGTGACTTTATACAGGTTATATCAACAGTATGGAAATCACTTGAGGAATAAAATTATTTATGTCATTATTTTGGAAATTATGGAACTTCAACTTTTGAAGTGTGAGCTATTCAAACATATATTCAAATATACAGTGTGATTCGCGTAAGTCTGCCCTACTCATTGTCATTTTTGTTAATGGGGCACCCAAGACATTTGTATGTTTAAAATCGCCTTAATTTACTTATTTCAACAAACCGTAATAAATGGTCTATTATGAAGTATACAGGGTGGGATTTCTGGTATTTTTCAAAAAAATAGGAATAATAGTCTTTGCTGGCCAATGAAACTCTTATAATGTTACATGGGAAGATGAACAGAGGAAAGATAAAGCTTTTATCTATTACTTTAGCTTTCGAGATTTATTTATTTCTTCGTCAGGACTTTACAACATATAAGTTAATAATAAATATAATTTATTTGCTGACAACTAACTTGAGTATCCTTTAGAGTTGTTAATTGTAATGATAATACGTATGAGAATGTATTGAAGGGTAAGAAAAAGGAATTGTATAAGAATTTTGATAGGTTTCAATAATAATTCTTGACAGGTATGTTTTCCGTTAGCTAAATTCTAGGGATTTATCAAAAATCGAAACATAATTGTCAGATGTACCTATTTAGGAACAGTACAAAATTGAATAATTACTGGTTCGACCATGAATTTGACACGAATGTTCAGGAGTTATGAGAATCTGAAATTTGGTTTCTTCTAAACTGCTAGAATATCTTTCTGTTCAAGTTGCAAGAAAAATATTGAACTAGGTTGAAACTAATAAGGTTGTAAAATTTTGCAGAAATCGACACGCTAGAAAATGTTTCTAAAATAAAAAAAAAAATTTCGATACTCTATTGGTATCACGTCGTACCAGAACGGAAGATGTCTCTAAACAAGCGCGCAAAAGCTTCTGACCTCACGTAGGCGCTTTTCTGAATTTTAGTTCGTGGAATTTGAATTCAATTCTCGTGAATAGTTAAAATATTTGTTTTGTTTGTTTGAAGTATTCTATATTCTTTGATTATATACTGACTTATATCTCTGATTTTTTATAGGTCACCTACAAACACTGGAAACGATTCTCTGCGAAAAATGGGTACCCACTCTCCAGGCACCACAAGACCTATGTCATTGGTTGATGCTCATATAGTGCAGTTAGTAGTTCACCGGGATGATAAAGGATATGGCATGAAGGTGTCAGGTGATAATCCTGTGTATGTACAGAGTGTTAAAGAAGGCAAGTTTTCCAATTTCAGAAGATTCTGATACACTCCTTATGATTTAGGAACAATACTGATGCATTTGTGTAGAGCATTTCAAACTAATGAGTTTTCGTAAACGTTCATGCTTGTCAATTGCAACAGAATGGTCCCATGAGTATCGTGACCATATTAGTAACTTAACCAGTGTGGATCAGTGGCGTAGCTAGGTAACCAAGGGCAAATTACAAAATGGCCCCCCCTGCTATGTGAACTCATTAGGATTTATCATGAGAACAATGTGAAATATACGAAGACTTAAAAAATGCTAAGTCACTGAAGCTCTTTCTTGTTCACTGCAAGGCAGGTAATAAAAATATTGAAAAGTGGGGATTAATAGAACAGTATAGGTCGATTCCTGATAGCGAATTCATTGAGGCAGTCCAACTAACCATAGGAATATGTTATTTCAAGTTTGGGGAAGATTTTTATCAACAATTAGATGGATTTGCAATGGGTAGTCCCATTTCAAGTACGATCGCTCAATTGGTGATGGAATATTTAGAGGTTTTGTCCGGAAAGAATTGACATAACAATTTTTAAAAGATATGAGGATGATTTCTTGATAATAATATCTAAAAATGAAATCCAAAGAATAATTAATGATTTGAATAGTTTTCATCATAAAATTAATTCACGCCAGAAAAGGAATAAATAACTTAGTATTTATTTTCCTTGCATGAAACATCAGAGTGAATAATCCAGTTCAAACGAAGCTTTACAGAAATAATACAAACACGGACTGAATAATAGATCTCAATTCAGCACAATAGTGCTGCACATTTATAGATACAGAAAAAAGTTATTATGATAGGGTACATTGACAGAGCCCTAAAACTAACATCACCTATATACAGACCCATCATACAGGACATTACGTCACCTTTAATGAAAAACAGTTCTCCTCTATCACAAATAAAAAAGTTAATAAAACGGTTTACACACAAATTATACAACACCGAAAATTCACCAAATAAAAAAGAAGAACCGATTACATTAATACCGATACCATACGTACCTTCTCTATCTGAAAAAATAAAAAACATCTTGAAACCCTATAGCAACGTCAAATTAGGTCACAAACCATACATTCAAATTAAAAACCTATATAGCAAATTAAAAATCACCAACACCAGTAAATGAAACATCACATGTGGTATATAAGATTAATTGTGAGAAATTTTTAAGCGTTTCGATTTTCGCAATATTTTGTGATCCTATTAGTTTCAACGTCATTCTAACATTTTTGGATCAACAAGTTGATCGGATGGATATCCCAAGAGTAATTGAACAGTGCTATCTTTCGGAAGGAAAACGAAACGTGTCGGTAGTCCCGAAATCTGAAAACAAATTCTAACCAGTGCTCACACATTTCATCGATTTTTCTTTTATTGATAACTTTGTTATGGCTTGATCAATATTGATGAAATTTTCAGTGTAGAACAATATGATTGTCTACTCTCAGTAGATCCAACACTTTTTCAAGACTCCAGGGTGGGAATTATGATAAGTTCAGATTAAATTTTCAGGTTGAAAAAAGAGATTCGTTGTCTGCTTCAGATTCTACCATTAGTTGACATTACTGGAGCTTCTTAATTTTTTTCGGCACTCTTCCAGCTTTCGTAGAAAAAAATTTTGAAGATGAGCAATATCGTAATTTCGCTCCAAGCCAGAAAATTAGCAATTTCGCAGAATTAAGTGAACTTTGCATTGAGTGTGCGAAATCACCTGGATGTGAATTTACCTAACAAATGGATTGATCGTAGAGGCCACAAAGATCGCCTGATTTTAACCCTTTAGATTATTTTGTGCGGGCACATCTGGAAACAAAAGTTTTCAAGGTTGAAATTAGTAGTAGAGAGGAATGTGATATCCTAAAGCGAAATCAATACCTATTTTGGAACTCCGATAAATGATGATAGATGGCGACAGAAAACGAGACTTGTGCTTTGTTAGGGAATCGCATTACAAGATTGTTTATCTCAAGCGAGCAACTATACTGTAGGGTGACTGTAGAATATTCCTCCGCGGTCTGCGCAGGCTCTAAAATCTGCATGCTCTACAAACACACACATCCATGTGGAACTGCGCAGGTTTCATCTACATTAGACCCTAGCGCATTACAAAGCAGAGTGATTAATATTTATTTACCAATAGAAATTGAACTCTTTTGTTATTTTCAGGTGGTCCCGCAGAAAAAGCTGGATTGCATGCAGGAGATAAAATTCTCAAGGTATATAATATTGATATTTTGAATTTCATGTTTGCATTTCATCAATTTGATTACAGGTTAATGGGATAACTGTTATAACCTATACACATACTGATGTCGTCGATCTAATAAAATGTAAGTGCACTCAGCTGATTATTTGTCTCAATAGGTTAAAGTTTATTTCTAGATATTTATATTTCTTTTACTTCGGGCCATTTTGTAAAAGATATTTAAAAAACCCATAATCTATTCAGTTGAATCTTGTACCATGTAATGTATGGATTTTGACGCATCATTAGTTTCAAAGTGCGCAGTTCAAATATTGAGGAAGTAATTTTGAAACATGTTTTATTTGAAGGAGAAATTAAAAAACAGATGACCGATTTTGCGAGTTTGTTCCTAGTGGAACAACGAGCTATCGTTTTGCCCAGATGTCTGCATCTTTTTAATATCATATCACAAATGGCTTAAATGATTTTTGACTGCCTGATGAAGAATTCTTGGCGAGAGCTTGTGTATCCGGCTGGTCTCAGAAATACACTTCGAGTCGATCTAGGATTTTGTAAATTTTAGGATAGGTTTAGTGGAAGTTATGCCGTAGTGAAATAAAATGATTATTTGCACTATTTTCATCATCCATTATTGGTGTTTTTTTAAACAACGTGTAGGTAGATCTTTTTTATCGTTTTTAACTCTGAATTTCTTAAGCAATAGCAAAACGAATTTTTTCGAAAATTATGCGATTTTTATAATAACTGAAATACTATTATAGAAATAAAGGTGCATTTTTTTCATTAGCTTTGCTAGTGACGTCTGTACAAGTTCAACATTGAATATTTTTGGTGTGAAAGTGTATAATATACCACGTCGTTCCCTGTTGAAAACTATTTTTTAATCCTCTTTTTTGAGTCAATTTGATTCAATTATTTTCTTCGTCAGACTTAATATGGTTTTTTCAAAAATAATTTGAAAGTTCTACTCCAGGATAGCTGATTAGGTGAAGAAAGTTAAGTGCGGTTTTTCAGCGAAAAAAAAGGAGCTATTGTCCGCAGTATGTCCGTCCATCAGGCCTTTTCAGCAAACTACTTGTCCTTTTTATATTTTTTTATCAAATCAGATTCAAGGCGGCCTGAGGATACCGAAGTATCAAAAATTCACATCTAAAATTTGATGAAAAATAATTTAATTTACTTCTATGTGTATTTTCACGAATTCATGGAGATCATGAGAAATTGCACCTGGAGCAAGTTTTCACTTATTGATTATTCCAGAATGAAACATCATTCTTCAGGCATAGAAAATATTGAGATGAAGTTTTTTCTGAGACGAGTTTTTTTTTCGTTTTCATTTTCAAAGAAAGAAAGCATGCATTCCTAAATAGGTTTTTTTTCAATATGAGCCCAAGAATCACCCACTTTAATATTAGTATGAATTCAAGGACCACCATATATGATCTCGGCAACATGGAAGTGAAAGTATTCATTTTCTGACGATCTTTGACCACATAAATAATAATAATAATATCTATTATATTTCTAGCTTCTTCACAAGTTGTTCTAACTGTGCAACAGAAGACGAGCAGATCCATGCTTAGTCCTTTATCCAGTTCTCATGGTCGTGCATCAACAGGTCATGCTTCAACTACTATTACAAATCCCCAACCTGTAGATGTGAGTATCTTTCTTGAAACAATACAGATTAAATTAACTCTCGAAATCTAAAAATGTATTTTGTAAAGGCTATTAATAAGATCATGAAGTCTTCGTTATTCATTTTGTTTTTCATTTTTTTTTCCAGAAATTAATTAATTAAAAATTTTTGTTCAAACAAAATTTATTTGTTTTATCAATCATTCTACATTTGAAAGGAGGTTCTCACAATTTGGTAGTGGTATCAGATCACAAATACACATGTATCTAATATTGTCAATAAAGTCAATATTTGAAAAACTCTTAAGACTTGTGAACCTCTGAATATTATGTGATCGATTCTATCAGTTCCATGGAGACTTTGTTTGATCTAACTTTTCCGTATAAAAGTAAAAGGAAAATTGGCAGTTAGATATTATAGATTAAAATGCAATGACAAGTAACACTTATGGCATAGTGGGGTTTATACTTCATCTTGGTCTCTAAATTGGAAACTTGGGGTATAGAGGATGTAAAATAAATAATCCTTGATAACCGAAAAATATCATCTGGTGCAGAAGGTTCATAATAATAATAATTATAAACTTTATTGATCCTTTTGGACATTGTAAAAATGTATAGCACAAGTCATACAAAATATCGTACATTAGCAAAGAAACACAAGAATAAAACAGTTCAACAAGTGTAGTCCTTAAGATACTCCTCAATACTATAATAACATCTCTTAAGTAATAAAAATTTAACCTCTCTCTTGAAAGACCTTCCTCACATCAATTTCAATCTACTGGGCAACCGGTTATACAATTTAATACCTAAATAACTGTGAGGACTCATATTTTGCTGTATGATGTCTAGGGAAGGCAATAGTGTTATTGTGTCGCGTTCCATACCCATGAAAGTCAGAGCATTTCATGTATTTACTCACGTTCAGGTGAATATAGACAAGGCTACAAAGAATGAACACACACGGGAAGGGAATAATATGAAAACGAAGGAATATCGGATGACATGAATCACGTGGGCGAAGATTAAAAATGAGGCGTATAATAAGCTTCTCAGCAATGAACATTAGATTAGACCATACCAAGGAGCCCCAAAGTACCACGTTGTAACTTAAATGCCTATAAGCCATGCTGTAATAAAAAGTCTGCAGCTCCTTGACGGGGAGACAACTCCTAAGACGTGATAAGGCATAGTAAACACTATTGAGCTTAGCACAAACATGATCCGTGTGAAGATGCCACCTTAGATCGCCGTCCACATAGAGGCCCAGAAACCTAACGTCGCCTCTAGCCTCCAATACTCCCTGTTTGTGTTCTATAATGAGAGAATCACTTGGCCTATCTTGATTCTGTAACCTGACTATCACCGACTTCGTCAAGTTTCTCTCACACCAATCAATAAAACATTGTATTATGGTCTCGCATAGTATCTTCAATTCCTGTAAACTTTTCGCTTTGACCGCGATAGAAGTGTCATCAGCTAACATCACCAGTATATAGGCCACCACGTATGTAGGCAGATCGTTGATAAATAATATAAACAGAAGTGGGCCAGGACAGATCCTTGAGCGACACCCAGGTTGTTAGTGTGCTCGTCAGATGTAGGGTCATTCAATCTCACATAAATTCTGCGATCAGATAGAAAACTCCTGACCCAATCATGAAACACGCCCCTGAATCCCATCTGGTACATCTTATCCAAAATAAATCCATGCTGTAGTGTGTCAAACGCCTTAGACAGATCAAAAATATACCTGCCACGTACTTACCGCTGTCCAGGCTGTTGTAAATATATTAAAAAAATTCACAACTGGCGGATTGGGTAGACCTACCACGCCTGAAGCCGTGTTGTTGATTGGATAATATGGATATTTTGTTAAATCATTGGACATGCGATTGTATATTATTCTTTCAAAAATTTTTGACAATTGACTTTGGATGGAGATAGGTCAGGTCAATAATTTGTTATATCCTGGGTGTCACCTTTTTTGTGAACCTGTATAATTCTTGTAAGTTTCAGAACAGATGGGAATTGACCAGAAGACACTTATTCATTCAGTGAATGGGCAAGAGATTCAGATATCAAAGGAGCCAAGTGCTTGAGAGCTCAGGCAGATATCATATCAGGTCCTGGGGTGCTACCATTCTTCATTTCGGAAATGGTGGATGAGATTTCTTGGGCAGTAGCGGGAAAGAAAAAAAAATAACTATCAAGGGTACCCTACAAGGTGCAAGAACTGGACAGGGAAACGCCAAAATGTCTAAGTACAGAGGAAGAATTTATTTCAGTTTCAGTTCCGAAATTTCTGAAAGTAAAGGATCTGGTATTCTGGCTGAAATCCAAAAATCAGAGCCATCTTTTCCAATTAGAACCCCTGCAACACAACAATATCCAAAGCTGAATGCTACATAATTGGTATAAGTGATAAAAAAAAACCGTTTTTGGATAAAATGTACTTGTATACTCTGGTAACCAATAGACTGCCCCTAAAGCTCTTGGACCATGGAGATAGGATTAAAAAAATTGGGAATGCCTAGAAAATCTCTTAGTCCTTGCAAGAGCCAATAATAGCTGCTCATGGTGCGCTCCGATTTATTCCAGGCCTTTCCCTTTATAAAGAGGGCGAGAAACTCTAGAATTTCAATCACCGGGATCACATCTTACAGACTTGAAAGCGACTAATGTAACACTAATGTAGGGGCATTCTGGTGAACTAGACGGCAAATTTCCTAGCAAAACAAGGTTTACAGAGATAATTTTCTAGTCCAAACCCATAGTTGAGGTTACTAAAACTACTGCTAGGGATTAAGTACATCGGGGTTTTTTCTGGAATAAAAGCAGGTCTGTAGTACAGTAAGTTATTTAATAGAGGAAATAATTAATTCACTAGCAAAAAACTTCTGAAGCTGATCAGAAAGAAATTAGATCATTTACACAACTTGACACTCGTCACTGCAATCCATGGAAACACATGTATGTGTTAGTGATCTCTCAAGCATAATGTGTAATAGTGAGAAAGAAGAGGCCTTATAGAGCACCATATAGCTAGGTGGAAAAATACACCTTTATGTGTAGTTGACCCAGTTATTTCTGATTTTCTTAAAAATTTTTCCTTCACAAATTTTTGTAGATATTTCACAAAATGGATAACATGGGCATCGTCAAAATCATTAAAATTTTCATCATCCACAGGCGGTGTCACCGGCGAGAACCAAATAAATGGCGCACCAAGAAATTCTTGATTTTTATTTGAAAATTGAAAACAACTTATTTTTTTATTAAATTCCTGACATTTTCGATTTTTTCGATATTTATAATTTTATCGGAATGCACGAAAAGGTATGCTTAACAGAGTGGTTTTCTGTAAAGTTTATATAAATTTCGTTCATACATACGCATAGAAAATCCGCGTTATTTTTGTGGTTAAGGAACCCTTAAATTTGGGGTGAACTTTTGACATGTGTGTGCCGTTTTTTAGTTAGAGAAACGTAATTGAAGTGTTCATTTTAAGGGAGATTGAACTAAAGGCCGTTTTATTCACCTCTCGGTAAACTATAGTCCGTTCATGATGTATTGACGGTACTTTGTTTCGTGTTACAAAACGTTACTGAAATTTTTTGTACTTGAACCATGGAACCATGGAATCTATTACAGCCTTGTTGTTTCTCGATCCTATCTTATGAATAATTAATTGAATCCTCAGATATTTATGCATTACTTTTGTGCATTGGAAATTATATCTGCTAAGTCATGAATGTGTTTCAACCAAAGATTTGGAAAGAGAAATTTTCCAGTTCAATTTGTGAAACAATCATAAATATGAGGCCTGTCCGTAAATAAGTTCTAGGAGCTGCCTGTGGCGCTAGGATCCTTTTTATACGCGGCCAGGCAACAGAAGCATGTCGTTTGGTTCCCCCACTCCAATTCCTCACCAAGCCAGCGTCGCTGCGACGTTAAGTCTTGGCTCAGCTGCCGTCAGCAATGTTATTCGTTTCCTGGCCGCTAAGAAGAAATCGGCGATGGAAATTCACAACTTTGTTAAGTGTATGGAGGAAAATGTATGAGCTTCGGGATGGGCTAGGGACTTTAGAAATGGCCGAACACACGTCTACAACGAAACCCATTCATGTCGGCCATCGGTTTCTGACGAAACTATTGCCAAAGTCGAAGCGGCAATGCTTTAAGAGTGACGGAGCTTTTCGAAAAGATTGACAAGATTTTGATTGAACATTAAGGCTATTCAAAGGTCTGCGCAGGATGGGTACCAAAAATGCTCACTGCAGACCACCAGCGGCAGCGAGTTGAAGCCGCCCAAGAATTTTTCGCTTTTCACGGAATAACCGAAGAGGACTTTCTTCCATCTCTTTTCCGAGTTGAAGAAAAACCTTGACGGAACCCAATTTCAGATGAAAAGGTACAAAGTTTTCTACAGGCGGCAGAGTTCTATGACTCTGGTTTAAAGAAGTGAGTGCATCGAATTCAGAAGTACATAGAACGGTGATTATGTAGTGGAATAAAAGAAAGACTGAACTTTCCAAAAATGTACTTTTCTTTGCAATTAAACGAGTTTTATAATGAGAAAAAAATTAGTATTTCACGAAGTATTATTGTTGACACCCTGAAAATTGAGAAAGCTGAAGAAATCATTATGACGAATAGGGAAAAACGAAAACTGAATATTTTTCTTGATACATGATAAACTTTCGGACAACAATAATGTGCTCATCAATATATTTCAGATGAGCTATTATGCCCCCAAGGAATACTTTCCTGGAAATACATAAATCTGATATCCAAAAAAGCTGAAACTCAACATTTTTCTATTTAATACATTTCAGAACTACCTCTTAATGAAATTTGCCATCACATTTAAGGAACAGAGGAGGAAAGTTAGTTGCCTATCATAGTGTTGATTGAATCCACATTTACATTTATATTATTAGTTGGAAAATATCCTTTGAAAGTATGAAATGAGTAATGTGAGCACATTGATGATTCTTGCGTGCTTTTTCTAGTAGAACAGCTTGCTATTATTGTGCCCAGAATGATCTGTTTTCGATTCTTATTCGCTTCCGGAAGCACGAAGTAGTGTTGATTGGGGATTTGACCAAAATGTACCGTCAGATTTTAATTCATCCGGATCATGTCAATCTACAGAGGATCGTTTGGCGCGAAAATCCCAAGCAGAAAGTGAAACATTTCTCTCTATCGACACTCACATATGGCACGAAGCCGGCATCATACCTTGCAACTCGTTGCTTAAAGCAAATTTCATCAGAGAGGCGCAATGAATACCCCCAAGAATGCGACATTATAGATAAAGATATGTACATGGACGATGTTCTCACCGGAGCAGCTAGCGTGGAGGAAATGACAAACATCCTGCAGAACATGTCCAGGCTATTATCGGAATATAAGTTTGAAATTAGAAAATTTCAGTCCAGCCGATCAGAGGTTTTACAGAACCTAAGGTCTACGAGCGAAGATAAGTACGTCATATCTGACGACACCTCCGCTAAACCATTAGGAGTATCTTGGCTGCCCTCCTCGGATGTTTTCCAATACAAGGAGGAAGTCTTTAAGGGCAGTGAACCGACGGTAATCACAAAAAGAAATATGTTGTCTTTCATAGCAAAAATATTTGATCCAATGGGCTTGCTTGGCCCAATTGTTATCCGGTTTAAAATATTGATGCAGTTACTGTGGGAGCGTAAACTCGAATGGGACGAGGAAATTCCTCCGGATATCCACACCATCTGGATCGAGTTGAGAGCTGAGCTAGCTGAAATTCATGAGATAATTATACCACGTCACGTACTGATCAATTATCCGACCAATATCCAAATTCATGCCTTTAGTGATTCTAGTGAAAAGGCTTATGGTTGCGCCATATATTTAAGATCGGTGAATGAAAATCGTGAAATTATTACTCGCCTTCTCTGCGCAAAATCCAGAGTCGCTCCGTTAAAAACGATCTGTCTGCCACGGTTAGAGCTGTGCGGTGCGCTTCTTTTGGCTCGATTGGTAAAAAAGTGCCTCCAAGTAATCGAACTCAGTAGTGATGGGCATGCTCGGATTATTTCAATACTCGGATACTCGGAAACCGAGTATTCAAATACTCGGATTATTATTCGAGGATAAATCCTCGAATGCGTAAGTATCAAATAAATCTTGAAATTGCAAAAAAAAACCGAAAGCGTGCAAAATACTGAAAGCGAGCAAAAAAACCCGAAAACACAAAAACCCAAAGCGCCCAAAAAGCCCAAAAAACCCAAAGCGCACAAAAAAATCGAAAGCTCGCAAAAAAACCGAAAGCACACAAAAAATCCAAAGCGCGCAAAAAAAAACCCAAAGCCCAACGAAACGAATACGAATATGCGAATATGAAATCGACTAACCGAGGAATCCTCGCCAAATATCCTCGGTTATTCGTTTGAACGAAACGAATATGAAATCGAAGATACTCGCCAAATATCCTCGGTTATTCGTTTGAATGAAACGAATACGAATATGAAATCGAGGATCCTCGCCGAATATCCTCGGTTATTCGATTGAACGAAACGAATACGAATATGAAATCGAGGATTCCTCGGTTATTCGGCTATTCATTTGAATGAAGCGAATAAGAATATGTGGATTCAAACGACTCAGCTCGAATATGGCCTACTCGATCGCATAAGGTGTGCCGAAATTACCGAGTATTTCGCGAGGCGAGTATTTTGATCCTCGGATGTTTCCGAGGATTGTAATACTCGGATAACCGATTATTTATAACCGAGCATGCCCATCACTACTAAATATATTAAACTCTCTCTCGCCTCTCGGTACTCGTTAAGAAAGGTTGTTCACGAAACCTCTCGCCTTTCAGTTCTCGTAGAGAAAGGTCGTTCTCGAAACAAAAGTTCAGAAATAAACCAGCTGTAAGTTACCCTGTGTTTTTTTTCTACTCGTCACGAAAATCGAATTAGGTGCTCTGTTTCTGAAGTAAGTTTGCTGACGACAGAACCCTAAACATGCCTTATATCAGTTTCTTGGTTTAGATTCGAAAGTATTAGGCGAGAGTGATTTTTTTAATTTAGTTCCTCGAGAAAAATTGTTCATAGACGACGAAAATTGAACGTTTACGACATTGACATGAAGGAATGAAAGCGAAAATGAGTAAAATAATTATGCGCACAGTGGCGCCATCGCTTAAATGCCATAGAAAACAGTAGACTTGTCCTGTGTTTCAGAATGGCGTTTCCACTCAAATTATGTCAAGTGAATAAACTATTATTTTAGACATCTTAGTTGTCTTTCTTTCAAAGATTCCGACCTTAATTGAAGTTGACTAAAAGTTTTTCAATGAAATGAAAAAAACCTCAGCCACCCAATTGGCTTTATTGAACTTTGGTGACGTAAAAGTTAAATACTGAAATATAATAGTTTCAGATTTCTTCACTTAATATTCTGTTAAGTGACGGTCGAGCATTTCGGAAAGATTTTAAACGACCATTTACTTTAAACGGCACCTATAAATGTGATCATTTCAAGGAGCTCTGGTTCAAATGATGCTCATAGACTTGGAAACTACTGTTATATCCTCCCAAAATATCTAGTAATCAACAATAAAACTGACACATTTATTCCACAGAATGCCATACAAATGCAATTGCAAGCAGAAAAAGAACAGCATTATCGTTTGATGATCGAAAAAGAACAGAGGTATATAGATGTTCTCCGCAGCCAGTTGGCAACAACACCAGACGAGAAAAAGTTTATGGAACTCTCTAAAACTGAAAAGAACTTACAGACTTTGCAAGCAATGCTGCAGAGAAATCAATCAGAGGTAAGACAAAATAATGTTCATTCTCACACAATCAATACTATATTTGGTTCTACATTTCATCAAGGGAAGAACGCCAGAAAGCTTTATGCAAATTCAACTCAATTATAATTTATTTTATTTTGTACATGTGATGTTGTAAATGTACACTTCGCGATAGACTTTAAGGATTTCATTAAAACATTGAAAAGATTAAATGGTGAAGGCTTCAAGGGTATATTAAGAAGTTAGTCTCCTTTTTTGCTACGTTTGTTTATCCACATCGGATGCATCTTTTACATCTCAAGCGTTTGTTTAACCACATTTTTCGGATCTTTTACATCTGAAGTAGCGTTTGTCATTACCAGATGGGATGCTTCAGATCACATTTTTCACATCTGAATCTGAAACGAGATGTACGAGATGTAAACAAATAGTTCTATGATATTTTCGAATTTCTGTGGACATAACCAATATCTTTTGCTAGCGATCACGGTGTGTTGTGTCAGTTAAAACCAGGTTAGTTAAAACGCTTATATCAAACGATTAACTCGAGTAACAAATTTTCTGAAAATGTATTTCACAATTATGATCAATGGTAAAATTCTTGAAGTGGAAGAGATCCCAGAGATAGTAGATAGGCTGAATAATGGTAAGCTAATTTAGATATAATAATTTATGATATGATATTAACGTTGATTCCTCCTTGATGAATTGATTATGTTAATTTTTGTTTTAGATGATAAATACCTTTTAAATTATTTGGAAGCAATGCTGGAACAGGGAGACCTGAAATAATGACAGTATGTCTACCTGGCAGTTCCTTGAAAGTCTTAAAATTGAGAGAATCTCATACAAACGAGCTGAAGAAAATTTTAACATGAGTGATAACCTACAAGCAGAAGGTAATGAATCTTTTTAAAGCTAAAAACATTAATTATTCTGTAAGTCTTGAATATTTACTCCTTCCTCTCCTAAAATATCAATATTGTCGTTGCAATCTTTAATTATTCATTTTATAGATATATAATTATTTGCAAATTTTTCATACAACTGTTCAATATATATTTGTTATTTCTTCCAGAACACCAAGAGAAGAAGGTCTGGTGTGATCAATCTGATCTCTATTTAATTAATGAGATCAAAACAAACTGGGACCGTCTGCAAACATTTAGAAAAAAAAAGTTTATGAAAATATCGCTTTAAAGCTTACTAATGTTTTTGAGCGAAAGATCACTGGACTGCAAGTCGAGACCAAATGGAAGTATTTGTTGAATAGGTATAAGAATTATAAAAACCATAGAAACAACAGGAACAGGAAGAGTGATATGGAAATACTTGATGCAATGAACGAGTTGTTGCACAAAAAGCCTGAAATAGTGGCGCCTGCCACATGCAGCAGCATTGAAGGGCTCAATATCAATAATAACCCGAACAAAAGTAATTCTGATACTAACTTGAGTGCACCTAACATCGTGTCCTCAATGGAAAGAAAAAGAAAGAGGAAGGAAGATGGGATTGAGAGGCGACACCAACAAAAAATGCAGAAATTAGACAAGCTGCAGGGTAGTATCGATACCCTAATAGGCCTCTTGAAGGATTCAAGAAAATAACACATATATGTATAATATAAAACTAATTTATTATTATTAAAAATAAAGCTACTATTGAGACAATAGATTTGTTTTTTTTTGTATATTTTTCATAGCATTTATCGAGAATAATTGTTATCTCATTATAATTTGTGATATCATGAAGAAGATTAGAATTTGTTTTATTTTTTACCTCTCACGGGAAAAAAAAACAAATATAAAGAAACAACTGTTTATTCAAGACTTCATATATAAAACAAATTCTTCAGATTGTCCCTCTTCAACCCAGCTTGCTCATCGTTATTTTCTTCTTCCAAGACTTCTTCTGAATCCCCTTCAGCTTGGTTTTCAACATTGATAATATCATTTTGATCAATAGCAAAGTTATGCAATATGCAGCAACTATATATTATTTGTGGTATCAAGTCCATTCTTTTAGTTTCCAACATCTTCAGTCTTCTCACCGACATTTCAGCAACCCAAAAGCGTTTTCAATGACAATTCTATTCTCACTAAGCATTTTATTGAAAAGCTTTTTGTGGATCAGTAAGCTGTCCGTTATCTTTGTACCCTACCATAAGTGATTTAGAAAGCTTGTAGGCTAAATCCCCAATCAAGTGAGAATTGTTTGGAAAGTCAATCTGGTTACTTAGAATCTTTCTATATATATCTGACTTTGTATAAAGGCGATAGTCATGAATGCTGCCTGGTTCTCCGGCATATACATGCAGAAACCTTTTTGCCTATCGCAAATACCTTGAAGGAGTACTGATGGAAAACCTTTGCGATTAATGTATGAGTTTCCATGATCTTTAGGCTTCTCAATTCTTATGTGGCAACCATCAATTGCTCCAAGTATCCCTAAAATTATTGATTTACCACAAATATAACTTACTGAAAAACTTACCCGGAAAACCGTTGATAGTTTCAAATTCATTGATTATTTGAAGAGCTCTCCGACCAGAGGGAAGGATATGATTCCACTTTGACGATTAAGTTTGGAAAGTAAACTGAAAATTAAATTGCAGCTTGACCAACAAGTCCACTTGGAAACTCCAAATCGATCACTTACACCCCTGTGAAATGATTATCAAATTAGTTGAAATAAATGTCAGATGATTATCGACAACTTCACCTGTGACTTTCAACATTTGCCATATACCATAAGCAAATCAGAAGTTTCTTCTCAAGTGGTATTGGAGGCTGTCCTAATTGAGATCCTTCTGTTTGATGTCTTTGGTGAATTTGACTCAAAAGTACATATAAGATTTCAAATGTGTCTGGTTTTATACGAAAGTTTCTTCTGAACTGTTCATCACTAAAATTTGGAATGGTGATCTCAAGAAATTCTCATTTTTCTCAATAATTTCTCTTTCATCTTCATCTTCACTGGAATCAACTAGCAGTTGCAATGCTTCACCCACTACGGCTATAGCAACTGTCGCTATTTCTAATACTTGATCAGTTTCATTTCTACAACAGAGAGAACTTTATAAGCTACTTAAGTATTTGGATGTCATGATCTGTTCAGTTTTTCTGAATAATATATAAAACAATTGCACTGTAGTAAACCATATATAAATACTTGATAATAATTTCAATATACTTTCAATATGATTAAAGCAATGGTAAATAGCTTCACGTGCTTACCTGGAGATACCTATGATATTTATAAACAGTATTTCAAAATAAGTATATATAACAAATAATATTTATAAATAATAACACTTTTGAACTTCAACTAGCCAAAGATATACAATTATTCAATATCTTTGAGGTTAGCAGAATACTAACCTCAAAAAGTCTTGTTTTTGTTTACATCCAGTAACTGTCATGAGCGTTTGTTTAAAATGTTCTAGGATCACATCTGCGTCACGGCACCAAAAGATCTGAGACATCTCAAGATGCATCCGATGTGGATAAACAAACGTAGCTTACGAAATATGCAACAGAAGATAAAAAATATTGGTCATAGATTGCTATAGATTATTTGTACCGTAAATTTGTCAAAAATTGAGATGAAAACTTAAATTCAACTTAGTAGTTTTATGAAATGTATTTCGTATGAGATTTCTGGAATTAGAAACATGTTGTGGTATGATTATATCGACTGTCTTCTAGAGAGGAATTGATCTTTAGTTTGGCTGCAAAGTTTCAAATGACAGACAGTTTATTATGTCTCAGAATATTTTATTTGCCATTGAACTAGTTTGAATCGCATGACATCTGTGCATTTTAAATATCTATCGATGGGGTGCTTTCAGCTTTCTGGGATATCGAAGAAGTTTCGTTTTTTCCCCTGCAGGTGCCTTTGTTCAGAAAATTTATAATATTTTTGTTAGTTATAATGAATATTTATATCTCTTTCGAGAGTTCTTGAGATATTTCGAGCATTTGATGAAAATGTATTCTTTGTTAATTATCAGAGAAAGTACTGAATACGATAGTTCATAATTGACAAGCATTTAATTTTTCACTTAATTAGTGATAACGTAGACTAAACGATATTCTTCATGATGGAACTCCAGTGAACCCCCGCATATCAACTTCATCACTGCAAATCTTTTTAATTGATACCAGAGGAATTAAGGTTTTTTTTTGTCAGAACAATATTGTTTATCGCTTATTCTTATTGGAAAGTTCAAATTATCAAATTGTAGGAGTGAATATTGGTGCTCATAACAGAAAATAATATAAACGTCAAATATGAGCGTTACAAGGCGAGTTAGAAATTTGTCGAAATCGACTACATTTTGGGGTGGCGACGAAACATCTCCGATATCCCCGGATTTGGTCAAATCAATTCATTCAAAATGTGCCAAGTGCATACACCATTTAAAGACGGCAGACGGAACCGTCATGGCGCGTACTATTCAAAATGTTTTCAAGCCTTCTTAAGTAGGTATGTGCAAAAGAAGTCATAGTTTTTCACCATAGCTGTTCGAAAAGAATGAGAAATATAGAAATTTTAAGTACACATGAAGGTTTGTGACATTTTAAATGAAATTGAATCCAAGATTTCAACATCATTGGAAAACTATCTCGTAATGGAAATTGAATATCTGAAGATGCTACAACATGTAATCGAATAAAACAACGAATAATTAATTTAAAATAATGATATTCTATCTAAGGGTTAAATTATGGATAAAAATATGTCAATTATTTGAAGATAATGAACAACGTAACTAATTCCGAAACCTAATATTTCCATTGAAGTAAATGAAAAATACAAGTGATTTCTGATAATTAATATTTAATACTCACAAGACAAAATATAATTTTATTTAAGTGTAATAAACGGAACAATTAATCAAGAAAACATGGAACGACCACATTGATTTCGAATGATATATTTTCCGGTGTTGAAAGTAAGGCCTGGCGTTACTAACTCCAGTTTTGAGAACTTTTAAAATAGCAAATGGGCAGTCCATCCTAAAGAAACATGTATTATAAACGGAATTATGTGGAATTCTCATAGGAATTATTACTGAAGTTGTAAATATGTGACAATTTAGGATTAGTAGAAGACCAATGGTAGCGATACTATGTGGCAATCGCATTTTACTTTACAATTTACACATTCCCGCTCAGTGATCTCCAATTCTTTATTCTCTTCAGTTGTTGTTTCGTTTTTTTCACAGTTATTCTTATGTTTAATCTCAAACAAGCCACCTTATATATTTCCCATCTCATAGTGATAAAAAATTCCCGAAATACGTCGAATACCTTTTGGCGCTCTTGTTCACCTGAACAGAGAGCTTATCAATTTGCCCAAATGTCTGTGACTTTCGGATTTTTGGGCAAAAGTGGTATCAATCGTTTTGTTTGGACCTACTGATGAATAATCCGTGGTCAAAATCGATTCTGTCCGTCCGTTCCGTGAACACGATAACTCTCGATCGGATGAAGTTAGAGAGTTGAAACTTTCAGAATAGGTTTGAGGTATAAATATCTCGGCTGAGTTCGTTATTCGGTCAAATCGGCCGAATAGGTTCGGAGTAACAAAAAAATTTTTTTTTCGAATGACACTGTTCAAATAAAAATTTTTTTATGGTGCAGTTTTATCAGACGTATACAAAAATACCACTCTCGACTTCGACAAGCTAATAGTTCTGGAGATATGATTTTTCAAAATTTAAATAATTGTAAGTGGTTTACAAGAGAGCCTAAGCAAACTGACCTCACGTCAGTGCTTTCTAAATTTTTTGGAGATATCTTTTGACGTATTTTTGAGGCTTGAAAAGCAACCCCCTATGAAAGGGCGCTTCAACTCATACTGAACAACTGAAGAGGGAGAAGGGTTGAGTTTAACATCATTTGCAAGGTTTTGGAACCTCTTTAAAACGGTCTATGAAAAACGTAATTTTGATCAACCGTTTTGACTAAAATAGATTTTTCAACTCACATGAGCCACCTTGAATATTTTGATCACGTTTCAAGTTTGCAAAAAGAACTTGAAAAAATGAGCTAGTTTATAGTAAAAACAACCAAAATATTAGCTCATTTGAACTAAAAATTGAGTTTGGTCGAAAACGGTTCGTTATGTCAGACAAAATTTTCACCTAAGCTCAAATACTATACTAATGACGTGAAATTTTTTTTCTATTCAAATAATAATGTTACCTTCAGTTTTGATTTGTTTAAAATTTGGTGACAATAGACTTTTCAGCAAATTAAAGATTTCTGACGTTCTTCTCGGACCAATGGCTGGTTTTAAATTCGTGTTTTGCAAAGACTAATGATGACCTACTACATATTGGAATGTTTTCTGTAATACATTGAAGTTCAGGTAATGAACATTCCGTAATGTTGATTCCTACGGTGAGGTGTACATTTTTTCAAACCTGAAACTAGCGTAAAGTGAATTTTTCTGATCACATTCAGCAAGACAATGAATTAACATTACGCTAATTATAATGCTACATATAACCGAAATTGTGCTAGCCTCAAATTAGTGTGAACAATGATTTATGTTCCTGTTTTTGGTTCGGTGATATGTTATGAAGGATTATTTTTTTATGTAGAAAGACTGCGAGGATTCTCCAAAAAAACAGAGGATGAAACACATCGTCGTACACAGTTCTTTTCTTATTTTTGACTTGATTTTTTCTTTATAGTTTATTTAATTACGTAATTAGAAATATTGATCAAGAATCAGAGAATGGGAAACTGCTTCTTCATAGAACTGTGCTTTCCCAAAAATTATGTAGGTTTCATCAGATTGGGATCATTTATAAAACATAATAAAATGTACAAGGAAAAAACTTCAAAAAGGATACTTTAAAGAAGATTTGATCTTTCGGCCTTAGAAAAATTCAAGTATTCTCCAATATTATATGGTTCACACCTCAAAATCAAAGAATTCAGTTTAAACAACGGCAGTTTCTCATTATTTACATCACGAAATTGCTTTGGTAACGCATTAAACATTTTCATGCACATATACATAGCATTATGGTGTCAAAGTGAGCTTATGTGCTATCTATTTGCCTTGTCTTTACATTTTATTTCGATATGACTCAAAAATTTCACGATTCTTTTTTAAAAACTGTACACGTACAAACCTTTTAAGGTATGAATATCGTTAGCCCGAAGAACACCCCTACATGACTCCCTGTATTTCATGTTCATAATAGATCTTAATGCATACGTTTTTATGAAAAAGCTGTCGGTGAAAGAACAGGTTTCCTAGCAAACGATACCATGAGACAAATTCGATTGAAAAGATGCATAGTATAAATATTTTCAAGGTGGACAGCAATAAATTTCTTTAGAACATCAATAGCGTACAAAGCTGAATTCAATATTTCATTTAAGTACTGTATATGTACATCCCATCCATGTTAACAAAAACAATATTTTGAAAATGCTTCGGCTAGCTAGAGCACAAAACCACCTTACATTTAGTTTCAAAAACTTCAAAAAGATGCTTCCACCCCAGTCAATGATAGTCAATATTTGAACAATCGAAATTTATTCCACTCTTACAAATACTAAGTATTTACAGTATGTACAAATGTTCAATTGTCCAAATTGAAAGTTTCAAGAGTAACTGATATTTTCTGACTATAAAAATCAACAGGTGACGTTCATTATTGTTGGTGGAACTTATATTGTCTGTCTTGAGTCCTAATTCGTGCGATAACAGGACCAAACAGCCATCCTGGGTGTTCAGGATGAGTCTGGTGTGGAAATGGGTCTTTTATTTTCCACCCTTCGAGCCATTTTTCAGCGGAGATTCGCGATCGAGCAAATTCACCTGTTACAGCTCGACTTCCATATGAAGAAACTTCATTTGGCACTTGAACTTTTGACGTTGAAGAGAGAAAAAACATATTCTGCTTTTTGTGCATTCCATATAAGCTTGTTTGATGTACACCACTTAAAAGGGCATTATTTTAATCTTCAACAATTGAAAGGCTTGCATAAAATCTTGATAATATTTGTGTCATCAAAATAGATGACTGCATTCAACAAAATGTCAATATCGCAAGGTAAGTTATTTATAGATATAATGAACAATAAAGGACATAAAACGCTGCCTTGAATTACTCCAGTAATGATATCCCCATTTTCAGAAATAAAGCTTTTGTCGTTGATAGTAGTAATAACTTTTTGTCTTCGACCTTGAAGGTAACTTTGTATGTTTTAATTGGTTATCCCTTATACCAAGTTTACTTAATAATCTATTTTGGTTTACGGACTCAAAAGCTTTGGAAATATCTAGGAATAGGCCAACCGAAAATTTACCCCTATGTTATTCATTGAACCGTGTTGAGATGAGCAAAAGATGCCATATTTCCTAAAAAATGATCTGAAAGAATTTTTTCAAAGATTTTAGCAGAAGTTGTCAGAATATTTATAGGTTGGTAGTTGTTAAGATCATCTATGCAGCCAGATTTATATAGTAGTGTTATCATTGATAGTTTCAATGCAGATAGAAAAATACCAGTAATAAATGCACAATTCATAATATGTCTGATTGGCTCAACAATAAAGTGAATAGCCTTCTTTAATACAATGCTAAGAATTTGATCATAGCCTGATGATAATGAGTTTTTCAATTGTCTTACTATCTTAAGAATTTCATTTGCATCAATATCGAAACCAAAAAGTGACCAGGCGCTTCAACTCGTCTCTAGCATCACCATGTGAATTAGAAGCTAGAGAATCTAGAGGCGTTCACAAAATGTTTATTAAAGTTTTGTACTAGCAATTGCGGGCAACCATTTGCAAGTATGCTTTGTCTAGGTTGATTTCTACTTGTTAGTAATTTCATTATTCTCCAAGTTGGTTTGGTTTTATTGTTAGAGGTTTGAATTTTGCCACCGATTATCTTCTGCTTCAATTTTGTTGTTTCTATATCATATTGCTTTTTACATACTTTATACTCTTTCTTGTACTCTGGTCTCTGTGGTGAGATCACGTATAAACTATCAAGCCTCTTCTTTAGGGCAACTATATGAGGATCAGAGATACACTTCTATATTTATCATTTATCCGATAATTATTAGATGATTTCACAGTCACAAGAGGAAATGATGATTGAAATATGAAATAGAAATTCCTAAAAATGAAATTTCACATTTCATTTACATCCGACTGTTGGAATTTTTACAGATCCGATCAGTCAAAGGTTAACAACTTTAAACAAAATCATTCAAATTCACTTTATTCATCGTGGTGATTAAATATATGTAGAAAAAGTATATCGGGTGAATACATAAGTAGCAGAAGGAAATGAACGAAGGTGGTACTTGCCAACACGTGTTTCTTTTGATTGGCTTCGTCAAGGCAAGGTTATTCCTTGCTTATTCCTAAGCTTGCCTTCCCCTGTCGAAGGCAATCAGCAGAAACACGTGTCGGCAAGTACCATCTTCGTTCATTTTCTTCTGCTACTTGTGGATATACCCGATATACCTTTTCTACATATGTTTAATTACCACGATGTTTGTTTCAATTTTATTAATCTGGGTTAGGGTTACATCATACAGGTTGCTTATGCTTCCTCCATGTCAGTGTGTTTGGTTTTCCTCCGAATGAGAGGTCCTAGTGTTAGAGACATAAATTGATCGCTCGCTTTTGTTTGTGTATCCTTTTTATCTATTTTGTCTTTTAACCATCTCCTTATTTCTAAGGGTTCCTTGCCCCGAGGAAGCCAGAACACCGCAGAAACACGTGCCGGCAAGTACCATCTTCGTTCATTTCCATTCAAATTTACTTCATTACATTTTCTGACAACCCTCTTACTTGAATTTGTATGGTAGTTACCTTTTATATGAAAAGATACTATATGTGCAGAATGACCAGATATATGTGGCTGTACAAACTCAACATCAGTAAAAACATTATCAAGAAAGGCAGTTCCTCCTATCGGTTTCTTAACCAACATTTTCAAATCAAATCTTTCAGTTATTCTAAACATGATGTTGGTACTTTCATTATGTACATTGAGAAAATCAAAGTTAAAATCACCATTGAGAACAAGTGTATCACTCTTATTGCCACTAATCATCTTCAAAAGTTCAGAAAGCTTCTCAGAAAAGATGTCTGGGTCAGCAAAAGGCGCTGTGTTTGGTCTTAGACGCCTACCAGTTTAAGCTTATCTTTTATGTAGCATTCTATCGCACAACATTCAATAACGCTCAATACAGTAAACCTTGCAATGTATAACATATCCTTACATTATTTAATTGAACATGTCTATTCTTGAAAGTGTAGTTAAATTAAAAATATCTAAAATTGCCAATTACAGACTTAAACTTTTCGATTAGAGTATCAATGATACCTTTATTTATTCCAGAAAAATTAAATAATTCGAATTAATGGAAGAATTCCATTTTAGGTCAATTTCGTTCTTTATAATAGAGACAATTATTAGCTTTAAAGACTATTTCAATATTGTGTTTTTCAAAATTTTTTTTAATTGGGTAGCACATATTTCCGTAAAATGGCAATGAGAATCTTCCAATTACTTGTTTTTAGCATCTGGAGACTGATCATTTCGGTGTGACTCATTGTGCAATTTCAAAAACTTCCTCATCAGCAGTCTGTCCACCACATCTGAGGTGTAACCATTTTTGTAAGCTACATATTTGATTATCTGTAATTCCCTGTTGAAACTGTCTCTGCTCAACGGTAAATGTAACATTCTGTGGACATAAGAGTTTAGAGCAGCAAATTTATGGCATGCTGGGTGGTTTGAGCTCTCATTGATGGTTGCTACAGTTTGGGATTCCTTTCTGTGTACATCCACAGATACTCTGTTATGGTCCAAGGTAAGAGTTAAATCCAGGAAATTAATCTGGTTGAAACCAATTTCCAAGGTGAAGTGGATGTTTTCATGCAGAGTGTTAAACAAATTCAACAATACCCAAGCTAGATCTGTGCTGCCAGTGAATATTATTAGGATGTCATCAACATATCTGTAGTATTTGAAAATGTGTTTTATTATGGGTGTTTTCAAACTAAATAAGACCTTTTCCAAATTATCCATGAAAATTTCTGCCATGAGAGAAGATGGAGGTGCTCCCATAGGCAAGCCCATCTCCAATTTATATATTTCATTGTTGAACTGGCAAAAGTTCTGTTCCAAAGATAGCTTGAGTAGACCTAGGATGTCCTTTCTCAGTTCAGGGTTGACGTTTTTCTTAAGTAGCTCTTTCTCGATCAGTGAAACACATTCAACAGGGGATTGAAGTGAATAGGTTTTTAGCATCAAGTGATATTAACTTGGCCCCCTCTGGGATCTGTAAGTCTTTCAATGATTCTGCTAATTTAATACTATTCTTTATGCTGTATGTGGGTATGAACTCCGTTAATTCCTTCAACTCTTCATTTAGAAACTGGCTTATTTTGTATACAGGTGTGTTTACGTAACTTACTACTGGTCTTATGGGTGCGTTAACCTTATGCAGTTTTGGGAGGCCATATAATTTTTGAAAAACACAATATTGAAATAGTCTTTAAAGCTAATAATTGTCTCCATAGCCATCTACTTAATTGCAAGGATAAAACACCCATACTGGAGAAGAATGGCGTATACAAATTAAACTGTAAAACCTGTGACAAATTTTATATAGGAAAGACGTTTAGAGCTCTGGGGACTAGAATATCTGAACATATAAGGAACTACAAAGACAAGAGTTCTTTTGGACGACACTTAAGAATAAACGAACATGAATTTGATGAGTCAGAAAATGTTACTCTTTTGCACAATTTAGATAAGGGCAACAAACTTGACCTTATGGAAATCTATGAGATAGCCAAAATTTGAAAACACACCAAAACAAATGTTTAAACACTCAAACGGAATCACACCTCAGCTATCATCCTATATTTGAAAGTTTAATTTGATTACTGCGTTTAATAATAAACTCAATTCTTCAGAAAATCATAGAATGCAGTTGTAATTTTCTGTGTCGATTTGGTGCAACGAGATTCTATACTTAAATTTGAGGTTGTTTTTTAGAATATCAACCGATTTCAATGTGACACTTGCGGTTGTTCCGTTGCGGCATGTCACACGTAAGTTAAAACCAAGAATGGTTTAAATTATTGTTAATCGAATACCTGACGAGAGAAATGTGTTATACACAAATATTTATTTATTTTTTTGTATTCACATTTTGAAAAACTTTCTCCAAACATAAAGGATATCCCGAATCATCGAACTATACAATACAAGAGTTATGCCTAATTATACCTACTTATAAAATTAGCAATTATTCGAAAAATAAATTGTCATGTAGAAAACAAAACTGTATACCATGAGAACAAGTGTTCTAAAATAAAGACATCGATTTGAAAACAAACACTTGAAATCACAGTCCCGACGCTCTGAGACCAGCCATCACCATTTTCTTAATTCTAAACAATGAGTGATGAAAAATATCAATACCCGAGCATAAAGCATTACATGACGTCATCATTCTATAGGCCGGGGAGTTCTGTGCTGAATTTGTATTTCTCATATTAATATGAAATGTGCAACTGGAATTTTGAGAGGAAAAAAATGTAAAATTTCAGACTCCGCAAACTTCCCCTTCATAACTTTACATGCAAACAAGATATCAGTAAGCCTTCTGCGATTAAACAAACTCAACATGCCAAATTTTTGTCTCAGAGCGGCGTAATCGTGATTAACCATCAAAATTCTGTTCCTATAAGACATATATCGAAACACATGTGTCGTATTTAATTTTTTAATTATTTTTTTGTAGTTTTTTCAAATTGTTTGATGTTATGATGAGAATAAAAAATTTTCTCTTGTTCATCAAAGAAAACAATGTTTTCTGGAATCAATAAAGGTATCATTGATACTTTAATCGAAAAGTGTAAGACTATAATTGTCATTTTTAGACTATTTTTGATTAATTCACACTTTCAAGAATAGACTTCTTCAATTAAATATAATTTGAAGGTCTACCTACGCATTTGGTTGAATTTCTCGGCAATCTACAATAACCATGGTAACAATGTTTGTGATACCTCACTTTGATAGCAAATAAATCTTGCTAAACAGCGTTGGTAAACCGAAATTTCTTGTCTTGTGAGTCTGGGCTTTACAGTTTAGAGGTTATAGTTCTCTCTTTGAATCATTTGTTCAGTCACAATATATGCATAACTCTTCGTTTGGTCATTTTCTTATTGTATTGAATGCTCAAAACGCCCTTTTTTTAAGTTTTTCAATGATGCCTACTTTAAACAAACACTAAAAAAGAACAAAATCAAATTACTTTATGTTTTTCATCAATATGTGTAAAAGCATAATAACGTGGTCTCGAACGTCAACGTGCGGAATCGGACCGAAAATCGGTATACGAACAAAAAAAATACTAAATAAACTTCATTTAATTTACTATTTCAAAGTTAGAATTCGAAGAATATGAAGTATTAAATGGTAAAGAGAAGTAGACACTATATCATACAAAATTTTCTCTACTTTTTTCACAACATATTGAATAAAATCAATTCAACATAACAAAAATAATTTGATAAATCCCTCTGAGTATTTTCAAAAAACAGAAATTTTATTCAACTTAAACTAAATTAGTTTCTCTGGTATTTAGAATTATGCCTATCATCTAGCCATGAAATTTCTAATTTTTTTTTACTTAATAAAGATTTTGACGCCAGATGTTTCTAGTGCATATTTATGGTTCACCAATTCCAGCATGATTTGTAAGTTCCTTCGGCAAAGGTGTTGGTTTTTTGAAGTATTTGTGGAACGTTCAATTAGGCCCAGAGATACTTACTACTTAAATACGGCATACCTGAATAGTACTTGTTAGCGGTAGCCGTAAAATTTGAAAGTTATGGCAACCCTAGAAAACAACCCTTAATATATTTTTTTTAAGTTACCGACGCAATGATTAATGATGTAAGTATAATAAATATGAAGAAACATCCACAAGAACGTGTAGGTATTTCCTCATAGAGAGGTACGTCAGGATAATAAAATTTTTGAAACAATTTATGAAACAATTAAAACAAAGACCAATTCTCACCGTAAAATACAGATAAAAGATCAGGAAAATTTGAAAATGGAAAAAGCGGGAGAAAAATCAGGCGAAAGCTTGAAATTGTTTAGAAAATCATGAAAAAATCTGTCCATTTCATATACCAAAAAACCGTTTAGTTTAAGACCACTGCACTTTAAGTACCTAAGCGTGCTTTCTCAGGATTACTGTTAGCCTAAAGAGAGGATGTGAACGAAACAGGAAAGCATCATTACAGTTGGTGGCAAGATGTGTTTTGCTGCCATTATTTGGGGTCTCAGGTATAAGAGTCCCACCATAGTTGACTGTCTTGAAATTTTTCATACTCAAACTAACTTAAGCCATTGAGTTTAAATCTATCTAAAGAGGAAATATAGTGGAACGATACCAATCTCAAATTTATGCACGGGAAACTATTTCCAGTCTATGGTAGAAATACACAGGTATGATCTTTAAATTTCTTATTTTCACCTGTGTTGCAGAATAGTTAACAATTCTTGGGTAATATATGCCAGAAAAATATTTTTTTAACTTAATTATTATCAATGAAGAAGAATAACTCAACGTTGAATAGTATTATTATTACTTTTATTTACAGCCAAAATGCCTAACCTAGCGAAAGGTTTCGTTTGCGACTCAGATGACGTCAGAATGTAAGAGAAACTTCCGAGTTTTCTATCTCCCTTCAATGCGCAATATCATACCTGTGTTTTCCTACCATGGTCCAATTGGACTTCATTGCTCCTCAGCTAGTTATTTCATATTTGCAGCGACTCCGCCTCTCTGTCTGGGGCTAATTATAACCAGGGTCGGATTTATTCGACATCAACTATCAGAATATCTCATTATATAGATGCATTGAATTATTATTCAATGATATGTCTGTTTAGATGTCACGGTTTTAATTAATGGATTATCCGTATATTATTGATGATATCAAATATGTGAAATGAATTCATATAAGCTACGCATGTACACAAGATAATTGTTTGTAACTTTAATGTAATTGAATAAGCAATGGGTTAAGTTTCTGTTTTGCCGGTCTAATTCTGAGGAACAACAGACTATTATTCACTGCATTGAAGTAGAAATAAGATTGAATAGGTTTGGTGAACAGTTAATTGCGAAAAAATCTTATATTTTTGAAATGACTCAGGATCAATTCAAGCGAACGGAAGAGAAAAGAACGTGAAATTTTTTGCTGTGAATTGATGTTTGAAGAAACATAAACAAAATATTCTAAGTTCAATTCGGTGCCATTCTCGATTTTTTTTTGCATCAAATTATTCGTCTGTTTACCAAGTTCTAGGTGGAAAAATGTTGAGGGCATTGACGAGAGTTCATGTGACTTTGGCGCTCTTGTATAACTTGCGAAGCCGTTCAAACTTTGAGAAATCACATATCCTAAAATATTAGTTTGTCAGAGATGAACATAACATAAATTGTATTCTTATGATAATCTACATAATAGATATTTTTTTCTTTATGCCAAAACCACCCATTAACGAACGTAGCCGTGATGTTCATCCCACCAACTTACTCTACTAATTTCCAATCTAGTTCATTATGTTTGTGAGTTATCGTGCTTAAGGAATTCACCACCGTCGTAATGAAATATTTTCAAGTGACAATGGTAATAAGCGAAATCCTTCTAGTCGTTGTGGAGGGCAGATATTGCCGACTTATAGAAAGCCTATATTTCTATAATATTTTCAACACATTTTTCATCAACCTGATATCATACATCAAGCAGCAATGGACATGACAAAGCAATTGTAATGCATGCACTTAACTGTTCAGGATAATATTACGTCACTATCAATGAAGCCAATCGTGTAACGTACGATCACTTAACTAGGAGCAGAAATCGGTACATTTTCGCAATATCAAGGAAAGAATAATTTAACCATTGAACATCAAGTATTAAATTTTCCTATAAGATATTATAATTTGATGATACACGTGGGAGAGATAGAATTGTATGGACACGAAAAAGCTAGTATAAAAATCAGGCAGAAAAAGCTAAAGCTACCCAGGTCTTAGCCTTCCAGGGTTTCAATAATGATAAAAAACCAACAGTTTTCTTACATTTTGTGGTTTAGTTTTGGGGTATCAAGTATTTGTTTCGCTAGTCTGCATATAATTGAGTAACAAGTAGAAGTATCTAATAACCAAACTATGATCATTATTATAGTTTTCATCTCACGGTAGCAATAGGATTCTAAAATCACACTATTGCTCCGCTTTATTCGAAAACATAATTCCGTTTCATGGATTGATAGTTTTTTGTAATTTTCTTGTTTATATTACAGTTAGGAGATAAATCTAGGTTAACAGTTGAATTATATCAGAACCAAGAAGGCAATGTGATCTTAATTGATGAATTTACAATACAACGAATCAGTGTCGAATTAATCTATAACGCATCGTGGTATTCTATTTCATATAGATATGAAGCTCTCTTCAGTATGTATGAAGATCTCTAATTAATTCTCTAGTAATTTGTTTCGACTCGGCATTTTGTGATGATTTAATTAATGCTTTATGGAAAACTCCCGAACCAATTGTACATAATCTGTTTTGATGTTGTAAATATGTAGTGATATGGGTAGTTAGGACTAATTACTCTTTGCAGATACAAATTATGTCATAATACTCATCCACTTCACTCAAATCAGGTGTCAGATCTATGGGGCGTTGCCCTCACTAACCACGCTTACTATCTGTCTCTTACAGCTGATACACTGTGATTCTACCTCCTCTCCTATTTCTCCTGAAACTGGGGCGTTGTCGAACGGTAACTTGGAGCCTCCACCCTTGCCGAAGAGGAACAACAGATTATTTGACAACGGTGCAACTAACAAACGCAGTAACACTTTTCCTTTACCCTCTCATCCTAATAAAAATTTCAATTCGAATGACGTCCAAGTTGATAATCCCATATATTATCCACCCTCCGAAGAAGATCCTCCACCTTTGCCTCCAAGGCGAAGTTCCGTGCCTTCTACTGATCAAAGTCCTTCTGGCGATGGCGCCAATTCCATAAACAAACAAATGTCATATCCTCTTGTGGCTACTTGCGCGACTCTGGTTAACAACTATGTAAGTAACCAAACACAAACACTGACTGATACAAATTCAACAACTAACAATTTTTTGTGCTTAATTTGCACTAATTACTCACATATATGTGCACAAGTTTCTATAACAGGAACTTCATAGCTGGTAATATTTTCACTTAGGCACATGTAAGGCAGAGAAGACATTGGGAAATTCATGATTTTTCGTTGGAAATCTTGAAAACACATTTTTTTTTTAGATATATGTTATATGGAAGAATACGATTTGTGTTTATTTTAGTTTTTGTCAAACGGAATAATAAGAATATATACGAAATAAGTCTTGAATTAAATTGCGTATAAACCCTTTGAAGGAGATGTGGTCTTCAACAAGCCGCATACAGTTCTTTAAAAAAGTCCCAAACAGCTTACTCGTTTTTCGTTTTGCCCATTAGACCAAGAGCCTGCGAACCCCATGTTTCTATTCTATGAAAGCTGAGTTTGTCAGCGCATGTTCCCAACGCAGGTAAGAAACAATGGAGGACTATGGAGTTTGGGTAACCCTGGCTGTGCCAAGCAAACTGTATATAGGTGTTTGATACGATTTGAATTTGCCGAATATAGAAATGCGTTTTTTATTTCTTTTAGAATATCGTTAAAAATCATGTTAAATCTTTCCAGAAACTTACATAGCGGCAACTCCTTGCTGGACACTCTTTGCTCATTAAATTGTAACCGCGCTATTGTATAAAAGGTGGCCTATATATACCTTCTGGCAGGTCCCGCATGTCAACTTGTAGACTCTCGACTTCTTGGCTTTATCAATTTTATCTTTATTGTTTTTTATGTATTTTCCTAATGAATTGTTGGAGGTGTAGGACTATGATTGTCAATTTTGGATATTTTGGTTTATTTACACTCTCAAGAATAGACTTGTTCAATTAAATAAATGTTTTAGCTTAGACGCCCTTCCCCCACCCTATCTTTTTTCATTTATAAAGTCAGATACCACATTTCTAATATCAGTTTTGAAGAAACTCTCCTGAAGATGTCATGAAATGACGAAATGTGTCGTGAGACGTAATAATAAAAAGTAGTGGAAATTACAAAAATGTTAGTTTTACTTGTTAAAGAATATTGAGTTTTGCGTCAAGATGTCGAGGCGTGAAAATAATTTAACGAAAATTTTGATAAAATGTGCAATTACAACATGTGTAAAGTGAATAAGTACGCTAAATGCAGCAAGTGTGAAGAAATTTTCCATCCGTCCTGCTTAATTAAGGTAGCGAAGAGAGAAAATGTCGAATATCAATATAAAACCTCTGCCCTTGGAGTAACTGATGAGAAAGTTTCACTCAAAATCGAAAATCAGATAATTAAAATCGAGATAGCGTATCTTGAAGAATTTTTAAAAGAATCCAAGAATTCCAATTCGATTTTAATCGCAAATAACAAATTATTGAATGAGAAACGGTAAACATGAACTAAAAAAACCTCTGACATTGAGAAATCAAGATAAGGACCGGGTTTCGTATATTGCGCTGGAGCAGTTTCCTTCAGTTCTGTAGTTAATAGGAATTCCCAGAATGCACAAGATCAACAACCGCAAATGTCTTCTGCAGCGTCATCATCTAGAACTGACTATGTAAATATAAACAATACGGAACAGCATGTGAACACAAGAGTAAATCCAAAGAAGAATAAGTTATCATTGTCATCCTTTACCTTTAGTAATGAGGATGGTTGGACAACTATCAGAAGGGGAAGGGAGAGAAAATCTAACAATATGAAAGATCGCAATAAAATCTACGGGACTAAGAATATAAATGAAGGTTATCCAATCCAGAGTGTTCCTTGAAGAAAAAGGATTTGTGTCGGAAAAATTGCCGGTAATCATGTTTCTGAAGAAGAAAAAAATTTTTCCTGAAAGCAAACAAATTATAGTGAAGAAATTGAATATTGTTGGTAAAAATTCGGCCTTCAGTATGGGAGTTCCGTGTGAAGAAGCGTATAAAGAAATTTCTGATGATTCTGTCTTGCCTAAGAGTATCATTAGGAGGGAGTTTGCTTTTGATAGACAATTTTTTTGTAAAAATAGGGATAACCTAAAATAAGGACAAACATCGCAGCCGGACCATTGATATAATTCACCAGCATGTGATAGTCAAAATTATTAGTGATATACCGGTGCGGGGGAGTTTGAATGTTGTGCAGTGGAATATGTTGTGGAAAAGTCGAAGATGATTGTTATCTATCTACAGACTACCCAGCGGAAATATCGAGATATTTTTCGATTAAATTGAATATACTTTGTGTCACAAGATTGTTGAAAATAAGAAAATTTTTGTAGCTGGTGATTTTAACATTGAGATGAAAAATGACAATAATGTTCGATCAAGGTTGTTCGCATTGATGATCATATTTCCTTGAGAGTTCAAATTAACGATTACACAAGAATTATTGCATATTCAAAAGGTTGTCTAGGTAATACATATATTCACAAGTATGAGTTATATTTTATCGTCTGAGATACTTAAATATCATATATCTGACCATAAGGCTCAGAAGGTCTTTTTTTTAACTAGATCATAGTGTCAAGGTTGAGCTTGTCAGGAAGAGATTCTTCAGTGTGGATAATGAAAAAATTTTTTGTGAAAAGCTTGAACTAGAATCTTTGAGAGTTAAAAAATCTGATGTTAATTTACTATGGCAAGTTTTCATTGACATCTTAATAAATATTTTCTATGAATGTTTTTCAATAACTCCAGTGCACAAAAATAGAAAACAGAGCGGTTTATTGAAGAATGTTTGAATTGAAAAACTAAACAAAAATTAGATTCCATGCTTGTGTCGTCGAATATCAATTCTTTTTTCTAAATCAGAGTGCAACAGATTGAAAATAGTTTATGATTAAAAAAGAGAAAGTTAGACAGTATGATGATTATATTAATAAATCAGATTGTAGAATGAAAGGCTATGTGGTCAATTTGCAAAGATACTACTGGAAGAAATAGAAGTGGTAATAATGTATTACATGAGAATCCATTAAAATTTGTGAATGAATTCAATCAATACCTTGTTGATGTTGTACAATGTTTAACAAAAACTCAGAACAAAAGGACCTTTCAATGCCTCACTTCAGAATGTGATAAATCTTTATTTCTTAAGCAAGTCAGTTACACTGAGTTAATTGAGTTGTCTAAACATCTGAAGAATAAATGTTGTGGTTACGATGAAATACCCTTAAAATTGATGAAGAATTCTACAGGGACAATAGGATGTGCTTTGTTACATAATTAATAACTCCATGAAGTACTCTATTTATCCAGATCAGTTGAAATTTGCTTTGATAAAACCATTTTCAACAAAGGTGACCCACTTGACCTGAGTAACACTATAGACCAATCAGTTTATTACCTGTATTCTCCAAGTTTTTTGAATTAGTTATGATCACCAGACTAATGATGAATGACAATAATTCATTCTCGAAATTTCAACATGGATATTCAAAGGGCAAATCTACGAACACTGCTTTTCAGTTTGTATGTAAAGCAAATGATTGGATTCGATCCTTTTCATCAAATAGGAAGCAGCAGGTTATTCTCGGTGGTGATGTAGAATTGGATATTCTAGATGTCGAATTTGGAGTTGGTCAGGGTACTATAGCTGGTCGAATTTTGTTTTTATTTTATATTAATGATCTACCAGAAGCAATAGAGGAATACCTAAAGGCATGTTGATGACATAAATGTTTTAATTGAAGGAAGTGATTCAGAGGAGATTGCTTACAAAACAAAAGATGCGTTCTTTGAGGTGAAAGATTGGTTTGATATGAACAAATCACTGATTAATGACGAAAAACCCAATCTGGTACTCTTTCGTCCTAAACAAGTTCTGAATACATCGATAGATTGTATTATTCTGGATGGCAAGTGTTAGATATTCATCAGACACCAAATTCTTGGGTGTTAATATTGATGAATTCCTTAATTGAGAAGTTCATGTTGACAAGGTCTGTCTCAAATTATCCAATATTGGCTATGGAATCAAGATTCTAGCTAGTCACTTGGATGTGAGTATTGTGAAAATTATATATCATGCTAATTTCGAATCAGTAACGAGGTATGGAATTGTTCTTTGGATTCGTAATTATAATGTTAATTCTATATTTGTCATTCAAAAAAGAACTTTGAGATGTATGTATAGATTAAATTTTAGAGAATCTTGTAGAGGATAGTTTCGTCAAAACAATTTATATACCATTCATGATTTATATGTATATTTATGAATTTTTGATTTTTGTTTTCAATAATAAGAAAATTTTTGAATTCAGTATAGAACGTAATTATAACACAAGAAATCCAGATCTTCTTTTTCCGCAACATAGATTATTATCAATGACAAAGAGGGGTCCATACTACATGTGCACAAAACCATTCAATAAGCTTCCTGACAATATGAAGAGATGTAATTATGCATGACTTTTAATAACTTGATAAGGAAAATGCTGGTTCGATTGAAACCGTATAATCTTGATGAATATTTTTATTCCATTAATCTGTCGTAGGATATATTTTTTCTGTATTTTGACGTCATTTCATTTCTTATGTAACAACTTGTAAGTTATGAAATAAAGAAGATTTATCTATCTATTTAATCCTTTGTGCAACGAACGCAACCGTTCTCGATTCTATGCTATGAACTTCGAGTGACTCATCGGTTAGGAATTTTCAGCCAACTCTCCGTGAAAATCTCTGCCAATAGCGTGATGTCTTTTGATCAGCGTTGGCAAAAGTTACAATGAGGAATTTGAAAATAGTATTATTTAATTACTAACTGCTTTGTTTTCTTCAGCGGAGAACCTTATATATGATAGAAATTTAATCTTTTTATACAAATTGAAAATTCTAGCTTAAAAATATCAAAAAATCTTAAGTGGGCACATTAAATTATAATTTACAATCTAACTCAACATTGGAACAACGAACAAGAACACGAGAGTTTTGCGTCATTGGGAGTAATTCTGATCTTAAAATAGGTTGAGGAGAATTCATTTCGAAGTCGATTCGAATTTTTTGTGTGAAATATTCAACCAGGAATCTTATAGATCGGTAGATTTCCATAACTTTTTGGTATATCGGTAGATGACTCTAAATCGGTAGAAATACCGTATGGTACCATGGGCAACGCTGTCTGATAAGTCTATGTTCATAAGAGATTATACAATTTTAATTAGTCTATGTTTATATTCTGTTCTCTATATAAAATTCCATTCTTTAACTGCAGAATACTCTCCCAAAATTCTTAGAAAATGAAGGAAGTGTACTCACGTGTTATAAACAGTGGAACTTCCATTTTTATATGCAGGTTTACCAATCCAATTCTTAACTCATCTGGGAAATTCTCTCTGTGTTATCGATTATCTATTTTAGAGGCTTCGATGGTTGGAGATTTTATCTGTTCCTTCGGTTTTCATATTTTTCAAATTCCTGATGGCTTTTTAGGAGAAGCATAGAACAAAATTTGGTGAAAATTATGAGTAGTTATTTTCAAATTGAGATAAAGGTACCATTTTTCTTTGGTGATAAATCTGAGCAAAAAGTATTACTTCAGGGATGTTGTTTTGTGCTCTGTCTGTAAAGAATTGATATTTTTTGTTAACTGGTTGCTATATTTAAGAAGAAATAATTAGTTTAATTCGTTGTTCTTTTGAATTTTCTCCAATAGGAAAACATTTCTGTCACAGTTTTTCATAGAGTTAATAGTAGTTAGTTTTATTATCTGATAGTATACTTTTATTTTCTAAATTCTCCTTTTTTCTCTAATAATAGTTTATTATAATTGTATAATATTGCTTGTTCTGTATTTTATTTAATTTCAATTTAATTTTATTGAAGTATTTCAAGAAAATTTTTTCGAATGTCTCAAAATACTCATTCACCACATTTTGTGAAATTTTATGATGGTTTCTCCAATTTTCATTTTTCAGATTTGTTTTGAAAGTTTTCATATTCTCTTCTGCCACCATTGTGTTATTTTTGATATTTTTTGCTGGCATCGTCATCCTGAAACACATTTCTTGAGCTGAATCGTCTGATATCTGGGTATTAAGCACTTTAGCTTCATATGGTACTCTCAAATTTGTGTATATTACATCAATTTATGTTTCAGATGTATTAGCAATTCTTTTAGTTTCGAAAATTTTTTGTTTGATGTTGAAAAATTAAAAAAAAATCAGTAAGCTCTTCTTTCTTTGTGTGCTGTTTCAGCATGTCTATGTTTAAGTTTCAGGCAACTACTATATGGGCTGAAAAGTCCCGGGCCTAACACATAGATTGCACTAGTTCTATTGCACTCACCTTTTTTCAGTTAATATCAACCTTCAAATGATAGTTGTTAAAATTCCATGATATTCTATTCATTAGTTTGTAAATTATTGTGCTAAGGGTGGCGCTACTTTTGTTATTTTTAAAACAATGGATAAAAAACAATTTTATGTTTTAGTTTCACACTGCTTCTTGATGAGAAAAAATACCGTTCAAGCGAATCAAATGCTTGGAAAGTGTTATGGGGATTCCGTTCTATCTGAAACAACAACAAAACGTTGATTGGCTGACTTCAAACATGGTCGTAGAGACACCGATGATGCATAATGTCCAAAAAGGGGTAACACCAGAAAACATAAAAAAAATCCCCCAAATTGTTTTGAATTGTCGAAAAGTGAAGTTGGGTGAGTTAGCTAACGTCGTAAAGATATCAAAAGAAGATGTTGGCTTTATATTGGATGAGCATTTGACTATGAGAAAGCTCTGTTCAAATTGGGTACCGCGTTTGCTCACTGTTGACCAAAAACGAGAACGAGTTGATAATTCTAACCAGTGTTTGCCTTGTTTAAACGTAACAAACCTGAACTGTCGATATGTGACAATGGATCCATCATTTCACTCCGGAATCAAAACGATCGTCATCTGAGTGGACAGTAACTGGTTAACCTCGTCGAAAGCGTCCGAAAGCACAACAATCGGCTGGAAAGATTATGGACTCGGTATTTTGGGATGTGCGTGGTGTAATATTCATCGACTATCTTGAGAAAGGAAATCCCATGAGGAGTGAATTTTATATAGCGTTATTGAAGCGTTTGAAGTTCGAAATTGCAAAGAAATGACCGCATATGGCAAAGAAACAATCGCATATGGCAAAGAAAAAAATAATTTCATCAAGATAACGCACCTTGTCACAAGTCAATCAAAACAATGGCAAAACTACATGAATTGAACTACGAATTGTTCCTACATCCACCGTTTTCGCCAGGCAAAAAAAAATGCTAGTCGGTAAAAAATTTCGCACGAATGAAGAGGTTATCGCTGAAACTGTGGCCTTTTTTGAGGCAAAAGATAAATCGTTTTACAAAAGTAGTATTGATATGTTAGAACGGCGCTGGAATGATTGCATTGCTCTTGATGGAGATAATTTTGATGAATAAAGCTAATTTTGAACCAAAAAAATTGTGTTTTCTCTTCTGGTTAGACACGGGGTTCTTCAGCCCATGTGTTATATCAACGCCTTCACTATATAAATGATCTAGCACAGGTCTAAGTAAGTTGATTATCAAGTGACTATTTTCATCATTGTAGACAGTTATGCAGAGACTAGTTTTTTTTCCTTTTTCTACTTGTGCAGCTGCAAGTTCCTATTGTTTCTCTATTGACATATATTGACTTATAATTTCTTCCGCTACAAAATTGCCTTTGGTGTATAATACTACCATTCCATGTTCACCTTCACTTCTGCAGAAACTAGCCCTTAGGGGAAATTTGGTAGTCTATAGTTGTTCAGCTGCTCCTCCGATTTCCAATGTTCTGTCATGAAAATTATATTGATGTCTTCATTATCTGAAATCAGTTCTGTTCTACGAAATTTTCTATTGATATATAATTTCTGTGAATTATTGCGATATTATTTTGTTTAATTCGTTTCCTATGTATTCCCTTTTTCGGTTGTGATGGTGCTGTTCGGGTTAGTTTTTCTTACAAAGGTTCAAGGATTCCTACACCAGTGAGCTAGAATTCAGGATCATATATTGCATCCTTTTTATGTATAGATGGTAACAACAGACGCTTTTAGAATTACCTCCGGTGGGAATTTCTTGGACCTTAATCTTCTCACTTTCAAACCAGGTTGTTCTCTCACGTAATTTATTATTATCATTTCAGGTTTAATATGGTGTCGTGCACGCTGTATGTTTAACCAAGCTTTTCTTTCTTCTTCAGCAAACCCATTATCACTCTGTGCTATTTGTTTAGTTCCTGATCTTATGATATGTTATCTTCGTTTCTGGATTCTAAAATCATCATCGTTTGTGACAGTGCTTCTACTTATATTGATATTATTTTGGGATGACATGTTTTATGCATTTGCATAGGATGCATTTTTTTCGTAAATTTGAATAACTTACTCTTTCCTTGAATTTTATTGAAATATGTCATCATTTGTAATCTGTCATAACATGACGTTTGTGGTCTCCTGCCACTTGACCTATTATTATTGGATAATAAGAAATGCATCTATATAATGAAATATTTTGATAGCTGATGTCGAATAAATAGAGAGGCTGCAACCACATACACAATGAAAAGAGTACCAGTGGAGCAATTAAGTCCGCCTAAAATCCGTGTTCGGATTCCGATAGATCATCAAAAAATTTAGAAAGCACTGACCTGAGGTCAGATTGCTTTGGCGCTCTTGTTGAGCTACTTGCGAGTAAATATTCAAACCTTAACAAATCTATAAGCTCTCTGATCGGGTGAACAATAGTTTTTATTCTACATTGAGAACATATAAAACTAACAATTGCGAGAACAGCGCATACAATAATCATCATAAAATTCGAAGAAATAAAATATAGGTATATAAAAGTCAAGAAATAAAATATATGAAGGAAAAAAAAATATATGAAAACTCAAGAAATTACCACCAGTATAACTCTTGAAACCTTAAATCGCTCAAAACTTTGCAACTGGACAGAGTTGGAAGAAGTGGTATAGAAATAGTGTTTTTCTTTTCGCTTCAAGAATCAGTAGTTGAAATAAACGCAGTGGTCAAAGACTCAGTATACATTATTTTTTAATATATATCCAGGTAGATATTTCTCAATAAATTCCTTTGCTCAAGTCTGTTTACAAATAGGAAACGATCTATTAGAACATGGTCTTTATACCTTGATATTTTCAGGTTGGGAATTGCCATCAACGAACAAAGTCTAGTCCAGAATCACTTGTGAACATGAGCCCATCCATGGAAGCCTCTGCGAGGTTGATCAATTCAGAAAGCATGGTAAACATCAGTAAACCAGCCGAATCTTGGGATGTACCTCATGAGCCTCCAGGTACACCTCCTCCTCCTTATCCTTCACCAAGGATGGATAGGAAGAATGCACCGGATGATCAAGATGACCGAGATCTTTCAGACGTAAGAATTACACATTTTTTAATGGAAATATTTCAACATGGTTGCCTTAGCTACGAAAATATATCCCCTTTTCCTGAGGAAATGACAACTTGCAGAGGTCTGGTGACTATACAACCCATCATAAATGAAAAGAAGTCTGTTGTTTTAGTTGGCAATGTTTATTATTTCTTTTTAATGAATTATTCTTGGGTTATAACTAGTTAAAAAGTTACCTTATTATCACTTTTTTTGAAACTTTTAAGTTTCGTCACTGATATGTAGCATTTTCAGGCCAAGGTGTACATAAACATTTCTTAACAATTAATACAATTAATTAACAAAATCAAAACTATAAGTATAAAAGAGCTTGTCAATCTCATTCCTCCGTATCGTCATTGAATTAATGAATTCACAACACATTTAAAATCTCTTCAATAATCTCTAATACTGTACAAGGCAAAAATGGATTCAGATGTATAATATTCGACAGGATTTTCCTAAATTTCATGTATAAATGAAGGGATGATATTGATTATATGCACATTTCAATAATACGTGAGCTCACAGATACTTAGTTTTCAAACTAACTGAAGTTTCTCGAAAAATTATAGATGTGAGGCCAGCTTGAGCTTTCTTGTTTAACTACTTACGAATGATTTGTCAAACTTTGAAAAATTACATATACCAAATTTTTTTTTCTCAGAGACGTGTTAACAGATCAATCTAACGAGGATGCCGAAAGAATAGATTTGATAACGGGTATTATTCTTATATAAGTAAGAATTAAGACAATGATGAAATTGCAAAGTGAAAAATATTTAATTTGAAAATAGTAATTCGAAAAAACATTGTCTGTGGTTATCTCTGAAGGAGATTTATTTGTTTATATTTATAGCATATATTTACTTCCTTGGTTTTTTTAGATTACTACATCACCATTTGCGATACATGCTGCCACATCGCCAGTTGTTCAACTCCCAATTATAAGCATGGAAGAAGAAGAAAACTCTGATTTAGAATTGGTATGTATTAGAAATATATTATTATTTTTTATTTATTTATTTCAAGAAGAATATGGCAAGTTCTTTGTTATTAACAGTTTCCTGGATTACTTCTGTCTGCTGATGCAGAGCAATTTCCGTTGTCCGTCCCTCCAAGCTAGCATGTCAACACTTGTGAAGTGGTGTAGTTTGCAAATTTTCTGTTTTCTATTTGTTAATAAATGATAATCAAAATGGGATTGAAGGATTTTTCCTACTGGAATGAAACTGCTTCTTCTGATTAGCATGGAGGTGCTGTTCTACATTTCTTTCTGCAGGAGTATCAGAGACAAATCATCCACTCCTCGGGAGTTGCACAACTGTAAAGTGCTTTTTGCCTATTTGAGTCCTTGAGGGAGTTTCTTGTGTTTTCCATCGTTATTTTAGTGAAACAGTTTTCTGCCTATACTGTGAAACTTCTGTGCTGTTCCATTTGTATAACAACATTGGAATACTCATCCGAATTATGATCTCCAAGATATCACTAAATTCTTGATTGTTTGGAAAAACCTAAGAGAAATAGCTGTGAAGGTTAGTCTCATCAAACATGGTCATCCCAGATGTTAAATTGAACACTTACATTAGAGATGATAGCAGATTCTATCTTTGAGACTTTTATAAACTGTTGAATGGTTTGTTTTTGTTACTTGTTGATCTTAACCATTTGATTTGGATGGAACAGAAATTCTCCTATGTATGATTTGTCGGAATATTAGAGTTTGGAACTGTTCGTTTTGTATTCTGGCTCATCCTGATCTGTGAATAATATATGCAGTAATAACAGTAGCGTTAAATTCAAATTTTAAGTGGTAAATTAACTTTTGCATTGTAGTATTATTTACATTGATGAAGAAAATAATGGCAGTATGCATGTTGATGTTATTTTAGGTGTTTTGTCGTGATTGTAGTATTACAAGTTATTGTATCCTAAAAAATGTGAATTATTTAGCATTCATATTGCCCTAATTAATAAGTGTGATTCGCGTTAATTAAAGACTCATAGCAGTGAGCAGTGAGTTACCACCTGATCATGATTTTATGTGGAATCGATACATAAATTGATTTTGTTGATGAAATTTATTCATTGGATTTATTTTTTAATAACCAATTTGGTTTTTGATTTATTTTATTATTGCTCATTATATCATTCGTGAAATGTAGATTTGAACAGAGGTTTATGTAATGGCTACAATAAATTTCAGCGCATGATACAATGGTTTTGGAAGAAACCTAAGTGAAAAGCTCTTTGCTCCTATACAAATTGAGTGGTTTGTTAAAATGGAACTTGTTTACAAACAAAGCAGAGATATTTAGAATTGATATACTGAAATTCATCTAGCATGTTCAAACAAATCCTCGTAGAAGGTTTTTGTAAAACATCTAACTCAAGTCTGGAATAAAAAAAAAATGAAAAGTCTAATGTGAGGTCAGGAGCATTTCCTTTTATTGGACTCTGGAACAGTGTGATAATGAAACAACCGCAACAATGGATGTAAAAGAATTAACACACCTTTATCATGTAGTAGAAATAGCCACTTTTTTCTTAAGAGTTTTATTAAATCAAACTACCTTCTATTAAAACCTCATCAAAAGAAGGTATATATTCCTACCGAAAATATATAAAAACTGATATCTTCCTTCCAGATAGCTTTTCTTCTATGAAATACCTTAATTATTCAACTAAACATTCACGAAAGAATTACATTCTTGCAACTGAATCTTATCATCAAAGCGATTATTATTGAGATCTCCTCAAGTAGAAAGTCTAGTATGAAACCATTCAGTAAAAACATTCGGAAAACTCTTTGAATGATTCATTTCGTCAATTTGTCAAATACAAATGAAGTGCCACTTTCTCTGGTATGTTTTGTTCAATTTTCTGGATAAGATTTTTATTCAATACTTAGATTTGTCAGATTTATTATAGTATACCTAAAGCCAACACAATGTAACTTGAGGAAGGTTTAAATCTCACAACCTGAAAGTTTTAAAACTGTGTAGAGTTCTTAGAGTTATTTCTTCTTATCAGTTTATTGATAATTAACAAAGAACAACGGAATTACGAAACGGAAATAAAAATTTATCATTAATACTTTAGAATCTTTTTCACTTCCCAGCAGAAACCTGAAATGTGGGTTTCGTCAGGCGATTAAAGAGCTCTTTTTCTTGCAGGAACCAGAAGAACACAGTCCTTTCAAAAGTTTGTCCCGTTTGTGGGGAAATCTGCCACATCTAGCAGTATTCACTAACTATGTATGTTCCAACGACGATCCCAACAGCCTACTATTCTATTTGATAACGGATTTATACAAAGAAGGGAATGCTAAGGAAATGAAGAAATGGGCCTTTGAGATACATTCAGTATTCCTTGTTCCGGGCGCAGTAAGTACATTGTGAGATTTATATATTAGGTTTTGGAAAAAGAAACCAATTATTTTGTCGACACGTAGCTTTACTGACACATCTCTCTATTTGTCGCATCTGGTCAAACTTTTTTTCTTTCAAAAGATGAATTTATGTTCTAACAAAACATTTGTCATTGTTGTGACTGAAAGAAGAGTTGTGTGTAATACAGGGCATACACGCTACGGTAGGCCGGAGAGGAAAACTGTACAGGTACACCTGCGCAGGTCTGCCTCGTGTGTGGGGACGTTCCGATTAACCGGACGGGTCATGTGTTCGTTAGCAGCGACCGTACGGTGCTACTAGACCGAGTTGAATCTTGAATTTGCTCCGGCGACCTGTGCAGGCTTGAAAAATTACGACACACCCGCTCCGGCCGACCTGCGCAGGTATACCTGTACAGTTTTTCCTTTCCGGTCGACCGGAGCGTGTATGGCCTGCATTAGAGCGTCAGATATGGAGGTGAACAAAAGAAAGTTGGGTACATTTTGTAATTTTGCTTTGATAAAGAGGGGAATGCAAGTCAGGTGGCTGCAAATGTAAATAATGTTTACGGCTTCAATACTGTAACACCCAATCATGCGCAGTTTTGCTTTCGCCGATTCCGTTCCGGTAATTTTGATGTGAAAGTCAGTCGTCAAGAATATTGATAACATATTGGAAATGATCGAAGAAGACCGGCATGAAAGCTATGGCTCCATCTCTGAAGATGGATCATAAAATAGTTCTAAACCATTTGCGTAAAGCCTGCTTCAAAAAGAAGCTTGATGTTAGGGCGCCGCACGAGTTGTCTGAAAAAAACTTGGTGGATCGTGTTTTCATCTGCGATTCCTTGGCCAAACGGAACAAATCGTTCCATTTCTGAAGAGGCTGATTACTGGTGACAAGAAATGGGTTACATACGGCAATATCAAGTGGAAACGTTAATGGTCAAAGGCTGGTGAAGCAGCTCTAACCGTTTCCAAACAAGGACTGACTGCCCGGAAAGTTTTGATGTGTATATTTGGTTGGATTGGAAAGGGGTCATTTACTTTGAGCTACTGCCCAATGGCCAGACTCTTAATTCGGATCTGTACTGCCAGCAATTAGATCGATTGAAATTATCAATTGATCAGAAGACCAGAATTAGCAAATAGGAGAGGTATCGTTCTCCATCAGGAAAACGCCAGGGCTCAAACGTCTTTGCTAACATGCTAAAAGCTTCGGGTCCTAAGTTGGAAGGTACTTATGCTTATGCCTTATCGTCCAGATCTGGCACCAAGCGATTATCTTTTATTTTTGTTTTTGACCAACGCGCTTGTTGGGGTAAAATTGTTCACAAGAGAAGATTGCGAAAAATGGTTATCTCGTTTTTTTTGCTAATAAGGACAAGACGTTTTGGGAACAAGTCATAATGAAATCACCTTCTCAATGGCAACAAGTTATTGAAAAATTTAGAAAGCACTGACGTGAGGTCAGTTGGCTTAGGCGCTCTTGTAAACCACTTACAATTATTTAAATTTTGAAAAATCATATCTCCAGAACTATTAGCTTGTCGAAGTCGAGAGTGGTATTTTTGTATAAGTCTGATAAAACTGCACCATAAAAAAATTTTTATTTGAACAGTGTCATTCGAAAAAAAATTTTTTTTTTGTTACTCCGAACCTATTCGGCCGATTTGACCGAATAACGAACTTAGCCGAGATATTTATACCTCAAACCTATTCTGAAAGTTTCAACTCTCTAACTTCATCCGTTCGAGAGTTATCGTGTTCACGGAACGGACGGACGGACGGACAGAATCGATTTTGACCACGGATTATTCATCAGTAGGTCCAAACAAAACGATTGATACCACTTTTGCCCAAAAATTCGAAAGTCACAGACATTTGGGCAAATTGATAAGCACTCTGTTCAGGTGAACAAGAGCGCCAAAAAATGGTTGTATAATTCAGCATTAACGAATGATTATAACTATGTTGAATAAAACGTCAAAATTAATGTGAAAATAATGGATTTCTTTTTCCCCGTAATAGAACTGTAGAATTGAACTCTATTGAGGATTCGAATCTTTGAATCTTGAAACAATTTTAATGTTGATTTTATAATATAAAACATTCCAATTTTTTTTTATGGAACAAAGCAAATTTTAATTATTAATGACACAAAAATAATGTCAAGAATTTTAGATTTCCTCATCACTTTGATATTTCCCACCACCTTGATCGTTTTGAAATAACTGAACAAAAAATGTTTTCAAAAGCAGTGACCTCATCTCAACCGATTCAATCCTACCACAAATTTGTTTGAACACCGAATAGATTATTCAATAGCCAAGTGAAATATTGTTCTTAAAATTATTTCTGTATCGTAATACAATAATGGAATCATTGAAAAATAAACATTTGATGATACACACAGAAATTTTACTAGATTAATCACAATTCAACAAAATTTCAGATGGTCATTAAGTGGCGAACCATTGGGTGAGTTTGCGCAGTTGCAAATCCTATTATTATCTATCTTGAAAAATTCGAAAGTTCAGCTCATTTTCTAAAAAGTTATGGCTTATACAGAGAATCGGACGGTCGGACGCACTCAACTTGGACCACGGGTTCTTTCTTGATTTCAGGATTGAAGATTCAAAAAGTTTAATCTATTGCCTTTCGATCAGTCGCTATTTAGCATTTACAGCCATACATAAAATGAGATTAGCTATTTTTCCGATGTTTTATGCTTCGATATCTTCTTTTATGAAAATTCCTTCTTACGCTTGGATGCTAGATGACGAGGAAATTTCAGAGTAGCCAAAACAATAATGTATTCTATTTTCCACTCTGAAATCAGTAAGGAAAGTGAATATCTCTCCCAAATCCATGATTATTAAAGTGAAAACAAACGGAGTTTAGTTTGTATAAGAGTTATGCATACCTTGACATTCTCTAACTTTCAACATCGACATTTGTATCAATGGAGTATCAACGCAATTTTATAGCGGTTTGAATTTTTTAATATTCATGGTTAGATCACGAAAAAAATCCTGTTTCAAAATCTTGGCCGCTGTTTGAAAAATATTACGCAAAACTGAAGCTTTTTCGGATCAAAGGCTTCTTATTGAATCGATTATAATGAATAACTTCATTTTATTGGGTAAAAATGTAACCAACAAATCCTGATCTGATTTTTGTTCCTTGTTGTTGTTTGTGTTTTTTTTAATACACCATAGTAAGCCCTTAAGGCCGTACATCACCGTCTCCCAATACTAACAGAACAGCGCATAAACATTCCACCTAAAGGTCCGTATTTTTTGAATATCGATCCGAGAATGTTTTAAATCGATTGGGTTAGATTTCCCGATGGTCTAACTCGAGTATGTTCGACCGGCCCGCCGTATACATCATCCGAAGGAGATGAGCTTGAGTATTCATATTCTCATTCAAGGAATTGAAGGTTTTTAAACACTAAACAGGAGTTCAATGTATTTGCAATTAACCCATTTTGATTCTTTTTTGTGATGCATCGTTTTTCAGGCAATATTTGGATTTTAAAAAAATTTCGATTTTTCAAGTATAATTAGCGAAAAATTGCGAATTTCTCCGAAAAATGAGACATGTCATGTGTTACGGTATCCCATATGTCAGTGATCATGCCAAATGTTGAGTGAATCCGAGCTAGAACCAACGAGTTTTGAAGGTTTCTTTTTAGCATTGAAATGGTATAGTCCAAAGGAAATCCATTCCCTACATGGTATTTCGATTCAACAGCTAATTCGATAAATTACTTGATTAAAAGGAGACAGAATTAATTTCCAAAAATTAATTTCCAACAAGTAAAGACCGAATCCATCAAATATTTAACTCAATAAAGTTAAGCTTGAACTTTCTCACAATCATGAATATTTTTTTCAGCCTCTACGTCTCGGGAATGTGGATGAGAATGTTGCGCGGGAAGTTGATGATGTACTAATGAGGGAATATGACAAAGAAGAAATTTTAAGAAAAATTTTTTGGAAAGCAAGAGCTAGAGCCAAAGAGGAGTTAGGACGACAATTGGCCGATTTCAAACATAAGAGAATATTAGGATTAGGCACTATCTTTGGACCTAATGATGCAGCACTGTCTGAACTGTACCATGATAAAACTAAGGAACTCAAGTTTTATGAATCTCTTTTCATTGAGAAATTAGAACCGTATCTGGCGGAAATGGATAAGGAAAACCACGACCCCAAGAAATTTTACAAAGGGGCTGCTTTACATACAGTGGTAGTGAGGGTTTTTGGTGTTCGATTGAATATTCCCATGCTCGAAAGATGTCCTGTCTTTGTCAGCAGAGAGAAACCATTTAAAAACAAATTTCTCTGTAAGTTTAATCTCTGATTTAATCTTAAGAATTTGAGAAATGAGGGCTATCTATCAAGTACTATTGACTTCAAAATATTAAAAAACATTTATTTTTAGAGGAAACTGAAATCAGTTCAGTTATATAATTTTTTTAATTCAAGATTGATCACTTTAGAGCATAGCAGTCTGAAAGACTCACTATGCTACTCATGTAGATCTGCAAGATCTAGTGATCCCTTCATTAGTTCATATACCCCTCCCAGGCATGTGGGAGTTCCTCTCCCCACATTTCAATAAAACTTGTTAGATGAAGTTGATGTGGAGGGCAGTCGCTTCGTTCTGCATGATCATATCCTTGTTTCCTTCGATCTTCGTCAGCTTTGCATCAAAGCTGCCCATTATTTAATTAGGAATCTTAAAAGATGTTCGTAGAGCTAATTGTTAGGAATCCACATTCTTATCTATGTAATCACTCGAGTAGTAAAGATTAATGTTTTCTGGAATAATAATTCCACCGATTTGCTAATATAATCTCGAATGCTATTGGGTTATTTTTTTTTGACATGATATTTGAGACCATATTTCATTGAAATCATTTATTTTTTAATCATATGAAGTTGAAATGGTGTTTTGTTAAGCCTGCGATACTACTATGAATTGTGGTTTATGCCTTCTTCAATGAGATGTCACTATGCCTATGCACACACCTATATTTCTCTTATTTTCGTAATATACATATTATTATAAGTTATTGAATATTATTATAAGTATATATAATATTCAAGTTTTTATTCAAGTATTACTTGAATTTGGAATGAATGTGTTACTGAAATCTAAGTCAAGGTGAGAACCGTTTCACAGGAAAAAAATGAATTCATTAGTACCTAGTCGGAATAATTAATATATATTATTCCTAATTTCAAAAGGACAAATATTGACTTGTTCAACTATAGCATTAGGGTAGGAAGAATGCGGAAGCAAACAACTATCGAAGATAATAAGCAGGTTAGTTGAAACATGACGAATTTTGAAAAGAATATATATGAAATCAAATCCTCGATATTGATTTCAATCAACCCATATTGACGGGAAATAACTATTATTTCGTCCGAAATAGAAATCGCCAACAACATCTGCTATAACTACAAAAAATAATCTATAACAAAAAATTTAAACAACTTACAACTCCAAAACAAACGCTGGAGTCAAAAATGACCTCCTTGATTTGAATATACACTACAGTTTTTTCCAATCCCCGGCAGATACCTTGTGGAAAATGTTTAAAACTCGCTCACACCAGAAACAAGTGCTAAGCTCGTCAAAACATTTTGACTGTTATGGTTAACATAAAATGTCACAACTTAAAACCAATAATAAACCAAAACAGTTTCTGCCATCATTCTATATTAGCTCCTAAGTGACTTGAAACACCCTAAGGAACTAATCGAAGGCCCAAGTACCAGTAGATATCAAATGACTAAATAGAAAACCTAGTAACATGGAGGAATTATCTAGAGGAATAAACAGAACCACAGCCCCATTTTGATGCATGAGACTGACAGTAATACATAACTGTAACATAATTTTTCATCAACGAAGATGATGTGGGCACTACACCCTTTTTTTCGTGGCTAACAGAATCTACATATTGATGTTTGGCATGGATGATCTTCATGACCCTTCTTCCTTAGAACCATATAATGAATTAATATCGAAAATTAAGCTATTCAAAATATCAACAGCTACATTCCCAAGAAACACCTGATAAATCACATCACGAAACATGTGTTGTTTATATCGAAGCCATATTAAACACTAACTGGTAATCACAATCACTAGATAATAATTGAAACAGTAAGATATAATGTACAAAACACAAGATTGAAAAGTTTAATTCAATGCCGTCTATCCATAAAATTCGCAATGAAAACCCACTAGTGGAATCATATGAAAGGAGTTATTCACTCTACTCCATCCCATCCAAAAATGAAGTCACATATTTTTCTGGTTCTCATTCAAACAGCAAGATAAAAAAACACACAGCCCTTAACTGTATGCGACCTAAAGAAGTGCTGTACAGATTTTCTACAACCAAAGTTGCAGTTCAAGTTGTGTTACTGAATCCATATACTTTAGCTCAAGGTTTTCCTGTTATGACACTCTCTTTGAATTACTTCTGCCATAATGTCATCTTAAAACATATAAAATTTCTACATTTTGTAATTTGCAGATGACAAAACTATGGTAACCTGTAATCTTGTTACAGGAGTTTCTGGCTCCAGAATCGGAGACTGAAAATAAATCCAAACAAGTCAGTATTTATAATTTTGGATCGCAAAGTCTCTTCATCATCATTTCTAGAGATCGGTATTGAAATTATAATTCAACTACTGCGATCGAATCGAATGTTGGATTTCATCTTATACACAAAGTTGATGAGAAGAGAAAGTATATCAAGAGGCGAATATTTCTCTGAATTGGCTGAAAGAAGGCAAGGAATTGACATGAAATGTGCATTGCATCGCTAATATACAAAACAATTTAAATACCAATATTAGAATATGCCCACCTATTATTCGCAAATTGTAAGCCTCCTGCACTCAAAAATCTCTCACTACCTGAGACGACAGCATTGAGAGTCATTACTTGAATAAGATAGCTTGCTTATGCATATCCTAATCCTCGAAACCATTTACTCTACCTAAAAAGCAAAATAGAGCATGTGAGATAAGAATGAGCAGGTTAAATAAGATGTTCTATTATAAGTTCCTGCTGTAAGACTGTTATTTCCCGATATCAGGAGAATGGAATACATCCTTGAGAAAACGTCCAGAATGTCCACTTCTAAAAGAGTCCAGAAAATAAATTGAGTACCTTGAAATGTATAATTCTTTATTAGAAATAATGAAATGTAGCAAAAATTGTAAAAATACAGTCTGAAGGATCTTTGGTCGGTGACCAAGGCAATGAAAATCTTTTATAATTATTGTTTCTACCAACTCAATTTAAGTGCAATAATTGAACACATCATACTATTACTATATCAGACCAAATGCTAACCCATCTCAGTTTTTATTTTTGATTATATATTAAACAATTTTGTATTTTCCTCAAGTAATTGCCCATTTATTATTTCTTTATGAAATCTTATAAATTGGGACGACAAATATGTTCTGCCCGCGTATATCATTGTCAATCAATATAGAGAAGAGTATTAATTCTTTGAAATTTTATATCCTTCATTGAGTCTTTGATAATTGTTTCAATAAATTAATGCATACCTACTTTTTTTTTATTTAGCTAGTCGATACTCGAGGAAGCTTACGGTCCAAGGTCATCAATACATGGCAACACAGTACTATACTGTAATATCCTGCAATAATTGTCACAATATTATTTATGGAATTGGACCTCAGGGTTATAGGTGCAATGATTGCAACATTAATCTTCATCGCCAGTGTGTTAAGCTGTATGATGATATATGCCCAGGACCTGTGAACAAGAAGGATCGTGGCCTTGGAAAAATCTTGAAGATTCGACCAACCAATAATTTCATACACAGTGAGTGCTGTTGATTATCATGCATGTTCAGAATCTTTCTTTAAGGCTTACATTTACTGTCGCGTTATTGTTTCTAAAGTATTTTAAGAAGGATTTACTTTAACATTAATTTTTGCTGCTGCCAAGTTGTTTTTTGTTGAACTTGGCTCATTATCAGTATCACATATGGTTTTTTCTTGTAATTCACCTGTAATATTAGGAATAATCATTCTCTCTGTGGCTGATATCACAGGAACCCTAAACAAACTTTAAGCTTGATCTCATATTTGAAATTTTATCAGCTCCTTCTTTCTTGGGATTGAAAACCACTTTTCCTTCATATTCAATTTCACGATTGAAACACTTCAGTTTGAAATTCTTCAATTCAGTAAATATTTCATTGCATATCAGACAATCTTTCAAAACAATGAAAGCTCGAGCAGTTGTTTTCAATTAGATTTCTCATCCACTTCATTTCTCCTGAAGTACCATTGGAAGATGGATCGAAATTAATACTTACAGATAATGATTTTTTTTTTACATTCATGTCCTAATAAATTTCACGATTGGCTCTTAGTTAATTCGTAAAATATCAGTAAGTGAGGGCATCTAATCCATAACTGGCAATCCCACAGGCATCAATACCATTGTTAGTTGGGTTTTGATTGGTGCTAAATATGGAGGGTAGAAAAAGCAGGAATCACTCCTTATGTGTATCGATCTGAATTGCACAAATATATATGCAGCTTTTGTTGTGATTCGACTGAAAGTCGATCAAACTGGAGTTTGAAAATTTATCTGAAAACTGAGTGATTAACCTTCAACAGGTGTTGTTGAATTTTATTTATAATTGATTGAGGATTTTTAACCTATGAAACTAATATAATGGATGCTGGATCATCGTGATAATAACAGACTTGAAAGAAGATCAGCTTTATTCTCATTACAGCTGTATGAAATGTCTGGAAATTACTTTGGCCTTAAGAAATTGTTTCAAATTTAATAACCTCTCACGAAAAAACCAACTGGTAACAATCAATGAGGTAACCCGAAGATACCAGCGACAGCCTCTTTCTTGAGTCGTGCAGGATCTCTGGGGTCTAAAGATTATTGGAGGGCATTCAAGTCAATTAGTGGTAAAGATGAGGTAAATATTCCCGATCGTTTCAATAATCCGGATGAGCTAAATAATTATTTTGGTTCCGTATTCAGTCAACCAAACTCTTGCCCTGGAACGGCCGATTATTACATTTCTAATGTCTTCAATCCCGGTGCTGTCTTCGGGTTCAGACTTGCTTCTCCGGAGGAGGTGAAGATGATTGTTTTTGGTCTCGGGTCGAATGCTGTTGGATGTGATGGTATCTCTTCAAGGATGTTGAAGCTCTCAGTTGACACCACTTTACCTTACATCACACATATTGTTAATGTTTGTTTAGAATCTGGGTACTTCCCTATAGCTTGGAAGTGCTCCATTATCAGGCCTCTGCCTAAGTAGAAGAACCCTGAGGAGCTAAGCGATTTCCGACCAATAAGCATTCTCCCTTGTATGTCAAAGGTCCTCGAAAAAATATTGTATAGGCAAATATACGAGTTCATCACTCAATCTGATATTGTCACGGCTCATCAATCTGGTTTTAGAGCGGGTTTTGGTGCAACTTCCCTTTTGTTGAATGTTACTGATGACATCTTCAGGGCAATGGATGAGGGAAATACAACAATATTGACCCTATTAGATTTTGCTAAAGCCTTTGACACCCTCGACCACGAGCTCTTATGTGCCAAGTTGTCTTTTTATGGATTTGATGAGAATGCCTTGAGGTTTTTTAGATCATATCTTTTGGTAGGTTTCAGAGGGTTCGAGTGGGGACAATTGTTCGGATTTTGCTTCTGTCACTTCTGGTGTTCCGCAGGGTTCGATCCTGGGACTTTACTTTTTTGATTTATATTGCCGACATGTATAAAGTCGTTATGCACGTAATAATGTATTTTTATGCCGACGATGTGCAGTTGCGGTTATCTTTTCATTCATCTGACGTCGATAATGCGGTCTTGAAGATAAATGAGGATTTATCCAGGATAGCTGAGTACTCTAAAGCCAACAACCTTAAGCTGAGTACACGGAAGTGCATTTCAATGCTCTTTAATCGGGGAGTCGGGTCAGATCGGATCAGATTATACTTAAAGTTGGAGATGAATCAATTCCATTTGCTGAGAGCTGTAGAAATCTAGGTATTATCTTTGACTGTAGGCTGAGATTTGTTGAACATGTTTCGATGTTGATAAGGAGGTCGTTTCTTGCTCTTAGACATCTATACAAGTATCGACGCATTTTGCGTTTTAGTTCGCGCAAATACCTCTGCGAGTCCCTCGTTATGTCATCCTTAAGTTATGGATTCGTTGTGTTTTATCCTTGCCTGGATTCAATCATTAAGTACAGACTGCAGAAAGTCCAGAATGCGTGTTGTCGATTCATATTTGGTCTACGAAAATTTGACAGAATTTCAAGTAGAATAAATCAACTCAAGTGGTTGAAAGTTGATGTTTTATTTGTCTTGCAGTTGGCTGCTTTGGTCTGTAGGATTTTGTCAATATCTGGCCCTTCATATTTGCGTGAGAAGTTGGTATTTTGAGGTGATGCCCATGGTGTATCTGTGAGACATAGGGATCGGCTTATGTTGCCAAGGTTTAGGAAGGCCGTGTTTCAGCGATCTTTCACATATCAGGCGGTTAGTGTTTATAACAGCTTTCATAACTTTTTTAAATGTTATTCGGTGAATGGTCTGAGGAAGCATTTGAGAGCTTTTTTTATTATTACGCCAATAATGTTAATTTTCTTACATATATAATGTATCTTGTTTTTGAGTAAAAATCTCTTTTTTTCATTTTTGTACATGATTTGTTTATTTTTACTGATTGCTTTATATGTATGTTGTATTTTTTATGGTCTTCATCGTAAAATTGAGGTTGTGTGGAATAGCGTAAGCTAAACTCCGCCTCTGAAAATACATAATAAAGGCCCTTTATTATCTAATATATTAAAATGATTATTATTATTATATTATCTATAATTGTGCTATTTGGATGGACACTTTTTTAACATCTGTTCCATAATGGTGCGTTCACACCGAGTGTTACCTCGTACTCTAAGTCCTTACACCATTCCTGTAACTTAGGAATTTCAGGTCTTGCTCATACTGGCTGTTATCTTATTCCCTAAACTGAATAAATATGGTTATGTTTTTTTACTGTATGATATAGCATAGGGTTCAATACATAGACGAAGATTTTTGCCTTTTCTTCAATATTTGTTTTTACTACATATACAATTGAAGTCGATTCTAAGGTGAAAATATACTTAGTGTACAATCAACTTTCATTGACTCATACATAATCCAATTTTATTATTTTATCACAGTACACAGAAGTAAAAACAATGAAATGAAATTTGGTGTAATTGGATTTATAGAATGTTTTCAGTCTATAAATAAGAGTAGATTAGAATATAAATTTATTTGAGCTATTGTAACAACTGTTCCTCAACGCACTACTTTTACTTCATAGGATTTTTGTGACGGATTGTATGACCTTTGATCCGAGTCTTCTTCCACAATTATTATTGAACATTGAAATGTGTTGATACTAACAAAGATCTGACTGATATATTTTCATCATTTGTAGAAGTATTTGGGGATCATCTGGGAAGTTCTTCTCCGATAGTCTGCTACGATTCATTATGAACTAATGCCAAATTGTACAGAACACAACATGCCACTATGATATTCATGGTTGTCTCTATTTTCAGCCTAATTCCTATAGACAAACAAGGAAAACGCCTCTTCAAGACACCAAATGTTCTTTCAACAGTATTCTCTCGCTTTGATCTTCAGGGCAATGGATGAGGGGAAATACAACAATATTGACCCTATTAGATTTTGCTAAAGCCTTTGACACCCTCGACCACGAGCTCTTATGTGCCAAGTTGTCTTTTTATGGATTTGATGAGAATGCCTTGAGGTTTTTTAGATCATATCTTTTTGGTAGGTTTCAGAGGGTTCGAGTGGGGGACAATTGTTCGGATTTTGCTTCTGTCACTTCTGGTGTTCCGCAGGGTTCGATCCTGGGACTTTTACTTTTTTTGATTTATATTGCCGACATGTATAAAGTCGTTATGCACGTAATAATGTATTTTTATGCCGACGATGTGCAGTTGCGGTTATCTTTTCATTCATCTGACGTCGATAATGCGGTCTTGAAGATAAATGAGGATTTATCCAGGATAGCTGAGTACTCTAAAGCCAACAACCTTAAGCTGAGTACACGGAAGTGCATTTCAATGCTCTTTAATCGGGGGAGTCGGGTCAGATCGGATCAGATTATACTTAAAGTTGGAGATGAATCAATTCCATTTGCTGAGAGCTGTAGAAATCTAGGTATTATCTTTGACTGTAGGCTGAGATTTGTTGAACATGTTTCGATGTTGATAAGGAGGTCGTTTCTTGCTCTTAGACATCTATACAAGTATCGACGCATTTTGCGTTTTAGTTCGCGCAAATACCTCTGCGAGTCCCTCGTTATGTCATCCTTAAGTTATGGATTCGTTGTGTTTTATCCTTGCCTGGATTCAATCACTAAGTACAGACTGCAGAAAGTCCAGAATGCGTGTTGTCGATTCATATTTGGTCTACGAAAATTTGACAGAATTTCAAGTAGAATAAATCAACTCAAGTGGTTGAAAGTTGATGTTTTATTTGTCTTGCAGTTGGCTGCTTTGGTCTGTAGGATTTTGTCAACATCTGGCCCTTCATATTTGCGTGAGAAGTTGGTATTTCGAGGTGATGCCCATGGTGTATCTGTGAGACATAGGGATCGGCTTATGTTGCCAAGGTTTAGGAAGGCCGTGTTTCAGCGATCTTTCACATATCAGGCGGTTAGTGTTTATAACAGCTTTCATAACTTTTTTAAATGTTATTCGGTGAATGGTCTGAGGAAGCATTTGAGAGCTTTTTTTATTATTACGCCAATAATGTTAATTTTCTTACATATATAATGTATCTTGTTTTTGAGTAAAAATCTCTTTTTTTCATTTTTGTACATGATTTGTTTATTTTTACTGATTGCTTTATATGTATGTTGTATTTTTTTATGGTCTTCATCGTAAAATTGAGGTTGAGTGGAATAGCGTAAGCTAAACTCCGCCTCTGAATTGTATTTTATAAAATACATAATAAAGGCCCTTTATTATCTAATATATTAAAATGATTATTATTATTATATTATCTATAATTGTGCTATTTGGATGGACACTTTTTTAACATCTGTTCCATAATGGTGCGTTCACACCGAGTGTTACCTCGTACCCTAAGTCCTTACACCATTCCTGTAACTTAGGAATTTCAGGTCTTGCTCATACTGGCTGTTATCTTATTCCCTAAACTGAATAAATATGGTTATGTTTTTTACTGTATGATATAGCATAGGGTTCAATACATAGACGAAGATTTTTGCCTTTTCTTCAATATTTGTTTTTACACATATACAATTGAAGTCGATTCTAAGGTGAAAATATACTTAGTGTACAATCAACTTTCATTGACACTGTAAGGAACTACACTCGTTGACACCGTCTCGGTCATGTCCAGTCGCTAACTGCTAATCATCGAGCCTCACCGTCGGCTCTCGTCAACCTGACTCATAGCATTAGTAATGGACACACGAGACAGTGCGTACGAGGGTTGCCTTTTATATTTCGGGATTAGAGAACAAAAACAAATATTAATCATCGAAAATCGCTTTATTGTTATTCAAAATATGCCCTATTAAAGTCTATACACTTAAGCATTTGATTGAGGTATCTCCAAATCAAGCATTCTGAACGCATCAACCGCTTCTTCAGGTGTCGAAAAACGTCGACATCTCATTTTATTTTTTACGTAGGAGAACTTGAAAAAAAGTAATTCGGTGCCATGTCAGGACTATAGGACTATACCGCGGGTGACTCATCAAATCGATGATTTGAGTACTATAAAATGCAGTTGTTTGAGCCGATGTGTGAGAGCTTGCATTGTCGTGGTGAAGGGTGATCCGTCTTCGGCGGTCGGTTTTCCTAATTTCTCCGAAGACAATTGACAAACAAATGGTCGTGTACCACTTAGAATTGACTGTTCTGCGTTGTTCTAGTGGTACGATTGCGACATGTCCAGTTTTTCCGAAAAAACAGGTGACCATCTTTATCTTGAAACACCAATTCAGTCGAATGCTGTTTACTTTCGGGCTCATACGCGTAAATCCACGATTCATCACCTGTCACGATGTCATAGACGTGCCTCGAAGCATCGCGATCGTATTTTTGGAGCATTTCTTTCGACCAATCGACACGCCTTTTTATGAGCGATTGACAAATTGTGTGGGATTCAATGCGAACAAATTTTTTTGACGGTCAAAGGTTCATGCAATATTGAATGTATGCTGGTCCCACTAATGCCTAAGGTTGTCTCAATCTCACGATAGGTAACATGGCGTTCTTGCGATATCAGTTGGCGCACAGCATTAATGGTTTTCGGAAAAACAACTGATTTTGGACGACCTTCACGAAAATGGTCGGTTGAATTCACCATATTATCGTTAAACACTGGTCTTTGAAGGAGCTTCATTGCCAGAAATTGAATTAAATTCATAGATGCACTGTTTTTTAGTTAATCGACGTCGAAAGTTGAAAAAAATAATCGCACGGAAATGTTCACAATTCAATTCCATTTTTTGAGTGAGATGAATCTTTTAAATTACTGTTAACAGCATAAATAGCGCTCGTATGTCAAAATGTTCTGACTACGTATAACCTCAAAAATGTCAAGCTTTGCGATAGAGCTGTCAATTGGCAGATTGCAACACTAGGATTGTCCAATCCCGAAATATAAAAGACAACCTTCGTACACTACACTTAGGTTCATTCATATTATATAATACGCAACCTTCTTCCCGTTAATTCCCTTTCCGCCAATGCCCTTCTGCTTAATTTTCAAATTACCACTATTGAATTCATCCTTATAAGCTCTATGCGCATGTGTCAAAAATACTCGCCTGCTCTATTGAATACCCCTTAATTTGTCCCTAGAAGTAGACCATTCGTGGGTAAGTGAAAAACTTAGGCAATGAGTATGAACGGTAGCATTGAAAGTCGTTGTTTCAACTTTAAGGGTAATTGTGTCACTTCTTGATCCCGGGATGAAAGTAGTTGCTACATTGTAAATCTTTCCTTCATAACAAACCAAACCCTTTGGAATATGATACTTCGAATTTTTGGTTAGATTTTTTATACATTCACAAAAAAGATTTGTTGACAATTTTAAAAGGTATGCATTATATCAGAACTCATGATGAAATATTTGAACTTAAATCACATGGCCACTACTCCTTGGAAATAGATAAGTAGCCCAACCAAAAGGGTTTCCAATTTTCGTGGAAATAGTCAGGCTTAAAACATTTTCAATTGTTCCCAGAATTTTTCAAAATATTCTGTTTTTGAGTACATTTATTCCCTCATTTCTGTGATGGTCAACTTCGGATCTCATCTCCGCGCATGAATTAGTTTTTTGAGGTCTTTTCATGGTATAAGATCAATGTTATGATTTTTAAATTTCCTATTCTCGTCCGTGCCTGCGCATCCAATCTGTGACGTCGGCAGAGTTGATGAACCATTTGATTTTTGGTTTCTGGTACTATTCATGAGGTAAACTTTGAAATATTTTTAAGTTTACTATGGTCATAAGCGGAACACCTAGTGTCGGCTCAAAATAATTGATGAAATTGTTATTTGTGTACTTCTCAAGGTTGACATGTGAATTACAATTTTTTAAATACATTTGCACAATTCCATTCGTGATGCAGAAGCAATATCATTCAGCCAAATAGTTTAATTCAATCCTCTTTCCAATAATTTTTTTCGGTACCGATTTGTGAAAATAACGTATGTTCTGCACCCAAAGAATTTGTTTGAAATATTTTCTCAATTGTAATGATGTTGACGAATTTTCCATAATTACAGGATAATTAATTTTATTAACAACCAGACCCACTTATTATACTGAGCCAGTGATAATCAAATTTTACCTGGAAATTCATAGAAAAATATTCTGAAATATTTTTCTTAATGGTTTCAATTTCTAGGCCAAATTTACCTTAGGCGACGATTTATACTGAAACTAATGCTCAAAATTCTTATGCAACAGTGTGGTATCTAGGGGTATTTGAAAAAAAATTCCTTCAGGCTCTCAGCAAATATTCAATTAAAAAACAACTGAGTATCCAATATTGGAACAATTATTTCTTCCAGGATAGCCCTGAAAAGGTTTTATCAATAATCAAATCTTGGTGATATGGCATTGATTATATAGTAGTATAGTATATTTCCAGTATTATGTGATACACAAATACAGAATTTAATTCATACAATAAATATTATAGAATTCGTCAAAGTCAACTTTAAATTTAACACTGACTTAAAAAAATATAGAGTACACAAGAACAAAAAATACTACCTTCAAGTTAAAAATTTCCCCACAAAGGTATAATTCGCGATTAGAATCATTGGTGTTTATGTCCATGGCGAGATATTGCCCCAGCAGAAATCTCTTCATCAACAGACAAAAAGATCTCTCCGGCAGCTCTCGCAAACAACCTGGCAACTTATTGTAGAGTCTTGGTCCCCAGACATCGATGTAGATTATATTCACTGCTAATCGGTGGAGGAGGATGGAAAGCTTCCCTTCATTCCTGGTGCCGTACCCACTTGACTCAGTCGGAAACTGGTTCATGTGCCTGTGAACATGCTTCAAACAAGTGAAAATGTATAGTGCAGTCAAGGTCAATATTCTCTAAGATTCAAAGTAGCCTCTGCAGCTCTCACTCGACCTTATCCCAATCAACGCTCGAACTGCCCTCTTCTGCAGTAAGAAAACCTCCCTCGAAATCATAGACAGCACCGGAACTATAGCAATAATGCGATAGTTTTTGCATTCGTACCTCTGGTACCTCTTAATGTAATGGCATTTCTTTCCTCTTATCAGGTTATCCCAATCGAACCTTCTGATATATTTCTTCAGCCTCGTTATGCATTTTCTTCTATGTATTACGCCTAAATACACACTCCTGTTGTTCTTGAGCAGCATGCTTTCTGACAAAGGTGAATATTTGGGCCTCATGTTCAGAAAAGTGTAACTCTTCCGTTTCAGTCATTGTTTCTGACTCATTTAAGTTCGTCAAGATGTTATCTACACACGAGGATGCGGACTACGTTACTCTAGAGGGATCAAAGGTTGTAACTCGCATACCGAACGTCTCCAGCAAACCAAATAGTCTCTGTCTCGCTATTATCCTTTATAAAATTCACATTAAAATTTCCACCAACAATGATTTCACTACTCTCCACCTGGCTGGCCTCCTGAAGAGCATCAGACAATTTATCCATGAAGAGATGAAATCACCACTCGGAACCCTGTATATTGCTAACACCAACATCTTCAATTCAGGATAACGATCCGCTACCATCTCCGTTTCCATCTCCACAGACATGTGTCGTATGGACGGAACCTCCTACCAAACCATGTCTCCCCCATTGAGAATCATGACTCCACCACGTTTATGTGAAACTCTGCCAAAAGCCGAATCAACAGCGAAACCCCCTATTCTCAGATACCTCGCAGACTCATCTAACATCTAATGCTCAGTGATACACAGGACATCACACTTTTTAGATTCTGACACCATATTCAACAGATATAATATTTTGATTAAATAAAATAATTTGTTTCTTGTTAAACTTGAATTTATCCTTTGATAATGCATCGTCAGAATCCCCGGGGCTTCTTTCAAGGTCTTGGATGGATGATGCAGAACCTTAGACTATATAAGATAAACAAAGCATTCCTTTGCAAAATATCGATTTGTTTTGACTCCCACATTGAAAGTCTTAACCTCATTGAAAGTCTCTTTCCATTTACGCGGATCACATTATCTTCAGGGTCAAAATGATCTGAACAAATGAAAATCGCTTTGTTTGGGCAAATATTTGACCATCCCAACAGCGAAGCCCAAATTTTTCTTCTTTCATCGTCATCTGGGAAACTTAATTCAAGAAAACCTCATTTTATCTTATAATAATCTCATTGAAAACTTCCTTATTAAAACTTTCTACGCTACTGAACATGTAAATAACTAAATACTTCGGTTCTAACAATACACACCCCTATGGAACGATAAATTCGGATCAAAATTCCTGTCTTTACTACAACTTTCACATTTACGAACCATTTTTAGTGCGATGAAAAGTAATAAACAATAAAAAATATGAAAAACCTAATACTGACTCTCACAAATTTTCTTCAAGTTGCGTATTTATTTTCGATACAGAGGTGGCAACGTGTCTTCTAAACATCATGTGACCTTCAAATTGTCAGGCAGAGAATACGGCAGCGTTGTCTTGACTTTCACCCGAATTTCTTTCCATCTGCGGTCTCTGATATGAAATAGCAGAATCAACTAAAGTTTTTTTTTTACTTCTTGCTAATATATCCGATAGGACAGTTTCGATTCAAAATTTTTTACAATGTTTTGAATGCAAATTGGAGAAAAAGTTTTTATTCACAATTATAGGGGAATAAAGAAACCTACTATTTGCTCAGTTTGGCAACATGAAAATTTTTTTATGACTTGAGTGGACCAGCTCAAAGTTTCAGATGCGACACTTTCCAATGTAAATAAAGGGGTCTATTCTTATATAGTCTAAGTGCAGAACTATCTGCCTCGAAAAAATGAATATCTTGGTAGCGTCACATTAGATGGTCATTTGTCTTCAGCATATATATCCTCCAACAAAGTCCTCTCTACCAAATGTCGTCTTCAAGTGGTCCTTAATTTGTTCCTTACTTGTACCCCTACTTACTCTACCAAGATGCAGCCAGCAAAGCTTGGGTATACCGACGAACTTGTTCGATTTATCATTCTTTCCGACACCAATGTTAGCCGACCGAACCTTTCTATTCTGATTCTCATTCATGCATCCCAGCAGATTTGACCTCTTCAATTTCTGGTGAGACTCCCATGCGCCCCCCTGTGCATGGTAATTACTTTTCAACGTGGTAACCTTGGGTTTTCCCTGTATCGAGGGGATCAAAAAGTTTTTGATTTTACACTGACCTTTCCAGCTCTCTGATCAATCTCTTACTGTACTCCAACTCAATTTTCGTTCACTTCAGTTCACTCTTTAGTTCCCGAATGGTAAACAGGATCGACACTATTTTCTGTATTGTCATGGGTTCCCAATTTCAAACTAAAATTATTTCTTAATTCCTCATTCTCATTAAGACTATGTGAAATCGACTTATGAATTATTAAATGGATTAAAACGTCTTTTTTCATTTGTTGCAGTTCATTCGCCAATACTTCTGTCAAAGCCATGTTGCCAGATATAATATTGTTAATCTTTCTTATTCATATTATTCACTACCAAGGAATTTCACACTGAATGCTTGCTTGTATTACCGACTCAACTGACGTAATAAGTCACGATGTGCTAGAAACTTCCGAAAGTTCTATCTCTTTTCATTCTCAAGAGCATTACCGTGTTTGTATTCTATGGATATTTTCTTCCTTTTTCATCTTTGGAATCTGGAAGAAATTTATTAAATATTTGTATGTTTACTAAGTATTGCATGGCAGTATTTTACCGACAATCAACACCTTCTTAAAATTACCGCAGATATTTCAATTTATATTGCGTTGCGGATTATTTTCAACTGTCTTTGACTTACTTTCATTAGAATGAGTTAATTCGTTGTTGCAACCGTTTTTTGTATGATGTTTTGCTATTCTAGTTATATTTTGTTTTTTTTCCTTATTTAGAATGGCTTCATTGTGAGAATTTGTTTTTCTTGTAAGCATGAATACATCATCTCTGGGGACTCAGGGTTGATGACCATTTGCTATGCAATGAAGAACTGTTATTAGTAGTTTTATATCTGAGATGATTATTAGTATTTTATTATAATATGATCAGTATTTTTACATAAGATTAAGTTACAATGCCTTTAATTTCATCGTGGTTTTTTTTACAGGGGAAAGAGAAAGGAGGCTGGCGGAAGAAAAGGATGTGGAGGGCAGCGATAACGGTGAGTACTATTAATTACACTTCTGTTCAAATGAGACGAGATGATTAACTAGAATATTCGAGTTCTGCAAAATACTTTTTCACGTTACGCGTTATTTTCGGATTATATAATCTGTGAAATTAATTTATACTAAAATTGTCATGAATCTGGAATGTTTAAATGCACTAATGTGAGATCAGGTGCTTTTGCGCGGTTTGCCTTCTTAATGATAAAATCCTAATGAGTATTTGTATAGACAATGTATATATATATGTTAATTATATCTCAGTACAAGACCCTGAAATATATTAACATTAATTGACTGACATGACAATGGAATCGGACTACAAAATATTACTGAAGTGATTTAACTTCAGTCATTAATCATTGAAATTGATTTTTTTAATGCTATCTGAGATATCTAAAAGAATTCTGAATGCACTTCCTTTCGAAGAGTTCAAGTACTCTTTTACATGATGACAATTCGAAAACTTTCAGTTATATGAAATTATTAAAGTTAGAAAAGTGTTATTTGGTATTGATGTCATATAGGTACTACTATAATTTCTTTATGGAGTGAGTCACCCCTAAGTCCCACTTACCCCAACCCAAATGTTTACAGCGATAAGTTTATTTTTCATTATATAACATCACATTCAGTAAGTAGACGAAAACAAAAATGTAATGATTAAGTTTATTGAGATCTTCCTTTATATTTGTATTCAAGAAGCCCTGATGAAGAGCTGAATAAATGCTTGAAAGTTTGGCATAGAATCAAGAGTTTACTCTAACACTCCTACCTAGAAAATAATTAGTCGTTATACCCTTAAACAAAATATTTGAATATATTTTTTGATAATCTGAACTCCCTGTTGATATCATAGTGCTCCCTTCAGAAAGCCGACCAGTGATCCGGGAGCTTGCCATATACTTTCACCTCAAATCCACCGAGTCCGGCCGGAGGGACTTGGATGCGTCAGTTTATACCTCCAAAAATCCAACAAATCGATCAATCAGTAAGCAATTCTGGATTGTACCGTTTTTCAGGTCGGACTTATACATTTCTGTCCTTTCGATTATGATGCCCACGTTAGTGTAGACGAGCGAGAAATTCGTTAGATGAGTTCTTTTTTTGGTCCCGCACCATCTTGAATACCCGAATATATCTCGAGATTAGATTATTAAACTACACAGTCCATCAAACTCTCTAAGATCTCCAGGGATCTCAGGAGGTGGTTATCGAAGGAAAGTAATATTATGCATGTTGATTTGACGTAAATAGTATGTGCCGCCATCTAGCGGAATGAAAATGAAGGAGCTTTCTTTTCCCCCCTTGTTGGTGAAACAAAATCTGATCAGTGCAGAAATAGTGTTTCCGTTTGAAAAATATTGGGAATTGCTATGACAATTTTCGACTTGGTAGTTGGATAATTTCTCTGTAATCATTTATCATTAATTTAAAATATGAACATATATTTCCACATTCTTCTACTTCAAAAATATGGAAATGGTTTATCGTAAAGATATTTATTCATGCTTCATGAATATTTAAAATATTTTAGACGGAGTCGTACAAAGTGTTAAAACCTTCATTTTCACATTTCTCTAGAACTATCTCTTAGGCACTCAAACTTTTAATCAGTGAAACTACTAAAGTTCATGCAGTAGTGGCGTTCACACGAGTCTAGATTATCAATCTATGATTGAGATGGCTTTTCAGGCAGGCGGATCGGTTGTGTCTTTTGGCTCAGGATAAAACTGTTGCACATATTTTGTTCACTTTTCATCTCTGTGGAGAATTATTGATCTGGTCGTTTACTAGTACATGAACATGAATAATATTTACATCTCCTCAAGCTTAGATGTTTCGATGATGGAATTTCAGAATATCAATCACCTCCATAAACAAACAATATATTTTCGTACTTTTACAAATATTAATTCATAAAAATTTTTGTTCCTCTGGATATTAATGTTGAAGATACAATTTCGGTTGAAAGAACAAATAAAAATGCTTCGATCTGAAGCTACGTTTTGAAATCTATTTAGCGTCTTCTTCAGGCTATAACAGTAGCAGTAAATATACAATATAAATTGCAGGATAGAAAAAAAACAACACAACAGTAAGTAATATTGAGATCACATAGAATAAATTTATACAACTAGAAAACAATTGAATATAGAAAACAAGTCTGCTTTTAAACTTCGACATAGTTCAACAATTGAAAGAACTGACAATTAAGCTGTCATAATATAAAAATTCTTCTTCAGAACTAAAATGTTACGGTGACGTGTAGAATGCTACGAACTCAATGACAGACACTTACGGAAATCGTAATTACTCACCTAAGATCAATACATGGATGCGGTTTCCATGTTCACGAATATTCCAAGAACAAAGTTTATAGACATTATTCATCACCGATGTAATGAAATTGGTATGAAGATAGTAGTTTCTTAGAATATGATTTTACTAGGCTCGAGGCAAATGAGCTAATTGATAAAGCTTCATTAGTCCTGCGTACAACAATTTTAAAAATGAAAATGTCAACTTCACCTTCATAAATCAAACCTAGTGATCTAATCAATGGCGAATGTACGATACCTAAGATCTTAGATAGATTTTTTAAAACATTGATTGGAGTCAAAAATATTGGTTACAGGAATGCTGAAAACAGTCATCGATTAACAACAACAGTATATGATACTGTTTTTTAAGACTAACGGTACTACTTAACCATCAAAACATATCTCTTGGTGTGACCTTTAAAAGTTTTAGCAGTAGTGGAAAAATTATCAACATTCTTAATCGTTTGGATATTGCTGCAACTTAACAACACTGTAAGAGCTGAATACTGAAGCCTCTGACTCATATGTGTTGTAAATTGTTCTGAAATAACTCCGCCTGACATTATTATACAGGGTGAGTCGTTGACCACTGCGTTAATTTTAACCATAGGTTCTTGAAATCAAAAGAAACACTTTTTCCATTACGGTTTTTCCATATTCAGCTGCGTTATAAAGTTCTAAGCATTTTAAGTTTTCACATTGGGCAAATACCCCTCTGTAGTCCAATTTAGTTCGAATGAAAAATACCTTCCAAACATCCACTAATGAATCTGAATTGTTCAAAAACATTATTTTCCCTCTAAAAAATGATTCACTCACTCATGTTTCATTCGATGAGGTCGATATCCAAGAGGTTGTCACTTTGCTTTTTTTTTCACTCAAAGCCAGAAAAAATCATCTATGATTTTCCAAACACTGATATTCCTGAAGTTTCTTCTCCTTGACAGAGACCAGTGAACAGGTCTCTTGATATCATACTGCTAAAAATATGAAAATCTTTTTCGAAATCTTCAACAACAATGAATGGTGTCACTACGAATAATTATTTTAAAGTGATGTTACTTTGCTTAATGATTATTTTCTGTACCGAATCTCGATAACAATTTACTTGACTAGATTACAAGTATTCCCAGATTTAGATGTGCAATTATACTTGCTTGAAGAAATTGAGTTTGATCACCTAAATTTGCTTCTGAAAAACCAACTAGGTGTTCTTTAATAAAAAATTTTTTGTTAGATCATGAATATGAAGCTATTCTGTTTAGACTATAATTAATTAGTGAGCATGCGTAAATTTTTGGTTTTTATCATCAGATTATCAGTTTTAATTATGTAAACAAAGACATAAATATTGAATAATGGTTATTCATAGCTTATGTCAAATTTTAATACCTTACCATAGAAGGTATTAATTCATTACCAAACCCCAGGAGAGAAAAAATTAATAATTGCAAAGTTTTTTGAAATGAAAGATAATATCTGTAATCATTATTGATTTTTAGTTATAATTTTTCTCAGAATAACTAGAGTGAATTATTATCACAATAAAATGTTATTATAACGTCTCTGTGGTGGGTAGTTCCCAATAAAATAGTGTTCTGTGGTTCCTTGTTGTTTTGATTCTGTTTGAAACTGTCAACAGTTATTTGTATCTTTAAAAAAAAATGTAGAAAATGTTGTAAGGATAATTTCGATAATTATTCAATTCAGAATGAAATGATTATGGTCAGAAAATGCATTCTGTTCTAATCTTTCTTGTTTATGAGCCTATAACTTCCAGTTTCAATATTGATAGAATTTTAATTAACCATGCATCATACCAAACATTCAGAAATATTAAAACTAAGTTAAATTCTATTATCCTAAGTTTGTGAACCAGGTTGAATCGGTGTATGAAATAAAGATGAGAAAAAACTTCTTTAAAGGTACAAAAGAAATCTAGGAGACTGGGTTCGAAGTTTTCAAAACTCATATGAGCTTAATTTGAAGCATTCCTATGTTAGAATAGATATAATTTGATGAACCCTGAAAGTCTGAAGCTATAAAGAACCAGCTCTTCATAAAGACAAGTCTACAATTTAACAGGTCCTGACAGAAAATACATTACCTATTTCAACAGTCATCATGAAAATATACCTAAACTACTTATGTGACTGATGGAAATCTTTTTCTCTATTTATTATGAAATATTACTCTGGATTAAATATTAAACAAGGTGCTAGACATCGTTAATAATGAATACAGCAATTGGCAATTTAGATTTTGTAGTGAATGTAAGACAAAAATTGTTCAGTGGTTAATTTCATCTATAGTGTTTAGTAGTGGAACCATTGACTGGAGAGATTACCTCAACCTTTTGTAGAAATATTTAATAAAGACATAAAATATGGCAACATTGAGCAAATCTGATTATTGAGTCATTTCAGCACAGAGTTGAATTTGGGAAAATCAGAAAATTTTGACTAAATTATATCGATTCAATTCCTTTCAACTTCAAATATCTCATGATTGGTGTAATTTAGGAGAAAAGATGAAGAATGATTTTATCTGCAAAAGAGACTAATGATTCCAGGAAGTACAAGATACGGACCTTTACTTCAAGCGATATTTGTTTTTCATGCGATTTAACCAATCTGTAGAGTAGTAGTGAGAAACCCACAAGAAATAGAATAAATCTAATGATGCCAAAATATGCATAACTGTTATCAAAAACCTTCTCTAAGAGATCATTTCAATTGATATTGTCGTTTGAATATTACAAGTAAAAATGCAATTTTTTAATGAAATTTCAATACCCTATATCTTTTGAACGGGGCCAAATTTAGAAAAATGTTATAGGAAGAAAATGAAATTTTTCCTGTCTTAATCGGCTCTTGTTCACAAAATCGATTATTATCTGTAGGCTGTTAAAGGTGGAGTGAAAAGCAATGTGGTATTTGTTATTAAATCTGTTTTTTCTCTCGTTCAAACACATAAGGTGACAATAATTGAAGAAATGAGAACAATATCAGCTTATCAGTCATGCCGAGAAGACGTTTGGCTCCTGTGCAACTGGACCAAATTATACGGTGGATACAGGAAGGTTTGTCCCAGCGAGAAGTGTCTTGGCGGTTTAATGTTTCGCAAAGTGTCGTGAGTCGGGCTTGGAATAGGTTCATCTAAAACGACTCAGTAGCTTATGTTCATGGGGGAGGTTGGCAGCGCAGTACAGCAGCTACCCAAGATCGTCTTTTGATCCTCAATGCTAGGAGAAATCCCACTTACCCGGCGTCGTGGCTCAATAGATCACTGAGAGTTGCAACAAGAGTTCTAATTCCGAACCAGACTGTAAGACGACGACTACATGTTCGTGGTTTGAGAGCACGTAGGAGGGTACAACATCCCCGTTTGAATAGGGAACACCGGGTTCATCGACGGCAATGGGCTGAGGAGCACCGCAATTGGACAGTTGAAGATTGGAGCCGATGTTTATTTACGGATGAGTCTAGATTACGTTTGGTCAACTCCGATGGACGTATTCTTGCTTGGAGGGAAAGAGGTCGAAGGTATGCAGAACAGATTATGGTACCCACAACAGCTTTTGGCGGAGGTTCTATATGTGTATGGGGAGGCATTTGTTTGAACCAACGCACAGAGTTGATTGTTCAGCAAAACACCACAATGACCAGCCAGAGATATCACGATATGATTATTGAACCCATAATTGTTCCGTTTGCGGCTGCCTTGGGCGAGAATTTCATTTCAATTGACGATAATGCCCGTCCACACCGTAGTCGTCTGGTTAATGAAGCTCTAGAAACTCATGCTATTGATAGGATGGACTGGCCAGCTCGCTCTCCAGACATGAATTGCATCGAACATGTCTAGTCTGAGATGTCTAGACAATTGTCAACCTTAGAACAACCGATCAATAACCTGGAGGACCTTTCTAACGCTTTAAGGGATATTTGGACGAATTTGCCCCAAAATTTTATAAATCGTTTGATTGAAAGTATGCCTCGTGGGGTAGAATGCTTGAGACGAGGTGGTGGGGGACCAACTAGGTGCTAGCTTAACCGAGACTTCAGCCTTCTTGTGGTTTCATCATAAAATTTTCATGTTATTCAAACACAGAATTTTGAGTGTTCCTAATTAAGTCTTTTTTTCTCTCCAACTTTCCATTTTTTCCTTCTTTTCTCAAGTGAACCATATTATCAACTGAAAATACTCTGATATCCGACTAATTTTATAATCTTGGAACGAATATTTCAGAAATAAATTTAGAAAAAGTAAGTGATCCCTCAATTGTTGAGCAGTGTATAAAGTTAAGATATTGTTAACTTCCAAACAAATGTATGCTCTGGTAATTGAGGACTCTTGAAAAATACTTGAAGGGAATAGGAGGAATTTGGCTGCATTTATTTATGTAATCAGTATTTTATTAAGGCACACAGAGCCCATGAAAAATTGAACAAATGTCAAATTTTGACTGAAATCGCGTAGCAATATGGCGGAACTGATTCCATTTTTCTCGTCTCATGTCATCTCTTTACTATTCTATCTCGATGTTCTAGATAAAGTGAAAAGAGGCCTCTTCATTTTTCACTTTTTAATTCGGCCTGGCTGATGGTTTTACATTGGAATTATTGTTTGACAAATTAATTTTGTCTGTTGATTGTTAAACATATGAAAATTGTAACCATACTAAAATATTCTGAAATTTTTTTTTATTCAAAATTGAAGTTCACCAAAACATTCAATAAAAACAAAAAAAACTTCTTGAAATTTTTTGAAAAATTGATATCTCACGTGCTGAGGTACAATGTACAACGCAACCCCTACCGCCAGCCAGATAGCTCTCACAACGTCCGGGAGAGTGAGAGGGATAGCATATTTAAAAACTGGCCTACCCGAAATTCTTGTTCTCCTGATGATGCTAGTTCTTGTACTATACGAAAACATGGAAATACCGAAATCGAGGCTGCCAATCAAGACATTATTCATTTTCCGAGATCTTAAAGAATATGGTGGTCATGATGCTTCTTACAATATGATGGTGCAATTTAAGGATATTTTGAATATCAATAACTTCGGCATGCGTTCAAAATTTTGTGGATTCTTATGAGATATTATTTATAAGTCTTATTTTTTATTTATTTCTACGGGTAATACAAGTAGGCATCAGCCCAACAAAGTATTCACATTTCTGAAAACTTTTTGAACATAAAGGATATCCTGAATTATCAAATTATACAATTCCTGTTATATAAATTAATAACTACCCGAAAAATAGTTCCATTTACCATCTACAAAAAAAAACTATTGTATATACTAAAAAAAGTTTTCTAAAATAGAGACAACAATTTGAAAATTGACTAATCAAATCAGCTAATCGAAAACAATGTTTGGATGATTTTCATTAAACTTTCTAGCGTGACGATTCGCACGAAATTTGCGAACCTATTCATTCAAACATCTTCGAAGTTGCAAATTGATCGGATGGATGATATTCCTGGAGTTATTGAGAAAACCAAATTTCAGATGCTCATAACTGCCTAACTCGTCGACGGTATTGGCCCAATAACGAACTTGACCGAAATATTCGGACATTTAACTATTCTGAAAATATGAAAACTTAAGCTCATTTCCTTCGGAAGATAGATAGTATACAGACGTCCGGCCGGAAATATACACATTTGAATACGGGTATCTCGTCAGGAAGTCGAAATCCAGTCGCTCGCGACCATTTACGGCTCGAAATTAGGAGTGTTTTACTAGTGATACTAGTGCTGAGATTGAATTGATCACAACTGAAGTCTACAATTGGGTGTGTTTGACTTCCTGATGAAGAATACAGGGTCAAATTTGAGTATGTCCGCCCTCCCGGCCATATACTCTTTATCTTCCGAAAGGAATGAGGTTGAGTTTTCATATTTCCAGATTTATATATATAGTTAAACTGTCAGAATATCACGGTCAAGTTCGTTATTGGGCCAAATCCGTCTAATCATTTAGGAGTTGTGAGCATCTGAAATTTGGATTCCGCTATAACTCTGTGAATATTCATCGGAACGAGCTGTAGCTTGAAAGATGTTTGCATTGAGTTGAAACAAATGTGCTTGCAAAGTTCTTGAAGAATTCAAAAAAAATTTTAATGCTTTATAACTCATGAGATATCTGACGTATTCAAACACAAATGTGTGCATGTATGGACGTTATTAATATCTTACACATCCGCAAAATTCATTGCCGTAATTTTTTTCACTAGAAGATATAATTATTTTTTCATTCACTTGAGGGCAAACAATTACAGAAGTTAAAGTCAATGTTTATGTTGATTAATTATGATTTCAAATTTGAGATATAGGTTGATTTTCTTCACGTTCATTGTTGTTTTTTTTTTGGCATCACACTGTCCCTGAGTCTCGGAAAACACTCCAGAATAAGCGCCTCAAAATCATCTGACCTCCCGTCGGTGCTTTTCTACATGTTTTTCTTATGAATCCTAATGTTTGAATTTCTCGTACACCCGGAAGTTGCGAAGGCCTGGAAATACTGAATTATTAGTTACAAGTGAGAATTGCCTCAAACTTCAGCTCAAAATAGAGATCGGGTCTTCATAAGAATCTAACCCTATGTAAGTTTGGAAAAATTCTGCGCGTGTTGTGTATTTTTTTCAATCTTCTGAAGGCGTTTCCAATTTCATCGTAAAATTCACCTTTAATCGATTTTCTACGATTGCAGATTCGCGAGGAACAAACAAATTAATCGAAATCGCGAAGATATTTCAGATTCAAAAGGAACAAACAAATAAACACCTCTTATTCATCTCTATATTTAGTTAAGGATAAGATAGATAGTGAGTAGTATGTTGTTTGATGTTACACTTGTTCAAACGATACGATTAAGTTTAATCTTGTATTCTCGACAGGACTTCAAAGCCGAATAGATAGTTTCAGAATGAATCCACTTATTGAACATTAAACACTTTGACCTACAAAAATTCCGGTGTTATCTGTTGAGAAAAAAAGTGATGAATCGATTCGGAGGGATTGCAATAATTTGACGAATCCATTGCAATTTTATTCGTAATGGATTTGAAACACTAATGCTGGATTTCATAAACATAGATCGGTTGATCAAATGGTTGAAGGGTCCATAGGGTCAATTTGACATACCTATTGAAGTATTCTGTGTATTCTTTGATCAATGAGCTTTATGAAACCCACTATAGCTTTAATTAATCAAGACTTACCATCGAACGGTTATATATTACAATTATTTTTAACTCCACGCAGTAGTACAGTAAATGTGGCAAAAATCGTCTTCAGTTCCAAGAAAAAAGTATCAGCCATTATTTTTTCATAAAGCCTAACTCTTGTACATCTATCATTGAATGGTCCAAAAATTAAAAATGGTTTGCTTCCGAAACCATGAGTGTGGGATAATTTTTTTTTCAAAATATGTGGAAGTTCTAAAATTATAAATATTTGGCAAATTAATAAGCGCTCTGCTCAGGGGAACTAGAGTGCCAAAAACGTTGTCCAGAAAAGATTTTATGAAATAGAAGTTCTTTGTCAATATAATATATTGTATTATGATCAGAATAAATGAAGCACTGTATGAAACAATTATCCCAGGAAAAAAAAACAACGTACTGGGCTGTTTCCCAGTTTTCTAGATTATTCTAAAACCCCCAAATGATTGGCTTTGTTATATATTTTGGGTATTTTCCGGAAAATGTGGGGGTTTGTCATGAAAATATTTACAACAGACAGGATCACAAAAGTAGCATAAATTTTCACTCATTTGCTATTGGAAAAAACGAATTAAAGCTCAGACATAAGGTCAGAAGCTTTTGCACGCTTTGCAAGCTTTTTCGTACTCTGGTACATTGTGATACTAATAATAATCATCGTCACAATTAATGAACTTGCCTATATCCCAAATTGAAAAGAACCAATCACACAGTATTCCTTCAGTTTTGTTCGAAGCTCAAATTCCCTTCTCATAAAAATCATTCAAAAGGTGGTATATCTATTCCATTGAGAAACATTTAGAATATCTTTCTTCCAATAAACACTTGCCCTTTTAATAATACTTTACACATTCAAGTCAAAATTACACCAATGCGATGATTCTCCGGAGGATTAATCAGCTCTTATTGACATATCAGTACATTGAACTTTCTCAGAGGCAGTGGTTCTCTAAACCCTTCGACGGATTTGGCCAATCATCGTACTTCAGCCATTCTCTTTCGGGAGCATACGGTCGGACGGACATACTCAATTTTGACCACGGATTCTTCAACAGGAAGTCGAACTTAATAGATCATTTTCGTAATGATATTAAAAAATTACAGATAAATGGTAGCAAACTGTTCTACTGAAATAAACACGCAAAAACAAAAGTGCTGGGCTAACTTAACAACAATATACTGATTTTTCTTTTAAAAGGGAATAGTTAGTGTTTGTGAAAATATAATAAGCACAAATGCAGAACTATTTTATGAATAAATTTCCACAGAAAAAAAGGAAGGTACTGGGCTAACTTTTTCAATTTTCCGCCTTATGAAACCAGCTTGTTTTTTGCCGAAAAAGTAACTGCATAACTTCACTCACGCCTAGCTCAATTTTTCCACATATTTTAATTGAAGAAAAGTGCTAGACCTTCTTGTTTTTATTTTCACTTCGGAAGATGTGAGTTATTTTCACGAAATTATTTACACATTATTATATTTAGCACAAATTTGTACGATCATTTGCGATTGGAAATAACTAATTTGATGAACTAACTTTATTAAAATTTTCCATCACTGGGAAATTAAAATAATTATCTCAAAAAAAAAAAAAAAACACTTAGTAGGCATTTAGAACAATTCATTCCAGTCGTGTAAACTAAAATTTTCGAAAATTGCTTGTGAAAAATTCAAACAGCACAAACCTAGCACAACAAATTTTTTTTTCGAAAATTGTGCTGGTCCATCTTCACACGTTCTACCACAATTCGTGCTCTTAGATCGTCTAAATCAGCAACTCTCGGTTTATAAACTTATGATTTCAAATAGCCTCTGAGAAAAAATCAAGCCGTGTGAGATGTGGCTATCATGTAGGCCACTTTCCAGGAATGAACACATGACCAATCGAGTGATCTCCCAAAATACCCATCCAGACTTTGAAATTTTGTGGATGTTGAGGATGTTGCTTAAGGACAGGAGGATTTTCATCGGAGCAAATCCTACTATTATGTTATTATCCATCTATACCGTTTTTTGGTATCTTGAATGCATCAGTATCCCAGAATTTATGTTTTTTCAAACATCGCTACTCTTTGCTCATTGACGTTTTTCAGACGATTAAGTCTAAACATATGGCAATCAAACTCAAAAATATTGATTCTATCCTCTAATGATTTTGACAAACTTTTGAGTCAACTTTGAATTTAAAACAAGTGTCTGCACTCACATAAACAGCTTTATCTATTGTATATGGCCACATATAATCTTCTTCCCAATTTTCAATAAGAAATTGTACCAGTGCTTCCTTAAATTAACATTTGTTAGCTCAAGGTAAAAATCTGTTTTCACACTTGGCGGGGGCCTTCGATATGGAAGTTTGGTTGCTCCATATCTCGTAGTTTGTGTTCTGTATCTTTTATTGATGGAAAAACGTATCTATCAATGGCAATAATAATAATAAAGTTTTTTTCAACATAAGCAATAATGGCAGAGGCTTACGACTATATATTATCTTAGCTGTGGTTGCACATATCATTTGTAGTACTTTTTTTAAAATTTTTTCCAAAGCACAGATGTAAATCTTTCATCTGATATAACATAAAATACCCGTCATACACTGTAACATCTGGATTTTTTGGTGGCTCCGAATGTTCATATTTTTCTAATTGAGCCACTAATCCGGATTTTTGTGTTTTACACATGGTGCCATCAAGATTGAAGAGAGACGGTGGAATCGGTGTTGCAGGATACATTTAGCGAAAGGTACTCGATGATCTTTTGCAACGGAAAATTATATCTTTTTTGACCCTGTATATAATTCAGAAAATATTCTTATGCATCTGAATACTACCAAAAAAACAACTTTGATTTGAGGCATCACAAAAAGGGTGGTGCAATTTAAAATTTTGGGGTTGGTGTGCGTGGGACTTGAAGGGTGACTCAACCAATAATGATATTATAGTGGTTGTGCTTCCTCCTAACTGCATGACATGTGCCAAATTGCGCTTTTCTTATTTTTTGGCGCTCTTGTTCACCCGAACAGAGTGCCTATCATTTTGCCCGAATGTCTGTAATTTTGGAATATCGAGCCGAAAATGGTCTCAATCGATTGGGTTCGACTCCCTGATGAAGAATTCGTGGAGAAAGTTGAGTCTGTCCGGCCGTCCGGCCGTATCCTCTCTAGCATCTAAAAGGAATCAGCTAGAGTTTTCAAATTTTCAGAATAGGTTAATTGTCCAAATATCTCGGTCAAGTTCGTTATTGGGCCAAATCCGTCGGATGGTTCAGTAGTTATGAGCATCTGAAATTTTGTTTCAATAACTACTAGAATATCCATCCGATCAAGTTGATACTTGGAATGTTATTGAGGAGGCTGAAACGAAATGGCTTGCAAAATTTCGCAGAAATCGTCACGCTAGAAAATTTTAAAAAAATTCCCAAAAAAAAATTTTCAATACTTAATATCTCCTAAGACTTCATTTAGATTTAAATAAAAATCTGTATATATATTGAGGTTACCGATATCTTACTCATCCTCAAATTTCATTGTCGTAGCTTTTCCCCTTCTGAAGATATGATCTTTTTTTCATTTACTCAAGAGAAAAATAGAAATGTCATGAAGTCCGAGCTTTGTCATTGAAAGATTTGCCATCACAGATCGATATTCGTTTGACAACTTGCGGACCTAGATATCAGTGTCAGTTGGCGTAATATCAATCAAAATTTTCATAGAATTCATAGAGGTAGAATTCGATGTCGATGACGTTGTCAAAATTCAGAAAAGCACAGACGTAATATTAATCAAAAAATTTTTATCATAGAGAAAGAATTTGATGGCGTTGTCAAAACTCAGAAAAGCAATGACGTAAGTTTTTAGGAGAAGCATAGAACAAAATTTGGTGAAAATTATGAGTAGTTATTTTTAAATTGAGATAAAGGTTTGTTTATTCATTAGGCTTTCATATTTACATCACATTGTCCCATAGTACGGAAAAAGACTATTGTTCACCCGATCAGAGAGCTTATAGATTTGTTAAGGTTTGAATATTTACTCGCAAGTAGCTCAACAAGAGCGCCAAAGCAATCTGACCTCACGTCAGTGCTTTCTAAATTTTTTAGTTTCATAGATATTCGCATTGAAAGTTTTCTAAGTTACACCCTTTGTAACAAAATGGACGTGAAGTCAGGAGCTTTTGCGAACTAATTCAAACAGTTACAACTTGATCCGATGGATATACCCGCTCGATGAAATTTGGTACACTTGTTGAAAATGATGTAACTAAGCTACCTTTGCGATGGCCTCGCTGAAATGTTAGCGGTTTTTTGAAAAACTCAAAAAAAAGTAAAAAAATGCATTTTTCTCGAATTGTATGCATCGTACAGAAAATTTTATTGAACAAAAGATGTAGAGGACGTTGCGATCTACATTTTTTGTCATTGGTGCAATGCTGCACGACTAAAAGCGCACAAAGTAGGTGGCGCTAAAATATCAAAAAGAGTGTTTTTCGCCCTGAAAATGTTGTTTTAATGCAAAAGTTTAAATGTAAAAGTTGTTCCTTACATTATTATCAACAACTTTTATTTTAACATTTTTTTCGTACAACTTACCATTTACAAGTTATAGTAATACATAGCGCTGCATATACAGCACTGTTCTGCTAACGGTAGTTTTCTCGGACCTATTGTGACTTTCTCCGGCGACGTTGGCATAGTTCATTCGTCATTCGCATTCATAACAGAATGCGACTCAAAAAATCAAATAATGGATAATACTTGTCAAAAACAAATTAAAATTTTATTTATTAAAGTTTAATTGCTAAGAAAGATTAAATTAGTAAAATCTTGTTTTAAACGTGCACTACCGATGTGTACTCATACTGCGTACAACAGTATATTTGGATTTTTCATTCTTCTGCAAGCTGCAGCTTCAAAATGGTAAGTTGTACAAAAATAATGTTTAACTAAAAGTTGTTGGTAATAATGTAAGGAACTACTCTTACATTTAAACTTTTGCATTAAAACAACATTTTCAGGGCGAAAAACATGAAAAACACTTTTTTTGATACTTTAGCGCCACCTACTTTGTGCGCTTTTAGTCGTGCAGCATTGTACCAATGACAAAAAATGTAGATCGCAACGTCCTCTACATTTTTTGTTCAATAAAATTTTCTTTACGATACATACAATTCGAGAAAAATGCATTTTTTTACTTTTTTTTGAGTTTTTCAAAAAACCGCTAACATTTCAGCGAGGCCATCGCAAAGGTAGCTTAGTTACACCATTTTCAACAAGTGTACCAAATTTCATCGAGCGGGTAATTATACCGTCAAAACGATTTATTTTTCGACAGATTGACTGAACTAGAGATATTTGGACAGTTAAACTATTCTGAGAATATGAAAACTCTAGCTCATCTCCTGTGGAAGATAGAGAGTATACGGCCGGACGAACATAATCAAGTTCGACCCCGTATTCTTCATCAGGAAGTCAAAACTGATGGATTGAGACCATTTTCGGCTCCATATTCTAAGATTACAGACATTTAGGCATAACCATACTACGCTGTTCTATTATAACAAGCGTGTAAAAACAGTGCTTTAATGAGTGAACTACAGTACTGAAATAGTAGTTTATATGGCATTGTACCTCTTGAACGTGAAACGTTTCACCTTGACATTCTTCCCGGAAAAAGTCGCCGAAAGACGACCCCTCGTCGGAAATCCCATTGTGTCTGGGCGACGGCATTCCTTTTTTTTCCGGTCGGAGGAAAGCGCGCGTCCCGATCCTGCGCCGGGACGCCCCCAAGCGACACCGCCGTCGATCGTTGCGTCAGTATCGGCCCGAGGCGGTTTCCGGCAGTTGTTCGCGCTGCTCTCCTCGCAGTATTTTCGTATTTTGGTCGCCGCCACCGCTATCGACTTTTCTTCCCGTTTTATCCGTATTCTATGATGTGCGCTCAAATCGTTCGCGGGACATGGACGGCCAGCAGGATTACACCACCAGATCGGGCAGTCTGAAGAGGTCGTCCAGCTTCAAGAAGTTGCTCAAGCTGCCCAACTGGGGATCCTCGTCAGGTAAATCGTAGGACGAGAAGGAATTTATTTCGATTATGATGTTCCGGGTGTCGTCGACACGTGTTCGGAAGTCGGAGGGGAAAGGTCAGTTCAACAGACGTGTGTGTTGTTCGCGATAATCTTAGTATTTTGGGAATTTGTTTGCGATTATGTAGCATCGGGAAAGGTCTGTTTCTGTTTCGTCGCAGTTTTTATCGTCTGTTTGTATTCGTATTGGTTGGATAAGCGATTGAATACAAACTACTTGGGAAAACTGAGCAATGTTTTTTCCTGAACATTGATTAAATAACTGCTAACATCGCTTTTCGTGTTGGATTCAGAACTAACTAATCATAATCATAATGTCAGGGATTTGAAAATTAAAAATTCATTATTTATTTCTTTTTAGGACCCCTAGTCACCTTTTCAGAAATATCTACATTATTATCCCATAATAAACAGCTCATTTAAATTTTCCTATGATATGCGTGTTTTGTGTGTTCTTCGAATAATTCTTTTTTATGTACTTGAGAAATCTCATATCACTAAATAACCCAATTGAAAACATTGAATGGCTTCGTAGCTTTCGTTTCTGTTTCGGTCATTTTTTGCGTTCTTCTTCTTCGAACAGAATGTTTATACAGGATGTGTCTTTCACCACTGCGTTATTCCTATACCACTTTTTCTAATTTTGTGCCGTTTCAATGTTATAAGCGATTTAAGGTTTCAAGTTGGGCTTAGCCAGCACTAGATTCTTTTCAAGAATACGCAATTCATTTTTACATTTTTATTGCTCTTCGGAAAATGTCACATTATTTTCCATCCCAATCATCATTCCAGCTGAAAATCATACTGAATTCCATGGTTAGTTAGTGATTTTCCGCAGAGTAATGGTGGAAATATTGAAATTTCTGAAATTTATTCTCAATTTAACTGAACATTTCATCAGAAAATACTCATATCTAATATAATTTTCTTTAATTGTATGTGTCTTTTCAATTCTTTAAATCATGAAATCAACATTATTGCCATTTTTTTATATTCCAAGTTATTATTCTATGTTATTTCTTATGTCCTTTTTGAACCTGTAAATTCCAATATTTTAATCATTCATAGAATACGAATGCCAAAGTTATGATATTCGAAAAGTTCCTCATGATTTGAAGTCTCAGCAGAGGTCCCAACAGAAAAACCAGATTAATGAAAAAATGCATTATTGTCAAAACCTATTCGAAAAAAATGTTTGAATTAACTTCAAATCTACTAGGTATACCGGTATGAAATGAGCGTCAAGATACAAATGTCTCAACGTTTGTTGAGATTGAGAGATTTGTTGTGAAAAAGCCTTCACATCTGTGAAACATATTTAGTATACATCAAGTCATTAAACAGACTTTTTTTTTTCATCGTGTTAGAAATGTCGAATTTTGTACCAGAAGGTGATGATTTGCATTAACTTTTGTTTTCATTTGAAGAATCTATCAGAAGCAACATGCAAAAGATGGTTTCAACAGTTCAGAAATAATGATTTTGATGTGGGAAATGAGGAACGTGGAAGACCACCAAAAAAGTTTGAAGACTCCGAATTGCAAACGATATTGGATGGAGATGGCACTTTGAATCAAAAGCAAATGGCAAAAATGTTAAATGTTGCACAACAAACAATTCCTGACCGTTTAAAATCTATGGGAAAGATCCAAAAGTGTAGAAAACGGGTGCCACATGAATTGAATGAAAGACAGATGGAAAACTAATAAAACTCTGGTGAAATTTTGCTTCAAAGACACGGAAGAAAATAGGTTTGGCATCGGATTGTTACTGGCGATCATGAGTTAATCCGGGACAACCATCAACATCGACTGCAAAATCAGTCCGATTCGACAAGAAGACAATGCTGTTTATTTATAAGATTTTGAGATAAAATATTTAGTTATAAAAGAAGGATAATGGGTGAAACCGCAGGGGTGCAGAAAATATGGGAAATGGGTGGAAGGTACTTACTGACATGTGTTTCTGCTTATTGGCTTCTTCAGGGCAAGGCTACCAAGAAACCAGGATAGGGATGGAAATGAATAAATATAAATGAAACAACAACAGGTGACCACAACAGGAGCGAGCATCCAATTTGTGGCTTCAACCCTAGATACCTCCGGTTTTGGAGGCTAAACCGAGAATCGCCACGATAGATGCATAAGCAACCTGTGTGATGCGACAAAAAACCCAAGGATAAAATTAAATTACGAAAGAGGAAATATATATTTTTGGTCACAATAAACAATTAATTTCAAGAAAGAAAAACTGTGGCAACGTGTATATATATAGGTTCAGTGATTTTTTTTTCGAATCAGGGTTGGATCCAGGAAAAAAAAACTATTTTATCAATTTTTTTCCAAATTTCAATTCATTCAAAATCCAATATCTTATAAACTGCGTTTTAGGAAGATAAGCGTGGAATGATAAATTCTTCTAAAATGTTTAAGCGCATAGAAAATGCATGGATTGTTTAGTAACTCTGTACTTATTTTATGGTATGTTTTGATGGTTTTATCAGTTGGTAATGTATTGAATAGAAGACAATACAGGCGGCGGTTTCACCTGAAACTGCAAAATGTTAGTTTGTTTGCATTGTGCATTTTTTCTTAGTTGTAGCTTGGGAACATTCATGATCTCATATTTGTAGTATTGATTGTGTTATGGTTTCTATGTATCAGTGTGCAAATAAACTATATATTAGTATTATAGACCTTGGAGGATAGAGCAAGTGTGTTCCACTTGTTTGAAACCTTTACAAATTTCGAATTCATATGGATTATCCACTCGAAGATAAAGACAAAAATAAATATTTTTAATGAAATTTCAACACCCTGTTTCTTTGAGGCGACGCCGAATTTCAAAAAATGGTATAAGAAAATTGTTTATTTTGGTTTCAAGCATCTATGGTTAAAATGCAAAGACTCGCCCTATGTATTTACCCAAATGTCTTTACTTTTCGAATACTTAAAAGCGCTATCGATAGTTTTGTGTGGACTCACTGATGATAAATCCGTGATCAAAATCGGTTCGGTTCGTATGTCCCTCCGTCCGTAGATATGATTCCGTCCGATCACAATGAGATAGAGAACTGAAATTTTTAGATTAGGTTTGAGCAATGGATATTTAGGATCAGGTAGTTATTCGGCCAAATCGATCCTGTAGTTTCGAAAAATATTTCTCAAATTACTCTTCTTAATTTTTTCGACAAACTTCCGGAGATATAACCTTTCACAGTTTGAATAATTACTTGCTATATGTATCAATATTATTATGGCAATAAGACGTGTTGAATCTCTGCCAGGGAAAATTAAAGAATGGAATAATTTTAGGTCTTATTAAAAGGAAGTCTACATGATTATTACCATTTGTGACTTATATACAGTAATGGAGTTTTTGGAAAGAGAATAATTGTAAAATTTTATTTTTGACGTACTTTCCTTTTATTATTCGCATTTTTACAATGCAATGACTGTGATAGCGAATAAATATTTCCTGTTTCAACAAGTTATCAAGTACCTGGTATAGTGTGTTTGTAATGGTTTCCACCCAGAGGATCTCGATTCGAAACCGAACAGAACTTAATTTGAAATCTATCATTACATGAGATTCAGTAAGTTTTCCAAGTTACAACTTGATCAGAAGGACATTCTAGGAGTTACAAACAAACCAAATTTCAGATGTTCATAACTTCCGAACCATTATGGATTTTGCCCAATATGGAGCATAACCGAGATATTTGGGCACTCAACTTATTCTGAAAACTCAATCATTTCCTTTCAGAGAACGAGAGTAAAACTCAAGTTTGACCCTGTATTCTAATTTAGACACGCTGTTCTACTAGAACAAGCGCGCAAAAATCATCAACGTGACAGATTGGTATTACTAAGTATGTTTTCAACATTATATAGCGTGCATTAAAGGCACTTTTCAAGATACTCCCACAATGCCGTTAATGAACTAAATTGAACATTATGTAACTTGATGACACAGTTATTAGAACAACCAAAGTTTCTGATACCATTAAGGCCGGTTTATTCAGTATAGTGTTTATATTTTTGCCTTAATAAATTTTTCTCAAGATTCGTTCAGTCTAGTCTAAACTTTTAGTACAGTTATCAGGTAATATTGAATTATCTTCTCATAAATACAATAAAAAAAACTGGTTTTCTGATATAAAATTATATTTTTCATATTTCTATAATGAATATAATATAGTAATATACAACGAAATAAAACACTATACAGTATCATAAAAAAATAGTTTAATTCTGCATGCATTTCAGTCAACAATTATGTATACATCAATACATTCAAAATAACAAGTATACAAGGACTTTGTAAGTGATATGATAGAAATATATAGAATGAATGTTTATGCTATGTGGTAAATTTGCATTAAGATCAATTCCATCAGAAAATTTGTACCTAATCTATAAATAAAACGAATACTGACAAACTGAAAATACATTAAAACTAATGCACAATTAGCAGGTTCGAAAGATCTGTTGCCATTGCATTGGTGAAATCCAATTATTTGGTCAAGAGTAACGTTACTAGACAGTTTTACCGACCAGACGTTCATTAAAGTAACATACATATGGTCCATTGAGAAGTTTCAATTTAGAGAACGTATATTGCATTATTTTGGGAACGCGATTTAGTTTTTGGGATATGTTGGGGGTGTCAATAAAAACTTAAACTCAAGTTTTCTGGGATCGCCACCCTTGTCCCTCGGCCGCCATTTTGAAAACACTTTTCGCGATATACTGATAGTATGCGTTCTACAAAAAATTTATAGAGACACAATTTATTGGAAATTGTTTTGCGTACAAATAAGTTCATATTAATTGCCTAAAATTCATGCCCTAAATTAAAAATTAAAGAAGTTATGAGCAAAAAAATGATTAAGTCTTCATAAAAATTTTCTTTTTTGCTCTTTAACTTTTTTTATACATTTTACAGAATAATTACGTCAGACCAATCTTGTAGGTTATCTTTCGAAGAAAATTATGACTTTTATTTTTTTTATTTCATTTATTCAAAAACGCTGTTACTGAAATCCAAAGTTGACCGGGTTCCTCAACGCCAACGAAGTTTCGGAGATATCGCGAAAGAAGTCTTCTCACCCTTTTTTTTTCAAATGGCGGTCAAGGGACAAGGGTGGCGACCTCACAAAATTGAGTTTAAGCTTCTATTAACCCCTTAAACATGTCCTGAAAATAAAATCGCGTCCTTCCAAAAATGCAAAGTGAATGTAACTTTTCAATGGGCTAATATCCTTCAGTAACGTAGCTATAGTCCCCGCTCATGATTTTTTGTTCTACGAGAATAATCACGCAAAAACGAGTAACAATTCATTTTTCTTTATTCTTTGATATCGGTGGAGCTTGGCAAAATTATTTGCTAGTAGATTCATTTAAACCAATATCTCAACCTTCGAGAGTTGATCAGAATGACTAGAGGATTGTTCATTCATTTTGCCGGTTCTGTCAGTATTAGACTGTCCCAGAGTACGGAAAAATAATTCAGCGCTCAAAAGATTCTGACCTAACGTCAAAGCTTTTCTACAATTTTTTATATGAAACTTTATTGTTGGTGTAAAAGGCCAGTAAACGTGAATTCGGCCAACGCTTGTAGCTTGGGATTAAGGTCGAATCTATATTGGAATATGTCAGCGCCAAGCTCCATCGTTGCTTGCATTTGGGGAACACCGCTTGACGTATTCGAGCATGTTTCTGCAGAAGAGCGGTGATCTATTGATCACTCTGAATTGCATAGCAAGCGCAAATTAATTGCGCAGCCTAGGAACTTTGAAAACTAGATATGCCAAGTAAATAAATTCACCAATTCAAAGCGTTATGGTATTTATTGTCGATAGTTTGAGTTGATTTCGATCCACAAATCTATTTCCATTAGCGAAGAACTGACCAGTTAAGACCTGCAACCTAACATTACCACTTTTATAAATGATTATTGCTATTCGCATAATTTGGTCCTGATGGGAAAAAGTATGTAATATCCAGCAGCATCGTAATGATGATACAGTCGGTAGACGTTGTTGGTTCCAATTTTTCAATGAATTAGGTTTGAGAACGCAATTTTATTTGATAAGTTAATTACGAAGGTGCTCTTATGACATTTATTCAAAATATCTTGAACATATCCCAAGGTATTACTAAATTTAAGAGTATAATCAAGTTGAAACGCAAAAATAGATTCTATTCATCAGTGTGTGAGCACGATTGCGCCCGAATCGAATTAACCATAAAGCTAAAATGTTCAGACTGGATTTGAGGCATGCATATTTCGGCTGAGTTCGTTATTTCACCAAATTGGCCCAGTATTTTCGTAGCAATGAGACAAAAATTTTTTCACCCTTTGAATGCCTCTATAAATTTTATGATTTTCAAGTAGTTTTACCTACCATGGTGTGATGGTTTGGGCCCCTGCCTGTCACGCCGATATTACCGGTTCAAGCTCGGGCAGAATCAACTTTTGAATTCTGTCATTTTGTGGACAACGATCACTTGATATTCTTAAAGATGCGGACAAATATCCTCATTGATTCTTACTATATTAACCTTAATTTACAAAAAATTTTCTTTAGCGGATCGTTATGCATATACTTTATTGTATTGATGATATTTTATTTCGGCTTAATTGACTTCCCTACGAGGGTTGCCCTTTTATATTTCGTGATTGGACAACCCTAGTATTGCAATGTGCCGACTGACAGCTCTATCGTAAAGCTTGACATTTTTGAGGTTATACGTAGTCGGGACGTTTTGACGTACGGTGCTTCGAAGCACCGCGATCGTACTTTTGGAGCATTTCTTTCGACCAATCAACAATAGCCTTTTTTGAGCGATTAACGAAGTGTGTGGGATCCAACACGAACAATTTTTTTTGACAGTCAATTGTTCATGTAATATTGAATGTATGCGGGTCCCACTAATTCCTAAGGTTGTCTCAATCTCACGATAGGTGACATGACGATCTTGGAATATCAGTTGACGTACATCATCAATGGATTTCGGCACAACAACTGATTTTGGACGAAATTCGTCTTGGAGTGAACTACGACCTCTTTTGAATTCATCTATATACACAGGTCCTTGATGGAGATTCATCGCCAAAATTTAAGGTTTAGATGTACTGTTATTGTGTTAATTCACGCCGAAAGTTTTGAAAAGTAATCGTACGAAAATGTACACGATTCAATTCCATTTTTTGGGCGAGATGAATCTTTTGAGTTACTGTAAACAACACAAACAGCGCTCGTATGTCAAAACGTTCTGACTACGTAGAACCTCAAAAATGTCAAGCTTTACGATGGTCCTGTCAGTTGGCACATTGCAATACTAGGGTTGTCCAATCCCGAAATATGAAAGGCAACCCTCGTATTTGAAACCGAAATAGAATATATCATTAATACAATAAAGTATATATATATATATAACGATCCGTTTAAGAAAAATTTCTATAAGTTAAAGTTAATATAGTAGGAAGATCCAATCCCGAAATATAAAAGGCATCCCTCGTACGTCATAATCTAAAGACTTCTATTGGTATGGAACTGAAATGAGCATTGTGCTCATGGTCATTAACGAGGACACATCAAATCCATTTAAACTCAAGATTTTCAGATTTCAATCCATATTTCATATTGTTGTCGATTCCACATTTGCAGAAATGATCAACAGACATTTCGTTAGGAAATGGATGTTATTCTAACTAATAAATTCCGAAACAAATTTCTTATGGGAATCTTGTAGCTATTTATTTATCCCGCTGAATATAAATTATATTCCATTATATCTGGAGGAACCTGGAATCAGGGAAATGAATTCTTTAAGTTAGTCTTATCGACCTGAAACGGAACTCTGTACGATAGCAAGTTTGATAATATGAGGATTTTAAATATATAGGACTGCAAATGCTAAGCCCAACATACTTATTGTTCACCACGCCAATAAAATTGTTCGTCTTTTAAAGCAAACCAACCAGACACTCAAATTCCTCCTCGTAGGAATTGAAAGTGCTGAAGTGCTGGCAGGGTGGGTAACCTGCTCGAATTTTGAATATAGAAGATAAGCCAACTTTCGAAAGCTATTTATGAGTGCTTTTTTTAGTAAAACAACTTTCGTTTTATCCAAATGCCTGTAATTTTCGAATATCTAGCCGGAGATTCATTAGATTTGACTTCCTTATGCAGAATCCAGGGTCGAACTCAAGTATGTAACGTATACCGGCAGTATCTTCCTTCTCTATCTTCCGAATGTGATGAGCTAGAGTTTTCATATTTTCAGAATAGGTTAACTGTCTAAATATCTCGGTTAAGCTCATTATTGGACAAAGTGCATGAGGTTGAAACAAATAGGCTTGCAATGTTTCGTAGAAAACGGCATTCTTGGAAAAATTCCCCAAAATTGTTTTCATAATATTTACCTCATAAGATATCTATCGTATTTAAACAGAAATGAAAAAATAGAGTTAGAATTAATGGAAAGTAGTCAGTATTGACAACCCAAAAATCGTGCTCTGAACAAGTTCATGACGAGATATTGTTGATGATGGAGCTCGTGTTGAATGATTGTTTGGGCTATTACCATCATCTATTGTGGATGTAATGATTTCCGACGTTTCGATAGACATCTTCTATCTTTATCAAGGAGAAAAGTAAGAAACTTTTTGAGAATTATCAATTTTCAAAAAAGTCAATATGACAGAAGTCATGAAAGAAAAATGAACGATGTTATATACTCATCTGTGATATGATGATCTTTTTAAGTTGGATCGAACTATCGGCGTCCAAACTTCTGGCAGATCTATAGATGGAGCACTTATGGAATCAGGTGTTATTTTCATAAATGCTGCTTCTTTGATTTTTCTTCTTGCAAGTTTTCTTCTTTGGATATTATTGATGCTTCATTCCATTTTATACGATGATTCTCATCTACAGCATGTTGGACCAACCTGGATTTGTCGCTGTCTAGTACTCGTAGAAGCTTCTGATGTTCTTTTATTCGTACATTCAGAGGGCGTTTAGTTTCTCCGATGTAAGATCTTCCGCACTCGCAAGGTAATTCATATATGCAGTTCTTTGTCCTTTGTGTCTCATTATTAGGTTAAACTTTTGTAAGTTTAGCTCTGATAGTGTCTTGAGTTTTGAATGCAGTCGTTATTTTGTATCTATTTCCAATTCTTCTCATTTTCTCCGACAAACCTTTTACATAAGGAATTACGGTTTTAATGGTCTGATTTATATCTGTTGGTTCTGGTTGACTTTCTCTTGTTCGTCTAGCTTTTTCTAATATCTTTTTGGGGTAGCCATTGCTTCTAAGAGTTTTCGAGATGTTATTTATTTCTTCATTTTGGTCTTCTTCAGTGCAACAAATATTTATTGCTCTATCAAATAAACATTTTGCTACTCCAAATTTAGTGTTTAGTTGGTGGTTTGAATCAAAAAAAAAAATCAGACCATTAAAACCGTAATTCCTTATGTAAAAGGTTTGTCGGAGAAAATGAGAAGAATTGAAATAGATACAAAATAACGACTGCATTCAAAACTCAAGACACTATCAGAGCTAAACTTACAAAAAGTTAAACCTAATAATGAGACACAAAGGACAAAGAACTGCATATATGAATTACCTTGCGAGTGCGGAAGATCTTACATCGGAGAAACTAAACGCCCTCTGAATGTACGAATAAAAGAACATCAGAAGCTTCTACGAGTACTAGACAGCGACAAATCCAGGTTGGTCCAACATGCTGTAGATGTGAATCATCGTATAAAATGGGATGAAGCATCAATAATATCCAAAGAAGAAAAACTTGCAAGAAGAAAAATCAAAGAAGCAGCATTTATGAAAATAACACCTGAGTCCATAAGTGCTCCATCTATAGATCTGCCAGAAGTTTGGACGCCGATAGTTCGATCCAACTTAAAAAGATCATCATATCACAGATGAGTATATAACATCGTTCATTTTTTTTCATGACTTCTGTCATATTGACTTTTTGAAAATTGATAATTCTCAAAAAGTTTTTTAGGAAGATTCGATTCGAATATCTTTTGTAGTTATGATTTGAATATATATTATATTTCTTTCAGTTTATGTATATCGCCTGGCCAATTTTTCTCTATTGAAAATTTAAAAAGGGTAGCTATCCCCAGGAACGGTCAGTATAGGTTAACTATCCAAATATCTTGGTCAAGTTCGTTATTGGGACAAATCCGTCCATTGTTCAGGAGTCCTAGAAAATCAATCAATTGTATGATATGTGAATTAGGTTTCAAAATTTCGCAGAAATCGATACGATAGAAAATTTTTCAAAAAAAAAAAAAAATGCTTTTCAATACTTAATACCTCATAAGATATAGGAACGTTTTCAAACAAAAATTCGTGCATGTGTGGCGTTATTAATATCTCATACACTCTCAAATTTGATTGTCGAAGCTTCTTTCCACCTGAAGATATGAATATTTCTTTCATTTGCTTACGAGAAAAGATAAATGTCAGAAAGTCTGTCAGATATTTCCGTGCTCCATTCGTATTCGATTGACATCGTTCGGACTTATTATTCAGTGTCATTTGGGGAGAGTTCAATAGAAATGGTTCGTCACGGTCAAATAATGTACGTTATCAAAATTTGGAAAAGCACTGACTTAGCTTTTCAGGAGAAAGGAATCTTAAGGAAAACTATGAAAAGTTATTTTTAAATTGAGATATGGGTTCGTTCATTCATCGTACCAAATTGTTTCAGCGTACGGAAAAAAACTCTGGAACAAGCGTGCAAAAACTCCTGACTTCCCGTCAGTGCTTTTCTGAATTTTTATTATGCACATTTATGATGATGAACTAAACCCAAAATGCTACCCTGTGATAGTCAATAGCTGGAAATGTAATCAAAACACCTCTGAACAGTCTCTGAGCGTTTATGCTATAACATTCGAAGGAATTCCTCTTTTATGAAATATATCAACGAGCCTTAAAAAAAAAGGTTCAAGTTCAAAAGTATTTGAAGCAATTCTTCAAGTGCTGTTATGGCTGATTTAAGATATATGTTTGTTGATTCTTTATTCTTTTACATTTTACTGTGTCATCCCGTCTAGTGGCGCAGTGCCCATTTAAGACCCCATTTAAAACGCAGGCAAATATTTCTGAACTCACTTCAAAGACGACTTGCATTCAGGAGATTGGAAGTCTTGCTGAAGTCGTTTTCTAGTCAGATGCGTGTGACTCCGAGCCTTGAATTTCTGGTGCTTCTCGCCTTCTTTATGAAGGGAAATGAGATTACTGGAAAGAGCTGAAGTAGAAGAGCGCACAAGAAGCTCTCTCGGGGCGCCTTATTTGGTGACTAAAAAGCAGCTTGAATTATGATAAACTTCATTTATTTTTTCTCAGTTGGCAGAGAAGTTGATGTTTCTGGAAATGATTAGATTCGTAGATATCTCTAAGGAGCACAAGATCAACGTTTCAAATTGAATCTGCAAAACCATTTTCTAGAGTCATTGGGAGGTAATTATTCCCTCTTGAGTCGTCGAAGAAATATGGAGCAATGTCATAACAAAGCATTGAGCGACTGCGAAGAAAACGCTATTCGAAAATCCGTTTATTTATCAGCAACTCTTCTAAAAATAGACCGGGTCGAAGGAAAGCTTCGGAAACTGGCAGTACGCTCTGTTATTGTTTACATTGATTTGCCTCAACTTCATTATTTAGAAAAAATGATAGACAATTCAATTGAGTTAACGTGTATAAATATTCCGGCAACATCCAGTATTTGTCTACTTTCAATTTATAGACCGCATAAACTGATCCACAATTGAATAGGAGATGCTGAGGATAATACGTTTTGTTTTTTCGAGGAAAAATGTTTATCGAAGAATTTTTTGAAGGTTCGATGACCGATAACATTAAAGAGAGATCGGGAAATATAAATTAAAATGTTGTATATTGAAGGAAATCAATTATTTTTGTCTAATTTTCACTTTATTAATACTATTACACGACCGGTTTCTGTTGTTAAACCATCTTCTGGTGTTAGGTACAGTCTGTACCTAACAACCTAAACCGGTCGTGTAATAGTATAAATAAAGTGAAAATTAGACAAAAATAATTGTTTTCTTTTAATATTCAAGATGGATTTTCACAAAATAAATGAGTCATCAATTCATTCTATTTAAAATGTTGTGTCTTTCTCTCGATTAATATATTGTTTCACACTTTCAATATACAGAATGCCCCGAATCTCAATGGTATCCTGGTACCGGGTAATAGGCCGAGGTGTATATGAATAAAAGAAGGATTTAGTGAAGCGATGACAGAAACTTTAAGAGAAGTCGCCTTTTTATGTACTTTGATCACAAATTTGACAAAGATTTTTCAAAAACTGTAATCTCAAATAATCGTTCAACCAATTGCAACCCCAAATTAAGAAGAATAATCTTTGCTTTTACTAATAAAATGAGAAGTTCATGAGGCGGAGATATCACAGTTTGATCCACCGGAAATGAAAGAATTGGTGATATATCCAATTTTTTTTTTTACTCTTATAGTTTATTCTCTTGGTGTATATGAGTACATTTCATAATTCCAGTGATGGATGAATTTAACTAGGCATTAGGTTTTTGTGGAAGTATACTTTTGAACCATACAGCAGTCATTAACATGACTTCTACAACACTAATCATGAAATTAAGCTGTAACTTCATATTTAAATTGCGAATATCTTCACTAAAAATATCCCCACTACTTACTCCAAACCCCCTACATTCAATAGACTTGAAAACGCACCCTCGCACCTTTAGGACGATCCCAACTGGTTTTCCTATTCCTATTCTCTTGTCCTTGTGGGGAAAGGGGGGGATCTGGATAAGGAAGTACGTCACCCACGAAAATAGCTACCCGTGCGAACCTCAGTTTCTGCATTAGATTCGTCTGATTGAACCTGTTTACCTTAGGCAATCTAATTTGGCGTCTGGGAGTTTCGAAGTTAGTACGCCAGGATATCGATTCGCTCGAGCGATGGTTTTTTTTTCATAGAAAATGGGAAGAATGGAAGCGCTTGGAACAGGACTCGACTTAAAGGGTGCTCATAAAAAGTGATCTGTTAACGACGGTTTCCACCGTGAAAATCATCTGAAGGTTTGAATCTTTGATGGATGTGGTCTTTACTTAATGGAAATTCATTTCAAATCCATTTAAAATATGAATGAATAAAATATTATTCCATTGAATTTCTTTATTTTCATTTTGATTCGAACATATTATTACACCACAACAATTGTTTCACCAATTCTTAGCTTTTGCCGGTTGGTATTTTTGTTTGAATTAAACTAAGAACATCGTTTTCGCTATTCACAGGTGGGAATGGCTTCTCTACTACTTAAATCATTGACTATGTCAGTCCCTTTCGTTGTACAGTGCGAAATGGAAACTATTTCTCAGTGACTATGCCTGCAAGCTTTTGTACCGCCGCTCCTGCTGGTACTTCATATTTCTAAAACACTTCTTACTTTTAAATAAATTGAAAACATATGGCTTCAGGGGTACCACTTATCGATTTTTGCTACATTTACCTAGAAACTAGGAGGCAGTATGTTTAGTTGGAAATGTACCGAGCCCTGAAAATATTTTAACTTAGGTGTTCCGCAGGGTACTGTCATGTGACTGCTCTTGTTTAGCATTTAAGTGAATGTTCTCCTAACATTGAATATCCAGGCTGAAATATTAGGGTTTGATGACGGTATCAATGTGGTTTACGTAGGTAAACATGGAAAAATATGAAAAAATTGACTGAAACAGAACTTAAAATTATTATAAATTGGCTTCAAAATAAGAAATCAACACTGAATATGGATAAAACTGTCTACTTATCCTTCTCAATCTACGAGTCTGGCCAACCAAACCTATCCTTGTATGTGGGAAATACCATTATCAAGGAATCCTAATCTTTAAAATAAAGGGTTTTCCAATAAGAGTGTTATTTTAGTATTCAAAGAAAAATGCCATTTTTTAATATAAATTATCGTATGTTTATTTCATTATAAAGAGGAAGATATGCCGTTAATATTGGAAATTAACATCAGGTAACTGACCACCACGACCACGCTGACAGGACAATATCCATTTCATGAAATTTTCCATAACCAAATCGCAAAGTGGTTGTCCTATGTCCTCGATAGCCTCACGAATTCCATCTTTGAGATCTTGAGTCGACGCTGGGCAGTTGGCGTAGACCTTCTCTTTCACGTGGCCCCAAAGAAAGAAGTCGCAAGGTGTTAAATCACAAGATCTCGGTGGCCAATTGTGATCACCTCTTCGAGACATAACTTTTCTCGTAAAAGATCAATGGTTTCGTTGCTTGTGTGGCACGTAGCGCCGTCTTGTTGAAAGTAAACGTTGTCCAGATCAATACACTCCAATTCCGGCCATAAAAAATCGTCAATCATCTCTCGATAGCGCAATCCATTCACCGTAACTGTTGCTCCAGCCTCATTTTCGAAAAAGTAAGGTCCAATGACTCCGCCGGACTATAAACCACACCAAAGCAGTCTCACGTTGAGGATAGAGAGGCTTTTCAACAATAACTCTTTGATTTTCTGAGCCCCTGATGCGACAATTTTGTTTGTTGACGAAGCCACCGAGGTGGAAATGGGCCTCATCACTGAAGATGATTTTTCGATGGAATTCCGGATCATTTTCATGCATTTCAACGACCCAATCAGCAAAGACAAGACGTTGTTGATGATCGGCTGGCTTAAGTTCTTGTGTTAACTGAACTTTATAAACTTTAAGACCCATATCTTTATGCAAAATACGGTGTAATGATGTTTGCGGAATGCCTAACTCCAAAGAACGACGAGGAATGGACAAGCCTGCGTTTTCTTCAACATTTTCGGCTACAGCAGCAATATTCTCGGCTGTTCTTGAGCAACGTGCGCGGGTTTTATTCTTCACATCACTAACTTGTCCCAACAGCTCGAATTTTTCCACCAATTTCTGTATTGCGGTCCGACAAGTTGCTTCACGACGACCCAAAAATTGTCGAGTTTTACGAACCGTCTCTGCCAAATTTTCACCATTTTTATAGTGAATTTTAATAATTTCAATGCATTGTTGAAGCGTGTATCGTACCATTTTTATTAATGGCGTAGTTTCTACTTGTCAAATGTCCAAAACTGACAGCTTCAAAAGCATCTATTGAAATAGCGGGCTATTCAAAATAAAACCTCTTATTGGAAAACCTTGTAATATATTTAGGAGTAATTGTGAACAGAAACATGCAATGGGATCATCACTGAAACTTTATTGTTAAGAAACTTCGGGCAATGTTACAAAAGTTCAATTTCTTAAAAAGTCATTTATGCAATGGAAATATGGGATGCGATGCTGCATACGATTGTTGAAAGCTGGTCTAGAAATGGCAGTTGAATATTCCAGGTCCTTCTAACTTCTTCCAGTGGCAATCGTAAGGTAGCTGAGAGTCTTTCGTGGTTTGATATGACCCTCCTCATAAATTATCATATTTCGCAATAAACGGAGAAATTAAACTTAACAACTCAACATAGGTCTCCTCTTCCATCCTCAAATAATTTCGCCAGTGATTTGGTTCATTTCTATAATTATTTAACAATTTTACATGAGAGAAATCCTTTCTTTAGCAACCACTCGCTCCACTGTGATCTTGGTTTTCGCGACTTCTTCGCCTTTCTCACCAAACAACCGATGTACCGCGACAGCAATACTACTTCCTCTATTCTCAAAAGATTTTCAGTAGTCGATAGCGGTTAAGTAGTGACATTTGACAAGAAATCGTTACAATTTATCGTATCGTGTTAATAGTGCTCTATTCTTTCGAATTGTTGGAACAAGAAATCGATCGATCACATTGTTACGATTTATTGTAACGCGCGAAGCCCCTTAAACTGGAGACTACCGAGTTTTCAGTGTGACCACTAGTTACGAAACGTCAATCGATAATTAAAAAGGTCTCCTCGGTGTTTTGTAACTAGATGGTGTTTATACTCCTATTGCGGGCAACACTGATCCGATTGTGTCATACCAAAACGTATTCGAAAGGTGACATTTTAAGTAACATTTTCTGCAAAGACAGTTCTGTGATTCGGCATACGCATGAAAAGTTACTTTGATTTGAGAATGAGTGAAATTTCCGAAGAAATGCTCTATGCGACGCTTTTTTACTATAAAAATTAGAAAGCACTGACGTGAAGTCAGATTGCTTTGGCGCTCTTGTTGAGCTGAGCTACTTGCGAGTAATTATTCAACCCATAACAAACCTATAAGCACTCTGATCTGGTGAATAATAGTCTTTTTCCGTACATTACAGCAAAATGATAGGCACTCTGTTCGGGTGAACAAGAGCGCCAAAAAGAGTAAGAAAAGCACTGACGTCAGGTCAAAATCGTTTGCGCGCTTTCTAATGACTTTGCGGATTCAGTGATACTAAAACAACAATACTAAGTCCAAGCACCATGAGTGTCAAGGTGGCGGTATGTAACCAATTTGGAAAAAATCATTTGAATAATCATGTCTTCGAAAGAATTAGCTGTTGAAAATGGTATCAATATATTATGACAGATATGCATCGTGAAAAAATTATTTTAAAAGTGTAATTTAAAAAAAATTAGACAGCACTGACGTGAGGTCAGATTGCTTTGGCGCTCTTGTTGAGCTACTCGAGAGTAAATATTTAAACCATAATAAATCTATAAGCACTCTGATCACGTGAACAATAGTCTTTTCCCGTACTATGGGACAATGTGATGCAAATATGAACGCCTAATGAATGAACAAACCTATATCTCAAATTGAAAATAACTACTCATAATTTTCGTTTTGTTCGAAGCTATAATTCCCTTTTCCTAAAAACTTACGTCAGTGCTCTTCTGAATTTTGACAACGTATATTATTTCAGCCACCGATATTGAATTTTATCTCTATGATTTCCCGTTATGAAAAATTTTGATTAATATTACGCCAACTGACACTGATTAATGATCCTGGCATTTGTCATTAGAATATCGATCTGTGATGGCCATCGTTCAAAGAAAATCATCGGGACGTATGTCATTTCTCCTTTCTCTTGAGTAAATGAAAAAAATGATCATATCTTTAGATAGAAAAGAGCTACGACAATGAAATTTGAGGATAAGTAAGATATCGATCACCTCATTATATTCACGAATTTTTATTCAAATCCGAAAAATATCTTATGAGATAGTAAGGATTAAAAATTTTTTTTTGGGAATTTTTTAAAAATTTTCTAGCGTGACGATTTCTGCGATTTTGCGAGCTGTTTTGTTGCAGCCTTCCTCAACAATATTTCAAGTATCAACTTGATCGGATGGATATTAGTAGTTATTGAGAAAACAAAATTTCAGACGCTCATAACTCCTAAACCATCCGACGGATTTGGCCCAATAACGAACTTAACCGAGATATTTGGACAATTTACCTATTCTGAAAATATGAAAACTGTAGCTGATTCCTTTTGGATGCTAGAGAGGATACGGCCGGCCGGACAGACTCAACTTCCGCCACGGATTCTTCATCGGGGAGTTGAACCCAATCGATTAAGACCATTTTCGGCTCGATATTCCAAAATTACAGACATTCGGGCTAAATGATAGGCACTCTGTTCGGGTGAACAAGAGCGCCAAAAACACTCGACCGAATTTTTTCGCAGTGGAGTTATTCATCCTCCAAACTCAGCCTAGAAATTTCAGTTTTGTAGCTCATTCCGTTCGAGCGTAGTCGTGTCCATGGTCCCACAGACAGAATCAATTTTGGCTCACGGATTCTTCAGCAGTGATTCCTAAAAAACGATTCCTACCAGTTTTACTTAAATATTAGAAAATAAGAGTCATTTAGGCAAACTGATAAGCACTTTGTTCAGGTGGACAAGAGCGCCAAAAAGTATTTGATTATAGAAAAACTTCTTGAATCTTTCTAACGTGTTAGTTATGTATTAGTTTACAGGATGAGTTTCAAGGTTTATTAATTGAACTTTGTCATTACATTCAATGTCTTTCGGGAATATTATATCATTTTATATTATGAACGTTCTTCAATCGAATGAAAAGAGAAGAGTCAGTAAATCCAGCATTCGAAGTGAGTTTATTCAGACAATTTGTAATATTCTTGTTCATGTATTCGATTCGGTTTAAATTTAAACATTGAGGTAAGCCTCGGATCGTCTGTTCCATTTTTAGATAACCGCATTGCCATGTCGTCATTCGAATATTCTGAAAAGGGCATTTCAATTGTTGCATATTTTCATAGAAAACATGATAAATAATGGTTCGACAAAATTATTACTGTTTGACGTTTAGCAATTGTGACATTTTTTGCGGTTGTAAATGTACGTATCGGATAAGACTTTGTGGTATTTATTTCTGCGCGATTATTCCAAGTGGAACAGGGTGCTACTTATTGCCCAAACGTCTGTAAGTTTCGGATATCGAGCGAAAACGGTCTTACTCGATTGAGTTCGACTTCCCTTAGACTTGATCGACTTGTTGACAGAGCGAAATTTCGTATATTCGAACTTTCATTCATAAATCAAAAAAATTCGTTGAAGTATTCTGTAAGTTACTCTATCAACAATATTCATGACCCACTATTATTCAATCTTAAGTTAGTGAAATATCTCTCATCACTAATCTTAACAGGTTTTGGCCTAACCTTAACAGGTTAGCTAAAAGGAGCAGTTGGCTTTCGTTTATCAAATATTTTTAATTTTCTTCTTCATAATACGAAATTCATTGTTCGTAAATATAGTCTCAGATTGATATTGTCGGATGAATCCCATAAAAAAGATTTTTAATTGGGTGGAAGTCTCGATTTCTAAGAATATTCAGATGGTAAATATTTATAAAAAGTATCTGCCATGTCTTTATTGATTACTATTCTCTATGATACATTTCAAGATTTCGACTTGAAATGTACCTTAAAAAATAATAGATATGGAATTATTGTCTCCATACTCGCTATCTTACAAAATAATATCGCCAATGGAAATTTCATAAATAAAGCACTTACGGGAGTTCTGATGGTTTTGGCGCTCTTGTTGAGCTATTTGCGAGTAAATATTAAAATATTATTAACGCCATATGCACTCTGTTGAGGTGAACGAGGGTCCTTTCTCCTACTCTGGAACAATATTCGAAAAATACAGACATTTGAGAGATTCTATAAGCACTCTGTGCAGGTGAACAAGAGCGCCAAAAACTAACATAATTTTTCCTATCGAACTTTGTTTACATTTACTATTGTTAATCTAATTTTGCTTTTATTATTATTCAACTTCATTTCAACCATTCTAATGTTCGATTTTTGTTACAGGTGAGTACTCAGACCTGAAAATCAGCGAGGTATTCACGATCAGGTTTGTTTTCAATTAGTTTCAACTTGGAGATTTATTTTCTACCTTAGTAGTTCCCCATGATGTAGTTTGTCATGGAAAACGTGGGTATACGAGTATTAGAATTTAATACTTTTGATAGTGCTGATATGGGTAGTTTGATATGGCGCCTGTGTAACGGTTTCAATGAGATGAAATTAATTCAAACGCGGGAATAAGTTTCGGTTTTATGCAAATATTATTTTCTGCTGGTTTTGAATGATATTTATCGAAATAAAGAACATGTGAAGTCAATAGAGATGAGAATGAACATCACCATCTGAATGATGTCCATTGCTCTGAACGTTGAGGACCTTCTTCCATTCTTTGTTTGCGAAACCCTGTAATTTTATGCTCATTCGTTCTGTTTCTCTAACCGAGTGGAATTTTCATCTTTTTTTACACAACTTATTACTGCATGAGAGGTTGGTTTCATGAACATCTTTGATTTAGTGATCCACTGAATACGATTTTTTTTTAATAATTAATTCAATTCCATATAGATTTAATAAAATTGATCGTACCTTAAACAAACTTATTATTAGTATTAAAAGTTCATCACCTCAACAAAGATGTTGAATCACCTGTGAAGACAAAATTAACTTTTTCCTTATTTGGAATGAAAGCAGATACAAAATTAAAGATTCGTTAAACAGAAATGAATATTCATTAATTATTGCTACATTATGAGACTTAGCTGCGAAACATAATAATTATTACATATCAATACAACCATCAAATTTAACTGCAATAGAAATAAATACCAATTCAATATAGATAAATTTATTAATTTAAAGAATAATACAACTGAAAATGAAAAAAGTCACTCATATAGGCATAAAAACATGAACATTCATATAGATCATATGTTCAGGAACTACAAATAAACAATATACTTATTTTTCTTCCTTTTTGACTGGCTTCTTATTTTTTTTCCTCAGCGAATTTTCTAATTCTATTCATAATTGAACTAAAGATCTTCTGAAACAAACATAATTAATGATAAATAAGGCACGATAAGATCAAGAGGTATTTGAGTAACAAGGTAATATACCATTAAAAGATTTGCTGTGACCTAACAATTCACTATCAGACAAAGTTCTTTTTTTTTCTGTACCTACTGAGAATCTGTTCTTAAGGTACATAGAACGTTCTCAGGTTGGGTGTTTTTCCTCTGGCCAATAGGAACATCTGAAATACTATTCTAATTGAATAAAAATAATCCTGAATTGAAAAATAAAATCAGAATTCTCAAACATGTAATTCAGCAATACAAACCTGATATATCAATACTGTCACTAGCTTGTTCATGTATAATTATTGAAATTTCACCATTTAGGCCTGGTATTTCAATATCGAGTGTTCCTCTTTTGTTTTTCATACACTCTTCCCGAAAACTCGCTTAAAGCAGACGTTCTTGGTGTATTTGGTTTCAATACATACGAGGGTTGCCTTTTATATTTCGGGTTTGGACAATCCTAATGTCCAATCTGCCAACTGACAGCTCTATCGTAAAGCTCACTGATGAAAATCCGTGTTTGAAATAGATTTTGTAAGGCCGTCCCAGAAACCATTGACTCTCTAACGTAATGACCCAGAGAGTTGCTATTATTCGGGTAGATTAGAAGAATGTATATTTCGGCTTAATTAAATATTGGGTACCTAAAAATAGCATAATGTTATTGAAGTAACATAAAAAATTTTTTTGGCGCGGTTTTATTCTCCTCTCTGAAAAAGTAATGTCAGTGTTGTGAACATTATTATTTATCAATGATGTTTGAAAGCAATTCAGTGTTTGAAAAATAAGCGACCAATTCCATGAATATCAATGAATTTGTTTTTTTGTATTTTTTTTTCATTTCGTTGTTCGACAAGAGCTTTCTAACTCCAAAGAACTGCCGCTTGCATTTCTTATTTCCTTTGGGAAAGCCCCAGTGTAGTTGAGGTGAAAGGATCTCACCAATCAATTCTTGATACATAACACGGTGTTGTTTGTTGTTTCAAACGAAAATACAAATAAAACTAATCTCATCTAATTCCTCCTAAAATATACCAGTTGTGTGAATGAAGTACAAGCATGCCAGATAAAGTAAATGTTTGAAATATAATTAACAATTAGTTTCAAATTTTAAAGACTTCATATCACTAAACGGTTTACAGAATAGATAATAGAATTTCAGATACTGACGAGGAAAGTTTTTTCCTTGAGGAAAATCTAGGAATTATAGATGCGTAAATAGCTGAGTCACTTATACTATTTTCGGTACACAGTCGCGACCTTTTCATTCAAATATTTCATATAGCGTAATAAGTGAATTCACATCTAGGTAAATTTGTCGAAATTTATGTAGATTTGGGCTAATATATGATGAATTCTGATTTTTTTTGGCTTCATTACCAATTTAATCATGCGAGTTGGTACGTTTATCGATAGGATTTCGATAATAATTTCATAATAATAATCGTTTCTAAAACAATCTATTGAATATTTTCTTCGAAACAGATAGAAACTTGATATACAAGAGTTTTTCATTTCTACAGGATTTCACAATTGTGCGTTACGCCTATTAAGCCTCATTTTAAATATCTGTTATTTTTATTCATTCTTTTCAATTGTTCTGTAACTTTTTGTGTCTGCTAGACAGAGGAGTGAAAAGTCACCGGTTTCTGCTGAAATAATGTGAGGTATTTGTGTTTGCGTCACGATATTTTCAGTATGTATACATGAATAACGGAAAACTTGATAATTTAGATAATATTCTTCAGTTCAAAATAATTTTGATCCAATTTATGTTACTATTGCCCTTGTAAGTATTTATTAATCCCTTAAGACATTTCAACATGTTAAGGAAATCACTGCAAAAAATATACATTGAGTAGAATCAAGTTGCTGATCATATACCATTGACTCGGCATAGTTCTAATATGCCCAAAAATCAAATATCTAAAACAATCTGGTAAATTATTATGAAATTTTATGTTCTGCTGAGTGGGTTAGAGTTAACATCTACTTGTTTTATGCTTGGGAAGTTAATAATTATTTGTGTGAAGTTGGCTCGAGAGTTTTTTGATTTTCTAATTTATTATTTTTTTGTTGTGCTGAATTTTCTCTTTATTCCATGTAGTTCTCTAGATATTTTCAAAAAATTTATAAAATAAATCAGTGTAGCATTTTCCGAGAGAGAGGCTAAAAAACAATTGCCATTTGTCATCTCACAAAATTGTAAAAAACTGTCTGTATTGATATTTTCTATGTGCTGTATATGTCGTCTAAAGATCGACAAATCTTTTATATCTCGACTCGATCCATAGAAAACCATTATTCAAGATTACACGACAAACAACAAGTATTCCAAGTGTTTAACAGGAATTTTTGTACAAATAATCTGAATTTCAATAACCACAGATCAATAAGAATTCAAACAAGATAGGTACAGAATGGTTTCTGACATATCATTGTAGAATACAAATAAGAAATTTCATACAGGTAAAAAAAAATTAGTAGCAACTTAAAGGCTTACGTTATCCACAATCCTTGTACAAATGCTGAAACATCCATCTATACACCTCCTACTGGGACGAAAGCATCATCTTTCGCTTGTGGAGCCGAGTGCCGGCTGGGCGTAGTGGCTGCACTCAAAGGACAAGTTTCCTACTTTGACAGAATATTATTTAGACATTTTAGTGCCATTTGTAAAGTTTGAGAAAATTTGCACTGAAAACCAAGCCCAAGCGGAAAATTTTAACTTTTATTTCATATGGCAAAAACATATATGAATCATCTAATGATCAAGTAATTACATAAACACGTCAGAAGCAGCAGGCATAATAATCCATAAGGCCCGGTAAAAAAACTCTAAGGCGTAATGTGTGTATTTATAGAAACTGTTTCTAAGGTAAAATAATTAGATAATGTACAAGTGAAAAATAAGACAATAATGACATTCTCTTATATGAAACGAATTTTGAAATATGTATTAACAAATGCCGTGGTTACAACTAGAAGTGTAATTGAAACAGAATCATAGGAACAATCGATTGTTATTGTAATGAAATGATTTCTTCGTGAAATATAAACTCATGTTTGCACCACGAGCTTTATAAGATCATATCGGGCAACATTCATCCCTCGGGCCGTAAATTTCTCTCCGGGTGTTATGATCTATATAACGCGCTTGGTGCATAAATAACTATCAGAGCGTATTATTATTGAAACAACTTTATAATTTGTACCCACTTTATTACCGGAAAAACAACATCGACTTTGTGATAAATTACGACTGACCGGAACACTAGCCATGCGCATGACATTTAATCTTCTAGCTAGAGTCACAGATACGCATGAACTGAACAATACCATTCTTAAGTCTCAATAATTTCATATTATCCCTATTTTCGTATTGCGCCCGTTATTTTTCGTCTCTTTTTGTATCAGGTTGCACACTGTCCTACATCTATCTCCAGACTCAGATTTTGCGAGCATTCATGTTTCTGACAACATTCCTTATCTACAAGTATAGAGACTCTCTCAAAGTACCGTATAGTTTCTTACTCTCACGATCTTTTCTTACTCTAGCGATGGTGTCAGCAGCCTCGAGTTTCTTCCTTAAATCTGATATGTCCTTATTTTCAATGTATTCCTTCCTTTGCTGTATTTTGACCTTGCTTTCTGGAAAACAGCCCTTTAAGTTCTCTACCAGGTGATCATGAAAACCGGAAAACTGCCCCACAGCTTCCACGGGATACAATGCTGACCAATCTTCACCCCTCACGGCTTCAATGAAACGATTGGTATTACTATCAACGTATTGGCGTATAAGCCTGTACTCCATTTGTTTCAGGGTCCTTATTCTGGACCGTAAATTTCAGAAATTGAGCCGATGGTCTGAAAAGTGAGGCTCATGAGTTGACTTTCAAGAGGACCGGACGATGATATTGACAAATATATTATCCATACAAGAACTTGTTTTTTATGGAACTCAAGATGGCCCAGAGCCATCATCTACAAATTGATCATCCAACTGTTTCAAGCAATTGCTGCCTTCTCTGGAACTTTTGATACAATTAAAATTGAAACCAACGGCTTGAATCAACCGATCTGCAGGATATGCCCCTTGCAAGAACCTAGCAACCGCAACAAACTCCGGTATAATTATTCAATTTTTATAATGTCTTTCTTTTTTTATTTTTTTTTTTTCAGTACATTTCAGTATTATTAGATATCTTGTATGCACAACGTGTTCAACCTGGAACAAACAACTGAAAAACATTAAGAACACAATCTTGAGACACATGGTATTTATCAATCTTTAAAGAGCGTATGATAGTATTCCATTAGCCTAACTCATACAAGTGATGTCAGGAGTATGTAGTGGTTGAGGGTCTAAGAAGCAATCAAAACTTGGAAGCATCATAATAAAAAATACAAATAGCAATAAATATCAAGGTATAAATATCACACATTATGCTCGGAATACACAGGAAATAACTATTAGAATTTGTCAAGGAAATTCAGCTATATACCAACTAACCTGTAAACTCAGGAATAACCACATAAGACGACATACAAAAATCAGAATATACAAAAGTATAATTGAAAGTATAGCTACATACAGTTCAGAACTTTGGATAATAAATAAAAGGAATGGCTCCACCCAATTTGTCTTCAAGTTTTGTTTCGACATTTCAAAAACTGTTTGAAGAAATGCAATAATGCACATTGTAAGATATTCCTAATTAAATACACGATCATATCCTTACAGAAAATATCCGAAAAATTTATTTCGTACTTTGTATAACCGGCACAGACTTCGATGTTATTTTTGCTGTGTAGAATATAGCTAACTAAATAATAAACTCAGTTTTCACATTTCAAATAGGTCAAGTTCATGGCAAAGGCCTAATAGGTACTCGAACTTGAAACATCCAGATATTCGAATGTATTCAGATATTTGAATGTGAATCGTGAATCTGATGTTGCTAAATTTGAATCACATCAAGAAATTATTATGAAAAAGAACGATTAATCAAAATATTTGATGATTTATTTTTGTATTGCATATGTTTATTTCTTTAATTTCTGATGTTAAAAAAAAATGAAATTATTTCCAAAGGTAAGACATTTGTGAGAAAAAAATATATGTTTAATACATTGTGATTGTACTGGTAAATAACTTAAATTTTGAATATACCAATTCAAAGTATTTCAAAAAATCGAGGCTTCATCACTAAAACACAGTAATTTACGAAGATAATGGCGCTGACCATCGAGAAACGTATTTATCTGCCTTGTTAGTAGTCACTGTAGAAGTAACTACTGTATGGCACCATCTTGTGGATAGAAAATGAATTTTTTGATTAGTTTTTTTTTTTTGTAGTTTTTTGAATTGTTTGATGTTATAATAAGAATGAAAAATTATCTTTTATTCATCAAAGAAAACGGTGGTTTCTAGAATAATCAGGTAATACTTTTCAGAAGTGTAAGGCCATAATTGTCAATTTTAGATATTTTGGTTTATTTACACTTTCAAGAAAAGACTTGTTCAATTAAAGAAAATGAAAAAGTCCCCATTGTGTTCAAACATCATTGAGCATAAATTTGTCAACTTTCTTTAAACCATATACTATCCGAAGTATTCAAATCAATAGATAGATTCTGTGAGCGGAGAATTAATGATACCTGAATTACAACTTTTTTAGAGATAAAAGCAAATGAACCATAGCACATGGCGTTTATCTTTTCTTGAAAAGTCATTAACTGCATTCCTCCTTCTTCTTTTATTCCCAAAGTTCAAGCAAAAATTAATATTTATTGGATTTTTTTATGGAAACCAGAATATCGAAATATAATTCATATATATTGAAACCGGAGTAAACAGGGAGAGTCTTAGACCACTGCATTAATTTTAACCATAGGTACTTGAGGTTACAAAAACAGATGCTTCCCACACCGTCTTTCCAAATTCAGCTGGTTTAAAAAGTTATTAGGATTTTGAGGTTTCAAATGGGGCAAATACCCCTCAGTAGTCCAGTTTAGTTGGAATGAAAATTACCTTCCTCAACATCTATAATTGGATCTGAATTGTGTAGAAACTTCATTTTCCTGCTTAGATATAATTCACTCACTCACGATTTATAAGATAAGGTCCATATTTAGGAAGCATACATCTAACAATTTTTTTTCTGGAAAAATAATTTAACACCATAAATATAGATTTTTGTTGTTTGTTTATAATTTCTTTCTACTACAAGATTAAAAGCTACCCTTTTCTAGGAAGGAATTCCTGGAAATCTTAGAATTAATAGATATATTTCTCAAATCTTTGTAATTTTGTTAAGATATTTAAATCACGAAAACCATCACTTCTATGAACACTTCCAATGCGTAAGGTTGTCCAATTGCTTTTGTTTTTGCTCAAACCCAGAAAAAATCATCTATGCTTTTCCGAACACTGATATTTTTCAAGTATCTTCTCTTTGACACTTTCTTGAGAATTGATCTACGAAAAGGTGATGGAGATCATATGATATGAATTGAATATAATACCATTAAAAATATGAAAATCCTATACGAAATCTTCGAAATCATCGAATGAGGTCACTTTACAATAAGAATACTAATTTTGGTTCTTTCTTTGCTTGTTGATTATCTTCTGTTCTGAATCCCAATAACCATTTACTTGGAAAGATTACAAGTATTCATTTAGGTGTACAGGGTGGGCAAAATTTATTGTCTACAGAAGGGATCTCGATAACAATAGGAGCTAAAAGAATACTGATAATACATTTATTTTCTAGTTTTTTTTTACTGAAAATCCAGCTTACTATTCATAAATTATGAGTTATGAACGAAAATTCAGAAATTGTCATTTTCAATAAAGCTCAATAATTCGCTTGTTTGAACTTGAACTCTAAATTTGTTGTTATATTCTACAGACATTTTCTTAGGAGTAATTCTGATATAACATGATTTCAATCCAGCCATCTTTGAGAAATGCGAAGGATTTATGATTTCGTGAATTTTAATTATATTCGAAAATATTCTCATATTGTTTCAAAATTTTTGCGAATTCAACAACGTATCGCATGTCCCCATTCACATGAATATTTCACGAGAAAAAAATTTAATACTTTTTCCTGCTTTCTATACGCTTTTGAATTAAAGAAGGCTGGCGTTACCATAGCGATCTTTGAATTTCCATTCTTTCGTGAAGTCGCTCCTCTATGATTGAAATCACCGATTGCTGAATAAATATTTGTGTGGTCAATCTTTTATCGTCTGCATATAATTCTACATAATGTCAACCTCCTTTGATAGAAATCAAGTTCTTAGCAGGTTTCATTTATTACAGAATTTTTCAAAAATACGCCAGACAATTGTTTTCTATAATTAATGAAATGGTATGCAGACGAAATTCAACATTCGATTCCGAAAAAAATTCTATTAACCTTTATTCTAGATTTATTTCACAGACGTTGAATCAATTTCGAATTGGTTTCCATTTTTGATCAGTACCTACATTTCAGCTAATGACAAAAATGTGTAATAGTGTCATAATTCATTCCAAAGTTTCACCCTTAGAATAAAATAGAATAGTAATTTATTTTCCATATCATCGACAAATATTCACATCAAAGAAAAGAAAACAGGTCAATAAAAACTTACAAAATATCAAAAGAAAATATATATCAAAAATACAACCATTAAATTAAAGCAACTGGACCTGTGTTATAGATCGACAATACATTTCAAATTCCTCAATAGTGTAGGACTCAAATTTCAAAATAATCTTATAAATTTCTCGCTTAAAGGTTTTTCCATCAAATAAAGTCTGCACGTCTTAGTAGCATGTTTAAAATTTTTGTGGCTATATATGTACAACTTTTCTCGAATAAACTCAAATTATGCACTGGATAAAAGTAACGAAATGTTTGACTTGTACTATTCCGATTTTGATGCTGGGTGAAGTAAGACTTGTGCTTATGTAAAAATAAAAGGATTTTGTATAAATACAATCAGTTAAAATATTATTCTGTCTGAACACTCCTCTACAGGACTGTCTCCATCCCAATTTGAAAATAACTCTTATTTTTGAATGATAAAAACACGTTGTACAGACGAAGATCCTCCCCAAAAACTAATCCATAACTCACAAATGATTGAAAATTAGAATAATACACCGACTTGAGAATTTCTTGATCCACATTATCCCTCAGTATACTTAACATGAAATCTACAGAACTTAACTTTCCTATAACATAGTCAATATGCACTTTCCACTTCATGAAACAATCTATAAACAATCCCAGAAATTTTACTGTTCCAGAAAATTTCTTAATCTGATCACCATAACTAAAATCAGAACACTGCAGGGATGACCCTGTGGTGAAAAGCATGACTTCGGTTTTGTCAGCATTCAATATCAACGCGTTTTCGATACACCATTCATTCGCCTTCTTTATAAGCATGTACAAGTCAGACTGTAGGCTGCTCATTTGATCAGAAATGATAATTAAATTCATATCATCAGCATAGTCCAATGGTACTACCCTTGTATTATTCATGATAGGGACTAGATCATTGATGTAAATAATGAAAAGAAGGAGGTCTAAAATGCTGCCCTGTATTATACCTAGTTTGATTATTCTCTCATCAGACATATATTGCACATCATTTATCTGTATAAGAACTCTCTGCTTCCTGTCTTGAAGGTAACTTTTGAAAAGATCAAGTTGACAACCTCTAATACCAAGCTTTTCAAGCTTCATCATAGTTTATGTACTACACAGTCAAACGCCTTAGACAGATCCAGGAAAAGTCCAATGGGGATATCGCCCTGGTCTAATGCATTCAGAAATGTCTGTGTAAGCTCGTAAATTGCCGTTTCCGTATTTCGACCTGGTTAGAAGCCGTGTTAACTGGGGTTCAAAAGTTTGAATTTGCTGAGGTAGTCCAACAGTCGACAGGCCAGTATCTTTTCGACAATTTTGGAAGAGGATTTAAGCAGACTGATTAGCCTATAGTTATTGAAGTTCTCAGGATCAACTTTTTTATGTAAAGGCTTAACTACCGCTATCTTAAATTCGTCTGAAAATATTCCTGTTGTAAATGATTTATTTAAGATAACACATAATGGTTTCACAATATTATCTATACAACCCTTTATCACTGATAATACCTTATGATACATATTATATGTCTAATAAACACCGAGTATGGCAGACTTGCGCGATTCATCCAGTCCATTTAAATTTATGCTCATAACGCACACTTGAATAGGAAAGTTGACATATCTAAACATTTATTATAATTTTCTAAAATAACAATATAAAGAATTTTTACTCCATAATTCTCAATAGACTAGAACTTTTTGTGTGTATATGATATCGTATCGTTTTTGGTGAAATAATGTAAGAGCTCAACATGGAAGTGGTACAATATAGCTTTTAATAGGTTGTCAAATATCTCCCTTCCGCCTTTTTGTCTTTTGAATTTCGCGGCTATGTACAAAGCGCGTAACTGGCAATACTATTCATAATTTGAAAGGTCTTGACATAACCTACAAAACAACGATATGCATGATTAGTTTGGATATTGCGTTCAACAGTTATAGACGTGTTAACATGGAGTTCACTTACGCCGAAATTCACGCTATTTTAAAGTTTTCCTTCGTAAAAGGCAAATCCGCTAGAGAAACGTTCCGTGAGATTAATGGTGTTTTTGGGGGATGGTACTCTATCAGTTCGAACCGCGGAGGAATGGTTACGACGATTCAGAGCCGGTGAAAATGACACCATGGATAAGCCAGTCGGCGGAAGACCTGTGACGACAATTACCGATCAAATCATGGAATACATCGAGCTAGACCGGCATATGGTATCTCGTGACATCGCTCAGGAGATGGGTGTTAGTCACCAAACCATTTTAAAGCATCTGCAGAAGGCTGGATAAAAAAAAACTTGATGTTTGGGTGCCGCATGATTTGACGCAAAAAACCTTCAGGACCGAATCAACGCCTGCGGTATGCTGCTGAAACGGAACGAACTCGACCCACTCTTGAAGCGGTTGATGACTGGCTACCAAAAATGGATCACATACGACGAAATGTATTCATATTTTCCGTGGTGTAATCAATAGTTTTTTTCTGCTTGAAACAACCTGATATGGATAAATTATTATTAGAATGTATATTTTTGTAATAATTAAATTTTTAACGTTGTTATGGGCCATGTTTCTGAGAATCTTGGTTGACTGGTTTCATTTTGACGTCATGTCAAAAATAAACTTATTGAAAAAATGTTGAACTACGTCGAAGCTCAATCATATCATGGCTCAATATTGGTTCGATCAGAAAAAAACTAAATAAAATGCGTCTGCTAACTGAAATATATTTCAGTAAATGAAACACATCTGTTCAATTTGAATCATGATCAGTTTGTTGTTGATTACTAACCAGATGTGAATACGCTGCAACGAACATTTGTACACACGGTTTATACTTTCTATTTATTTGTGCATTGGTCTATAATTATCGAATATCGACTTTATGATAAAGAACTCATCGGTATATTCCGGCCGCTGGTATATGGCTGAGAATGAGTTTTCTGGTTGAAACGAAACTGAAGGAAAACTGTTGGTTATTGGCATTTAGGATATATGCTTCTTGATTCTTTTACTTTCTCTATGTCGGTTGTTTCAATATCGCACTATTCCAGATTACGGGAAAAGAATTAACCAGAAATGCACAGAACCTCATAAGAGTGCTTTTACATTTATATTCTTCAACCTGAATTTCAATCATTTCACGAAACTCTTTCTATTTAGGAACAACCTACCTTCTCATTTCTTGGAGGGACGACGTTAAAAACCCTTATTTTAGATAATCCTTTATTGATACACAATTTAGGTTTTCTGTTTTATTGCTCTTGTTTTCCTAAACAATATGCTTATAGATTAGTCAAAATATTTCGAATATTTGGTTGAAAGTTGCTTTGTGATTAAGAATCTGAGGTCGATTCTGTCCGTCTGTTGACACGATTAATTCCGAATGGAATCAGTTAAAGAGCTGAAATCAAGGTAGGATTCTGAAATGAATATCTCTGAGGAGTTCTTTATTCGCCACATCAGCTCAGTAGTTTCGGAGTAAGGAAAAAAAGATTTTTCTAATTACACTACTTGTATACAAATTTTCTTTCGATGCAGTTTTATCATACAAATGATCATACATTGATACCATTTTTATTCTATACAAACTAATACTTCCGGAGATACCTTTTGAAATTTGGATGATTGATATGTATCAATAACTCGAGACCACTGCCTCTAGATATTTGATTGTTCAAAAACTGTTAGCAGCAGTGTACTCATTTGACATAACCGTAGTAAGGATTATATCAAACTTCTGAATTTTCTGGATCAGTCGAAACATAAACTCGAATGAACCTACAGCTTGGTTTTGCCTACGAGTACGGCTGGCTCCTGTGCAATATACGTATGATTTGAGGAGCAGTTAGAAAGGGATATATGTTTTTATGGTCTAGTTGCCCATGATGTGTAGAATTGGCGCTGTTGGAATTTGATACTGTTTCATACATCTTGATGGCAGGTTGCCTGAGATACCTCTCACATATATCGTGTTACGGATATTTGACCTTTCGCTTGCTAAAACGCTATTGCTTTGAATCATAAGAATAGATTATTCATGATGATAACATTTCCTCCTCCTTTTCTTTGCGAACATTGAGATATATTCCTTTCAGGAAAAAGCATTTCAAGTCCTTATCTTTTTTCACTAATTTTAGAAAAAATATACCGTTGAACAAATTTAAATAAAATAGGTTCATGAAAAAAAGTCGTGATATCTCCTTCTCTCCAAGCAAAGCAGCCTCCGCTCGAATTACTTAAGCTGAACCTTACTTTCCGTGCTCAGCCAATCTTGCAGTTTCTACTGGTGCGTGCTAATCCATATGAATATTGACAATTTATGTATTGATGATAGTCGTTCCCAATTCTATGCCAATCATCTTAAAATAAGACTAAGCATTCACTGTACGTCTATAAATGGCCAGTTCAAGTCCCAGAACACTTTGAGCAGCACTCAGTTGTCTGATGGACTAGACTTGAATTTTTTCGCAGCAGGACATTTCCAAACCATGCTTTGTCGCTTCGATTCCGGCTCGTTATGATGTCTCATTACTGACTACAATACGTTGTATAAAGAAAGGACTCACTCTCTTCGTCGAACCGTTTTTTAAGCTTTGAACAGATTCTTAAACGATTTTCTTTGTGAACTGGCTATAACATTTTGGGAACCCATTTAGGGCATGTTTTTTGAAAATTTTGCATAATTTTATGTATTGTACCCACGCTAGCGTCTAATTAGGATGATATTTTGTCGATATTGATGCGAAGATCCGCCAAAAATCGATCGATCAATGTTTTTGGCGCTCTTGTTCACCTGAACAGAGTGCTTATCAATTTGCCCAAATGTCTGTGACTTTCGAATTTTTGGGCAAAAGTGGTATCAATCGTTTTGTTTGGACCTACTGATGAATAATCCGTGGTCAAAATCGATTCTGTCCGTCCGTTCCGTGAACACGATAACTCTCGAACGGATGAAGTTAGAGAGTTGAAACTTTCAGAATAGGTTTGAGGTATAAATATCTCGGCTAAGTTCGTTATTCGGTCAAATCGGCCGAATAGGTTCGGAGTAACAAAAAAAAAATTTTTTTTCAAATGACACTGTTCAAATAAAAATTTTTTTATGGTGCAGTTTTATCAGACGTATACAAAAATACCACTCTCGACTTCGACAAGCTAATAGTTCTGGAGATATGATTTTTCAAAATTTAAATAATTGTAAGTGGTTTACAAGAGCGCCTAAGCCAAATGACCTCACGTCAGTGCTTTCTAAATTTTTTTCTACAAGCTGGAATTGAAATCTCGATTGGTCGCCCACTGCGCTATTCCGTCACGACATTTTGACGGTCGTCTTTGAACTTCGACCGACGAATAGAAACTTGACGAATTTCTATATGACGAACCATACTATGCATTCTCGAATCAGGTCGTTCGTTTTATGTATTTTTACGTCAAGTCTAAAGTCTACAGAAATAAGCCAGCAACTATTCCAGTTTTGGAAGACAACATTTCCGAAGAAATTCGGGCTATTCCGGCCGAAATGCTCGAAAAAGTTGCCCAAAATTGGACTTTCCGAATGGACCACCTAAGACGCAGCCGCGGTCAACATTTAAATGAAATTATCTTCAAAAAGTAAATGTCATGGACCAATCTAACGTTTCAAATAAAAACCGATGAGATTTTGCAAATTTTATGCGTTTTTTTTTTAAAAAAAGTTCTCGAGCTCTTAAAAAATCACCCGTTATAAAGAAAGGACTCACTCTCTTCGTCGAACCGTTTTTTAAGCTTTGAACAGATTCTTAAACGATTTTCTTTGTGAACTGGCTATAACATTTTGGGAACCCATTTAGGGCATGTTTTTTGAAAATTTTGCATAATTTTATGTATTGTACCCACGCTAGCGTCTAATTAGGATGATATTTTGTCGATATTGATGCGAAGATCCGCCAAAAATCGATCGATCAATGTTTTTGGCGCTCTTGTTCACCTGAACAGAGTGCTTATCAATTTGCCCAAATGTCTGTGACTTTCGAATTTTTGGGCAAAAGAGGTATCAATCGTTTTGTTTGGACCTACTGATGAATAATCCGTGGTCAAAATCCATTCTGTCCGTCCGTCCGTTCCGTGAACACGATAACTCTCGAACGGATGAAGTTAGAGAGTTGAAACTTTCAGAATAGGTTTGAGGTATAAATATCTCGGCTAAGTTCGTTATTCGGTCAAATCGGCCGAATAGGTTCGAGTAACAAAAAAAAATTTTTTCAAATGACACTGTTCAAATAAAAATTTTTTTATGGTGCAGTTTTATCAGACGTATACAAAAATACCACTCTCGACTTCGACAAGCTAATAGTTCTGGAGATATGATTTTTCAAAATTTAAATAATTGTAAGTGGTTTACAAGAGCGCCTAAGCCAACTGACCTCACGTCAGTGCTTTCTAAATTTTTTTCTACAAGCTGGAATTGAAATCTCGATTGGTCGCCCACTGCGCTATTCCGTCACGACATTTTGACGGTCGTCTTTGAACTTCGACCGACGAATAGAAACTTGACGAATTTCTATATGACGAACCATACTATGCATTCTCGAATCAGGTCGTTCGTTTTATGTATTTTTCGCTAGTGGAGTTACCATGGGTTTAACCGATGATACATTTCTACAAAATAACCGCACCGATGTATAGCGAAGACATGCATACATACATACATGTATATACTAAGCCAGCCCACTTTTCCCGTTTACGAACAGCTTCAAGGGAAATTAATCATCTTGTAGGAAAATAATGATGAAAAATGTTCTAAATTTCATATTCTACCCTCACTAATGTTGAAGGCAATGCAAAAATTTATTCCGAATAGGTTTTGACAATATGTACTGCAATACTGCCCTTCAGTGTTCTAATTCCTCTGTTGGGAACCTATTTCATCTTCAAAATTCAAAATTCAAATTCAAAGTGATATTTATTTTTCATGCAATTTAACCAATCTGTAGAGTAGTAGTGAGAAACCCACAAGAAATGGAATGAATCTAACGATGCCAAAATATGCATGACTGTTATCAAAAACCTTTTACAAGAGATCATTTCAATTGATATTGTCGGTTGAATATTATAGGTAAAAATGGAAAATTTTTATCAAATTTCAACTCCATATATCTTTTGAACGGTGACAAAATTGGAAACATGTGATAGGAAGAAAACGTCAAGAATCTATGGTTAAAATTAACGCAGTGGTCAAAGACTCGCCCTGTATATGTATGTATGTGTGTATGTATGCCTATGTATATATATATACAGGGTGAGTCTTTGACCACTGCGTTAATTTTAACCATAGATTCTTTACGTCAAAAGAAACACTTTCTTCCTATAACATTTTTCCAAATTTGGCCCCGTTCAAAAGATGGGTGTTGAAATTTCATCAAAAAATTGCATTTTCACCTGTAATATTCAAACGATAATATCACTTGAAATGATCTCTAGTAGAAGGTTTTTTCATAACAGTCATGCATATTTTGGCATCGTTAGATTCATTCCATTTCTTGTGGGTTTCTCACTACTACTCTACAGATTGGTTAAATTGCATGAAAAACAAATATCGTTGAACTAAAGGTCCGTATCTTGTACTTCCTGGAATCATTAGTCTTTTTTGCAGATAAAATCATTCTCCATCTTTCCTCCTAAATTGCACCATTCTTGAGATATTTGAAGTTGAAAGGAATTAAATCGATATAATTTTGTCCAAATTTTCTGATTTTCCCAAATCCAATTCTGTGCTGAAATGATTCAATAACAAGATTTGTTCAATGTTGCCATATTTTATGTCTATATTAAATATTTCTTCAAAAGGTTGGGGAAATCTCTCCAGTCTATGGTTCCACCACTGAAAACTAATAGATGAAATTAACCACTGAACAATTTTTGTCTTACATTCACTACAAGATCTGAATTGCCATTAGCTGTATTCATTATTAATGATGTCTAGCACCTTGTTTAAAATTTAATCCAGAGTAATATTCCATAAGAAATAGAGAAAAAGATTTCCTTCACTAACATAGGTACTTCGGTATATTCTCATGACCGTTGAAATAGGTAATGTATTTTCTGTCAGGACTTGTTGAATTGAAGACTTGTCTTTATGAAGAGCTGGTTCTTTATAGCTTCAGACTTTCTGGGTCCATCAAATTATATCTATTCTAACATAGGAATGCTTCAAATTAAGATCATATGAGTTTTAAAATCTTCGAATCCATTCTCCTTGATTTATTTTGTAGGTTTATAGTTTTTTCACATATTCATTTCATACACCGATGCAACCTGGTACCTACACGAACTTAGGAGATAATAGGATTTGACTTAGTTTTAGTATTTCTGAATGTTTGTTATGATGCATGGTTAATTAAAATTCAATCAATATTGAAACTGGAAGCTATAGGTTCATAAACAAGAAAGATTAGAATAGAAATGTATTTTCTGACCATAATCATTTCATACTGAATTGAATAATTTCAAACTATCGAAATTATTATTTTATTATAATATTTTCCACATTTTTTAAATAACTGACAGTTTCAAACAGAATCAAAACAACAAGGAACCACAGAACACTATTTTATTGGGAACAACCCACCACAGAGACGTTATTATAACATTTCACTGTCGTAATAATTCACTCTAGTTATTCTGAGAAAAATTAACTAAAGATCGATAATGATTACAGATATTATCTTTCATTTAAAAAAAACTTTGCAATTATTAATTTTTTTCTCTCCTGGGGTTCGGTAATAAAATAATATTCTATGGTAAGGTATTAAAATTTGACATAATCTATGAATAACCATTATTCAATATTTCTGTTTCTGTTTACATAATTAAAACAGATATTCTGATTATAAAAACCAAAAATTTGTTCAGTAATTAATTATAGTCTAAACAGAATAGATTCTTACTAACGAAAAAACACGTAGTTGGTTTTTCAGAATCAAATGTAGGTGATCAAACCTAATTCCTTCAAGCAAATATAATTGCTCACCTAAATCTGAGAATACTTGTAATCTATTCAAGTAATTTGTTATTGGGATTCAGTAGAGAAAATAATCATCAAGCAAAGTAACATCACTGTAAAATAATTATTCGTAGTGACATTATTCATTGTTGAAGATTTCGAAAAAGATTGCCATATTTTTAACAGTCTCATAGACCTGGTCACTGGTCTCTGTCAAGGAGAAGAAACTTAAATAATAGCAGTGTTTGGAAAATCATAGATGATATTTTCTGGCTTTGAGTGAAAAAAAAGCAATGTGACAACCTCTTGCCTTGGAAGTTTTCATAGAAATGATGGTTTTCATGATTTGGAAATTACAAATGTATGATGATAACATCCAATAATTCTGAGGTTTTTTGGGAATTTCTCACTGGGAAGGGATGGTTTATAATCTTGAAGTAGAAAGAAATTATAGTAAACAGCAAAAATATGTTTATGGTGTTGAATTTTTTTTTACCAGAAAATTAGTATTTTGTATCTTCTTTCTGGATATGGACCTAATCGGATGAAACATGAGTGAGTGAATCATTTCTTGTAGGGAAAATAATGTTTTTAAACAATTCAGATTCAATAGTGGATGCTGTGGAAAGTATTTTTCATTCAAACTATACTGGACTACAGAGGGGTATTTGCCCAATGTGAAAACTTAAAATGCTTATAACTTTTCAACGCAGCTGAATATAAAAAAACCGTAATGGAAAACGTGTTTCTTTTGATCTCAAGAACCTATGCTTAAAATTAACGCAGTGGTCAAAGACTCACCCTGTATTTCATCCACCCTGTATATGTCTACATATTTTTTTTTCAATTAAATCACTTAGGAATTTACAGGTTCAAAATAGGATATACAGGGTGTCCTGTAACTCAACGTCAAGCGATTACTTGTCCATATGCTAGGTTATACGAGTTCTAGCAAAAATAAATAAAAAACAAAAGTATTACATTGGATTTGGGACTAATTAATAGCTTGGTTATTCAAAAAAATTTAAATAAAACAATTCAGCTTAAATGTTTTTTTTAATGGAAAATTATTGAACATTTTCCAAAGAACAATAAATATCTGTTTTTATCATGGATATAACACTTTGAATCCTTGAACAGGATCAGGGTGCATAAACGTCTATACAATATGGTCTATCATAAAGCAAAAGTTAAATATTTTGTGCAACCCTATAGGGTATCCAGTAGTGGCATAACCCAATTTGAAACCTTCAATCGCTCATAACTTTGCAAAAGGGCCAAAATGGAAAAAGTGGTAGGGTTTTTCGTTTTTGTACAGTGGTTGTCAAACTTGTGTAATTCTTTATCGCTCATGTTTATACTGAACTTTTGACAGATTACGGGAGTTTAGTCTTGGACATTTTATATTGGCGAAATGTATGAAATAATTTGAAATAAATTGGGGCCACCAATGTAAATTTTGCGTAATTATTCCTTCTTTTGCGTTATTGTCTGCACCATGCACAGACTCTATGCGATATTTGGGTTCAGGAGTCGCTAGGATTCGACCCGTTATCTGTCCCCTGCCAGGAATGAATGTTGAATGTCTTTACCTCCAAGACCTTACGCTACCTTGGTATACTTGTCTCTCTTTGGGACCAACAGAAAAGTGGTCACATTACGAATTAATGCTGAAATTTTTCTTGAAATATCCGAATTATTTCAGACTAATAAATTTAAAGATGTGTATCTGGTTATATCATTCCTTTGGCAATTCACAAGAGTTAATTTCTGAACAGGAAGGAATACAGGATGTAGAGTATGCTTCAGTATGTTACATTGAGGACGTATCCTCTAAAATTAGACTGAAGATCCCAGGTCAAGTTCTCATCTTTAGCTACATGCCATTTCCCGGAATATTCAGTGCGAGCGGTCTCGATAACAAAGTACATGGAAATCCGGCAACGCCGCCCACGTTTCTTCGCCACTCCGAGTAGCTCGACTGTTGTCTCTTTCTCTTCTTCGCGGGGTCCGATTAATATCGAAATTACCGCTTTGGTTTCGTCCTACGTTGCTGTGTGTTATCAAACCGATCCGGTAGTGTGTTATGCGTATCGGTCGACACGCGACACGTTCCAAGTGTCGTGGCTCTCATAGGTGAATTGTGAAAATTCGGCACAGGGAGATATTCTGTACCGGATTTTTCTTAGAATCCGACGTTCCGGACGACCAGGTTCCGTAATTCGCGATAGAAGAGTGAGTCACGTTTGTGGAATTCCGCAGCACAAGTTATTCACTCCGGCAGTGAGTCTCGAACCGTTGGTTAAGAGCGTTGTGTGCTGGGCGTTGTTGAACTGCGGTTGAGTTGAGGTTATGTGACGAATGTTATGATCGAACATTCATGTTCGTTGTTTTTGTGCCAGGACGGTGAAACCGACTAGTTTTCCGTTCCTTTTCATGCCGATTCGGTGCTGAAAATCTTGTTTTGATCCTTTTTGTTACCGGGGTCGATGTGCGTTGTCAGGTGAATACAGAAAGGCAGGTGTTCGACGGAGGCAGTTGAATTTCGGTTCTTTGTCCCTTTCGTGTTGGTGAATTCGACCCTCTGGACGTGTATGTAGACGGTCGTTTCTGCTGTATGTTTTTGTAATGAAGACACGGGATGTGTTGTGAATTGAATGGCATAACGATGTGCAGGTAGAACATGAGCTAGGTGCTCGTTCTACCTTGAATTGTAGTGATCGACTGAATTCTCACTTTCGTATTTTTCAGCCCTTTCATTTTTTAATGGGATTTGAAAAAGAAACGTTTTTACGGATGCCATTCAATATTCACCAACAGTCCAAAAATGTCACCTTCATTTTTCTTTTATAAAAAGCTCAACACACTGATTGACAGTGAAAATTGTAATAATAACTCTTTATTACCTCGACCAACTATGTTATTACCTCAACTGAATATGTCATATCTAATTCACCAAACTTAATTGTGGCACAGACGATACGTTCCTGCTTACATCAGGAAATAAAACCCTGTTAAAATTACTTACCTACTTGAATAGTAATTTGATGATCTAAAAATGCATAGGTTGCATACAAAATATGAACGAGTTTGCCTGTAATTATTATAAGGATTCCATTTTGTTTTGAATTTTATGTCGAAAAATGTAGAAAAGCACTGATGTAAAGTCTGGAGCTTTTGCGCGCTTGTTCTGAACCTACTCTGGAATAGTGTGATACTGATACAACTTCCACAATGTATGAGCAATCCTCTAGGATGAATTCATTCTGATCAAATCTCAAAGATTGAGATAATTCTGTATTTGAATCTACTGGCAAGTATTTTTGCTAAGCTCCATCGATCTCAAAGAGTTAAGATACATAAATTGTAGCTTTTTGGCCTTCTTGTTCACCTGAACAGAGTGCTTGGAGATTTGCCCAAAATGTCTGTATTTTTTTAATATTTGGGTTAAAATGGTACCAATCGTTTCGTAAGGACTCTTCGATGAAGAATCGGTGATCAAATTCGATTCTCTCTGTCCTCCCATCCGTATCACGATTACGTCCGAACGGAATGAAGTAGAGGGCTGAAATTTTCAGGGTAGGTCGGATGAATGAATATCTCGGACGAGTTCGTTATTGCCCCAAATCCGTTCAATGATTCAGGAGTAATGAGCATCTTAATATCTAATCGCAAGTAGCCAATCTGACCTCAGCTCAGTGAATTCTGAATTTTTTTCAATAATATTCGAAAGTCCACAGAGAATTATTCATTTCTTTTTACAGTGAATCTTCGTTAGTAGATCCCACATCTCACACGTCAAATTCGACACTTTCTTTGCATTCATTAGGGATAAAAATATATATAATGGGAATCTTCCTTTTTTGGTATGGATTCCCCGCCACCACAAATTTGTCCGATTTTTCTGATTTATTCTGCAGCGATTTTCTTCACCTTTTTTCGATTTTCATATAACTCTCTTAATCGAAATATTTCTTATTGCCATATCACAAACACATGTTAATAACACCAAATCTCGAAATGAAATGTTCTGTTCGAGAGTCAAATTGGTATATATTCGTTGAAGAAACTTTGAATCATTCAATCATCTATCTCTAATAAGTAACATAGGTTTCCTATGAAATCAAAATTTTAATCATTGAACGTCCTTATAAATTGAAGAAACCTTGCTTCTTACAATAAATTGGTACAATGCAGAGATTGAAGAGTGTCCTGGATATCAAGAATCCTGATGTACTTTCCAGATTTTGTGAATCATGAAAATAACTCACCAAATATCAAGTAAAAAAAATTAAGATTTTTTTAGAATTCTCTAGCGTAAACATTTCCATAAAATTTATAAAAACCTATTCATTTCAACCTCATTCAAACCTAATATTAGGTGTACAAATAAGTTTCCGCGGTTTTTTATAAAAAATTAGGAATTTATTGTCAATTCAAAGTATTTTCCATCATTTGCCACTACTTTTCCCCATCTTTCTGGCAACATTCGGATACCCCGTCGAAAAAACTCTTCATCTTTTGACGCTATCCACAAATCTACCCAATTTTTGGTGTCTTCATATGATGTGAAGCGCTGCTCAGACAGACCATGTGCCATCGACCGGAACAGATGATAATCAGAAGGGGCTAAGTCTGGTGAATACGGCTAGTGGGGTAAAACTTCCCAGTTGAGTGTTTCCAAGTATGTTTTTACCGGCGCCGCAACATGTGGACGAGCATTATCGTGTAAAAGAATAATTTTGTCGTGTCTGGAGTAGTAATGGGCGCGTTTTTCCTTAAGTGCCCGACTCAATCTCATCAATTGTGTTCGGTAGAGAGCTCCAGTAATGGTTTTGCTTGGTTTCAGCAATTCATAATACACGACACCAAGCTGATCCCACCAAATACACAGCATGAGTTTTTTTCCATGAATATTCGGCTTAGCTGTCGATGTTGATGGTTCGCCGGGCTTAACCCATGACTTTCTCTTCTTTGGATTAACGTAGTGAATCCATTTTTCGTCACCAGTGACTATACGATGCAAAAAACTCTTTTTTATATTCCTGGCAAGCAGCATTTCACTCATGCATAATCGGCGTTCAACGTCTCTCGGCTTTAGTTCATATGGAACCCAATTTCCTTGTTTTTGAATCATTCCTAACGATTTTAAACGATGTGAAATTGCTTGTTGAGTCACTTGTAGAGTAAGTGCAAGTTCTTTTTGCGTTTGGGACGAATCTTCCTCCAATAGTGCTTCTAATTCCATGTCTTCGTACACTTTAGGCCTTCCACTGCGTTCTTTGTCTTTAACGTCAAACTAACCGTTCTTAAACTTTTGAAACCATTCCTGACAACTTCTCTCACTTAAAGCAGCTTCACCATATGCTTCTAGAAGCAATCGATGCGCCTCAGCTGCAGATTTTTTCACATTAAAGAAGTAAATCAAAAGTTCCCGCAAATGATGCTTATTCGGAATAAAACTTGACATTTTTGCACGAAAAAAATTACGTGATGCTGATACGGAATCACTAGTACTTTAAGGTTATGGTGTTGCCAGATGACTAAACTTGGGATATTACGTTTTACATCTGATAATTTCTCCATAACCTTCTGGTGGGGCCATCTTTTGACAAACCGCGGAAACTTATTTGTACACCTAATAAAAAATTGATCAGATGGATATGCATTAATCAGGAATGATGGGAAACCCCCAATAAAAACTTTTATAATAAAATACAAAATCTAGAAAAAAGAAATTCAGAAAATACACAATATAAAATATAAACAGATAAGGAGCTCATGCCAATGGTGACGCACAGAAGATTTCTCTCAACCTCGAAAGAGCTTTCAATGACCGTAGGGAATTCGAGAATAAAATGGATATCACCGCATCTATTACCGAAATCGAGTATGCGCGATGGGAACAAATGCTTAGCATAATTGGTTCTATGCAGTCGGCTCCAAAACAGCTGAACACTCCTGGTTGAACTCGGAGGAATGTTAAAATCAATGAGCTCAAGGATACCGGACAATCAACAGAACTATTAAGCAACTTGAACAAGATGCAAAAGTCTGACAACCACCGACGCACCTCTAGGGTATCCAATCGGAAGCATGCTCGAGCGCGCTGAACATCTCCACCATATACACCTCGCAAGTCCAAAGTCAAGATCGCAGGAAACTTCTCTGGATCCTCTCAATTGAACGTATATGACATACGTAAAAGGGCGCCCACACAGGTGATCCATACTCCAGTATTAGTCTGACCAGGGAAACATATAAGGTTCTTAATGTTCCCAGAGAGAACTCTCTGGAATTACGCAGAACAAATCCCAGAGTTCTGTATGCCCTGCCGGTTGTATTGACAATGTGCCCTCTAAAATCAAGCTTACGGTCCAAAGTCACACCCAGTTCCTCAATCATCGCAACCCTGGACAGCAGACATCCATTAATATTGTAGTGATGAGAAAAAAAATTATTACATTAAATATAGTACAAGTATCTGTAACGTTAAAATTGAATAATCGAATACAAACGATTTCATGATAAACTTCAAATATACAACAAAAACCACTGGTAATAATATGCACAACCTTAAAATACACATTTAAATTTCAATAATTCGATTTTTGTTTATCTGTATGGATTTGATTGAAACACATAGTAAAATCGAAAACATCTTACCAAAGTTGTACTTATGTTTTTCTCACAAAAGGTCTTAATTCTAACTTGTTGAGCATATTGGATTAGAACACATACAGAAAATTAGGAAAACTTCGTCTAAATATTCAAGGCAAAATATAGATCATCAAAACACAATGTGTCACTTTCGTCCCATGTTGGATCGGAGCGAATTGGTTTATAAAACCCCTAGCAGCAGTTGTGCGAAGAGTTATATTGTCCAAACTAAACAATATTCAAAGAATAGAATAAATCATCATAAATATGATTGTCAAGAAAAATTTAAATCTAAAGATACAAAAACAGCCCTTGCAATCCACTACTTTTATAATAAACACAGTTCAATTTTCAAGATGTTTCTATTTTAGATGTAGAAAGAAATAATATTAAACGAAACATCAGTGAAATGATATACATAAAACTCAATGATTCTGTTAATTGCCGAACTGACACACAAAATTTGAGCTTGTTACATAATAATATATTGGATCTCTTCAAAATTAAACATACAACACAGTATTTCAGGAAACCTACATTTTTTAATATCATATTGCAGTACCCAACTGTAGTTGAACAGGTTAAGAACGAAATAAATATGTTTCGGCACATTCATTTAAAGTGACACATTGTGTTTTGATGATATATATTTTGCCCCGAACATTTGGACAAAGTTTTCCTAATTTTCTGTATATGTTCTATTCCAATGTGCTCCCTAGTTAGCATTAAGACCTTTTGTGTGGAAAACATAACTTGAACTTTGGTAAGATGTATTCGATCCTTTCATAGAACTATGTGTTTCAATCACATTTGTATTTTTAGGTTGTGCATTTTATTACCAGTTGTTTTTATTGTATATTTGATGTTTATCATGAAATCGTTCGTAATCGATTATTCAATTTCAACGTTATAGATATTGTACCATATTCAATCTCCATAAATTTCTTTTGTAGCCATGAAGAAGTGGGAATATATCTACAAATCGTTGGCATTTGTTGAATGTAGTTTTTTGACCAACCGCGTTCCTACCAAGTCTGTGAAAAATCAATTATCACATGTCTCAACAAGGAAATGATATATCATACCACAATATCGTGATTAATTTCAGACATTCTATAAGAGCATGAAGCTGCGGAAATACTCAAACCAAAGATCAACTTTTCAAATAATTGGTGCAATGTCAATAGTAGTTATGTAAATTTCATCATAATCAAATTTCTAGTCAACAATATGTAAACATCTGAAAATGATCGATTATCCTCGAGTCAAAAACCAAATGACAGTTCAGTAGTGATTTTCAGTACTAACAATTTAATGTGTACAACTTGGGATGTATCAAGAGCGGCCATTGCCAACTCAATTTCGGATTTTCATAGTCCTCTTGATGACAGTATATCTTGAAGAGAGTATACGCAATGCCAATGTTCGGAAAAGTCTTCTGCGCAAGTGTAGAGAGCAATATATTTCTTTCATACGTTCATTATAATAAGACAAGAAATTTATACACATATACCTACCTAATATTTACTCAATTACTCAAATTGTTTTTCTACTGCATCCATACAAACTGCCTCTTCACCAGTCGTGCATATTTACGCGTTTTTTTTGTTGCTGTTTCAATTCTCCGACTCAGTTCTAATTATTATATTATTAGTTTGAGTAGAAGCAATAAAAAAACACTGTATTGAGGTCTGGGGAACCAGAGGGTCGTAAAATTGGCCCAACTCCCACAGTGTCCAATCCACCTGTCGAAATTTTCTTCGTTAAAATATTCGTCAAATGGAGTTTCAAATCCAGATTAAGGGAAGCCAAAGTCGATGATACGAAAGTTACACGATACCGGCATCGATTAATTACTTTTCGGATGAAAATATTCCAAAATCCGTACACAATATATGGGTTTATATAGAGTATCTTTATAATGATGCAATCCTGCCTGATTAATTCAATATTGAAAAATGTAAAAAGACACTGACTTGATTTTAGGAACTTTTGCGCGTTTGTTCTAAAGTAGACAGACTTCATCTGACTCTAGTGCGGCACTGCGACACAAACATACAGTTTTCCTTCAGTATCGTTTCGGCCACAATATTTTTCCGCTTTAAATTGTAATATATCATTTTACTAACTATCCTAACACAGGATTAAGAATTCAGTAAAACTACAAACCAGATAATTGGACATTATCATAAAGCATTTTCATTAAATAGCACGGTGTTCTAAGAGATCATTGCATTTGAACAAGTGCGCTAAAAGAAACTTCTTGTATCTCCTCGTGGGTTTACTCCAATAAGATGAACCTTTGAAATATGCAATATATCAATAAACTCCATGAATGCACAACTTTTTGATGATATCCGTCAATATCTCATGGGAAACGAAAATTTAAAAAAAAAAAAAAAATATGTTGAATATATCTAAGTTATATCGTCTGTTTAGTATTCTTTGCAAAATTGTAAATAGTTGAATTTACATCGTTCGAGTACCGTGAATTTTGTCATCCGTTATCGGTTATAACTACTATGAATAATGTATATTTTCGTGTTACGAATCGTAAATGACCCATAACAATAAACCGACCAATCAACGGAAACCTTGAACAATGGACGTAATAAACATTTATACGACCGTAGTTTGCCACAGTAAACGTAGGATAATAAAACTGCTTCTTTACGATTATCAGTAAGATCCAAATATCCCTTGCAACCAATCATTGGTTTATCCGATTATTGATTAAAGATGCCTTCAATATTTTCATCGCACTTTTACATAGTGGAACAGCGAGCTATCGTTTTGCCCAAACGCTTGAATTTTTGAATATCGAATCAGAAATGGTCTCAGTCGATAGGGTTTGACTTTCTGAATGAATTTTGCAAACCTTTTCGCTTCAACCTCATTCAAACATCTTCCAAGTTACAACTTGATCGGATGGATATTCTATTAGTTATCGAAGATACCAAATTTTAGGTGCTCATAAAAGTATAACATGCAGCGATCATCTCTCTCAAATCAATATTTCGAGGTTCAGACCATAACATTTTTTGTTTTCATTTTATTGGGCAGCTTAATAGTTTTTAGCAAACTAGGGGGATGTTTTTATTAATATTTTTCGTGGTGTGCAGTAAGTTGTATCATTTCTGGTAGAGTATTGATCAAAACTAGATAATGTAACTATCAATACAAGAAATAAAATAATTTGAAGTGCCTTAATGCCCACGCACGGCTAAGTAAATCACCATAACAATGTGCTGATGAAGGGTAGTTACCCCGAAACCGGTCCACAGTTGCACTTGAAGTCTTGATTCTTTATAACATTCTCAGCAATCGTGGCTAGCTCGCACCACGGTAACTATCATTTGTTCTTAATACTTTGACAATGACCCAACTTCAGTAACTTTATTAGAAAAATCTTAAAAATATCTAAATATTTACAATATTAGTCTTACACTTTTCAATTAAAGTGTCAATGATACCTTTATTTATTCCAGAAAACACCGTTTTCTTTGATGAATAAGAGAGAATTTTTCATTCTCATCGTAACATCAACAATTCAAAATAACTGCAAAAAAATTAATTAAAAATTTAATAGAATACTATTATTATACTACTAATAGAATACTATTTCATTTTTTAATTTTTTTTTTTGTAATTTTTTTGAATTGTTGATGTCATGATAAGAAAAAAAAATTCTCTCATATTCGTCAAAGATAACAGTGTTTTCTGAAACAAAAAAGGTATCATTGATACTTTAATCGAGATGTGTAAGACTATAATTGTCAATTTTTAGATATGCATATCGCTCTAGCTGCTTTTCAAATCGCCGGTATATTGTCAATGTCTATTTCAAAACTGATTATTAAAATCATTGAAATCAAATCAAGTACTAGAACTATCTTTAGGGTATATCACTTAAGAACCAGGAGTATTTTTTTAAATCTGAGTACAAGAAGAACGATTTGTTCGGAATGTGTCATGTCTAGTAAGTCTAGTTCATTAAGTCAGACTAATAACATTTACATATCCATTATATCATCTGGTTCATGCACTGCTAGCAGTGAGTAGGAGGTGTAAATCAATTCATCAGTAAATGGGGTCACAGCATTGAGGCGAAGCAGAGGGATTTCTGCAACTGATTTGGATCGCCATTGTCATTGATATTAATATTAAACTAATAATGAGAAGTCAATTTGAAGGATATTTATATTAGTTTTAACATTGAAAAAATAATACGTTCGTCGATCACTCATATTTGTTTTACACTTCTGAAGTTAAGATCCTTTGTTTTTTGCCGCCCGTGTTTTTCTCGTTCTTCTTATGACCTTACTAAATTTTAGAATCCGTTGTAGAACCCGCTCCCTCTGAAGAATATATCATTTTAGAATTGAAATATACGTACTCGCATTAATACTCTAATCGACCAATTAAAACATGCCGTTTCGTCATTTTAACCTATTTCAGACTTGTATTCTCTCGTTATTTCATTATATTTTTTGTGACCTTTAGGTCCATATGTACCGCACTACATAAGCTGAACGTTAAAACTTACTCAAACCAAAAATGTTTATACACTAAACGTGAGTTTGATGTTGTAGTTACTAGCTCGATCTCATCTCACGGGTAAAATCAAGCATTTTTGCCTTTATTGAAGACCCAGTAAGTAATTGCGGAATCATATGTTGATGGAAGTCTTATGATTTATTGAATTTTCTTTTATTAGATTTCTAGAAGATGGAACAGAGGATACTATTTTCACAAAAGTTGCAAATGAAAACCATGGATTCTGCTGCACGTGTGATTGAAAAATCACAGTTTTGCTCATTTCTAGTCTGAGACGTGTGTCCGGAAAAATGTGGAAGATCTTTCGGATTCTGATAGAACATTAAAAGATAAGTTGACAAGTTCCCATAATTTTTTTTCTAGCGGCCATGCCTACGGAGGTACGGCCTCCTGAAAGACGCAACTGGTAATCAATTTTTCTTAAATAACTTTTAAACTACTCGATATAAAAAAATGAAAATTTAATATGATAAACAGTAGTAAGGACCTCTCAAAAAACCGCCCTTAAAACATAAATGGCTTGTTTAGTTTATCAGTACATTTTATTGCTTATATTTCCAACACCCTGTATGATAAGGAGTTGTAAAAAATAAATTATATTAAGTAGTTTGAAAGCAGTTCAAGAAATATTGATCACCAGTGGCGTCCTTTAGAAAGCCGTACTTCCATAGTGAGGGCCGCTAGGAAAAAAATTTATGGAAACTTGTCATCTTATTTTTTGATGATCTATCGGAATCCGAACTAGGATTTTAGGCGGACTTAATTGCTCCACTGGTACTCTTTTCATTGTGTATGTGGTTGCTATAGCTATCAGCTATAATATATATTTCATTATATAGATGCATTTCTTATTATCCAATGATAATAGGTCAATTGGCAGGAGACCACATGCAATATTTGTTGGGTTTTTAGGACTTATTTTTTTGAAGGAATAATATCCAACATTCGGCTGAAATGAATGTTGAAGAATTATAGAAAATGGAAATTAAAAAAATTCTCTTGCCATAAAATAGGTATTAGAAACCCAAGGTTCAGAAGAATTCAATTATTGAACTACCATAAGAATACGACTAATAATTGAAAACCTTTCATATAGAGGTGGGAAAAGAAATGTTACAGTAAATGTTGCTCCCAGTCAGTGTTATGACTTCGTATGGAGCCCAGTTATCAAAGATTTTCGTTCTCTTCGGAAATTACAGTCAAGTGATACGGATCGCTATAGTATATTTCCCTTTTTTTCCGGAGTCCCAAATAGAACTGATATCCCACACGGAATGTAGTTATCAATTAATTTCTTCTCGATGTGTAGATATTTTTTGGGCCAAACTGTATATTTCTGAATATTTTCGAACCGTATCTATCAGGTATCCACACCATAAAACATTTCAATGTCTCTTCATGAAATCCGCTTAGTCACCGACTAAGTTGTAGAAAAATACATAGAGAATATATATTGTAATTTGATTTGCCGTTTATTTTAGTGATGAATTTTATTTGGGCACTTGGCAATGTCGGGAATGATCAATAATCAATATCGTAAAACATCTATATTTCGAACTATATATAACTCTATAGCATCCTGAAAAGAACTACAAAAAACATTAAAAATACATATATACATATATGATGGAAATATATCTTATTCAATTCATTTTTGAGTTATGTTAACTACTCAAAAAATCGACATTTTTGAAAAAAAAATTGGAACGTTATTTTAAATCAGTATCATCAGGTGAGAGAAACAAAATAATATCCAAAAGTCGTGTTTTATCCACAGTTGCCTGTTTTTTGTAGCGATAATGAACAAGCTGAAGCTCGACCATGGGTTGTCGATTGTCAGTTCATATTATTGTTAAGCTATAAATATTTCATTAAAACGTTGAACTCCGACAAGCATGGGTCAAAACTAGAAGTGATGTTGAAATTCATTTTATTATTCAATCATTCTCGGTCTGCTTGAAAAATAACTTTCAGTTGAGATTATTTATGCTGACAAAATTTTATTATTTTTTGTTAAAACATCTGAAAAGAGATGTTTCATGTGGTTGAGGATTCACAACCCACAAGGATAGATATCCTAAAAAATTATCATCCAATAATTTGAGACTGTATTATTCTTCGACATTTCAGACACGTATTTAGATTTTATCATTGAAGATGGAAATATAGATTTGAATAACGTTATGCGATTTCATTCTTCTTATCGTACTGAGATTTGGGGAGATGAATAATAATTTTCACTAAAAATATTTTCTATGATTTTCTCTTTTTGGATCATCGATTGCATATGGCATCATAATCAGGAAAATTCATCTATCGGTATAGAAAATCTTCTTTCATCATACTATCAGAATTTCGAACAAAGGATAGTTGAATTCGATGTCTTTGTTGGAACTCTCAGAACATTAATCTCTCAATGATTAAGATGTCGAATTTTTCTAGATTTCTTAACTATGATGTTCATTTTGAGAATATTCATGACTACGGTGGCTGTATATAGTTATTATTTGGGTAATAACCACCATCTCTTATTGTTTTTGCTGCCAACGTTTCGATACACATAAATACTTGAATTAAATCAATTCGGAAAATGGCAATAACTGCTGGTTCAATTAACCAAGAGAATAGCATGCTATCATTGGGTCCAAATGTATGTAATTTTAGAATATCTAGCCGAAAATGGTCTCAATCAATTGGTTTCTACTTTCTTAGTGAAAATCCTTGATCAAACTTCATTGTGTCCAGCAGGCCGAAAACTTTCTATATTCCGGATTAGATAGCTATGGTTTTCATCATCTCAAATTATAAAAAATATTAGAATAATTAAATTATGTAAGTCGTAAACAATACACGTCTGTTTGAAATTCACTTCGTTCGTTCAAATTCATTCTATCGGACGGTACATCTACGATTTACTTCTTGATTCCTAAAATATTGTTTTAGAACTGTAACCCTTGATATACACGCGCAAAAATATTTTTGTCTCTCAAATTTGTAAAAATCAAAAGAAATAAATTTTCTTTATGCTTCGTCTCAGGAGTTTCATTAAAATTATTTTATTTTCCAATTTCGTATTTTCATCATCTTAAATCGATCAGAAATATTTTTGTATATTTTCACCCTTCATGAATAGGTTTATTGTCGGAATGTCTTCGCCAATTGGGCAAAATCCATAAAATGGTTAAGCAGTTGTAAGCATATCAAATTTGCTTCGCACAAAACCTCTAGAATATTCATCTGATCATGTTGTAACTTGCAATATGTTTAAATGAGATTGACACAAAAGGGTTTGCAAGACTTCATGGAAATCGTCAATGAATTCCCAGATGTTTTTGACATTTCATGACATATTCGTCGGATCTCAACAAAAATGTGTGCGAATAAGTAGTAGGATATCGGTATCATGCATTTTCTGAAATTTAATCAGCCATCACGAATAGGTATACGAGTTTTTCATGCATATGGGAAAGTCACAGAAGATAATAAAATGAACTATGATATTTATATTTGTTTTATTTCTATGGTTGTTAAATAGTACACATCGAAAAAGAATATATTGAAGTTTGTAAATCGTATTCTTAACTACCATTTATCATTTATTATTCGAAGAAAAACTAGTAGCGTTCATCGAAAGTAGGTACTCAACGCCTTTGACGAAGGATTATGTCATTTGATCTGAAAATAATTCAGATCTTAGAAATGTCATAATAATGCCTGAATATCTTGTTTGATGATTCATCGAAACGAATGGAGTTTCATTAAATTACATGTCCTAACCCTTTGAGAGGATATTTAGTAATATGATGTATTACAGTATTAAGTGGAAGAGGATTGTGGATGAAATAAAACTGAGGGGATTATGTTAGTTTGATTGTTGATAATTCAAGATATTTGATCATTAATTCTTGTGTATTATCCATCTCTGTTGTTTTGCTCCTGATCCCACATCTGTGCTCTTCAATTATTTTCTCAATAGGAAAGAGATGGCAGAGGTTTTTTTAAATTCGGTGATTTCTCAAGCAGTTTTGATCCTGAATACTGATCCCGAATTACTATAAGAGTGCAAGATTTCGACTGCTTGACATCTTCGGTGGCCAAAATGTCAAATGATTATGACGCGACAGATGTGCTTAAGGAAACATGGAGCAATTCACGGTAGTACAACTCGTCTTGATTGTCAAACATTGTTATTGAAATGGTGACAGTTCAATTGCCACAATTCGTGAAATGCGTTAAATATTAGGTTGGCTTGAATAATGTGCCTAATTGAATTACTTCAAATATGAAATAAATTTTGAAGAATTGAAATAATGAAATTTGTGATGGTTATTATTTATTCTTGAAGGAAATGAGAGGCAATTTATGTTTGAATAATGAATATGCTCCAAATATCATCTGTTTAAAAAGTCCCAGCATTCACAAACGGAGTTCAAGGACTCCCGACCTGACCCGATGGTAGTTCATTGTTTTGCCTGCCGATAAAAGCCTCCCTATGCCTTGTTGAACATGATGAATAGAAATTGAACGACCGACGTGAATGGTGTTCCTCATAAAGGTATTTTGCGGCCGTAGCGATCTTTTCATCCTACTACCATAAAACATGGACATGTCACATTCAGCACTGTCGGCAGATTAGGTATCATTGAATCCACAAATACAGTTCCGAGATCGTAGATATATATTAGTATAAAAGCAACAGGAATTATTACTATTATACATTGATTTCACCGATGAATCGAAAGAAAATATTTATTTCTGATGCAAATTCAGCATGTTACGACGCTGTAGTTTGATTTCAGAGTTCAATGCATTCAAATATTCTTTAATGAACGATTATTATTGATCATAATTACTCATTTCAGGCGTTTTTCCGTATTCTAATGAGGTTTTCACTTTGAGTTTTGAATACAACTTCGATGAGCATATAGCTATTTTTCGACGTCTCAGGTTATGTTTGCAGCTACAAGCCGTTTGTGTTTTTTCCGAGGAAGAGTGTTGAATACCTCATATTTTCTATTGTCTTTTCCCAGATTCTGAAATAGTGTGATACTAAGACAACGTGAATGTGAAAAAATAAACTTATAGCTTGATTGAAAAACATCCACACAATTTTCAAATAATCAAAAGAAGATCTATCTTTCTTTCAGCAAGTAATTCAAGTAAAACTCACGAAAAATCATCTTCTGGGAACTTATCTTATCGTCATACTTATTATTATTGAGATCTTCTCACGAAGGAAGTTTTGTTTACTACCATCCTCATTGCATCTAGTTGTTCCCCTACCCACTTGTTCGAGTGTTCTGGTGTATGTTCGCTATCCCGTACACCACAACCTCACCTCGATTATTCTACGTACATAAATCCCAATAACTATCGATTGACTAATAAACATTAGTTATTTTATACAATCCCAAAACCAAAGCCTGTTCTAAAACATCCATAATTTTACGATTTCTTCCCTGACATTGCTTTATGTCAAAATCATATAGAAATTGGGAAAACCTTTACGTCCCATTCCGACCAAGATGTCTAAAATACTGGTGTATGCAGTTCGCACAATACCAATAATTATTGTGCCAAAAGGATTGTTTCCTATGACAGTTATGTGACAGCGCAACCATGCAAATCATTCATTAACATTCGACAGATCTTTGATGTAATTTTTTCATTTCAACGTCATTAAAGAATGTTTAACATTTTGCATTACTGAATTCTTCATTTCGAAACTTGCAGAATATTTCATGCAATTTTCGTTACTACATTTTTTATTGTTGAACTGATTTGAAAAATTCACTGGATGTAGTATTTCACCAGATATATTCAAATCTAAAGCGTTTAACTGATGAGGCTTGTCAATTTTAAGTAGTAATAGTAAAAACTATGTGGCGATATCTTACGAAAAGCAAAGGAGAGTCTTCTTGTTTCCAAACCTGTAAAACGAAATCGAATCAGGGCATCCACCATTATTCCATTCATTTTAATTTCGGCTCGTGTCAAAATTTGAAACACATATAATTGTGACAATGAAATCACACCACAGAACATTGCAAGAAGCGAGAATTCTTCCTTCCAGCGACATGAATGTCTAGGACCGAACCTAACAAAAACGAAGATTCTTTCTTCCTGTTATAAATCAATTCTGATACATGCAAAAATATCTGCTCATCATAAATTGATGAAAATTAATGATCCGGACAAGATAGTGAAGCGAAAATATATAATTTGCTTCACTACACGGTGGATAGAACTAATGAATAATCCAACTTGAGCTATTTTCGTGTATCCACGCTAAATTGTTTCAAGTGCTCAGGAACTTTGAGACTGCTATTTTAGTTCTTGTAACATCGACTCTAACATGAAGCATTTAAAATGCAATGATAGAACGAAATCCATTAGGCTAAAAATGCATAGCTTGTATCAGTTTGTGCGATAAAACATTTTTGGTGCTCTTGTTTACCTGAACAGAGAGATCATAGATTTTCCTAAATGATGTATTTTTCGTATATTTGGGTATCCATAGTTTTGTTTGGACTCTCTGATTCAATATCGATGGTCAAAACGATTCCGTCCGTCTTTAGGCACGATTACGACAAAACGGAATGAGCTAGAGAGATGAATAACTCGGGCGAGTTCGACAAATCGATCCCGTAATCCAGTAGAAATGAGAAAAATTGTTTTCTTTGAATTTCACCACCTAAATAGAATTGTTTCTATGATTCATTTTCATCTTACAATACACTTATCCAATTCTGTTTTTAACGAACTCATCATTTTCGGTGATATGATCTATATCAATCTTATAACCTAAAGCTGCCTGTCATGGCTAGATCAAGGGGTTGAGGCCGATATTTCTTGTGCAGAAATCTTCGGTTCGATACCGGGCGGAATAAAATTTTTAATTCTGTCCTTTTTCGGGTGACAAAAAATCATACTTCAACTGAAAAGAACTTTCTCTATTTCAGTGTCGTAATGAGTTCATTACAGTACTAAAAACAGTGCTGTAATGAACTCATTACAGCATTGAATGAACTCAGTTGAGCATTGTTTTTAGTTATATTTTTCGTTTTGTGGTTGACAATACTGACATCCTATCCTTTCGAATATCAACACGCGTCCATTGCATGTCAATTGTCAATATTAAATCATGTAGAGATTTGAACGCACAATTCAAATTCTACAATCTGTCAATTTTCGTATCAGTCACACCAACTGAGAAAATAAAATACAAAACGCACTAGGAGGTATAATCTGAATTTTTCATTGAATTCCAATAAATTTCTCACAATTTTTGACTAAGATAGAGAAAATATCGTCTAATACTCGTTGCAGAAGGTAAATCCAACACTCATGCGTTAATCGAATTTCGCATTCGTGTTGGAATAGGTGCCCATTCTGCAACTTGTATTAGAATATACTATTATGCTTATACTCTATTATACTGATGATGAACTACTGCTATATTGTTGTTGGGGAACTTCTGTCGCTCTCTTCAAGATACATATTTTCAGTACACGGGGTGCGGAAAAATTAAAATGCTTACCAGACGTTTATGGAGAAGAGAATCTATGTAGGAGCAGAAAATTGAAAAATTTTGTTAGCTATACTCGACACAGCTAAAATATTCTTTATTAAGACTTTTTCGTACACAGTGTGGAACAGCCAAATGGAATAAATTCGATAACGAATAAATGAGAGCCTGTTTGGAAAAACGCTTGGACACGGCGATTTGTATTTTTAATTGACCATTTAAAAAAAAAAAAATTATAAAGGGTGCGTCATGTGACAGTGGCCAATACCCACTTTCTTATTTTAAATGCAAGCCCCTGTATATTATTAATTTTTTGGATTCTTCAGAGAATTCTAGACTTAAATCATGTACAATGTCGTATACCTTCAACTGTTTCGGAAATATTAAGCCAGCACGATCTCCTGGTCTGTCGCTGTTAGACTACTTTTTGTGGGGATATGTCAAAAGTATTGTATACAAAACTGAACCCCTCAACTCAGATGACTTAAAAAGACGAATCACGCTTGCGATTAGATCAGTTACACCTGAGATGTTGAGTAATGTTAGAAGACATTTCTATACCAGATTAGCATGTTGCCAAGACGTTCGCGGCGAGCATTTTGAACATTTACTACATTGACATTAATATTTTTTGTTTTTTTTTTAAATTATTAAGAAATAATCAGTATTAATTATTAGGTTTTTAGTGTAATGTAGCGAATTTGTGAAATAACATAGTTTTCTTTTTTTAATGTTAATTTTTGTACTAAATATGTAAACACTTAATATTTCCGAAACAGTTGAAGATAAGTATAGGACATTGCACTTGATTTATGTCTAGAATTTTCTGAAGAATCCAAAAAATTAATAATATACAGGGGCTTGCATTTAAAATAAAAAAAGTGGATATTGGCCACTGTCACATGACGCACCCTATATAATTTTTTTTTTTTGAAAAAAATGCTCAGTTAAAAATACAAATCGCCGTGTCCAAGCGTTTTTCCAAACACGCTCTCATTTATCCGTTATCGAATTTATTCCATTTGGCTGTTCCACACTGTATAGGTGAGCTAAATTATTTGGTCAAAAAATTCTCGTTCTGGTGAAGAGAACCCCCAAATATATCCAAATTCTTGTAATTTTTTGAATTTATGGTTAAAAATATTATGAATAGGTTTAGCTAAAATCGTCAGTGAGCACGATGACTCCCGAACGGAATCATCAGTTATCTAGAGAAATGAAATGTGAGGGCAGGTTTAAAGTAACAAAAATTTTTTTTCCAAAAACTCTATTTTATTAAATATATTTCATTATACTCAAAAGGTCCTATTTCGATATGAACCATACTTTTTGTCAAATCAACTATTTCGACCTACCTGTTAACTTAATCATTAACGTCTCTGACAAACACATGTTTGGAGGATATAATTTTTCCAAGTTTGAATAATTACTTGCTAGTTGTATAACATGAAGGCCAAAGCCATCTGACGTCGGTCAATGCTTTTCAAATTTTATTTTCATTGAGATTGTGAACTATACTATTCGAAAAAAAATTCCTTCAGTCCGAGACTACTAAATCGATTTTGCTAAATAACGAATTCATCCGAGATTTGGCAAATCTATCAGCACTCTCTTCGAATATCTAGAGCCACAAAAATTAGATCTATTGTTCTATAGAACTTTTCAGTAGGTAACTAATTTGGCCTTTATTGTACAGGGTTGGCATATTTCGATGTTTTAGCACTACAACTTTTAAACCAGGGGAGAGACAAAGACTGATATCCAATACTCTTTTCTTTTTACAAAGAAACCTACAAGAGTAGGTATTATTCATTTTTGGCTATTATCTTTTGTTTTTGATTTATCGTCTTTTAAAGCAAACCAACCAGACACCCAATTTTCGACCTCCTCGTAGGAATCAAAGTGATGCTCAGCAAATGCATGTCCCATCGATGAAAACAAATGAGGACCGAAAGAAGCAAAGTCTGGTGAATATGGCTGCTGGGGTAGCAGCTCCCAGTCAAGTGTTTTGATTGTATCCTGAACCGGTTTTGCTTTGTGTGCAGGAGCATTGTCATGGAGCGAAATTACCTTGCCGTCTCATCTGGCCCATTCTGGTCGTTTCTTGATCAATGCAGGGTTCAAATTAATCAGTTGTTGTCGGTAGCGATCAGTATTTACGGTTTTACCTGGTTTGAGGAGCTCGTGGTACACCACACTTTTCTGGTCCCACCAAACACACAGCATTGTCTTCTTGCCGAATCGATCTGGTTTTGCATTCGATGTTTATGGTTGACCTGGATTAACCCATGATTTGTTCCGTTTCAGTGCATATTTAATATCAAAGTCTGCTACGTCTTCATTATGAACTAATGCCAAATTGTGCAGAACACAACATGCCACATTCATGGTTGTCTCCATTTTCAGCCTAATTCCCATAGACAAACAAGGAAAACGTCTCTTCAAGACACCAAATGTTCTTTCAACAGTATTCCTCGTTTTGATCTGTGCTCTGTTGTACGCTTGCTCACCGGGAGTTGATGGCCTCAGAAATGGAGTCAATAAATATGAGCGACAAGGGTAGCCACTGTCCTCCAATAAATAATCTCTGCGGGATCACAAATCACCTGAACATTAAGAGAAAAGTATCCCTTTCTATTTCTGAAAAGCTCACCTTGTGGACCTCCAGGTGACTGTATTTTTATATGTGTGCAGTCTACACATCCAATCACGTTCGGAAATGAACTTATAGAATAAAATTCTGATTTGATTCTATTCCGTTCATCCTCTGTTCTTGGCATAGATATGAACTGGGGTCGAAGTTCAGCAATGACTCTAGATACTTTTTTAATTATTCTACATGCTGTAGTTTTATGGACCCTTATATGGTCAGCTACTGTTATTTGGAATGCTCCTGTTGCAAAATAGCTTATTGTTAGAAGTACTTGTTCCAAGGCAGTAACTGATTTGTTCCTTGATGTTAAGGGCTTTATTTTATCTTCTATCATATTCAGAAGTAATGTTATAATATCCTTGGACAGTCTATACCTATTTTTGAATTCCATATCATTGTAGAAATCAAAAGGGTTCATTCTTCTCCTAAGAGATCGTGGCCTTGGGTTCTCATCTTCGCTAGAATTACTAGACATGCTTATATCCAAGCTGATATCCATAATTATTATCTACAATAAAAAAATAGATTCACCAATTGTTGCAAAAATGCTTGTTTTTTCAGAGAAAACTAAATTATTAACGAAAACATATTACATCGCAAAATTGGAAAAAATAAATGCCTTTTCATAAAAAATTATATATTAAAGACTATTAAATTATTTTCATTTGACATAAAATAAATCCATTTTTCATTGGCAGTAACAATCCGATGCAAAACCGATTTTCTTTCGTGTATTTGAAGCAAAATTTCACAAGTGTTTTTCGGTTTTCCATCTGTCTTTCATTCAATTCATGTGCCACCCATCTTCCACACTTTCGGATCTTTCCCATAGCTTTAAACGGTCGGAAATTATTTTTTGTGCAACATTTCTGCCGTTTGCTTTTGATTCAAAGTGTCATCTCCATCTAATATCGTTTGCAATTCGGCGTCTTCAAACTTTTTTGGTGGTCTGCTACGTTCTTAATTTCTCACATTAAAATCATTATTTCTGAACCGTTTAAACCATCTTTCGCATGTTGCTTCTGATAGAGCATGATCACCATATACCTCGACAAGCATTCGATGCGACTCTGCAGAACTTTTCTTCAAATGAAAACAAAATACCAATGCTTTCCGCAAATCATCACTTTCTCAGTTTTTCTTTTATTTAAACTGTTGATGAGAACAGAAAAATGTATCTTCCTCCTATAGCAATAGCAGTTTCCTTCCGTCAATCTCATTATTCGTACGCTTTTAACTAATTTATACAAAATTATGCAAAATTAGGACATACATATATTTCGCAACCTTTTTTATATCAAAATGGATTACGAAACAACTAGTAGATCCACATGATTTACTGTTCAATCGATAATCTGTAATGAGTAATGATATGGATACAGCATAATATTTTATTGGTCTCTAGACTAAAGTACGTCTTTTTCAAATTGAAATCGCATATGAAATAACGCATGCAGTTTTATGTTTGACTTATCGATTTAATTTTAACAGCAACAAAGGAAAAATAATGAAATTGAACCTAATATTGATTACAATTGATTATTCGGTGATAACTTATACTGAGGATCAAGCTTCAAAGAAGGTGCTAAAATCTTTGGTCATCCGCAATGAGTACTACTAACTCTTGTTAGTTTTTCAGAAAAAGAAAATTAGAACGGGGTATCAGATTTTGTCTATTTCCTCTGGTTTAAAAGTTGTAGTGATTAAACTTCGAAATACCCTGTAGATATTGAATACAAAATTGTAGAAACCATTAATGGATATTCAAATTTATTAAGTATTGAATACTCTCTATTGATTCCCTTTCGTTAGCCTCCGTTCAACATCTGCACTCCCTGTTCACCGTCCAATTTCTTGTATTGCAGAAGGTTCCAGTGACAAAAGTAAACCAGCAATTACATTTTTCACATGTGCTCAAACGAGTTCTCGGTATCTTGAAGCCGTCCGCAAACAAATCAACTTGCGCAATCACCGTATAACGCGTATACGGGAGTGTACCAAATGAATAATCGATAAATCCTCATTTGCATCGATATCTCGTACGATGTGGTCCAAACAAGCGGATATGTCTAATAAAAATGTGACATCATCGTTCAAAAATAAAATTACGAACAGGAAACAAAGATTGTCGAAATCTTCCACGGTCAATAATGGCACCGTTCCATCTGCTACTACGGAAGTGAATAATAAGATAAACATCTGTGTCGATACCCAAGACTCTGCGGACAAGATGAAGCAAAAATCGAAGAAGAATCGTAAAAATTCCTGTAAGTCGCAAGACGATACGAATAAGACCACGTCGAAATCTAAGGGTAAAGTGGCCCAAAATAATAATAAAAACAAGACTGCGGAGAAAGACAATGACAATAACGTTGTTTTAAGGAACGTGACACCTGATTCGACTTCAAAAAATGTCAAAGATGACGTTGTAAAACGATACAGCGATACGTTCATTGTCGAAAAAGGCAGGGAAGCAAAGAAACCTTGCGATACGGTCGATGGTGCAATACCGCATTGCGATAAAAGCCGGAAAAACAGACGTTTTAGCGACTTATTCAAAACTTCCAGTGCTTTCAGCGCTAGCGTAGAAGATTTCAAGTTGCTCCCTGATAAAGTGTTACTCCGTCAAAATTCGGAAGTCAACCTGAAGCCTTCTGATAAAACGGATATGGCGAAGAGCGGCGAAAACAAGAATTGCCATAAAGAAGCTCAGAATTCCTACCTGAAAAGAGTGAAATCCAAGATATATAAAAGTAGCAAGAGTGATACTCTTAGCAATGATAAGAAGACGAAATCGAAGAAGATCACAGATTCCGGCATACCAGAGGAATGTGAGTTGGAACTGAGAAAATCGAGCAGCAACTTCGACTTCAGGTTACTTAGGCAAACTTCTAATCTCGAAGGCATCTGGCCTTTGAGGAGGCACTGCGAAGAAGCCAAAGAAATAGACTTTGCGAAACCCACCTTGGAGAAGGCAAAATCCAGTAGTGCTATTAATCTCAACCTTCTTCGGACTCGTAGGAATAAGATCATGGAGCAGGTCAAGAAGAGGAACTGTCAAGAAGCGAAAAACGAGTTCGAGTTCGTGGGGTTCGGGAACGCTATACACGACTCGTTATTATTTTCGAAAAGATTGAGCAGTTCTCAGACGCAAGTGTGTGATATGTCCAGGAGGTTGCCGCCATCTTGGATCCACGAGACTATAGGTAAAGGCACTAACTATATGATCCTTGATTTTTTTCTCTTGACTATACTCTAATATACCGATAATGTCATTTTTTGGATTTTTCATTAATTTTAATATAAATTAACTTATCACGTGGTCATTGCAATCTCAGACTTCCACGAACATAAATATTGAAAATAATAACAATTTTTTCAATGGAATTGTAATAATTACGGTGGATCCTACACACAAGGCAAATAAAGTCGAGTGGAATAAATTATTTAAGATTATATAATCGAATATCTTCATTGGATGAAGTTGTATATGTAATGGTCCAGAAATCCCGTATGATGTTTATGATGTTTCATGTGCGTCAGAACGTAATTCGATCAGATTTCACTTGAGCCTCGAAAATATTCGGTTCACCATGACATTTCTCAGATTCGAGTTTTTTTTTCTGTATAACAGTTGATCTGAGTAAATAGGCGGGACCTCACACATATCTCAGTTTTTATGTCCTTCAGGTCTTTGATCTATAAATAGAGTAAATGTAGGGATTTTTGTATTCAATGTCGAACACTTTACTCAGATCGGAGAATACCATTCTGTAATTTTTTTTATTGATGTGATATTGGATTTGAAGTAACTACACACAATCAGTGACTTATAAAAATGAACAAGATGTATACTAACTGACGAAGAAACTGCAACGCCCAGAGGAATATTTTATTTAAATTTTTTTTAAACATATAAATGATTAAAATTTGAAGAAAAAAATAGTGAAGATTTTTTCATTTAAACATTATATGTTTCTCAAATATTGTTGTAGTATTGTAGTCGTACGATAGCTGTGTCGGAGAGAACACGTGTACTCCCGTACGAGAACCTTATCTCTGCAAACAGTACGTAAAAATAGACATATTTTATTGCCTTTTTCTATTTCATCGAAATAAAACGAATTAACGAATTTTGTTACAATACATATACTGGTCATTTGAACAACTAATGAAAAAGCATGACCTCATCATTAGAAAATAATATTTCATGGCAGACATTGAAAAAAGGAAATTTTCATCTCTTTTCCCTGAAATTATTGGGAGCCACCAATAAAAACACGAAACAGATTTTCATTCCTGTCTGAAGAAACAAATTAAAATAATACATCGGAAACAATACAAGCAATCTACCAATTCAAACAAGACAGTTTCTATTGGGTGGTTATCTGACATTTTCAATACAGCGTTCCTATTGATGAGATATAAAAGAAATCGAAAAGTAGGACTATAAAGTGAGAAACATAATCAACAGAAGAGAAACGGAAAATCTATCGGAAATGTTTGTGATTCTTCAAAATTTATCCTAAACGAATTTGTCGGGTTACTACAGTATTCAATCGATCTACATTTCAATAGAATAATAGGTTTGTTTAGAATGTAGAAATTATGTTCATGAACAAATTTGGGCGTTATTGCGTACAATTTTTCATGTTTTTGTAGAATTGCAGCCCAATCGATTTTTGTAATTAACTGGATGTTGTTCGTCGGGAATCTCCGTTTAATATTCACCAATGAATCACTTCTGAATGAATGTGGTTGGAGTGAGCCGCAGTTCTCTATCCCATGATTGTTTTCGTTCGATTATTGGTTGCATAATTATCGTTGCAATATATCGTTATCTTTATCATGTAGGTTATTGCTAAGTATTTCAAATTCACATAAGTTCTGATCTTTATATTTAGATGGGACTCGTCACCTCATATCCTCAGGCCTGTCATGACAATGCGTCATGAAAAGTTCCCAGAAAATTTAAAAGACGATTGGTATATAACCACCAAGGTCGTCGCATTTGATTTCACTACATTTTGTCTCCGGGATGTTAAACAAGAAATGCCATGTTGCCTGTAACAGTCCCCGTTCTGTTATATCTTGCTCAATCTGAACAATTTTCTTTCAGGAGAATCGAAACCTAGTCAACCAGTCTCGCGAACCGGTTCGGACAGGAGGCCCGACTCCGTACGCGAAGAGAGTGGTGCAGGAAAAAGCCACGATATTCAAGCTGGGTTGTTGGATTCCAGTCAGGATAAGGGGGATGACAGCCCCAACGAAAGGTGAGCAATTTAACATACGAAAACACAAATAATTTTAGCATATGAATGCTCCGGAATTCTTTAGGTGGGATTGAAATTCAGATTTGTAGAGAATTCTCGATGTCATGCCAATTCGAAAATTTTGGTGTTGATGCAGTATACCACAACAGTAATGACTCCGGTAGACTGTAGAGTATGTGGATGGCAGTGGAAGCGGAAGGTACCACTAGAAAGAGTTGAATTTCGATTCTGCTCCGGAGACCTGCATTGCACAAACTAATGTAATGTAATTTTCGAGCCAAAAAGGGTCTCAATAGATTGAGCCACACTTCTTATGAGGAATCCGGGGTTAAACTTGAATGCGTCCCTCCCCCAGCGGCTCCCTTTCATCTGTTAGAGATGAGTTGAGTTTTCATATTTTCAAATAGGTCAATTGTTCAAATATCTCGGTCTGTCGAATAGTGCAGCAGTTATGAGCATCAGAAATTTGGTCTTCTCAATAAATTCTAGAATATCGATCTAATCGATACGAAACTTGAAATAGTTTGAATAACATTGAAGCAAAAGAGTCGGGCCAAAAATATTTAGAAAAACTCCGATTTTTTGGAAATTTTCCACTACTCATAAGATATTTGCCGAATCTCAAAAAAATTTGTGCATTCATGGAGGCCATTGCAGCAACGCTTTTTAGCAATGGTTTTAGATAACTAGTTTAATTTATGGTTGCCTCATTTAAAAACGATGAAATCACCAGAATTTTTTTGTGAAATATTACATCTATTTCACTTAATAAGTGGGTTGAACCACATCCGAGGACCCCCACAAACCTCTTAAATAATAAAATTTGCTGATGATTTTTTCATGAAAATAGTATCATTGTAAATAAACAATGATATAATAAAAGAGAATTTAAGAATTTAATGAATGAAATAGTTGAATACAGTCGATATGATGAAATAATTAATGATTCCCTGTAATATCCCAGAAAGAAACAACCCCCAAAGTAGTCGAAAGAAATAGATGAAAACGCCCGTTGCTGGGATGTTTTTTTTTTGTGAAATGAGTCCTCTTGAACTCATTCAATGAGCCCCGTATCATGAAATTTGTGATTCCGCGCGTCAATCAGAATAGCTCCCCTTTAATTCAAAAATTCAGCAGTCAGAAAAACTGCGCGTTGCTGGCTATTTTTTAACGAGGATGGTATCCGTGAATATCGTTGAAATAATTTGTGACCCATCGCCTACCTCCAAATAGCCCCCTCGAATCCAACAAATAACACAGTGTAACTGCGCGTTGCAGGCGAGTTTTTGATGATAATGGTATCCTTGGGTATCTTTGAATACAATGATGAAATGATTTGTGACCCCCAGCATCTCCCAAATGCACGACAGAAACATCCCCCCAAAGTAGTCAATCATAAGAAAAAGATGAAAACAACCGTTGGTGGATATTTTTCCGCTACTAATCCAATACCGCAATACGCGAATGGAAAGCAGCTTTTTCATTTCCAAATGTTCGTCTATGATGGTGTTAACATTACCTTTTGATATTTCCGTAGTGTCAGCTGTCTCTTCCAATTTCACATTGAGATTGTTCATGATAATTTTCAAGGCTTTTTCTACGTTTACGGAATAACTGTCTTTTTGCGGACTATGGCTCTTAAGATCATTTTTGTGCTGAAGCGGTACAGGGTATCACAAATGAGGCGAGGCGTTACTACCGTTTATGACGCAATAGGAAGTCAGGACAAAATGTGTCCTACTACAGATACGAGTTCAGGTGGGACGGGGCCTCGTTCACTCGTCACAAATCAAAGTAGCCGGAACAAAAAGAGGGTAACGTAGACAGAGTTTAAGCAATAAGAAATACACAAATATTAGAATTTGAGGACGATGAGCGGGTGATGGGAATGCCGCGTAATATTATTTTGACTAAGCTAACCGTCATAATATTTTCTCATTCAATAAATAATTTTAAGTTCCCACATCATTTTCAGCTAGTCTGTTCGTTTTAACACAAATTGTTTTTAGAAAAATGTATCCAATTTACACTGATGATTATCATCTATCAATATAAACGTTACACCGTGCTAATTAAGTATTTTATCCATAAAATATCGGTTATTTATGGCTCATCTCAATTCCATTTATGGGGGTTATTTAATGAATATTACGATTGTTTATTTGATTAATATAGATTATTTTGCCCTTTGATAATAGAAACAAAATTTACCTGTACAGCTTTTCCTGTACGGTCGACCATAGCGTGTATGTCCTTCATAAGACGTACCCGACAAACTAGTGTGACAATAGTGAGTGTCATTTTGAATGGGACAGAGTGCGTGAAACATTTTTCAAGTCATGCTTGAGCTTGAAGCAATGATAGATCAACACACGAAATTTTTTTGAATCGACTGTTTTAAAAAACTCGCAAAAATAGCGCCACTTTAACCACTGTAACTTGATGAATGAAATGAAGGAAAGGTTATGATTTTAATCTTTTGAAGGTTTCGTCTTTCGAAAAATCTAAAAATCTCGAAAAAACTAAAACATAATCAGGAGAGTACAGTACAGTTCACAAACATATAGATAGAATATACTCGCTAATGACAATTCTATAGGCAATATGACAGATTAAATTCATTTCAATTTTTTTCTGATTGAAATTATGTGCGACCATCAAAAGATATTCTGTGCAAAGAAGTGTGGTGATACTTTGTGTAGATTGGATCTTTTACGTAGTTTCAATATAATTTTTTCACTGTTCACAAATTCGTGTTAAGATCGTAACAAATAGAGAACAAGCGCGCAAAACTCCTGATCTCACGTCAGCACTTTGATTTTCGAATATTGAGCCGAAGATGGATTGGGTTTGACTTCTTAATGAGGAATACAGGGTCAAACTTTAGTGTCCGTCTTACCGTATACTTGGTATCATCCAAAAGAGATGACATGAAGTTTCCACATTTTGGGTTAACTGTCCAAATATCGATCATGTTCGTTATTGGGCTAAATCCGTTTTATAGTTCAGGGATTATAAATATTATTATGTGTATTAGGTTGCAACAAATAGGCTTGCAAATTGTTGCAGAAATCGATATGTTTTTTTTAAATACTTTATACCTCATTAGATATCGGACGTATTTATACCAAAATTTGTGCTTGTATGGACGCACTGACGTGGTTTTTAGGAGAATGGTATTCGAACTTCGAAACTTAAGAGACACTATGAGAAGTTATTTTTAATACGATATATATGTTTGTTCAGAACAAGTGCGCAAAAGCTCCAGACTTTACATCAGTGTAGTTTTGAATTTTTAAATTCAAATCTTGATTTTTCTATAAATGTTTTTTCGCTTTCATTGATGAATTTGGCTACATTCCGTTGAGGTCAACACAAAGATTTCCGTGCGTGCTTGAGTGTAATGAAACACAATTGATTCGTCCATAATGTAGATAGATCCATTATGATTAAAGATCGCACGAATAGCATAATTGCATAAATCAACTTGTACTAACAACTTCATTAATCAGAAATTCAGATTTATATTCCCAGCGGAAATAATATTGGTTTCGTAGTCAGAGATTCTCTAATATTTCTTATCAGATCAAGATGAATTGTAACATCCAAGGTACGCATATTTACAGCATTGAGAATGTAAAAATCAAATGACCTCTAGAATTTCAATTTGCTATATGACTCATTCGCTTCCAAACTATAAAGGCTGGACCCTCATATTCTATTAATTGACTGGGAATTGCTTTTCAGGGGAAGGATAAAACTTAAGTTAGTAACAATGATCCTCTCGAACACTATTTAAAATGTTTTTTTCTCGACAAAACATCACTTCCTCTCATACGGGTTATCCTATTTCAACAACATTAATGAGTCAACGTTATCTGAAAGCGTTATCCTTATCATTCTGAAACCGTAATATCGAGTAATTAATTCCAAGAAAGAACATATGAAGTATACTATGACGTATGAGCTTGAATACGATTGAATATTTTTCCGGGCTCGTTTCTAGTGAAACAGAAAGCTATTAATTTTCAAAAAATCAGTAATTCATAATATATTTTATATATATACAGGGTTGGGATAAAGTTTGGCACCAAATTAATATCTTTAAAACAAAACGGGCGATATTTTTTAAATTTGGCAGCTGAGTGTAAGGGACCACAATGCATCTGATGAGCATATTTTCATTAAACGATACTTCCGGTTTAACTGGAAATTACAAAAACATTTTTATTTGAATGGGACATCCTGTATATTTCTGCAGATTCTGAAAGTGCACCTTGTTTCGGATCTGTCCATATCGGGTTCCATGTAAAATTCTCTGTAAAAAGAAGAAATTCAGTCTTTTTGAACATTTGAGAAAAAATCCATTCAAATAAATAAATCGTTGTTATTTGTATCAATAGTGAGAAATACAACGAAATACTTTGTAGTAGATAACTCTTTTTCCTTTTCATGACGTATTTTTTATGAAAATCTATAAAAAGAAGAAATACAGGGCTTTTACTAGTAGAAAAAATTTATTAAAAAAAAATCATTTTCTATGTTCGTAGTGCTTTCCATTCACCTTCTGACAATATGCCAGTCTATTAAAAAATTCTTGAGTAACTTTTCTCAAGACTCCATGTGTTAATGCACATTCATCAAGAATCCGTTGTCTCAATTCCTACAAGCATGCTGGTCGATTTACATAAGCACGCGATTTAAGATGACTCCTAAGAAAAAAGTCTAAGGGGCTGAGATCCGGAGAACTAGCAGGCCACTCTATGCGTCCTCTACGTCCAATCCACCGATTTGGAAAAGTAGCATCTAGAAAATTCCGAACCCGTCTATCATAGTGAGGAGGTGCTCCATCTTGTTGGAACCAAACGTTCGGTGGTAACTGCCCGTTCTGTTGGGGTGCAGGAATGATTTGATTATTCAGTAAATCTAGATACTTTTCACCATTTAAGTTCCCGTTTATGAAAAATGGGTCTATTAACATTCAACTTTTTTGGTCGCTGGGTTTGTGCTTCATCAATCCAATGAGGATTCTCAGTTGACCAATTAACCCAAAAAGTGCCTCATCAGAAAACATTACATTGAAAGCAAAACGTTGAGTCTGTCCGGCCGGCCGGCCGTATCCTCTCTAGCATCCAAAAGAGATGAGCTAGAGTTTTCATATTTTCAGAATAGGTTAATTGTCCAAAGATCTCGGTCAAGTTCGTTATTGGGCCAAATCCGTCGAATGGTTCAGTAGTTATGAGCATCTGAAATTTTGTTTCCTCAATAACTACTAGAATATCAATCCCAACAAGTTGAAACTTGACATATTGTTGAGGGAGGCTGCAACAAAACGGCTCGCAAAATTTCGCAGAAATCGTCACGATAGAAAATTATTAAAAAATTCCCAAAAAAAATTTTTAATCCGCACTATTTCATAAGATATTTTTCGGATTTCAATAAAAATTTGTGAATATAGTGAGGTGATCGATATCTTACTCATCCTCTTTTCCATATAAAGATATGAACATTTTTTTCATTTACTCAAGGAAAAGAGAAATGACATACGTCCCGATGATTTTCTTTGAACGATAGCCATCACAGATCGATATTCGATTGACAAATGCCGGGCTCATTAATCAGTGTCAGTTGGCGTAATATTAATCAAAATTTTTCATAACGGGAAATCATAGATATAGAATTCAATCTCGATGGCTGAAATAATATACGTTGTCAAAATTCAGAAAAGCACTGACGTAAGTTTTTAAGAAAAGGGAATTATAGCTTCGAACAAAACTTGGGAAAAATTATGAGTAGTTATTTTTAATTTGAGATATAGGTTTGTTCATTCATTAAGCGTTCATATTTGCATCACATTGTCCCATAGTACGGGAAGAGACTATTGTTCACCTGATCAGAGTGCTTATAGATTTGTTATGGTTTGAATATTTACTCGCAAGTAGCTCAACAAGAGCGGCAAAGCAATCTGACCTCACGTCAGTGCTTTCTAAATTTTTTCAATATTTTTCCTACGGAACGTCGACTTATGCCGTAGTTCCGCGCCAGAACTGTGGTAGAAGTTTGAGGTGATTCCTCTAAATCAATGGCAATATTTTGCCTCATCGCTTCGTTCGTTACGTTCCGTGCTCTTATAGATCTTGGCAAATCCTTGACCATTCTAGATGCATTAAAACTTTCTAAAAAGTTCTAGTAACTGTTGATCGTGATATTGGATTTTTTCAGGATGCAAATCATTAAAAATATGGCACACATCTTCATGAGTTCTAACACGATCACCATAACCGATCATCATTAATATTTCAATAAGATCTTTTTCACTCAAATTGACCATTTTCAAACGTATTCACGATTTATTTTCACATACTAAACTTCAAAAAACGTGGAGACAGTTACCTATTAAAAAATATTTCGTTTCATGTATTACTATGAATACGAACAACATCAATTTATTCATCTGAACGAATTTTTCCACAATTGGAAAAAAAAACTGTATTTCTTCTTTTTACAGATAATTTTTACATGGAACCTGGTACGGACAGATCTAAACAAGGTGCTTTTTCAGAATCTGCAGAAATATACAGGGTGTCCCGTTAAAAAAAAATGATCATTTGCGGTCAAACCGGAAGTATATAATTAATGAAAATATGCTCATGAAATGCATTGTGGTCCATTACACTCAGCTGCCAAATTTCAAAATTATCGTCCGTTCCGTTTTAAATATATTATTTTGGTGCCAAAGTTTATCCCAACCCTGTATATCAGGTACACCGGTATGTAATAATAATATTGTAAGCCAAAAGTTGAAAAGAATATATATATACCGGTATGAAATAAGCTTTTTTTAAAATAAAACACTAGTTATTAATGGGAAAGTAAAAAACATTTCATTCATAGTATTGGCCATTGTTTTCAACACATTTTGTCCACCTTTCTGGCAATTTGTGGATACCATGCTAATAAAATTGTGCGTCTTTTAAAGCAAACCAACCAGATACCCAATTTTCGACCTCCTCGTAGGAATCAAAGTGCTGCTCAGGCAATGAGTGTCCCATCGATGAAAACAAATGGTAGTCGGAAGGAGCCAAGTCTGGTGAATACGGCGGGTAGGATCAAGTGTTTTGATTGTTTCCTGAACCGGTTTTGCTTTGTGTGCAGGTGTGAAATAATCTTGCCGTGTCTTCATTAGGGTCATTTCTCGATCAATTCATGGTTCAAATTGATCATTTGTTGTCGGTAGCGATCAGTATTAACGGTTTTACCTGGTTTGAGGAGCCCGTGGTACACCACACCTTTCTGGTCCGTCCAAACACACAGAATTGTCTTCTTGTCGAATCGATCTGGTTTTGCAATCGATTGCAGGTTGACCTGGATTAACCCATGATTTTTTCCGTTTAGGATTCTTAACATAAATCAATTTTTCATCGCCAGTAACAATTCTATGCAAAACCTATTTTCTTTCTTGTATTTGAAGCAAAATTTCACAAGTGTTTCATTCAATTCATGTGCCACCAATGTTCCACACTTTTGGAACTTTCCCATAGCTTTAAACGGTCGGAAATTATTTTTTGTGCAACATTTAACATTTTTGCCATTTGCTTTTAATTAAAAGTGTCATCTCCATCCAATATCGTTTGCAATTCGGCGTCTTCCACATTCTTCATTTCTCACATCAAAGGCTCGTTCACAACAAATGTTCCCTATCGAGACATTTGTATCTTGACGCTCACTTCATACCGGTGTACCTGGTAATTCATCGTGGCGGTTGTTTTCGTATCACACTGTTCCAGAGTACGGGAAAAGAGTATAAAACAAGCGCACAAAAGCTCTTGACCTTACTTACGTCAGTGCTTTTCTGAAATTTTCTGATCAATCTTTCACATAAGGAATGGTGGTTTTTTAGGTTTGTCTTTCAACTGTTTCAGGCGTATCATCATGAGATACGAATCGAGTTTGTCCTATTTGTTTCAATTCTTCCAATATCTTTTTGAGTACAGCTTATTATTGCTTTATCGTCTAAAAATTTTACGGAGCCCAATTGACTGAGTTGATGGTTGGAATTGAAATGTAGATGTTCTGCCATATTAGTTGGGTTCATATTTAGGCGGTTCATCTTCAAAACAAATTTGCCTTGAGAGCAATAGAAGATGGCCAAATAATCATTCTATACAAGTTCCATTACCGAAAAATTCTGGTCATACATATATTATAAATTATTTTCTCTATTTCAGTTTCGTAATGAGTTCATTACAGTACTAAATTCACTGTGGTTGACAACACTGACATCTTATCCTTTCGAATGTCAACACGCGTCCATTGCATGTCAATTGCCAATATTAAACCAGGTAGAGATTTGAATGCACAATCCAAATTCTATAATCTTCAATTTTCGTATCAGTAACACCAACTGCGGAAATAAAATACAAAAGGCACTAGGAGGTATAATCTGAATTTTTCTTTGAATTCCAATAAATTTCTCTCAATTCTTGACTGAAATAGAGAAAATATCGTCTAATACTCGTTGCAGAAGGCAATTCCAACACTCATGTGTTCAAAAAATTCGCATTCGTGTTGGAATAGGTGCCCATTCTGCAACTTGTATTAAAATATACTATTAGTTGAATTATCAATCGAATGAATCATAGTTATTCAATTATTTTCATCTTCCGTTATTCCAAGGATATTACTCAATGGACGTGAGAAATAAAGTTTCCGTATTCGCTATTTTATCAAGTTCTTTAAACCAATTCGAAATGAAGGTCAAAAATCCAGATTGCTTCTCTATTTTAGGTATTGATCTCACCTCTTTTATACCAGCTTCCATGCTGCTATTTCTCCAGAATCTTTATTAACTTCTACAGAGATTTTCCAGGTAGCCCGACGTTCGCAACGAGACGAAACAAAGGAAGTTCTGGGAACTCCCTGCAGGTCCGCACTCAGATGTATTTTATATGAAGAAGCCCTTTCGTTGTGCTAGTTTTCAATTGAAAATTTCTGACAAGTGATTCGCTCTCCGACGGATTGTTAAATCTGGACACTTGCAAGCCGGTATATTTCCGTTATCGAATTCAAATTTTGACACTATTGGTGTCACGTGCAGTTCATTACTTACGTGATTACTGTGATATAAACTATTGTAGCGTGCAAATTGTGTATTTCCTAAATATTTTATTGCCAATTGATTGACATGGTACGATTAAAAACACATGAACACTTTTAAGGTTGTTTGATAAATATATATAGTATCCATTTATAAATCTTTGAAATTGCACCACCGTGACGCTGGCATCTTCGGAAGCAGCTCCCAATATTGAATTAGAACCTCATCGTTTCTCCAATTCTTTCCATGATCTTTAACGCGTAATATTCAAGCGATAATCCAATAGCTGCTGCTTTTTTTTTATTGTCTCTCAATTTCCCAAATCTATATATACAGCACAACGACAAGAAACTTCATTTGGTTTCAATTTTATATCCAATGAAATATCACTACAAAAAAAATACTGTTTGGACTCAGTCCATGATTCATCTTAGTTATTAAATTTTGTGAATATTGTTTCATAGCACACTTTAATTAATCTACATTCAGTAGTTGTAACCGCAACAAAGGAATCAACATTCAACCACAAACAATTCAAAAGCGATCATAAAAAACGTGTTCTACTGACCGTCTTATTTGACAAAAGCTCGGATAACCTAATAGAATTAAAAACCATGTTGTGAGTATATACAATGGCGTCTTTCACATTTGTCAATCGGTTAGAGGGATTTTGATATTTAAACTATAATCTGGGCAGCCTTTCAGGCCGTGCTGGGATCGTATCGGTTAGACAATGAGCGCGCGCCCTTAACGAAAAATGATTTTGCGCCGGTATCAGATCATCTTCAGACAAATATCTCGCTATTCACCTAAAACGCAAAGCTTACTACAGCTATGTATTGCCAGTGGCGACTTATGGCTTAGAAATTTTGGGCAATGACGAAAAAAGTGGCAGAACAACTGAGAGTAAAAAAGAACCCTTGGAAAGGATTATGCTGGGTGTAAGCTCAACAGAAATAAGAAAAAAGAAAGCAGAGTAATTGACATCACGAAATGATTAGCAAAATGGCATTGGGTTGCACACGTGGTGAGCACGTGTGGTAATATGGTCGTACAGGATGACATGAGCTATGAGTTTTCCATATTGTTTTGATATTTTGAAAAGCAGTGATATCATTCTATAATATATCTATGATCTTCTTAGACGTTCCCTTTTCGAAAACATGAATGAAGCATAAAAATTGTTGTATTTATCAGCCTAGTTGAGATGTTTTTGTTATTTGACAAATTTGTTTCATACCAACTTCCGCCTTAAGAAGATTTCAATAATCACTTTGACCATAAATTTTGTTGTAGCATTGAATAAATAAGAATCTTCAAAGGACAAAAGTTTACTGAAGAAAGTTTTTATATGATATTCAATGGAATTTAAGCTCCGAATAAAACTGAAGGATAATTGTGAGTGATCATTTCTAATTTATGATGAAGGCTTGTTTATCCCTTCACATTCATTGTGACTGTTGTTTTAGAATCACATTGTTCAAAAGGTTCCAGAAAAGGCGCGCAAAAGCTTCTGACATCAGGTCAGTGCTTTTATGCATTTTCAATAAGTTGGTTTAGTAATAATTTTATTTAAATTTTTGTGCCTTTTGTCTCACTTCTACTCACTCTCTTGAAAAATTGAAAATTGTAACTTCGTAAAAGAGTAAATAAAAAAGTCCGTATCTAAATCAAATAATTATTCAATTAAACTGATTTTCTAGAATCACGACGCCATAACACCATGACTTTAGTGGGATGCCAAATTTTATGACTACTTCCTATCATAAGTTCATTCAATATGAAAGAGTGTTTCCCGACTTCTAAGTTTTATCATAAGGATATCGTTGCATTCAAGCTATAATAATAGCACTCCTAAGATCAACAACATGTAACTTTTGCCGAGACCAAAAAGATCATCAACTCCAGTTCAATAGATCCGTTATCAATAACTAAATAATTTTATCTTTGCCGCTTTCGGCAGAATAGGTGTAGAACTAGAGTCGATTAGGTACTTTTTTGTTAATTCCTTTGAAATTAGACAATCCACGTTGATTTTTGATGAATGTTTAAAATTATTCAAGTCGGATGATTAAATAACTAATACGGTCCTGCGAAATTCTCATTTTCTATTTTCGGCTACACCGGAACTTGAAGAGACGTACCGAAACATATGGGTAGAGGTTTGTGAGCCATAGATGTCACAGTTACTGAAATCTCAGTAGATGAACTAAATAATGGCTCACAGTCTGTATTCCTTATCCGTATCGGTGTACGAATCATTCTGTATCTTCAATAATAATATTTGAAGGTATCAACAAAATTTAATTAAAATCCAATGTAGATGAGCATTCCTATTGTTGCAAGACAATGTTTTAGTATTCTGGAAATTAATTAGAATTACCAATAAGGTGAAAAGTTTCGTATAAAGATGAGCGGTTCTGAAATTATGAGTGTCAATCTATTTTTTAAATATTAAACTAACACACCCAGTTAAGATACATTACATGGAATAACTTCAGACTCCTAGTTTCACAGAAAATGTTCCATATGGCCCATTTCAATGCGGGAAGTATATTATCTCTCACATCGGTTTTCCCAAATAGTGATGAAAAATATAGGGTCCAACTTGAGTATGTCTACCCGTAGGAGATGTCCTAGAGTTGTCACATTTTCATAATATTTTAATGTCCAAATGGTTCAGGAATTATGTACGTCTGAAATCTTGTTTACTCAATAACTCCCAGAATATCCATCGGATCAAGTTGTAAGTTATATTTGAATTACATTAAAAACATAAGCTTGCAAAATTTCACAGAAATCGACACGCTAGAAATTTTTTTATTTTCCCAAAAAAATTGTTTTCAATACTAGAAGTATCCTAGGATATCCATCGTATTGAATAAAGAATTTGTGGATCTATGGACATTATTTATATGTTACATATTCCTAAATTTCATTGTTCTACCTTTCTTTCCTCAGAAGATATAATTATTTATTCATTTACTTAAGAACAAGCAATCACATAAGTTAATGTTAATCGATTACGTTGACATTTACGTTCCGCGTCGACTTTTGGCTTATTGAAACTTTGGACCGGTGGTTGAAAACGAAATTATAGGAAATTCCTCATCTCCTGGCAGACATTTGCATGAAACTTATTGAAAAAACCCCAAATGTAAGAAATTTCAATTTTCGATGCTTCCATAGATACGTAATCGATTGATATTGTTTAAGCTCAATCCAAAACTGCTCATTATTGGTACAATGTTTATATAAAACTATGTACTCACTTTGAGTTCGACGATCAGCACTCAAAATATTGAAACTGTGTTTTCTAAGCTTAGAGGCCAAGAGGTCAGCCCCTCTAGCAGATTTTTTGTTGAGTGAATCTGAAGTTAAACTCTGTGCTAAAATAAGAATTTTAGGAAAATGCACCAATAATGATATAATGATTTCTTGCGTGCTCAGGTTCGGGTCAAATCATCGTGTTTGCTTTGTGCTTTTTTCTGAGTGTTCAAATAATATATTTTTTGGATCTGTTTAAATTTGGTTGCGTTTTAAATAATGTGTGTTCTGTTGTAATTTTTTGATGTGATACATGTATTTAAGAAATAAGAGCTGAACTTGGTGGCTAAAATCAATAGTTTTCATAATAACAACCTTATACATTATGCCTCGTGGAGTAACTTTTCGGGATATTTTCAAAATTTACGTTATGTGTTAGACATCTTCTTTTTAGTGCAAAAAACGTGATCCTTTAATTTATCAGAAAATTCGATGAAGTGAAAGAAAAAAAATGACAGGATCGATTAAGTTGGCTTATCGTATGGTTTTTATAGACTTATCGAACTATCAATGGCACACTTAAAATTATTGGTTTCCTTAATATTTTCAATACAATACCTGGTCTTCCAAAAGACCACCAATAGCTCTTTTTTGTTGCATTTTAAAATTAATGTGAAGACAGGAAAATTTTTTTTTAAGAAAAGCAATGACTAGGCCTTGAAGGATTATTGAAGTTTCTGAAACTCACCTTTAACTCTCTGTGCGATCATTGGTTGCTGAAATATCAGGAATCAAAAATAAAAGGATCCTTTTCTATTTGATGACCGATATCTCTGCGAGAATTACGTATGAAGGCCTAAAAGAAGCAAATAAAGCTGAATAAACAAGGTATCTGAATTTCATAGTGGGTGAGCAAAACAAAATTTTTTCCACGCTGGTAGACCAAAAAAAAAAAAAGCATTAAAAATCTTTAAAAAATTTTCATCACTGGTATTATAAGAATACTCAAAAATCACTGATGCTACTAAATTTTAAATTTCTAATTCGAAATTAATTTAGACACTTGGATCCACAATTTCACTTTTTTTTTGTACGACCATTTTTGTTGAAAATTGCCCAAAAATTTGGATATTTTTTTCCAGTAATGTATTCGCCATTTTGTTTTCTGTCCGTTACTTTGGTTAGCCCTTTTATTATTTTCGAAATGATGACGAATGAAATGTAACACTTATGCGAATAAGCGAATAAGTTAAACACGGAGATGAGTTTACTTCAATTGCAAGGCCGCTTATTTTTATTCATTATTATTTTCATTCCATATTGTTTGTAATTGTAATCTTATTAGATACGGTTGAAACTGCAGCTGTTGATATATAAATCCAATGCCGGTTCTAGAACACCTAATTGATTGAGTTTACTTCGATATGTTTGTAATTGTAATCTTATTAGATACGGTTGAAACTGCAGCTGTTGATATATACCTAAATCCAATGCCTGTGAGTATATTTAATTTATGGCATTATGTTTATATAGTAGAGATTAATTATATGCAAAAAGGAATATTATATTATTATTAGTAATAAGGGATAGTTACCTCGCCCTAACGAAGCCAATAAGTAGAAGAACATGGCGGAATGTACGAATGTACCATCTTTTCCTCTGCTATTCGTGAGTTCAGGCGATATTCGTTTTCGCATATATTTTGCTTGATCCTAATATAACTTCTTCAATGTTCGTGCTAATTCGTACCACAATCGTATCAGTGAAAAAACGAACGTAATTTTCGGACCTCACAATTATGATTTTCTATATTTTATTTTTTTTTGCTCTCATGCCTGACTGTTTTGGCCTCAAGTATAAAAAACGTCACCAGCCAAATTATATTATACATACATTATATTTAATAAAGTTGTACTTTTCAAATAATATTGGACAATAGTTAAACATGGTTTAAAACATATTCGTAAAATAAACGTTTCTATATACACCTCAAAAAATTCAACCGAAGGTCAATATGATGATCGATAATTCAATAAATCGTCCAATTGACTGCAACTACCAGAGCGTACGTTAGCATATAGGATCGTTCTGTTTTTCTAATCATATTTACGAAACAAGGTTGAGAAAACTATATAGAATGTACTTCAGTGTTGATCATAATTTGAAGAAATGAACAGATTGAATTTCGTTTAGCTTTTATCGGTATGCCCTTGAAGCTTAATCCTTCTTATTTTGCCGATACACTACAATATTCTTAAACAGTCTGATGTGGAGGTAGTATGAGATCTTTGTGAATATGTCGGAAAACCCTTCGCTGATACCGGCTAGGTGTGGCAACCCTGCTTCGTGTGCCTGAAATTCTCAGGGTACAACAAATCTAACCACGTTTATTTCATTTAGTGCGGGACGACCTCGGAGAATTTTATCGAAGAAATTTGCAATCTTTTATTATCTAATGATATTTGTGTATTATCAGCTGTACGTTCGACCAGGCAGACTTGTCGGAGGTCTATAATAGAAATCAGATAGTGATGAAGATAATGCGAAATATGCCCCAGAGCCGATTGAACAGTGCGCCGAATGCTTACGTGCTAGTGTTGTTCATGTTGTGATTTCCTGTGGATTACCTTAAGATGTCATTGTTCAGGAAACAGAGGTAATTTGGGCTTTATTACATTTTCACAACTGAGGAATTTGCTCCCCCATATCGCCTATTTTGCACATGGCTGGCTGTGACCAGCTGTTTCTTCATTCCGACTTTATCATTTGCTAGGCAATGGATGAAACATTTTTCTGTTTGTTTATTCATATGTTTACTCTTATCATGATTATCGATTTTTTTTAGTTGTTACTTTAATGTGCTTAACCACAATTGTGGAATAGAACTATTTATGTTATACAATCAATTAGTTGATAAAAAAGTTTTACCAAAATGAGGAATTATCTTAGTTTTGAGAATGAATCGCTACTAATTCTTTGTGACATCTGCTGTGAGTAGTAAATTTACTCTTCAGATCGTTCTTATATCGTGTATACCAACTTTCATCGTCATATATATATATTCTTCTGAACTTTTGGCTTACTATTTAGTTAGAGTGGTGGTCTTCTATTGATTGAGACGAAGACTTCTTCAAGATGCCCATATCGAATCTGTAAATAAAAAGACAAAAGCAGAAAAAAGAACTGAATAACAAAAATACGTATCATATTCGTTTGTAATTTATAACCCATTCCAAGAAAGAATCGGAAACATAATGAATAGCTCTAAAACCATCTTGAAATTTATATACGGGACAACTATTGTTGGGATGAGGTAATGTTTCTTCTGCTTTTCCACATTCACAACTTGCGCTTGGAACTGAGTTCCATCTGAATAGCATGCTATTGGTACGACCATGAACTGTTCTCAAACGATTAAGAACCGTCTAAATTTTTCTTGGAAGATCAAAACCAGGAATTTTTTCAGAAGGATCAGAAACGAGATACTTATTGAACATTTCGTAAGAGTTCAACTCAGTCTTCCATAATTCTTAATCGCTTATGTTTATTTTGAAGAACGTATTATGCCATAATGGTTTACGTGATTTCAATCTGGGAATTCTATTTTGTGAAATATATGAAATAATTGGAATTAAAAATGGAAAAGTTTGATATTTGTTCCAAGAATTCAAAGCTGCAGTCTGTCTGCGAATATGGGGAGGGACAATGTTAGATAAAACTGGTAAATAATGAACCGGTATAGATCTTATGGTGCCAGTAATTATTCTCATGGATGCATTAAATTGCTCTTCGATTTTTTGTGTATGTGCACTATTAAACCAAACAGAGCAACAATACTCAGCTGCAGAAAAGACTAGGGCTAGAGATGCTGTGCGAAGAGTGGAAGCATCAGCACCCCAAGATGATCCAGCTAATTTCTAAAGAATATTATTCCTAGTTTTCATTTTTAGGCTCAGATAATTTAAATGAGCCTTGTAATTGAGAGATGATGAATCTAATTTAACTCCTATGTATTTTGGATAGAAATTATGTTCGATAGGAGGAGAATCATTGAAAGTTACAGCTAATTTCCTATATTTTTCATGATTATCCAGATGGAAACAAGATACCTCGGTTTTGTTGGTATTTGGACATAATCGCCACTCAATAAAATATTGCTAGTTATTTCACATAACTGCCATGTATCTACATATCTAAGTGTTATTGTATGATAAGAAAAATTAGAGAGGAATTGTCCACTTTTACTGGTGCCCAAACACCTACTATCTCAATTTGAAAAATTCCAATGTATCAGTGTATTTCAGTGGTCTCGAACGTCAAAGAGCGGATTCGGTAGGAATATTTTAAGAAAATCGCTAAATTTCAACCGAAAATCGGTAGCCGAAGAAAAAATAATATTGAAATCATTTAATGCACCAGTTCAAAATGGTTGTAATTCGAACAATATAAAATAAAATGGAAATAAGGAGTAGATATTTAATTACACAAAATTTTCTGTATTCTTATTGACAACAGCATTTTATTATTGATCAGAATTAATATCACCACATTGCAAAAAAATTTTATAAACAACAAACAAGAATTTCATTCAAGTTGAACTCCTTTGTTATTTTAATCGGTTTAAATGCGTTTGTTCTTTTAATTATTTGTGGAACGTTGAATGAGGCCTAAAGCTCATATTAAGATATTTACGTACTCCAGCACAACTATCTGAGAAGCGGTACTCGGTAGCGTCATCCGTAAAATCAGAATGATATAGCATCCCTCGATGAGCAGCCTTCAATAAATTCTTTTTTTTAAGTTACCGACCGAACTGACAGAGAAGTGCGAAATGATAAAATAACTAAGTATAACAATCACCAATGCCCACCGTGAAATACAGATAAAGGTCCAAAACAATTTGAAAATGGAGGAAGCGGGTGAAATCCTGAAATAAAAAAAAAAAAAATGAAAAAAATCTTACCATTTCGGAATTTCGGTGGAATATGTGTCATTTCGGTAGATATACCGAAAAATCGGAAGGATTGAGACCACTACACTGTATATAACTTCCTTCTTGAATTTCTGAAATGCCTCAACATCTTAGCATTCGAACATAAGTCGCTTTCCAATCAGGTGTGTGTGACCCCGTGGCTTGAACTCCTGGTGCTTCTCGCCCTTTTATGAAGGTGTACGAGTTTAGTGGAGAGGGCTAGAGTAGATTGGAACACACTAGGAGGGTTCCCGGGGCACCTTATTTGGTGACTGGGAAACAGCTATTAAGTGGAAGTTATGTTTTTGAATCAAATTTTTTCATTCTGTATCAGAAGTTTTTCAGGGTTGTTCACAATTTGTTGATGAAGGTTCAAATATATTTATATCTGGCTTGTCTTATACACACTAAAATGTGTCAAAAGGATCACTGATTATTATTTTTGAATAAGAAAATGTAGAAAGGCGCTGAAATGAATCAGGAGCTTTGGTGAGCTTGTTCTTGAGTATTTTTGTAATTTCTATACAACCGCCACAATGAATGAACAAACCTTTATCTAAAATAAAGATAACCAGTATTTTTCCATACTCTGCAACAGTGTGATACTAACTAATACAACCGCCACGATGAATAAACAAACCTACATCTCAAATTAAAATAAACTACTGTCCTTTAGTTTTGTTGGAAGCTCAAATTCCCTTCTTCTTAAGATCAACAAAAATAGACATATAAACTCCATCGAAAACAATATGGAATATCTTTTTTTTACTAAGCACTTGTCCTTAAAATTACTTTATATATTCGAATCAAAATTAGACCAAACTGTTGAAACTTCTTTTGAAGGAATTTTTCAAAGATTTTCTAGCGTGTCAATTTCTACGAAATGCTAGCCTATTTGTCTTCACCTCGTTCAATCATCCCCCAACTTACAACTTACTTCCTCCGATTGATATGCTAGGAAACCAATTTTCAGATCCGCATATCAAATGAACCATTCCACATATTTGGCCCAATAACGAACTCGACAGATATATTTGGACAACTAACCTTTTTCTGAAAATATGAGAACATTAGACATTAGGTCATATCTTTGGAAAGATAGAGAGTATACGGTCGCCGGCCATAAGGACATGTACAAATTTAACCTCGGATTCGTCATCAGTAATTGAAACCTAATCCATCTAGACATTTAGGCAAAACGGTAGCACGCTGTGCTAGGTACTAGAATAAGCGCGCAAAAACAGCCTCACCTCTGAATATTGTTCTCTATAGACTGGTTCTGTGATTCACTATCCAATTCGAAACATTTCTCAAATCGCCACGTACTAACCTGTGTTATGTAGTATGTGTACATATTTTCCTCTCTGATGATTGTATGCACCTTTGGCGAATGTAATTGTGCACTAATTATACTCTTTGAAGATTGGGAATTAAGTATTGCAAGTACTTCATCACCACTTTCCTGATTTCTTTGACTTTCCCTACTTGATTGCTATTTATGTTGAGTTTGGTGGTATTGCTTCATATGACTAGTAAGTACATATACTGTTTACATGATTATTTCTTTTGTTTTCTGTGTGGTAATTTCTTGTATTGAACAAAGGACTTATCATTCTACCGATTTCATTGATTGACGTACCAACATAATTATTCCATACATGTTCATCATGAACAATCAAACCATACGCTTAATTATATTCATTTATCTGCAGTGATACGTCGTCTTTATTTCTTCTTTTTTCTAATTTGGAGATAAACAACATGTAAACTGTAATATCTTCATTAATTACGACCAATACATTCATAGAAAGTAAGCATAGCATTATTCGCAATTCTTTCAAGTTCTTTCAGATCATTGTGGTAAATACACTAATCTGTGTTGTCTGCAAACATGCTGTTTTTTCCTTAAATAAATAATATCCCAAGAGCGATCCTTGAGGTATACCAGTTTTGACTTATCCTTTTCCACTTTACTTTCCAATTGTTGTAATATATTGAGCACTGTTTGGTAGAAATTTAGTTTTTAGGTTGCTTAAAGTAGCTCAAATCTTATTATGAGTTTGAGATGATCTTTTGCATCGAATGCTTTCTTGAGATCTATGATAATCGGCGTCAGTTTTTTCTCAATATCATTGTGACATTTGAATATAAACCATGGTGGAGGTATAAGCACCCTGTGCGATACGCCCCTTACTTAATTGAATATATTGCAGATAATCAAATATCATCAAGAAAGTAGGTATTCGTGGCCAGTTTATTTAATTTGAGAACTAGTTTGTTCATTCATTGTGGCTGTTGTTTTTAGTATCCCATTGTTTTATAATCCGAAAAAAACGCTAAATCTCTTGACCTCACGTCCAGTGTTATTCTTTGTTCTTCTCATCAAGTAATGAGATTCCTTTTTGCTGGCTTTAGAATCATCCTTGATACTATCTATCTATATGTGGGCATCTTTTCATATTACAATAAAGATTGTCCATTCTTAAATGTGTTTCTGAATTTTATTGTTCAACCAAAAAGTGTTATTCTACAAAGATAATTCGCAGTTACGTTTTTTTGGGGGTTAGACCCTAACCTCTAACTCTTACCGTTAGAGAATCAATGAGATAATCTGGTGTTTGAATATTTTCTATATATTGGTCGTTCAAGTACTCCTTGAAGTTGTTGTAATTAAATTGTTATTTTTTTAAATTTTTGAGTATGATAAGGTGACGTGGTTTTGGGATATACACTAAAAGCATGATTGAATTTCGGTAGGAAATTATGTGGAATGATTTTAGGAGCTCTATAAATATTCGAAATATAAATGAATAGATTTTTTAAAACTAAATATAATTCATTGTTTAGTGCTGAGACAATCGTGGTGTAGTTTTGTAAAAAAACAGTTAATGAATAGTTGATGTTTCGATTTATTTAAAATCTCGGGTAGGTTGGATTTTCTTGTTCTTGAGGTGAAAATATCTTTTGATATAATGTAAATTAATTTGACAGATGAATTTATATTTTATATGTGATGGTACAGCGCTATGATTGCCCAGGAGAAAATTCCAAATATATCGAAACTTCGACTTTTTATCAACTGTGATGCTTTCGAAACTAGACCTGCTATCCTCTCAGCTACTCAGCAATTACATAGTAGGGTCGTTATACCATATAAGCCATTCTAGAAGGAACTTCAAGACATTTCTCGTTACCTAAATTCAAATAATTGATGCATTAGGTTCGTGATCTTTATTCTGCACTTCTATTATAACTGTATTATTATAATATTTTTTTATTTCAGTTCGGTCAGTCTTCCATCGAGTGGTGTACATAAGAAGAGGAATGCAACCAATATAAATAGGTCTGAAAGCGTGAAAGAGCAATCCGAAAAGGTGAGTCTCTCTCAGTTATAATTAAATGAAGAAACATGGTATGGCATTCATAAATTCAGGTTTCGTTTGAGTAAACTAAGGTGATTGAAATGCCATGAATGTGAAATTGAGAGAGCTAGGACAACTACATCAGTTCATGTGGCTACATTGCAAAATTAGGTTCAGATCTGCAGCTTGTCAATTAAGGATCAATCCAGACTATACCGTACTGACGGCTACCGACAGAGCGGACAACATTCTGACGTAAACTACTATGTCCAAAAAATTATTTTATATTTTCATTTACTTCCAAACCAATTTCATTGATTTAAAAGTAATCCCTCCCGGTACAATGCACTTATGTCAACGAATTTCCAATCTCCGAAACAGTTGAGAAACCCGATTTCAGGAATGTTTTTCAACTCCTTCGTAGTAGCTCTATCGTCGCAAAGCGGTCTTTTGGGTTTGCTGAATACCCAGAAGTCGCAGGATGCCAAATCAGGTGAATATGGTGATTGTGAAATGATGCGAGTCAAATTTTTGGCGAAATGGACACGATGAAGTATTGCAGTGTGAGTCGGTGGGACCAGCCGAGATTTGATGGGTTTGAGGCCCGAAACATCCCGCAAATTGGTATTCAATGAGCCTTTCGATTTGTTGAAATCATCAGCAAGGTCTCTTGACACGTTCATGATCTTGGAACTCTCCAAAACAAATTTTTTCGACAAAGGCTCATCACCAAAGATTTTCTGTACTCCATATATCCGCAGCAGAAAATTTATTCCGTAAACAAAATTTAATGCAAATTCTTTACTCAACAATTTTCGACATCGCAAAAAACGAAAAATACACTTTTAGCAGTTCATGAAACTATGCGTATTCCTAGCACATAATAAATATTTAGGTATATGTTTATTTGTGTTCTGGTCCTACCAACCTGAAAAAGAAACCAATTCTCAACGGGCGCAGTTTGGATTCTAATATCACCTTATTTTTTGACACAGTAGTATATATTCTTTTGAACTTTTGGCTTACAATATTTAGTTAGCAAACAATAAAGCATATAGATCAGGGGTTAGTGACGGGGTGACATACAATTCGGCGTATGACATAAAAGCCCAGGGAAAAAAACCCCAGTAAAAAAACCCGGCTCCCCGCCTAAGTGTGAAAGTACGAAAATAAGCTGAAATATATTTTATGGACTTCTTTCTTCAAGAGTGGTCTTCTATTGATGGAGACAGAGACTTCTTCAAATAGCCCACATCGGATCTGGAAATAAAAAGACAAAAGCAGAAAAAATAATTTAATAACAAAAATACGTATCATTTTCGTTTGAAATGTATAACCCATTCCAAGGAAGAATCGGAAACATCATGAATAGCCCTAAAACCATCTTGAAATTTATATATGGAACAACTATTGATGAGATGGGGTATTCTTTCTTCTGCTTTTCCATACTCACAACTTGCGCTTGGAACTTTGTTTTTTTTTTCCTCTGCTATTTTTTAAATGAAATAACCTTCCCCAACTATGGATGATGATTTCCCTTTGAATGGGTTCCATAGCAGACTCTAAACATCAGAAGATCTGAAAAATCGTCACTTGGACCGCAAGGCCCGATTCGCAGATTGGCGACAAATTTTGTGTATTGGATTTGAATATAGAGTGTATTTCTAAGGACAAGACTGATTATCTTTCTGAATTAGCAGAGGATTATGATGCAGAGATTATTTTCCTTCAAGAGACACAGTTGTATGTAGGTAGAATGATAGTTCATTCGCAACATGGGATGTTCTCTTAACAACAAACTTTCTTCCGCAAACTGATATCAGCGAAATCATTACCAAACTGAATGAAATATTCTAAAATCAGATATCGGATAAGAATAAATCTTTTCATTATGACATGAATTATTTACCGACTGATATCGAGCATTAATATTTATTGATTCTGTTCATTTAGGTACATATTTGATTTCTGACTTTTTTCGCGAAATCAATTCACATTGCCGAAATATTGCTCAAGTAATTCATATGATTTTTCATAAATTTTCTTCTTTATTGAAGAGAGACCTTTTCGAATCTTATGATCATTTATTTCTATTTGATTATATGTAGTGAATTCTGATAAAGAATTAGACTCATGTTTTATCTACTTTCAGTGTGCCACACAATTTGAATTCCTGTTCATTTATATGTATACCTAATTCAATTTCATCATTCCAGCAACGAAAGCAGAGGAGAAACATCAGTGACCCTTCACAAAATACAAGGTATGTAAAAAGAACGTTTTATAAGTAATCAGTCTGTTAATAACATTTTGTACTCAGAGTAGGGATAGCCCAGCAATCGAGGGTTACAATGGAGGGTTGATGGTTGCCTATCGCGTGGTTTGAAACTATCTATAGTCCGTTCAAGATGTATTTTCATCGAAGCAGGCTTTGATGGTCTACTGGGTGCTTTATTTCTGGCTACAAAAAGTTACTGAAATGTTCTCTGCTTGTATCATAGAAATGAACAATGACCTCGCTTTTTTCCGATCCTATCTTATAGATTATTTTTCATTGAAAACTCAAATATTCATGCATTTCCATTGTATATCACATATCCCCAAGTCAGGAATGTATTTATACCAAATATTTTGGAGGCATAAATTTTCAAGTTCAATTAGTGAATCACTCATAAACATTATTGTTGGTACACTAAAAATTGAAAAAGTGGAGGAAGTTAAGAAAGACGGAAACTGTATATTCTTCTTGATGCTTGACGAGGAACTTATGGACAACAAATATGTACTCTTCAATATATTTAGGATGATCTATTGTGCCCTCAAAAAATACTCTCTTGGAAGTACATAAATCTGATAGTGAAATTAGCTGAAACACGACATGTTTCTATTTAGTACATTTCAGAACTTTTTGACTAGTCTTCAATAGAAAAATCCATATTATTAAAATTAATAATATCATAGAAGGAATTGAGTAGGAGAGTTTGTTGCCTATCGGAAGTGTTGAAGCTGAGAATCCTTTCGCATTCACATTTAATAACTTAGTTGTTTAATTTCTTTTTAAAATATAAAAAATTAGTAATGTCAGCACTTGGTCAGTTCAATTAGTGATAGTCTATTAGTACTCGAACAGTCATTTGCTAATGAAAATATGAATATGTGTATTTGTAATTTTTATGAGAATCCCGTTTTAGTCTTGAATTGTATATAAAAAAAAATAATTATTGAGACATATTTATTTTAAAATTGGATTTGCTTAGTTCAAAAAGCTAGATGCTCGAACAGTCCTCGAAGAAATCTGAAAAATAATGGATTATTCAAATGTCAAAATAGACTTCGTAATAGTAAATAAACGTTTACCTGGAACACAAGGGCAACACGATTAATGCTAGTGGTAATATGAAGAATTTACAGTAGAATTATAGAGAGGTATAGTGAATAATTTCAGACATTTCAAAAGAGTACAAAGCGGCGGAAATACACGAACAAAGATTAACTTTCCCAACAATCCGCTCAAAGTCAATAATATCAATAATATGTAAGCATGTTGAATTCTACAACGCGAAAAGTACCTAGTTCGGCCATTACCAAGTTAATTTCGATTTTTCATAGCTGCCTTTAATGACAATATATCTATATAATATCTGTAATGAAAAAAATATTTGTAAATTAAATTGTCTGTAGTGTTTCGACATCAGATTTTGTGTCATCATGTGGGTTATTAGTGTGATTGAAGAATATTGATATTGTCATGAACTAATTTATTGGCTAAGAGGTAATCATTCCAATGTTGAAGCTAATATACCCTCTGGTCCAAAATTTTCAAGAGTTATAAACGGATCGTAGCACTGATTTCTTCCTATATCACACAACAGTTGTGTTGAGTTGATTAATGTATTTCATATTTCACATTTCTATAATGTTATTTCTTTGCAGCAGCAGCCATGACATCGAACAGAATCCACTGTCAAATGCGACAGATTCCGGTAGTTCATCCAACTCCAACTCTAGCATCTCATTCAAGTGAGTATAGTGAAACATACAAATAAAGAAACATCCCTTTCATACTTCGTTCAATAATATAATAGTGAAATATGAATAAACTGAATGTCATGGTCACAGTTGACTATAACGGAAAATCAGCAATTCAGCGTAGCAACTTGTTTAGTTATATGAAAACTGACAGATTTATCGTTGAAAGTGAACAAAAATTTTATTTTAGTGTCAAGTAAAATGGTCAAAATAACGGAGAATCAATGCAATTATATTTGAAGTAATATGAACACATGATCATTACAATGTCCATAGAATTAATAACGTATTTATTGAGATCTCTAAAATAATGGTGTATACACCAATTAGATTCGTTTTGATAGATTTGGGGTTAAGAGAAGTCGCCCATTTTTTTGCTCAATGGCGGTAAATAGTGTAAATGTCGGTTTAACTAGACTTAATAAGTAATAACACTTCACGATTTGAATTTGATTACATTGGGCGAAATACGACGTAGTAGTGAATTTCTTCATTTCAGCTTCACAAGAAGATGTACTCAGCAAACAAAATCTCAAGAAATATTCTTAAGCTTCCTAAATATAAAATTTTGCTACATTGCTTGACGACTTCGAAATCGATTAGTGAAATCAAAGATAAGTGAAATATTTATGAATGATTTGCGTGGTTGCGCTCTCACGTAAATGTCATAGGAAACAATTCTCTTGTCTCAAGATTTGAAATGATCTTTCCATTCAAATTATGAAAATTGCATACACCAGTATCGTATACATGTTACCAATTGAAATTCAAAATTTTCGCGGTGCTGAAAATGTCAAGGACAATCTAACCTTGAAGTGCTATCACTCTTACTGATACCATAGATAAACGCCATGATAAAAAGATATTAAGATGAACTCTGCTCTTTTTTATTTAGTCAACATGGGATGGCATGGATATTTGACACATTGCACTGTGTATATTGAATGTTTATGTGAGGTTAATTGTTTTCCTGTCAGATTGATATACACTGTTTTCTATATCGCAAAAAGATTCGGTTAAAACGGATTTGTCGAAATGTCAATTCACTCCAAGACTGATGAGATCTCAAAAGTTCTGAAAATATCATGATGAGAAAAAAATTACTCAAGTTGTTTTCGCTGAAATATGAAAATGGGGAATATTATTTGGTCTACCTTAACAAATGAAACTATGGTTATAAAATAAAATAATATCAAGGATACTAAAGGCCTGAAGAGGTTTGAAGATAATTTGCAGATCTTCTTAATGCAGAACAATGAACTATCTAAGTGGATCTGAATTGATAATATATTTTGTGGGTGAAGATCCGTGGAAACAATTTATCAATAAGAAGATGATGTTTCAACATAACAAATAATTAAGAAAGGCAGCTGTAACGATAAACCTGAATATGTAGTATATTTAATTGGAACGATATAGAGAAATTCAGTTCTCAGAAAGATAAAGTTTTGATTTTCATTAATAAGAGTGAATACAACATCACAGACTACTTCCCTATAATATCTGGAGTTCCGCAAGGAAGTTTCCTGGGCCTTCTGTTGCACAAGCTATACACTGCTGACCTACCAACGCAATGAGAAAAACATTTGCTGATGATACTGCTATACTAGCAATCCGTGAAGACCCAACTATAGCTTCACAAATACTTCAGATACTTCTCCTCTCCAAGAACGGTTGAACAAGTGGAGGATAAAAATCAAGTGATACAAAATAAGTGCTGGTTAATTTTTCTCTATGTAAGGAACAATGTCCTATGATACAATTTAACAATATCCACCTCGACAAACGACTCTCCTGGAAATGAACATATAATGAAGAAAAGAAAACAAATAGACTTGAAAGTGACGGAGCTTTATTGGCTTATTGGTAAAAAATCAGAATTATCACTGGAAAACAAACTTCTTATAACATATATAAAATATTGAAAAAGGATGGATAATGGGTTAAACCGCAGGAATGCAGAAAATATGGGAAATGGATGGAAGGTACTTGCCGACACGTGTTTCTGCTTATTGGCTTCTTCAGGGCAAGGCAACCAAGAAACCAGGATAGGGATGGAAATGAATAATGGTTCCTTGCCCTGAAGAAGCCAATAAGCAGAAACACGTGTCGGCAAGTACCTTCCATCCATTTCCCATATTTTCTGCATTCCTGCGGTTTAACCCATTATCCATCCTTTTTCAATATCTAATTTCACCGCATTATCTTCTCTTTGAATATATAAAATCATCATCAAACCCATTTGGACCTATATAATTAAGCTATGGGGATGTTAAAGTAAATCCAATATTACAATAATACATCAACAATTTCAAGAATGTTAGCAAACACACTTTGGTACGTCACGAATCAAATGCCCCATACAGATCTGAAGATCCAATAGGTGAGAGAAATTATCCAGGACAGAAGTAACAGACCACGCAAAACTCGAAAACCATCGTAACGCCCTAATCCGGCCACTGACTGTACTCCCAGATAACAGACGACTGAAGAGAAACTGGCCAGCAGATCTGATAGATGCCTGATGACTAGTTTGGTTACGACAGCTGATGAAACCAGTCGACCTCAGTGGTGGTCTGCGAATGTTTCAATGGAAGAAAAAGTTGAAAAAAGAGTTTGTCTCGAATTTTGTATTTTGAACGCAATTTATTGTGCTGACTACGCAACGGCGAATGCTAAAAAAAGATTATGAAGACATTGTTTTGGTTTCATTTTGGTGAACCAATTGGGCATGCAGCGCGTTGCCGCTATACTCGTTTCGGTATAGCTGATTTTTTTTCAAAAACATTACCGGATGCAAGTAGCTGCAGACATGCTAGATCGTGCGAATTCTGATCCTACGTTCGTGTGTATGTGAAAATCTTATTCACTTAAGTTTAGACTTTCAATATATAATATATATTATTTTCTTTATTTTATTATATTTGTATATATATATATATATATATATATATTTTTATTAAGTTCTATCGCAGAGCAAAAATATTTTATAAGGACTCTTACGGTGTAGTATTTTATAACATGGAAGCCATATTCTGTTCTGTTCAAACTTCCAGTTTAGGGCGGCAACTATATTTCAAAAAATCTCTTTCCCATGACAAAAACCTTCATCTAACTACTTTAGACGGTATATAACGGTGGAATAAAACCTGTGGAAGCCATAAAACAAACAAAGTAAAGAACAAAATTGCTGCACAGGAGGCGCCGTTTTTGGTTTTATAGGTGTTGTAAAATTAATATTGAAACGTTTATAGCTACATGAATATAATATAAAAATTATTTTGTAAACGTTGTTGGACAATTTATAAAACATGAATTGTTAGTTGGGCGGTTTATGAGATTTTGTACTAAATCATAGAAATCTAACCTGCACAAGCATCACGAAATGTTTTTACTTTGAAAAAAATCAACGTAATTTTCACATTAGCATGTGAAATTTTTTTTTCACAGAAATATTCCACTTTTCTACCGATTCTCACATTCTAAAGATGTTTTATCCCCTTCAACATTTTTACTTTTATATCTCTTCGTAGAATTCATTTAATTATTGAATTTTATTGCAGTGGCCGACTATCGGAAAGCCCGAGCAATCCAAATGATTCCCGTGGCAACAGATCTGATGGAGATAGCGATATGGACGCCGACTCTGATCATATCAACTGGCAAGACTTGATCAGCACCGAACAGTTGAATAATCTTCCACCTCATGAGAAAAAGAGACAAGATGTGATTAACGGTGAGTTTATGGAAAAAGACTGTTGCAAAAATTGAAGATGAACATGAAACAATCCACAATTTCGTCATAATAAAGTTTTATGAAAATTGAACTTCTCCTTATTAGAGAACCTCTTCTCTTAAATGGCAGTAACATTTCATGAAACTCTTTTCGATTTTATACTTACCCCATGCATGATTCAAACATTGAAATGTGATATTCTCTTAAAGTGAGTGTTGTGGCATTCTAAGGCTTTCAACATCTATTATCAGGATCAGATGGTAGATTTATCACTGACAAGTCTCGCAGGCTAAAAGAATTATTGTGCTAGCTATGAGGGGGATCCATGATTGGGCTTAATCGGACAGTACCTTCATCAGGTTCCTATTGAGGTAACTTCCCTCCCGGCTTTTTGGGAGTTTTCCCACCTTCATCAGAATAGCTTATTACATATTCTGCATGATGGTTAAACCAAAAAAATCCCTTGCATATGAATGTGTTTTCTTAAAATTCCGTGAGCCCGTTATGTGATATTATTTACTGTCTAATCAGCTCTAGTTTTATTTGCCAATGAGCTAGTGTTCTCTCTCAAAAGAGCCCTATTGTGACTCAAACTTGTGGTTTAATTACTTCAGTTGTTCTTTTCTAGTTCTGGATTAGTATACGAGGTCTATTAGTCTTGTTCCCCAAAGTTATGTGACCTCTCATTTCCCTGAATGCCTCTATATCCTGCACCCCCGCAATTTTTACTTTGTTGACGTTGCATATACATTTTCAGTGAAAATCTATTGTCACAAAATTTCTATGAAAATTTTGAGATGCTTATTTTTTTCCGTTGTCATCTAGCTACAAAATTGCATTTTCTAGGTTAATTGACGTTTGTAATGTTGATGCATGAAATTTATGCTGGGTTTCATAAACGTAGATCTGTTGATCAACTTTTTAATTGAGCGATTTTATGCCTAAAATTCCGTCAATTCGGCATTCCATTGGCCAATCTGACAAATAGGTTGAAGTATTATGTGCATCCTTTAATCAACGATCTTTATCAAACCCCCTATTAGTAGTAATATAAAGCGTTGCTTAGTATGAACGAACATTATGTATGTGTAAATAAAGGACGATCATAATTTTGTGCTCTCTCTATCCCATCAATAAATCATTAGTCCTTGTTTTGTTATCAAATAACCTTACGGGATATTAATTAAAAAATTTGGTTTGTCGATTGTTTGTCATATCAGACATTCGGCAGTGTGTCTATACTAATTATATCGTCACAAAAATACGTAAATTGGAGAACTGATTGACCTTTCCTAGTATATTGTGGGGTTTTCACTAACTAACAAGTCTTATTAATTAATATCTCATTTATTTACATTACTAAATAATTTATTTACACTCAATTAATGTCCACGTTTTTAGGTTATCTTACTAGAAAGTTACCTTCCTCAACTTTTAATTCGAAACTGTCCTCTGTCACTTTCTCACACAATTTTATACTTAAAGCAATTCTGGAATAATTCCTTTCTAGATAATTGCGGCGGCTTCGGCCCTTTCCAGTGCTAATCATCTTGTAATTCACATTAGGGCCTTGTGACCAGGTGATATATTTTACATTCAATGAGCATGTCGTTAATGACCCTCAGGTTTTCAAAACCGAGGAGGGTTGTACTACACCCTCTGTTTCGTTCGTTACAATAGCTATGTCAAGAAATCTTGAAATGCTCAGACCAATAGATTTTTCACTTATCCTTCATATAGTAGGACAATTTTATGCTAGGTATTTCAAAATGACAAACTTGAAGAAAAGAAAGCAAGCTGCTCATTAATTGTTTGAAAACATTGTCTCTGATATACCTACTGATTTTTTTCCTTGGAATAGACTGAATGTTCTGATTTAACATCTTTTTTTCAGAATTATTTTATACGGAAAAATCACATATGAGGAGTCTCAATGTGCTGCACAAAATCTTCTACAAGCCTCTGCAGAAGTCCCAGGTGCTTAAACCTGAGGAACTAACTCTCATATTTCCAAACATAAAAGAACTCCTGCAAATACACAGACAGTTCAACTACGAGATGACGCAGAAGCGAAGAGAGGATCCCATAGTAAGGAACCTTGGAGATCTGCTGCTCAACATGTTCAGCGGTAATACCGGAGAAGTGTTCAAAGAGGCTGCTGCTAAATTCTGCGAAAGACAGCAGTTGGCCCTGGAATTGATAAAAGAGAGACGAAAACGTGACTCAAAATTCGACAGCATTTTGACAGAGGGGGAGAAAAAGAGACAATGCAGGAGGTTACAGTTTCAGGCAATTTTACCAGCAGAAATGCAAAGGTATTTTTTAAATCTTTTTCATTATGGTGTGTATGAATTGAGACTTGAATGACATCGGTACTTGTTTGTGGTATCTTATATGTCACTGGGCAATATGTCTGAAATAATCATGGAGGTAAAGAAAGCATAACGATACAAAACTGCCACAGTTGTGAATGGATGTGATAATTTAACCGAATTATATTACGGAATTAACATCAGATTGTGCGTCTTTTTTAAGCTATTGAACTGACTAATTTTTTTTACGGTAAGTTATGTATTGTTTGGCGTATAATCGTGAACATATTAAATTGTTTCCCTGCTAATTACGATAAGGGTGAAATTCATTAAACAATGTGGTGAAAAATAGCATCTGGATGTTTATTTATGGCGATTGATATGAATTAATAATAGTTTTATGAATAAGTGCGCCAAAAGCACTAAAACCGACTATAAAAATGAAAAAACTAGAGCGAACGACATCGAAGATCCCTGGTTCACAGTCGAAAAACGATGCTAATATATGGCTATGACATTTATTTTCAAGTTGAATGGACTGGGTCCGACTTATTTTGATGAATTTCTGAATTTTAATAGCCAGATTCATAATTATTCTATTCGGGGAAAAGATAATTTACACATTGAAAGGACGAACAGGAATAGCAGAATGAAATTTTATTTTAAGGATTTGACAGATATAATAAATTATTACACCTGTCCTTATTAAAGGTGCTAAATCACTAGGAATATTTCAGTTAGGGTTAAGGAACTTTATACTGTGAAAAATAATTGTTGTACTGAATTTTTTTTATTGTTGTTATTATTATTATTGTACCTATTGTTATCGGTGAGAGAAGGGGGTTATTGTTGGTTCTGTATTTTTTAGGGTAACTAGGTTTATGTTTTTTTCTCTCTTATCTGCTTGGCTTGTTTATGCATTGTTTACTGCTGTCAGTTATTTACCCAAAAACATTAGATATTAGGAGTACCTAATTTGATAAAGATTTATTTATTATTATTATTATATAAATTATTATTATTATATAAAAGAACAAAATATGGTTGAATAATCAATTCATCTATCAACCCAGATACACCCAATAGAATGAAAATTTGTCTAGAAACAAAGGTATTTCATCACATATCTATATTTCTGGGAAACACCTCTAAAGTTTTGCTTATTAAAGGGGCCATGTTGAACTAGTATGGGTGATTTAATATGATACTTTCTTTCCATGAAAAATATAGTGCATGCTCCTTTCCCTTCTTTTATCTCCATGGAAACAATGATGTATGCATTTTGTGTAATCAGAATGCAAGCGTTTTTTTAATCTTGGGACAATAAGACTACTTCCTATGACACATACTCATACTTATTCAGAAAATACTTCCTACATTATTGTTCTCATAAATCAGTAAGTTTTCAAGCAATGTTTTACATTTGAATGATTGCATTGCTGAATTCTTTATCTTGTAACTTTCATATTATTTGATGTGGGGTTAGTGTTTTTCATTCCATATCAATCTTTTGCAGATTATCAAAATTACCTCTTTTATTGGAACGATTGATTGGTGCCGTTCAAGAGGGTAATGGTAATGAGGAAGAGTTGAATAAGTTGAACAAGGCTTATCAACTATCTAAGGATATTGTTAATCATGTTAATGAAGCTGCCAAAATGGCCTTAAACCAGGCTCGTTTGGAAGAAATCCAAAAACATTTGGATCAGAGTAATTTTGAAAGGTATGTACAATCATCTGTTCATTTATGATACTTTGACTGTGAAAAATAGGCAGATATAACAGTTCACACACTGAGCAATAATAAACTTCAAAATTTCAAGCATGCTTCGGTCTCCTCAGAATGTATCCTTATTATATGCATTTCAAAACATGTGATAAATATTGATGGTCTGTAGACTCATTTATAAAGCAGTGACTGATATCATTAATTTTCTGTCAGTGAAGTATTAAATCAACATTGACGAATCATAAACAACTTGATTTTTACTGGCCGCTATATTAATTTAGTTGGCCTAACTCTCATAACTCAATTGCTTGTTGACAAAAGCGTTAATATTTTCAGGTCCAACGATCCTATTAGTCAGGAATTCAGACCTCTCGATCTGACCAAATACAAATTGGTTAGGGAGGGGCCCATGCACTTACGAAGGCCAAATAAAAATTCTGTTCTTGTACATGTCCTATTGATGGAAGAGGTCGTCGTGATCTTGCACAAGGAGAGTGACCGATATGTCTTGAAAAACTTCCATTCTGGGGCATCGGGACAAACGAATCCTTTATCTCCTATCATTAAAATTTCAACATTGTTGGTGCGGATAAACGCTGTGTGTAAGTATCAGATTAGGATCTTGTCCTTCCTATTTATGCTATAATGATATATGATGTTTGACGATATCGTAAAATAAGCTCAACATGTGAAACGTTCATAAGTGATGAATGATAAAAAGCTTGGAAACCATCTAGAGGGCTGCATCTCCAAAACAAGCAGTACTTGTTTCGTGACCTGATTCATATTTATAAATGTTATTCTTAAAAATAAATAACACAGTGCTTTATTCTGGGAAATGGCCATCGACCGAAGTCCTTCAGCCTGCACTAACAAAAAATTATTTGATATCTATGATAATTTGTCAATCAAGAAATGGAATTTACTAAAATGAAAAAAAAAGATAATTAATTCTACAGAGACATGGAAATCCGTGATGTTAAGTCCCAAGTACTTAACGTCAGTAACCTGACGTAAGGGAACGCCTTCTATAGAGAGCTGGGGTGTGGTACTGCTTTTATTCTTTTGTTTGAAGTGCATGTATACAGTTTTTCCTTGTTTAGAACCAGTTTGTTACCTCCAAGCCAATCGATAAATTTCTCGATGTCGTCATCAATCAGTTGTTGTAAATAGGCAGTGTCCCTGTGACTGTAGAATAGTGCGGTATCATCCGCAAACATGAAATATTTTGCTTTTAGTCCTGCGTTGGATATATTTTCCACATATAGCAAGTACAGGAGAGGTCCAAGTACTGTACCCTGTGGCACGCCGCTTTTCACCGTCATGTGCTTACTTTTAAATCCTTCATAGACAACATATTGACGTCGGTTTGTCAAGAAGGACCGAAACATCCTGAGTGCTGGTCCTTGGATACCCATCTTTTTCAACTTTTTGATAAAACTTTTATATTAATGGTATCAAAAGCTTTATTAAGGTCAACAAAGACACCAATGACGTCCTAATAATATGAACATCATATCAAAAGTTCTGTATTTCTTCCCATATGGTTTGAAGTGGTAATTTTCGGCTTGGTCTTCTATTCTGGTCTCGGTTCACACAAAACTCTTTCAGAATTTCTCTATTATGGATTTGCTGTCCAAATTTCTTGGAGAGCTCCCCCATTCGAATGTTAGTAGGTGTAATGCCTGTTATTTCGTAGAGGAGATTGTTGGGGGGGGATTATGAACTGGGTTTCTTGGTTGCCTCATTTTAGTTAATGCTCTCAAGGAGGTGGTTTCTGCTGTTTGGAGGATCTTTGTGGTAGTTTTATTCGCCGAGAGATATATTGGGTGATTCCTGAGTTTTTGTATGTCAATTTTCTGAAGTGCCTACTCCCCGCGTGTATTTTGAAGGTAGTTTTATGATCAATTTCTACACCAAGGTATTTCATACATTCTTTACACTCTATATATGTGTTTCCGATAACCAGTTTGGTTCAGACCTCTCGATCTGACCAAATACAAATTGGTTAGGAGGGGCCCATGCACTTACGAAGGCCAAATAAAAATTCTGTTCTTGTACATGTCCTATTGATGGAAGAGGTCGTCGTGATCTTGCACAAGGAGAGTGACCGATATGTCTTGAAAAACTTCCATTCTGGGGCATCGGGACAAACGAATCCTTTATCTCCTATCATTAAAATTTCAACATTGTTGGTGCGGATAAACGCTGTGTGTAAGTATCAGATTAGGATCTTGTCCTTCCTATTTATGCTATAATGATATATGATGTTTGACGATATCGTAAAATAAGCTCAACATGTGAAACGTTCATAAGTGATGAATGATAAAAAGCTTGGAAACCATCTAGAGGGCTGCATCTCCAAAACAAGCAGTACTTGTTTCGTGACCTGATTCATATTTATAAATGTTATTCTTAAAAATAAATAACACAGTGCTTTATTCTGGGAAATGGCCATCGACCGAAGTCCTTCAGCCTGCACTAACAAAAAATTATTTGATATCTATGATAATTTGTCAATCAAGAAATGGAATTTACTAAAATGAAAAAAAAAAACTGCTAATAATATGAATATCATATCAAAAGTTCTGTATTTCTTCCCATATGGTTTGAAGTGGTAATTTTCGGCTTGGTCTTCTATTCTGGTCTCGGTTCACACAAAACTCTTTCAGAATTTCTCTATTATGGATTTGCTGTCCAAATTTCTTGGAGAGCTCCCCCATTCGAATGTTAGTAGGTGTAATGCCTGTTATTTCGTAGAGGAGATTGTTGGGGGGGGATTATGAACTGGGTTTCTTGGTTGCCTCATTTTAGTTAATGCTCTCAAGGAGGTGGTTTCTGCTGTTTGGAGGATCTTTGTGGTAGTTTTATTCGCCGAGAGATATATTGGGTGATTCCTGAGTTTTTGTATGTCAATTTTCTGAAGTGCCTACTCCCCGCGTGTATTTTGAAGGTAGTTTTATGATCAATTTCTACACCAAGGTGTTTCATACATTCTTTACACTCTATATATGTGTTTCCCATAATCACTTTGGGCGAATTCCGCATGATCCTGTGATTGAAGATCATGAACTGAGACTTGGCTGGGTTCAGTTGTAATCTCCACATATTGAACCAAGCCATCGTCTTTTCCAGTAACCATTGAATGTTTTCTACTGTTTTTTCAAGGGTGTTGTTATGATTGATGAGGGCCGTGTCATAAGCAAATTTTAGCAAGTACAGAGTCCGTTCTGGTTGTGTTCATAGATGTCATAGAGGTATACTTTGCATAATAGTGCATAACAGCGTAGCCAATGGTGATCCTTATGGTACACCTTGTTCATTTTTGAAACAGTAGGAAAAGTGGTTTCCTACTACCCTGACCTGAAAAATGCGATCCATTAAGTAGTCTCTCAGCAACCATATCAAAAAGACTGGGCACTTCAAGATATTCAACTTGTACAGTAGCCCTTTATGCCAGATGCTATCGAAGGCTTCTCTTATGTCAAGGAATAAAGCTGCACTGTGCTTTCCCATTTTGTTATTAGTTTGAACATTTGAAGCTAAAATCGATACTGGATGAACGGTGGAGTGCCTTTCCTTGAACCCAAATTGATAATTTGTTATTTTCTGGCCAATCTCTTGTTTGAGCTTGCTTTTTATTATATTTTCGAACTGTTTTCCTACCACAGTCAGCAAGCTGATGGGACGTTAATTCTTACCATTTTGTTTTTTCGATTTTGGACTTATAGTATGTATTGTAACGACTATCCCGTGCTTCCACACATCTGGAAAATAGTGACGGTTTGAGCAGTACTCATAATTTTATCATATATTTATGACATTTATCACTTAGATTGCGTACGATGTCTTTAGTAACATTATCATGTCCAGGTGTTGTGCTCTTGCCCTGATTTAGCATGTCGTAATAGGTATTTTCGTCAATTTCAAATTCATATACAGGTGGTTTTTCCTGAAAATACCCATCATACCAATTGCCGACATCATTGTATTTTTGTTGGTGAAAGTGTGAATTCATATCTTCTAAATGTTTTTTGGTAGTATGACGCAAATAATTCTGCTTCTTCATCTGTTGAATATATGATGTTGTTTTCTTCAATTGATTCGGGGAGCATTTTTTCTTTATAGCTTGATAATTCTCTAATTTGTTGCCAGTAATTTTTGCCCTTGCTTTCATTAATCTCATTGCAAACCTTAATCCACGTATGTTCTCTATATTGTCGTATTAAGACCTGTATATTTTTGTTGTATTCATTCAACTCTCTTTTGCCTAGTGGGCTAGGGTTTTTCAGATAGTCTCTGTGCATCTTTCGCTTCATCATCTTTATGATATATGCCGGTAGTTCGTGGACATAGAATTTCGATTTTCTGTTTTGACTGTTTTCTAGTACAAGGGATGCTAATGTGGAGTTGAATTGGGAGACTCGTTCATCAGAGATCCGTTCACCTGGTATTGAGTTTATGTAAGATTCCAATTGAATATTTAGTTTCTGAATGTCACATCTTCTCAGGTCTTTTTTCACTGGCACTGCCTCAATAGCTGGCCTGTCCGATTGAATGGTTATTTCAATAGTATTGTGTTCCGTGCCAAGATCAGGATGAGTAAGTATTGCAATTATGTTGTTTTTTATGTTACTGGTACTGGTGTACAAACGATCTGGAGTGGAGTCAGGATTGTTGGGCATTCTAAACGTTGGGAGGGTGGTTGCCATTTCAAAAGGAGCGTTGTTCAGGAAGTCTGGTCTTTTCGCAGTAGATATTCAGGTCTCCAATAATGAGAACATACTTGTACAAGGACGCTTTGTTGAAGAGAGTTTGTTTAATGCTGGAATTCGGATGAATATATACCAAGAAGATATGCGATTTATCTCCTTGAAATGGAATGGAGGGTATTCCTTCAATGGGTCTGGTCGGTCTTTTGGGGCATTTAAGCGACCAAGCTGCTTGTTCCTCAGATCCACATGTTGCACATTTTAGTGGAATCTGACTCTCACACTTGCTGTAATGGTGAGAACCACCACATTTACTGCATTTTATGGAGTTGTTGCAATTTTCACGTGTGTGAGCAAATGAGTGACAGCGAGCACATGGCTGAGGAATTGGTGCTGGAGGATTGCTTGGATAAACTGGATAATGTTTATGTTTATAGAAAAGTCCTTCATTTAGTAATCTCTCAGATGATTGAAGGCAAGTTGTTATTATTCTGATCATTCGGGTTGGCTGATTTGTTGCTCTGGATATTATGCGCTTGCAATAGCGATGTTTCACTTTAATTTGTTTCAGATGTTGACTTAAGTCATCTTTTCAAATTTCATGTTCCACTGATCCAAATATCACACTATATGACGGTCTATAATCCGTTAGACCTGACGATGATGGAGAGTGTGATGGTTGAGTTTCTTTGAAAGAATAATTTTTTTTTCTTCCACAAGTTTGCTGAGTGTCTTCATTATGATTGGTTTTCAGTAGAAAACCATGATGCTTTGTGGATATTATTGTATCATCTCTGTCTGGCTGTTTCTTGTACGGAATGTCGGAAAAATCTTTATGTAATAAGTTATCAGATGTTTGGATATAATATAGCAAGTTGTATTTGTTTGTAATCTCTCTCATTTTTGCAGAATAGTTTCTTTTAGTCCAGTCAATAAAGCCTGGGGAATGAAATAATTAGCGGCAATGAAAATTTTTGCTTTTATTGTTTGGGACAAAAAATAGGATACCCAAAAAAATTTTCAACTCTCTGGAGGAACGGCTTAAGAGGGGAGGGGGTAAAAAAGGTTTTTTACTTATAACTCTGGATAAAAAATTCCGAACGGGTTGAAATTTTTCGGATGGTTAAGTAAATAATTATAGATCTTGTATTAAAATTTCAACCCTCTGTGGTGACTGCTAAGCGATGGAGGGGGTAGGAAAGGTTTTTTTCTCATAACTTCGGATAAAAAATTCCGAATCGGTTGAAATTTTGAAGAATGGTTAAGTTGATGATTATACATCTTGTATTAAAATTTCAACTCTCGGGGTGAAGGCTAAGTAGAGGAGGGGGCGAGTAAGGTTTTTTTTCTCATAACTCGGGACAAAAAATTCCGAATGGGTTGAAATTTTGGGGAATGGTTGAGCATACAATTATCTATCTTGTGTTGAAATTTCAACCCTCTGGGGTGAAGGCTAAGTAGTGAAGGGAGTGACATAGGTTTTCCTTCTCATAACTTTGGATAAAAAAATCCGAATGGGTTGAAATTTTAGAGCATGGTCAAGCTTAAAATTGTCTATCTCGTGCTGAAATTTCAACCCTATGGAATGAAGGCTAAGCGGTGGAGGGGGTGAGTATGGTTTTTTCTCATAACTCGGGACAAAAAATTCCGAATAGGTTGAAATTTTAGGGAATGGTTAAGCATACAATTATCTATCTTGTGTTGAAATTTCAACCCTCTGGGGTGAAGGCTAAGTGGTGGAGGGGGTGACATAGGTTTTTTCTCATAACATCGGATAAAAAATTCCCTAAAATTTCAACCCATTCGGAATTTTTTATCCAAAGTTATGAGGAAAAAATATTCTTACCCCCCTCCAGTGCTTTGCCTTCACCCCAGAAGGTTGAAATTTCAATACAAGATGGATAAGTATTTACTTAAACATGCTCTAAAATTTCAACCCATTCGGAATTTTTTATCCGGACTTAGAGAAAAGAGTTTCTCACCCCCTCCACCGATTAGCCTTCACCCCATTGGGTTGAAATTTCAATACAAGCTATGTAATCATTAGCTTAACAATGCTTCAAACTTTCAACCCGTTCGGAATTTTTTTACCGAAGTTATGAGAAAAAACCTTTCCTACCCCCTCCACCGCTTAGCCGTCACCCCAGAGGGTTGAAATTTTAATACAAGATCTATAATTATTTACTTAATCATCCCTAAAAATTTCAACCAATTCGGAATTTTTTATCCAAAGTTATAAGAAAAGAAGCCTTTTTTACCCCCTCCCCTCTTAAGCCTTTCCTCCAGAGGGTTGAAAATTTTATTGGGTATCCTATTTTTTGTCCCAAACAATAAAAGCAAAAATTTTCATTGCCGCTAATTATTTCATTCCCCAGGCTTTATTTACTGAACTATTTTGGTTGTAGCTTATGTTGATTGCTATTTATCAGTGGAAACATTTGTGTTGGGTAGTGTATGTAAGAAAACCCCTTGATTATTTATCTGGGAATTCCCAGCAGCTGTTGTATCCAGATGTGTACGGTAATCACATCGTATTATTGATTGATTTTCTTTCTTGGATCGCGATGTTTTTTGTTGGGGCCTAATTGTGTGGGAGAGGATGCTTCGCTGCTTCTTTTTCGCTTGTAACGAATTTTTTTTCCATTCGCCACCGTCTATAATCTCCATTTCACCAAACTCGCCGTCACTTGACAAGTTCATGACTACTTTGGGGAATTTAAATTATTATTTCAATTCCAAATAACACAGCCTTGCTTTTATCAGCCGTTCGCGGCAGATGCTCGCACATGAATGATGTTTTCTTATGGTGACTTCCATGATCTGTTCCTCCACGATCTTCAATATGTCTCAGGTCATTACGAATATAGAAAAAATGGATGGAAGCTGTCTAGTAATTTCGAAACTTTGAAAATCATATCTTTGAAAGTCTTGGTTTGTTCAAGTTGAGAATGATATCAGTGTATTTTTTGATAAAACTGCATCACCAGAAAAATTTAATTTGAAAAGTAAAATTGAAAAACAAATTACTTGTTTCTCTGAAATTATGGAGTTGATTTGTCAAAGTGAACAACTCTGCGGAAACAATCATCCCTTAAACTTACCATGGAAGTTTCAGCTCTTTAACTCATTCCATTCAAAAGCTTTCTTGTTCACGGATAGAAATAATAGATTTTCACCAGTGATTCTTCATCAGTTAGTCCAATAAAATTGATTTGCCACAAATCCGAACATCGCAAACATTTTGGATAATTTATAAGTACTATGTTTAAGTGAACAAGAACGCCTAAAGAATAATCTGTTTTATCTCCATATCTTAATCAGACAAATTGTTGTGACGATGTTTCACTATTACTCATTAGTTCCTTCCGTAATACATGGCCTGAGTTGAAAAAAGTATATAAGTTTTACTAAGGTCGATGTTAACTTAGACTTTTACAGAAAACAAGACATTGTTTTTTTTTGTGTACTCTGGTCCTTGGTTATTGTCTGACGATTGTAAAATTTTTAGCGATGTATCGTTGACACTTATACCAAAATTCTACTCTTATGACGGAAATAATTCTCAAGTTTAAGAACTAATTAAATCTGATGAAAGCTTTACCATCGATAAATATGACGCTCCATCGAAAATTAGGCGCTGACTTTAGGGCCTACCGAGACCCGCTTTTAGTACCAGGTGATAACATCAAATTAGGCATTGATTTTCTGTCCCAACTGAGTAAAATGCCGCACTTTCTTGAAAACATTAGAAAGTGAATGTAGTTGGAAGATATTTGCTTCTTTTTCATCAAAATAAAAAAAAATGGAGTGTTTAAAAACATTGATTAAGTTCTAAGTCTGTGCAACTGGGCGTTAAAAATGCACACTATTTATGTAGATTTGGATGGAACAAATTATTCAATAGGTTGTATCAGTGCAGTTAAATTCTCAAATGATATTTTAATGTAGACATACTTAACTGCCAAATAGTGAAATGACAAACTGTTATAATATGAGTGTTACATTGAAGTAAATAATCAAAACAAATTTGAATGATAACATTTGAACGAATTGCTACATGGAAGTAGCATGGTGTAACGTGTGCTCATTTAATATTTTTTAGGCCTTCTTTTGGACATCATTTTTTGAGCTGAAATTCACATAAGCAGTGCCCTCATTAATTAATTTAATTAATTAATCAATTAATAATTATTGGGTTTACTGATTAAATGTTGGGGTTTTGTTACTGGGCCAAATTTACATAGTTTAAAAGTAACGAAGGAAAAATTATTTTATTCTCTCCAATTTTCGAATATGGTGTTTTTATTCTATTTGGCGCTCTTGTTCACCTGAATAGAGTAGTGCTTATAGATTTGCCCAAAGGTCTATAATTTTCGAATATTTGGGTAAAAGTGACATCAATCGTTTCGTATGGACTCACTGATGAAGATTCCGTGGTCAAAATCGATTTTGTCCGTCCGTAGACACGAATACGTCCAAACCGAATGTGTCAGAGGGTTGAAATTTTCAGGGGAGCGTGGAGGAATGAATATCTCAGACGAGTTCGTTATTGGAACGAATACATTGGTTTCTTTTTGAACTCCTAGAATATTCAATGGATAATGTTGTTACTTGGAAAATATCTGAATTAGGTTGAAACAAATAGGGTTGCAGAATTCTGCAAAAATCGACAGGCTAGAAAATGTATAAAAAGTTCCAAAAACGACGATATACGTCTATGTTCTTCTTTAGGAGCAAGAAGTTATGACAATAAAACATATTGCTGCTGAAGAACTTCCAAAGTTGAAGACGAAATCTTGAGCATAAACAAATTAACTAACTTTCTTTAGCCGAAAAGCATTCCACTTAGTCCAAAATTTTTGAAGAGAAAAAGCTGTAATTGACGACATTCTCAATTTACTCCTTTTTGTAATATATTTATCAAATCTTTTTTTTTTTTTCAGGTAAAAATGCCTTGTTTTTAGTGAATACATCAACGATGAATAGCCAAATGTATGATCTCAGAGCAGAGGATGACACTAAAAGAGATGTGTAAGTGTATTTTATCTGAAAAAACTTTGTTGACTAACTGTTTGCTTCGTAGATAATTATCAGAATGTTTCATTGCATAGAAAGTATTTTGACTATGTTGATGATGAATCAAATATCACGGCTTTTGATGATGAGGAATTTTTTATTATGGAACCTGTGTAGAATAATTATTATGGCTATATCCACCATCTTTTATAGTTCTTTTTCCTACCAACATTTTGATAGGAAAAGGGACTATAACAGATGATAAATATAGCCCTAAATCTATCACAGATTTCATTGTATCTTGGTTTTTTATTCTCGTCGGGGGCGCGATATTCTTTATTCACAGGTTTGCATGATATTGAAACTTACTTCAGAAGCAATTTGGAGAAAGTTCTTAGATCTGAACTTCCAATAAAACTCTGATTGTTGAAATCAATCGTTTCAGAGCACATAAACTTTAATTATAAAATATTTTCAAGGGCAATCTACTTCTTCCGGTTTCACCGGAAACGAATGTAACTTCGTTATTTCAAATGCAAGACCCTGTATATTTATACATATTCGAATTCTTCGTTACACTGATTTGATGTATGATATGTGCACCCACTCAAGCGGTTCTTGAATTATAGCCTGATTATCAAATTGTTTGGAAAAAAGGTCACAAATTAGTGTCCATATCTTCAAAATCCCTCATTACAAGAATTTATTTTTGCAAAAGCGGAACAAAAGAAAGCACGCTGATACTGTTTCTTGTATAACTTATGAGGAAATATTATACAGGGTGTCTGAAATAAGGCCCCAAAGTGAGCCTCAATAAAACTATGAAATTTCACTTTTTTCAAATGGCAACCCTATAATTTTGTAATTCCAATCAATGGCTCGTCAAAAACCAGTTAGTGTATCCCGAACATTTCATGCTTCTAAAATCAGTAGTTTTGCCGTTATTGAATAAAATTCTAATTTTATTAAAAATGTATTATAATTCGGCAACGTTTCGGCAGTGCCCTTTTTCAAGCCCTCGAAAATAATTTATTTCATGTCTTTTTCCAACTTATTTTGTTGGATGTCATTGTCTGTGTCTTCAAAACCTTCAAATCTGACCAAAATAAAAAATAACATTAATTTTAAATCAGTATTTTGACCTCAAAAATAGTGTTGAAGCTTATTGTGTGCTAACTTTATCTTAAAATTTCACCCTTCCTGCCAGGGATATATTCCATATTCCCAGACCTCACCTTTAGAGGCTGTTTGCAGCCCATTCTTCTTCTATAATTTTTTTATATATAAAATAAGCCCTATCGAATTCAGTTTTGAAGCTCTTGGCTATTCATATTTTCATTGCCGGTCGTAAAGTGTTCACTATCACATTATAAATAATAACCCTTTAATAACTGTCATCTCTTTTAGTTTACCAATGCTTTCCTATAAATTTTCTCGATCGTATCTCATTGATCTCAAATTCCATTGCAAAACCAACTTTCCATAGGCATTTTCTCTGTTTCCTATTCTATCGGCGGAAAGTCCCGTTTACAAGAAATCCCGTAGCATTCAATTTGGCGCTGGTTTGATCACGTCCTGTCTTACGACCTTGAGGGAAAACGTGAGATAAGTGGGATGCCGACCGCGTCTTCGAAACCCAGTTTCCGCTTTCCCGTGTTTCCTCACGTACTTACGAACGTAAAGATAATCCGCGGCGCGATGAGTGGGGACGTGCCGCCGACTCATGGTCCAAGAAGAAAGTCGCTTTCCACCGCGGCCGATTTCGAGTTTTCCAATGCGCGAAGATCCAGCTTGGGGATGATAACTTCGGACAGAAGAAGGACGAGCTTGATTTCCAGGTAGTTATTCAGGGTTCAAAATTGAATTAAAAATATAATTTTAATGTTTTACGCATTCACAGTAAATTTTCGTTCGTGTTTCCAAACTGAATGCTCTATATATCACTTACAAATTGGAATACCTTCAGTTTTTATTATGCATATACTGGGTGTCTGTTTTCAAAGAAACATCAATTTGCGGGTGAATTGGCCACATTTTATGAAGACGCCTGCACTTATCGACTTTCATTTGGCTGGCTACACCTTTTGATTCATTAAGAGGTCAACAAATAGAAGGAATTGTGGTGATTTGCTTAATTTTGTGGCAAAATATGACGAAACCTGGAAGTATCATTCAGAAAATTCAACAAGGTTTAAAGGAACATCGGATTCGTTTCAAAATGATCTTATTTCAAGCGTATTCACAAAAAAATCATGAATTCTTATATATGTTATATTATAAGAATATCAGTATTGCTGTATTTATAAATATGTGTGAAAATTAAATGGTATGCAGCAATCTATAATAGAAACACTCGAGCTTTCGATATTATATTTTATATCTTCCTCAGGAGAACTGAAAATATATGATAAATATATGACATTGGATAATACATATGGTAAAATAAAAAATGATGAAATGTTTTAGTTCTTATGATGAAGATATATAATATAATATGAAAAACAGTTTCTACTATGGATTACTGCATACCCATTAATTTTCACACATATTCATAAATACAGCAAATATTGATCATCTTGTTGAAGCAAATATGGAATTTTAATAAAACATCAAGAACAAATATGGAAGAAATATGATGTATAATTACTATATATATATATATCCGACCCATATTTTCAATATCTTGAAAAATTTTGAATACCAATTCAAATATAAAATAAATAAAATAAAAAATATAAATTAAAAATCAGGACACAGAGTGTTATCATTCATAAATAAGTTCGAATACAAAATTTCATGGATTGAAATAGATTTCACACACAAGAATTTATTACCTATTGAAACAATACAAGATAATCCCAACAATGAAATACTCAAAGATTTACCTGAAATCATTTGACTAGATAATTTCCATAGGATTAGAATAAAAATCAAGAAACTTCAGAAAACTACACAAATCGAATAGTCAAAACAGTCAACCATTTTTATTCAGAAATTTTTACTGGGGTTTTTTCCCTAGGCTTTTATGTCATACGCCGAATTGTATGACACCCCGTCACTAACCCCTGATCTATATGCTTTATTGTTTGTTATCTAAATATTGTCAGCCAAAAGTTCAAAAGAATATATATATATATATATTCAGAAATCATGAATAAAAAATCTATCAAATACTGAATTTCCTGAAAATGGGAGAACATTATCTTCAGGACCCAAATTCTGCATACCACCTAATACTGAAGACATTAACATACCTCACCTCTTAGAAATTAATCCAATAATCAACAAAATGGATAATACTAAAGATCAGACCAACTTTTATTCAAAGTTTGAAAGTACCATATATTTTTCAGTTCTCCTGATGAAGATATGAAATGTAATATCGAAAGTTCGAGTAAGAAAAAAGATTCTACTATGCAGGGTGTCAAGGAAAAAAGTACCATGCAAAGTGTTACGTGATAGAGGGTCATAAATATGAAAAAAAGGTCCCATGAACAGATGTCCGAAACTGTTTTCCTTAGGAAATGCAGGGTGTCGAAGTTTCTTTTATTCTTTTATTTATTTTTTTTTTATTAACTTTGAATAATGAGATGAGAATTGAACAAAATGTGGTATGCCGGGATTTTGTATGATACAGAATACAAATATAGAATTATTATGTGCCCAATAACCATCATCTAACGTTTCAACAGACATCTTCTGTCGTTTTCAAATTGAAAAGCGAATGAAATTAAATAAAAAAACAACGAAATATTTGACATTTTCCAAACTAATTTGTAATAATTGTTATTGGTATTTTTTGTTCTTGTTTGAGTTTTTTTAATAACTTGTTGTTTTTCAAAAATGGTTCAATATACCTTTGAAGAATACAGAAATTTTGACATGATTATTTGTTATGGAGAAGCTCCAGCGTATCTATCGATATGTTTTGACCTTGTTATTGTAATTAGGTTACTTTGGTGCTTCTGGAACATTTGCGTGCATCACAATTTTCGATGAATTTTCACCGGAACCCGTTGGTCCTAGCGACTTCAACAAAGTATTACTTTTCGAAGGAAAAAAGATAAAGAAATTGCTTTTTCTATTCCAGAATGACATACAGTGTGGTGCAAAAAAGTTACGGTTGATTTAAATGTATGTAGCGCCCTCTATTATTAATCTGAAAACTAATAGGATATTTGGATTCTGCATCATACAAACCTTGTCTTGTCTCAACTTCTTACTTCTTTGTCTGAAGTTATACAAAATAAACCAAGTAAAAAATAAACTTTTTAACAACCTGTATTTCTCAAAGGAAGCAGTTTCGGATATATATTCATAGAACCTTTTTTTCATATTTTATGGCCATCTATCGCGTGGCACTATTGTACTTTTTTCCTTGACACCCTGTAAATGGTTGCATACCCATAAATTTTCACACATAAGTCATATTATATATAAATAGACATACATTCAGAGACAAAAAATGCAAATTAGATTCTTAATAATTATTATTCTTAGACTGTTGATTCAGCGAATTTTTGAAAACCTCTGGTGTTTGTAAAGGGAAGATGAATAAATAAACATCAAGGCTACGATTTCTCACTATAATCTGATATTATTGTTTTATAAATCAAATAATTGCTGATACATTGGAGAAGCTTCCCCTCTCTTGAGGTCCTAAACACGCCTGTGAGAAATATGTTTGTTCATTCCTCGTGGAGGTTGTATTAGTTTCACACTGTTCCAGAGTACGAGACAAGACTATAGAATAAGCACGCAAAAGCTCCTGACCTCACTTCAGTGCTTTTCCGAATAAGTAACAGAAAAGACCAAAAATATCGTTCAACTAATACTCGCAAGTCATCATTGAGAGCATCATATTCGCAATCAGAAATCATTTTAGTAGATTCACCAAGAACCCATATTTCAATTTTTTCCTTGGTGGAAATCATCCGGAATATAGATTAATTTAAACCGAATACCTTTTCAGCTTACACTGAACTGAGTTTCAGAGATGCTCATAAATGTTCCATGGATTATAAGGGAGAAATGCAATATTTTGACTGCAGGCATCCGAGACCTACACCTGTTCAGACGTTACAAGTATAAAATTTCAATTAGAAAAACAATTTGTTTTCATTTTTCAACAGTCTATTTTCGTTCAAAAGTTATTTTCCTTACATAATCACAAATTGCGTGGATATTCTCGAAATTCTGCGTGAAATTCGCGTCTTTGGTTGTTTTCACTTCCTTTCTAAATTGCGGAAAGTACATAAATAAACATATGAAATGGAATACTATTGAAGATTGACTAAAGTTTCGCATGCTTGGAATGTTTGCACTTCTCTTGTACAAACGACAGCCAAGAAATTCGTTTATCCCTCTTCGAAGAAAACAATATTTCAACGGCTTGAGTGTTCATACTAAAAATAATGAATTTTTCTGTTAACAGTCCCTACCGACACGTTTCGCAACTGATCACCCACACGCATCCATTCTTCAATTGCCGCTCCATAATTCAAGCGGTTAATCAACAACTTAAACAGAATCCCTTGGCCACCGGTTCTCCTCGTCTAAATCGAGTAGATCTTGTGAAAGGTAATCGGATAACAATGAAATGCGAAGTTGTTGGCCCAATGCCTACTTGTCACTCTCCTGGAAATAATGTTTGCTGCGGGCCTATTAACGAAGACAATTCCAGATCATGATAAACGGTTGGAATTGCCTTAATTCGAGAAGAGATTGATATTTTCCTTGGTCTCAGTGTTCCCTAAAGGATTGAAACATCTCTTTGTATGTTTTTTAGCTTCTAAGATCGTATGTATGAGCAATAGACACTTCGCCTAGTGGTGGAATAGCGAGGGAATATGCAAGTTTTGACAATGAATAAATTAGTGTTATCATCGTGGTCAAAAAGTTCAGGTGGCGGACCATAATATATTTAATGTTGTCTTATTAAAAAAAAAAAGAAAGATTTGTTTCCTATCCTAAAATAAAGAAACATTCATTGAAATCGAGCAAAATAGTACCAATTTTAACTAACCTGAAATGAAGGAACTACATTCAATGTAGAATTTGGGCAATAACCACCATCTTTTATTGTTCTCGCTACGAAAGTTTCGATAGACATTATCGTTTTCGAGGCAAACAGCTTTGAAAAAGATTAAAATATTTGAACATTCTTTAATTTTCATTTAGTGTCAAGATTACCACACTGAAACTATATCAGATTTGTACTTATCTGTAGTTTTAAGACTTCGTCAAGTTACTTCGAATAATCAGTCTCCAAACTTCCGGCAACTCAATCGATCGGACACTTTTGCGATTAAATGCCATTTCCATAAATGCTGCTTCCTTGATTCATCTTAATCTTGATTCATTGTCGGTATCTCTTCTCTAGATATGATAGATGAGCCGTTCAGTGCACACATCGATTAACTCCATAAAACGAAAAGTTGAGAAACGCGATGATGTAATGTATATTGTTTTTTAAAATTCCTGTGATAATATGAATTCAAATAGATAATGTAGAATGCAGAATTGCAGATAAAGCTTTCATCTAACGGTATATAAAATTAATAAAAAAGAATAGCCAACAAACAATCCTCAGTAATGTTACAGTTTCTATGTGACTGGTAGAGTTAATCGATTTGGCAACTGAAAAAAGTAATGAACTTAAATTTAGCTTTTACATTTTTAAGTTTTTTATTACAAAAAAAGTTAGTTATCATACAATTTTATCACAGCTTTTCCATAAAAATTGATGTTGGCAGTTCTGTTGTAATATAATTTTTGTAATTAATTCATAGCAGCTTTATGCTAGCGGCATTATTTTTTGAGATGATTCAGCAAACTACCGTTTGCATTGCACTTCTTTTTATCTGCTTACCGATGCGATTTTGTTACGATAATTATTAACAGGGAGGGAGCATTTTCGGCTGTTTAAAAATAAATAAGCGTCGATGCACGGCCAGAACAGATACAGCGTTACTGAAATGGTTTACATTAGAGTATGGAGTTAATCGAAATGGCTTCTGAAATAAATTACTTATTATTCAATGGCCAAAAAAATTTTGCCATTTAACGGTGCTAATCTTTATTATTCAGGAAAGTTATTATAAATATAAAAAGTTATGACTATACGAAGGGCTTTGACACTTAAATTTAATATTTTTCAAAAAGTGGAGTTAATCGATGTGTGCACTGAGCGGCTCAGATATATCTCTCTCATCAAAAATTTCACGCCATCGACTACATTCAATGTTCTTATTCCAACATTAGACAAATATGAATTGTATTTTGACAATCTATTTTGAGATTCCGACCACTTTGCGTTGTCATCTCTGAAGAGTTTGACTATGTTGATATAAAAATTGAAAAATTTTCGAATATTTTCTATATATATATAATTTTGTAAATTCTTATCTATTTATTCCGAATCCAATAAAACTTATCTGGATGCACTGAAAGTGTTTTTATTAATTTCAAATACGAATACAACAAACAGAAATAATAACCTGAAAGTGAATCGACAGAATAAGTTATTATTCGACTCGCTTTTTAACAAACCTATCTGGACAATTTTATCAATCTCACAATTGTTTTAAGACTAAACCATAGACCAACTAAACCTTTTTCCTACATCAACTAAAATATGATCATGCGTAAATACTTGCGCATGCGTAAATAAAATAATGATTTAAATTATTTTACATATAATATAAAATTATACACTTCAGAGCAAAACTAAAAAAACTCCTGACCTCACATCAGTAATTTTCTACATTTTCGCCAGCTTGTTCTAGTTCAGAAAACTAATAGAACAGCATGCTATCTTTGTTAGCAATTATCTATATTTTTCTAATATCGAGTCGCGAACGGTCTCAATCGATTGGGTTTGACTTCTTGATGAAGCATCCGTTGTATACTCTTTATCTTCTGAAGGAGATAATCTAATGTTTTCATATTCACAGTATAATATCTCGTTCAAATTTGTTATTAAGAACTGACATACTAATGTTTATAAAATATTCGTCGGAAAACAGAAATTTGTGCATGTATGGAGGTTATTGCATATTTTAAAAATTGATCTTCGTAGAATGAACCCACGAGGAGAAATAGGAGTTTTTTTTATAATGAGAGTGAGTCGCAGAAGTTCATAGGATGAAGTTAAGAATAGGTATTTTTTTCAACTTCCCCGAATACTGATACAAATTGAAAGTCGACGAATTGAAGTTTGTAAATCTTCAAAATAATTTTTAATTGATTCACTAGATTATTTCGATATGAGATAACATATAGACATTTTTTCCTTTCATTCATAGACATTTTTACCTGTCATATCGTAGCAACTATAATTATAAATTTATTCAGTAACACAAGGAATTTGTTTATAATGAATAGGGCTCCTTTTCCGGAGAGTCAAAGTCGCATGCTTGATTTTATACTTAAAATCATTAACAAAGTTGTTATTATTATTCCCAAGTATGGAAGCTATTTAGTTCAACTTTTTGTTTATATTTGTTTTGTCATATTTGAAGATAAAGAATCATTCTTCACAAACGGCTTTATTAACAGTGGTTTTCAAAATATGCATGAGATAAAGGAACGCCAATTGTACATCCTGAAATCATTTGAACCTGCGTAACAAATCATCATTATGAATTCTGGAGCTATAGGCCAATAAACTTTTTGACATCTTTCTCGAATATTTTTGTGAAGATTCTGGTGATGCATTCATTTATTTTATTTTTTTAAAGATCAAGTTTTCTCTTTCTGTCAGCATAGTTACATGAACAAAAAGAAAAGGACTAGTGAAATTGCTGAAGTAACAAATACTGCCTTGAATGCATTAGAAAGCGGAAAGTCCTGGTGGTCCCTTTTTAGATTTGTGTTCGATTATATCAATCGTGATGACCTTATCGAAAAACTGGAAACCCGCGGAATACGATGCTAACACCTTCAACCCATAAAGAGTTTCTTGATGCATACTAAACAGAAGGCCCGAATTTCGATTGATTCTGAACCATTTCCTTAGGCTATATAAGAATAGACCCCTTTATTTACATTGAAAAGTGTCGCATCTGAAACTTAGAGCTGGTGGATTGTAACGTATTGAGCTGGTCCACTCAGGTCATAAAAAATTTTCATGTTGCCAAACTGAGCAAATAGTAGGTTTCTCTATTCTCCTATAATTGTGAATAAAAACTTTTTCTCCAATTTGCATTCAAATTATTGTATAAAATTTTATATTTTGAATTGAAACTGTCTTATCGGATATATTAGCAAGAAGTAAAAGAAAAACTTTAGTTGATTCTGCTATTTTATGTCAGAGACAACAGATGGAAAGAAATTGAGGTGAAAGTCAAGACAACGCTGCTTCATTCTCTGCTTGACAATTCTAAGGTCACATGTTCTAAATGACACACGTTGCTACCTCTGTATCGAAAATAAATATGCAAATTGAAGAAAATTTGTGAGAGTCACTCCTAGGTTTTTCATATTTTTTATTGTTTATTACTTTTCATAGCACTAGAAATGGTTCGTAAGTGTGAAAGCTTTAGTAAAGACAGAAATTTTAATCCGAATTTATCGTTCCATAAATAAGTGTATTGTTAGAACCGAAGTATTTAGTTATTTACAGGTTCGGTAGCGTAGAAAGTTTTAATAAGGAAATTTTCAATGAGATTATTATAAGATAAAATGAGGTTTTCTTGAATTAAGGTTCCCAGATGACGATGAGAAAAGAAGAATTTGGGCTTCGCTGTTGGGATGGTCAAGTATTTGCCCAAAGAAAGCAATTTTCATTTGTTCAGATCATTTTGACCCTGAACATATTGTGACCCGAGTAAATAGAAAAATATTTTATGCGGTGTTGCCGGTTGAGGTTTCACAAGAGACTTTCAATGAGGTTGAGACTTTCAATGAGGCAGTCAAAACAAATCGACATTTTACAAAGGAATGCTTTGTCTATCTTATATAGTCTAAGACCATTTCCTTCTAATGAGGTAGTACAACAGGACCAATCAGAACAACCCTCCGTTCTATATCGGGTTACAAATTATGGGACGGACAGAGCAATAACCAAATCAGAGAAAAATGAGGGTTCAGTGACGTAGAAAGGTGAGTAAAAGGAACAAGAAGACCACCAGGCGGACAGTCAAATTAATGGAAAGACAGTTAACAGTCTATATCAGGATAGCAATGAATCTGGTAGCTCTGACAAAACGCTCGAAATTTCTGAATTCTTCAGAGAAATAAAATATCCATAGTTGTTTTTTCTGTGTGGCAGTATTTCTTTGAATTTAAATACTGAGAAACAATCTAACTATATAAACTGTATAAATCGAATATCAGAATTAAACATGCTAAGCACAGCAGCCATGCGGAAATATTCGCGGGCTCACCTGGTAATAATTTTAAGTTGAGCAACGCGTAATTTTCCAATATCGTTCATCGATTCCTCGAATGTAAACTATAAGATATTAAAAATTGACTTTTCCACATTTCATGCCAAATACTTTTTCCCACCGCTCATCAAACAGACCGAAAGTACCCATTTAACTCGTAATGATTTTACAACTCAAGGTGATGTGTAAAGAAAAATAAGTTTAAACTCGTTCTAATATCAAGGACAAACCTATGAAATGATTGATGTTATTCGCTATATCAATACCTGAACAAACATCCGTTCTCCTGAAAATAGATCGGTATAGTTTCATTCAAAATTAACTACTTGAGGGTGTTATATAATTGGAATTATTTGCAAAAAATTTGATATTTAATATTTGTCTGGAGGTGTGACTAACGAAATGTTTTTAACTAGTTCACATAAAAACTATAGAATGGATTTTGATCAACATCCACTGCAATAAAGCAATCCAAGTAGGATAAAGAAAAATGAACGTATAATACATTTAGTTAGCCATAATAGTCCATAACAATTTCGTACTTCGAAAGAATATTGCAAATATGAGTTTGCTCATATGAGAATCAAGTTTGTACCACAAGTATAAGCTGTTTATGTAGACCATTTTATTATAAACAATTTCCTCTTTTCGTCTTCTTATTCCAATGAAAATCTAGTCAGTTACCACAATATATAAAAAAAAACGAAATGATGGCAAATGTTAATGATATAGAATTATTATTTGGGCAATAGCCATTATCTATTATTGTTCTTCTATACGAGTACCATGATCAACAATTTCTCGTCAGCAAATGTTGGTTGTTTTAATTCTTCGTACCATTGGCGATTTTTCATTTGTTTTTTTCGGATTATACATGGTGACCCTAGTTCGAGTGCCTATTAGAAGTTTTTGGAAAACTGGACATACATGAAATTTGAAAATTGGTATTATGATATTTTTTGAAATTCTTCACCGAGCTAAAATATTTCTAGAGCCTGAGCACTTATTTTATATAAGAAGAGAAAAGAAGTTTGTATAGAAATTTTTTTTTTTGTATATTTATATTCTTGATGTGATTGGGGATTCAATGCTGAATTCATTTTTATTGAAATAGTTTTATTAACTCGACTTGTTCACAAAAAATAAAGAAAAAAACAGGCCAAAAGTTTAAGTATTCATATTCATATTCTTATTTTCATTTTTCTTATTCTCAACATCCTGAGCAAAAACTGTTCCCATAATGTCAAAGTAGGAGAATATAGAAAGGTCATGCAGCTTCTTAATATTGTTAATATCAGCACAAATCTTGTGTTGGAAACCGTGATAACAAATTGAATATAACTTCAATTTTTCAAAATGGAAACCTATATTTATATGATTGCTTTGCTCCTAAACTAAGTAATTTTAGTTATTCAAGATTTTCTGGAATTATGTTGTACGTAGAGACAAATTAATCTAATCTGTTGCATGAGGATATTTTGTGACCATCGCCATAGAGGGTAAATGGGGATATCTCTCATTAAAAGCCCGGCAGTTTCTACTAATAATTCTATTACATTCATCGTGTATGTAAAATTGATCCAGAATTTTATTATTCGAATAACGATTCGTTTTGTAAAAGCAAACATTAAAGATAACGAATAATAACGCATTAGACCTGCCACTTTTGAATTATATTTTGGTTAATTTACTACAATTGTTTATTATGGTTTTATCAAAATATTCATCCAATCTGTTTAAATCCGATGAATTTGTCTCTATGATCAACATAATCTCGAATAACTCGGAAAACTACTGTATTTAGGAACAAGATCATCTTACAGTACTATCCTTCGCAGCATCCAACGCAATGATGAAAAATTAGGGTTTAATTTGAAAAACACGAGTTATAGCCAATGTGATCACGGTTGCAAAACAAAATTTCAAGCACCCTGTGCTGATATTTACGAAATCCAAAATATTTACGAAAAATGCAGGACTTTTCCATATTCTTCTACTTTGACATTATGAGAACAGTTTCTGCTCAGGATGTTGAGAATAAGGAAATTGAACATAATAGTGACTATGAATAAAATATAACCCTTTTTCCCCTTTATTTTAATTTTTTGTAAACAAGTCAGTAAATAAAATGATTTCATTCAGAATCAGAAAGATACAAAAATTTTACTAATTCATTTTCTCTTCTTGTATAAACGAAAGTGCTCAGGCTTCAGAAATATTTTTGATCAGTAGAGAATTTCAAGTAATAATATAATACCAATTTTTTTATTTCCAATATGTCCTTTTTTTCCAAAAACGTCTAATAGGGGGTTACCCTGTATGGTTTTCTTACTTTTCCATATAGATTAATTCTCATTCATTTTCTTCTTGAAAGATATTCGTTTCCCGCTTGAAGGGAGGTAAAGATTGGCCGTACTGGCAGTACTAGGTGTATATTCAGTGTAACTTCCACTAATATTTACATTCCAGAAAGGAAAAAATTAAATATAAATAATTTTTCAAGATGTTATTTATTCAACTCGTGTTACATAATAGTAGATATCCGCCATTTTACTTTACATGAACACAATGATATCTAGAAGGTGGCGTCCTGCTTCCAGTGTATCCAATGACGAACGCCACCTCAATATTTGCACTTTCAAGACATCTAAAGTAAAGGATTTATATTGATGTACTTACCTTTTCAAATGGACTGGTAACCGCAGCTTTCTTCGCACCTCTCGAGGTTCTCGGATATCCGCACAGGAGTGGAAGATCTGGTGATTCCACCACATTAATTTGGCCGTAGTTCAAAAATTTTTAACCCAATTCATAATGGTACGTCGGCTAGGGACTGCTCCATTCCGACCGAAATGTTGAAATGAACCCGGAGAGCTTATTGAGTCACCATTTATTACTCAAATATGGTTGAAAACACGCACTGCTCTTCATTAAATGAAAAATGGCTGGTCTTCGGAAGGCCGGTGAAAGTTCGCCCGACCATTCCATGACTCCACTTCTGAGGACAGTCTCATCCAAAATGTAAATACTTCTCGTGGTCACCCTGTATATTCAAGTCAAATCACTTCATTTATTTATTCATTCAATACGTCTACTAAGCATATAGTATCTGTTATTGTATAATATTTTACAATACTATTTTCCAAGATTTTTTTACAATAAAATATAAGGAAAAAAATTAGAAACACCTATAATCATCATATGATCTGCATATCGTATTGAAATACAAAATATTTAGTATTTAGAATATCAACATTGTACATTACTTAGGTACTTGCTTAAATGTATTTTTAATACTTTTTGATATTTCTTATTTCAGAAGGTAATTTGTTTTTAATTTCAATTCCTATCGTTAATTGTATAGCATTGTATAGTTCTGAAATGTTGCGGAATCGTTTCGAATTATATATTGTGCCTTACGGATGCAAAGGTTTTATTTAAGTTAGAGTTAATGAATATCTTCTCGAAAGTTTATAATATGGTGAATATGTTACCATAACGAAATTTTTTTAGTTATTCAATAACGAAATTATCTCGACTTACTATGGATTGTTTATTTGACACTATTTCTATAGCTTGTTGTTGAACAGGCTGTAATAATAATCTATTCAATTTAGTAGTCGAGGTATTAGATCAGATATAAAATAGTTCATTTTAATGGACTAAAAATGTGTGATGTAAAAAGCCTTGAAACAATTTCCATACAAAAAATTTCAAAATATCTAGCATAAATTCGAATTGCACCCATATTATATGGACTGACATATTAAAATTTGATAGGATCGAATGTCGATTCTGACTACCATTCAACGAAAAATATCACTAAAAAGGCTGAATGAGTTTATATCATTACAGCATTGTTTTTAATGCTCTTATGTACTCATTACGATATTGAAATGAAGAAAGAAATTGTTGGAGTCCATAGTTGTGGGAGTATGTTGTTGTGGAGCTACAAATGAAGCAAGATGCTAACTAACAAACGTGCAATTTTATACGAGGACATATGTTATTACCTATATTTTATTTCCAGATGGTTCAAACACTTCTCAGATGTCACAGATGCTCATAATAAGAAGGAAGGTAAGACGAGACGTACAGAACCAACACCTGAAAATGGTGATGAAGAGAGCGTTGAAGAATTCCCACAGCCACAAGATGTATCCGAGAGAGCAGAGGAGGTTGACCATGTTGAGAATGAAGATCTTAATAGAACGACGGGTAGCGAATTAAACGGCGGAGCTGAAGTGGAAAGTGAAGCCAACTCTGATGACATAGCCCAAGGTTCGTTGAAAACTCTCACTGGTGTCACTAATAAGGGATTGATGGAATAACTGAATCTGTTCTATGTAATCGTCAAAATTGCCTCACAATTTCCTAAAGAAAGCCAATATGCATCATTTGATTAAGTTTTGGCTACTATGTTTTTTGGTACTTTAGATTATTGAAAATTGCCATTATGAAACTTTTAAAGAAATCACTGTTTTCGAATAAATGTAAAATTTTACTGTTTCATTTATCAGTTGATGCTGTTTGGTTAATCTGCAAGACATCAATAACATCATATCTTCAAATTTCAGATTTTAATAAATAAGTTTTTTCTAGTGTATCTTCTAAAGAATAATTAATTGTATTATCTTCCATATATTTTAACTTTATATTTTTTATGTGTTAATAACCCAACGTAGAATGGTAAAGGAAAATAAAAATTTATTCTAATGAGTTATTTTCAGGGGAAAATGAATGCAGAAACGAAATGCCATGTACCGTAACTGCGGAAGAGTGGCCGCTAATCCAACCTTCACAAGTACACATAGGAGTTCTTCCAGTGCACACAGCTGAATCGAGACTTACGCCTATAGGTATGGTCAACATCTTATTTTTGCGCGCTTGTTTTTAGTGGAACAACAAGCTCTCGATAACGGTCTATTAGGTTTGACTCCGAGTTGAAGCATCCATAGTCAGTATAGAATAACTTTCGAAATAGAGGAATAGAGGAAAACCTGTTAGTATTGTTTTCTTTGAACCCCTATCTTCTCGCTGCAAAACCCATTCCAAAACAATTGGTTTTAGTATGAGTTCTTCAATATTCGTAAAAATTCCTGTCAAGATTGGTTCATTATGTGAACAAGCGATCAGAAGCTCTGACCTCACGTGAGTGCTTTTTAAAATGCTTCAAATTTTTCTTGAAGAAACTATCATTGCAAATCTGAAATCATTCTTTTCATATAGGCCCTGTTGCGCTAGTACCTTTTTGGTAGAATCAGCTTGAATTGTCTCTTCATGAATTATAAATATTTTATTCAGAATAGTATGAGCGTTTTCCTGATTGGTAAGGAATTTTATTACACCATGGCTTTCCCTTTTCTCCACGTTTTTGTTTTCTTCCTGCGCCGTTTAAGTTGTTTAGGCCCTCTAACTTTTTTTCACGGTGGGCATTGGTAATTGTTATACATAGTTATTTCATTATTTCTATCGAACTTCTGTGTGACCGAATATCATCATGTTCTCATGGATGTTCTTTTATATTCATGACCCTACATCCTTTACAAGATGGCGTCAACCAGAAAACAAGATCTGTTCCATAGCAACCAAAGAATCTGATCATACATTAAAGAAATTTTCCTTTAATCTATGGTTCTGATCATGAATATACCTTCACTTGTATAAGGTGTCCAGAAAATGTATCGGTTATTTGTAAGTTCAGTAAAAAAAATATATTTGTGAGCAGTAAAAAACTTTATTGTTTATGATTGACATATGAATTGGAGAATTATTTGGAAAAGATGATGTTATCCAAATGATGACCGTTGCGTTGCTGGCACTCTTCTAAAAGGGAACGAAGATTGACGAAAACACGTTGACACATAGCTAGTGATATTGCTGCCATTTCTGACCTGATATTTTGCTTCAACTGTTTTAGATTCGTCGAATTATTTTAATAAACCTTATTTTTAAGATATTCCCATGCAAAATACTCAAGCGGGGTAGGGTCGGGGCTTCTGGGAGGCCAGTTGATGTTACCCCTTCGCGAAATGACTTCATTAGGGAATTATTAGTTCACTTCCATTGAATCATTTGAGGTATGGCAAGTGGCCCCATCTTGCTGAAACCACGTTCTTGAGTTGAAACCTGCAAACTCCTGCAACTCTGGGACCAAAAAATTTCGCAACATATCGCAATAACAGTCACTATTCACATTAATTGCTCGGCCTCGTTGATCTTCATGAAAATAAGTACCATTTAGGCCTTTAGCAGGCATAGCGGCCCAAACCACGACCTTTGGGCTATGCAGGGGTTGTTCATGCTTTCGTCTCGGATTTTCCACTGCCCCCAGTACCGACAATTCCGCTTATTAATGGTGAAAATTTGCTTCGTGACTGAACAGTATGTTGTTAAAATTGTTGAATCGCTGCAGTATTTCGTTCGCAAAATTCAGTCGATTAGCATAGTCCGCATCCTTCAATTCTTTAACCAATCGAATTTTATAGGCTTTTAGATGAAAGTCTTTATTTGAAATCGAATTTAAAGATGATATTTTGATGTTCAACGCTTGGCTTCGCTTCGGATGGTTAATGACGGTTTTTGATGAATTGGCGCCTCAACTTCTTCCATTGTTCCTTCATCGCGAACTGAACGAGAACGACCAGAGTTTTGAATATTAACTGTCGCGCCTGTATTCTCGAACATCCTGATCCATTTCCTGATGCTATCGTCACTTGGAGCATGGCTCGTACGATATTCGGCACGATAGAGAAGTTGAGCTGTCACTATTGAATCACCATTACGATAATACGCTCGCACGCGAAATACCCGATACGTCCCCGAGTACTGTTCCATTGTGACTGAAACTCCACAAAATGGCGGACACCAGGAACCCCTCCCCGCTCCTTTTAAACGCCCCGTTCCGAATATGACGAGAAAACAAATACCCGATACAGTTTCTGGGCACCTTGTATATACTTAATTAATTAAATTTACGAAAATGTAAAGCAGTAACAGTGTTAATTCACCTATTTCTTTGAATCAATCAACTATTTTATTTAGACTTTTGAGTTGAATTTAAAGAGATGTAGTTGTACATCTCAATTCATAACACAAATCAGCTAAGTTTTGTTTATCACGCCATATGCAATTTTTGATTTGTCACTTCTCTGGAAAGGTCCATTTGGTCGGTTACTTTTAAAAATGAATTTATATCGGGCTGCATTTCAAGGGTTGCCATAACTTTCGAATTCTTGAGGCAACCAATTTTCACTAATCAGGTAGTTATTAAACAAGTAGTTGTGCATATGTGAACGTTTCAGTAAGCTTAGGGCCTGCCTAAATAAACGTTCCACAAGTACTGGAGAAAATTTGTCGACGAAAATTACAAGGGCAAATGAAATTGGTGGGTCATAAAGAATATCTCCAGAAACATCTGGCTTCCAAATCTTAAAAATTGAGAAGGTGATTTTGGTCTAATTTAACGGTTTAATTAATATTAATACTATAGATAAGAGGTATTTAGCAATTCTGTGACTGAAGAATGTTTGTTATATTCTAAAAGTCACGGAAATCAATTAGTTTTCGTTCAATGAAATTTCTGTTGGTTGAAGACACTTCGAAAGGGAGTATTATCGAATTATTAGTATGTTCTGAAATTAATTTTAATAAAAAAATTTAAAAAAAAAGTACATAAATACACTGTCAACTTTTCATTTCCATGTTATTTTATATTTGAATTCCATACATTTTGAACAAGTAAAATAGATAAAGCTTAGTTAATATTGCCTTTGTTCGTTTACCAGTTTTTGGTTGAAATCTACCCATTTCCTTAAAACATTTTTACTAATTCCACTATGAGACATTCGAGACCACTGCTGAACAGAGTGCTTATAGATTTTCCAAATGTCTGTATTTTTCAAATATTTTGGTAAAAGTGATATCAGTCGTTTTGTTTGGACTCACTGATGAGGAATCCGTGATCAAAATCTATTCTGTCCGTCCATAGGCATGATTACGTTCGAACGGAATGAGCTAAAGGGATAAAACTTTCATTTTATGCTATAGGGATGAATATCTCTGATGAGTTCATTATTCAGCCAAATCGACCTAGTATTTTCGGAGTATTGAGAAAAAATATTTGTATTCGAATTACACTTCTCAAATAATTGTTTTGTGATGCTTTTTCATCATACATCATACATTTATACCATTTTTGTTTACAACAAAGTTATATTTCTGGAGATATGATAATTCAAAATTTGAATAATTACTCGCCAGTATTTGAGTGTTATTCTTGTAAATAACATCCACATCATAACTGAATTTGATAATTACTAGTACTTCAACAAGAGGTGCCAAAACCATCTGATCTCACTTCAGTACTTTCTAAATTTTTATTACTTTAGCTAAGTAAAATTTTATTATGGTTATTATCGTTAAAATCTAACAAAAGTGTAACAAAGTGGTTTTGAGCCTAAGCGATGCTCTAAACGAGATGATTCACATGTGAAGAGGCAAATGAAATTCTGGACAGAAATCATAAAAATGAATTCAAATACATAAGATATGGAGGCCTTGTCCTCTCTGCTTCCGTTACAAAGGAAGTTTTCTGAAATTTCTTAAATTTCCATGTGGATATAATCCTGAACTTCTTGATCAGTTCTACTGAAAATTCATATTTGGGTTAAAGGCGGAGAATCATCAATTCGAGAATCATCACTGAATACACCTAGGTTCTATTCAACTTTTATCTTAATTTCAACGTTTTCTGTACATCCTTGTCGTTCATTTAAATTGTTGTTATTATTGGTAACATTTTTTATATTTCAGATGTTTGTGAAGTAGTACATTGAAAAAACTAAAAACCTTCTTTTGCAGAACAAATCAGACGTAAAGATGAGGAAATAAATCGTGCCTTGGAAGAAAAACAAAACCTTATTGCTGATCTTTTGAGCATTCCAAGACAAGAATTCCTCACAATTGCCGACATGGTCAGCGAAGAAGATGACGTTGTCAATGATTCTGTGAACCTTACTGTGGCCTCGATTCATCAAAGTAACCGGCTACAGAAGGTAATTATTGATTTTGAATGGATGATGTGACAAACTTTTTGTTTATTTTGAAATTTTGAAAATCTAACTTATGAATGATATCTAACCAAAATCACTATTACTATCAGCCATCCCATGCATTCATTTGAATGCGAATATAAAATTCTTTGGTTATCTTCAATTTGTTTTTTCCAGGTAATAAGTGAGGCATTCGACGAAAGTGACCTTATACAATCCACTGGTGGACAAAATGTATCATGTTCATCACAGATATTACAAACCTCAAAATCCCTGACGATTCCTCAATTCTCACAAATTGTCGATATATCCGATAAACTCAGCCGAACTTTGACTGAACTATTGGTGAGTAGTTTGTAGATTATTCCTTTTTTACCTTTAATTGGACCATACAGACTTATAGTTCAATGATAGGTGTTTGAAGAGCTTACCTTGAATAAGAATTATTATATTTGTGGATGCACCTTACGCATTCTTCAAAAGATAAAATGAATCAATTGGGGAACAAACGAGTCTCAATTAAGAGTTACAGGAAGCCTAGGGAATTTTGAAGATCAGATTTCTTTTTATCTTATAATTAACAATCAGAATTCATATTCTTTAAACTAATATGTTAACAAGAATAACAACAAAAAAAAATGAATAAATATACATGAAAAGTTTCTCTCCGGTGAGAGAAACTCATCATTCCATCAAATCAGCTGACCAATGTCTCCGTAGTCTCCTTGGTAATGTACTCTGCAGTAGTGGTTGAAGTAAGTTATTTGGATGGATTTCCATTCATGCATGGTGGTTTTTGCTTTATATTTGATGATTTCTTCAATATAAAGTATTTTGAGATGTACATTCTGATTTGTTACATACCATGTGGCGTCGGCCATAATTCGTAGTATCTTCTATTGGCTCTTTGGATTACAGCTATGCTGGATTTGCTCGCGCCTCCTCAGATTTCAATCCCATATGTCCATATTCGTATAATTATGGATTTATGTAACAATATTTTATTCGCTAGCGATAGCTTGGATTTTCTTCCCATGAGCCACTGAAGTTCCTTGGTTTTTGATTCAATTTGTTTTCTTTTTTTGACAATATGTTCCCTCCATGTTAGCCTAGAACCTAAATGAATGCCAAGATATTTTGCAGTTGTAGCTTTTGGTATTATTGAATCATTCAATTAAATTGGCAGACAGCGTCCTTTCCTCAGTATAAATCAACATCTTTTATTTTGTTTCGTTCACTTTTATCTTCCACTTTTTCGGCTAGATTTGAACTTTATCCTGGTGTTCTTGTACTAGGTTTGAAGCTGTTGGTGGGTTTTCATGTGATGCCATCATGGTTGTGTCATCAGCGAATGTCCCTGTTGTTGTGTTATTAGTAGTTGGAAGGTCTAAGCTATATAGTAAGTACAGAAATGGACCAAGCACGCTTCTCTGCAGAACTCCAGTTTGAATTGGGCAATAGTCCGACACTTCTTGCGCTACTCTGGTTCTAAATTGTCTGTTTGTGAGGTATCATTGTATTAAATTGAAGAACTTCAGGGGAAGAGTTTTCTTGACATTGTGCAACAGTCCCAAATGCCAAACTTTATCGAACGCCTGACTGAAGTGCAGTACAACTTCTCTTTAAATGTTTTTTTAATGGTTTGTGTTATTCGATGTGTTCAGTTGAGTGGCCTTGTCTGAAACCAAACTGTTGTGGAGGAATCCACTGTTCAGTGGAGATTTCAGCGTTTATTCTATGAAGTAGCAGTCTTCCCAGTGTTTTTGAGATTGTTGGTAGTAAGCTTATGGGTCAGTATAATGTTATATATAATATAAAATGTTATATAAAATATAATATTGTAAGCCATAAGTTCAGAAGAATATATATAAATATTTCTTCAAAAGGTTGGGGAAACCTCTTCCCTCTATGGTTCCACCACTAAAAACTAATAGATGAAATTAACCACTGAACAATTTTTGTCTTACATTCACCACAAAATCTAAATTGCCATTTGCTGTATTCATTGTTAGTGATGTCTAGCACCTTCTTTAATATTTAATCCAGAATAATATTCCATAATAAATAAAGAAAAAGTTTTCCATTGCTCTTCGGTATATTTTGACCGTTGAAATAGGTAAAGTATTTTCTGTCAGGACCTGTTAAATTGAAGACTTGTCTTTATGAAGAGCTGGTTTTTTATAGCTTCAGGCTTTCAGGGTTCATCAAATTATATCTATTCTAACATAGGAATGCTGCAAATTGAGCTCATATGAGTTTTAAAAACTTCGAACCCAGACTCCTAGATTTGTTTTATACCTTTATTATCTTTATTTCATACACCTATTCAACCTTGTTCACAAACTTAAGAGATAATAGAATTTGACTTAGTTTTAATATTTCTGAATGTTTGTTATGATGCATGGTTAATTAAAATTCAATCAATATTGAAACTGGAAGATATAAGCTCATAAACAAGAAAGATTAGAATAGAAGGCAATTTCTGACCATAATCATTTCATACTGAATTGAATAATTTAAAACTATCGATATTATCCCTAAAAATCTTTCCACTTTTTTTTTTGAAGATACAAATAACTTTTGACAGTTTCAAACAGAATCAAAACAACAAGGAACCACAGAACACTTTTTTTTTGGAACTACCCACCACAGAGACGTTATAATATTTTAATGTGATGATAATTCATTCTAATTATTCTGAGGAAAATTATAACTAAAGATCAATAATAGTTACAGATATTATCTTTCATTTAAAAAAATTGCATATATTAATTTTTTATCTCATGGGGTTCGTAATAAATTAATATTCTATGGTAAGGTATTAAAATTTGACATAATCTATGAATAACCATTATTCAATATTTATGTTCAGTATAATGTCACTTCATGTGGTTTTTTGCCGGGTTTGGGTATCATGAGTACTTCTGCGGTTTTCAAAACATTGAGCCAGTGCTTAAGTTGGAGTATTGCATTGCATATGTAGGTTATTAGGACTATTCCTTTTCTTGGCAGATTCTTTATCATTTTTGGAGTTATTCCATAGATTCCCGGTGCTTTTTTTATGTCCTTGTATATTTCTTCTGGTGTGAAGAACTGAATATCTTGTGTCTCTTGAGTGTTCGTAATTCGCCTCACTTCACTTTTTCAGTCTCACGGAGAAGGAAACATTTTCGTCTATTATTCTTCCCAGTTAGTTTTTTACTGTTATGTAGTTTTGGTGCGTATTTCACCTTATCAAAGTTGGCATGGTGTTCTTCTTCTATAACATGCTTCGCCAATGCACAGTTCCTTTTGTTATTGTTTACATCACTACAATGAGCACAATCACATAGTTTTAAAGTGGTCGAAGTTTGACCAACATATATTCTTTCACAATCCTTGCAGGAAATTTCGTAAGCCAATCCATTTTGTTGTAATGTTGGTGTGGGGTCTTTTAGTCGTGTAGACATTGACCTGAGTGGTTTCAAGTAAACAACAACAAAAGGACCTGTGCATTGGCGAAGCACGTTATAGAAGAAGAACACCATGCCAACTTCGAAAAGATGAAGATATTAGACACAGAAAAAATTCATACTATATTTGCGCTATGTATCCCTGATAATCAGTTTATGTCGCAGGGTTCAAAATGGAGAAGAAATTGTATCGTACTTTCAGGGGGTTAAAACACTGATAATTTTGATGCATGGTCACAACAGACCTTTGAAAATGCTGAAAAAATATAGTTATTTGTACATACTCAAGTGTCTCATATTTTCATTCAGGTCGTTCATTTCGTTTCAGCATAGGTGTGACCCATTAATCTTTCACGAATCGTGTTACTTTGTGAGATTTCCTTGATTCCTTTTTTCGAACATATCTCCTTTCATAGTTCAATAGTTTTTTCATTTATTGTAAAAGTTATAGATAATTAAATTCTCTACGATATTTGAAGCAATTATCGATACTATCAATCATTTTTGAGCTAGAAAATGATGAGCAAGAGAAACTAAGCATTCATGCTAAAAGGCAAAGTCAACGTAGAATCCCCAAGTTGTTGTCTCGGGGTGAAAAAAATGCTTCATTTATTGCCAATGATTTTTGTTTAGACTCGATGGAAGTTTCGGGTTATATTATTTCCATCATTCTTGGAATTCAAAATAAAAACCACTGCACTAGAACATTTTCTTGCTTGTTTGTCGCTGTCCTTTACATTGTCAGATTAGGGAATGCATACGTTCTAATATGTAACAAGTCGCATATAATGTCGCAATTTGATACGCTAGAGTAGAGTATATAGAATGTTTTTTTTACTCACAGGCTATTCTAAGTAATTTTCTTAAAACAGGGTGAGTCTTCGTCTACTCTATTAATTTTAACCATGCATTCCTGAGGTCAAAAGTAACGTTTTTTTATCATTTCTGAAAATATGCCGTACAAGTGTAACGTTACTTCATGCAACATTGTTACTTACCATTACTTACCATTTAGGTTCCAAAACAAATAATTATTAGTGAAGAGTTTATAATAATTCAATTGATAATTGATTGAAAATGAAATCATGCTGAACTTATTCCCAAAACTTTTTCAGTGTTAGAAATGCCTGATGAGTGGAAAGTAGTGAGATATATAAAGTTGAACTGAGTTATTTGAAACGGTAATTTAAAAATGCGGATCTGATCTCACCACTAATACGCCATATTTCGCTTCATTCAAATGATACAAGATTCTTAAATTATTTTTTTTTACGGAGTCTTTTTTTTTTGTCATGTAATTTGGTAGATAGTATGTCAGTTTTAAAACATATTAAATACCATCATTTCATTTGTGTCGCTAAATCCCTTTGGACTTCTGCAGCTGAACTGATCATTAAAAGCACATAAATATCAGAAAACGCAAGTAGAGAGATAAATATTCAGATTGAACATAATTTCTTCATGAGTGCATCGTTTTTAAGATGTTCGTAGATAAACGCAATTAAATTTCTCAAAAATATAAAATTCCTTTTTTTTTCTGAATCCATCTCTGTTCAAAAATGATCCAAATAGCAGATTTTAGCTAAGTGCTTTCAAAATGAGACTCTTTTTTACCACAGAAATCTAATATTTTACAACTGATCTTCACTGAATTTCTACTATTTTAAAAAATTAGTATTTTTTTTATAATGTTGGTATAGTTGAACATAGAGAAATAAGGTTGTTTTTTGTGTCATAATTCTTAACTATTATCTCACCTGAGAAACAACTTAATAAAATCTAAGACCACACATTGATACATTTTCCAGACCTGAAATGAAAAGCAGAGAAGAAAATCTATAATCTGAGTCTAAAGCATCTTTCAAAGTCATCAAGATACTGTTAGCTCTGTTGTCAAATTTTCTTCAACATGGTGTAGTTAGTATATGATTTTTTATCCAAAGTGCAAAAATTTACGTCACATTAAATATTTAAAGATTTACAATCCAACAAGCTGTATTTTTGGGAATAGCATCAAACTCACAGGTGGGATTTAGTGAAACTATCATCATTTGAATATTTTCATCCAAAACAAGCTTTTCTGAATAATCAATAAAATGTTTCTTGCCTAACATGGGTGATTACAGTATTTCAAGTATTTCAACTTTAATTCATTATCTCGAAGTGGAACTTCTATGCACCCTATTTACAGAATTACATTTAAATGCAGGTAGTACATAAAATTACTTAATATAGGTATAAATCTCTCATGTGAAAAATTGAAATGGAAACAACTTACGTATTTACTTAGTAATGATCGTTTTCTTCGAATTTTAGAATGAAAGCAAAACCTATGAAGAGGTATGGGTGCTGTTCATGAAAAATCATCTGTATTTTTACAACATCTGTTGTCTCAGAAGATCTTTCTTAATCAGAAAGCTTTGAAAAGGCTTAGATAAATTTAAGTATTCTTATTTAAGAGAAAAAAATCATCTGACAATATTCTCAACGTTCGTTGTTCGAGGTGTTATAGACCATGATAATTATGGAAATCTAATTAAAAATGTTCCAAAATATTCACACAAAATACTAACAAATTCTGGATTTTTTAAATTTTCAATACACATTATAATGAATAGCATTCCATATTCATTATAATGTAGCAAAAGCAAAAATTAGATTTATTAAAATGCAATATGAAACAAGTGAACAAATAATATTTCTTGACCAATTGAATTCAATTTTAATGGCTTCTGAAAGTTATTTCTACATGAATTTGACTTTGACAGAGAGTGCTATTAACTCATTTGGAAATCTTGAAATGGCTATAACATTTTTAACTGAGGAAAATTGGGGAAGGTGGTATAGAGAAAAACACTTCTTCAGACCTCGAGAATCAATGGTTAAAATTAACGTAGTAGGCAAAGAAAATAAAACCCATTTTACATACATGTACTCACTGGGTCCAAGATACCTCCTGATAAATTCATCTGATACTCTCAAACGAATCTTATTCTCTGTCTTGGGCTCCCCAATTAAGTGTCTTCGCCAACATGATTTTGGGAACTGAAAGCAATCTTATTTTTTTTATTGCATTATGTATGGTTTCACAGTATTTATGTTTATCTTTTATTCTTTTCCAGGCAAAGCAAAAACAATCGGAAGAGGAAAAAATACTTTTGAGGAATGAGTTGTATAAGACAAGAGAAAAACTACATGGCCAGCTCTGCATACATGACTCTTCAGATACTCCTTCTGTACTGCCAGAAGCTGATACACTTGAAAATGAGGTGATCATTCTTTTCTGGTCATATTCTTTTTCTATTGTGTTTGATTCACTCAACTTTTACGGTCCTTGTTTTATAGTGCTTAATTCACTATACAAGGTCTTCGGGACTGTTGCAAATAAACCATTCAAAACTGGGATTGATTTTAATAAAACAAATGAAATTATAATATCCGTTATGTCAATTCAACCAAATAGTTAATGAAAGTAGGATTCTTCTAGTTTTTCAGAATATGTTAATTGTACCAATATCTGGATCAAATTTGTGATTGGGCTAAATCCCTCTAATAGTTCAGCGGTTAATATAATCGGAAATTTGGTTTCTTATATGTACCCCGTTATCAATATTATATAGATTCATTTCTATGGATTTCGATCATCAGTCAGGGAGACAACATTCTGCAACTTGATCAGGTTCTATTTTTGTTCGATGCTCTGGGTCAATGCTTGAGGTAGTTGCATCATTATTTCTAAAAAACAAATATAACAGATCATTGCGCAACTACGGCTCTGATTTCCTTGATGGAACCTGAGTATTGCGCAGGATTGATACGACTGGATTGTTGCAATAAATTGGATCTTGAGATAAGTTTCATGAGTGCCAGTATGTTGAAATGAACTCCAGTTTGTTTTTGACGAATATAATATGCAATATGCATATAATGCAATGAAGCATTGACATTTGTCTGTAAAGAAGAAAAACAGCCGTGGGTCACAGCTGGCTTGGTTAATTACACGAAAAACAATTTCTGTATATCAGAATTAATCTTGAAGATAAAACTGTTAAAAGCGAGATCATTAAGATTTATTGATCGCACTGTGAAGAAGATAAAGTTTGTATGCTATAAAATAAAGAGATAGCAGATTTGTCTCGCGATAGTAAAAATAAAACGTGGAGTATCTTCTATGAGTTGCAAAATATTGTGAATACATTCAATGGAACCATCATTTAGAGTCAACCAAAATACGAACAACTGTAGTTCTGGTTGATGCATCTGTTTTTGGTTTTGAACTTCGGTTCATAGTTGTATGCAATTGGCACATAGACCATTACTGGTTTTGTGTATGATGACTAAAATACTGGTGTATGCACTTCATTCAAATCATGGAATTTGAATGGCAATGTCATTTTAAATCTTGGACAAGGGGATTATGACGTTTACGTGAGTGTGTAACCATGAAAATCATTCATAAATATTTCACACATCTTTGATTTCATTTACCTATTTCGCATATATGACATTCACAATAAAACAGAATTCTATATTTAGGATTTCAATTCGTGTGATTTCATTTTCTGAACACTTCTTCTTGTAAATCTTGAATGAGGAATTCATAACTACGTTGTATGTCAAAATATCAATAACAATATATTATAATTTATATTTTTTTATTCATATCGTGAAAGTGATATTCCACTTTTTGAATCGACTTAAATATTGTATACTGTTATCTAGCTGAAAGAATATGAAAGAATCCTTATGTCACCAAACCTGTAAAACAAAATATAATCAGTGCATACACCGGTATTTCAGATATGTAAGTTTCATGGAACGAAAATTAAGACAACAGAATATGCCAATTTTGGCTTCGTAATTTGTATTGCAAGATAATTTTTCACTATTTATCAACAATAGAAATGAAGGGGTCCCTTCAAATGATATAAAAAATCATTTATGGAACACTCAATTTCAGTAATCTGACTGAAAAATTAATTTGTTTGTATGAATTGAACAAGAAACCTTGAAATCGTAATTGATTCCTCGCTTATCCCATGGTGAAACATAGTTTGATATTAATTAACAAAAATTGAATAAAAACACTTGACTGTAAGTTTCACAAATTTTATTTAAAGCATCGCTGACATGCATGTTGGTTTCATCCCATTTTCAAAACTGAATATAAAACAATATCGGTTAATACAGTACACATCTACATAGCATATCAAGCAACACATGTTAAAATTGGTGATAGACGGAAATCTAACTGATCATTTACAATGGGAAGATTTTGTTTAAAAGCTGATGTCATTTCTAAGTATTCTAAAGGTCCATGCGTTTATTTGTGCATTTTGGTTTTTCAAAATCAATAAAATGGTTTGAGGTGATACAGTGACTAGAGAAACTGTAGTGGGTTTGTTTTGGGGATTGATTTTTGTGTTCTTCAATTCTTTTTGCTAGTGAACGACCAGTTTGACCTATTTTCATTACAGTGAAGCTTATATACACATATTGTGTGTTGTTAAACTCGATCCTTACCATTAAAGAACATTGATCTCAGATTTTCTTATTAGTACAACTAATGTTAATATTATAATGTCTGAGTCTTTTGCAAATTTTATCACTCAGAGATGGGATGTAGACATTATAATATTAACATTAGTTGTACTAATAAGAAAAATCTGAGATCAATGTTCTTTAATGGTAAGGATCGAGCGAACAACACACAATTAAGCGGTGTATATCAGCTTCACTGTAATGAATGCCCTGCATTTTACATAGGTCAAACTGGTCGTTCACTGGCAAAAAGAATTGATGAACACAAAAATCAATCCTCCAAACAAACCCACTACTGGTTTCTCTAGTCACTGTATCACCTCAAACCATTTTATTGATTTTGAAAACCAAAATATTGCACAAATGCCATAAAGGTAAACGCATGGACCTTTTAGAATACTTAGAAATGACATCAGCTTTTAAACAAAATCTTCCCATTGTAAATGATCAGTTAGATTTCCGTCTATCACCAATTTTAACATTTGTTGCTTGATATGCTATGTAGATGTGTACTGTATTAACCGATATTGTTTTATATTCAGTTTTGAAAATGGGATGAAACCCGAAACGTGCATGTCAGCGATGCTTTAAATAAAATTTGTGAAACGTACAGTCAAGTGTTTTTATTCAATTTTTGTTAATTAATAAGAAACCTTGAATAATTAAAATTCTAGATGGGATATATAATTTTATGATTGTCTTGTTTTTATATCGGTTTCATTTTGTAATTCTCCATTTCAGGAAGTGGAAAGCAATTCTGAAGTTACAGCGGAAAGTTAATGACTTGAAGAATTGTATGTGATATTTTGAATGCTGACACATCAATTACAACATAACATGGCTGTTGGAAATGAAGCGACTCTGGTAATAAAACGTTGATATTCCTTAAAAACAATCGAGATGGTCACAAGGAATTAAAAATGTATTTATATATTTTTCTATAGAAAGAAATATTGAATTCGCCACAAGTGCAATATAAATAATTTTGCTTTTAGTCGATGTTTTTCATTAATATAAATCGCTAAGAAACGATTTTTTATTATGGAGTCCTTTAATTGTACATAACCTATAGCAAACTGCAATGAATGTTGGAATTTTTAAATTGTAAATCATTGTTTTCAGTGTTCACCATTTGTTATATAATCTGAAAGATAGCTTAGGAATATACTTCTTATTTAAAGTGCTTGTTTTTGTTTCACATAAAATATTCACACATTGCAGTTATATTGAATTATAATATTTTTGTAACCTGTTTGAAGTAATTTGAAAATTCATAGTTTAATTAACACAATATATTATACTTGAAACTTGTCTCTCTTCCTAAAAACATTTCTTATTATCCGATATAAATTATATTTTCACAATTCACAATCTTGTATATAAAAATGCATCGAGCATCAAATGATTAAAATTTATTTTAATATATGTAATTTTCGAACACATTTTGTATTATTTCGAGAAGTGAATTCAGAATTATAAATGTACTCTTCACATATTTATATTCAGTACTCAACTAGTATTAGATCATTTCGGTATTGTTTTGAGCTTATTGTATTAATACTTCTGAATTGAATTCAATGTGCATTTTCCTGAAAGTAGCATTTATGTTGATTTGTGTTGTTCATTTATAAATCTGAATGATATTAGCGAATTATATGAATGAATCATTTGAAATGTATAAATTGTTATATGTATTTATATGAAATAACAATACCTACTTCAACTAAATAAACATGTTGATAGCAAAATATAAGACCATTATTGCACCAATTTCTATTTTTTGTGAAATGTAGTTACTTATTAGTTTCAATGGTCTAAAATATCGAAATTTTGTGTCACATCTAAAACCATTCAATGTGTTTTCTATTATTTGGTTCCTCAGTCGTATAAAATGAAGCTCTATATTTTGCTTTAGATATAGGTTTGTATTACGGCATTATTACCCAATTTCGTCAAATTGCTCATGTACATTTTTATGAGATCTTCCAACTAACTGGAACGCAATTGTATGAAAGCTCCTGTGAGGTTTCAAAAGGGTAAGTACAGGGGGCATAGAGCTGAAGAAGCAGTAAATAATACTCCCTGCAAATTTCTTTATATACTCTCGGCGAATATGCCAAGTGCCTATTTCTAAGATAAGAAGTTCATATTTCTCTATCAGCATTTCATTCATAAAACTGTTGAATTTAATAGCCAACATTGAATTATTTCACCATGTGTCAGAAAAAGACAGGAATATATGCTTTCTAGCACTTTGGCAACGCTGCATAATGAAGTCGTCAAATACTCAGTGGCGTACTGATTTAATGGTTGCGTATAATTTTTGAGGAACCTTCAAAATTAGAAATATTTGAGATTATGATAAAAAACCTGTAGAATCACGAACTGTAAATCTAGTATAATCGATTTTAGGTAAATAATGCAAGACAAATTGCGTCACTATGATATTAAAATAGATAATAGAGGGTATATCTTTCTATATTTCGAAAGATTTAATGAAAAGTGTAGATATTATGATATTGAACTATAATCCCTGCAAGTTCGATTATAATCAATATCTTTTGTAGGTAGTCACAAGAGTGAAACTGCTAAGGCTGTTGAATTTTGCCGAGTAGCAGTTTTATCTGCGGTAATAGGACAGTAATAGAATGCCATGAAAAAAATTACCCTGGTTTTGACCAGAGCATAAAATTGTGTGAAACATGTTTCATCAAATTTGGCTAAAAGTTGGGTCAATGAAACAAACTTTCAATGTTTAAATTTATTGATAATATAAATTCATAACAAAACCACTGAAAATGATATTTATGCATCTAAAACATACAGACTCAACATTGATCACTCATTCCAAAACAAAATTGTTTTAGTGTATATCGACCTAGTCCTAAATTTCTTCGAAATATCTACTAATTTTCTGGTTTCATGATTATGCCTTTAATGTAAATAACCCACCAAGACATTCGACATAGAAAATCATACCAGGGAAAACCAAATTTTTTTGTTCGGTATTGCTCGGAAACCCGCAATGAAAATTATTGAAGGAGTCGTACATGGATGAATGATACAAATAGGGTTTGCTATTGATTCAGGCATTTCATTTTGGTCAAATGTATAAAACTTTAAAAGCTATTTAATTAATGCAAACAACCTTTGCGCGCACTTCATTCTACGACCCTGATTGTTCAAATATTGGCGCCAAAAGCATATTTTGAAACTTACCGGTGGAAAGAAAGATTTGGGTTCAAATAATCATATTTTTTGCAAATATATATATATAGTCTGCAAAATCACAATAACCTCTTAATTTTACTTAATTTTCACTTGTAAACAAATACAAGTTAACTTTCTAGCGTTTTGGCAACGTCACGTATAATATAAGGGGGAAATACGGTGAGTGAATGTTATGAATGAATATGTTCGTGTAGAGTTGTCGATCATCACATTATTATGTGTGGCTGACGAGAGACGACTCGTATAATCGAGTGCTGCATAATCGTCTCTCGTATAATCGTATCTCGTCTAAGCTGAGAGACGATCATGCAGCACTCGATTGTACGAGCGAAAGATCGTGTTGTCGTCTATGTCTCGTCCCTACGCAGCTGTACTGTATAAATTAGTATAGTAACTACTAACCGTTATTTATAATCGAGATATCTAGAGACATTTCTATAATCGAATGATTTCGTTAGTATATCTCATAATCGCCCACCTCTAGTTTTTAGTTCTGTGCCGACGTCAACATGCTGAATGTTTTCAAACAGTTTCAAGAAATAAAACACATGACAATATCACAAACGGGTTGGATGCGTATGGCATATGGTTACCAAACCAAACTGCATTGGCAATGGGAGCTACATGATTTAATGTAAATAAATGGATCTATCTCTTTATATGTCTATGGTTAATGCGCTGAAGATTATCGATAGATCGACAGATGTGAGATTTGATACTCACGTATTTCATTTATTGTTTGGTTTTTCCAGCGAAGATATTGAAAGTTGTATACGGAGATAAAGTTTGGAAAAGTTTTGTTTCAAATATTGAATTGTGTTCGTACCTTTCGTTTAACCTTACCTGGAGTACGAAACAATACGACTTTGTCGGATTTTTACAATCAAACAATTACAATTAGCCTGCTCACCATCCTGTAAGTACTTTCGAACTTTCGCATTTTTTTGTCTCTTTTTTTCTGATGATTCGTGTTTTTTATTGCAGAAGGCTTTATCTATTACCATAACTTATAGTACCTATTTGATGATCATTACTTCTCTCGGCTTGCGATTTTCATTGTGTTTATGTACTGATTGCGAATTACCACCGTTTTCGTTAATTACGTCACTGCCAGAGCACCTGTAGGCCATCAACCACTGAAATCCGTGGGGCGGCGAAGACAGTCATCCACCCACTTCTGGAATAATTGGGGAGAGTTTCCTGACGTCTGGGAATATCATTTTGTCGTAGGAGAGAGTGGTGATAACTCAGCTAACTCGAGGTCAGATAAATACTCTTATAAATATATTATTTTCGTTGGATAAAATTCCATCCTATATCAACCTCATTTAATTTATGATCAAGTATTTTGATCGCACTCTTTTATTGTGTTTCAATTATTGAACATTTGTAAGAACAATTTTATTGGAAACTGAGTATAACATTATACGAGGGTACCGCAGAACAAAGATTTTCTTGTCATATCTCATTAGAACAATACACATTTTTTTGTAATTGTTTTACACATCGAAGTTGGAATAGAGAGCATTAGGCTATATTTTGCGTTTCAGTTGCTGAAGTTTTCATCATTTTTTTTATGCTTCGTGGTTGGTATCAAATAGGTCACTTAAAGAAGAGGAATACTTAAAATAACCACGTGGCGCCCTTAAATGAAATAACAAATAACAATACATATTCATATATTGTGCAATTCCACCCCTGACTCTCCGACTGATGGGCATTCATCTTTTTAGTTTTTGTCACTTAAACTTTCAACATGAAGAAGCGTATTTAGAACACCTTAATTATTAATTTATTTTAATAATTGCGGAAGGCTATTCGGAAAGTTCGTGACATGAGAATGCAGGATATAGACAACTTTTGATGTGTCTGACATTATAACCTAAAAATATATTCTATATAATAAAGTAATAAGATCGGGGACCAGAGAAAATTTTGACAGGTGGTCCCGTTAGGGACCCGGAAAGCGTAGCTTTCGAGCGACCCCTGGGCCGCTCGAGAGGGAATCTTAAAACAGATCGAAAAGGCGTATCCTGTTCTAGGAGAAGCGATCCCGAAACCCGCCCCGGGCGCTCTTAAAGTGCCCGAAATTTTCGAAAGAAAATCGCGAAAAACGTCATTTTCGCGAAATCGCCAAAAGTGCCCCGGAAAAAAGGAAATAGGCTCCGAAGCCGAAACGCCCAGCGTCCCGGACTCGCCACATATTCCGAGAGCGAGGACGTCCGGTTTCCTTAGAACCCATTAGAACTCCGGAGCCCCCCTATTTCTAGGCTAAAATCCCGTAAGTAAAACGGCAATTTTTAGTTTCGCCAGCCCCGCGAAACGTCAAAATGACCCATGATGCTTTCGATTCGTGCATGCGCTACAAGCCTCTAAACGCATTTTCGGCGGTAGAAAATGAAACTTGAGGAAATTCCCCTTCTCCAGGTACCAATTTTCATATCCAAGTAGCGATATAAGGCCGCGAATTCTTCATTCCAAATTCGGCAATTTACTCGATATTTCGATCAGAAGTGTCATAGTTTCTCATACGATTCCGATGATAGCCGAACGCGAGCTCCAAATTTGAAAATACGGCATCGATTTTTCGCTGGATATGGGCGGTGGAAGATTTTTCCACCTTCCGAGCACTCGAATAAGAATCTACAGGAGATTCCGAATCTCTAGATACCACCCGCGATTCAAGACTCTTAAGATAATCACCTCAAATATGCGTTTGAAAATCGTCATTTCAGGCTCTATTTTCGCGCCAATTCATTTTCGTCCTTGAAGAATGAACACAGATCGCGATGAATCGCTATACAGGCTGTGCTATCTCGAAAAAATCGCTATACAGGCTGTGCCTATGGAAAGCACTGATTTTCACCAGATTCTTTCTTCGAGAGATTTTCCGTCTGAATTTTTTATGGAAAAAGCACCCACTGCGAACCAATTAGAGAGTGGGATCTAATTTCGATAAAATGTCATACAGGGTGTGCGATTGACAATGAATTTACGATCATGTGATATTACGGGGTGCTCAATTTATAAGTAAATTTGATTTTTTCTCGCAAATTCGAGTTTTCGTGATTCTTCGGTGTGTTTCACTTCTGAATTCGATAAAATATATTCGATTCATATACAGGGTGTCAGATCTGAGTAGCGCTGACATTCACCAGAGTTTTTCTCTTGCTTTCGTGCTTTTCCGCGTAAGGGAGCTGAATTCAATGAAATGTCATACAGGGTGTGCCATTAACAATGAATTCGCGATCGATTGATATACAGGGTGTGCAATTTACAAGTTCTTTCGGTATTTTTTGCACGCTTTCGGTTTTTGTGCTCCCTCGGGGTTTCAAGCTTTCCTTCGAGTATTTTTGCGCGCTTTCGTTGATTTTGTGCTCCTTCGAGGTTTTTTGAGTTCCTTTGGATTTTTTTCGTTCTTTCGTGTTACTTTGGGTTGTATCATGTTTTTCGCGTTTTTTCGTATTTGGTCGGGTTCTTTCTTGGTGGAATGCACTGAACTTGAAACGATAGAGTTATAAACGATATTCTTTCGGTTTGTTTTTTATGATGAAAGCACCCACTGCGAATCAAATATATACGGGGTGTCCCATATGCATTTTTCTTCAGGTTTTCTCGCGAATGAGAGCTGATTTCGGTATAATGTCATACAGGGTGTGCGATTTAAAATGAATTTACGATCGGGTGATATACGGGGTGTGCAATTTACAAGTACTTTTGTGTTTCGGGTTTTTTTCAGGTTCCATTAGATTTTTCGTGTTACTTGGTGTTCTTTCGTGTTTTCTCGCGTTGTTTCGTGTAATTTCGGTTTGTTTCGTCTTTCTTCGGATTCTTCTTTGTTTTTTCGCGTTTCTTCGTGTTTTTTCCAATACTTTTATGTTTTTTCGCTTTCATCGGGTTTTTTGACGTGTTTAGTGTTTCTGCGCGCTTCATTGATGTATGGGCCCTATTGATCTATGGTCTATATTGATCTATGGTCTATATTGATCCATGGGCCAATTGAACTACTGGCCTATTGAACTACTGGCCTATGGATCTACGGGCCTATTGATCTACCCGCTTACTAGTCTATATAATAAAGTAATAAGATCGGGGACCAGAGAAAATCGAAACGGGTCCTGTCAGGGACCCGGAAAGCGTAGCTTTCGAGCACCCGCAGGGCGCTCGAGAGAGAATCTTAAAACAGATCGAAAAGGCGTATCCTGTTCTAGGAGAAGCGACCCGAAACCGCCTCCGGGCGCTCTTAAAGTGCCGAAATTTTCGAAAGAAAATCGCGAAATCGGCGATTTTCGCGAAATCGCCGAAAGGCGAAAAACGGGCGAAAGTACTCCTCCGAAGCCGGAGCATCTCGCGCGGGCGGGGGTCGCTTTTTCTGGACGAAGAACGTCCCCGTACGTGGCTACGAGCTCAGCCGCGGAGCCTCCCGGAATCTATACGAAAATTATGCATATAAAACGGCAATTTTTAACTCCCGACTTCTCTGAAACGTCAAAAACCGCACCTACGTTTTCCTCCGTGCCGCTCGAAAACGATATAAATCGCCCCGCGATTGGTAGAAAACGAATCTACGTGAAATTTCCCATCTCTGGGTACCAATTTCCACATCCAAGTAGCGAGTCAAGGCCGGGGATATTCATTCCAAATTCGGCAATTTTCTCGATAATTCGAGGAGAAGTGTCATATTTTATCATACGATTCCGATGATTTCGATAAAATGTCATACAAGGTGTGCAATTTACAATGAGATTACGTTCGGGTGATATACGGGGTGTGCAATTTACAAGTACTTTTGTGTTTCGGGTTTTTTTCAGGTTCCATTAGATTTTTCGTGTTACTTGGTGTTCTTTCGTGTTTTCTCGCGTTGTTTCGTGTAATTTCGGTTTCTTTCGTCTTTCTTCGGATTCTTCTTTGTTTTTTCGCGTTTCTTCGTGTTTTTTCCAATACTTTTATGTTTTTTCGCTTTCATCGGGTTTTTTGACGTGTTTAGTGTTTCTGCGCGTTCTTCATTGATGTATGGGCCCTATTGATCTATGGTCTATATTGATCCATGGGACAATTGAACTACTGGCCTATTGAACTACTGGCCTATGGATCTACGGGCCTATTGATCTACCCGCTTACTAGTTTCATTTTAAGATTATAACCCTTATTTGATTTCATTTGCGAACAAGTTCTACAATAGTGTTTTAGTAAATATTAATCATGTTTTCCATACTTATGCTTACCGAAAGTGCAATTGAAAGAAGAGTTCGTCTAAATTTATAACGAGAGGAGAATAGATTTCTTCTAGAAAGAAGTGATCCCTTCAGTTTGAACGATGAGAGGTTGAAAGAAATATTTAATTCGTCGAAACAATTAGCCCATACGTTATTCAATGAGTTGAGACCTCTCATGGATAATACATCTAGGAGCGCTAGAGTACCATTCCAACTGCGAATATATTAATAGCGTTGAGATTTTTTGCCAGTGGAAATGACCAACGTGGAATTGGACAAGAATGTTTGCTTCTAGCAGGTCAACTGCTGAGGATTTGTTTTAACCTTTCTATCCGATTCCATTCTGAAAACTAAAAAGAAATAATTTATAACTATGATTGTTAGTAGATTTGTACTGTTGAAGCTTTCAAATTTTTTTTTGTCAAACTTACCTTAGTGCTGTATGTAGAATGATTCAAGATACAACCAAATATTAAATAACCATACTTTTATAGTAGAAGATTCATTTGAGCATGTTCTTTCCCTTTCTTTTTCTTTTCTAAGAAAAATTTACAAGCAATAATTTGATCATTCAGTAAATGCAGTTATTTTGAATATCTGACCAAGAATTTTAATTGATTTGACAACTAGAATAGTTCAAGATTTGACATTTGAGGTGGTCATGTGGTAAAATTCAACCAATCGTAATCTTCGCTGGGATAGTAGTCATGAAGACGAAACCCTAAACGTTGTCGTTGTCGTCATGAGTTCGTATTGTGCTTCGGCAATGCGACTATTCCCGAATCCTCTTACAGAATAAAATCATCGTTTCGCCTAGTTTTCGCTTCGCTTTGCTCTTACATCCTACCACAGAAGCTACTTGTAGGTGATGTCTCGGAGCTGCCAAAGTCCTTGGGGGCTGGGATAAATTTCCAAGCCTTCTACCCATGCTCTATGGGCGAAAGATTGGAGGATCTGGGTAAAAGATACACATGAATCGCTTAAAAAAATTGTTACAAACTATGGCAACATGAGATCAATCATTATCTTGCTGAAATATTGGATTCTCGAGCCGGTTCATGTAAGGGAGATCATATGGCTCTGCTATTTGTTGAAGGTAATGCAGGATTATCATGTTACCTCAAATAAAGACTAAGGCTGGCTGCAGACTCGCGACGCGACTGTAATATCTAATTGCACAAAGGTAGCGCACCTCATTTTAAATGAGAGTTCGTAAACAGGAGATACAGCTACTTTTGGACGACTAGAATTTAGTAACGTCGAGGTAGCGTCGTACTGGTGTGCGGCCTGCCAAAAGGTGACCTACTTGCATGTGCAGGATAAGGACGAAGCAAATATCCCTTCAGTGGAATGCTTCATCCCCAACAAAATGAGTGCATTCAACATTGAACCTGGCAATTTTTTCTTCCGGTAGCTTGATACTGCCTGAATCTAAAGCTTTTCCAAATGCTGATTCACGAAATATTCCTCCATCACTTTGAGATCCAAATGCTCCAATATCTACAAGAGTAAACCGGTAGTGAGCATCACAAACAGCCATCAAGACAATACTGAATGTTCTCTTATAATTGAAATATTCAGAACCTGAGTTTTTGGTGCTTGAATATGTACGTGCTTTCCATCAATAGCACCACAACAGTGTGCAATTCCATTTTTCATCGAACTCCTTTGAAATTTTCTGCCAGTCCTTTTCAGTTGGACATTTGAGGTACATTTCACTCAAAACATCCCAAATGGCTCTGCATGTCTCTTGTATGACAGAAGAGACAGTTGTCTTGCCTTAAAAGGAATGTGCAGGACAAAACTTCCATACTACATCCGTGTGCCAAATAGCTGAAAATATAAAATGTTGAAATACAACGACTAATTGCTTAAGAAAATTTACTTACTATAAAGTTAAAACTAGTCGATGTTCTGGGGTCAAGGTAGTCTTAGTAATACGTTTAAGTAATTTATGTTTTAATAAACTTAACAGTTTATAGAACGTTTGTATATCCATTCTGGTGAAATGAAGGAACTGATCAGGTTCAAGCCTCTTCATGTTTCTGAATATATTATTGAAAAGGCCTTCTTTTTGTCTAAGACGGAATATTGGCCTAACACTCCAACGACTTTCTGAACATTTTTCACACTTTGTTTGCTTCCATACCAGCAATTATCATAATTAATAATGTGGCTGTTAATTCGCTAGTGGGCGTCATATTTGAAGGTACTGCCAAAAAGTTAAATATGATGGTCAGCACGTATCAAAAAATCAAAACGTAGAAATACAAATTCAAAATGACGAATTATTAATAAGCATAGAGCAAAATCCATACTTTGCTCTTACATCCTACCTCAGAAGCTACTTGTAGGTGATGTCTCGGAGCTGCCAAAGTCCTTGGGGGCTGGGATAAATTTCAAGCCTTCTACCCATGCTCTATGGGCGAAAGATCGGAGGATCTGGGTAAAAGATACACATGAATCGCTTAAAAAAATTGTTACAAACTATGGCAACATGAGATCAATCATTATCTTGCTGAAATATTGGATTCTCGAGCCGGTTCATGTAAGGGAGATCATATGGCTCTGCTATTTGTTGAAGGTAATGCAGGATTATCATGTTACCTCAAATAAAGACTAAGGCTGGCTGCAGACCGCGACGCGACTGTAATATCTAATTGCACAAAGGTAGCGCACCTCATTTTAAATGAGAGTTCGTAAACAGGAGATACAGCTACTTTTGGACGACTAGAATTTAGTAACGTCGAGGTAGCGTCGTACTGGTGTGCGGCCTGCCAAAAGGTGACCTACTTGCATGTGCACTAGTACCCTATGCCATAACGTCTACTATGTGCCTTGGTCTTACCCTTCTGCGGTCATCATGTGCACCCAAAGAGAATCGAGATTCATTAGAAGAAACGACCTAATGCCAATACACATTTCATTGTTTACGTTCTTTGCACCACTGTAATCATTGCAAGCAATGCTCTACCGTGAGTCTTATCACAAAATGGGGTTGATAATGCTGCAGTTCAAAAGATTTTATCCGACGGTTAATTGTTTGGACACTTACAGCTTCATTGATGAATATTAACGACGAAAAGAACACCTTTAAAGTATACCTCTAAATATTGAATACGGCAAAAATCATAGTCTTAATGACGCTTTTTGTAAAAAAGAACTAATATTAGTAGGTTGAAAGAAATAATATCGAACTTCGATATCTCAAATCAGGGAACAAAATTCGAGTTATCAAGACTTCGAGTTATTGACAAAAACATTTCTTTAGATTTTAAATAATCCAGCATGGAAGTGAACTAGTCAAAATAATATTCACACTGTTGATTGATACATTTGCTTATATATTTTAACATATATACGTTAATAGACTAGAAACATATATTCTCAGCGCTTATTTCACTGTAATATACTGACACACTGACGACTGGATTTTTTCATTTGACTTTCGAAAAAATTCGATATTCTTATAACCATTAATATAACGAATCAATTGTGTTCATTTCATTTTAAAAATGAACGCAAAAGCATAGTGAATTTGCTATCGATTCATTATAAGGTTGTTGCTAATCATCTTCTATATCATCATCCAGCACATCGATCTCACTATCATCTCTTCACTGGCCTTTATGAATTTTGACTCAGGTCTTTAATATTGAGCAATATCTTCATCTGTGGGAAACTCAGAAGTAATAACATCGTCATCCACGTGCAGATAATCATAAAGGCTATAAAAACTTGGGAATCTTGCGCATTTTTCCATATTGTTGTTGCAGTTGAATTGTATCCACACTAGTTTCTTTTAAATTCTCGCTTAGAAAAATCAATGGAACTTCATCTTCTTCTTACCATTCATAGAATACTGATCCAGCTTTCCTGATTACAATTGTAAATGGTCTCAGATTAAACATCTATATTTCACCCATTGTATAATTCATCAACAAAGGGCATTAATGAAATATGTTTTTCGGATTTATCGAAACAATTTAGAGACCTTTAGAGATTTTTTACGACACCATGATTCATCAGTTGTATTTTTGATGTCATTATTGAAGGAAAAAACTAAGAAGAGCATTGACGTGAGGTCGGGGTAGTTTTGGCGAGCTTGGTCTAGAGTCATCTCCAGTACTGTGGAACCATTGTATAAAGAATATTCTTTATACAATGGTAGACAATGTGATACAAATACGACGGCCACGAGCCCATATCTCAAAGCATAGAGACTATATACAAAGAGAATTTGAATAGCGTAGTATTATTGAAATGAGGAATGCGTGGACTCTTTGTGTTGAGAGGTAGGAAATAACGACATGAACTTGAGAGTTTTTTAACGGCTGACTTGTCTTTATTTACAGAGCGTTACATTCGCTTGAACCATAGAATATGTACAAGAGAGAGAACTAAACAAAGACTATATTTAAGATGACCAACATGACCTTAGTAATATAATTTTTGATAATATTTCAACACCCCCACTTATCAAAAATATTTCAAACCTAAGTCTGGAAGAAATCGGATGTGTTTAACATTTCCTGAACCTTTTGTTAGAATATCAGCCGTCATGTCATCAGTATTTAAATAATCAATTTTTATGATGTTGTTTTCAACACTCTCTCTGATAAAATCATGCCTTATATCTATGTGCTTTGTATGTTTATGAAAAACTGGATTATGGCACAATTTGATAGCCCCTTGATTATCATTGAAGATGGTAATACAATCTAATCCTCCATCAATTTCATTTAACAGGTTTCGTGAATAAATTGCCTCCTTAGAAGCGTCACTTATTGCCATGTATTTAGCCTAAGTACTTGATAATGCAACAGTTTTTTGTTTAACACTTTTCTATGAAATCGCACCACCTGATAGCCAGTCAGTCTTGGAAAAAATTAATTTGAGATCTTTTGTCCTTTCAGGTATCTTAACACTCTTTTAGCACATAGCCAGTTGTATGGTGTATAATTATTGTTGAATTGACTCAAATAATTCACTGCCTATGTAATATCTGGCCTAGTTAAAATAGACGCATACATGGGACTTCCAATGAGTTTCTGATAAGGTAAATTGTTTACAGTTTTATCTGATTGTTTCAACTTTTCAATATCTGAGTTAAAATCTAAAGGTGTACTGACAGGATTACAATTTTCCATACCCAAATTAATCAAAATCTTATCAATGTATTCTTCCTGATCAAGAGAAATTGAATTCTTTTCATTATTTCTGATTATTCTTACACCTAAACAATATTTTGCCTCACCTAAATCTTTTATATTGAACTCTTGACCTAATTTCAATTTTGAATTTTTTAGCTCTGCATCATCATTTGAAAATATTAGAAAATCGTCAACATGTAACGCAACCAAACTATATGAATTCTTAGTTTTCTTCATAAACAAACACGACTCAAATGTTGATCTACTGTAACCTAATTTTGACATTGTTTGGTTAACTCTATCATTCCATGCCTTGGTCGATTGTTTAAGTCCATAAACGACTTTAGTTTGAAAACTTTATGTTGCTCACCTTGCAGGACGAAACCCTCAGGTTGATTCATGAAAATTGGTTGATCAAGTACTCCATTTAAAAAAGCTATTTTTACATCTATATGGGTTACTTTCAAGTTCAAACTAACTGCTAATGACATTATTAGTAATCTTAAAGTAGAATGTCTGACCACAGGAGAAAACACTTCGTCATAGTCAATACCGAACTTTTGTGCACGACCTTTTGCCACTAAACGTGCACGATATTTAAAAATATATTTTTTTGCACGTCTGTAAAAAAGATACAAGGACCTCGCCAAAACAGTACCACATACTCATTTTCTCTATTAAAAAAATTCAGAAGGTTTATGGGGATAGCACAAAGTGCAACAAAAATTCTTAAAAATGCATAAAAATTTGATGAAGGTAAAACAAAAATTGGGCTGTTTCAGGATTTTGTTGCCAATTTTTTTTTGAGGAAATGAATTTTTTCCATGATTTTTGATGCCCAATGGAGGATATATTTCATTTTTCCTATCCTATCAAAACAAAACTATAGCACAGAAAACACACGTTTTTGATTATTTGAGCTTCCTCGCAACATCTATCTGAGTGAAATAATCTTTTACAGTAGGTACATTAGGTACATATCTTCTGATGCGTTCAGAATTATGAGCTTCAATCTTTCCCTGTATGAATCATTTTCCACCTCATCCTGAAGAGATCGCTTCTGTGCCAATTTTCCAAAAAAGTAACAAATATAAACACCACAATTATATCCATCGTAATGCAAGCTGTGTGTAGGTATGTTGAAAGTCCATTTTATTGTTTTGAATGAAGATGTTTATGAGTCTCATCATAAATTTTGAAAAAATTCGCGAAATATTCAGCTACCTCGTCGTCATACTCGTTGTTTAAGAAATTCTTCAGAAGATCTAAATACATTATCTTCTCATTCTCAAAGTCAACTATGACCAAACACCAATGACCGCAATTTGACTTGAACTTTTGAGTGAGTAAAGAACAAACTAACGTTTTATTTCCATGAATATTAATTGTTTCTACCATATATTTGAAAAAAGGTCCTCCAGATGAGTGAAAAATTTCGCTGCTCCAATGACAAGGAATGACTTGAAAAGTATTGGAACCGAAAATATGAAAAATTATTTCGATGATCGAATCGGTTAGCCAATTTTCACCATATAAAGAGTCAAATTCTGTGAAACTTAAAGCGACAGTGCTAAAAATGGATGGAAAGCTGGCAATTGTATAAGATATTTTATTTGGCAGTATACGGTAGTAGCTACTGTGACCAACAAGGCCATTTTCCAAAATTTTTAGTGGCTTTGAAAAACTATTTCTTTCACTACAGAATTTTGGTTGCCAATATGAAAAATAGAAAGATTCAACAAGAGGAAGGACTTTTTAAAAAATTGAGAAATTTTTGCAAATCCTTCTTTTTTCGAATAAATCTTTTTATTGTTAAAACAACATCACACCATTGTCGCTCACATATTTTCAGGAGGCACTGAATTTCCAATACGATTTCACGTGTTTCTTTCGATACTTTTTTTGCCTATTAAATTGGATACAGAGTATTCCATGGGAAACTGTACGAATTTTTTTATTCCATCCTGTCCTATGAATCCATCGGGAAAGCCTGCTAAAAATTTATAATATTTATGTATGCTTGCCTAATTTGATAGAATAGCCGCCGCAGACTTATTAGACTATTAATAATACATATACAATACATCCAGAAAAATGAAAATAATTCGTGCTCCATCGCAAGCATTCGCATTTAGAAAAGGTTCACCATATGTAATTCTTGTTTTTTTTTTCATTTAATCTATCCTCCTCTATCGTCAAGTCTGTGTATATATCGAATCCATCCTGTTAGTTCCCTGTCATAAACCTCGGTAATCCTTTATTGCTCTTGATTCATTAGTCTATGTAATTTTGTTTTATCGTAATCCATCATCCACTTCTTTAGTTCTCTTTTGAATTTTCGTTTATTGTTAAATTCGATTATTTCTCTGGGTATCAAGGCGAACAGCTTGCCTTATTTGATACTGTCACTTTGTCACCTGTTTTACTTTCGTAAAAGTCTATATCGGTTTTGGAAGGATTTCAAGGTGTATTATTCGTTGAAGACTTCGCTAACTTTTCAAGTTTTTTAAGGTTTCCTGATACTTCGTAAATTTTGCTTACATTGTGGGCAAAACTTAGAAATTCTTGACCAAAGTCTTCATGAATCTTGGAAGAATTGTCAATACCAGAAGTACAAACCTGATTTTTTTCCTGATACAGAATTTGCAGAGGAATACTTTCAAGGAACGGACATTCATTTTGGTACAGGATTCGTGTACCCATTCTTCACATTCCTCACACTGAATCCAGTCTATCCATTCTTCGTTCGCCAACAAAGAATAGGGACTTACAGCTTCTTTGCAGTATATGTGTTAGGCCCGAAAACCGAAAACGCTCAGAACGCGTTTTGGTTGTTTTTAAACGCTCGCAACGCGTTCTGGTAATTGATAAACAGCCGGAACGCGTTTGTCTAACGGCAATTGGTTCAAATGTAAGACCCTGTAGTTTTTTACATTTTTAGAATAATAAAAATAAATTGTTTCCGAACATGTTTGGTACTTGTGGTCTAGCATTTCTTTATGAGCACTGAGCACATACAAAACTATAGTCTATTTGTCGACCCTGTACCTATTGTAATCAATATGTGATACATTTTTGGAATCAGCTCAGCTAGAGTAATCCGGAAATGGAGACAAAATAGTTCAATTTAAAAAAAATGACGGTGATGTCATTACTCGAAAATAATTCACGCTGTATATTAGATTATTATTTTAAAATAAGGTAAATTAAAATGAAAATCGATGTGTTTCAGGATTATTTCTTAAAATGGTCTGATAAGCTAAAAATGAATTTGTTCCATACTTTACGGATACAATTCAAATGTAGGTACTATGTAATTCGAAATGTCATTCAAACAGTTCTTGTAAAAATAAGTAACGTACCTATGTAAAGTACACAAAAGTTCGGAAAAACCCGTCGTTTGTATTTAATTGAAGTTTTCAATAATTTAATTGTTTCTAATAAAGTAATTAAAAGAGTTATAAATTCAAGTTTGTTTTGTTCTCCACAATAAGTTGGATTTGTAGAAAATAAATTGAAATTCATTTGTTCAATAAAGAACTTTTCGCTTATTCATTCATGCATTTATATATTATATGCTCTACAATATTAGGTGTACAAATAAGTTTCCGCGGTGCTTATAAAAAATTAGGAATTGATTGTAAAGGAAAAGTACATTACGTTTTATTCAAAGTATTTTCCATCATTTGCCACTACTTTTCCCCATCTTTCTGGCAACATTCGGATACCCCGTCGAAAAAACTCTTCATCTTTTGACGCTATCCACAAATCTACCCAATTTTTGGTGTCTTCATATGATGTGAAGCTCTGCTCAGACAGACCATGTGCCATCGACCGGAACAGATGATAATCAGAAGGGGCTAAGTCTGGAGAATACGGCGAGTGGGGTAAAACTTCCCAGTTGAGTGTTTCCAAGTATGTTTTTACCGGCGCCGCAACATGTGGACGAGCATTATCGTGTAAAAGAATAATTTTGTCGTGTTTGGAGTAGTAATGGGCTCGTTTTTCCTTAAGTGCCCGACTCAATCTCATCAATTGTGTTCGGTAGAGAGATCCAGTAATGGTTTCGCTTGGTTTCAGCAATTCATAATACACGACACCAAGCTGCTCTCACCAAATACACAGCATGAGTTTTTTTCCATGAATATTCGGCTTAGCTGTCGATGTTGATGGTTCGCCGGGCTTAACCCATAACTTTTTCTTCTTTGGATTATCGTAGTGAATCCATTTTTCGTCACCAGTGACTATACGATGCAAAAAACTCTTTTTTTTATTCCTGGCAAGCAGCATTTCACTCATACATAATCGGCGTTCAACGTCTCTCGGCTTTAGTTCATATGGAACCCAATTTCCTTGTCTTTGAATCATTCCTAACGATTTTAAACGATGTGAAATTGCTTGTTGAGTCACTTGTAGAGTAAGTGCAAGTTCTTTTTGCGTTTGGGACGAATCTTCCTCCAATAGTGCTTCTAATTCCATGTCTTCGTACACTTTCGGACTTCCACTGCGTTCTTTGTCTTTAACGTCAAACTCACCGTTCTTAAACTTTTGAAACCATTCCTGACAACTTCTCTCACTTAAAGCAGCTTCACCATATGCTTCTAGAAGCAATCGATGCGCCTCAGCTGCAGATTTTTTCACATTAAAGAAGTAAATCAAAAGTTCCCGCAAATGATGCTTATTCAGAATAAAACTTGACATTTTTGCAAGAAAAAAATTACGTGATGCTGATACGGAATCACTAGTACTTTAAGGTTATGGTGTTGCCAGATGACTAAACTTGGGATATTACGTTTTACATCTGACAATTTCTCCATAACCTTCTGGTGGGGCCATCTTTTGACAAACCGCGGAAACTTATTTGTACACCTAATATAAGTTTATTAGTGTAACTTTCTTCCTAGAACTGAAAAACAATTATAAGAAATTTCATATTGTTGAAATGATTCGGCAAGAAAAACCGAACCCATCTTTGGTATCCAATTGTAGTTGTCAATAATTGAAATGTAATTCAATTTTCAACTTTGTTTTATGAGGGACAATATAAATTTTATCATCCAACGTAGGTAAAAAGCGGCAAATAATACAAGTCGAACATTAAGAACGCGTTGAACAATTGACAAAACGCGTTCCGGCTGTTTAACAATTACCAGAACGCGTTGCGAGCGTTTAAAAACAGCCAAAACGCTTTCTGTGCGTTCGAAGGCAGCCAAAACGCGATGTGGCCGTTTTTTCCGGCCACTGAGCGTTTTCGGTCTTCGGGCCTAACATATGCATTTATAATTGCATTCTTCATACCGCACAGAGTTAAAAGTAGAGGTTTTGACTTGACGGCAATCCTGAATAGATTCATCAGCAAGTTCCCATATAGGGTTAGAATTTTTTTTAAAATTCAGTTGTTTTTCCTTGGAGATTTGACCTTTGATAAACCGTCTTGTGAAGTAGGAATTTGGGGGTTTACCTTTTTTGTTCCATGTTTCTTTGCAATCTATATCTGAAAGCAGATCATCTTTCGGTATCTGTGTTTTTTCTTAGACGTCAGACCACTTTTCGGTATTTTCAATTGCGTCTCCATATGATGACTATCAATTAAACCTTTCAGCTCTCTAATGAATCTTGATACCCTAACATTTCTTTCCTTATTGAGTAGGTTATTTTTAATGAAGAAAAAATGACCTTCTACTATAGCATTGCTTACTCTATCGAAAGTTTGCCCAGTTATTTTCAGCATCGCCGCTGTTATTAACGGAGTGAGTGGTATGTATTTCTGCATTATCGAATTAGCAAAACTTTAGTTGAAAAAAAAAGTTTACTGATTCATCAACATTGTCTGCAGTATCAAGTTTTTCTAATATTTTCTGGCTTTTATCAGAGAAATATTTGTAAAACAGACTCTGACTATACAAAGCTTTGTCGGTATTTTTACTTAACAAATTCTTCGAGTAATGCTCCTCATCAAAATGGGAATTGATATTAGTTGAGTCGGGTGAAATTAAACTTTTCATTATTTCCATTGAATTCAATACGTCGTCATTTTGAAAAGGGGAATTAAATATAATTACTATGGCTTGAAACCAATTTGTAATTTCCTCAAAAGTAGTCACCGTGATGAATGTGGCCATCGATTCTTTCATGAAAACTGCTTGTTTCTGTGAATTTTGCTTCATGTCAGAGCTTAAAACTTCCTTCAATTTTTCTTTAATATTCCTACACACCATAGCTATAAAATGCGAACAACATAGATTAATGGTGTGGAAACTCTCGGGTAATCTTTTTTTGTCATGCATAATTTCGAAACATATGTTGATGTATTCTATTAATCACATCATATTGGAAGCTTTCGCATGTAAATTGGCAAAACTAAAATCTGTTACGATTCCTGAGAAAATGGACCATTTCTTTTTAAACTCACAACCAGCTCGAAAAGAAACGAACATATCAAAGATTTTCTTCGTTGTATGTACATCAGATATAAAATCAAAAACTGGTATTGTTCGCGATCCGTTTGATACAACAGCTATACATAAGAATGTGGGGCTATTGTTTCGTTCAGGATTTGCTACAACACTTCCAGTAGCATCAAAATGTAGAAGTGGAAGTATTCCATCCTTTCTCGCCTTAAACAACATAATTATTCGTTTTTCGCAAATTAATTTCACATTAAACGGAAAACAAATTTCTTGTATATAATCGGGGTATTTTTTTGCATCACCAAGATGTTTATTATTGGTTCCTCACTCCGATCTAAATGGCGTTTAGCTTCCCATCTAATTTTTTAATATACGGTATCAGATTTAATTTTTTGTAAATTACCCATTTACGCTGGAATTTGTTTTGTGTGGCGAATGATATGCTGCTTCAAAATCGAAGGATTCTGCTTTAATAATTTTTGTTTAAATCTTGACCTTTCGACTCCTTTCACATAGCGCGTTGATTTCTCGCTATGGAAAAAGTCAAGCGATGTACTAAAAACCTTCACTCTGTATTCTTCTTGTTGTTTAGGATCATACTTCTCGATCAAAATTCTTTATCAATTTGCTTACTGATAATAAATTAGTGATAAGCTCTGGAACATAAACTGTGTTATGAATTACGACAGAATGTTGCTCATTATTGGTTATAGTTGTAATATAGAGATTACCAGAACTTTCTATACCAAGGTTATTATCATTAGCCACTGTGATTTCCATTTTTATTTCATTGTTTACATTTTGAGCCATTCATTTTGTTGCGTACCACAGTTAGTTTACTGCAGCTGTTCTTGATGAACCAATTTTCGATTGACTTAGTTGGGATGTATATCTTAGAGGTTCAAAGATATACGTCGATACCAAAACGGTGTATCGAAATTTCACGTGATACTACTGAGTTAGCTCAAGGAAAACACTATTTAACTAAAACAGTTAAGTTACTTTATTGTTTCGTCAGTCTACGACTGAGCTTGATGTTTACAGTACGGAGGTTTGCGTGATTCTCCTAAAATACAGCTGTTTTTATTTTTATATTTTTTTATATTCTCATCCTTCTGGTGCAAAAGTGGGGCACAAACATTCGAGAACATTCTTATGGAATTGCAAGAGCTCTCTTGGAAGATCGCATTCTAAAGTATATAATGGGACCACATGTTCCCCGTTCAAAGTATTACATTCCTTACAAATAAAAAGGTTCCTTCAATATATTTGTTAACCCTGAAAATGCTTTAAATGACCTGAGCGGCCAAATATCCTGTTGGTCAACAGATGTATCTGTTCAATGAGTAACAAAGGGATCGAACACAACTCTTTTGTTACATTTCAACCCTGTGCATTCCTCAAATGACCCGACCACTCAAGCAATTATCTTCTCGGGAAAGATTGTTTATGGTTAACAAATATATCTGTTCGATGAATTATACAAGGGATCGAACACCTTTCTCGAAGTGATGTGTACACTGCAACCAGAATCAACATACCAATCGGACTTGTCAAATGAACCAGTGAGGAAAACTGCATTGATTTTATTTCTTCCCGTTTTTTTGTTTTCCGGGCATTTATTCATAAAATGTCCTTTTTTTCTACATTTATAACAAATCACTTCATTTTTTGGCTTATTTACCTTTTTAGTGCTACTACCTCTGTATCCATGGATGAATGCTTTGTTGGCGAATGCTCCTCCTGTAGAGTTTTCTGTAAGGCTAGCGCTACCTAGGTTTATGTCCAGCAACCTCGATTTGATGGAATCTGCTGTAACATCAATGCCGGAATATTCAATGGCGATGACAATGGGCTCGTACCTTTCGGTCAAACCGGCAAGCATCAAACTTCCAATTAACTCTTGATTAAGTTTGAAACCACATCGATCTAATTTTTGGGAAGTGTCTATCACCTGATTCACAAGCAACAAGCCGATTTTTCGCGCGAAACCACTATCTTCGTAAAGTCTTTTTAGTTTATCCCATACTTCTTTAGCCGAATTAGTCTTTCACATGCATGTACAGCGAAGTGTCCAACCTGAGAATAATTTTTGCTTTCGCTTTGCTCACCAACACTGTCTTTTTGGGACCCATCAATACAATCAGTGAGTTCTTCTAACACAAACTTTTTTTGCAAAGCGAAAGCCCAATCAGCGTAATTTTCACTTCCAACCGACTTAGGAATACTTGGTAAATAATTCACAGACATCTCAGCACTCAAAAAACGTGTTCACCTAACTAACGAAACAAAACACAAAAGAAACACGTGGCGTTCTGGGTGCAGAACCTAGTAAAATGAGGAATGCGTGGACTCTTTGTATTGAGAGGTAGGAAATAACGACATGAACTTGAGAGTTTCAGCTAACGACTGACTTGCCTTTAATTACAGAGCGTTACATCCGCTAAACAAAGACTATATTTAAGATGACCAACATGGCCTTACGCCCGGTTTCACAATGTCTGGTTACCAAAAGTTAACCTAAGGGTTAAGCTAAAACCACCGAAAAGTGTTTCACAGTTGTCGGTTACACATTTACCAATAGTTAACCAGTAGTATTTTTGACCACTGGATAATTCGATGGTTAAGAGCTGACCTGCTGACTATAATCCCTTAACCTCACTTTTTACTGTTTGTCAATGTTAGTTTACTGTAGCATATTGGCAAACTTTAATAAAATAAGAGTTATGCTTTGATGTCGTGATGGATTTGTAGGATGTCAACGCCTTTAGTGATGAGGAGGAAGGTCTACGGAGGCCAAAAGTTACCAGACCAAGAACGAACTTTTTCGAAGAATATGAAAAAAGGGATTTCTTCGATCACTTTCGATTCACTCCCAGAACAGCACAAAACGTGATAGATGAAATAAGTGATCAGATTGAACATAATACAGGAAGGTAAATCTTGAAATAACAGTAAGTTTAGCTTCATTATTGAATACTTTTATTTTTTCAGAAATAATGTCTGTCTCCAAGTAATCAGGTGTTGCTGACTTTAAATTTTCACGCCAATAGTTCATTTTCAAGGACATCTGCTGACATGTTAGGGTAAGCAAAGCAACTGCTAGCAGAGTTGTCAGAAGAGTTAGCTTGGCCTTAGCATCTCTAGCCCCACGCTACATAAAAATGCCCCAAGATGCAGAAATACCTTCGATTAGATAGGTATTCTACAACATAGCAAAACTTCCAAGATGTATTGGTGCCATTGATGGTACCCACATAAAACTTCAGTCACCAGGGGGTAATAATGGTGAAATATTTAGGAACAGAAAGCAATACTTCTCGATCAATGTGCAAACTGTCGCAGACCCTAAATTGAAAATTAGGATTATTGTCGCAAGGTGGCCTGGATCATCTCACGACTCCCATATATTCAGAAATTCCTCATTGTACCAATTGTTCGAGGATGGTGTATATGGTGACCCAGTTTTATTAGGAGATAGTGCATACCCCTCAAAGAGTTACTTGATAACACCTCTCCATGAGGTGATTACTGCAGCTCAAGCTTTATTCAACGAGTCACAAATCCAAACATGTAATGTCGTTGAGAGACAAATCGGAGTATGGAAACGTAGATTTCCAGCTCTTTCAATGGGAATGAGGGTATCATTGGACACAATTCAGGCCATCGTAGTAGCATCAGCTGTCCTTCATAATATTGCTTGTGATGCAAATGAAAATATACCCGAAGTAAGCAATGACCAGGAAAGACTTATTGAATTGGGAAATAATATTGAAACGGCATTAAATGAAAATGTTGGAAACAATATCACAAGAAATAATTTTATAAATTATTATAATTATATATAATTTTTATTGATTGTATTCATGGTTATACCTGTGTTCTATGTGAATTTTTTAATATCGAATAAATTATTTGTTGAAAGTGTTCTATGATTTCTTAAAACAGAATATTAATTGGAAAATGTGATCAAATTGAGCACAAATCATTCATGCATCCTACTCCACATACCGGTGAGAGGTATATATAAATGCAATTTCTAAAATGAACAATTTGAATTGAAACATGATTGAGTAAGGCAATGATATCGATATGTTCAAAATAAATACTTTCATCAGGGAATCAGCAAAAAGAATTCAGTGAATATCTCAATTTTATCATATATAATTATATACATATATTTATTTAACATCATTATTGCTACCATCTACAATATTGATGCCATATTCAGCCAATTGCGCATCTATAAGTAGAAGTAAGAAGTTCCATTTTTAAATTGTGCTCCTGAAGAAATTTTTCTTTTTGAAGTTTTACAAATTCTAATTTTTGTTCCATTAGGGTAGTGGACGGATCACCTATTAATTTTGTGGTAGTTAACTTTTTAATTTTCTAACATTTTTGCCCTCAATTTCTCTGATGGAGCTCTCCTCAGATTTTAAACTGTATACAACATATACTATATTTTTATTTATCTATGATCTATGACTATGAGGTATTTTCTTCATTTTCCCTTTTCTTCCGAATAAATGACTGGTAAATAATATGGTTCTATGGTTTGTAAAGTGTCAACCATTGCCAACCTAAGTTAACCCATGGTAATTTGACCAACACCGTTACTAATTGTTGTGAAACGTTTTCACAGTTTACTATTAGTTAACTAGAAAGTATTTGGTCAAATTACCGACAGGTTAACTATACTTTGTGAAACCGGGCGTTAGTAATATAATTTTTGATAATATTTCAACAAGTTTACAGAAATATGAGGTCAGGGTGTTTCCACGACGAAGAAGGACTCAGACAGGGAGGAGTATTGAGATTTGACCTTTTCGTTATATATCTGGATGAGGTCATTAAGAAAACAAAGGAAAAGATGAGATCTCTGAATATTGTGTATAGGAAGATGAAATAGGCGGGATGATTTGGTTCCGGAAATAAAGCCTCCTCGGGTGGGACTCGAACCCGCATATCCAAATTGCCGGTCTGATGCTCTATCTCTGAGCCATCAAGGACATGCGACAATTCAACCAGAAGTCACTAACATCATTTGGATTTTGGTGTCCTCGATGTAGGTTAGAATGACGTATATAGAGTCCCGCTCGATGAGGTAATTTTTCTGAAATATCTATATTTACTGCAAATTTGGTTCACTTGCAGAATATCTAGGGGCTCAATTCTCACCACTTTCGTTGACGACCATCAGATATTGGTTTAATGAATTCAAACAGGGACGAACACCAGTATACAGGGTGATTCTTTGACCACTGCGTTAATTTTAACCATAGGTTCTTGACGTCAAAAGAAACATTTTCTTCCTATAACATTTTTCCAAATTTGGCCCCGTTCAAAAGATATAGGGTGTTGAAATTTCATGAAAAAATTACATTTTCACCTGTAATATTCAAACGACAACATCAATTGAAATGATCTCTTGTAGAAGGTTTTTGATAACAGTCATGCATATTTTGGCATTAATAGATTTATTCCATTTCTTGTGGGTTTCTCACTACTACTCTACAGATTGGTTAAATTGCATGAAAAACAAATATCGCTTGAACTAAAGGTCCGTATCTCGTACTTCCTGGAATCATTAGTCTTTTTTGCATATAAAATCATTCCTAATCTTTTCTCCTAAATTGCACCATTCTTGAGATATTTGAAGTTGAAAGGAATTGAATCGATATAATTTTGTCCAAATTTTCTGATTTTCCCAAATCCAACTCTGTGCTGAAATGATTCAATAATCAGATTTGTTCAATGTTGCCATATTTTATGTCTCTATTAAATATTTTTACAAAAGGTTGGGGAAATAACTCCAGTCTATGGTTCCACCACTAAACACTATAGATGAAATTAACCACTGAAAAATTTTTGTCTTACATTCACCACAAAATCTAAATTGCTATTTGCTGTATTCATTGTTAAAAATGTCTAGCACCTTGTTTAATATTTAATCCAGAATAATATTCCATAATAAATAGAGAAAAAGTTTTCTATCACTCTTCGGTATATTTTGACCGTTGAAATAGGTAAAGTATTTTCTGTCAGGACCTGTTAAATTGAAGACTTGTCTTTATGAAGAGCTGGTTTTTATAGCTTCAGACTTTCAGGGTTCATCAAATTATATCTATTCTAACATAGGAATGCTGCAAATTGAGCTCCTATGAGTTTTAAAAACTTCGAACCCAGTCTCCTAGATTTGTTTTATACCTTTATTATCTTTATTTCATACACCGATTCAACCTTGTTCACAAACTTAGGAGATAATAGAATTCAACTTAGTTTTAATATTTCTGAATGTTTGTTACTATGCATGGTTAATTAAAATTCAATCAAGATTGAAACTGGAAGCTATAAGCTCATAAACAAGAAAGATTAGAATAGAATGCAATTTCTGACCATAATCATTTCATACTGAATTAAATAATTTAAAACTATCGATATTATCTTTCCAATATTTTCCACATTTTTTTGAAAGAAAGCTACAAATAACTGTTGACAGTTTCAAACAGAATCAAAACAACAAGGAACCACAGAACATTTTTTTATTTGGAACTACCCACCACAGAGACCTTATAATATTTTAATGTGATAATAATTTACTCTAATTATTCTGAGGAATATTATAACTAAAGATCAATAATAGTTACAGATATTATCTTTCATTTAAAAAAACATTGCAAATATTAATTTTTTCTCTCCTGGGGTTCGGTAATAAATTAATATTCTATGGTAAGGTATTAAAATTTGACATAATCTATGAATACCCATTATTCAATATTTATGTTCTTATTTACGTAATTAAAACAGATACTCTGATTATAAAAATCAGTAATCAGTAATTATAGTCTAAACACAATAGATTCATATTAATGATTTAACAAAAAATTTTTTATTAAAGAACCCCTAGTTGATTTTTCAAAATCAAATTTAGGTATTTCTTCAAGAAAGTATAATTGCACACCTAAATATGGAAATACTTGTAATCTATCCAGGTAAATTGTTATTGGGATTCAGTAGAGAAAATAATCATCAAGCAAAGTAACATCACTTTAAAATGATTAGGTATTCCTAGTGACATCATTCATTGTTGTTGAAGATTTCGAAAAAGATTTTCATATTTTTAACAGTATGATATCAAGAGATCTCATAGGTTAACTGGTCTCTGTCAAGGAGAAGAAACTTCAGAAATATCAGTGTTTGGAAAATCATAGAAGATTTTTTCTGGCTTTGAGTGAAAAAAAAGCACAGTGACAACCTCTTGCCTTGGAAATTTTCATAGAAATGATGGTTTTCATGATTTGGAAATTTTAAGAATAAAATTACAAATGTATGATGATAACACCCAATAATTCTGAGGTTTTTTTGGAATTTCTCACTAGAAAGGTATGGTTTATAATCTTGAAGTAGAAAGAAAATATAGTAGAACAACAAAAATCTATGTTTATGGTGTTGAATTTTTTTTACCAGAAAATTAGTATTTTGTATCTTCCTTCTGGATATGGACCTCATCGGATGAAACATGAGTGAGTGAATCATTTCTTAGAGGGAAAATAATGTTTTTAAACAATTCAGATTCCATAGTGGATGCTGTGGAAGGTATTTTTCATTCAAATTATACTGGACTACTGAGGGGTATTTGCCCAATGTGAAACTTAAAATGCCTATAACTTTTCAACGCAGCTGAATATAGAAAAACCGTAATGGAAAAAGTGTTTCTTTCGATCTCAAGAACCAGTGGTTGAAATTAACGCAGTGGTCAAAGACTCACCCTGTATATATATATTCTTTTGAACTTTTTGCTTACAATATTTAGTTAGCAAACAATAAAGCATATAGATCAGGGCTTAGTGACGGGGTGTCGTACAATTCGGCGTATCACATAAAAGCCTAGGGAAAAAACCCCAGTAAAAAAAAACCTGGCTCCCCGCCTAAGTATTCAACGAGGACGGCTCAGGACCTACGAATAAGGTGAATACGGATAGCAGAGTGAAAATACGAGATTTCTTACGAACAGGTGCACAATATTTTACATCGATATTTGCAGATGTCGGCAAAATGGGTTTCCCGTTTGCTGACAGTGGACAAAAAACGAAATAATTCGACAACTTCGAAGTACTGTCTGCACCTATTTAAGGCCAATTCAAACCAGTATCGGCGGTGATTCGTAACCGTTGACGAAACTTTGATCCTCAACTATACACCAGATACCAAAGAACATTCGAAGCAGTGGACGAACCTGCTACGAAGAAGAAGGCCGGAAAGGTTATGGTCTATGGGTTTTGAGATTCCCAAGGAATAATCCTCATTGACTACTTCGAAAAGGTTAATACAATAACAGGGCGGCAATACTACACTGAAATATTGGATCGATTTGACACCGCATTCAAGGAAAAACGCACACTTCCGTACTGAACAAAATTGCTCTTCTACCACTACACATCAGCGGTCGCCATTGCAAAATGAGACGAATTATGCTACGAATTGCTACCACACCCACCATATTCACTGGATCTGGTACCTTGTAACTTTCCTATGTTTCCAAACATGAAAAACTGCTAGAAATCTGTTCACGACAAACAAGTTATCGCTGAAACGGAGGCCTATTTTGCTGAGTTCAATAAATCATATTTTTTTGGAAGGTATGAAGAAGTTGGAAAATCGCTGAGTTAAGTGTATCGAGCTAAAAGGAGATTAAGTTGAGAAATAAATAAATTGACTTGTCTTTCCAAACAAGGATACTTACTAATCCATCCTCCGATGAACTCCCAAAGCGTGTAAAAATTATACGGTTTAAGTGTGAAGTTGGGTGCAAAAAATTCAATTATATCCTCTGTCGAAAAAGATAATACATTCTGACCAACCTTATAATTATCCAAGCTGTTTCATCAGATATTTGAGGAGAAATATATTTCAATCATTATCAAATATACAGGATGTTCAGAAGAGGCAGTTTGTGAAATTATTAGGTATGTTCTTCTGAACATTTTGAAGCTGATCAAGTATAAAACTCATGATATTAATTACAGCCAATTATTTACTATTTATGATAAATTTTCGATTTGGTAAACAGAGAAATAAGTTAACATTAAAACTCCAATTGTCTTTGTTTTGATCTTATTTTAATTCTACAAGTTGAAGAAATATTTTCACCACACAAGAAGTGTAAAACAATAAAATAGAGCAAGGGAAACTAAAGAATGTACTTATTTCGTAGAGGGGTGAAGAAAATTAGATTCCCATGGAATAAAATTAACAATATTCTTTCACGATTTTCCAATGAAAACCTTGCTTTATAAATTCTGCTGATAATTTTCTGTGCAAAAAAATGTGATATTATACTCGTCTCGACAAAACAAATGAGAATTTTTTTGAAATCTAGTCTGAATTGGCCATCTTTTGAGAAAAATTAGTAAAATTTTTTCCACTCTTAAGGTCAAAGTTGGTTGACAATGGATAATATATATAATTTCTGGAAATAGAACTCGTCGACACTCCATTTATTTCATTTACTTATCAATTATATAACCCTGATAAGAGATTATGATTGAGAGCACCCTCATTTAAGATTGACTATCAAAAAATCATCCTAAAACTGTAGTACCCAAAAATAAGATAGAAAATGTCATGCTTTTTCGAGAAATTTTTAATGTTGATTCATTAATTGACATAGATTTCTTAAAATTCTTATGTTAACAGCGTTCACTGGATATTCGAAAATTCAGGCATATGGACTTGATGCCGTCCCGCTAGAAATCGCTAGCCATAGAATGAATACAATAATTATTCTCTACAAATTTTTATTGTGATATTACAGTTGAAATATTACAACATTATATTTCATTTAAGATTGTACAAATTCAAGTTTAAAATTACAAATACAATTTTTCCTGTTCGTTTTAATGATACATTTTCGCAGTCCTTTTCTCAATTGAATTTTGGATAGTCATCCCCGTTTAGTTTCGAAAATGTTTTTATTTTTTATTTTGCTGCTCGGCCTGATAGACCTTTAGGACAGCTAATACTTCTTCCACCGTTTCTTTCAAGAACTCTTTGTTATCCAACAAGAGCAGGATCTCAGAGTTATCCATCGCGAGAAGCATTCCGGTTATTTTTCTGAACAAGTAAAGGTTGCATGTCCTTGATAAGGCAGAATAAGCGTTCTCCAAGCATCTGTTTCTGCTCTGCCGCGGTGGCATTGGACATCATGGCAAGAGTAAGTGGTTCTTGACCCTGAATATAAACGGCTGCATTAACTATCACATTAGGATGACTTTGGTAGTGCCATCCACCATTATACGTAGGTGGGCTCCTTGGAGCTGGAAATACTTGAGCTATAGGGACTAATGGAGCTGGGTGTCCATTAATAAAGCGTGAAAGGTTGCCTAAGGTGTTTCTCATAGCAACCACACCATTTGATAGGCGAGGCGCACCTCGGTGAATATTCTGCTGGGAGTACTATAAATGTAGTACCATTCTGCGAATCAGTTCTTGTCTGGGATTGAGCTGATACTGTTTGAGCGTTCATAATAGAAGATATCTGCGATGCAGCGATGTATCTTGGAACTGGTAGCGGCATAGTTGAAACGTTATATACTCTATGTGTTGGGTGCAGTTGGAATGCCCCTATTTGCTGCATGTGCATGTTTATAATAAGCTCATGACGTTCCGATGCCAAATTAGCTCTTCTTTCCTTTGCGCTATTGCAATATATAGAGGTTAGGAAACTAATATATTACCGTTCATTCAGTCACTGCTTTTGTAGCTTCATAGGGGGTAGAGTAGCAAACAAGCCGAAGCCTTTGCTTCTTTCCCCTTCCATCACCATTTTGACTGAATTGTTGAGCCAAAATGATCGAAAGCCTTGCGGAAACGCTAGTCGTCTATAATTTCGTTGAAATTTTTTACATACAGGTTAACTCCTTGGCTCTTCCTCATTAGCTCAAATTTTCATGCATCGAACTTTCTCCTCAGTTCTTTTACTCTCTCTTCTTTCTTCTGGGCCCTTCCAACATAAAGTTGGGTTCTTTTCACAGATTTCGTCTTCCTTCATCACTTTAAATGGTGGTTGTGATACACGGATCGAATTGCGGAAACGCTCGTCGTTTATCATTTCGTAAAAATTTTTTGCATATAGGTTGACTCCTTGGCTCATCCTCATTAGCTCAAGTTTTCTTGCTTCAAACTTTCTTCTTAGTTCTTTCACTCTCTCTTCTTTCATCTGGGCCTTTCCAACATAGAGTTGGATTGCTTCCACTTTTTCCTTCATCACTTTAAATGAAGCGATTGAGCCAAACGAATCGAACTCCTAACGGGGACTCTCGTCGTTTATAACATCGTTCAAATATTTTACATACAAATTTACTCCTTGGCTCTATTTCATTTAGGATTGTCCAAATTCAAGTTTGAATCTACATATACAATTTTTCCTCTTCGTTTCAATAGTACAATTTCGCAGTCCTTTTGTTTCGAAGATGTTTTTATTTTTTCTTTTGCTGCTCGGCCTGATAGTACTTAAAGACAGCTAGTGCTTCTTCCACCTTTTCTTTCAAGAACTCTTTGTTATCCAACATGAGCAGAATCTCAGAGTTATCCATCACGAGAAGCATTCCTGTTATTTTTTGAACAAGTGAAGGTTGCATGTCCTTGATAAGGTAGTATAAGCGTTCTGCAAGCATCTGTTTCTGCTATGTCGCGGTGGCCTTGGACATCATGGCAAGAGTAAGTGGCTCTTGACCCTGGATATGAACGGCCGCGTTAGGTTGATTTGGGTAGCACAATCCACCATTATACGTAGGTGGGCTCCTTGGAGCTGGAAATACTTGAGCTATTGGGACTAATGGAGCTGGGTGTCCATTAATAAAGCGTGAAAGGTTGCCTAAGGTGTTTCTCATAGCAACCACACCATTTGATAGGCGAGGCGCACCTCGGTGAATATTCTGCTGGGAGGTATTTGAAGTACCATTCTGCGAATTAGTTCTTATCTGGGATTGAGCTGATACTGTTTGAGCGTTCACCATAGGGGACACCTGTGGTGCAGCGATGTATCTTGGAGGTGGTGGCGGCATAGTTTGCACGAAATATGCACTCTGCGTTTGAGGAGGTTGTAATGCCCCTATTTGCTGCATTTACATGTTTATGAGACACTGAGGAAGTTCCGCCGCCAAGTTAGCTCTTCTCTCCTCTTTCCATTGCGCTAGTGCAACATAGAGAGGTTTGGAAATTAATATCTTGCCGTTCATTTCAGTCACTGCTCTTGTCGTTTCATCGGGGGTAGAGTAGCAAACAAAGCCGAAGCCTTTGCTTCTTCCCCCTTCCATCATCACTTAGGCTGAAGTGATTATGCCAAAAGGATCGAACGTCTTGCGGAAACGCTAATCGTCTATAAATTCGTTGAAATTTTTTACATTCAGGTTAACTCCTTGGCTCTTCCTCATTAGCTCAAATTTTCATGCATCGAACTTTCTCCTCAGTTCTTTTACTCTCTCTTCTTTCTTCTGGGCCCTTCCAACATAAAGTTGGGTTCTTTTCACTGATTTCGTCTTCCTTCATCACTTTAAATGGTGGTTGTGATACACGGATCGAATTGCGGAAACGCTCGTCGTTTATCATTTCGTAGAAATTTTTTGCATATAGGTTGACTCCTTGGCTCATCCTCATTAGCTCAAGTTTTCTTGCTTCAAACTTTCTTCTTAGTAATTTCACTTTTTCTTCTTTCATAAGGGCCTTTCCAACATAGAGTTGGATTGTTTCCACTTTTTCCTTCTTCCTTCATCACTTTAAATGAAGCGATTGAGCCAAACGAATCGAACTCCTAACGGGGACTCTCGTCGTTTATAACATCGTTCAAATATTTTACATACAAATATACTCCTTGGCTCTATTTCATTTAGGATTGTCCAAATTCAAGTTGGAATCTACATATACAATTTTTCCTCTTCGTTTCATTAGTACATTTTCGCAGTCCTTTCCTCATTTGAATTTCGGATAGTCATCCACGTTTTGTTTCGAAGATGTTTTTATTTTTTCTTTTGCTGCTCGGCCTGATAGTACTTAAAGACAGCTAGTGCTTCTTCCACCTTTTCTTTCAAGAAATCTTTGTTTTCCAACATGAGCAGGATATCAGAGTTATCCATCTCGAGAAGCATTCCTGTTATTTTTTGAACAAGTGAAGGTTGCATGTCCTTGATAAGGTAGTATAAGCGTTCTGCAAGCATCTGTTTCTGCTATGTCGCGGTGGCCTTGGACATCATGGCAAGAGTAAGTGGCTCTTGACCCTGGATATGAACGGCCGCGTTAGGTTGATTTGGGTAGCCCAATCCACCATTATACGTAGGTGGGCTCCTTGGAGCTGGAAATACTTGAGCTATAGGGACTAATGGAGCTGGGTGTCCATTAATAAAGCGTGAAAGGTTGCCTAAGGTGTTTCTCATAGCAACCACACCATTTGATTGGCGAGGCGCACCTCGGTGAATATTCTGCTGGGAGGTATTTGAAAAACCATTCTGCGAATCAGTTCTTGTCTGGGATTGAGCTGATACTGTTTGAGCGTTCACCATAGAAGATATCTGCGATGCAGCGATGTATCTTGGAACTGGTGGCGGCAAAGTTGAAACGTTATATACACTCTGTGTTGGAGGCAGTTGGAATGCCCCTATTTGCTGCATGTGCATGTTTATAATAAGCTGATGACGTTCCGATGCCAAATTAGCTCTTCTTTCCTTTGCGCTAGTGCAACATATAGAGGTTTGGAAATTAATATATTACCGTTCATTCAGTCACTGCTTTTGTAGCTTCATAGGGGGTAGAGTAGCAAACAAGCCGATGCCTTTGCTTCTTTCCCCTTCCATCACCATTTTGACTGAATTGTTGAGCCAAAATTATCGGAACCCTTGCGGAAAATCTAGTCGTCTATAATTTCGTTAAAATTTTTTACATACAGGTTAACCACGTGGCTCTTCCTCATTAGCTCAAATTTTCATGCATCGAACTTTCTCCTCAGTTCTTTTACTCTCTCTTCTTTCATCTGGGCCCTTCCAACATAAAGTTGGGTTCATTTCACTGATTTCGTCTTCCTTCATTACTTTAAATGGTGGTTGTGATACACGGATCGAATTGCGGAAATGTTCGTCGTTTATCATTTCGTAGAAATTTTTTGCATATAGGTTGACTCCTTGGCTCATCCTCATTAGCTCAAGTTTTCTTGCTTCAAACTTTCTTCTTAGTTCTTTCACTCTCTCTTCTTTCATCTGGGCCCTTCCAACATAGAGTTGGATTGTTTTCACTTTTTCTTCTTCCTTTATCACTTTAAATGAAGCGATTGAGCCAAACGAATCGAACTCCTAACGGGGACTCTCGTCGTTTATAACATCGTTCTAATATTTTACATACAAATTTACTCCTTGGCTCTATTTCATTTAGGATTGTCCAAATTCAAGTTTGAATCTACATATACAATTTTTCATCTTCGTTTCAATAGTACAATTTCGCAGTCCTTTCCTCATTTGAATTTTGGATAGTCATCCACGTTTTGTTTCGAAGATGTTTTTATTTTTTCTTTTGCTGCTCGGCCTGATAGTACTTAAAGACAGCTAGTGCTTCTTCCACCATTTCTTTCAAGAACTCTTTGTTATCCAACATGAGCAGAATCTCAGAGTTATCCATTCCTGTTATTATTGGAACAAGTGAAGGTTGCATGTCCTTGATAAGGTAGTATGAGCGTTCTGCAAGCATCTGTTTCTACTATGTCGCGGTGGCCTTGGACATCATGGCAAGAGTAAGTGGCTCTTGACCCTGGATATGAACGGCCGCAGTACGTTGATTTGGATAGCGCAATCCACTATTATGCGTTGGGGGTGTCCTTGGAGCTGGAAATACTTGAGTTATAGGGACTAATGGAGCTGGGTGTCCATTAATAAAGCGTGAAAGGTTGCCTAAGGTGTTTCTCATTGCAACCACACCATTTGATTGGCGAGGCGCACCTCGGTGAATATTCTGCTGGGAGGTATTTGAAGTACCATTCTGCGAATCAGTTCTTGTCTGGGATAGAGCTGATACTGTTTGAGCGTTCACCATAGAAGATATCTGCGATGCAGCGATGTATCTTGGAACTGGTGGTGGCATAGTTGAAACGTTATATACATTCTGTGTTGGGGGCAGTTGGAATGCCCCTATTTGCTGCATGTGCATGTTTATAATAAGCTGATGACGTTCCGATGCCAAATTAGCTCTTCTTTCCTTTGCGCTAGTGCAACATATATAGGTTTGGAAATTAAGATATTACCGTTCATTCAGTCACTGCTTTTGTAGCTTCATAGGGGGTAGAGTAGCAAACAAGCCGAAGCCTTTGCTTCTTTTCCCTTCCATACTTATTTTGACTGAATTGTTGAGCCAAAATTATCTAACGCCTTGCGGAAACGCTAGTCGTCAATAATTTCTTTGAAATTTTTTACATACAGGTTAACCCCTTGGCTCTTCCTCATTAGCTCAAATTTTCATTCATCGAACTTTCTCCTCAGTTCTTTTACTCTCTCTTCTTTCATCTGGGCCCTTCCAACATAAAGTTGGGTTCTTTTCACTGATTTCGTCTTCCTTCATCACTTTAAATGATGGTTGTGATACACGGATCGAATTGCGGAAACGCTCGTCGTTTATCATTTCGTAGAAATTTTTTGCATATAGGTCGACTCCTTGGCTCATCCTCATTAGCTCAAGTTTTCTTGCTTCAAACTTTCTTCTTAGTAATTTCACTCTCTCTTCTTTCATCTGGGCCTTTCCAACATAGAGTTGGATTGTTTCCACTTTTTCCTTCTTCCTTCATCTCTTTAAATGAAGCGATTGAGCCAAACGAATCGAAATCCTAACGGGGACGCTCGTCGTTTATAACATCGTTCAAATATTTTACATACAAATTTACTCCATGGCTCTATTTCATTTAGGATAGTCTAAATTAAAGTTTAAATCTACATATACAATTTTTCCGCTTCGTTTCAATAGTATATTTTCGCAGTCCTTTTCTCAATTGAATTCTGGATAGTCATCCACGTTTTGTTTCGAAGATGTTTTTATTTTTTCTTTTGCTGCTCGGCCTGATAGTACTTAAAGACAGCTAGTGCTTCTTCCACCTTTTCTTTCAAGAACTCTTTGTTTTCCAACATGAGCAGGATATCAGAGTTATCCATCTCGAGAAGCATTCCTGTTATTTTTTGAACAAGTGAAGGTTGCATGTCCTTGATAAGGTAGTATAAGCATTCTGCAAGCATCTGTTTCTGCTATGTCGCGGTATCCTTGGACATCATGGCAAGAGTAAGTGGCTCTTGACCCTGGATATGAACGGCCGCGTTAGGTTGATTTGGGTAGCCCAATCCACCATTATACGTAGGTGGGCTCCTTGGAGCTGGAAATACTTGAGCTATAGGGACTAATGGAGCTGGGTGTCCATTAATAAAGCGTGAAAGGTTGCCTAAGGTGTTTCTCATAGCAACCACACCATTTGATTGGCGAGGCGCACCTCGGTGAATATTCTGCTGGGAGGTATTTGAAGTACCATTCTGCGAATCAGTTCTTGTCTGGGATTGAGCTGATACTGTTTGAGCGTTCACCATAGAAGATATCTGCGATGCAGCGATGTATCTTGGAACTGGTGGCGGCATAGTTGAAACGTTATATACACTCTGTGTTGGGGGCAGTTGGAATGCCCCTATTTGCTGCATGTGCATGTTTATAATAAGCTGATGACGTTCCGAAGCCAAATTAGCTCTTCTTTCCTTTGCGCTAGTACCACATATAGAGGTTTGGAAATTAATATATTACCGTTCATTCAGTCACTGCTTTTGTAGCTTCATAGGGGGTAGAGTAGCAAACAAGCCGAAGCCTTTGCTTCTTTCCCCTTCCATCACCATTTTGACTGAATTGTTGGGCCAAAATTACCGAACGCCTTGCGGAAACGCTAGTCGTCTATAATTTCGTTAAATTTTTTTACATACAGGTTATCTACTTGGCTCTTCCTCATTAGCTCAAATTTTCATGCATCGAACTTTCTCCTCAGTTCTTTTACTCTCTCTTCTTTCATCTGGGTCCTTCCAACATAAAGTTGGGTTCTTTTCACTGATTTCGTCTTCCTTCATCACTTTAAATGGTGGTTGTGATACACGGATCGAATTGCGGAAACGCTCGTCGTTTATCATTTCGTAGAAATTTTTTGCATATAGGTCGACTCCTTGGCTCATCCTCATTAGCTCAAGTTTTCTTGCTTCAAACTTTCTTCTTAGTAATTTCACTCTCTCTTCTTTCATCTGGGCCTTTCCAACATAGAGTTGGATTGTTTCCACTTTTTCCTTCTTCCTTCATCTCTTTAAATGAAGCGATTGAGCAAAACGAATCGAAATCCTAACGGGGACGCTCGTCGTTTATAACATCGTTCAAATATTTTACATACAAATTTACTCCATGGCTCTATTTCATTTAGGATAGTCTGAATTAAAGTTTAAATCTACATATACAATTTTTCCGCTTCGTTTCAATAGTATATTTTCGCAGTCCTTTTCTCAATTGAATTCTGGATAGTCATCCACGTTTTGTTTCGAAGATATTTTTATTTTTTTTTTTGCTGCTCGGCCTGATAGTACCTAAAGACAGCTAGTGCTTCTTCCGCCTTTTCTTTCAAGAAATCTTTGTTTTCCAACATGAGCAGGATATCAGAGTTATCCATCTCGAGAAGCATTCCTGTTATTTTTTGAACAAGTGAAGGATGCATGTCCTTGATAAGGTAGTATAAGCGTTCTCCAAGCATCTGTTTCTGCTCTGTCGCGGTGGCCTTGGACATCATGGCAAGAGTAAGTGGCTCTTGACCCTGGATATGAACGGCCGCGTTAGGTTGATTTGGATAGCACAATCCACCATTATACGTAGGTGGGCTCCTTGGAGCTGGAAATACTTGAGCTATAGGGACTAATGGAGCTGGGTGTCCATTAATAAAGGTGAAAGGTTGCCTAAGGTGTTTCTCATAGCAACCACACCATTTGATTGGCGAGGCGCACCTCGGTGAATATTCTGCTGGGGGGTATTTGAAGTACCATTCTGCGAATCAGTTCTTCTCTGGGATTGAGCTGATACAGTTTGAGCGTTCACCATAGAAGATATCTGCGATGCAGCGATGTATCTTGGAACTATTGGCGGCATAGTTGAAACGTTATATACACTCTGTGTTGGGGGCAGTTGGAATGCCCCTATTTGCTGCATGTGCATTATTATAATAAGCTGATGACGTTCCGATGCCAAATTAGCTCTTCTTTCCTTTGCGCTAGTGCAACATATAGAGGTTTGGAAATTAATATATTACCGTTCATTCAGTCACTGCTTTTGTAGCTTCATAGGGGGTAGAGTGGCAAACAAGCCGAAGCCTTTGCTTCTTTTCCCTTCCATCACCATTTTGACTGAATTGTTGAGCCAAAATTATCGAACGCCTTGCGGAAACGCTAGTCGTCAATAATTTCGTTAAAATTTTTTACATACAGGTTAACTACTTGGCTCTTCCTCATTAGCTCAAATTTTCATGCATCGAACTTTCTCCTCAGTTCTTTTACTCTCTCTTCTTTCATCTGGGCCCTTCTAACATAAAGTTGGGTTCTTTTCACTGATTTCGTCTTCCTTCATCACTTTAAATGGTGGTTGTGATACACGGATTGAATTGCGGAAACGCTCGTCGTTTATCATTTCGTAGAAATTTTTTGCATATAGGTTGACTCCTTGGCTCATCCTCATTAGCTCAAGTTTTCTTGCTTCCAACTTTCTTCTTAGTTCTTTCACTCTCTCTTCTTTCATCTGGGCCTTTCCAACATATAGTTGTGTTGTTTCCACTTTTTCCTTCTTCCTTCATCTCTTTAAATGAAGTGATTGAGCCAAACGAATCGAACTCCTAACCTGGACGCTCGTCGTTTATAACATCGTTCAAATATTTTACATACAAATTTACTCCATGGCTCTATGTCATTTACAATAGTCTGAATTAAAGTTTAAATCTACATATACAATTTTTCCGCTTCGTTTCAATAGTATATTTTCGCAGTCCTTTTCTCAATTGAATTCTGGATAGTCATCCACATTTTGTTTCGAAGATGTTTTTATTTTTTCTTTTGCTGCTCGGCCTGATAGTACTTAAAGACAGCTAGTGCTTCTTCCACCTTTTCTTTCAAGAACTCTTTGTTATCCAACATGAGCAGAATCTCAGAGTTATCCATCTCGAGAAGTATTCCTGTTATTTTTTTGAACAAGTGAAGGTTGCATGTCCTTGATGAGGTAGTATAAGCGTTCTGCAAGCATCTGTTTTTGCTATGTCGCGGTGGCCTTGGACATCATGGCAAGAGTAAATGGCTCTTGACCTTGGATATGAACGGCCGCGTTAGGTTGATTTGGGTAGCACAATCCACCATTATACGTAGGTGGGCTCCTTGGAGCTGGAAATACTTGAGCTATTTGGACTAATGGAGCTGGGTGTCCATCAATAAAGCGCGAAAGGTTGCCTAAGGTGTTTCTCATAGCAACCACACCATTTGATTGGCGAGGCGCACCTCGGTGAATATTCTGCTGGGAGGTATTTGAAAAACCATTCTGCGAATTAGTTCTTATCAGGGATTGAGCTGATACTGTTTGAGCGTTCACCATAGGGGACACCTGTGGTGCAGCGATGTATCTTGGAGGTGGTGGCGGCATAGTTTGCACGAAATATGCACTCTGCTTTTGAGGAGGTTGTAATGCCCCTATTTGCTGCATTTACATGTTTATGCGGCACTGAGGAAGTTCCGCCGCCAAGTTAGCTCTTCTCTCCTCTTTCCATTGCGCTAGTGCAACATAGAGAGGTTTGGAAATTAATATCTTGCCGTTCCTTTCAGTCACTGCTCTTGTCGCTTCATCGGGGGTAGAGTAGCAAACAAAGCCGAAGTCTTTGCTTCTTTTATGCCTAAAGGATCGAACGCCTTGCGGAGACGCTCGTCGTCTATAATTCCGTCCAAATTTTTCACATACAGGTTGACTCCTTGGCTCTTCCTAGTTAGCCCAAGTTCCCTTGCTTCAAACTATCTCCGCAGTTCTTTTACACTCTCTTCTTTCATCTGGGCCCTTCCAACATAAAGCTGTTTCCCTTCCACTATTTCCTTGCCATTCAATTCTTTCACAGCGGCCGCTCCGCACTCCGGTTTCTTGAATGCGATAAATTCAAACCCTTTTGGCTTCCCATCATCGTCTGTCACAAACTTGTAGCTCGTGATTTCCCCAAACGTTTTGAACATTTTTAAAAAGTCTTCTTCAGTTAAGTGCTCGCCGAAGTTCTTGCAATACACGTACGAAAACTCTCTTTCTTTACCACCTTGATTCATTAACCGTTCTAAGCGTGGGATGTATTGTCCAACGTAAACTTGTTTCCCGTTTAATAACATGCCGTTGACTTCGGTAATGGCTTTCGAGGCAGCCTCTATGCTTTCAAAATGTACAAATCCGTGGCCTTTGCTGACGCCCTTGCCCTCTTGACACACTTTACAACTTAAATTGTTGCCGAACGCTGAAAAAATGTCGTACATCGCTTTATTGTCGCTGCTGGGGTCCAGATTCTTGGCAAAAATATTGCCGACCCCTGACTTACGCAGGGAGGGGTCACGTTGAACCCACATGATTCTCATGATGCTACCTTCCAACACATAATTCTTGGTGTCCAACGCTCGCTCAGCATCTTCCGGTTGTTGAAAATTTGCATAGGCATATCCTAGGGAACTTCTGGTTATAAGGTCCCTGCACACTCTAACTGAGACAACACGTCCAACTGTACTGAACTTTTCAAAAAGCATACCTTTGGTGACTTCACGGTTCAGGTCTCCTACGAACAGAGCCGTTTTGGGGTACGACGTAGTAATGTTATTCATTTTTATCTGGTATTGCCACTTAATACAAAAGTTGCAAATACTTCACTGTAATCGAAACTTCTAAATTTACACTTCCAATATGTTTATTAGTTTTTAGAAAGTTTTATGCTTTTATGTTTTTTTTTCTACTTTTTTTAAAGTCTAGAATGTGAATCTTACCATTTCGATGGACGAAAATAGATTATTTTGAGAGATCTTTAGAGGAACTTGTAGTTCTGAGTGCCGTTATAGACTCGTGAAAGTAAATTGATAAAGGAGAACTTACTTGTAGTACTGTATACGAGAGAGTGTAGAGAGAGAACGAATTTGAATAATTGAGAGAGGTCGTACAGGTAGCTAAGTTAAGGGATTTCCAAAATTCCGTCCGACAGAAGGCATTCTTGGAAGTAATGGCCGCTACCCCAAATTCCAAGAACTGTCCTTTGTTGCGAGAGTATGGCAACAGTTTCCACTTTTTCCTTCATCACTTTAAATGAAGCGATTGAGCCAAACGAATCGAACTCCTAACGGGGACTCTCGTCGTTTATAACATCGTTCAAATATTTTACATACAAATTTACTCCTTGGCTCTATTTCATTTAGGATTGTCCAAATTCAAGTTTGAATCTACATATACAATTTTTCCTCTTCGTTTCAATAGTACATTTTCGTAGTCCTTTCCTCATTTGAATTTTGAATAGTCATCCACGTTTTGTTTCGAAGATGTTTTTATTTTTTCTTTTGCTGCTCGGCCTGATAGTACTTTAGGACATCTAGTGCTTCTTCCACCTTTTCTTTCAAGAACTCTTTGTTATCCAACATGAGCAGGATATCAGAGTTATCCATCTCGAGAAGCATTCCTGTTATTTTTTGAACAAGTGAAGGTTGCATGTCCTTGATAAGGTAGTATAAGCGTTCTGCAAGCATCTGTTTCTGCTATGTCGCGTTGGCCTTGGACATCATGGCAAGAGTAAGTGGCTCTTGACCCTGGATATGAACGGCCGCATTAGGTTGATTTGGGTAGCGCAATCCACCATTATGTGTTGGGGGTGTCCTTGGAGCTGGAAATACTTGTGCTACAGAGACTATTGGTGCTGAGTGACTATTGATAAAGCATGGATGTTTGCCAAAGGGGTTTCTCGTAGCAACCGCGCCGTTTGATAGGCGAGGCGCACGTCGGTGAATATTCTGCTGGGAGGGATTTGAAGTACCATTCTGCGAATTAGTTCTTATCAGGAATTGAGCTGATACTGTTTGAGCGTTCAACATAGGGGACACAGCGGTGCAGCGATGTATCTTGGAGGTGGTGGCGGCATAGTTTGCACGAAATATGCACTCTGCGTTTGAGGCAGTTGTAATGCCCCTATTTGCTGCATTTGCATGTTTATGAGACGCTGATGACGTTCCGCCGCCAAGTTAGCTCTTCTCTCCTCTTTCCTTTGCGCTAGTGCAACTCAGAGAGGTTTGGAAATAAATATCTTGCCGTTCATTTCAGTCACTGCTCTTGTCGCTTCATTGGGGGTAGAGTAGCAAACAAAGCCGAAGCCTTTGCTTCTTCCCTCTTCTTTGGCTGAAGTGATTGGGCCTAAAGGATCGAACGCCTTGCGGAGACGCTCGTCGTCTATAATTTCGTCCAAATTTTTCACATACAGGTTGACTCCTCGGCTCTTCCTCGTTAGCTCAAGTTTCCTTGCTTCAAACCGCAGTTCGTTTACCTTCTCTTCTTTCATCTGGGCCGTTCAAACATAAAGCTGTTTCCCTTCCACTATTTCTGTTATTAGATATAGATTAGATTAGATAATAGAAAAATGTTCAGGATGATAGGAGTAGATCCCCAGATCAAAGACATTCTCTGGCGTCCCGATCCTAATGGTCAAATCATGGACTATCAATTGAACGTTCTTGTCTTTGGAATTCAAACTTTTAGAATCTAAATGCACTAAGAGAACGATGCTCTGCGAATTAGCACGTACCTTCGATCCACTAGGAATTTTGACGCCTGTCACCATTTTTACAAGTGTTGATTCAGCGTTTGTGGACCTTGGGTTTGGGCTGGGATGATACACCGCCTCAAGATCTATCCAATAAATGGTTACATTTCAAAAGGGATCTCACAGTACTGTCTGCTATCGCATTACCACGGCATATTGATTTTCGCGATATGGACTCGTGTTACCTGATCGGATTTTGTGACGCTTCAGTCGAAGGATACGTTGCTTGAAATTCTATTCTGTTACTTCCTCTTGGCCAAATCAAAGGTCGCACCATTACAATCGGTGTCTTTGCCGAGATTGGAATTGGACGCCGCTGTTTTTTTTTGTCAAAATTGATCAAATATGTTAGAGAAGTACTTACAAACAAAATAATTCTGCTGATATTTACGCATTCAGTGATAGTTCCGTGACCCTTTCGTGGATCAAAAATTCACCAAATCTTTGGAAGACATATGTCGTGATTCGTTTCAAAGTTAAATGTTTGAAACGTGAATTGTTGACAAACACGTTGTGGTGGAACGAGCGACCATTGAGTTGGTAGATTGTCTCACAGAAGGTGAACTAGATAAAGTTTCAAAGTTAAATGTTTGAAACTCTTGTCTCTCTAGATAGAGTTCTCCTCGTGAAACACGAGCAACAGAAATACTTTGGTGAGGAAATATTACGCCTTCAAAACGGAGAAAGATTACCGAAGTTGTTGAGAGTTCTGAATCCCTTCATGGCGTGTTAAGGGTAGGCGGTCGACTACGCAACTCAGATATGCACTATAATGAAAAATTTCCCATACTTATACCAAGTAAGTCGGTTTTAGCGCCATTATTGGTCACGGAAATACATCGTAAAAATATACACTCAGGCATAGAAACAACATTATCTTTGTTGAAGAGAAATTATTGGATTCTCGGTGCCAAACGAATCATTCGACGTATCGTGGGTAAATGCGTTCCGTGTCGGAAAACTCGTCCCACAAGTTTTCTTCCGCCAATGGGCGATTTGCCAGAATTTCGGGTAAATCAAGCACGACCATTTGTAAACACCGGGGTCGATTTAGCCTGTCCCTTTATAATCAAAATGGGTAGAATTCGCACAACCAAGACCTTCAAAGCTTGTATTTGTTTATTTATATGTTGCGCAACAAAAGCGATTTATTTAGAATTGATCTCTGAACTCTCATCAGAGGCCTTTCTTGCGGGCTTTAGCCGGCATCAGCCGGCGCGGAATTTGTAAAAAAGTCTACTCTGATTGCGGAACAAATTTTACGGGATCCGACAAATACCTGAGAACGATCTTTGCTAACGTAGCAGAGAGGGAAGCCATACGCTGGCATTTCAACCCACCTGCAGCTCCACATATGGGCGGACTCTGGGAGGCAAACATAAAAGTCGTCAAAACCCATCGTAAAAGGGTTACGGATTCTCAGATCCTGAAATACGAGGAAATGAATACAGTCTTAGTACAAATAGAAGCGGTATTGAATTCAAGACCCTTGACCCCATTGAGTTCAGATCCAAATGATTTAGCGGCTTTAACTCCAGCACATTTTTTGGTGTCCGAACCATTGACGGCGATCCGGATCCAGATATGTCTGATGTGCCTATAAATCGACTAACACGTTGGCAACTACTAGTACGTATGCGTACAGATTTTTGGAAGATATGGAAAAGTGAATACTTACATACGCTCACTCATAGAGCCAAATGGCACCTCCCGAATGAAGCGACTCCGAAATTGGGTGACATGGTATTGATTAAGTCGGATAACGAGCCGCCCTTAGAATGGGCCTTAGGAAGGATAAGCCATTTGAATTACGGCGCAGATGGTATTCCTCGAGTCGCCTCTGTTAACACCGTGAAAGGCGTCCTACGCAGACCCTTGGTCAAACTTTGTCCCTTACCTCAGAATTGAGTCGTTGAAGAATTTCCTCTTTTCTTCAAGGGGGGGAGGATGTTCTGTTTTCATTTGTACATATCTTCATTTATTTTTTCTTTTTTTTTACTATTGTTTTTATTATAATTATTTATTCACTACTATGCGACTGCACATACGCGCATAGGCTTTATGATTCGGGCAAATCTTCTTACATATTCCTGACTGACTTGCGTATTGGGATCAATTATGCGACTTAAGCAAGGTCCAGTAAGAAGAAGAAGAACTACTTATCCATGGTACCTCTACTTCGGAACATAGTGTATGGATTATGCCCCCACTACTACAAGCAAGACACAATCTGACCAGGAGTGCGTTCAGAATCAACCAGGGGGTAGAAAGTCCCTTACTAAACAACGTGACACTGTTTTGGCCAATAATAACGTGTACCAAAAACGTTAATCAGATCGACCAATCAGAAAATAGATTGAAAAATTATGGAAGGGAACAAAGGAATTTCTGACATAATGGCGGATAACAAACAAAGCATGAAGTGAAAGCTATTAGTACTATAAATACGAACTTTCACAAAATATCGGTCTTTTTGACTTCAGAGTTATTGCAGAGTGAATCATTTGAAACCTAAGCATTTAATTTCAAATTTTGAAATGGGTTACAAATGTGTTGTTCCAGGATGTTCATCGAAATATGGGAAAAAGTGTAGGTTCCATTTCCGTAGATTTCCACTAAATAGGGAGGTGAGTGTAACAAATAATTTTAAACTACCACAAACTGTTTATCTTAATATAAACTTGTAGTTAGCGGAGAAGTGGATGGAAAAAATTGGAAGAGAAGATTTGAAGGCGAAATCCCAAAAGGATCTTTACGATAGTTGCAGGATTTGTGACAAACATTTCAGGCCTGAGGATTTTGTCCGATTCAATAATAAAGCAGGCAGTCTTCTTGAAGCTGATGCCGAACCATGCTTATTTCTTAATCATGATGTCGGGAAGTCAGGTACACTTCTTTTATAATTTGCAAATTTTATTACTCGAAGATCTTACTTAGCTATATCATAAATAGTTTCAACCTCATTATATGACTATATTTTATAGATGAATTGTTGTAGAATTGTGAAACGTTCACTATGTTTCTCAAATCGTTATTCTTTTCAGAAGCTCCGGAATGTCTATCGGAAAAGGGAGTATCTCATACGGAAGAAGTGCCACCAAGTAAGAAAAACATAAGAAATATAAGTCAAGAAAATGAAGTTTTAAGGATCTTGGGCCTACCAAAATTTGTTTTCGGTGTTTTAATTGTTTTCCTAATTCGTATATGAATTCTTCTTTTCATAATTCTTTGAGGTAGATATTTTTATTAGCAATTAGTGTTTTTTCTAGCCAGGTTATTGTTTTATGTCTCATATCCTTGAAAGATAATCAATTTGAAATATTATTTTTTGAAATGAATTTTTGATTAGGTATAAACATTTTGTTCCAACCAAGCTAAATAAGATTATTATATATGATGATGAATTGCAATTTATTGTAAATTATATATCTACGTTGCAAATATTAGAGTCAACAATTCAATCTGTCTTATGAAATATATACCTATGTTTTTATGATTAGACGATATGCAATAATAATTCTTCAATTTTAATGTATTGATCTTGGCCTGAAGAAGACGATAAATAGACTTCAAAACGTAGCTCCAGATCGAAGCATTTTTTTCCTTCAACCGAAATTGTACTTTCAACATTGTAAATCATTCAATATCATTATTCAATATTATTCACTCTGATCCTATTGTGATTGTAATCCCAGAAATTTTGCTTAAACTAATTAAATACACAATTGTTATATTAACTAGTTTTCATTTCCCTGTGACAAAATAATTTCAGGAATCCATTCTAATTGCATTTTCTCTGATCTTGAATTATTGAAAACTTTCATTTCCAACTTGGTTAATTCCAATCAGGTTGGAAATGAATTGTTTTCATTAATTCACGTTCAGAGAAGAATGCAATTGGAATTTCTGGATTTCGAACAGCCTGTTGATACCCCTCATTTACCCCCACCTAAATTTCACCTCCCCTACCCTTTTTTTCGGCGGGTACCAGGAATGTCAAAGTCTCGCATTGTCATCAAAATCGGCGAGAGTTTCCGATCTATATACTTTTATTTATCTATGGAATCAACGTCAGACGTCGCTCGGAGTGCACCCTGGCCGTTCGGAATCGACGTCGGATATAAAATACCCCCGTTCGTAATGAATCGGAACGTTTGCACGGGTGTTAAACTTTGCATCTTGCAAAATACATCGGAAAGATATGCTCGTCCGGCGCAGTGACGAAAATTTCATATTGAAATTCCCTTAGGCCTTAGACTATAATAGAAAGTCCCTTCTCTAGTCTAAGGGAATTCCCAATTACGAAAGTACTTTAAAAGTTGGGGATGAAGCTTCTTTCTGTTGCATTTGTGTATAAGTAAACTTATTGATAGGATCGTTATAGTGCTCGTATATTAAATTTAATGAAAATGGCTACACTTTCCATTTCGAATAGAAGTCGTGAAATTCTTTTCAATCTGAAATGTTCCCTGAATTGTTCATCACTTATATTAGGAATGATATTTTCAAAATAATTCTGCACTAGTAGTGGGGTTTCTCGGGAATTTTGTATTACTTCTACTATTGTATTTTCTTGATCCTCCTCGCTACTCGGATACTCATCAAAAATTTTATTTATACAGTGAATAACGACATTCAACATATTAAACAGAATATTAATATTCAATTCATCGCAATTCAATACACTATCCATTTTTTGTATGTTCAAAATTCTAATTCAGAAAACCGTAATATTATGTTCGAAGAAATCAAATAATGAAATTATTCCACAAACGCAACTTAACCTCAGATATCAAATAAATAAATGAACTGCACGTGCACACTTCAAATAGACTGAGACTAACATAGAAAGAGAGGAGAGATGTCGCCCCAAATCGTTCTAAAACGTTCGACAAGATTTTGACAAGCAAGTGCGTTCTACGCCGGACGTACATTCTTTACCCGACGTTGATTCTGAATGCACTCCAGGAGTCAACGAGTACCATTACCTCAAAAACAACCAAGCACAAGAGACACACAGTAACAAGTAACGAATAACCAGTTCAAGCAACACGTCAACCGTCGGAAAGAGATTCTGCAATAAACCTAACCTCAAAAGGGCGCACGTGTGAACTATTCAATCTTCTGACCAAGGTAAGCTCATAATTTGACTCTAAATAACTTTTCAGTATAGTATTAAGGTTTGCCTTTGATATTGTATTTTTCATTACCAATTATCCCAATGTTCTAAAAATATTAATATACGAAATTAGTGAATCCGATGAAAACTTACATTCCACGCGTTTGAATTTTAATTCAATTTCCTTGCCTTTCAATTCTTTCACAGCGGCCGCTGCGCACTCCGGTTTCTTGAATGCGATAAATCCAAACCCTTTTGGCTTTCCATCATCGTCTGTCACAAGATTGTAGCTCGTGATTTCCCCAAACGTTTTGAACATTTTTAAAGCCTTCTTCAGTCAAGTGTTCGCCGAAGTTCTTGCAATACACGTTCGAGAACTCTCTTTCTTTACCACCTTGATTCTTTAACCGTTCTAAGCGTGGGATGTATTGTCCAACGTAAACTTGTTTCCCGTTTAATAACATGCCGTTGACTTCGGTAATGGATTTCGTGGCAACCTCTATGCTCACAAAATGTAAAATCCGTAGCCTTTGCTGAAGCCCTTGCTGTCTTGACACACTTTACAACTTAGAATGTTGCCGAACGCTGAAAAAGTGTCATACATCGCTTTATTGTCGATGCTGGGGTCCAGATTCTTGGCAAAAATATTGCCGACCCCTGACTTACGCAAGGAGGGGTCACGTTGAACGCACATGATTCTCCTGATGCTACCTTCCAACACATCATAATTCTTGGCGTCCAACGCTCGCTCAGCATCTTCCTGTTGTTGAAAATTTGTATAGGCATATCCTAGGGAACTTCTGGCTATAAGGTCCCTGCACACTCTAACTGAGACAACACGTCTAACGGTACTGAACTTTTCAAAAAGCATACCTTCGGTAACTTTACGGTTCAGGTCTCCTACGAACAGAGCCGTTTTGGGGTAGGACGTAGTAATGTTATTCATTTTTATCTGGTACTGCCACTTAATACAAAAATTGCAAATACTTCACTGTAAACGAAACTTCGAAATTTACACTTCCAATATGTTTATTATTTTTTAGAAAGTTTTATGCTTTTATGTTTTTTTTTTTTTTTTTTTAAGTCTAGATTGTGAATCTTACCATTTGGATGGACGAAAACAGATTATTATGAGAGATCTTTAGAGGAACTTGTAGTTCTGAATGCCGTTATAGACTCGTGAAAGTAAATTGATAAAGGAGAACTTACTTGTAGTACTGTACACGAGAGAGTGTAGAGAGAGAATGAATTTGAATAATTGAGAGAGGTCGTACAGGTAGCTAAATTTAGGGATTTCCAAAATTCCGTCCGACAGAAGGCATTCTTGGAAGTAACGGGCGCTACCCCAAATTCCAAGAACTGTCCTTTGTTGCGAGAATATCGCAACAGTTTCCTTTTTTCCTTCTTCTTTCATAACTTTGAATGAAGCGATTGAGCCAAACGAATCGAAAACCTAACGGGGACGCTCGTCGTTTATAACATCGTTCAAATATTTTACATACAAATTTATTCCTTGGCTCTATTTCATTTAGGATTGTCCAAATTAAAGTTTAAATATACATATACAATTTTTCCTCTTCGTTTCAATAGTACATTTTCGCAGTCCTCTTCTCAATTGAATTTTAGATAGTCATCCACGTTTTGTTTCGAAGATGTTTTTATTTTTTCTTTTGCTGCTCGGCCTGATAGTACTTTAGTTCAGCTAGTGCTTCTTCCACCTTTTCTTTCAAGAACTCTTTGTTTTCCAACATGAGCAGGATATCAGAGTTATCCATCTCGAGAAGCATTCCTGTTATTTTTTAATTAAGTGAAGGTTGCATGTCCTTGATAAGGTAGTATAAGCGTTCTCCAAGCATCTGTTTCTGCTCTGTCGCGGTGGCCTTGGACATCATGGCAAGAGTAAGTGGCTCTTGACCCTGGATATGAACGGCCCTATTAGGTTGATTTGGGCAGCGCAATCCACCATTATGCGTTGGGGGTGTCCTTGGAGCTGGAAATACTTGTGCTACAGAGACTATTGGTGCTGGGTGACTATTAATAAAGCGTGGATGGTTGCCTAAGGGGTTTCTCGTAGCAACCGCGCCGTTTGATAGGCGAGGCGCACGTCGGTGAATATTCTGCTGGGAGGGATTTGAAGTACCATTCTGCGAATAAGTTCTTATCAGGGATTGAGCTGATACTGTTTGAGCGTTCATCATAGGGGACACCTGCGGTGCAGCGATGTATCTTGGAGGTGGTGGCGGCATAGTTTGCACGAAATATGCACTCTGCGTTTGAGGCAGTTGTAATGCCCCTATTTGCTGCATTTGCATGTCCATGAGACGCTGATGACGTTCCGCCGCCAAGTTAGCTCTTCTCTCCTCTTTCCTTTGCGCTAGTGCAACATAGAGAGGTTTGGAAATTAATATCTTGCCGTTCATTTCAGTCACTGCTCTTGTCGTTTCATCGGGGGTAGAGTAGCAAACAAAGCCGAAGCCTTTGCTTCTTCCCCCTTCCATCATCACTTTGGCTGAAGTGATTGTGCCAAAGGATTGAACGCCTTGCGGAGACGCTCGTCGTCTATAATTTCGTCCAAATTTTTCACATATAGGTTGACTCCTTGGCTCTTCCTCGTTAGCCCAAGTTTCCTTGCTTCAAATTTTTTCCGCAGTTCGTTTACCCACTCTTCTTTCATCTGGGCCCTTCCAACATAAAGCTGTTTCCTTCCACTAAGTCCTTGCCATTCAATTCTTTCACAGCGGCCGCTGCGCACTCCGGTTTCTCGAATGCGAGAAATCCAAAACCTTTTGGCTTTCCATCATCGTCTGTCACAAGCTTGTAGCTCGTGATTTCCCCAAACGTTTTGAACATTTCAAAAAATTCTTCTTCAGTTAAGTGTTCGCCGAAATTCTTGCAATACACGTTCGAGAACTCTCTTTCTTTACCACCTTGATTCTTTAACCGTTCTAAGCGTGGGATGTATTGTCCAACGTGAACTTGTTTCCCGTTTAATAACATGCTGTTGACTTCGGTAATGGCTTTCGTGGCAGCCTCTATGCTTTCAAAATGTACAAATCCGTAGCCTTTGCTGACGCCCCTGCCCTCTTGACACACTTTACAACTTAGAATGTTGCCGAACGCTGAAAAAATGTCGTACATCGCTTTATTGTCGATGCTGTGGTCCAGATTCTTGGCAAAAATATTGCCGACCCCTGACTTACGCAGGGAGGGGTCACGTTGAACCCACATGATTCTCATGATGCTACCTTCCAACACATAATTCTTGGTGTCCAACGCTCGCTCAGCATCTTCCTGTTGTTGAAAATTTGCATAGGCATATCCTAGGGAACTTCTGGTTATAAGGTCCCTGCACACTCTAACTGAGACAACACGTTCAACTGTACTGAACTTTTCAAAAAGCATACCTTTGGTAACTTCACGGTTCAGGTCTCCTACGAACAGAGCCGTTTTGGGGTACGACGTAGTAATGTTATTCATTTTTATCTGGTATTGCCACTTAATACAAAAATTGCAAATACTTCACTGTAATCGAAACTTCTAAATTTACACTTCCAATATGTTTATTAGTTTTTAGAAAGTTTTATGCTTTTATGTTTTTTTTTCTACTTTTTTAAAGTCTAGATTGTGAATCTTACCATTTCGATGGACGAAAACAGATTATTTTGAGAGATCTTTAGAGGAACTTGTAGTTCTAAGTGCCGTTATAGACTCGTGAAAGTAAATTGATAAAGGAGAACTTACTTGTAGTACTGTATACGAGAGAGTGTAGAGAGAGAATGAATTTGAATAATTGAGAGAGGTCGTACAGGTAGCTAAGTTTAGGGATTTCCAAAATTCCGTCCGACAGAAGGCATTCTTGGAAGTAACGGCCGCTACCCAAAATTCCAAGAACTGTCCTTTGTTGCGAGAATATCGCAACAGTTTCCACTTTTTCCTTCTTCCTACATCACTTTAAATGAAGCGATTGAGCCAAACGAATCGAAAACCTAACGGGACGCTCGTCGTTTATAACATCGTTCAAATATTTTACATACTAATTTACTCCTTGGCTCTATTTCATTTAGGATTGTCTAAATTCAAGTTTAAAACTACATATACAATTTTTCCTCTTCGTTTCAATAGTACATTTTCGCAGTCCTTTTCTCAATTGAATTTTGGATAGTCATCCACGTTTAGTTTCGAAGATGTTTTTATTTTTTCTTTTGCTGCTCGGCCTGATAGTACTTTAGGACAGCTAGTGCTTCTTCCACCTTTTCTTTCAAGAACTCTTTGTTATCCAACATGAGCAGGATCTCAGAGTTATCCATCTCGAGAAGCATTCCTGTTAGTTTTTGAACAATTGTAATGAAGGTTGCATGTCCTTGATTAGGTAGTATAAGCGTTCTCCAAGCATCTGTTTCTGCTCTGTCGCGGTGGCAAGAGTAAGTGGCTCTTGACCCTGGATATAAATGGCCGCATTAGGTTGATTTGGGTATCTCAATCCACCATTATGCGTTGGGGGTGTCCTTGGAGTTGGAAATACTTGTACTACATAGACTGTTGGTGCTGGTTGACTATTAATAAAGCGTGGATGGTTGCCTAAGGGGTTTCTCGTAGCAACCGCGCCGTTTGATAGGCGAGTCGCACGTCGGTGAATATTCTGCTTGGAGGTATTTGAAGTACCATTCTGCGAATTAGTTCTTATCAAGGATTGAGCTGATAGTGTTTGAGCGTTCACCATAGGGGACACCTGCGGTGCAGCGATGTATCTAGGAGGTGGTGGCGGCATAGTTTGCACGAAATATGCACTCTGCGTTTGAGGCAGTTGTAATGCCCCTATTTGCTGCATTTGTATGTTTATGAGACGCTGATGACGTTCCACCGCTAAGTTAGCAATTCTCTCCTTTTTCCTTTTTAGAGTGGTTTGGAAATTAATATCTTGCCGTTCATTTCAGTCACTGCAAAGCCGAAGCATTTGCTTCTTTCCCCTTCTATCACCATTATGAATGAATTATTGAGCCAAAATTATCAAGCGCCTTGCGGAGACGCTCGTCGTCTATATTTCCGTAAAAATTTTTCACATACAGGTTGACTTCTTATCTCTTCCTCATTAGCTCAAATTTTCATGCATCGTACTTTCTCCTCAGTTCTTTTACTCTCTCTTCTTTTATCTGGTCCCTTCCAACATAAAGTTGGGTTCTTTTCACTACTTACGTCTACCTTAATCACTTGATCTAAATCGAACTCCTAACGGAGACGCTCGTCGTTTATAACATCGTTCAAATATTTTACATACAAATTTACTCCATGGCTCTATTTCATTTAGGATTGTCCAAATTCAAGTTTAAACCTACACATACAATTTTTCCTCTTCGTTTCAATAGTATATTTTAAATGAAGTGATAGAGCCAAACAGATCGAATTTTTTGCGGAGACCCTCTTCGTTTATAATATTGTTACGAATCTGCCTATGGCTGCGACGTAATTGAAAGAAGAAAGAATAAGAACATGTCAATAGCGCCCTCTGCTCCGGGTTCATAGAATATCCGTATACCTGAGGGAGTATAAAAGAGCATACTCGAGGTAGCTCGTCCTGTTCGGTTCGGTCTAGTTCAAGGTAGGTCAAGAGAGGTAGTTTACATATGGAATAGAGATAAGAAATTGTATACCCATGTGGACGTAAATAAAGGCATTTGGAATTATTTGTTATTGGTTATTGGAATTTATATTATCGAACCACAAGTTCGTAACACTGGTGTCAGAAGTGGGATATCATAATTAAATGCCAGTAACCAGACAATCGGCAAATATGGAAGCGATGATGGAAAAAATTATGCAAAAATTTCTGGAAGCAGAACAACTCAGGCAACAGGATAAACTGGAAGCAGAACAAATTAGGCAACAAGCAGAAAAAATTAGGCAACAGGAGAAACTGGAACACAAGGAAGAAATGCGGAAAATGCTTGAAGTTTTTCAGTTACATGGGGAAAAGAAAATTGAAGCAATGAAAGAAGAAATGAATGAGGTAATAAATTCCGTTAAAACAGACCTAGACCAATTACGGAGGCAGGTATCTCAAGTTCTTGGAGAATTAGAGGAAAGAATGACAGAAATGGAAGATAACAAGCACAAGGTAGTATCGAGCAAACCATTGAAAGTAGAAACATGTAAACCACCAACTTTTGATGGTGAAACCTCTTGGCAAATTTTTAAGAGACAGTTCGAGGTCGCAGTTAAAATTAATGACTGGTCTGAACAGAGAAAAGCGATGGAGTTGGTTTTATTGTTGAGAGGTAAGGCAGCTGAAGTACTTCAGAAAATAGCCCCTAAGGAACAAGAAGACTATACGCTTTTAACGAAGCGATTGGAAGTGAGATATGGAGACAACCACAAAGAAATGTTGTACCAGGCTCAATTAGAAGGTAGGCACCAATAGCCCAACGAAACCATTCAAGAGTTCTACTCAGAGGTGGAAAAAGTTAGCCGATTAGCCTACCCCATGATTCCGGAAGAGACGCTGGAGATGTTCTGTATTAAGTACTTCGCTAATGGATTGCGAGATACAGAGTTGACACAACATCTCAAAATTCTGAGACCAAAAACCGGAAATGACGCATTGATTAGAGCCCTGGAATTTGAAGCTGCCAAAGCATCATCTTCCCGAATTATTAACCACAAAACAAGACAAGTGGAAGTGGAAGACAAGGGCACAAACATAATGGAAGTTATGGAACAATTAAAGAACATTGTCGATAACGCGTCCCGAAGAAATAAAGTGACATTCAAGGATGAATGTTATTTGTTATTGGAATTTATATTATCGAACCACAAGTTCGTAACAATATTGTCCAAATTTCTTACATACAGATTGACTCCTTGGCTCATCGTCATCAGCTCAAGCTTTCATGCTTTAAACCTTTTCTTAGTTCTTTTACTCTCTCTTCGTTCATTTGGGCACTTCCAAAAGTTGGATTCTTTGTTCTTTTTTTTCTTCATTCATCACTTTAAATGAAGTTATTGAGCCAAACAGATCGAACTCTTTGCGGTGACCCTCGTCGTTTATTATATCGTCGAAATTTTTTGCATTCAGATTTACTCCTTGGCTCTTCCTCATTAGCTCAAGTTTTCATGTATCAAACTTTCTCCTCAGTTCTTTTACTCTCTCTTCTTTCATCTGGGTCCTTCCAACATAAAGTTGGATTCTTTCCACATTTTCCGTCTTCCTTAATCACTTTGAATGGAGTAATTGGGCTAATCGGATCGAACTCCTTGTGTTGTCGTTTATAATATCGTCCAAATTTTTTACATACAGATTGACTCCTTAGGTCTTCCTCATCAGTTTAAGTTTTCTTGCTTCAAACTCAAAAGTTGGGTAATTTCCAATTTTTCCTTACCTGTGAAAACAATGTTTATCAGAAGTCATTATAAGGACTAAATTCATATAATGAAGTGAGACCAGGTTGGTTTGGCACTCTTGTCAAACAAGTTTGTGTACTTTATTTGAGTTCGTAAGGGTTGAGCACAGAAACAAACTCGAGCAAAACTGACTCAGGTAAACTATTAAAGGGGTTCTACCTGCCGAGGTAATTAAGAGAATCAACTAACGCTCAAGTAATATCAAACTTATATTTCATATAAAATTTATATGGAATATATTTAATATAAAGTTGTAATGGTTAATGGATAGAGTATACCGCCAGGTATCTACAAAAAATAAATAAAAGGATCCTTCAATAAGTAAACGGAAAAACTCAACTGGAGGGGAACTATAGGATTGTTATCCTTGCGCATAGATGGGTAACTCACCGTTCAATGTTTGGTTTTGAGCCTCTCACCAATATATATTCAATTTGAGTGAAAACAATCAGAGTTGAGACATTTGAATTGTCGCATATTCAAAAAACTGAATTTATATTAATAACATTAAGGCATAGAGAAAACCAAAAATTATGAGACAGTGTTATATTGGCTTCTAGTAAATTATTCCCCAGATATACTGAATACACGTTATGATAAATCAGAGAATGAAAAATCATGACAATAAATCGATTAAATAATCAATATATATGTACTGGTAAATTACAACATATCAGAACTGAAACAGTTCTTTTTGACCAATAGGAACAAATTTTTGGGATTTTTTGTTATCTCAAATTAAAGAATCATAAATGTGATTTAGATCTTTTTTATTCGGCGACGTTTCGACACTCTCTGCGAGGTCATTTTCAAGCCTGTATCACATCAGAACAGAGAAAAGCATAAATAATTAAAGACTCATAAATAGACTCGATACAATTTAAAATATAAAACAATCAACATACTAGTGATTCTTACAATTCACTCATAGTCAAATAAATAAACTCTTCGTAAATACTTTGTTTTTCACATTTAACAATTATCATCGTGAGGAAAAATGATGGTAAAACGTGCACAATATCAACACGAGACTTGACTAGAGTCAAGCAGAGCAGTCAAAATACTGAGAATCAAAATATCATTAAGACCGATTACACATTGATTGTAGGTGCAGGCGACGATACAAGAGTAGGGCGCTGTTCTGGAGCGCAGTTCAAACTGCCTAAATATGTGGCACTCAACCCTGCTACATCAGATCTTTCATTTACAGTGTTAGGTGTTTTAACTATAGTAATCATCTCTTTAACGATGCGTTTTTTATAAAATCTTTCACAGTGTCGGACTTTTGTTTTTTCATAATCGAAATTGTGATCAAACTTAATCCTATGTTTTGTCAAAGCTGTATGTTTCTTTTTGTCCTTTCTCACGTTAGTGTCGTGTTCATAATGTCTGATTCTCATATAACGTTTCGTTTGTCCTACATATACTTTATCACAACCTTTGCAGGGGATTTCATATATAATATTAGATCTAATAGGAACCGGATCTACATCCTTAAATTTACTGAAGTTAACGCTGTTTTTTAAGTTGTTATAAAAAACAGGTGTTACATTGTACTTTTTTAGCGTCTTCCTAAACTTCACGAGGGTATAAATTGTTCTCAAGAGTTGTTTTTACTAACGTTAGATTTTCGTCATGGTACATTTGATGTGCTAATTGTAAAGCCTTATCAACTAGATTGAAAACCATTTTGACTTTCGTTATGGTGCGAGCGGTAATTCAAAATTCTACCCGACCAAGTTGGTTTGCGGTACCAGTTCGTATGTAGAGTATCGATTCACGAATTATCAATACATCAAGAAAACTTATGCAATTATCCTTCTCAAGTTCAGTGGTAAATTGTAAACGTGGATGAAAACTGTTTTATTTATCTAAAACTGATTCTATTTTTCCTTCTGGAATGCAAGTAATAATGTCATCAATATAATGATAAAAAAATGGTAATTAAAAATCTAAATTTGTTAAATGTTTCTCTTCAATTATCAAATCAGCTAAAATTGGACTAAGGGGAGCTCCCATAGGAGTACCAAATGTTTGTTGAAAAATGTTACCTTGAAAACTAAATTGAGAATAAGACAAAACTAGTTCTAACCCCTTCAAAAATTCATCTTTTGGTAGAGTTGTAAATTCACAGATCTTTTCCCATCTTGACTCTATAATCAATGAAACTAAATCCAGAGGGATATCAGTAAAAAGCGATGTTACGTCAAAAGATATTAATTACTGGGAATCACGATGTTTTTGATCGTATTAACAAAGTCAATGCTGTTTTCAATATGACTCTCTTTTTTGCCAGTAATGTTATTTAAAACCTTGTGAAAGTACTTAGAAAGATTGTAACTCGGGCTAGTCACAGCCGATATGATTGGTCGAAGCGGATTGCCATTTTTATGTATGTATGTCTTTGGTATGTCATGACCAATGACGACTTAAAATACGAAGAAGAACAACTTATACTTCACCTGATCTGTGGTGCAAAAGTTTTTGTGTCTCAAACCTCACATACCATTAAAACTGGGGGTAAGTCAGACTTAGATTCGATGGGGCAAGTGGGCATAAATTGGGCTATAAGAGAAAGAAACTTACCATTCAGTGCTTCCACAGCAGCTGCTGCGGCTTCAGGTTTCTCGTATGGGACAAACTTAAACCCTTTAGACTTTAATTATCGTCGGTTTCAAGCTTGTAGCTAGTGATTTTCTCTAATTTTTCAAAGATTTTTTTATCAGCTGTTCTTCTGTGAAGTCTTCGCCGAAGTTCTTGCAATACACGTTTGTGAACTTTTTTGTTTCCTCATCCAACGAAACCTTCTTTCCGTTTAAAATCATGTCGTTAACCTTGGTAATACTTTTTTGGTAGCCTCTTCGGTTTCATTATGTACAAATCCGTAGCCTTAGCTGACGCCCATGCTGTCTTGTCACACTTTACAGCTGAGGATGGTGCCGAACGCGGGGAATGTATCGTATATCGCCATACTGTCTATGCTGGAATAAATTTTTTTAACAAAAATATTGCCATATGATTCTTATGCTGCAACCATTCAATATATCAAAATTCATGGTGTCCAACGCTGGCTCAGCTGAAATAACAAAATAAATCAAATTCTCCCTATCGTTTATTTATTTATTTCATTTATTTTTATTTTTTTTTATGAACCAGGAATTCAGACAAGTTGCCCCATACACAGTATTCACAGTTTATACTAATTAACGAAATATCCAGTGGAAAAATATAAATTAAACTAGTTTACATTCAGATCTGATCCACACCAAAACCCAAAGCCCGAAATATACAAAAGAAATATACCAAAGAAAGCAGCCAGTCAATAAAAGTATTATACCTAAATCTCTGACCTGATTGATTTACATCAACTAATACAAATTCAATCATTGATTCTAAATGAACTGATCTCCAATTACACCTATACTATATAGAGTAAATTTAAGTACTATGCGAGGATACACGCATTCAGAAGAATCTTCACAGCTATCCATGATTTCACTATAATTTGATTTGAACGTTGATAAAAAAATGATTTTTTTTTCGACCAAAAAAACATTTTGAAGAAACCATTAATGAAGAATTGAAAAAGTCATAAAAGCATTGATGTGAGGTCAGGGGCAATAAATCGTTTACAATATCGTGCCTATTGTTGATTTTCTATGATTTCTGCGAAAAAATACTATCCAAATTTTGAAAAAACAAAACAAATTTAAATCATCCGATTATAAAATTATTATCGGAGAGAAGTTAAAATCATTTTTCATTCACTTAAGGGTAAGCAATCACAGAAGTAGAGTTAATTAATTACGTTGATATTTACGTTCTCGACTCAAGGCTTTTTAAAACTTTGGGGATGCCTTCGAAAATGAAACTACAGGAGATTTTCCATCTCAAGCAATCCCACATTCCCCGCAAACTCTGAAAAAGCCTCAAATTAGTCCTTTAGAAAAATCGAATTTTTGTGAAATCTCAAAAGATTTAGATTTACACCGGCCGGACATATTAATTCATTTTCAGTAAAGGGAAAATTATTCCTCATGGTTAATTTACGGTTAAACAATGTACATTGTCAAAAGTCACAAGCCATATTCGTGTTCTGAAAAAGTTCGATGTTGCCATATGCACTCAAGATATGGTTATATTCTCAATAAAATGAGCATGTTATCAATACAGTTTATGGTCCAATTCTTATAAAACTTACAACATTAACTTATGACATACATCCTACTTCACTCCAACTCTATTCAACTAGATAAATGTTTATTCGACTGAATATTAGAAAAATAACTTTAATTTGAGTATATAAAGAAAATTCTCATGCGAAACAGATTGCTAAGACGAAAGTTTGCTCATTACGGTAGAATTCTAATTACTATCTGTTTCTACGGTATGGAATAAATCTTTAGATTGTATTAACGATTAAATTAATCTGTACTCACCATGTTCCTGCTTTTGAAAATTGACATAGGCATATCCTAGTAATCTTCTGGTTACAACGTCCCTGCACACTATAATTGAGACATATCCGACGGAATTTTCAAAAAGATACACCTTCTTTAACTGGAGGATTCAGGTCGCCTACGTACAGAGACGCTGTGGGGTAAGACGTGGTTGAGTTATTTATTTTTTCTGGTTTTAAACTTTTGACAAAATTTGCAAATGCTTCGCTGTGATCGAAAACTTCGAATTTCACTCTTCCGATATGAGCTGTTTTCAGAAAGTTTCACGTTTTTATAATGTTTTGATAACTTAAATGAAAATATCTAGAACGTATACCGTACCATTTCGATGCAAAACAAAGTAATATACATTTGTACTGGTAATGACGCAGTCCAACAATTTTTCAATGGTATAACTATACTGATAGGCGCGTACGCATCTTTTCTACTCGATGTGACGTCATGCGCCAAGTTGATCGAAAATACGATAAATAAGCGGCGCGAAATTTGGGGCTTTACAATATAGGTTATTTTTACTTTCTACTGAATTTTTAGAGAAGAAAAACTCAGAATTACGAAAATGCCCTAAAAATATCACAGAAAACTGAAGCCAAATTGTAACAAGCCTTCAAATAATGAAATTATTTGTTTTGAAGTGTTGTTCACATCCATTTCTTTACGTCGCGCTCAAAGTGGCGTAATGTGCCAACAAAACGAAAATAAGCTGTGATAGTATTATACCAGAATAGTCATGATAGTCATAGTAAAAAAACACAGGTATGATCATGCGCATTGAAGTGAAATAGAAAACTCTTGTTTCTCTTCAAATTCTGTCGTCATCTCAGTCGTAAAACGAAGCATTTCGTTAGTTCAGGGATTTTGGCTGTGAATAAAGGTAATAAGGTTTTCTTTTCAAAAATCAACGTTAATTAATTTTACTTCCTTAATATTGATAAAGCCAGAAAAATCTGAATATACAAGTATTATTTACTGTTTTGCGACTCAGATGACTTCACAATGAAGATGTGCAGATACGGACGAAAATAGGAAATTTAAATATCTTACCTGTTTATCTCTCATGGATATAGTTATACCATGGACCGTACCATTTCGGAGAACGACAACGTAGTAAACATTTGCACAGATAATGGCGCACTACAATGATTTTTCAAGATAGCGGCATGATGGTTGGAGTGAATGGTGTTCGACATTTCTTCTTCTTCAAATTTTCTTGTTCTTAGCAGAGTTAATTCAAAATCCTGGGTTCAACATACCAAGTTTACATAAAAAATCCACACAAACGTATATCAAACATCTTCATTCTCTGTGCTAAGCAAACTGAGATGGCGTCGAAAACATCATAAAGCATCATGGTACTAGGACTACAAGGTGAACTTGAGGTACGAGTTTTGAACAAATTCGCGCATGACGTCATCAAGAGACATTTAGTTCGTTAGAAGAGACAGAGATGTCGCCATCATAGATTTACATTCTATAGTTTAATTTTTATGCCCAGAAGAACGAGTTTTGAACAAGTTCGCGCATGACGTCATCAAGAGACATTTAGTTCGTTAGAGGAGACAGAGATGTCACCATCATAGATTTACATTCTATAGTTTAATTTTTATGCCCAGAAGAACGAGTTTTGAACAAGTTCGCGCATGACGTCAGAGACATTTAGTTCGTTAGAGGAGACAAGAGATAAGATTTAGTTTAATTTTTATGCCCAGAAGAACGAGTTTTGAACAAGTTCGCGCATGACGTCAGCAAGAGATAAGAAGCCTATTGGCCTATTCAAATCGCCGTTTTCTTGGGTTCTCCGAATAATGTGAATATAATTTCTCTTTCATAATACAACAAAATATAGTATCCAATGAAAAAAAGTTATTTGAATAAAAATTTTGTTTTTGATTATGGTTTGCTTTGAAGTTGTAGATATTTCAATAAATAAATGTACTTATTAATTGTATATTAACATATAAAGATTCATGCAAAATAAAAATAAATTGGTTTCAAACAGCTTCAGAGAAAATAAGTTGTGAAATAAACAAGAATAAGCTTCTACTCCCTCATCAGATTTCAATTCATGTGATAAAATACTATCAGGAATGATTTGTTACTGAATTGAATCATTAAAAGAATTTAAACTATAAAATAAGAAAATTAGTAATTTAAGAAATATAGTCTGTAACGTTGCATAACCAAAAAAAAATGTTATTCTGAAAATCCTGAAAGTAGGTATCTGAGAAAGTTGGCGCATAATTAATTGTATAAAATGAACGAACTTACCAAAAATGAATAATACAATTAAACCTAAAATAAATTTTTCGCGAACAAATTCAACTAACTGACCGAAAATAAATAACAAACATCACAGTTTTTATCTTTGGTCAAACATCACAGAACACGAATATCAACGCCATAGAGGACCTCTGGACATATATAGCATGTAGAGACATCTCTGATCAGTTCTAACAATCAATCAGGGGTCTCTTGATGACGTAGTATCGTAGTAGGCGCGTGAGTTTACCTCATAGACAACCTGTAGATGGGAAACTCTCTCGCTAAATATTTCGAGAAATTGAGCCGATTTTAACTGCTTAAATAGCCGCATGAGGCGCTAGCATCTATGTTTGTTGACGTTCCTTGCCACGCCATTGTCGCCATTACGAGACGTTATTCACATTTCATTTGCAACGAGGTTACGTACCTACTAAGGTTAAGAAATTGACAAGTATGTATTTGTAGTGCTAGTACCATGTTAAAGCATTTGACCAGGGGTAATTGTTCAAGATTGATACTTTTAGTTTCTATTATATACTGATGATTTCGAATGTGAAAGGTTTGCAGTTAGTTCAATATTATTTTATTAAATTTGATAATTCTTATGATTTCTCTAAATTTGTTAATTAAGGTAAACTAATATCTTTCATTTTTAAGGGTCATGGAAATAGTTAAAAAAAAGTCATCATTGCACATGATACACTGAGGGCTATTTATTACTTCTATAATTGATGTATGATATATATATATATTCTTTTGAACTTTTGGCTTACAATATGTATGATGCTAAGGGATTTCCCGCCCCGCATCCTCTAGGAAAATTTTCATTAGATGAGACATTTCAATAAGATTCTGATAATTTTATTGAGAGAATCAATAAATATTTCTGCATATATGAAGCTTGTTGATATTTTGAATATTCTGAAAATTCATCTTCGTAGACTGAATCCACGAGAAGATATCGAAGGAAATCATACAAGTTCATCACAGAATTTCACTGGATAATGTTGTGAATGGAAATGCCTGGAATTTTTTATAATGTGCATTCAGAAACTAAAGGCCCATTCACAATGATGTTAATGGTAATATTAGTGTTGAGCTAAGATGTTAAACCATAAAGAATAGGCTTATAATGATACTGTTCACATCGATGGTTATGTTGTTCCGTTAAGTATATTTCTTGAATTTCTATCATTATGGTTGACAATAGCCAATGAGAAACGTTGGTTGTGTGTTGTTTAAATGGGTAATGTCGTTTTCACGGACCAGTAATCTCAAATAATCTGGTTTTGTGATCTATTCATAGATTGGGAGCGGGAGTTTAAAATATTCTCAAGTATGCTATTTTTTTATTAATTAGATGTAGTTCACAACCTGAAGTCAGATTAGTACACGATTTATTTTTTGAGGGTGTTTGGGAGAGGTCTAGAAGAACATTTAATTATTAATTTTATTTTGACAGTCATCTGCTGAATAATTGAAAAAAATTTTCAATATTTTTTAAAAGGGGATAGTTTTCACCCTGCAGGCAAGCTAGTACACTTTTGAGGGTGTCTGAACACATAGAACGAATAATAAATGGCGAATATGTGCAATATAGGTGATCAAAATCGAAAGAAAACATTGTACCCGTGGGAGCAGTGTACATGGGATGTTATCTAGCGCATATGAGAAGGGGTTCTGACTTTGTTACCATGATAACTCAAGGTAATTCAAATGAAACAACAGGTTTACTTCGAAGCTTCATTTAAATGCATTCTGATGAACTAACAAGGTGGGTTATAAGTCAGTTAGTTAACTTTTGGTTTACGTAAACTGATTTGAAAGCTTCCAGGATAGCTAACTTATTTTGTGTTGTAACAGAGAAAATGAAAAAAAAGTTCAGCTGAACCACTATATTATTATTTTAATGTTGACAACTTTGACAATTCTCAGAAAATTAACTTTTATATTATGACTAGATACTTATATTCTTAGGATTTCAATGATTTTATATTTTTTTTTTGCTTCATTATAGTGCGACTAGCGGTGAAAGTATGAACTGTAAATGTCTCCGTTCTAAGAGCAACATATTTTAGAAACCTGTTTTGGACCCTCTCTAGGAAGGAAACGTCGACCGATAAGTATGGAGACCACACGACAGAAGAGAACCTCAACATTGGTCTAACCTGTAAAGATGATGAAGCGTCTCGATGTTGAAATCCCTAGTATTCTTTATTATGAACCCCAAAGTCCTGAGAAATGACGCAGAAACGTCCCGAATATGTGCCCTAAAAGACAACGTGCTGTCATATGAAACACCCAGGTCTTTGTAAACAAACACTCTATCTATAGGCTGACCAACAATACAAAAATCGATCGTAAGAAGGTGCTTCAGACGGGAAATCGTCATGAACTTACACTTATTGATGTTGATAGTCAGGCAATTGGCAAGACACCATTCCTCAAGCACCTGTAAATCCGATCTCAACTGGTCAACATCGAATAACGATTCTAATGAGAAGAAAAGTTTTAAATCATCCGCATCCGCATCCACGACCCTTATTTATGTCGACAGATTCGATACCATGCAACACCTGCTCAACATGAATCATCGAGAAAGAAATGGTGTAACCACCATCATGAAACAGACTATCAGAGGCGTCAAAGGAGATGTTTTCATTGTCCGGTTCATAATTGGAAAAATCCCGCGAAAGCATCGACTATCTCTTTCTCGGTACTTCATTCGCTACCCCCGTACCACATATCACTGGATAGACAATTATCCCTTCTAGAATTCACAAAATTCCAGAATTTTTTAGGATCGCTTTTAATAGATTCTTCGGTTTCCCTGAAAAAACTGTTATAACATACATTAGTCAACTTTTCACACTGAGACCTGAGGCTACAAAATTGCAGATAATCCTCCCATGTATTAGTGATCTTATATTTTTTATGTACTAACTTCTTTCTGAAAACAAGATCTTTCAATTCCTCGAAAACCACCTCGGAAAATTTGAGTGTCTCATTGCAATGGAACAATCTTTCAATGACATCAATTAATCTCTTGTAGAAAACATCAACCTGAAAGTCGACACTTCGGCCAGCCGCCCTAAGCTCCGCAGTCTAATCTATACCCGACAAACGCTCATTCAGACCTTCATAATCTGCGGCCTTAAAATTGAAAGTAATAATTTCTTGAATTTGCCCGAAGTTTTAACTAGTAGTTAGCTCTGGATGATGAAAGTCCAGCCCTGACAGGATTCAACCGCAGCATCGAGCCTCAGTGATTCATAGCTTTAAAATACTAAATCTAACATTCTACCCCTGAAATATAACACAGAATTGTTCCGATAAAGGTTAAGAAAACTGAATGACTCAAGCAAAACCCGAAAACGCTTACACAAACCCGACTCAACAGACAAACTCGATTGGTCGTTGGACCAATACTTTAAGGTACTATAAGGTAAATTATAGTCACCAATAATGATTAGTCCGTCCGGTTCAAACTGTTCAACCGCAGCTTCGACGTTCTCACAATGATTTTCATAGAGAGGCACGGGCATCTGAGGAGGTCTAACAAGAACTTCTGGCATCGGATCGTCACAACCACCGACAAATCTTCTACAAACACTTGAACCCGAGTCACTGGACAGATAAACTTTTTCGCACGGCAATCAAACAGCCACCACCCCTCGACTTATCGCTGGTTAAAGAAGAACGATTATTCCTGAAAATATTAAAGTCCCTTAGCTGAAGCTCCAAATCAACAACCAAGCCATCCAACCTCGTTTCAGTTATCAGGATTATATCGTACGTGGAGACACATACATTCTGCATAAAATTGGAGACCTTGGTGCGCAAACTTCTTACATTTTGATAACAATAAATTTGAGGTGTACTTCGAATATAACGGATTGTTATATTTTGTTCACCATTGGTTTTTTTGTTCTCCAGCTCCCGATGTAGCTGTGACATATAAGCTCTTTGCTTCACTGTGAGATCAGCCCTCAACTTGATCTGGCCAAACTTATTCTTGTTCAGCAAGATCCTGAGTGCTTCTTCGGAATCTCTCAAAACATCCTTAACACACATCAGTTCTCCAATCCTTTTCCTGCCGACGCGCACGGTATTGATGACCTTTATATCTGAGAATACTCTGAATATGATATCCTGAATTACCCTCTTTGCATCATGTGTCGACTCAACCACAGGGACATCGTGAAACATCACGTTTCTGGCACGCAGCTTGCGCTCATCGAGCTCAGAATAAAATTCCTCAGGAGAAAATGATTTTACAGCACACTGCGAAGGCCGAGTATCAGGTCCAAGAGCTGCTACAGTTTTTTGCAATGACGAATTTTTTTCTTCCTGGGCTGCAAGGGTACCAGTCATTATGTTGATTTCTTCCCTCATCGCAACAATTTTACCAAGATATTTCTCTTCCATATCCCTTTTGAATCCGTCAAATTTCTTCTGTTGTTCCTGATATTCATTAATGGCCTTTCTAACTATATCGCTGAGTACCTGTTGGTAGTATACCTGTACGCTGATGATAGATGCTTTGTTGTAATGGATAGATGTTGAGAACGTTTATCCGAACTGGAGGTTATCGAGAGATTTGAATCATGGTGATCTCAAAATCGGCTCATCATAAACATCACTAAAACCGTCATCACGGATTTCGGTAGCAGGAAGCAGAGTTTGTCTTGCCATAGAATCAATTTCGATGGAACACCACTCTATTTCCAGGGTGAAACTCGCTTACTGGGAATAGCTAGCTATAGACGCATTGCTAAACGTTAAGACAAACCTGGAAAAACTAAAAAAGAAAAGAAAAATGAAAGACATTTTACAACACCTCTTCTCTTAAGTCTTCCCTTTCACGCGAATGCCTGTTGACAGCATATCATGCCCATGTCCAGCCCCTGCTCGATTATGGAATTTGTGTGCGGGGAATGATACCGAAGACCCATCGGATCTTCATTCAGCAGAACAGAATAATGAGGTTTATTTATGTAGGTTGTTATTAGGTACTTCAGGTATTTTGACGGTCTCAGCAATATTTATTCTCAAACTTCGGTATGTGTCATATCCACTCCAGCCGTGATTCTCATGTGCTTCAATCCGGTGTCCATGGCATACGAGAAATCGACACAAAGTAAGAAATTCAACTGCGTTCAATGAATAAATGTCTCCGATGAACACCGGGATCGCTTACCATTTAGCCTATGAAGCAATTTAAAAAAACTCTAATAAAAGTTTTCAATGTTCGTTTTGACGACATATTGTTAACACCTCACAACTTCTTACCAAAGAATTGAACTTTTAGGGCATTCGGTTATGCTATGAAAATAATCGTTGAGGATCACTCGTGAATAAGGGATTCCCTCAGCAAATTGGACTTATCGAGTTTGCCGCCAAATAATTCGTTCGGGGTATAATGAGATTGGAGTTATAGAAGTTGGACTTATCGAATAAAAATTACAAATTTTCCATCTTGGCGCTTTTGTCAACCAATTTTATTTCAGTTTGTAACATCCTAGGTTTTCTTTCATACAAAAAATCGTAGTATCATTTCACCCTATGTTGAGACGCCACTGCCCTCACATACCGCGAAAGAGAGTTGATTGTCAAAATACATTAGTTAGTTAGAAGCGTGAAGCTAGCACGTTACGCGACTGCGTGGAGCAACCAGAGGAAGAAAAGGGAATCCAAGATGGTGTTGTTGATTATTATGGGTTGACCGCTGAGTGAATTAAGTTCCTTTTTCGAAAGTTTTTAGTGGGTGCTTGTGAGTGCTGAACCGAAGCCATTGCTACATTGAGTGCCGCTCGAATCTATTTTACAGGTAGAATTCAGATTAATTTAATTATTAGGAAAGATCCATCCAGTTTACTAACCTCTTTGTTTGTAAACAACATTGGAATTCTCATTGTTTTAGGAAATTTAGTGCTTTCGTATCTATGCCATTATATAGATTGTTTCCCTAATTATTGTTTAATTTAAGTATGTATTATTAGGTTGTGTTTGGGCATTTGTCATTAATACTGTTGTCTTGTGAATGTAATTCCCTTGTTCACATAATGCTTTGTTGATTTCATATAACTACTTCCTTTGTTCACATAATGCTTTGTTTAACTTCATATAACTATTTCCTTTGTTCACCTATCGCTTTGTTTAACTTCATATAACTATTTCATTTGTTCACATAATGCTTTGTTTGATTCATATAACTCTAGTTCCTTTGTTCTCATAATGCCTTGTCTGATTCATATAACTCTATTTCCTTTGTGCACTTAATACTCTGTTTGATTCATGTAACTCCTTATACATGTGATTCCATCATTTTCGAGATTATTGCCTTTGCAGTTCAGGTGTCTACCATAACAACGAATGCCTTATTTTACAGCTTTCTACAATGTGTTACTGGAATGTAACCAATCAACTTTATTTACTGTACCCTATGGTGCAATAAGAATTGCCAATCGCTCTGTAGTTCTGAGCCTGTGATTAAGCAGGAACGTATGGAGACCTCCACTAGTGGTAGTACTAGTATGGTCAATATGGAATAATGGATGTAACCAGTGTACGTAGCACTCTGGTGTTATATCGAAGGTTAACGTTGTTAAGTTACCTCTATGTCATGTTATCATTATGTATGTCTTGTACTGTTGTTCTTGTCATTTTACTGTGTAATGTACTTGCCTTACTAGTCATGGTTATTGTTGTGTATATTTCGTACTGTGTTAACTTATTCTTCTTACTGTCGTGATGTATCTTGTTGTCGTTATGTATATTTCCTTGATTGATTATGTAGATTCTCTGCTTTCATTATTTATATTGCTTATGATCGTTTACCTATACCTGTCTCTGCTATTTATGTCCATAATGCATTCTGGTTCTTATTATTTACTTGTGATTGATATTCTATGAAGATTTGTTGTTTATTTATGCCATGATCTCGTACTGCTATTTATTTATCTATATGCTCGTATTACATGATATTTCATTTAGGGGTCTCGAGATTGTGGACCATTCCTATACTGTAGTATGAGATTTCTTAGGTTCCTGGATCGAAGGCCTTGAAGGGGCGGTTCCAAAAGCTATAGGGCAGGGACCGTTACTGACATGTGCTATAAGGCATGAGAGAATATACCTTTTTTATATAAACCGCGAAACTTTCTGTCATTTTTTCAGAGCCGCCGCTGGACCTCATGACCTTCCCCGTGTTCCCAATTCCTTAGCTCATACAATATTATAGTTATGGCTCACATACCCTGGGGCCGTGATCATGACGATGGTCATAATAAGTCATATACTTATTTGCCATGATGATTATCCTGTTGCATTATTGAAGTATACATTTGCTATGATTATTAATTCTTGCTGTACCATTGAAGTTGCTATATTTACCATGTTACTATACTCTTGTATTATGGAAGTTGTTCTGATTATCCTGATTATCGTCTGTGCTGAATTGTTATAGTTTCTCTTTCTAGATTGTTATACTCGCCTTTGCTAGCTGTTAATATCTCATCATTTAGTTTTAAACTAGTGCCCAAACACCACCTAAAGGGGTTTTATGCCTGAGGCTTTCCCCTATATTTTTTTAGACCCTTAATAAATAGCTGATTGTCTGGGTCTAACCGTTGTGTTTTATTTACCATCTTTGTTTCCCAATTATTTTCACTAATCTCAATTATCACGAACTTGAATTATTACGTAAACATAACGTAGAGTCCTACCCTTGCTAGACGATCACACTAAATGGCCAAGTCTTTGTATGTGGAGTCATTCAGACTCCAGTGCCGTAATTAGTTTTGAAAATGATATTTGTCATTCTTTTCGAAAGAAAAAGTGGCAAATGTTACAAGTTATTAAAAATTCGATATTTTGTTATAATTTATCACCTTCTTCAGGCTGCATAACAAGCATTAAAATTGACAGATATACCAGTACAATTCCACTTCGGTATTCGTCTCCAGGTACTACAAAGACGTTAATTTCGGAGCAATCACAACACATTATTGTAAGTGCCTTCTAAAATAGAAGCAGAGAACAGGACGAACTAATAACGACGCATATAAGTATACTGAACTTCTCGAGTAGTGCGAGATTAACCAAAGATGTATGCTTGAATTTTTTGTGTTAATAAATCGTTGTATTCCAATTGATAAACTGCTAGAAGTGGCGTATACTTCGAAGTAATTTGAAATATTTCTTCACGGTGAAGTTGGTAAATGTTTCAAGGCATTTTCATCACCAGCTTTGAGAGCATCTACTGAGAAAAATGTCCTGAACATGTGATTTTAAATGCAAAAACAAGTATTCTTGGTATGAACGTAGGAACCATTCAACATGTAAATTTTTTTAATCAAATCTGAGATGTAGTCGTTCGATAGCTGTGGTCGCAGATATGTCTATGTTGGTGAGACCCCTATCTTCTTAACGTGAACAACACATTTTTAAATATAGTGTTCCCTTCCATCAAATAATCTAAATAATTAAAATGAAACAAATTTTGGGATAGTAAATATTAGTTGTCCTCTGAAGGACTACTGAAAATCATGAACCCGTCATCAAAAACCAATAATTCACCTGAAAACAATGTTTCATCACTATACAATAATTCATAACAGACAGACAAAAAGGAAATCTTTCATCTCTTTTGCCTGAAATTATTGGGAATCCATCAATAAGCACATGAAACAGATTTTCATTCCTCTTTGAGGAATCAAATAAAACTGATACATCCAAAACAACACAAACAATTCCAAGATCTCTACTAATTTTTATACAGGGGGCAGAAAATTACCCAAAAATAAAAAGGATATGGAAATTAGTGAGATGAGATAATAACTTCAAGGTAAACTAACCAACCCTGACACATACAGAAGTTTGGTGAGATTCCTTCCTACCAATTAAAACAAGAAAGAAACTATCTGGTGGTTATCAGACATCATCACTTCAGCGTTCCTATTGATGATATAAAAAAGGAAATGGAAAAATCAGGCAATAAATAAAGAAACATAATCAACATGAGAAATCGTAGAACAAAACATCCACTCTCTACAAAACAAGAAAGAAATTTACAAGATAGATTTCCTCTCGAATACCTATAAATATTTCAATAGAACCACCTAAAAAAAATGAGAAATCATAAAATGCACTAGATGCCAAGAATAAGGCCACACATAAACCTATTGTAATAGTCCATTTATGTACGTTCAATGCGGAAAACAGCACGATTCAAAAACATGCTCCAAACCAAAAACAACAACAGCCACTCGTGCCTTATGTGAAGGCAGTCAGCCAGTAAACTACAGAGGTTGTCAAGTCTACAAACAACTAGTTCAAATCTAAGTATTCGAAGAAGTGAAAGCCAACATAATACATCTGAACCTACTGACGGTGTCTACATATCCCAAGCCCAGGCCACAACCAGAACATCAAATATGTCCTACGCTGAGGCAACGAGAAGCCAACAGCCCCAACAAGAACTACCTACTATAGGTAAAAAACCAAATTATTTAGAAAGGATGACATCAACTTTTCTATTAGATCTCAAAACCATGATGGTTCAACTTATTAACCAGAACTAGATCATACTGAATCTACAAACATTAATTGTTAAAAATAGCTAAGTTTATAAGTATAGCTACTTTTAACGCAAATGGGCTTTTAAACCACAAACATGAATTATAAATATTCCTGAGCCTACATAAAATAGCAATGATGCTGATTTCAGAAACCCATTTCACCAACAAAACAGTGTTTCAGATCCCACAATACCTCACTTACTCTACTGAACAGCCAGGCGGTACTACTCACGGTGGCGCAACTATTCTAATCCGGAGAAGCTTGAAACAAGATCCCCTACCGAAATTCGTTACTCACGAAATACAAGCAACGAACATCAGAATGTACACAATATTAATCTGTTTCGATGTATCAGCGATATACTCACCACCCAAGCACAATATTTCCCCGAACCAATACGAGTCATTTTTTCAAAATTTTCAACAACGATTCATAAAAGGAGGTGACTGGAATACTATTCACACCTATTAGACATAGAGACTAATAACTCCCAAAGGTGGTAATATAATGGAAATGATAACAAAAAACAATTTCGACGTATTTTCGCCAGACTCACCGATCTACTGTCCAACATACAGAAACAAAGTCTCGAATGGAATTAACAATAACCACATACAAGCGGAATCTTATCCTCCACACCTTTCATCTGACCATTCATCGGTCCTGCTAACCCTCCATACAGTACCCAAATCGTATGCAATTAAATTGTCAACAACGACGGAGAAAACCAATTGGGCTAAGTTCCACCAAATACTTGATGAAGAAGCAAAATGATTATAATTTTAGAAATGCCTAATGACATAGAAACAACTGCTAACAACATAACAGAAATAATACAAAAAGCAGCAAGGGAAAATACTCCTACACATTCAAGGATAGGAGAAATTCGAATTAAATTACCCCTTCAAATTCTGGAACTTCTGGTAGAAAAACTGAGAGCAAGAGAGAAATGGCGGAGATCACGGAATCCGCTTGACAAGACGATACTACTCAAGAATAGGAGAAATTCGAATGAAATTACCCCTTCAAATTCTGGAACTGCTGGTAGAAAAACCATGAGCAAGAGAGAATCCGCTTGACAAGACAATACTAAATCAACTCACCAGAAAGCTACGTGAAGTCCTGCAACTATATAAAAATACCCAAATCCAACACTATATAGAGAATATAAATCATAAAACTGAGTACAGTATTTAGAAGGCTACGAAGAAATTCAAAAGACCCACATTGAGGAAATCTCCGATTAAAATAACCAATATACAATGGGCTGCCTCAGATGAAGAAAAATGCAATACATTTGCGAAACATCTTGTACATGTTACCACACCAAATGACCCCTATCTTGGTATCAGCGATGCAGAAGGTGAAACTTTTCTGGATGTTCCATGTTAGATGCCCTTGCCAATTAAAACTTTGACCCCAACAGAAGTAGCCAATGAGATGAGAAGACTGAAAACAAGAAAGCTCCTGGATACGACCTCATAACGGCCAAAATTCTGAAAAGACTACCCGAAAAATTGTTGTACTGCTCACAACATTATTTAGTAGTATTGTTATAGAAAATATAATTATTTAATTTTGTTTAATAAAGAAAAAATTTGATTCTATATTCGAACAAAAGAGGTTAGGATTGTAGAAAGGAGTGAACAGGGAGTTTTGAGATGCAGTTGAGAAAAGATATCAAGGTTGTGTATTGAGATTAAAGAGTTTGAGTTATATTATTTTATTGTTGAGTATAAAAAAATATTACAACCTTACAGAATGATGGGTATTACCTATTTCCCCATCATATGGAAGTATGCTGAGGTTATAACAGAACAGAATGTGGGATCATATGGACCCATAAGTCTTCTACCAATCCTTGGTAAACTGTTTGAGAATTTGCTTCTCAAAAGGCTGTAAGATCACATGGATATATATGCACCAACTGGTACCAGACCACCAACTAGGTTTCCGAGAGAACCAATCGTCACCGCATCAAGTCCATGGTATCGTGGACACCATATTAACAAGCCTCGAAGAAAGAAAATTTTACTCGGCAGTATTTCTGGAGTCATCGCAAGCATTCGACAAGGTTTGGCATAACGGACTGCTATACAAACTCAAACAACTCCTCCAACAGCCGTATTACGTGATTCTGGAGTCGTATCTAGCAAACCATTATTTAGCTGTAAAGTATGAGAAACAATAATCACTCCTGCCAAGGTCAAATCCGGAGTCTCACAGTGAAGTATTTGGGGGACACTTTTAAATATCATTTATACTTTGGATATACCAGAAAATCAAAACATCACCATAACATCTTTTGTAGACTATATAGCCATACTTGCATCTGATGAATACGCTGAAACAGCTTCCAAACAATTGAAGGAACTCCTGGATGACCTTGAACAGTGGCACCGAAAATGGCGGCTCAACATCAATGAGGCTAAGTCAGTTCATTTAGATCAGCACCTCAAATGGAGACAATACATTAATGCTAAAAAGAGCCAAATAAATCTGGAATTCCGAAAAATGTATTGGTTTATAGGCAGGAAGTCCAAATTGAATCTTCAAAATGAATTGCTAATTTCAAAGCGATCATCAAACTAATATGGACGTACGGCATCCCATGTCAGCATAGAAATAGAAGGCCGCTCGAGAAAATACCATCAAAAGCTGCAAGGAGATGCCAAGCAATTAACTGATGGACCAACTGATAGATCATAACTGAGAATCCATCAATGTGAAATACTTTCTAACTGGCTGTACATACAACACATTTACTGAATACATATTGAAAGTAGATTTTAAATTTCAGTAAACAATATACAAAGAAAAAAATCTAAGGTTGAACACCCTGTATTTATTGCATAATTTGAATGCTGGGTAATTGTATATAATTTATTCCACAATTGAAATAAATAAATATTTCTATTTGATTTGAATATTATTTTTCCGTTAGCGAATTTAGTCAAATTATTGGGAAAGACAAGTAGGCACCTTAACACCAGACATACAACCTTTCGAAGATTCATAAATAATTCTAAAGTTCTAGCACAAGATACTCTTGCTCCATTTTCAATAATTGATTGAAAAAATCAGTAAATTTTTTCATGTAATTGAACCTATTTGTGGATTCAGAACCCACAAAAACAGAATATTATTTTGAAGAAATTAACTTGCCATAACTTCTATCACAACAAATAGACAATTCATATCGCTTGAATATTGTTGAAAGATAATAAGTTAAACCGCAAGAATACAGAAAATATGCGGAAATTGGATATATTCCTGCGGTTTAACTTCTTCAATATCTAATTCACCGCATTATTTCCGTTCTTCATCGCTGAAATATACTATACAATAGCAAATTTCGTACATCACATAAATAGTTCAGAAAATGCACGGCAATAATCATATATTCAAAATAACTAAGAATAATGGAGTTTCTTCGATATCCACTATATCGAAAAACTAGTGCTTGCATTATGTTTTTAGAATTCATAGGACATTTACTTTGGTGCCAATACATTTTGAAGCGTTTTCGTGATGTTACCAACATGAATACTTATAAAAAGTCATTGATTATAAGATTTAATTTTTATTCAATAAATGGGTTAACTGTTTCGGTACAATCTATACAATGATTTATTGTTCCACAGAAGATTCAAACAATAAAAACTGAACAAAATTAATTGAATGGTTTTCAATTGAGCCTAAAATTCAAATAGATATTTTTCCTCAAGCTTTAATTACTATAAATTCCAAACAAATTTCTACATAAGTTTTATTGTCTACATTTCAAGTTTCAAGAAAAATTATATCATTTCCGAAACTTACAATTTAGCGATATGTATTCATTTATCAGGGAAGGTAATTTTAATCCAGTTCTAGTCGATCCGTTTCCGAAATGATCATCCTGACTCTGCGGTTTCATTCATAACCGGAATTATTTTCAGCTTAAAAAAAAATAAATTTTCATATGATTCAAAAAGTTTTTGTTTCGAATGCACATTAATAATAATTCAAAAATAAAAAACAATTATTAGATAATTCCATAGAAACATATAGGTAGGTATACTGTTATGTATGATTTTTACTTCCTTCAATTTTTATTTACACGACTTAAAAGGGTCTATGTGATGTGATTCATGGAAATATTTCCTAACTTTATCCATGACATTTCACTATGAACTATAAAATAATTGAAATTATTATGAGATTATTTATATATTCGAATATCATATTTGAGAAATACTTCGAATGTAACAAAATGATTTCTACAAAAAATAGAGTTCAATAACATTTATAAACAACAAATTAACTTTCTGAATCCAAACCACACAACGACAATATCATTAAATATATATCTATACAAAAATTAAACAGAAAATCAACAGAAATCAACATTTTGAAGTGAATTCAACAATATTGAATCAATGAGGGCTATGAATTTATTTACAGAAATGAAGTGTGAATGGTATTTCAAATACAGGAACATTCTTCTTTAGAATCCTTTATGAGTACGCAGGGCGTCATCTGCTCATAAATGATGGAAACCTAGAAGAAATAAAAGTATTTTAGTTCACATTTCCAAGAAATACCTACTTTTTGAAAATATATTTTTTGTTCTTAAACCTATGTTCAATAGTGGTAAATGCCTTATTTCTATTTGAATGTTAAGTGGTGACAGATTAGGATTCTTGTACAGATTTTTTTCCCTTAATCGATTCCAGCAAATTTAATTTCTGGCCTTTCTCGCATCTGTGGAGGATCTTAAAATTGACGGTATCCATATGATGCTTTTCAGTCAATATATGATGAAAAACTGTTTATCTGATTTCAAATGTTCTTTCAATCTGATTTCGAAGTATCAGCCCGTTTGGCCAACATATGCAGCATTGCAATCTTTACAACTAATTTTATAAATACCTTAAGCAGAGTTAAGTTTACATTTTTAGTAGTATAATATTTTTCCTAGGTTGGGACGTCCTGCAAATGTTGTTTTAATATCAAATTAAGAATAATAATTGTATATTTGTGTTGATAGTTCCACGAAAAAATATATATGAATGAATTTATTAGTTTGTTTTTCAATGGTGGTGTAAAACAGATTAATGGTTTTCTGTTTTCTTTTGATTTCAGGCAGTTTGCTCGATAGGGTAATTGGAAAATTGTTATTAGTTAAAATTTCTTTGAATTTATCAATTTCTAACAGCAGGTTATTCTTGGATAGAGGTAAGGTAAATGCTCTATTAATTCATTTCAGAGCTGCCAGTTTATGATTATCAGGATTGAAAGAATCATATTATAGCATCTGAATTTGATTTTTCGGTAGATGTTGAAATCGAATGTGTTTACATCCCTACGTATAGTCAAATGTAAAAAGTTAATCGCGTTGTTTGATTCAATTTCCATTGTAAATTTTATTTTGAGGAGAATCGAATTGAGGAAGTCAAGAAAGATTTTTATTTTTCTATCTATTCCATTGAATCCTACTATATTGTCATCAACATATGTGAAGCAAAAACTTATGTGTTTTTTTGATAGATCATTTGCTATTATGTATTCATTTTCTAGGTAATTCATAAAAAGATCTGATAGTAATGGCCTCAAAGGTAATCCCATGAGTAAGCCTGAATTTTGAGAATATAATTTGGGCACGAATTGGAAGTAATTCTGAGAGAGACAAATTGAAAATAAATCTTGGATTTCTGACGTCAAGAGGAGATCAACCTAATTTTTACGAACTAACTTACCAACTAGAAGGTAAACATTCATTTGACAGAATGCTAGGGTTCATATTTTCTACATCAAAAGATACTTATTCTACATTTTCTATGTTGTTTATCCTAGATAATTTGTCAATCAAGTCTGTGGAACTTTTTAAACTATATTTGAGTGAAAAATTGGATAGGCTTTTGAATTTGTTAGAAAGAAATTTTGAAAGTTTGCCTGTAGGTGCGTTAATATAGGAAACTACTGGTCTAACGGGATTGTCCCTTTTATGGAGTTTTACTTAACCACACATTTCTGGGGGTTGTGGATTAATTGGAATCTGCTTCTTTATTTCCCATGGCGTGGAAAAAAGTAATCTTTAGAGCCTCTTTTATTTGTTGGAATATTTGTTTGAAATTTGTGTTACATCTATTGAATGATGAAATTGAATCTATTGATCTGGAATATAATGATCTTTTTCTGGATATGAAAGAATTTTGCGTGCATCATGAGGAAATAGTTGAAGTCATTGCAATGGATGGAATTCATTTTTTGATTATTCTCTAATAGCTGGAAGTTCATCGAACGAATCAGATTTCGACTGATTTCACAACTAAGGTACATTCAAACTCATTGGCCAGAGTTGACCTATATGATACATAGGTTTAGGACAATACTAGTGTTTCCACCAGTAAAAAATGAGTGATTTCCTGAAAAAATTTAATATTGAATTGGTAACGTTTCCACAAAGATATTCGCAATCTAAGGGTACTGCAAAATAGGCGATAAAATAGTTAAAACCATTTAAAAAATTTTTTTAGCTCTGAATAATTTTCTATGAATTATCGTAATACACCTCACACTATCACAGGAGTTACACCTGCGAAACAAGAGAACTCTCAAATAGTCTTTTTAAGCCTATTAGATCAAAAATACACCTAGATCTCAAAAGGCCCAAAAGAGATATTATGGCGGAGTAAAATTTAATGAATATTCTATAGGAAAGTTAATATTTGCAAGGAATTCTAGACACAAAAATCAAGCGAGGTGGATCGAATTGAAAAATAATTTGTAGAAATACATATTTGCTTAATATTCCTTTCTTGAATGAAATGTGGAAACGTCATCATAATCAATTGCACAGAAATATTTCCGAACATAATATACCCTTGAATGATGAAAATAAAATTGATGAATTCATAACACTACAAAATTAGCTAGTAGTTGTACTGCTCAATTAGTTAGGCCCAACAGAAATATATATCCACCCATTAGGCAGAATTGTGGAAATTCAATTTATTTGTTTCAGATATTTGATGAATTCGGACTTAACTTATTGGAAATTCATTTTAATTACTGGATTCAAATCAAGAAATGTAATTGTTTTAATTTTTTAATATTGCTGAGATTCAGACCATACTGTAGATACAGAGTGAGTCTTTGACCACTGCTTTAATTTTAACCATAGATTATTGAAGTCGAAAGAAACATTTTTTATAGCTTTTTTCCAAATTTGGTCCCGTTCAAAAATATAGGGTATTGAAATTTCAAAAAAAAAATTAAATTATCCCCTGTATTGTTCCATTAAAATATCCTTGAAATGGTCTTTTGTAGAAAGTCTTTGATGACAGTCATTTATATTTTGGCATCAACATATTTATTTCATTTCCCCTGGTTTCCTCACTACTACTCTACAGATTTGTTAAATTGTATGAAAAACAAATATCATCTGAACTAAAATTCAATATCTTGAACTTTCTAGAATCGCTACTCATTTCAGCAGATGAAATCATTCTTCATCATTTTTCCCAAATTAGACCATTCTTGAGATATTCGAAATTGAAAGGAATTCGATAAAATTTTGTCCAAATTTCCCCAAATCCAACTCTGTGCTGAAATTACCCAATATTAAGATTTGTGCAATAATGTTCCAATACTTTATATCTTTTAAAATAAAATATTATTTCTAAAAAAGGTTGGGAAAATCTCTCAGTCTATGGCGTACATTTACTACAAAATCTAAATTGTCATTTGCTGTATTCATTATTGATGATGTCTGGCATCTTGTTCAATATTCAACCCAGAGTACTATTCTATAATAAATAGAGAAAAAGATTTCCAACACTCACTACGTAATGAGCGTTGAAATAGGTAATGTATTTTCTGTCGGGACCTGTTGAATTCCAGACTTGTCTTTATGAAGAGCTGATTGTTCATACGAGGGTTCCCTTTTATAATTCGGGATTGGACAACCCTAGTGTGGAAACCTGCCAACTGACAGCTCTATCGTAAAGTTTTGACATACGAGCGCTATTTGTGTTGTTTACAGTAACTTAAAAGATTCATCTCGCCCAAAAAATGGAATCAAATCGTGAACATTTTCGTGCGATTAGTTTATACAACTTTGGACATTGATTAACTCAACAACAGTACACCGATGAACTTAATTCAATTTTGGAGATGAAACTTCACCAAGGACAAGTGTTTATCGATAGTATGGTGAATTCAATCGAGGTCGTCCAAAATCAGTTTTTGTTCCGAAAACCATTGATGCTGTGTGCCAACTGATATTGCAAAATCGTCATGTGAGCTAAGGTGAGATTGAGACAATCTTAGGCATTAGTGGGTCCAGCATACATCAATATTCCATGAATATTTGACCGTCAAAAAAATTGTTCGCGTTGGATCCCACATAATTCGTCAATCGTTAAAAAATAGATTCGTGTCGATTGGCCGAAAGAAATGCTCCAAAAATACGATCGCGGTGTTTCGAAGCACGTCTATGACTTCGTGACATGCGATGAATCGTAGATGTACGCATATGAGCCTGAAAGTTAACAGCAGTCGACTATATGAGTGTTCCAAGATGAGCCAAATCCAACAAAAGTTGCTCGCGCACGAAGCTTTTCCAAGCAAATGGTCACCTGTTTTTTCGAAATCATACCACTGGAACAAAGTAGAACAGTCAATTCTGAGAGGTACAGAACTATTTGTTTGCCAGTTGTCTTCCAAGAATTGAGGAAAACCAACCACCGAAGACGGATCGCCCTTTGCCCTTCAAAAAACTGCTATTTTGAGTCATCCGCCATATAGTCCTGATTTGGCACCGAATGACTTCTTTTTATTCCCGTTTACCGTACATAAAAATTAAAATGAGAGGTCAAGACACCTGAAGCAGTTGATGCGTTCAGAGTGGATGTTGGGATACCTGAATCAGAGTGGCAAAAGTGCTTCGACAACTGTTTCAAACACATGCGCAAGTGTTTATATCTTAATGGGGAATATTTTGAGAATTAATGAAGCGATTTTCGATTATTAATATTAGTTTTTATTCTCTAAACCCGAAATACAAAAGGCAACCCTCGTATGCATGAGTACGTATATAGGTATACATCTGTACAGTTGTTATACATTATATATTGTATTATGGTTTATTATATGTTATTATATATTATAATATATCGCTATTGACGCAATTTACTTAAATTCAAAATGAAAATGAAGAAGCAGCAAGAGAATAAGAAGATCAAGAAGAATTTCAAACTTATGAATCAGGCGAATGAGCTTCACTTTTTTTAATTATTTACATACAATTTTGTCCTTGGACAACCCGTGGAAAAGTCCTAATGATGAATACAGAACTCAACTGTCATAACTATTTGAATCGTTATATCTCGGAAACGGTAGCTCGTAGCAATAAATGTATCGATATTTTTTTATAGATGGTTTCATGATCTACACGTTTTTGTCTTTTTTATATAAACTACCGTTTTGCTGAAAATAGCGAAAAAATATTATTTTTGTCTTTTGACCTGGAATAATTTTTTTCCATACACAGAAACTTTCAAATATTATTTAAAATTATGTTTTGAGGAATTTAACTGATTTTTAGTTCGCGATCAGAATTAATGGACCTTCCAATATCTGAATTGACCTGACTATTTAGACAAAGCGGAATATAAAACTTTTTCAGAACACAATTCTTGGTCATTCATCGATTTTTCTGTAGTAAATGAAACGAGCACGCAAAAACTTCCATATCTTTTTGTGGTTTTGATCTACGATGGTGAAATTTGAGAAGCTATTAGATATCAATAACCTCTATGCATGTAGGAATTTTGATTGAATCCCACAGATATCTTATGAGCCATGTAGTATTGAAAAAAATATTTTTGGGAATTTAAAAAAAATTTCTAGAGAATCTTGCTAGCCTATATGCTTCAACGTCATTCAAACACCTTCCAAGTCACAACATGAGCGAAGAATATCCAAATGGTTATTGAAAAAACCAAATTTTAGGTGCTCATAACTCCTGGACCATTTGTATATAAATATGAAAACTCTCATTTTTTCGGAAGATAGAGAATATACATCGGTCCGGGCGGACATGCATAATTTTGACCACAGATTCATCATCAGGAAGTCGAATCTACTTGATTGAGACCATTTTCGTCCTGATATTCGAAATTAACAGTTATTTGGTCAAAACGATAGCACGCTGTTTCACTAGAATAAAAGCCCAAAAAGTGGGAGAATATATCACATCTGGGAAAGGTTTTGAGCCTTTTTATCGTTTCATTGAGGTTTCTGATATTAATGAATTATTAAAATTGAAAAGAGAACCAGAATAATAGCAAAAATCAAACCTTGGTACAATTTCCATAGTTTCAACTGGCTTCTCAAGACTATTCAGTGCTTCTTGATAAGTCATTGTCCTCCTCTGATGTGGAGGCAAAGGCCGGTGTTATTCAGAAGAGATCGCCATAGAGGGAGGCAAATTCCATCCGTTGTGGCCTTTGTCGCTGAAAAAAGAAACTCATCAAGATCATTGGATATTGAAAAAAAGATTTAGATATTTGCACGGAATAAAATGTTGAAAAGAATATAAAACCAAATAAGAAGTTTTCACACATTGAGGACAATATTCATATGGTAGGTGCGGTACAAAGCGATTTGATTTATCAGTTTTCAATTCTTATATGATTTTAATCATGATTCTACTGTAATGCCGAAGATTTCTGAAGGTACGTCAGTTATTGGAATTCGATATGATCACTAATCTATAGCTTAATGAAATTGGGCTTCAGAATATTGAAATTTTCACAGGCTCGTGTTGAAAGTGTTGCACGTCTTACGCTTTTGACGCTGAAAATTCAAAAAAACTATCAAACGTTATTTGAATTTCCCTACTAAAACTCTCTTCCTGTAGAAAGCCATCTGTTTTTGCGAGCTTGTTCCCAGTGAACAGTGCAGCATACGAGGCGAAAATAATCACAAATTTTCTGTGATCCATTCAAAGTCAAATTTGAGTAGGTCTGGCCGGCAGCAGGTATATATATATATATATATATATATGAAGAATTGAAGTATAATTGGTAAACAGAGATTGATGGTCTTTCAATAATTATACCATTTATTGCAAATGTTTAGCTTTCGCAGTATTTCAACTGCTTCTTCAGAACATCTTAAAAAAGTACATACGTAAGTTATATAAATTAAAGTTAAGGTGTGTTACACATATAAATATATATATACATACATCATGGATGATTTAATATCCAAGATATTAAGAAATATTTCATTTAAACCAACCTTTTTAAAGAAATTCGTTGATGACATCATTTGCAGTGTTCCGATAGACAAAATAGAGGAACTTCTTACTTCATTCAACTCATATGATTCTGAAAAATATTTCCAATTCACAATTGAAAAGGAAGATTGCAATAAAGCAGTACCATTTCTTGACACCAAGTTAATAAGAACTGAACAGAACAAAGTAATATTAGTTGATGACGAGATATTGTTGATGATGGAGCTCGTTTTGAATGATTGTTTGGGCTATTACCATCATATTACATCATTGTGGATGTAATGATTTCCGACGTTTCGATAGACATCTTCTATCTTTATCAAGGAGAAAAGTAAGAAAAAAAAGTAATATTAGATTGGTACACAAAAAATTCAAGTTCTGGAAGAGATATCAACTTCTATTCCAATCACAAATAAAAAATCAAAATAAATTTTATACTTGGTATGAAGAATAGAATTTGCAGAATATCTCATCCATCACTTTACCAAAAAAATATCAAGATACTTTTCGATATACTTTTAAAGTACCCATACCCCAAAAAATTATTGAATATCTTATTATGCTCGTATAATACACCAATCAATAATCAACTAGCAAATACTTCAACAATCAGAGAAGATGGACAAAACAACATGTTCTATGCAGTCCTTCCCAAGATTGATCATCTAACTGATAACCTCAAAAGATTGTTTTCTGGTATTCCAAATCTGACGATAACTCAAAAATCCATCAAATCAACAAGAAACAATTTCTCTCGATTGAAAGATAAAGTACCTAAATCAATGACCACAAATTTAGTCTACAAAATAAACTGCCAAAACTGTGACCTCTGTTATATAGGACAAACTTCCAGAATTTTGAAAGGACGTCTCACATCACACAAGAGTGACTGCAAATTGAGAAAACCAAGATGTGCACTTTCGCAACATGTAATAACAACTGATCACAAAATCAATTGGAACATCGATAATGTAGCTATCTTAGACAAATGTGACAAAGAAAAATCAAGAACAATTCTAGAAATGATACGAATTTCTCAAGACCCAAAAACAATGAACAGAAGATCAGACATCAACAACCTGAGCAATATCTATTCCTATTTAATTAAAACGGATCTTGATCTGTTGAACTTAGCATTCTTCAAAAATTCAGAGATAACTCGATTTTATGTCCTATCGATATTAGATAATCGTTCGTTTCTTCTACCGTTATCTCGGTGTTTGTATTTTTTGGAATTTTTTTTCAGTTTCCCGCTCAATAAGCCACCATATTCCCTGGATCTTGTTGTCTTCCTTCCTTTAAACGTTTTCTCAATCTCTCATATAATGTCCGGCTGACTTCATTATGTTCAATGCTGTGGGTAGTTTCTGCTGCATCAATTTGGTTTTTCCTCAACCCCTCAATATTTACTCTATGAGTTGATCTTACTAGTTTGAAATCTGGTTTATTTTCAGTTCTGATTTTCTTGATCTGAATAGTCAATAGTTGGGTACAGTGGTCGCTTAGATTTGGTTCATATGTTGTTGTTTCTAGGATTGTGTTGCCGGCGTTGGTGAAGATATTGTCTACATAAGTCTCAGATTTTCTGTTTATGCGTGTTGGTTGTGCAAACAATGTTTCAATATAATAGGAATTGAACAGGTCAGTTACCTCATCTCTTTATTTTGATGGAACAAGGAAATCCACGTTAGAGTCTCCTGATATGAATATATTTTCGTCATGATCTTTTCCACACTCTTCAAGGGCTCTGTCTAGCACTGATAGAAACGTTATATATCGCCAGATGTTGGTCTATACAGGGTGTCTACTATAATAGGTGCCAAACTTCAGTAGGTGATAGAACAAGTCATTTGCAACAAAAAATGTCCTATAACACTTTTTCGAAAAGTTGGTAGTTATTTAGCACTTCTTGGTTTTTCGGAATTTTTTGTTTCCCCTTTAAAAACAAGAATATCTCTGTTATTCTTACAGCTACATCAAATCTAACCATATCATCGCAAAGGGCAGTAAAGGTGCTATAAAATAGGCAGTTACTAATAATAAAAAAATGTTTTATACCGGGTGTTCAAAAAGGGTAAATGTAAAAATTGAGAAGAGTGCAAACTTAGTGGTATTTTCTTGTTAGCTGTACCATTAAAAATTGGTGAATAAGTAGTTGTTTTTTTCCTAGGAAAAACTAGTACATGTAATAGACTATTAAATGTTATATCAACTTTTCACTCCACTTTTTGTTTTTCCAACAATATTACGGTTTTAAGTCAGAAAAACATAAAAATCAGAAACGCAAATTTTATGATAATTCATTTCAAAACATTGTATGTAGTACATGTAATAGGCCTTTAAACGGTATATCAACTTTTCACTTAACTTTTTGCTTTTCCAACAATATTACGGTTTTAAGTCAGAAAAACATAAAAATCAGAAACGCAAATTTTATGATAATTCATTTCAAAACATTGAAGGTTCAAAACAGTTATAAATATCATTAATAGTAACATAGAAACAACAACGATGTAAACAAAGGTTTGAGGAGAAGGCGGGTTTGAGGGTGTGTTGGTGCGTATCTGGCGGCCCCTGCGGGGAATGAATACCATAATCTCGAGCTAAGCAAACTTGACATTTGCATGGGTTCGAGGATAAGCAAATTAACTTAAATTTAACAAAATCTGTCATCAAGTAAAGAAAAAGATCAATTACTTTAACTGATTGATTCGAATCATACGCATCTACAAAAAAAAGAATATGCCTATTTTTTCAAATATTGAATATCGGGATATGCTGTTTATTTACGGGTTTGCTAACGTAAATTGGCGAGCAGCAGTGCGGGAGTACGCGTTACGTTTCCCCAATAGACAACAGCCTAGCAGAAAGGCATTTGTAGAAGTTTTTAGGCACTCTGGTGAAACTGGATCGTTTCGAGGTTTGCGAAATAGAGAAGGTGGTCGAAATGCTCAGCACTGGAGGCAAGCACCAGCAATACTTCGCACTATTAGAGAAGATCCCACTACAAGTACTCAGCGTGTTGGTGCCACATTAGGGCTTCACCATTCCACAGTACACAGAGTTTTGAAACAAAATAATTTACACCCGTATCAATTAAATAAAGTCCAGAATTTGTTACCTGTGGATGGTGATATCAGATTAGAATTCTGTAGGTGGTACCTAAATAAGTTGGAAGAGTAGGGATGTGATCAAATATTATGGACAGATGAGGCAACATTCACTAAAAGTGGAATAATAAATTTACAAAATTCCCATATATGGGAAACGTAAAATCCACAGGCGACTGTTATATCTCATTATCAGCATGAATTAAGAGTCAATGTTTGGTTGGGATTGATGAGAGGGCGGCTCTTCGGACCGGTAATACTATTAGGAATATTTTATATTTGTTATTATTAAGAATAAGAATGTCATAATATTTTATAGTATGAATATTATAATTCTGTGGTCAGAATGACAAGTGACAAGAAAAGGTAACCTAGCATGTATCAACGGTGTGAAAAATTGTAAAAGTGTATGGAAGAAATAAATCGTGTTAATTTTGGGAATTTTAGTTATTTACCTTAAAAATAAGTCCACACAAAACAACCCCCGTATTTCCGTAACAGGTTATGGGCCCAGATTGCGTAAATATACGTTAACAAGTAAGATAAATTAAGAAGAAAAGGAATAAACCGAACAAAATGGCATCCACGCTCATTCACCTGCCACAATTAAATTCGTCCAGCAATTTCAACAACTGGAAATTTAGAGTAAAAATCCTATTAGAAGAAAAGCAAATATCAGAAACACTTGAGAAGACAGTGGAAGAAATCACAGACCAAACATTGAGGAATGATTTCTTATTAAAGGACTCCAAGGCCAGGAGCATCATGGTACAATGTCTTACAGACAAACATCTAGACCTGGTAAAGGATGCGAAAACTTCAAAAGAAATGATGAGAGCCTTACAAGATGTGTTTGAAAGAAAAAGTGTGTTCACAAAACTAACTCTAAAAAGGAAACTGTTAACATTGAAGCACAAAAGAAATGAAAAACTGGAAGACCATTTCCTAAACTTCGACACACTGTTACGTGACCTAGAAAGCGTAGGAGCCAAAATGGAAGAAGAAGATAAGGTTTGTCACCTTTTATTATCACTTAATGAAGAATTTGAATATGTGATAACCGCAATTGAAACAATGAGCTCTACTTCTGTATCAATGGACTTTGTCAAATCAAGACTTCTAGACGAAGAATTAAAATTCAAATCAAAAAGCAGATCCAGCCATGAAAACTCTGAAGTATCATTCACAGCAGGTCCATATACATGCTTCAAGTGTGGCAAAAAGGGTCATAAAATCGCAGAATGTCGTCAGAATCAAGTAAGAGGAAACTATAGAGGAAGAAGAGGATACAACCGAGGTGGTTACTATAACAATAACGGACAACGCTCAAATGGTAATCATAATCGCGCAAACAAGGCTGATGAAGTATCATTCATCACATCTAGGAGTTCAACAGAATCAAGAAAAGATCTAAGCAAATTCATACTAGATTCAGGGTGTACACAACACATGGTGATGGAAGAACTGGAAGAATATATGACTGAAATCAAGCAGCTGAAACAGGAAGTAAAAATTGGAACTGCAAAGGACAATGAGATTCTATACACTAAAAAACAAGGAATATTGAGAGGTATCTGCCAAGGAAAAGAAATCAAAATGGAAGCTTTGATAGTTAATGGTATGTCTCATAATTTAATATCAGTTTCAAAATTGTTGAAAAATAATTTCCAAGTAAGCTTTAGTAATGACAGGCAAGGCAATAAACAAGCTATTTTATCAAAATCAAATGTTAAATTTAATTGTAATTCAATTGATGATTTGTTTTTTTTGAAAGTTGACTTTGATGTCGTAAAATCCAATTGTATTGTGACAAAAGATATATATGATTGTAACTATTTAACAAGTGAATCTACTGATAAGGATATTTGGCATAAAAGGTTAGGTCATTTGAATAGACAAGGCTTAAGGCAACTAGGTTTACCTTTCAGTGATGATATTTGTAGCACTTGTGTTGAAGGAAAAAGTACAAGAAAGCCCTTTCGTACATGCCTGAAGAAAACTGTGAAAATTGGTGAGTTAATTCATTCAGATATAGCAGGTCCTATTGCTACTCCAACTTCAGAAGGTCAAAAATATTTTCAAGTATTGATTGATGACTATTCTCATTTCTTAATTGTTAAACTTTTAAAACAGAAAAATGAAGCGGAACAGAATTTGATTGATTTTATTAAATTGATTAAGACACAGCATGGTTTAAAGACGAAGAGAATTAGAGTAGATAATGGTGGGGAATTTGTGTCAAATTATTTTAAGGGTTTTTGCAGAAATAAAGGTATTGAGCTCGAGTACACGCTGCCATATACTCCGCAAGAGAACGGTAAAGCTGAACGGATGAACAGAACACTGTTGGATAAAGTTCGCACAAAATTTTCTGAGACAAATCTACCAAGAAAGCTATGGGGCGAAGCGGTATTGTGTTCGGCTTATGAGTTGAACAGGGCTCCCACTCAAGCAAACAATGGAGAAACTCCAGCTCAAAGGTGGTATAAGAATAATGACTTATCAAAACTACGAATCTTTGGATGTCAAGCTTGGGCAGTCATTTTACCTAAGCAAAACAAACTTGAAAAGAGAGCACAGCCATGTATAATGATAGGATACATGAAAACTGGATATAGACTCTGGGATTATCAGAAAGATGAAGTAATATGCTCAAGAGATGTAAGATTTAATGAGAAGTATACAAATTTTGACGAGATAACAAAAAGTATAAAAAACAAGGAAAAGGAGAAAATCATATCGATTCAAGATTTTACAGAAGAACCAGAAAACCAAGAAGAAAACAATCAGGATGATTCAAGAGGTGTCAGTTCAGAAAGCTCAGATGAAAGTTTACCAGAAATAAATGAAACAAGAAGAGGAAGGAAAATAAATCCACCTAAACACTTTAACGAATATGAAATATACACAGCTTATTGCTTAATATCAAAACAAAATATTGATACGTTAGAATATGAAGATGCTTTAAAAGATGAATTGTGGAAGGAAGCAATTGAAAAAGAACTCAATTCACATCAAAAATTAAATACATGGACAGAAACTAAATTACCACAAGAAAAGAAAGCAATACAAACAAAATGGATATTCAGAATAAAAGAAGATGGAACCAGAAAGGCCAGAATAGTAGCCAAGGGATATCAGATGAAGGAGGTGAACTTTTTTGAATCAACATATTCACCAGTTGCGAGATTATCAACAATAAGATTACTCTTATCGATAGCTCTTAAAAAGGATTGGAAAACAAGGCAATTAGATATTCCTACAGCCTTTCTAAACGGCAAGTTAGAAAGTGAAGTATATATTTATCCACCAGCCGGTGTGGAAACAAAATCTCATATACTAAAACTAAATAGAGCACTGTATGGGCTAAAAGAATCTCCAAAAGTATGGAATGACACCTTCGATAACTTTGCAACTAAGAATAACTTCAAAAAATCAAGACATGATTGCTGTCTATACTGTAGCGACAATGTATGGATTATACTTTATGTTGATGACATTATTGTAGTTGGAAAAGAGGAATGTGTTAAAGAGACAGTAAATTTACTGAAACAATATTTTCAAGCAAAAGATCTGGGAGAAGTCGAAAAATTTCTGGGAATGAGGATTATACGAACAGAAAATAAAATTAGAATTAATCAAACTAAATATATAGAGAAGCTTTTGACAACCTTTAATATGGAACAATCTAAACCTAAACAAACCCCAATGGAAAAAACCTTTCAATTTAACAACAAGGACGAAATACTTGAAAATGTACCATATCGTCAACTTATAGGAGGATTAATGTATCTATCTACTAGCACTAGACCAGATATAACATTCTCAGTTTCATATTTGAGTAGATTTCTAGATAGACCTACATTAGAAACATGGAACGCAGGCAAACGAATATTACGATATCTTCAAGGTACTAAAGAGATTGGACTTACTTTTTATAAAGACACTGAAAAGTATTCTATACTAGAAGGATATTCGGATGCAGATTGGGGAACAGACAAAAATGATCGAAAGAGTGTGAGTGGTTGCATAACATTGTATGGAGGAGATCCAATACTATGGTTTTCCAAAAAACAAAGTTGTGTCGCGTTATCTACAGCTGAGGCTGAGTATGTGGCTGCGGCTACTTGTGCTCAAGATCTAATTAATTTAAAAGGAGTTTTAAATGATTTCAAACTTAATAATGATACAATTCTTTACTGTGACAACAAAAGTTCAATACTACTATCTAAAAGTAACGAGAATACTAAAAGGGCTAAACACATAGATATCAAATATCATTATTTAAAGGATTTAGTATCTAGAAAGGAATTAGATGTTAAATATACTTCAACTGAAGAAAATTTGGCTGATATGTTTACGAAACCTTTAGGTAGAGAAGTTTTCATCGAATTTCGGAATATGGTTCACATTTCTTAATTTAATTTTGGTATTTACGATTTTTATGTTTTCTTGTATGTTAATAAGGATAAAGAAGAAACATTTCAAATCGAGGAGGTGTATTAGGAATATTTTATATTTGTTATTATTAAGAATAAGAATGTCATAATATTTTATAGTATGAATATTATAATTCTGTGGTCAGAATGACAAGTGACAAGAAAAGGTAACCTAGCATGTATCAACGGTGTGAAAAATTGTAAAAGTGTATGGAAGAAATAAATCGTGTTAATTTTGGGAATTTTAGTTATTTACCTTAAAATAAGTCCACACAAAACAACCCCCGTATTTCCGTAACAAATACTTCCTAATCGCCTTAATTCCAATGAATTGACAAATTTACTAAATAATAACGTAGTTAACATTCTTGAAGCTATTTCAATAGCGGATAGGTATGAACTTTTTTTTTCAACTGGACAGATGCACTGCCCATAATAGTTGAATTGTGAGGGACTGGATGAATCAACGCTTTGGGGAGAAATGGATTGGAAGATATGGTCCTGTGAGATGGCCACCTAGAAGCCCCGATCTTACGCCATTAGACTTTTATGTTTGGGGCACTTTGAAAGAAAATGTGTATAAAATCGCATTAATGATCGAGAAGAACTAATCAACAGAATTCAGGAATGTTGTGATACAATGAGTCGAAAACGTAATGAACTTCGAAAGGTTGTGGATTCTGTACGAAAAAGATGTATAAAATGCATTGAGCAGAGGATAGGCAATTTGAACAGATTTTATAGTTTTTAATTCGGTTTGGCAATAACATTGATTTTTACGTTCATAAAGTTTCATTCAAAGTTCATTTAATGTTTTTATGTTACTATTAATAATATTTATGACTGTTTTGAACCTACAATGTTTTGAAATGAATCTTTATAAAATTTGCGTTTCTGAATTTTATGTTTTTCTGACTTAAAACCGTAATATTGTTGGAAAAACAAAAAGTTAAGTGAAAAGTTGATATACCGTTTAAAAGTCTATTACATGTACTAGTTTTTCCTAGAAAAAAAACAACTACTTATTCACCAATTTTCAATGGTACAGCTAAAAAGAAAATACCACTAAGTTTGCACTCTTTTCAATTTTTACATTTACCCTTTTACAACACCCGGTATAAAACATTTTTTAACATTAGTAGTACCTATTTTATAAGATTTTTACTGCCCTTTCTGATGATATGATCAGATTTGATGTAGCTGTAAGAATAACAGAGATATTCTTGTTTTTAAAGGGGAAAACAAAAAATTTCGAAAATCCAAGAAGTATTAAATAACCTGATAACTATCAACTTTTCGAAAAAGTGTTTGAGACATTTTTTGTTGCAAATGACTTGTACTATCACCTACTAAAGTTTGACACCTATTATAGTAGACACCCTGTATATCGAAGCCAGTATGATCTTCTCTTTAGGTAATCGTATTGTTGAGATTTCTATCACTTTGTGAACTGATAGTTTTCTAATTTTTGGGAAGCGGTATTGCGGTGCCACCATGTCGTGATGAATTACGAGAAAATATGTCTGCTACTATATAATTGGCAATATTAATGTTCTCAAATATTTCCTGGGATAACCAGTGTTCTGTCACACAAATCAAGTCTTTATTCTTGTCGTTGAGAATATAACTTAGATGATCGATGGTGTTTCCCAGAGACATGGGTATTCATATTAGCAATTACATAAGAATATCTTTTATTATTAGTGATATCTTGTGGTCTCAATGCTAGTGGGCCCTTGGAAGACTACTCTCTATCCGAAAATTTCTTTTTGGATCAAGGAACTTGATGACTACGATATTTTCTCTCAAGAAACTGCCGTTGAGCATTTGTGTAATCCCCGATTTTGAAACTTCTATATTGACCAGATTTCACTGTGAGTTCCTCACACGACACGTCCACACACGGAATGTGTGCCGGGATGTCTTCTATCACATCCTCACAATTATTATATAAACGTACTTTAGAGATATGCATATACGTGACCGGAATATGTGCCCTCAAGCCTCCGCTATCTACCTACTCTGTTTGGAAGTTTGACTGCTTCTATTCACTGTACATTGATTGGCATTATTCACCATATTATCCTCGTGGGCTTCTTGTTCCATCTTTGGGTTATCCTCGGTTATGCTCACTAAAGGACATGTCACGGTATGAGTTTTATTCCGTTTTAGTCCGTGGGGCAAGGTTCCACACGGCGCAACTAGTGTCCGTGCGCAACAGAACCCCTCGAAGAGAACTGCCAAGGCCCAGCCCAAATCGGAGTGACCGGCGGTACGGCGTGCGCATGCGCAAACCACCGCGCGTTCACCCGCGATGACGACGGGGCCGAGGTCGAACCAAGTGCCTGCCGCACAGCAGCCCACGCCACGGAAAACTTCGGTCTAAGCACGATTGAGTTTCCTCATCTCGTACTTCAACGTCAGCTCCGCTCAGGAGTCCGCCGAGGTAAAACGGCCCACAACCTAGGGACGATTGAGTTTCCTCATCTCGGCACCCAGATGTCGGATACGCAATACCGGCTAAAGGACCCAGCCGACACCCGTGACGAATCCCGCACCCTCAAAGATCGGGCAAATCCAGTGCCTGCCGCGCAACAGCCCACGTCACGGAAAGCTTCGGTTTAAGCACGATTGAGTTTCCTCATCTCGCACATCAACGTCAGCTCCGAGAGATGGACAGCAGGAGTCCGCCGAGGTAAAACGGCCAACAACCTAGGGACGATTGAGTTTCCTCATCTCGGCACCCAGATTCCGGATCCGCAATACCGGCTAAAGGACCCAGCCGACACCCGTGACCAACCCGTGCCTTCCAGGGGTCGGTTGGACAAACGACAACAGGGGGGGGGGGCACACCACGACCCTCACCGCGCAGCAGCCCACGTCACGGAAAGCTTCGGTCTAAGCACGATTGAGTTTCCTCATCTCGTACATCAACGTCAGCCCCGAGAGATGGACAGCAGGAGTCCGCCAAGATAAAACGGCCCACAATCTAGGGACGATTGAGTTTCCTCATCTCGGCACCCAGACGGCGGAAACGCAATACCGGCTAAAGGACTCGTAAAGGACGTGGCGCCCTAGACGCCCTCCTGCAGCCGTCGTTCGGTCTCAACGATCGAACCTCACACTCACCTCCTGGAATCTCGTCCTCCACAAGTGGTCCTCCGGTCCCCTCTCTATACCCCTCTCCTACCTTGGTATGTCTGCCTACCACTGAACTCACTACCAGCACTCACAACACTGGCTGGACCCTCCCCACTAAACGGTAGAGGCTATCCTCTTATTTTGAGTTCCGCGCCGTACGAGGAACTGCCGTTCCAGTGCTCGACTCGCCTATAAATACCATTCTCGGTCCCCTCCACCAACACACGTCGTGCGCACTGCAGATGGAGGTGGGAATGATCGGTCGGTGTCCCCACCGCTCGGCGTGATCTCGCTGGAGTCGATCAAGGTCAACGGGTTTCTGCCACGCAGACAAAACTACTTCGTTACAACTTCCGTAGTCAGCTGTTCTATGTTGACATACTTGTCTTATGGATCATAATATTAAGAAAGAACCTCTGCTCTTCCAGAGATTTACTTGATATTTTTCACAGAATTCCTCTTGAGTTTTTTTAGTATGATATATATGTTATACAATAGGTATTGAATCAATTACAGACACATTCACCTGGCATCATCATTTTGTCTGATGGATGGAGGGTCTACAGGAATTTGAGCTCGATCGGTGAGGGAATTTATGAACAGCAAGTTATTATACATGAAAAAACTTCGTAGATCCTACCGATGGTGCAGACCACACACAATCAGTGGAGAATATGTGGATGCGTGCTAAGAGGAAATTGAGGAGGCAGTTTGGTACTTCTGAAGCACTGTTCGCATCATATCTCCATGATTTTTGTTGAGGAACCTGTTTGCCCAATATCACGTAATAGAAGAATTTCTAATTGAAATCGCAAAGCAATATCCAGTGGCATACTTCAATAAGTAAAAAAAAGTTCCCTCAGTTCCCCCAAGATAGGACTTATATGCATCCTTCCCTGCCCGCCCCCAAGATAGGACTTGTATGCATCCTTCCCTGCCCGCCACCAGGATAGGACTTGTCCTATTGTCCTTGACATTGTACGAGGTCTGTAAATTAAGTAATGAGACTGGCAACGTTGCGTTTGATCTAGCAACACTTAATGAAACGGTAGAGGAACATGTGATCCAACTTCAGTACGAGTTTGACCTCGCTCGACTCATTTGGTTGTGCGTAGAGATTGCTTTTGTGAAACAGTTTTTTCTATTATGTTCAAAAAATGAATTACATCAATTTCGAGCAACGATGTGCTATCAAGTTTTGCTTCAGACTTGGGCACAGTGTAACGGAAATTCTTCTTAAACTTCAGCCGGCCTACGGAGATAGTATTTTGTCACGGGCCCAGGTTTTTCGGTAGTTTAAGGCATTTTCAGACGGAAGAGGGTCCGTTGAAGATGAACCACGAAGCGGAAGGCCTTCATCTTCAGGAACTAATGAAAATGTCGACAGAATCAAGGATTTTGTGCGTTCAGATCGTCGGTTGACAGTCAGAATGATAGGGGAAGTGTTAATTTTGACTCACAACACCGTTCATTGAATTTTGACCAATGAATTGGAGATAAGAAAAATCTGCGCCAGAAAACCATTTCAATAAACGAGTTTTGGCCAGTAAAAACATTCCTGTGGCTCTTCAGCCTCCTTATTCGCCCGACTCCAGTCCCTGTGACTTTTTTCTTTTCGTAGAGTTGAAAAATTACCTGAAGAGAAATCATTTTGGGACAGTCGAAAAATTCAAACGGCTGTAACCGACCAGCTGAAGGTTATTTCAGTATCGGAGTTCCAGCACTGCTATAAGGAGTGGATGAAACGTCTCCAGCGCTGTGTGGCCTCAGAAGGAAGGTATTCTGAAGGTGACAATATTGAATTGTTATTATTTTTGTGTTAAAAAATTTTGAAGTCAGTCTCATTACTTCATTTACTGACCTCGTATTATATCCCCTCTCCTCTCTCGAGATTAGACTTTTATATATTCAGAAAATAAATTACTTACTGTCCTCCCTAAGATAGGACTTTCCCCCCATGCTCTTTTGGAAATAAGGACTTGTGCTTCCCTCAAGATGGGACTTTGAATGTAACTAAAGGGTAACCCTTTGTCGTCACACTTCAGTAAGCAGATGATTTCAAGAAATAATTTTATTATTAAGATTCAAATAGCTTTCACTAAAGGGTAACTCTTTGTCGTCACACTTCAGTAAGCAGATGATTTCAAGAAATAATTTTATTATTAAGATTCAAATAGCTTTCACATTTACAAATTCAATATGAGATTGGCATATATAATTTCCACTTCATTTAATGAATTATCCTTCTTTTTTTTCTCTCAAAATAGGACTGAATTCAATACTAAAGGAACCTTGACTGGTTAATAAAGCAACAGTTGGTGCAACCTCTTGTTGCATATTTTGGTTTAAAAATTTTTATATTCATTATTATCTTATCATTCATAATGATGAAAGGCAACTCTTTGTAAAAAGCAATTAGTAAAATTTAATTATTTTTTAGCTCAAGTATTGGGTTTAGAAACTCTGTAGAAGCCGTGATCCAATGACAGAACTAAATAAGGACAGCGAAATGGGAAGTTCATGACACCTGAAGAGACAGTTGTTACCAGAAGATGCCATGGTCACTAGAGTTCCTCATCAAATGCTGATTCAAAAGCTCAAAACTATTCCTTTTATTCATTGTTCGCAGTATTCAGAATGAAGAAACAGATGTTGACTGATCCCCATAGTCAAACATCTTCCTGAAAAACCTAGCACACTTTGATATTCATTTCCCCATTTAGGATGGCATTCCGAGAAAGCTTTTACAGGCACAAATATATGATGTATGTCAGTAAAACTTTAATTGAAAATGTAACACCTGAAGAAACCACAGTATTTGGCGAAATAATTATCTAGAACAATAAAAATATATGGAAATTTTAGACTGATTAATTATTTAAAAATGAATTTCCATTGAGTAAGCACCGATAAAATTAAATATTAAATATAAATTTTTCCTTCAAGACGTATTTAGAAGCTAACTGCTCGCTTTAAAAAAATATCCATTTAGCAAAACACATAAACTTACAACTTGCAGGAATATCAATTGGCAATGGAAATTTCATGACAGCTAAGGACACAGTTATTACCAGAATGAGTCATGGTCACTAGAGTTCCTCATCAAGTGTTGATTCAAAAGCTCAAAATTATTCCTTTTCATCATTGTTCAGAGTATCAGAATATATGCTGCATATGTTTGAAAGAAGAAAGATGTTGACTGATCCCCGTTGTCAAACATCTTCCTGAAAAAACCTAGCACACTTTGATATCCATTTCCCCATTTAGGATGGCATTCCGAAAAAGTTTTTACAGGCATAAATATATTATGTATGTCAGTAAAACTTTAATTGAAAATATAACACCTGAAGAAGCCACAGTATTTGGCGAAACAATTATGTAAAATAATAAAAATATGTGGAAATTTTAGACTGATTAATTATTTAAAAATGAATTTCCATCAAGTAAGTATTTAGAAGCCTAGCGCTTACTTTGAAAAAATCCATTTAGCAAAGTATATAAACTTGCAGAAATATAAATTGGGAAAGTTCATCAAATTACTGTAGGTACTTATTTTTGAACAATGAAATCAATAATGCAAAAAGCAATGTACATTTATGTAGGAAATTTATTATCGGTTTTATAATACTAAAAGCTTGATTTTTAATACCTACAAAACGTTGATTTAGACATTCAAATTATCCTGAATCATTATTGCTGAGAGATATTACCCAAAGTAAATAAACATAAATTTACAGTAACTATCATTTCAAAGAATTTTGCAGTACATAGAATTTTTTATCTGGAAGAAATAAATATCTTTCCAATATACTAAATCAATTTCAATTCACGAGTTATTAATATTTCTACAATACTACTCTATTCCAAAAAAAAATATTCAAAATATATTGAGATTAATTAATCTCAATGTCTAGATTTAATTGAATACCCAATATATTGAATCGTTAATTTAAATTTTCATTTATATTAATTTAAGAATGACTTAAATCTCGGGTCATCATAGTAGTATTAAAAAGAATAACACTATCTATGAACTACCATCAATTTTCCAGGATATAGCTTTGCACAATCAGGCAACAAAATGCTGGTGGCGTTTGCCCAATTCAACCCCACATATCTCACCGGTAGAAAAGTCAAGAAGGCCCATATTAAATTCAATAATTTAAAATTACTGAAATTATCCTTGAAATATTTTGCAGGTAACAAGTAACTGTGAAAAGAATCAAACAAAATCAAAACAGCAAGGAATCGCAGAATACTATAATTAACAACTACCCACGATAGAGTTATAATAAAACTTCAATGTTCCACATGGAATGGTATTAATTCACTTCAGTTTTTGGGGGCTATAGTTTTGCCCAAATGTCTGTAATTTTCGAATATCGAGCCGAAAATGGTCTCAATCGATTGGGTTCGACTTCCTGATCAAGAATCCGTGGTCAAATTTCAGTATGTCCGACCCTCCGGCCGTATACTCTCTATCTTCCGAAGAAAAGGAACTAGAGTTTTCATATTTTCAGAATAGGTTGATTGTCCAAATATCTTGGTTAAGTTTGTTATTGGGCCAAATCCATCGAATAGTTGAGAAGTTATTAACATTTAAAATTTGATATTCGCAATAATTCGAAGAATATTCATCCGATCAATTGGTACCTTGGAACATATTTGGATGACGATGAAATAAAAGGGTTTGCTAAATTTCGAAGAAATCGACACGCTATGAAAATTTTGAAATATTCCAAAAATATTTTATTCAATACTCGATATCTCATACCAGATCTTCCTTACAACTCAACAAGAATTCACATGAACTAAGACAAATTCTACAACTCCAACTTTCTTCTGAATGCAAAATTCACTTGTTCAATAGACAATCCGCATACTATTGATTTGAAAAATAGTTGTGAACTCATTTTCAAGAATGTCTATGCCATCATCTTCACAATATTTTCGTAGGTGTAACAAGGCAATTTAAAATACAGGTCTTAAGTATATAATATAAATCGATAAGTATGATTCTGTCGGATCGAACTGAAGAGATTCTCTACAGAATTATATTAGTTTAGCATTCTAGTATAGTTATTTGAAATCAGCTTCATGACATTCACAACACACCATAACTACACCTTCTATTGTCACGATGAAATCTTCCTCCCACCTGGGAGCCTTTGTTTCTAATCCTATAAAAAATGCAAACATTTCTATATATTGATCTTCTGAAATATAATAAATTTAATATGTTTAAGGTTTAATTAGAGACTGAAGAAAGAACACAACCTCATGTCATATTTTTAATAGTCAAAACCTTAACATACAGAAATAAAACAAACAAGATCCCATTAACTTTTGATATACTCTGATAACATAAAATATTTATTGTCAACAATCATAAATCTGGATGAGTATCATCCTAATTATATTGATGTAACTTCGTTATTATCTCAATTCAAAATTTATTACAGAGTCTATCAGCCATTTGCATGATCTATGCTGAAGCTCTCTCATTTTATACTGAAGTTTTGGAGGATGATTATCATTGTAAATTATTATGTTACTGCATCCATAAAGGTTACCTTGGGCACTGCCATGATATGGATAACATTTTTCATCTGGGATAGTTCTAGGCGCTGGTGCACGCTTCAAAACTACACCTCCTCCAGAAGATATTAGTACTCTCAAAAAGTCCTTAGTTATTGGAAGTTTATAAACTTCAACAACATCATCAGGACCTTCTAGATAAAATTTAATCCCATGAAAAAGGTTAGGCCTATTCAATAAGCGATTGAAAATTGCTTTCCTGATTCCTTCATTCAATTCCACAAAATTATCCAGAACAGGATGAAATAAAAAGTCAATGTTTCCTTTCAATATATCCTCGACCCATTCTTGCTGAACTATATATAATCCACCAACTAGAGAGAGTAGAATCTTAAACGAGATTTTATGAGTGCCCTTAACAATTAGATGTGAGATATCTAGTTTATTTATATCAAATCGAGAAACAATTTTAATACCTTTCAATGCAAGAAATTTGTTTTTATACTCTTCATCTATGGAATGACAATAAGCAATCATACTGTTTTTAACAAAAATTTGAGGTTTCTGATTAAATCTTTCAACTTTCACTTTATGTATAGCATCAATCAAGTCTTTTCTTTTAGTGCAATCATGAGGATGCCTTCCATAATAGTCAATAGCTTCTTTATTGGCACCATTTTCTACAAGTAACTTTATAATATCTATATTTTCCATAATCACAGCTTTATGTAAAGGTGTAACATAAAATTCCCCTGGAGAATTTATTAGAGCTCCATTGCATAACAATTCTCTTATAATTTCATTTGCACCTACTTGAACTGCTTCATGTAAAGGAGTCCAACATGCATAATCTTGAGAATTAATATCGTATTTTTCTTCAATCAACTTCCTCACCTCTCCTACATGTTTACGTTTACATGCAATGTGCAACCTACTTTCTCCTTTAACATTTTTCTTGAATAACTTCGAATCAGCAAATGTGATATGAAAAGGTAATTCTTCCAAAGATTTCCTTCCTTCAACATCATTTTGAACTGGCAGATCGATGTTTGAAATGTAACCATAAATTGTATCCAAAGATGTATTGAAAAATTGAATACATTCTCCAATAGTATCATACCAATGGACCGTACTTATGTCTTCCTGAAAAAACACTTCTTGGCACTTTGGACAGCATTTATCATGTTTTGGAATACAATCACAGCAGAAATAATGGCCACATTTGTTTATTCTGATTGGTTGTTTACACAATTCTTCGCACACAAAACAAATAAGCTCATCTCTACACTTTGATAACAATTTATACTTAATATTCAAATCTATTTGAGGTTTTGTCTCAACCATATTATTAATTCAAGTGTAATATAATGAAAGAGTATAGTGACCAGAAAATAATTTATTACAAGCACATCGTATTTTACAATTAAAATCAAAATCAAGTGATTGGCGGGCTTTTCCTGCTGTATAACGCGAACATAGAAATCAGTATAAAATGAATGAATAATTAACCTGTGAAGCAGCTGGCCGGGCCAGCAGGCTTAAGTTGTTAGATGAAACCAGTGGCGTCGGAACTTGACCTACTGCGCTTTGACTGTAAATGCTATTGAACTGACTGCGTTTACGTTCAAAGATTTTTTATATATTAGTTTATATTGACAAGATAGATTTTTATTGATTTATAAAAACCTAAATTTTTATTGCAACTAATCCAAGATGATGTTTGATTATTTATTTCGAATCGTTTTCCACAGGATCCATGGTAAGAATCACGCTTCGATAGGAAAATAGTTTTCACTGTACAATATCAAAAGAATTCGACAATGTTTTTCCAAATTTTGCAACTTGCAGCTGTAGTGAAAAAATGGAAAATACTTTCTGATAGTCTCTAGCTATACGTTCCACATGAAATAATACTTTGATAGAGAAAAATTCTACAATGCCCAACATGAAAAAACCAACTTAGACAAGTTACGGCCGTTCTGAAAAAATAAGGAACACTTTTTGGCATTTCCAAGCTACACTTTTTGAAAGTCTCGGCCTACAAGAAATAATTTAAATAAGTATTCTCCATTTGCTTGCAAATATTTCAAAAAACAATGTTGAATTTTTTTCATGTTGGGTAGTGTAGAATTCATCCCTATGAAAGCGTAATAATTATTTAATGTGGAACGTATAGCTTAAGACATCCAGAAAGTTTTTTCATTTCAGACAATGAACAAATGATGTATATCATCGAAGTTGCTTCCCGCTATTATTCGTTGATTGTTTATTGTTGGATGTTCTTTTACATAATGAGAATTTTAACATGGCTGAATTCATCAGCTGTCAGTTGTTCTTTAGTCTGAAGAAGATGATAAAATTCATCGAAACGTCGCTTTAGAACGAAGACTTTTATTGGTTCCTTTATTGATGACTGTACAGTAAGTTTTTTCGTTTTTTTAAAGTGAGCGCAACTTGCAAAAGTTTCTAAAAAAATGGTGAATTTTTGTCATAATAGGTAGTGTAGAATTCACCCTATCAAAACTGTCAGAAAGTGTTTCATATTTTTTCAGGACGGACGCAACCTGCAAATGAAATGCTGAATTTTTTTTTATGTCGGGCAGTGTTGAATCTTTCTCTATCAAAGCGTATTAATTATTTCATATGGAAAGTAAAAATAATAATGATAATAATAATAATAATATCGTTTATTTCATAATCTGAATTACATTCTGAAGATGAAATACGTCATAATACATGGGAAACGAAAGCAACAAGGCGAAACAAAAAGGAATCAGAATTAACAACAAAATACATGAGAATAGCTCAAAAAATATATTAAGAGTTCATATATTCATCTATTGAGTATGGCTCTAAATGTATTAAAACATTTAGGATAGCTTCCTTGAATTTTTTGATGTCGGTTAAAACGCGATACTGCTTTGGTACTCTACTGAATAATTTGAGGCACATATATCCGACATTCTTCTGTGCTAATGTGAGGGAATACTTTCCGTAAATGATATGTTTGGATACGTCTGGTGTTGTTTAGATTCAAGCGTTTCTCAAAAAAATGTTCGTTTTTTGTAGGAAAACAAGACATCTGTATATGTACAAACCGGTAAGTGTTAATATTCTTTCTCTCCTGAAATTTCCACGGCAAGATTCTCTAGATGGCAAACGAAGAATAGTTCTCAAAGTTCTTTTTTGGATCACGAATATCCTAGTGATATCGGAGCTATTTCCCCACGCAATGATTCCATTAAAATTTGAAAATTAGAGAAATACACGGTCTTTAGTAAGCTTAGGTGAACTTAACGTACAAGGTACAAGTACTCGAAGAGTATAAAGAACAGAGTTCAGTCTACTCTGAAGTGAACCTATATGATTACACCAACTCAAATGTTGGTCCAGAACAATACCCAAAAAGCGTGTACTCACAGTAAGATCTTTAATCTGTCCAGAAAGATCTATATTCTCAGGTTTTACAGTTTTATTGTGCGAGGTACAAAAAAAATACACTCGGTTTTTTCTAAATTGAGCTGGTTTTGGCGGCACCAGTTTACAACAGAAGAAAAACTCTTCTGCGTGGACTCTATACATTTGGCAACTTCAGCCTTCAGTATAGCTGGAGACTGTCTTTAATTTTTTCTCTTATTTCAGAACAGCCGCAGCTTTGCAAAAGTTTCGGAAAAAATTTTTGAATTTCTCTCATGTTGGGTAATGTAGAATTTTTCCCTATCAAAGCGTAGTTTTTATTTCATGTGGAATTTATAGCTAGAGATTATCAGAATATATTTTACATTTTTTCAGAACGGCCGAAGGTTGCAAAAGTTTCGAAAAAATTAGAAAGCACTGACGTGAGGTCAGGTTGCTTTGGCGTTCTTGTTGAGCTACTTGCGAGTAAATATTCCAACCATAACAAATCTATAAATACTCTGATCAGGTGAACAATAGTATTTTCCCGTACTATGTGATGCAAATATGAAAGCCTAATAAATGAAGAAACCTATATATCTCAAATTAAAAATAACTACTCATAATTTTCCCCAAGTTTTGTTGGAAGCTATAATACCCTTCCCCTAAAAACTTACGTCAGAGCTTTTCTGAATTTTGACAACTTATATTACTTCAGCCATTGAGATTGAATTCTATCTCTATGATTTTCCGTTATGAAAAATTTTGATCAATTTTACGCCAACTGACAGTGATCAATGAGCCCGGCATTTGTCAATCGAATATCGATCTGTGATGCCATCGTTCAAAGAAGATCATCGGTACTTCATGTCATTTCTTTTTTCTCTTGTGTAATTGAAAAAAATGATCATATCTTCAGATGGAAAAAAGCTACGACAATGAAATTTGATGAAAAGTAAGATTTCGATCACCTCAATATATTCACGAATTTTTATTGAAATCCGAAAAATGTCCTATGAGATATTGAGTATTAAAAAATTTTTTTGGGAATTTTTAAAAAATTTTCTAGCTTGACGATTTCTGAGAAATTTTGCGAGCCGTTTTTTCAGCCTCCCTCAACAATATTTCAAGTACCAACAAGAGCGCCAAAAAAGTTGATTTTTTCCATGTTGGGTAACGTAGAATATTTCTTTATCAAAGCTTGATTCCTTCCATGGATCCTGTGGAAAACAATTACAAATGAATAATCTGAAATAGCAGAAACAATTTCGGTAGGCTTAGTATAAACTTTGATTTTATAGGGTTATATTCCTTCTTATTGAACGGCACACACTCAATTCAATCGCATTTAGGGTCAGAGCTCAGAGCGCAGTGTTATCGACGCCAATGACCGATTTGACAACTTCAGCCTGCTACCTGCACACTTCAATTTAACCGCCAAATTTAAACTTCATATCAGATATCAGATCAGTTGGGAGTTGTTGTAACCTTCAAAATGGTTAATAAATAATAATAAATAATAAAAATAAATAATAATATATTTGATGTTCTGTGATAAATAGTATTATATAAAGAAAAGGTAATCTGGTAATCTTTATACATTGACAGTATCTAGTGGATATTCGTTTTTTTTATTAATGCATTGAAATCTGTTCCTGGTTTTTTTACATAATTCTATGTAGTGCTTCAAATGCGATGAGATACATTTTCTATTCTGAAAATTTAAGTCAAGTTCCTTTACAAAGCACAAATCATGTATATCAGCTACAAAATAGAAAATCTTTGTGAAGAACTAACTTCTGATAAAATTACCAAACGTAGAAAAGCTTCTGGTTTTTTTCCACAAGTTGTTCGAACTGTTGCAGCAATAGGAACTTTTAACCAAGGGGAATCAAAATATTAGGATCTGCTCAATACTTCTGAACATAAATATCTTGTCAAGGTAGAAATTTAGTTGCTGAAAACTGGCTTTTTTTGAACTTTCACTTCTAACAGGAAGCAGAAAAAGCATCATAGGATAAAAGAATGTAAGGAACATGTACACAGTTGAATTGAAGCCCATATTATGAAATAGTTAAACTCACCATTACGGAAGGAAAGTATTAGACCATAGTACTTCTTGAATAAGGTATTGAATTATATGTTCATTTTCTCCTAATATATTTTCTCTACTAAGGTAGAAACCATAATGTGGAAACTATACTTACATGCACAATCTAATGTTTGGCTAACAATAAACTCACTGAATTTGGCCTTGCACATTATCTAAATTCCTTACGAAGCATAATGTTACCAAGTGAATATATTCACTCACATATGATGTGTCTTGAATGGAAAGGTAAAATATTTTGTATGATATATGATTTAGCTAAACCATATTTCAGTTGTTAACAGGAGAATTAGGAGGAGATATAAAAGTGATACTGAAAAATGTGGAAATTTTTTTCAAGACTTATGGAGTACATTTTTTATAAAGTTTGGACCATTACAAGGTTTTTCTATTGAAATCTTGATAGACCAGCACTCTTTCTTGCAGCATAATCAAAATCAAAGACCTATTTTGAATGCTATCATGGAAATCATTTTTTACTTTTCAGTACATATGAGCTTTGATGCTAATTTGCTTTGATCTTTTTTATAATCTTCAATTTCAGATTGCCCAAGACAGCGGATCTGCTTGTTGCAAACTTGGGGAAGATACATTCAATTCCATAATTGCAATTTATGCAATTCAAAACCCACAAAATGATGGAATGAAAGTGACATTTTGGCGCTCTTGTTCACCCGAACAGAGTACCTATCATTTTGCCCAAATGTCTGTAATTTTCGAATATGGACCCGAAAATGGTCTGAATCGATTGGGTTTGACTCCCCGATGAAGAATCTGTGGCGAAAGTTGAGTCTGTCTGGCTGGCCGTATCCTCTCTAGTATCCAAACGAGATCAGCTAGAGTTTTCATATTTTCAGAATAGGTTAGTTGTCCAAATATCTCGGTCAAGTTCGCTATTGGGCCAAATCTGTCGGATGGTTCAGTAGTTATGAGCATCTGAAATTTTGTTTCCTCAATAACTACTAGAATATCCATCAGATCAAGTTGATACTTGAATAGAAAGAAAGAAAGGTTGAACTCAGTTTTTATTAGTACAAAATATACGTCAAACGTGAACCGAGCACATTTTAGAATTCTTATGAATTCGTAATAGTTGGTTATGTGTTTTCGCTGGGTTTGCCATCCAACAGAACCATTGTCAAGAAAAATAGAAATTTCAGAATAATACAACAAAGGCTGCGTAGGCGCAAAGACATTGAGATTTTTGTTGTTCATACGATTGTCCACTGGATGTCACCTTAGTCTATATAATACACTGGGGCGGCTACCGGAGTTCAATAATACCTACTACCAAATTTGTTGTTGTCGGGAGATAAGGTTATGTGGTACTGATGATCCCTAATAAGGGTGAAACTAGTTTGCCACTACCCCTCCCGATAACAACAAAAATCTTAATGTCTTTGCGCCTACGCAGCCTTTGTTGTATTATTCTGAAATTTCTATTTTTCTTGACAATGGTTCTGTTGGATGGCAAACCCAGCCAAAAACACATAACCAACTATTACGAATTCATAAGAATTCTAAAATGTGCTCGGTTCACGTTTGACGTATATTTCGTATTGATACTTGAAATATCATATCACAAAATTTCGCAGAAATCGTCACGCTAGAAAATTTTTTAAAAATTCCAAAAAAATAATTTTTCAATACTCACTATCTCATAAGATATTTTTCTGATTTCAATAAAAATTCGTGAATATATTGAGGTGATCGATATCTTACTTATCCTCTAATTTCATTGTCGTAGCTTTTTTCCTTCTAAAGATATGATCATTTTTTTCATAAAGATATGATCATTTTTTTCATTTACTCAAGAGAAAAGAGAAATGACATGAAGTCCCGTGATTTTCTCTGAACTATGGCCATCGCAGATCGATATTCGATTGACAAATGTTGGGCTCATTAATCAGTGTCAGTTGGCGTAATATTAATCAAAATTTTTCATAGCGGGAAATCATAAAGATAGAATTCAATCTCGGTGGTTGAAATAATATACATGGTCAAAATTCAGAAAAGCACTGACGTAAGTTTTTAGGGGAAGGGAATTATAGCTTCGAACAAAACTTGGGGAAAATTATGAGTAGTTATTTTTAGTTTGAGATATAGGTTTTTTCATTCATTAGGCCTTCATATTTGCATCACATTGTCCCACAGTACGTGAAAAGACTATCCTTCACCTGATCAGAGCTTATAGATTTTTTAATATTTTTTATGGTTTGAATATTTACTCGCAAGTAGCTCAACAATAGCGCCAAAGCAATCTGACCTCACGTCAGTGCTTTCTAAATTTTTTAGCATACATTAAAGTGCAAGGAACATGCCGAAATTCGACCAATGTGAAGGAAGCATGCCGTCTCTTTATTTCCTTTCCCTATGTCAGATCAGACTGTGCTGACGTGCATTATTGTGAGTTCTATATGGACAGTCTTCTTCCTTTCTCAAGTGGCTCCAGCATTTTCAAATGTCATACCCCATATGAAAAGAGACTGGGACCTCTGGAAATAGCCTTATGGCTATGCTTCCAATCTCTTCGTGTTACGTATGGACTATCCAGTCATCAAAAGTTGGTGTGACCATAAATCCTTTGTCTGGTTTTTAATATTTTATTGTATTTTATTGTTTACTTTAGAAAGATGGAGCTTTATTCATTAAGGAGTTGTAATAATGAAGTAATAAAGTGCTCATCGATTTTGAAGACAACGAAGACACCACATACATGAGGAATTCACTCCAGTAACATTTTTTACTTACACCAAGCCATTGAAATAATTATGAGGACTGTGATGAATATGCAAAATAGTTTTTATAGATCACTGAATGAAAGAAATAGAATTGGATGAATGCTTCCAACGTTTCTGATTGGTTTCCAGACTGAAAACTGAATAGTGAACCTAACATGAACTATTTGTTCAAGATAATTTTGAGGACTTGATTAAAAAAATTACTCATGCTAATGTGGTAGATGCTTACACCTTGACCAACATAATTGGAATTGGCTACGTTGAAAATTGAGTTATGATTGTAAGGAAAACTTGTTTGAATGCAAATTAAAAGATCTACATTGATTCCTGAGTTTCAGAGAAAATAATGAAAAAGCAAGAATGAACTAAATGAATAATAAAATAATCAGTTTTATATATTTATAAATCTGTGATAGTTATTGGCACGACACGGCCTTTGAAATTAAATGAAAGCAAAAGAAATTAATAATGAAATTCTGAAAAAATATGAAAAAATGACTCGAAAGAAAGGCGAATGTTGGAGTATCGACGATTGCGTACCTGTTGGTTTTACAGCACATCAATGTGTCACTCACGAGCGAGAAATAGTCACCTTTTCACTGGTGTTCGAACTTGTAGAAATTAACGAGAAAATTCGACAGAAACGAAGAAAAAGTCTTGCACTGCACCGAACGAGCGTCGATGTCTGTATTCGAATTACGACTGCCTCGCACTTCTTTCGTCTCGCACTGTCATATATCTCCAACATATGTTACGCGTCCATAGACAAAGAAATGAACATACGTGGGCCGCATGAAACGAACAAGCATTTTGGAACAGAAAATAAATGAATGCAACTAACAACACTGAGTTGCAGTAACATAACCGCCCACCTAAAATAGAATATTTTATGAAAAAAAAGGCAAATATAAAAATTGAAAAGATATCGAACATAAAGCGAAAAAAAATATATACATATATAGGTACATCAACATATGCCATAACTATTGGAGAGGTAATGGACATAATTTAACCACTGATCTCTGCAGTACACCTTGAGTAGTCCGAACAGTAGCTACTCTAGCTATTTTATCAGCGCCAGGATGCAATTTCTCAATGCGTCCAAGTCGCCAGCGCAATGGAGGGAGTTGATCATCTTTTATCAAGACGAGTGCACCTATTGAATAAGGAGGCGAGTTACTATTGAACCACTTTTTTCGTTGTTGCAGTGTGTTCAGGTATTCTAAATTCCATCTTTTCCAAAAATCCTGATGGATACGAATTAAAAGCTGCCAACGCGATAATCGACCGATAGATAGGTGTGATAAATCTGGTTCAGGAATAGCAGTTAATGGAGCCAAAGTAAGAAAATGTCCTGGTGTCAGTGCAGATATGTCATTCGGACCATTACCAAGCGGACATAGAGGGCGAGAATTGAGCACAGACTCAATCTCTAAGTGGACTGTATAAAACTCCTGTATGACCTGTTGAGACAGAAGGAACTGTAAAGTCTGGGCACCTGGATGCAGACATATTTTGTGGAAATGCTGAATAAGGAGCCCAGTAAGACGATGAGATGAAGGAAGCAAAGCTGGGTGTTTGTGATCATAGGCCAGACCAGAAAAAGACAGACGACCGCCCACCCTGAGAACACCGTCTTCTCCAATAAATGGATTCAATTTTCGAAGTGATTTAGATATGGGATTTCCCGAGAGGAGATTATCGATCTGTTCCTTGAACACAACCCGTTGAACCTGCTTTATAATGAAGAAAAGTGCATCTTTGAGATGAACTGCGGAAAATCTATATATCCTAGGTGCTTTAGAGTTCTTTATGAAGTTAACGAATCTGAAAATGTAAGCTACCACCCTTTGAACCTTGGACAGGGATGAATACCTGGAGAGCAAATCATCAACAAACGATAGAGAAATGAAAGTTGACAAAGAGAGGTGACGCTCTTCTGTTTGTACAAGATGAAGAGAATTCTCTATTTCATCATTTGCGAAGGTGAGATGTTTGGAACGAAGCCAGTCAGGGCCTGTCCACCACAAAGAGCAGTTCAACAGTTCGGTTGGCGTTAAGCCGCGTGAAGCACAATCAGCTGGATTGTCTTTCGATTGAACATGATACCAATTTTCTGTTGAAATTAAGTCCTGAATTTGAGTAGTACGATTGCTTCCATCGATGAGGAGAAGACTTAACCCATGTTAGAGCTACCATTGAATCAGACCAAGCAAAAATGTCATCTATTGTAAAGGCTGATTGGTAAACAGAGGAAACCACATTAATGAGTTTTGATAATAAGAGACAAGCACACAATTCCAGTCGTGGAAGTGAAATTCTTTTCAATGGGGAGACCTTTGATTTACCACCTACGAAAGAGATGTCAATGGAGCCGTCAAAATTGAAAAACCTGAAATATACCACGGCTGCGTAACCTCGCTCACTACTATCTCCGAAACCGTGAAGTTCGCAACGATAAAATGGTTTCGATGCAAGTTTCCGAGGTATCTTTAATTTACCCAATTCGGTTAATTCGGATTTACACTGATTCCAGCGACGGCTGACATCGTCTGGAAGTGTATCATCCCACTGCAAACCCAATGTCCAAAGATGCTGGATCAAATGTTTAGCAAGAAAAGCAAATGGAGAAAGGAACCCCAAAGGGTCGAAAATTCGAGAAAGTTCTGAAAGTATGGTACGTTTGGTACATACCTGCACAGTAGTTTCCGCAAAATAAGAAAATTCGTCCGACGAAGGAAACCACCTCAAACCGAGAATTTTGACTAATATTTGACGATACAGTTGTTTGATATCAACTGTGAAAACGAACCGATGAACACGAAAGTTCATCAAAATGGCAATAATATCCTTTTGTAATTTAGGACCTATCAATAGAGCATCATTTAAAGATAAATGACCGGGTACATGAGCTGACGCATCGAAAACAACCCTCAACTTTGTGGATGGACTGTTTGGTTTGATTATACAATGGTGAGGGATATAAAAAGTATTTTCATAATCCGAACTCGTAGAAATTAATGACATATGATCTTTTTCTAAATATTCCTGCATGAAAGTAGAGTATTCCCTGTATATATTCTGGTTTTTAATAAGTTTACGTTCAATGGATAAAAAACGACGTAGTGCGAGAGAATATGTGTCACCGAAAGAAAGTGTTGACTGATCAGGTTTAAATGGTAATGCCACAGTGTACCGTCCAGATGTATTTCTAGAATAGTTCTGAGTGTATAAGTTCTCACAAAATTGATCTTCTGGTGATACAATGACATTCTCTGAAACTTCTTCAAGTTCCCAAAATCTTTTCAACGAGGAGTTTAAACCTGATTCAGACAATGACAAATGAAAATTGTTAACTGATATGTTAGGTGATTGAATCTTTCCCATGAAAACCCAACCAAATACTGTCTCAAGTACTGTTGGTTCTAAACCGTTACCCTCGATACGACCCGGTCGAATTATTAAAGAGAATATATCCGCTCCCAGAAGAAGATCTATTGATTTCGGAATAGAAAAGTTCGGATCTGCTAACTTCTTGTTATGGACACAATTCCAAAACGAATAATTTACGAAAGAACTCGGCACTTCCGCACAAATCTTCGGAATCACGACGGCATCGAATGTAAATGATGGATTTATTTGACCTGATGGACGAATAGTACATTCAGTGCTGCAATTAGCAGAAGATGAGCTTTCACAAATTCCATTTATCGAAAATGAAGCATCACAAATTTTCAAGCCTAATCTATTTACACACGATTGAGTTATAATATTTATTTGAGAGCCTCCATCTAACAGAACTCGGACCTTCTGATATCTACCCCAAGCATCACGAATTTCAACCTCAGCGGTTGCTAAGAGAACGGTAGAATTTGAAGTAACATTGGTTAAAACCTGAGCTGAGCCTGAATCCGATGAATTTACAGCATTGAAATGAAACGTCTCTGATGAAGAATCATTCTCCGCATTATTGCGCATGTGCAACAGGGTATGATGCTTTCCGTTGCAAACACGACAATTTGACTTTGAAGAACAATTGTTAATCTTATGTCCAGAATGGAGGCAATTGATACACCAATTTTTGTTCTTTACAATCTTGAACCGATCTTGAACAGTTTGTTCCAAAAATGATGGACATTTGTAAATATTATGAGCTAACTTGCAATAATTACAGGTTAAACGTTTCTTGAATGATTCAGTTTCCGTTTGAACGAGAAGAGTCGAATTTCTTTTATTCATTGAGAAAGAACTAGATTTCAAAACTTGAGAATTCGAAACTGAATGAGTTTTCGACGGAAGAGAAAGAGCTACTGCCTCCAAGGCTATACACTGATTTGTCAGGAAATTTCGCAAATTGACAAACGACGGAATATCTGTTGAACATTCTTGTAATTCAAAACGTTTGATCGTTGCTGAATCTAATTTCTGAATGAGAATGTGAAATAAAACAAAGTCCCACTGGTCAACGAGTAAACCTAAATTCCTTAATACCGATAAGTTTTCCGCAAAAACTTCTAGAATTCGCCTAAGGTCTTTAGCTGAATCACCCTGTAGCTTTGGAACATTACAGATTTCCTTCCAACACGTATTAGCGAGAAGTCTTTTATTTTGATATCTTTCCGCCAATGTCTGAAAAGCGCTTTCATAATTTTCAGCAGTCAATGGAAATCCTTTAACTAAATTTAAAGCATGAGAAGAAAGTGAACTAAGGAGGTATTGAAACTTTTCTATTTGACTCAAGTTAGAATTTTCATGTACCAAACTTTGGAACATATCGAAAAAAAGTAGGCCACTCTTTATAATTCCCATTGAAAATGGGCAATACTATCTTTGGAAGTTTAACATTTGGCGAACTAATAGAGCAACTGTCTTGGTTTTTTACTGGAATGTTTACTACAGGAAATAAATTAACATAAGTTGTTCTGATGGTGTAATAATTATCCATAAAGGTTGTTCGAATAACCTTCTCAGTGTTCAATTCAGGGTTCTTCGGAAGATACTATCATAGAGACAATAGACGTATGTAAATTTTGAAAGTCCACGAGAATATCGTCAAGTATTTCACATCTTAATTTGAATCTTACATGGAGACTTTGATCAGTGACAGCGAATTGTGCTAAATTGAGAATTTCCTCGAGATCATCAATAACAATTTGACGACGAGCTTTGAGTTGTTTCAATTTTGTCGCCATTATTATTATTCAAGGTATACTGCAGAAAACAATATGAATTTTGTTTTGAGTAATTTCGAAAAAAGAGTAAATAGACTAACCGATTGAAAAGAACTAAATTAATTAATGAAGTAAATAATTAAGATTGAATCTATAGAATTGAAAATCGAGTTGAAAATAAACAAATGAAAATAATGAAATGTAAATAAACAAAAACAAGAATGTCAATCCTTGTTTATGTTTTGAATCAAGGTTATGAGCATAGATGAGAAAAACAAACGAAAGGTAATGAAAGCTAAATTCTTTTAACATGCGCAGATATTAAAGGATTTATGAATGTGTTCGATATCTTATCAAGTTTTCGAGGTCACGTGAATAATGACAGATTGAAATAAATGCAAATGAAAAAACTAAATGAAAAAATTCCAAAATGCTTGATCGCAATAATTTTGAAAACGCGGTTCGAAAATATGCGGCTCAAGAAGGACCAAAATGGCACGACACGGCCTTTGAAATTAAATGAAAGCAAAAGAAATTAATAATGAAATTCTGAAAAAATATGAAAAAATGACTCGAAAGAAAGGCGAATGTTGGAGTATCGACGATTGCGTACCTGTTGGTTTTACAGCACATCAATGTGTCACTCACGAGCGAGAAATAGTCACCTTTTCACTGGTGTTCGAACTTGTAGAAATTAACGAGAAAATTCGACAGAAACGAAGAAAAAGTCTTGCACTGCACCGAACGAGCGTCGATGTCTGTATTCGAATTACGACTGCCTCGCACTTCTTTCGTCTCGCACTGTCATATATCTCCAACATATGTTACGCGTCCATAGACAAAGAAATGAACATACGTGGGCCGCATGAAACGAACAAGCATTTTGGAACAGAAAATAAATGAATGCAACTAACAACACTGAGTTGCAGTAACAGTTATCATGTGAGGGTTTAATCCACCTAATATCATTGTGTACTTTCTTTGCAAATTCAATTCAATTTGTCTTCAACAGAATAGACCTATGTTGGCTAAAAGGAAAAACTGCTAGAATTTTACGATTTATAGGTAAGTGGTTTCCACAAGACACTGCCTAGTGGCAGAGATCAGGATTATAGCCTCTATTACATCTAGAGGAATGAAAGGAAGGTACATGTTTTCCATCAAAAATCAAATAGAAATCATTGTCTTCGATCTGGTCAGGTAAGGTTATTTCACCTCTATCATTATCGATGATTGTGGTTGTTAATTTAGATACTGAGAATACCCAGTAATCGATGGATTCGACTGTCGGGCTTCAGGAAGGATATGACTGGACTTTGAAATTTCTATAAAACAAAATTCAAAGTTTAACAAAAATCGAAAAAGCGTTGTCGCACCATCGATATTGAGGTTGTTTTTTATGATATGACAAATGCTGTATTATCGATGAAATCGATTGTCGGGCTTCAGGAAGGGCACAATCAGACTCCCCACTAAAATACTTTATAGGTATTATCAATAGTTCAAATTAATTATAGGAAGGAGATAAAGTTTTACTAAAGCTCTCTGGAGGCCTTGATTAGTACGAACAGTCGCAACCCTGACTATCCCATCTACACCAGATGGGTAGACACTATTCTAGCTAAACGCCACTGCATAGGTGGAATCAATTCACTTTTAATAAGAACGTGTTTCCTCGGTAACAAGGTACTCTCCTTTTGTTGTTTCTATTCGATGCTCATTATTATTGTTGCTATTTCATTACGATTCACCACCAATTAGGGATAATTAATTATAAATCATTATATTGAATATTTGTAAAGACATTTAACAAAAGCATGATTTGTCTGGTCTCCTGAAGAAATTTTTTTTCTTTCTTTGAGCATTTTATTGTTCAATTTCGAACAGATTTATATATTTTAATATCTATAATATAAAAATGGATCGCAAAATGTGTTGGTAAGCGCATAACTCAACAACGCCTGGACCAATTTGGCCAAATCTTTTTTTAAAATGTTCGTTGAAGTTCAAGGATGGTTTTTACGGCGAGAAAAATTAGAATTATTGCTGGAAAAACCCTAAAAATAGCCCTTTTCTTTTTCCCATACAAATGATTTGTAACTAAAAACGTTTTGCAGCAATGTAAATTGATTGTTTGGGATGAATGCACGATGGCACATAAAAAATCTTTGGAGGCTTTAGACAGAACCTTAAAAGATCTACGGAGCAATAATAACCGATTTGGTGGTGCAATGATTTTATTAGCAGGAGATTTTCGTCAAACATTTCCAGTGATTCCATGATCAACGCCAGCTGATGAACTCAATGCATGTCTAAAGTCCTCCAATTTGTGGAAACATGTCAAAGTACTTCATTTAAGCAAAAATATGCGTGTCGAGTTGCAAAATGACCAATCTGGAAACATATTCTCTAAACAACTCATTGACATTGGTAATGGCAAATTTCCTATAGACATGTTGACTGGCTGCATTAACTTTCCTCAAAATTTTTGTCAGTTAACTCGATCAAAAGATGAATTTATTCAGAAGGTGTTTCCAGATGTTTCTCAAAATAACAGAAACCATGATTGGTTGAGCGAATGAGCTATACTGGCTGCAAAAAACATAGATGTAAATGAATTAAATTTCAAAAGTCAAGAACAAATTACAGGCGAATTGAGGATATATAAATCAGTTGATTCGGCTACTAATCAAGATGATGTAGTCAACTATCCACCGGAATTTTTAAACTCGCTGGATTTGCCAGGATTGCCACCTCACAATCTTCAATTAAAGGTTGGATCGGTAGTTATAATGTTGCGAAATATCAACCAACCGCGTCTTTGCAACGGTACACGGTTAGCGATAAAAAAATTACTAACAATGTGATAGAAGCAACTATACTCAAAGGAAAGTATAAAGGAGAAGATGTTCCCATACCGCGCATCCCAATGATTCCGACTGATGTGCCATTTGAGTTTAAACGACTATAGTTTGCAGCGCGGCCTGCTTTTGCTATGACTATAAACAAGTCCCAGGGGCAATCATTAAGTGTTTGTGGTATTAATCTAGAAAACCCATGTTTCTCACATGGTCAATTGTATGTTGCCTGTTCCCGTGTTGGAAAACCATCAGGTTTGTTAATCTATGCGCCAGGTAATCAAACAAAAAACATCGTATAACACAAAGCACTACAATGATAATAATAATAATTATGATTCACATGATTAACAATAAAGCGATTACTTTCTTTTAAGTCCTTATATATGTTTTATTTAATTATTTTTTATTCAGAACGCCCTATCAATTGGGTGACGGTTCAGTTCAGGAGAATTTTTTAAAATACGTAGGCGCAAAAACTGCCACATTACAAATCTTTTTGACAGGACGAAGTCTGTCGGGTCAGCTAGTATTATTAGTTTTTCTATTACTGAAGAGAAATCGAAAGAAACATAAGATATTTATCATAGTTATGTGCAATTTATTTCATATAAAATCCTCTGTTAACTCAAATGTTTATTTATGTTTTTCAAAATAAGTAACTTTATTTTTATTATTATTATTATTCGCTCCAAGGATGTTGAGTGTCTTTGCTATTGTCTCCCTGTCTACGAATAGAACACTTTGAAGATGTTGGAATGTGGGAACAGGCAATATTACATCAGAATATGCAATTATCTTCTAAAACTTTGTGTCATCCAAAGATGTGTTCCTTGACAGCTTGAAACATTGTGGGTTGTATGAAGCATCATTGATGTACAATGACCAACAGCTGGAACCAGATTATGAATGCATGTGGAAACTAAGTAACTGGACCCAAACAGAAGAGAAGCAATCATCAGATAATGTGATCTCGTTCAAAACACAAATGAATATGTAAAGATACCTCATATTGAAATCCGTGAACAAAAGAGATATTTTTAGTGTGACGGAACACATCGAGTATGAAAGACTCTTTATTGTTGAAAAATTGAGACACACCAGTTTAGAAAGCAGTAGTAATCTGTACAATATTCCGTTTATTTTCAAAGTTTCAATCAAGTTGAAGTTTGAATGTTGTTTCTAATACGGACGATTTGCATCTTGTTATAAAAAAAATTGTATCAGTAGGATGAAATTGAAAAGAAGTTCATTTACCTCGAACCAATCATTACCCAAAGAATCATAATACTAGGTGATTTTCTCAAAGGACACTTTGAATGATTTTTCTAGCTGATGAAAATAATAAAAAGTCTTTGTGAAACATCATTGAGATTTTGAAAGTTATTTATTTGGACTATTATCGTACAATTGGCCTCCAAATTTCCGGCAATTCAATTGTTGGTGCACTGGGATTTAGAGCGATGTTCATGAATGCTGCCTTTTTTTCTTTTTTTAGGTTTCTCTTCTTGGGATATTATAGATGTATTGCAATATGTTTATGTCAGCCGGTTAGTGAACTGCTCTTTGCATTGCTCTCAGTGAATTTTATTGTTCAATGTTATATTTAGGAGAAGTTCATTTAGAAGTCGTGTAAGGATTGATCACATTCGACTCGGACATCAGATCATTGTGTATATAACACCGAAAAGTAATTCAAGGTAGTCAGTTTTTTCAGTTAATTATTATTATATACAATTCGGAAATTCGAACAATCAATCTCCATATCGAGGTGAAAATTCAACTCATTACAGTAGGTACATCTGGATTACGGTCCTGGCGATTCAATCTAATTGTGCGGGAGCAACATGGTCATTTGTAATACATGCACATCGGGTTCAACAACCAAAACTCTCGATTTAAAATGTAAGGGATCTTGTTCTTGATTTTACCACGGAAAATGTGTCGGACTGAGTAAACAATCGGTCGCAGATCTTCAACTTCCCGGTGCTTCATGGTTGTGTCCCAATTGTACAGAGGATGGAAAACAATGCCGCAGTGCCCCTGAAGATGAGGAGGAGGATAATTATAAATGTCCCCAAATCTGTTCAACGTCGTACTATCCATCCTAGTTGGTTTAGTTTCTCGACAATAAAGGTTATCAAACAAAAAAAAGACACAGAAAATTGAAACTGTAATGTATTGCAGTTAATTACTGTACTCAGATGACCATTGTACATGCGCCGATATGTTATCTATATGTACGCATATGTGTAGGCTGCAGTCAGTCAGTATTTTGAATGCAAAAATAAAGATTGTCCCTCAATTGTTTTATTATTTATGCATATTCGTAAAGATATTACAGTGGCGACGAGTTTTCGAACCTCCGTTAAACGTTATAGACTTTCATTATGAGTGATCCACAAAGTAATTCATATTACGGACCCGTACGTGAATTTAACAGTCATACAGGTGATTGGACCATCTACAAACGTAGATTGGACAATTATTTTTCGGTGAATGATATCGCAGATAATGAGAAAAAGAAGGCAATCCTGCTGAATGCTCCGAGTGAAAACGATTATAAATTGATTTATAATCTCTGCGTGCCATCTCCACCTGAAGAAAAGTCTTATGAAGAGTTAACACTCGTTTTGGATGAATACTTCAGAATTCCAAAAACATTTTTTGTGGCAAGAGATAAGTTTTTTGCTGCATTTATGGAATCGAGTGAAAGTCCAAATGAATGGGCAGCGAGATTAAAAATTTTTGCTCTCAACTGTCATTTCCGAGAAACAGAAATCGCCATGATGCTGAGGGATCGATTCGTTATTGGATTCTGCAAGGATGAAGTAGGGTCCAGACTTTTCAAGGAACCAGAAAATTCGACATTTTCTGACGTCATAAAATTGGCATCTCAGGTGATATAAGAATTTGTGGCGATTTTCGAATAACTATCAACCCTTTGATCGAAATTGATCACTACCCTCTGCCTATTATTCAGGCATTATTGATTGAGCTTCAAGGTGCTACCATATTTTGTAAAATTGATTTAGATTAAGCTTATGCACAGTTAGAATTATCAGAAGACTCAAAGGAGTTAGTCACTGTAGCTACTCATAAAGGCCTATTTCAATATCAACGAATTCCATATGGCGTAGCTCCAGCATCTGCGAAATTTGCAAAAACTATGGAATCACTTTTGTATTACTTAAGGTGGCAATAGACTAGCAAGTCGCTTACGTGAGATATCGCGCGAGTCACTTCCGTATGCGTTTACATTATGAGCAATAAGTGTCGCGATTTGGGGGTTCCGCGAGTCCCGCGAGTGCTGTCTTCCGCGAGCTCTCGCAAAGCTGTTTACTCTAGCAAGTCAAACTTGCTGATTTGTCTGTTCAGTTTTGGATTCAGTTTTTAATGTGACATGGCGCCAGTAAGGTATACCCGAATTGCTGCGGCATTGGTAATTTTATGTCGTAATAAAAAAAAAGAAAACGGACGTGTTGGGTGAAGGAATGGATAGCTAGGAGAGAACAATTTGGGGCGTACAATAATTTAAGCCGTGAGCTAAAAATGGAAGACGCACAACAGTTCACAAACTTTATTCGGATGACAGCAGTTGATTTTGAAGAACTTCTAGCAATGGTAGGAAACGACATTGCGAAACAGAATATCCATTTGCGTGCTTCAATTTCACCTGGTGAACGCTTAATGGTAACACTTCGCTTTCTTGCCACTGGTAAGGTACTATTGTTTATTTAGGGCCGATTTCATAAACAAAAATAATGCTCCAATAAAATTAAATGATGATATTAACAAAAATTTTTGTTCCATAATTTTTAATAATTTATTTAATCCTTCATGTTAATTCCAACATTAACTAATTTGACATTAAATAAAACTTATGAAATGGGCCCCTAAGGAATTAATTGTTCTAATGATCCCACCGTTGCAGGTGACTCATATCGTTCTCTTATGTATCTGTTCAGAATCCCAGCTTGCACAATTGGTGGATTTGTTGGTGAAGTGTGTTTGGTACTGTATCAAAGACTTGAAGTGGAGTATTTAAAGGTAAGGTTTATTCTATACGAAATATTACAAACTTAACATATATTCTTTACAAAATGAAAACTCAGTAAAATCCGATAAAAACGCTTAATTCTGGCATTTAATCGTTGTTTAAAGATGGTTATTGATCTTGAGAATCTGTTGCATGTACACATTCTGATAAAGCTTGATAATTGTAGGTATATGGAGAATGCATCTGAGCATAGGTTGAAGTACTTTGGTACGCGTGAGAAGGTAGCGGGGTGGAAGTATTTGAGTATGGGGGGGATGGTAGGGGGGTGGAGGTATTTGAGTACGCGGGGGATGGTAAGGGGGTACAAGTACTGGAAAGAGAGAAAGGTTCCCTTTCGGTTGCATCTTCATCAACTATACGCATTAAAGCATCATTTATTATTCGCTTTAGTTTTCGTTTGTTGGCTGGATTTTTAATTTGTCTCATTTCGCTCGCAATATAATCTGCATAAATTTGATCGTCGTCAAGTGGAGCATTCAAGATATTAAGGGCTTTTTGTACATCGTCTGCTGATGTATTAGCCGAACTCTTAGTACGTTTCTTTTTGTGGTTCATTGATGTGTGCTTGACGACCCAACTCAGCTTCCTCCTCGTATATTTCAGACTGTTGTGCGTTCTGAAACAAAACTATAATTTTAGACATTCCGTACGCTATCCAATACCTATTTTAATATCTGTTTTATTTTAGGTTCCTAAGACTACCGATGAATGGATGTGGCATGCACGAGAGTTTGAGAACCGGTGGAACTTCCCACACTGCATTGGAGCCCTAGACGGCAAACATGTTGTTATGCAGGCACCAAACCAAAGTGGAAGCTTCTATTTTAATTATAAAAGTACGCACAGTATTGTACTTATGGCCTTAGTTGATGCTCGTTATACGTTCACTTATATCGACGTCGGTTGTAATGGACGAGTATCAGATGGTGGCGTTTTCAATAATTGTTCTCTAAGTTCCGCTCTTATGAAAAGTGCACTGGGTATCCCAGCACCTTCGCCACTATCTGGACGAGAAAGACAATCGCCTTACGTCATAGTGGCAGATGATGCTTTGCCATGAAACCCTACCTGCTAAAACCGTATCCGTATAAAGATCAGCCCGTTGCCAATCGCGTGTTTAATTATCGTTTATCTAGAGCGAGACGAATCGTAGAGAATGTGTTTGGAATTATTTGTAACGTTTTCAGAGTTTTACGGAAACCTCTTTTAGTGCAGCCCGAGACCGTACGGAAAATTGTTTTGGCAGTATGCGCATTGCATAATTTTCTAATGAAACGTAAGGACGCTAGGAGACGGTATGCTCCACCAGGCACTTTCGACGAAGAAAACGAAAACACACATGAAGTTCTGGACGGAACATGGCGACAAGAAGGATACCCACTAACAATCTGCTACCACTTCAGCGAGGATTGTGTCATAATTATTCTACAGAGGCTAAACTTATACGTGATGAGTTTAGAGAGTACTTTATGTCTACTAGTGGGGAAGTTCCTTGGCAATATAAACATATATAATACTTTTGCTAAATATTATTTAATTACAATAAACTACTACTTACCAAGTTGTCTGTTGTTTCTGAGTTATCCACTGAACGCTGAAGAAACTTTAATGCTGAAAAATATGGCCACGAGGACGTGTAAACTTCATCGGTACCACTACCACTCTTCTTGATTTTAATTTTTTTTATTTCTTGCATAAATTGACTGCGCAAATTGTGTAGTTTTCGAGAAATTTCATTTACATTTGCACCTAATTTGTTGGCTATTCTTTCCAGCGCCTCTTGTTTAATGTTTCGATTTTTGTAAGTTTGGGATCGCGTGTCCCAAAGAACCGAATTTTCTTCAAACAATTCGATTAATGTTTTGGTATCATTCACCGACCAGACTTTCTTCTCCGCCATTTTACTCGCACTGACTGTCTGGCAAAAGTCGAAATGGTTTGGAAGAAGTGCGAGTTATCAAGAAATTGCGGGTGCAGGTGTATAGACTTGCAAGCGGAAGTCTCGCGCAAGTACTTCTAGAGCTGTCGGGAAGCTGACTGTCAGCGGTGTTTAAATTTGCAAGTGTGGTGTCCGACAGTAAATCGCGCGATTTTTCTTGCTAGTCTATTCTCACCTTTAAAGGGAGCAATTTCTTTCTTAGATGATATTTTAATTTTTGGTCGCGATGAAGATGAACAATTCTAACGTCTTCAGAAAGTTTTACAAACACTTCAAGATGCTGGTTTAAAAGTGAGTTCATCAAAATGCCAATTTTTTGAAGAAAATATTAATTACTTGGGTTATATCATTAGTAAAGGTATTCACATGTGGGAGGATAAAGTTCAGGCAATTAAAAATGCTTGCGCCCCCAAGAATGTGAAGGAATTGCAGTCGTTTCTTAGAATGATAAATTTTTATTGTAAATTCGTACCAAACTTGTCGAACGAATTATATCCCCTGCACAAGTTATTACGGAACGGCGTAGTTTGGAATTGGAGTAGGGAATGTAATGATTGTTTTGAAAAATTAAAAAAACTAATGAGTTCTTCAAGAACTTTAATTCATTATAATCCCGAATATGAACTGAGATTAACTTGTGATGCCAGTCCTTATGGGATAGCCAGCGTAATTTCACATGTTTTGCCAAGTGGCGAGGAAAAACCAATTGCCTTTGCATCAAGAACGCTAACTAAGTCTGAAATCAAATATGCACAGATTGAACATGAAGGTTTAGCAATAATATTTAGTTTGTCAAAGTTCAATCGATACTTATGTACTAGGAAATTCACCTTGGTGACGGATAATAAACCTTTGGCGGCTATTTTCAATCCCAAGAAAGGTATTCCTCAGTATTCGGCAAATAGGTTACGCAGATGGGCCGTAATATTATCAAACTACGATTATAATTTAGTTCATCTTAACTCTACAAATAATGTCGCAGATTTCTCATCACGATGCTCTTCAGAAAATGAAAAAAATGATGACATCCAATCTATTGATCTGGATTATAATTGTTTTTTTTTTAATTTGGAAGAATTTTGCGTGAATTATGAGGAAATAGTTAAAGTGATTGAAATGGATGAAATTTATAGGAAAATTAATAAGGGTTGGCCAAAGTATGCACAAAAGGACGAGGTTCTAAAAAATATTTTCCTATCAGAAATCAATTAAGTATAGAAAATAATTTAATTTTATGGAATAATCGCATAATTATCCCCAATAATTTGAGGAACAAAGCACTGAAACAATTACATTCATCCCACTTTGGGATGGAAAAAATGAGGTCAATAGCACGCTCATATATTTTTGGCCAGGTATCAATTACGATATTGAAAAGTTTGTTCTAAATTGTTCGAATTGCACGTCGAATATGGCGTCGCCGTCTGAGGTTGTACTTCAGCCATGGAATATGGATTACTTGGACCCATTTTTTGGAAGACATTTTTTGATTATTCTCGATGCTCACTCAAAGTGGCTAGAAGTTTTTCCAACAAATCAGATTTCGACTGATTTCACAATTAAGGTACTTTCAAGCTTATTCGCCAGATTTGGCCTATTTGATAAAATAGTTTCGGACAATGCTAGTATTTTCACGAGTAAAAAATGAGTGATTTTCTGAAAAAATTTAGTATTGAATTGATAACGTCTCCACCATGATATCCGCAATATAATGGTGCTTCAGAAAATGCGGTAAAAATAGTTAAAACCACTTAAAAAAAAGTTGAGTTCAGGTAATATTGTGGACATCAATTCAGCTCTGAGTAATTTCCTTATGGATTATCGTAATACACCTCACACTACCACAGGAGTTACACATGAGAAACTTGTATTTGGAAGAGAACTCTCATCAAAAATTAGTCTTCTTAAGACGAAAAATTTGAATAAAGTCAAAAGTAGTGTTCTCAGATCTCAAACGGCCCAAAAGAGATATTAGGGCGGCGTAAAAGTCAATAAATATCTTATAGGACAGAAAATATTAGCAAGGGATTATAGACAAGAAAATCAGGCAAGATGGATAGGCGGAGTTATTTAAAAAAATAATTGGTAGACATACATATTTGGTTAATATTCCAATTTTGAATAAAATGTGGAAACGTCCTCATAATCAGTTGTGAGAAATATTTCCGAACATAATATACCCTTAAATCATCATCAGGATCATCCTCAGGCAAGTAGTCCTAGTGCTAAACTATGTAGTTAGGCTTAAGAGAAATATCAGACCACCTGATAGGCAAAATTTTGAAAAATAAATTCAATTTTAAAATTTTAATTTAATTAATAAAATTAAATTTGCCATTCCGAAATACTGTCTTGTTGTATAGTAGGATGAATGTAAATATTATGTGTAGATTAAGTATCCTTCAGAAATGTATTTTAAGAAAATTAGTAATAGTAAGAAGAAGATGGATATATATATATGTATACAATTTGTTAGATTCAGAGCCTTTGTATAATTATAATTTTTTGTATAAGGGTATTAGACTCTATATGTGAGCAGGTAGTTTAACTCTTTTTTCTATGCCTAGCTTTCGCAATTAAATTTCATTACTTCATCAGGGCTTCTGCAATAGTAACATCAATATCACAATCATTGTAAACACATAAAAAATTATTTCTTACTGCAATTGAGGGTATCCTTAAATATGGCATTCACATTACTATATGTCACGACAATTTTCAATTTTAAACAAATCTACGATGATAATTTAGGAAAATCTTTTATAAATTCAATTCTACTATTACTTGCTTTAACTATTTGACAACTAAAATTGAAAATTGGAGAATTGTCGTGACATATATTAATATGAATGCCATATTTAAGGATACCCTCAACTGCAGTAAGAAATAATTTTTTATGTGTTTACTATGATTGTGATATTGATGTTACTATTGCAGAAGCCCTGATGAAGTAATGAAATTTAATTGCGAAAGCTAGGCATAGAAAAAAGAGTTTAACTACCTGCTCACATATAGAGTCTAATACCCTTATACAAAAAATTATATAATTTAGAAGTAATTTTCTTGGGGTTAGAGCACTGGATCAAAATTAGGATTTCATCTATTTTTTGTATATTAATGCTTTACTACATATGTTTCGGCGTACATTGAGCCTTTTTCAAGTTTATGTGTTATAAATACAGCGACAATCACATCTAAAATGTATAACTAGATTATTAAGTGTTTTTTAATATTTTGATATTTTATGCTAACCTACCTGTCCAACAATTGTGAATCATGTTGTGAACGCTGTCAATTAGTTTTTGTATTATAATGCTTTACTACACTGTAAAAAATAGTTCCTCATCTCAAACCATATTAATTTGTCTCAAGTACTCCGTACGTTTGAATACAGCCAAATGCATAAAGTACTTGACCCTACCGCCCTCTACGGTTGAGAATGGCGTTTACCCTAAATAAAAGTTTCTTGAGCTAAGAAACTGATTAGTTTCAACCAAGCTCAGAGTTATTGACTCAGGTGGTAAAAAAATTTGATCCAACGGTAATATTAATTAGTATGTAACTATTGATACTTTTCGTAGAATAAAAATTTTGGTTTCATGTAAATAAATATTACATTTCACTGAAACTCGATTTGTAGTTGATTTAAAGGATCTTAGTTGAATGGGTCGAGAATTCAGTCGATAAAAATGATAGTATCTCTTATGTCAAGTGAAAGTTTCTTCGGTTAAGAAACTGATTTGATAAAACAAAAAAAAAAAAAACATTTGTATGTAATCATTATTTTTCTTCACAGAACAATAATTTCTCTTTTATATTAATAAATACCGGAATACCGCGGCAGACCATGAATATTGTACGGAATGGGAAAGGCGTCTAGAGTTTCGTTGGAAGTTGCAGAGAGGGAGCGAGTATACCTCAAGCGTCAACCGTCTGCTTTTCAAGACACGTCGTAAAGACAACCGTTCCCATCACGTCGGGGTCACCAATGTAGAATCGAAGGAATTTATCCCTACTTATGCGTTTCGTTCCTGGCGCACACATTTGGACTCATCAGTAAGGCTTGTGTGCGCCATGCCATAGACGCAGTGGTTAGAAGTTTTGAGGGAGCCGCCGGGAGTTGAACCCGGCACCTAGTACCTAATCGGTGTGAAACTTGAGCGCAAACCTCTAGGCTACCGAAGCGCTGTGAACTAAGCTATGCGTGGCTATATAGAGTGCCGCCAAGAGATCCCTATACACTCCCCTGCCGCTACAATAGCTATAGTCCAGGCAGTGGGTTATCATCTCATCCCTGTCATCATCCAATACCAGATCACCCGGTTCTCCACCAACACAAAGATATTTGGTTTTCTCTAAGTTGACATTTAAGCCCCACTTCTCGTATTCTTTAATTAGCTTGCGCATCATGTATTCCATGTCATCTTTATCACCGAATACAACAATATTGTGAGTAAAATGCACAAATAATTGCATTTAAATGGGATATATTTAATATAAAAGAGATAGAGTTTTGATTTAATTGCAGCCAATATAAAAAATTGCTACAATTATAGTTCATTTGGAGTAATCAATTTTAGATTAATTCAAATTAAATGTTTGATTGAAAAAAATTCTCAAACTCCTGAGGAGTTTGAGCGCAGAATTTTATTTTTTACAGTGTAATACTTGAAAAAGGCTTTTTCAAGTTTATGTGTTATAAATACAGCAACAATCACATCTAACATCTCAACATAGATGTGATTGTCACTGTATTTATAACACATAAACTTGAAAAAGGCTCAATGTACGCCGAAACATATGTAGTAAAGCATTAATATACAAAAAATAGATGAAATCCTAATTTTGATCCAGTGCAGATCTAGCACAAGAAAAAGTACATATTTATACAAAAAATTATATATATATATATATATATATGGTGTTTAATTCGCCAAATCTCTTATGTTCGCTGATGATTTGAAGATCTTCTGTCGCATCTCTAGTTCACTTGATTCGATTTTACTACAGGATGTTTTAGATAGCTTTTCTCAGTTTTGCCGAGAAAATAAGTTATATCTTAATAATAATTAATGCCATCTCATAACTTTCTCGTGCAATAAGAACATTATTCATTGTTAATATGAATTGGACAAAAAACTTCAGTAAGGACATCCGAGATTGAAGATTTGGGCATTATTCTCGACTTTAAATTCATTTTTGACCAGCATATCAATTATATTTGTGGAAAAGATCAAAAGGGAGATGAAGCTGATAGCTCTTACAGATCAGCGTATGTTGAGAGATATGCAACTCGTTCATATTATCTTCAATTATTTAGATTCAATAGAACTTATGAACATGATGACTCTCAATGTCCCATTATACCGCACAAGACTCAAGATTCCTATTTCATGTTAGCAAGAGTTTAACAAATTATCATTTAAACTCCACTTAGAACAGGTGGTATTTCAATTATAAATCCATATACCAGTGAGTGCACAATTTGGGCGTCTCATGTGTTGTACTCCTTATAAATGAATAAATAAATTGCTGATTTCTAGATCATGTGAAAAAACAATTAGTGTTATGAAGGACAACTATCCGACTATTATGGCCATATTGGAAAGGATATGATTCTTCGTATAGTTGGACTGTCAGTGTAGCTGAACCTAACAACCGTCAGCGGGGTCTCCAGATGATACTGCGAGAATTCGAGGAGTTCGTCTCAAATCTCTGAAATAGGTAAAGCAGTGTAGATTAACTTATGTTATTGTGGATTTAACTCTGTGCCAGTTCAACAGAAAAATTGTTCCAATCATCTCTGGGTACCTCATGAAAGTTTCGAGCATAATTATGAATTTGTTGACGAGAAATAATTTTTTGATGCTGGAACTCATCACCAAAACCACATATATCCATTCCAAAATGGTATGTTACATTCTATGCCTCACAAGAGCTTCCCTAATAGATACATTCGTTGAATTGTGGTTCGTTTGTGGTTTGAGTTTTCTTGATGACTTCAGTCAGCTGATAATAATAATGTTTTTTCATTTTAATTCGAAATAAAATGTACAACATACAGATGAGTTTAAATAGTGTCATTAAAGTATATTCTCATTTAATATAATCTAAAAAACTATATGGCTCCATGTTCAATAAGTACTTATGTATGCTGTGTTTAAAGTATTTAAATTTTCCAACCTTTTGATGTTGTCTGGTAGGGAATTGTAGAGTTTCAGGCATCTCTATTCTACTTTTTTTGACTGGTTGTTAGAGTAAACTTAGGGTATATGTAGTCTACACTCCTGGTTTCATGGATGGTTTTTTTGTTATCAAATTTTTGAAAATTTGGTTATTTCTCTTCATAAATAGTAGACACTCTTGTATATATATTAGAGAGCTATGGTTGAGCTGATAGAATTTTGTTTTAAAAGTAGTAAAGTGAGTTTTGGAGAACAGTACTATAGAGAGATCTCGATGCCTCATGGGAGCCCCATGTTTGCTCATATTTGCAAATTTCGCGATGCATTATATTTTGTCTGAGGTGAGGGACAGATTGAATTTTTTCTTGCCTGTCTAGTTGGTGTATGTTGATGATATATTAGCTATTATTCCTAGTGATTCCTTGCAGCATGTTCTCTCGGTCTTTAACTCTATAGATGCACATATTAAGTTTACATTTGAATTAGAGGACTTTTTCTTTACTTCTTTTTTGGATGTAAGAGTTATTAGAAATCCTGAAAGTGGAATCCTGTCAACAAATCTTTACAGAGAATCCACAAGTAGCAATAGAACTGTCAATTTCTATTCTTTGTATCCTCTTCATCAAAAGGTAAATATTATAAAACAGGCTCAGTTGAGAATTTTCAATCTTTTTGAAGTCCACAGTTAAGAAAAAAAAATTTGATCAACCTTGAAGAGGAATTGAAGAAAAAAGCTTATCCAATAAATTTAATCAATAGTGTATTGCAGTCCTCACCAATTACAAGAATGTTAACTAACGAACAAATATATACAAAATTCTTCAAATTATTATCAATACCTGATCTAACTAACAAACTGGTGTCAGTTCTGAATAAGGAGAATATAAAAATTGTGACCTATTCCAATAATTCACTCAATAGTTTATTATTTATTAACCTCAAGTACAAAACTCCCAAAAAATTCCAATCCAATATAGTCTATAGTATCAATTGTCATTGTGAAAAATGTTATGTTGGTACCACGAACCAACATCTTAACAATAGAATTTCTAATCACAAATCCTCGTGTAAAATATTAACAAATCATCGAACAGCTTTGGCTGAACATAGTTTGAGACTGTTCACTCTTTTGAATTTTCTCTACCAGATATAAAGATTTTACACAAGGAAGATAATTACAAAAAGAGGCTATTAGCTGAAATTTTCTACATTAAGAAATCCAACTGTATCAACTTCAGATCAGACTTGGATAATTCAAGTTTGGTATATAGCGCAATAATTAATAGATGTAAAATTTGATTGTTTTCTCTGTCTTGTTTTGAATGTTTAGGTTAACTTTGGTTACTTAGAGCAATAGTGTATGTTGACTAGTGATTGATAGTTCAACAGATGTTAATCGATTTTACTTTTGTTTCATTGACATTGTAGTTACTTTTTTATCATTATTTTATTTTTACTTTTGCTTTAAATTTCAACATGTTAATTTTAATTTGATTTGTCTTGGTGAGTTTTTTGCGATTATAATGTTTTTCTGCATATTTTGGTGTCTAAACTGATTGTTATTATTGTAGCCTGAAGAAGTATACATGACATATAGTATCCGAAACTGTAGTGAAACAAATCGTTAAAAGTTAATATTTTGCCTATCCTCCGAGTCTCTCACATACCTTGTATATATAATGTTGCAAATGTACTGTTAATAGACATTAGACGTCTAATCCATTGAAGGCGTCTCTGCAGGTTTGCTGATGTATCATTTCAAAGACCTTGTTGCATTATTCTCACTACTTTTTTTGTAGGATGAATAGATGCTCTACCTTCGATGTACCATAGAAAATCATTCCAAACCTTAATTTGGATTCAATTGTTGCTTGATATAATATACTATATTTACCACATCTCTACTAATCTATTTGGATATTTCATTAATTCCATATATTGATGATTTGATTTGTCCACCCAGGAACTCAACATGTGTATTCCAATTTAGATTTTTATCAATGTGCATTTCCAGAAATTTGGTGAAGTTGCTCAAGTTATAATTGTCTTGGTTCATCGTTAACTTGTCCCTATTCTCGATGTTTGAGTTGGAGGGTGCAAAAAGAACCAGCTTAGTTTTTTCTTTATTGATGCTGAGTGATCTCAATTGTTATATTTGATCCCCCTTTTTCAATTTTTTTTTCTCTTCAACTAATATTCAGTGTGACATGTTTATTATTTTTCAGATGATAATACAACTGCACAAAGAGCTTTGTTGAAGTGGAAAGCCAAACTTTTGGGAATAGAAGAAGGAACTCCTGTGAGTGTTGAACATCAAGTAGCTGCTCTTGTTTATCAAGCAGTGGACCCAGCTAATTTATCAAAATTATTCCATATCTGCCAGGCTTATTTGTGAGAGCATTGAACTATTAAGTGAAGATGAATATTTGTTTGTGTTCGATGAAAATTTATATATTTATTACTATTTTTGTTCTTTGTGTGATTTGTTGTTATGTACTCAAAATACTTAGACACCATTATTAAAATTTATAACAAAAGGAACAGAATCAGAATTAGTAATTGTAAAGAAATTACTAGAGAAAACTTTTATTGGGTTCACAACAGGAGCATTCAAAAATTGTGTAGTTGTTCACTAGCAAGTCTTGAATAGCAAAGTCAGATTGCTAAGCGCGAAATCGGTATTCACTAATCAAGGTGGTTATTCACTAACAACTAGTGGCTATCTTGCTTCATAGGTGTTGCTATGATATACTGTTTGTTTATGGTTTTTTCATTCCATCATTTAGAAGTTTAAATCGGTACAAATTTTTTAATGAATCAGGAAATATAAAGGTATTAATATAGAGGATTGTAGAGTAAATGAGCCTTTTTCTTTCTGTTAAAAATTAATCTCAATGGGTGAGATATAGAAAAAAAGTTCATTTAGTTATAGTATAGCTTCACCAAAAATAAAAAGCCTTATCCTCTCTCTTATATGTGCTTCACCGAAAATAAATGAAATTTTTTCAACAACGGTAATTTCTCGTGAGTTCGACGGTTATGTATTTGTTTATTCTAAAGACAAAACTGTATCATTTGTCTATGGTTGAATCGAGAAAAAGGACATTTGAACTATTTTGCTGTGTTGCCATGACTACCTTCACAAATAGTTATTATGATAACAACAGTTGTTAACGTTTAGTTAGAGAATACCAAAAAGGGTAGCAGTGGCTATCGAAAGTTGTTATCCGAGTTGCTATGGATAACCACAACAACAGCAACTTGAGTTAGTGAATAGCCCTGAATATCTGGGATTTGGATTTTAAATTTGATAAAACATTATTCTAACTAAGGAAAACAATTTTGTGCTGATGAAACTCTCAAACAGAAAAAGTTCGCTAGGAATTTCATTGATAATCAGGTTGCTGATAAATAAACTGAGATCCTCATTTCGTTTCGTCAAAAATTTGAATTTGAATACCCAGATACATGCGCACATTACCTTTTCGAATATAATGGCTTTCAATCGTTTATTTAAAAGGTGAACTTGGATATTAAGGGGAATCTTGATTTATTCCTCGTCTAAAATTACGAATTCACCAGAAATTGTGTTTTCAAGTGATCGTCGTTTAACGGTTGGTAGCATTTGTAGTCAGCAAAAGATCCTGAACTGATACCTGCTCCCGAGTAGGTACCGATTTTGACTGTACGGGAACTGTACTGGGATTGTACTGAAAAAACCGGAACAGCGAACCAATTTGAAGATTTGGTACAAAAATTGTCAGAGAAAAACCGGAACACGTTGCATTTGGCAAAATGGGCAAACTCGTAGGAGTATTTGAATCGGTTACAGCAGAAACTTTCATTTCAATACTCTTGATTATATAAGACATAAATAAAAAAGAAAAGCAAATGGATTCATGAATATATCAAGCATAAATCATAATGAACATTTTATATATTGCCGATAGCTGAAAAATTTTTTTTTTAATAAGGCTATTTTTTACATATTTGAAAATAGTTAAGGAATTGGAAATGATTATTTAGTAAACTTAAATCATTGTAATAACTATAGTTGTACTAATTCTTGCATTTTGAATTGGACAAGAAAATAAAGAAAACTTAATACCAATTTATGCACGATTTGAAATCATCTATGTTAGATTTGTTCATTTCTGTTAACGGATGCAGATAAAATTCAAACATTTCAAATTACGAAAGAAATTCCTCCCTCCTAAAGCGGTTTTACGGCAAAATCCTAAAATGGTCCTGAGGATAATCCCAGAACCGTCAGAAAATAATCAGAAAAAAATCTTGATATAACACGAACCTTGGACTATTCGGTTCGAAAATAGTCAGAGAAAACCGAAACACCGAACACTGAAATGCGCATGCTTCTGATGGTTCTGGAACAGTGAGAATTTTAACCCAGATGAATCTAATACTACTCCAATTTGTATATCGTTACATCGATATCAGTTTTTTTCGGAACTCACAGACTATATTTTCACTCAATTAGAAATTACGGATTTCTATTATTTCAAGTTTGTTTTCGATAACTTTTTCTGACGGTTCCTGAAATACTGACCAAACCTCATGTCACAATGATCATCTTAACAGAGATGTCAAATCAATTTGAGTTGCTGCAAGGATGTTCAGTGCGTAATTATGTAATCTATGAACATTTTCAGTTGACATGAGGTGACCGTGTTGCCAGTTGAATAACCCGATGATATGTGTATTTTTGTAATATTGTTATCTGTGCATCAAGCATAATTTATAGCTGTGCATTTCAATGTAACTGTAACAATTTCTTTCGAATTTTGAAATGAGCGATTCGAGTTTCCCAAAACGGCATTCGGGAATGCGCATGTGCAGTTTAGACTATCCTACATATTCCAAGGCGTCAAAGTCTAGGTACTATGTTGGCATCAAATTTTTATTACATTCACCATATATTAATTTAGGGCTATTCACTAACTTGAGTTGCTATGAATAGCCACCGAAAATCGTAGTTATCTTCAAGGTCAGTTGCTAAGCGCGAAATCTGTATTCACTATTCAAGAAAGTGTTTATGAAAGTTGGCTATGCATAACAATTAGTGGCTATCCCTAGTAGTTAAAAATTAATCTCAATTGGTGAGATATACAAAAAAATTCATTTAGTTATAGCACAGCTTCACCGAAAATAAAAAGCTTAAACCTCTCTCTTATATGTGCTTCACCGAAAATAAATCAATTTTGTTCACTACTTTCTACAACGGTTATTTCTCGTGAGTTTGATGGTTATGTATTTGCTTATTCCACAGACAAAACTATATCATTTGTCTATGGTTGAATCGAGAAAACGGACATTGGAACTATTTTGCGGTGTTGCCATGACTACCTTCACAAAAAGTTGTTAACGGTTAGTTAGAGAATACCAAAAAAGGGTAGCAGTGGCTATCGTAAGTTGTTATCGCCGTGTTAGACCACGGCGATAGCAACTTGAGTTAGTGAATAGCCCTGAATTTATCGTTGAAAATTGGCGTTCCCGTGCCATAGCCATGTTGGGTTGAGCGTATGGCTGTGCAAGTTAATAAAATAAAATAGTAAAATTTTAAGGGTATACAGGGTGAGTCTTTGACCACTGCGTTAATTTTAACCATAGATTCTTGACGTCGAAAAAAACATTTTCTTCCTATAACATTTTTCCAAATTTGGCCCCGTTCAAAAGATATAGGGTGTTGAAATTTTATAAAAAAATTGCATTTTCACCTGTAATATTCAAACGACAATATCAATTTAAATGATCTCTTGTAGAAGGTTTTTGATAACACTCATGCATATTTTGGCATCAATGGATTTATTCCACTTCTTGTGGGTTTCTCACTACTACTCTACAGATTGGTTAAATTGCATGAAAAACAAATATCGCTTGAACTAAAGGTCCGTATCTCGTACTTCCTGGAATCATTAGTCTTTTTTGCATATAAAATCATTCCTCATCTTTTCTCCTAAATTGCACCATTCTTGAGATATTTGAAGTTGAAAGGAATTGAATCGATATAATTTTGTCCAAATTTTCTGATTTTCCCAAATCCAACTCTGTGCTGAAATGATTCAATAATCAGATTTGCTCAATGTTGCCATATTTTATGTCTATATTAAATATTTCTACAAAAGGTTGGGGAAATCTCTCCAGTCTATGGTTCCACCACTAAACACTATGGATGAAATTAACCACTGAACAATTTTTGTCTTACATTCACCACAAAATCTAAATTGCCATTTGCTGTATTCATTGTTAATGATGTCTAGCACCTTGTTTAATATTTAATCCAGAATAATATTCCATAATAAATAGAGACAAAGTTTTCCATCACTCTTCGGTATATTTTGACCGTTGAAATAGGTAAAATATTTTCTGTCAGGACCTGTTAAATTGAAGACTTGTCTTTATGAAGAGCTGGTTTTTCATAGCTTCAGACTTTCAGGGTTCATCAAATTATATCTATTCTAACATAGGAATGCTGCAAATTGAGCTCATATGAGTTTTAAAAACTTCGAACCCAGTCTCCTAGATTTGTTTTATACCTCTATTATCTTTATTTCATACACCGATTCAACCTTGTTCACAAACTAAGGAGATAATAGAATTTGACTTAGTTTTAATATTTCTGAATGTTCGTTATGATGCATGGTTAATTAAAATTCAATCAATATTGAAACTGGAAGCTATAAGCTCATAAACAAGAAAGATTAAAATAGAATGCAGTTTCTGACCATAATCATTTCATACTGAATTGAAAAACTTAAAACTATCGATATTATCCTTCCAATATTTTCCACATTTTTCTGAAAGAAAGCTACAAATAACTGTTGACAGTTTCGAACAGAATCGAAACAACAAGGAACCACAGAACACTTTTTTATTTGGAACAACCCACCACAGAGACGTTATAATATTTTAATGTGATAATAATTCACTCTAATTATTCTGAGGAAAATTAAAACTAAAGATCAATAATAGTTACAGATATTATCTTTCATTTAAAAAAACATTGCAAATATTAATTTTTTCGCTCCTGGGGTTCGGTAATAAATTAATATTCTATGGTAAGGTATTAAAATTTGACATAATCTATGAATAACCATTATTCAATATTTATGTTCTTGTTTACGTAATTACAGATAATAAAACAGATACTCTGATTATAAAAATCAGTATTCAGTAATTATAGTCTAAACAGAATAGATTCATATTAATGATCTAACAAAAATTTTTATTAAAGAACACCTAGTTGATTTTTCAAAATCAAATTTAGGTATTTCTTCAAGAAAGTATAATTGCACACCTAAATCTGGAAATTCTTGTAATCTATCCAGGTAAATTGTTATTGGGATTCAGTACAGAAAATAATCATCAAGCAAAGTAACATCACTTTAAAATGATTATTCGTAGTGACATCATTCATTGTTGTTGAAGATTTCGAAAAAGATTTTCATATTTTTAACAGTATATCAAGAGACCTCATAGACCTGTTCACTGGTCTCTGTCAAGGAGAAGAAACTTCAGAAATATCAGTGTTTGGAAAATCATAGATGATTTTTTCTGGCTTTGAGTGAAAAAAAAAGCACAGTGACAACCTCTTGCCTTGGATGTTTTCATAGAAATGATGGTTTTCATGATTTGGAAATTTTAAGAAGAAAATTACAAATGTATGATGATAACACACAATAATTCTGAGGTTTTTTTGGAATTTCTCACTAGAAAGGCATGGTTTATAATCTTGAAGTAGAAAGAAAATATAGTAGAACAACAAAAATCTATGTTTATGGTGTTGAATTTTTTTTACCAGAAAATTAGTATTTTGTATCTTCCTTCTGGATATGGACCTCATCGGATGAAACATGAGTGAGTGAATCATTTCTTAGAGGGAAAATAATGTTTTCAAACAATTCTGATTCAATAGTGGATGCTGTGGAAAGTATTTTTCATTCAAACTATACTGGACTACAGAGGGGTATTTGCCCAATGTGAAAACTTAAAATGCTTATAACTTTTCAACGCAGCTGAATATAGAAAAAACGTAATGGACAAAGTGTTTCTTTTGATCTCAAGAACCTATGGTTAAAATTAACGCAGAATCTTTACACTTCAAAGCACTGATTCCCATTGGAACTATCTCCTAAAGTCAATTATCCAAGAAACTATTGTTGACTAATAACTTTTTCCGGGATTTCTTTAACAATTGTTAATTAAAAAAATACTCAAATACTTTACGTAAAATGTTTTTGCTTCGTGAAGACTTTCTTTTATACCTATAAAATAAGAAAGTGTGATAATAGTTCAAACAAATTCAATACCTTGGCTATACCTAATCATTTTTTAATGTTTACAAAAAAATTCACCGTTATGTTGTGAAACATTTCTGTTTATTGTTACTCACAGTTTTACGTTAATGAGGATCATTTATTAACTAAAAAAATATTCTTTAACCACTTTATTATGAATTTTTATAAACAAATGGGCTATTTCAATCAAGATTGTTCTTTTTTGGAACTCCTTAAAGAACTACCATCTATGATAAAAAATACTTTTTTTATTAATAGTAATTGTTTATGTGAGTTTTTCTCATATTTTTATTATTTAAATAAATAGTCATTTTTTTTTAAATATAATTCAGAGTTCTCGATGAATTGAAAAAAAATATTTTTCATCAATAATTTCATTGTTTATTACATTGACAATTTGTTATAAACATATTATTACCTTTTCTTCATATTTTTCCGATAGTCTTAAAATTTTCAAAAACGTGTGCATTGTTATATAGAAAAGTCTTGTTCGGGTAACAAATATAAATAATGATTTCTTACAAGTTAATTTGCCGAACAGCATCGATTAGTTGGCAATTTATTTCCCACTAGTTTGACCTCTGATTTAGCCTCAATTGCATTTCAGAAACTCAAAATCACACTTGACATACAATTTACCTGAATTATTTGGGCACTGTGTTAACTGACCGGACGGTCAAATTATAATAGTTGACTATCCTTCAGACAACTCAAATGACAGTTGATCATAGATTTAAGAGCTGATAGGTTGATTTATATCTTGATCAGCCTTTCAGAAACCAGCCGTTAAAGTGTTAAATTTAAGTATACAGTTTGCTCGAATAACCTTAATTCTATAGAAAATTGTGAGAAGCACTGACGTGAGGTAAAGAGCTTTTGCGTGCGGCCGGACACTCAAGTTTGAGCACGGATTCTTCATCAGGAAGTCGAACTCAACCAATTGAGACAATTTTATTTGTGCAGAACGTTGTTCTACCAGTTTCCTGAACTAGAATAAGCTAGTTAAAAGAAACTCCTATATATTCTCGTGAAAAAACAAGGACATGAAAAAACGTAGAGAGGCACTGACGTGAGATCAGGAGATTTTGCGCGCTTATTCTGAAGTCTTTTCTGTACTCTGGAACAGTGGTATACTACATACCACATATCACAATGTACTCGAAAGAATCATCAAATCTATATCTTGAATTCGAAATAAACACTCACGGTTTTTTTCAATTTTGTTTGAAGTCCAAACTTCCTACTTATTAAAAAAGGGTTTGCCATCGAAAATCATATAGAAATTGATATCTTTCTTCCAGTTAGCTCTTGTCCTTTGAAATATAATAATTTATTTAATTCCAAATCAGTTGCCTTGACATTTTTTCAAGGACGAGACACTTTATGAGAATCCTGAAAAACTCATCGAAAATATTTTAGAAATTTCCAGGAATTGTATCATTTTTTTGCTCAAAAAGCAGAATGAGTTATGGTAAAATCAATGAAGATTTACAAACTTCAATCCATCAACTTTCGATTTGTTGTATTTATGATATGTAGAAAATGAAAAACGAATATTCATTCTCATCTTAATGCTGTGAACTTCTGTGATTTTATTACTTGAAAAAAACTCCTTTATCTTTTGGTGGGTGCCGTATATGAAGATTTTCAGAATATGAAAGATATTGGTAAGCTCCATAATGTACAAATTTTTGTTGAACTCCGAAGAACAACCTATGCGTTATCAAATATAAGAAAAAAATTCCAGGATTTTATTGAATTTTTTTATTGAAATCAGAGGATTTCAACAAAATTTTGCACCTTTCTTTTAACGTTATTCAAACAATTTCCAAATTTCGAATCGATCGGATCAATATTCTAGATTATTGAGGAAACTACAATTTTTGTTTGGCCCAATAACGAACTTGTCCCAAGATATTTAGGCAATCAACCTATTCTGAAAATATGAAAGCGCTGGCTCATATTTCTCAACGGGAAGTCGCTTGAGACTACATTCGGCTCGATATTTTAAAATTACATTCACTGTTCCAAAATTTTTTATACTAACTTGAGTAGAACGAGCGAGCAAAAATAATATTTCAACACACATTTTCATTATACTCTATTACTTACGTGCCAAATAGTGGATGCCAGAGATGTTTGTGAGCCTCTTGCATCTCTTCTATGCTGGCTGTCGTACTCCCGACCTCCCCAATATCCTCACTTCTCGAGTTCTTCCAATGGTTCAGAGAATCGATCATTTGTTGGTGTTTCCTGACGCCCATTTTCTCCCCCACAGTCGAGCTTGCACCAGAAAGGTCGATAGGCTGACTACTGACTTTATGGCCCGTTTTTCCTTCCGCATATTTTTCTTTCGGTTGTTGTACAAGATTTTGAACATCATTCTTCAACCTAACGTTCTTCATGAGCTTATGAGCCGGTTTCATTCTTATCGTTCCTTGATTGTACGGCTTTTCTTGCGCAGAATGTCGATGAGCGTAGTTACCCTTTATGTTTTGGATATTTGCATTCTTGTGAGAACTGGGGTAAGACATGGAAGGCATTCTAGTTCTCATGTTGACTTGACACATCTGCGGTTGGTTTAGGTAAGGGTTCGACAAGCCAGAAACTGCATGTGACGGTCGAAAGAATTGGTTATGCATTGCGTATTTGTTCCCCATGGAATACTTTTGATTATGCATATATTTCCTATTTATATCTTCGTAGTTTGGTCTTCCCAATAAATCTTTGAATGGATTTTTCATTTCGTAGTTATGAGAAAGATTTTTTTGACCTAATAAACCTGCTTGAAGTAAAGAACCTTGCCACATTTGCATCTCGAATGTGTTGTTGAAATTTGGCATTCTAAAGTTTCCTGGTACACCTTGAAAACTATTGTTTGTCATCAAATGGGATAGATTTCCCGGATGCGACAATCCTCTGATGTTGGAGTTTGCCAAGGCCATCATGAGTTCCGAATTTCTTAACTGCAATGCTTCACATTGATCAATGTATGGTAACCAAAGTAGCTGATTCAAAGCAGCACTAGACATGTCAATATCACTATAGTCTTTACTAATTTTAGCTTCTTTACTATCCAGAAATGGGTTCATTCTGACATGTTCATCTAATTTCGAGAACGTTTCTTTCTCATTGGATTTCGTGCCATTTTTTTCTAAGAGTCTCTCATTTGGCGTTTGTAGTTGTTTCGGTATTGGACTTTGCTGTTTCACGATTTCTTCTAGTTGTTGTATAGTTATCACTAGAATGTCAGGATCCTGTAGAAGATGAGGAAATTCCAAAGCTTCTGGTAACCTGAGTTCTGGCCTGTTCTTCAGAAGTTGCGGTATTTCAGTACCTGGATTGACGATTATATTTCTAAGAATTTTTTTCGGTACCAACATAGGATCAGGAATATTCAAACTTTCGTCCAATAATAATTGGTGGAGTTGCACGATGGGCGCCATCTCTGATTCTGATTTTTTGATATCAGGAGGTTTCTGTAACGATTGATCAACGTCATCCAGTTTTTTTGGAACCACTCTTGGAAAACCAGATGGTTCGTTAGGTTCTGAAATTCTGTGTTTCTTTAAAGGAGGTTCATCTCCTAGCATCTTGATATTCACTTCTTCCGAACATGTTACGGTGGGACTGGCTGATTTTCTACATTTTCCTAAGTCCAAGGGATTTTTCTGAACCTCATCGATTAGCTGTTGTTTTTTTGCATCTGAATTTTTCTCTTTGGTATTCTGAGAAATATTGGCATTTCCAGGTGATATTATGCCTGGCGATGGGAGTATTGCTGGTAAACCGCTTGGCTGGGGAGATTGTAAAGCATCAGAATTTTGGGATGGCGGTCTATAACTCGTGGAATTCATTTGTGTTAGAATATTTTGCTTAGGTACACTCAAATCGGTCGGTTGCTCGAAATAATCATTCCTAGTGGGTATCTCAATCGTTAAATCTCTCATGGTCTTCACTGATAAATCTGTTGGTTCTTCCTGTCTCGGACCTACGTTAATTTCGCTATCTAATTGATTTTCACATTCCGAAACGCTACTCTCCAAACAGATCTCAGGTTCATTAATATCATTCAAATTATCACAGGGGTTCGAAATAATATCTTTTCTATTTGAATCAGTTTCATCTGGTTCCTTGGTATCACATTGATTATCATGCATTTCGACTACATCCGGACTTCTGAGTGATTGTTCAAGCCTACTCAGTATATCGTTCATAATCAAATTATTTTCTTCGTCTTCAGTATAATCACATTCATCCTTTTGCGATGTTGTTATCATGTTGTCTTCGATAATTAGCTTATCCTCCTCCTCCTGGCTGCATGACTCGATAAGTTTTTGTAAATGCTCCATGTCTTCCATTGAGATTTTATCTTTGCTGTTCACAGTATTTTCAAACGTCTGGTCTTCAGAATGATGAATTGAATTTTTCCACTGCTCGGATTGGATTTGTTCGTTGAACTCTAATTCCGCGACGGCCAGTAAGTTATCTAGCGGGCTGGTATCACGGCACTTGAAATCAATCTGCGCATTTTCGTCGATTGCACTATTCACATCATTCCCAACAGACTCTTCCGTCTGGAGTGAATTTTTTCTGTGGACGTGAATTTTATGGGACGGCAATAGGGTTTCTACGTTCACTGGTGATTCCCAGTCAGGTTGCGAATCTTCGACTTCCGCCCGATTATTTAAATCTTCGACTTCTACCTGATTATTTGAATCATCAACTTCATCCCGATTGTTCGAATCTTCAATTTTCTTCCGATTATTTGGATCTCCTAAAGAGGTGTCTAGTTCGTTATCGAAATGCACATCTTCAACCTGAACAGCTGTCGATTTCTGTTTGATCTTGCCTTTTTTGGATCTCTTGCTGCGGTGGTGATGCTTCCTGTCATCCTCCTCCTTCTGGGAGGGAACGAGAGTCTCCGTTCGGGGGGTCGCCCGCCATCCCTGCGGTGTCTTGGTAAGGAGGATGCGGTTCCTCTTGTCGTAATCTTCGCATTTCACTTCCACGATTCGCGTGTCTTCTTGTCTCACCCACACGAAGATCGGGTTGACCCTGGGGTTTATCGGTTGCTCGAGGTCTCGGTTTCTAGACTTTGTTTTCGTACGTCGACGACGATCGCGCTGTCTGTTTGATTTACGATGACGCTCAGGTCCTATTTTCCGGGACTGTGGGGCGGCGCTCGCGTCACGTGATTGTGAGTTATCGATCAGGATGTCAAGAGAGTCCTTTGTCGACCGCAGGGAGCGCTGCTCGTCTTTAACCTTCGAACAATTTATGCAGGGGGTACAATCTCGATGGTTTTCAGTTGAAAGGTCACTATTGTTGTTACTTAGGGGGCTGTTTCGAAGCACTGAAATAGGTATTAAAGCCGGCAAGGGCGGCAGCGAGGCGCTGCTCATTTCACTCAACCCCTCGCGCACATATTGTGTTTAATCCTTCCGATCCACTCACCAGCACCTGCTGATCCGATCCGGGATTCCTTCACATCTAAAATGTTTAAACATTGTCACCACTAATCCGCGAAAATAGAGTCATTTTTTGCGACACTTCCACCGAATTGCAACGATAAAATAGATTCACATCAGAGAAGGTATACGTACACTGACAGATACTGGGACATGCTCCATGAGAATTTCACCCGATTGGGACCGAAGGAGTGCCGAAGTTTACCGACGTATACTTAGGCTTTAATGGGTCATGAAATAAATTTGTTGTGAGAGGAAGGGCGTTGCGAAGAGAGAGCCCGCCTATTCTGACACCTCGACCAACAGAGTGCAACTATTTAGATTTTGAGAAGGGTCACACCTGATGGTCCTGATTGATATCATTCTAACAGCCAACTAATTCAATTGAAGACTGGACCGGTTCGGTAGAAATGCAAGTTGTCTGAGAGAAGCTTATGAGATATCGGACGCTGGATCAGGTTTTGTGAGTGTTCTGCTTTCTTATGGCGAATTGATCTGTTTACTAAACAAATAATCTTTTGGAAATCATAACCTCAACTGAGACTATCCCGTTAAACGAAAGGAATTTATCAAAATGAGAGCTTTTCTGATAAATTCTGTTTTTCTTCGCAATTGCTATTTTTTCTGGATTCGACTCTGACTAGAAAAAAAATTAATGATTCAAAATGATTCCACGAAAATACATTTATTTTTAAAAGCACTACTAGATTTCCGAAAGCTTAATTTTTTATGATTTCAAAACTTCTATGGTTTGTAAAATATAAGTGATAGAAAATGGTCAAAAATCTTTTTTATGTGATTTCTATGGTTTCAAGTATTGGTGAGCAGAGAAAAATGGAGCTTCCCATAAAAATAGCGAGCAGTCATCTGATAGTGATCACAATTGGTAATTAGGTAATAACTTAGAATGAGGATCAAATTTAAAAGAAGATGCTCAAATCGTTGACTATCCGCAGCAATGCACATTCGACACCTTTACTCGATACTTGGCACCATATTCACAAGATGAATATTTGAAACTGTGTTCGAACAGCTTAGGAAATTTTCTCTGAAATAATTTATATAATTTCTATGAAATTGTTGGCTAGTTTTTCACTAATATTTCTGCTTGTTGGAAGATATTTCCTCTCTTGATAAGAGGTGAATTGTTCAAATATTCTTCAATAATGTGCTCAAGTATTTCTCTATAGCGTTGACTGTTTAAATATCCATCGTCAATGCGATAGGCCAACACCTGTTTTTTTTTAAAAGCACACCATACATTAAACCTGAACCTAACCTGATGAAGAACATCTACAGTAACATGGGACATTAATGACTGACCATAAAATGTTCCTTGTGTCTGTTGAATTTCCCAGCGCTACCAATGTGAACTTCAACCGATAATATAACCTTTTCAAACCACTAGGGTTTTCTGTAATTTTTCCAAATACAAATAGCAAAATTCAAATCGACAGGCAAGATCTTTAGGTCGAAAAGAAGGTTGTATGCTTTATATGTATAGGGTCAGAATATATTTTCTCTATTTCAGTGTAGTAATGAGTTCATTACAGTACTGAAAATTTAGAAAGTACTGACGTGAGGTCAGTTGGCTTAGGCGCTTTGTTTACAATTATTTAAATTTTGAAAATCATATCTCCAGAACTATTAGCTTGTCGAAGTCGAGAGTGGTATTTTTGTATACGTCTGATAAAACTGCACCATAAAAATTTTTTATTTGAACAGTGTCATTTGAAAAAAAAATTTTTTTTGTTACTCGAATTTATTCGGCCGATTTGACCGAATAACGAACTTAGCCGAGATATTTATACCTCAAACAAATCTGAAAGTTTCAACTATTCTGAAAGTTTCAAAAATTCTATAAATTCATCCGTTCGAGAGTTATCGTGTCACGTCAATCGGACGGACGGATTCAGAATCGATTTTGACCACGGATTATTCATCAGTAGGTCCAAACAAAACGATTGATACCACTTTTTGCCCAAAAATCTGACATTTGGGAAAATTGAAAGAACGCCAACTGTTTGTTTTGGCGCTCTTGTTCACCTGAACAGAGTGCTTATCAATTTGCCCAAATGTCTGTGACTTTCGAATTTTTGGGCAAAAGCAATTATCAATCGTTTTGTTTGGACCTACTGATGAATAATCCGTGGTCAAAATCGATTCTGTCCGTCCGTTCCGTTCCAGAATTTCTCGATTCTGAAGTTAGAGAGTTGAAACTTTCAGAATAGGTTTGAGGTATAAATATCTCGGCTAAGTTCGTTATTCGTTCAAATCGGCATAGTAACAAAAAAAATTTTTTCAAATGACACTGTTCAAATAAAAATTTTTTTATGGAGCAGTTTTATCAGACGTATACAAAAATACCACTCTCGACTTCGACAAGCTAATAGTTCTGGAGATATGATTTTTCAAAATTTAAATAATTGTAATTGGTTTACAAGCCAACTGACCTCACGTCAGTGCCTTCTAAATTTTCTATTTGATGACTTGGGATTTGTGGAAACAGTACCGATAACACTCAATACATTATCTTCTTCGTCATGTATTATAATACTTTTCGAAACTCCTATGCTCAATCAAATGGTTTTTGAGAAGTATAAATATTGACCTGTGCGGTTGAATTCTTTCTGAAAAACTATTAAGATTGTCTTGTGATGTTTATTCACATTATGCACCTTATTATGTTTTTGGAGTATAAAAATGATTAGAAGGATATTGTGGCCATTATACCATGCAAATTTTTTCTATGTTAATCAACAATTGAAACCTTGAAAAATTTCGAGCCCCAGATGAAAATAGGTCTTTGACTATTTTCTATTACTCACATCGATTCAAACCATACGATGTTTCATATTCTTGAAATCAGAAAAAAATTAAGGTTTCAGAAAATGGCTCAAAAATCAAGTGTTCAAATTGAAAAATACATAAATATATGGGTTCTGAGTGAAAAAGGGCCTATATGATATTTTGATTTCAGAGCTCTATCATTAGCATCAGCAAAGATATATTTTTTTTCGATATTACCATTACCAATTCGAAAACAAAAGAGAGTCAAAAATAAATAATATTTTTGTTAGTTTCTCAGAAAACGAAAATGGGGTATCAGATTTTGTCTATCTCTTCTGGTTTAATAGTTGTAGTGCTACAACATCGAAATAGGCCCACCCTGAACCCCGTCGGTATTAAACTTTAAACTTGTAGAAGTAATAAAGCGTGCATTCGTTTAGCTTACATGGTCGTCATTTTCGAATATGGAGCCGAAAATGATATCAATCGATTGGGTTCGACTTTCTAATCAAGAATACGTGGTCAAACTCAATAATACATTTAATTTTAATTTGGAAATAAATGTTAAATTCGAATAAACTAACAAGAACGAAGGCTCAACCAACATAGAATATTGCCTGTGTGTTCTGTTCAAAATTAAATTAAATAATCGTAAGCCTATATGAAAAATAAAAAGTATCCACGTCGGGAGATAATTTTTTCTTCCTGATAATTTCAGTATCCAAAATTGGGGCATAATATTCATATTCCGGTGAAATGTGTCCTTATTTATGTTGATATTAGTTCAATTCCTTCTGATTTATATCCTTGTATTTATTAAGTCGTAATGTCTTTATCGCCCCTCTCTGTAAATCCATTTTCTCAAGTGTTTTCGAAACTTTATTTGATTTTTTATGCCTGTGATAATCTTAGGAATGTATTGGTATATTCTGGGGACTAAATATCGACTCGACAATTCTTCTTTCTGATCTAGTTAATTTATAACCGCCCAATCTTTGCCTCATCCCATGTCCGTGTTCCAGCATTGATTATTAATTTTAGGATTTTTCCTTGTACTTGCTCACGGATTTTCAAGCAGAATGGTTATTTCACGTTCATTATACCTCACATTTCAAATAATTCATGTGACGGGTAAGTAGCTTTCTTATTTTATATAGTTTTAATGACCATCTTTGAGCAATATATCGAAGTCGTCGATGATGTTTTTAAAGTGGAAGAATTACTGTGTCGAACTTATTAGGGAATGAAACACACTCGTTGAGGTTCAGCTTAAGACTGACTATTTTATTCTAAAATGGAGGAACGCATAGCGTGGTTACCAAAAAGATATTACCTAAATGCTACATAGATGGCGTTAATGGAAGGTCATAGAATAAATGTTGATTTTTACTACCAACACCCCCACTAAATCAAATTTATTTTATGTCGAATATACCCAATTCGTGTAGGAACCTATCATGTTTAATAAAACCTAAGCCTTTGATTAAAACATCCGCAGACATATCATTGCCAGGCAAATACTCGACAGAAATAATATTTTTACTTATTGTTTCTCTAACAAAATGATAACTGATATTGATATGTTTGGTTTTCTTGTGGAAAGTTGGGTTGAGACACAACTTCTGTGCACTTTGATTATCATCAAACAATGATATGCGCTCAAAGTTACTGGTCAATTCTCCAAGCATATTGAAAAGGTAAATAGCTTCTCTTGATGCTTCTGAGATTGCTATGTATTCCGCTTCAGTACTAGATAGAGAAACGAAACTTTGCCTCTTGCTTTCCCAAGACACAGCCGCACCAGAAAGTTTAAAACAGTAACCACTGTATGATCTTTGATCTACAATGTTTGCTGCCCAATCAGCATCAACAAAACCTTCTAGTGCTAGTGCGTCCGATTTTCTATACACAAGTCCTTTACATTTAGTGCCTTTCAAATAACGGAGCACTCTTTTGGCGCATTTCCAATGCGTCTCATTAAAACAATTGTTGAACTGGCTTAAATAACTTACACAAAATGCAATATCAGGCCTCGTGAGCACTGCCAAATACATTAAACTTCCTATTAAATTTTGATAAGGAAAATTTGTGTTTTTTCCTTCGCATTTTTCCAATTTTAGGTTACATTCCATGGGAGTACTCACGGGTTTACAATTTATCATATTGAATTTTGATAACAAGGAATTAATAAAAGCTTCCTGATCCAAAGTTATCTGGCCTTTGGTCTTATCAAATTTGACTCTTACTCCTAAACATTGTTTTAAATCACCTAAATCTTTAAGTTTAAATCTTGAGCTCAATTCCTTCTTAACACAATCTGTTTCCTTGTCACAATTGGAAAAAATGAAAAAGTCATCTACATACAATGCTATCATTACTTTTACATTTTTGTCATTCTTCAAAAATAAGCATGGTTCATATTTTGATTTAACAAAGCCTAATGAAAGTAAAATTTGTTCAGCTTTTTCGTACCAAACTCTGGACGATTGTTTTAGACCATAAATGGCTCGTTTTAATCTGAGAACTTTATTATCATGATTGCCTTTATTAAAACCTTCAGGCTGTATCATGTACACCGTTTCATTTAAGGATCCGTAAAGGAAGGCTGTAGTAACATCTAAATGGGTAATTTTTAGGTCTAAATGCAGAGACAAGGCTATTAAAAGTCTTAAACTAGAGTGTCTCACAACAGGCGAGAAAGTTTCGTCGTAGTCCACACCAGGTTTTTGCGTAAAACCTTTTGCCACTAAACGAGCTCTATGAATAACGTTTCCCGCACTATCGAGCTTTTGTTTGAATACCCACTTGCACTGCACAACACTTGCGTTCAGAGGTTTCTCTACCAGCTCCCATGCGTCATTAGCTTCAAAAGAGTCCTATTTATTCGTTCTGACATTCCGTTCTGCTGAGGTGTGTAAGGGTTTGTCTTTTGATGTATGATGCCATGTTCCGATAAGAATTTCTCAAATATTGAGGAACAAAATTCTCCACCATTATCAGTTCGTAGAGCCTTTATTTTATTATTGGTCTGGTTCTCAACTAATGATTTAAACTTTTTGAAACAATTGAAAGCTTCATTCTTGTGTTTGAGGAAATAAATGAAGGTCATCCTGCTAAAATCATCTTCAAGGAGAAAATAATATTTCGATCCTCCCAAAGAGCTTACCTCCATTGGTCCACACAGATCAGCATGTACTGTTTCCAAGACTTGTGTTGCTCTGGTACCTACATTCTTGAAGGGTAGACGACATTGCTTTCCTTCACAACATATATCACATGGTTGAGAGCTATTAATTATTTTTCCCTTAACTTCCATTCCTTGTACGACGTCCTGCATTGACGAAAGGTCCTTGTAATTGATGTGTCCAAATCGTCTGTGCCAAATATCCCCTGACACTGCAGTGGCCACAAAAGTTTGTTCAGGTTGTTTCATATTCAGCTTATACATGTTATTCACCAAGTCTGCAGTCGAAATCAATACACCATCCCTGTTGTATATTTCACAACCCTGGTCGGTAAAGACTACTCTGTTGCCCTTCTTGGTCAGTTGCCAAACAGATAAAAGATTTGTCGAAAGCTTTGGGACATATAAAACATCTCTAACAACGATGTCAAAACTTTGTTTGTTTACTTGTGTTGTAATATTTACCTGTGCAATGCAATCTACATTTATATGCTCATCATTTGCAACTCTAATTTCACGGACGTCGGCTGGTTCTGAGTTAATTAACCAATCTTTTCTTGTTGTTACGTGATTAGTTGCTGCAGAATCAACATACCAATCATTGACGTTGAAATTAGCTGTCAAAAAACTGCACTGAATGCATTTGACGTAGTTTCCCTTTTCTTCGGATGATTATTTTTCTGATGTAGGCTAGGACATTTATTTTTAAGTGTCCCGGCTGTTTACATTTGTAACATTTGTATCTCATTTCGATTATATCGGCCATTTTCTGTTTTGGCGTTTTGTCCGTAACTTGTGCTGCCACCTTTGGGATGTTTCCGATGGTTCGTTCTACTGGCGAAAGCGTTCGCTACCGTGCTGCGCGCGTCGTCATCTACTTCCATGTCCATCAACTTCGTTTTAATTTGGTCTGAAGATATCGTTATTCCGGAATGTTCCAGCGCCATTATCATCGGACTAAAGCGATCAGGTAGACCTGCGAGAAGAAGGGAACCAATCCACTCTTCACTTATTGGAAAGCCCGACCTGTCTAATTTTCTTGAGGTGTCGATAACTTGGGTTACGTACACCTCCATTGAACTGCAATTTTCATTTCGAAGGGAAATTAAGGTTCTTAATAGACCAACCTTACGTGTGAATCTATTGTCCTCGTACATTTTCCTTAGAGTATTCCAAACATCCATGCACGTTTCCTCATTTCTGATGTGCGGGTAGATAGACGGGTCTAGAGTCAAGATCAACTTCCCTTTTGCTTTAACCACCATCACTGTGTCCGTTTGTTTGCCGGATAAACATTCAGTAAGTCCTTCCAGAACAAAGAAGTTTTCAACACCACTCCGCGTAATTTTCGGGAACCGAGTAATCTGGGAATGCTGTAGTTAACGTGGTTAGCGGCCATTTTGAATTTACACTACATAGTCTTCAACCAACAACTTTCAGAATGTTCACTGTTTCTCACTTTACCTTGTTCTAAAGCACGAACAATAATTGTCTTTTTTTATTCTTTACTGAATGAAAGAGGTATCTGGGTCCATAACCTGATGTTTTTAAAGTGGAAGAATTACTGTGTCGAACTTATTAGGGAATGAAATACACTCGTTGAGGTTCAGCTTAAGACTGACTATTTTATTCTAAAATGGAGGAACGCATAGCGTGGTTCCCAAAAAGACATTACAAAAATGCTACATAGATGGCGTTAATGGAAGGTCATAGAATAAATGTTGATTTTTACTACCAACAGTCGAAGCTGGCTTCCCATCCTATGTCACCATACGTTATCTGAGATTGTGTAAGTGCGAAGTATATCATTTTGAGGTGTCTTACATCCATTGTTCTCTGCAGATACTTGAACTTGTAGATAGGCCCTCTTAGCATTTTCGCAGCTGTATTGGGTTGAAATACCTGTTTGTGTTCTTCTTTCTAATAAATAAACATATTGGCATTGACGCTCCCATCTCATATGTTTATCTATTATTATGTCAAGATATTTTATACAGCCATCCTTTATACAGAGATCAAAATTATCCATTGAACATATTTGTGACAATATCAGCAATTTCATCTTTGACATACTTGGTAGTCTCCGCTCTTATATTATCGATCCCAGGGGATCTTTTGTCTTTTAATTCTATCATGACCTATTTTATCTCCCAAGCACTTGTCTTATTAACGTAAGCAGCACCCAAGTTAGTAAAATATTTATTAGAAGCTTCTGCTATTTCTTTTTCGTCATCAAGGATTTCGTTATATTCATTTTCTATCTTCGTAATCTTAGGCTTAAGTCTTGTGAATATCTTGTTAACATGTTGCCAAAGGATTTTTGGTTAATTTTTACTCTCGTCGATGGTTCTCTCTATGTATATTCTCTTGATGTTCAATGAGCTTCAGTAGATTATTTTTATAGGATGTTGTTTTGTTGATATGTTGTTGTTTTAGTAGATATACTATTTTCAGGATTTTCTCTAGTTAGTGTATAGCTGCGATTTTTTTCATTTATTGATTTCAGCAGTGCATTTGTAATCCATGGATATGTGGGAATGCTTTTGTTATTTCTGATGACCACGTTCATATTTTTGCCGATATAGTATAAAAAGTTGAAAATAAAATAAAATCAAATCAAATAAAATTTATTGAGCAAATAGTTACAGATATTTGGTAGCAATTATAGTCATACAAAAAAAAAAAAAAACTTACAGGTTACAACAATAAGAAAAACTATTTTTTTTTTAAACAATTCGAACTCATCTGCAAGAAATTCTGCAACCGAGTAGTAATACTTTGCTGTTAGAAAGAGCCTGAGACGTCTTTTGAAACCGTTCGATTGTTTTATTTTAGCTGGAAGGTGATTATACAATTTAATTACCAAGTAATTAGTAGCTTTCTGAGTTCTTTTTATTCTGTGGTACGGCATACACAGATCTTGTATTTGGCGTGTGGCGAATTGATGGAATTCACCACATGCTTATTCTCATGAGCATGAACGAGACAAGCATAAATGAACTGGGAGTGGAAAGTCAGAATGTGGAAAGTCAGAATAAACCTCTCAACCAAAGTGTTTGAATTATTTTCCGTGTAAATGTCCCTCTATTTCTCTTGTATCAGATCAGATTTTAGTCTTTCCAAGTTCAAGTAATTTCTAGTATGTTGTTTGGATACATTTTGAGCCTCTTTTACTTCAATCATTAAAATGGTAGGTTGATGATCGGTTATGTCAAAGTCTATTACATATCCTCTTATGTATCTTCGACACAGAACCCTTGGGGAGGCCAGAATTGAGGGTATACACCCTTTCTGACCTGATCTGATGGTCTGTCAAAAAGTATGGCAGACAAGGTGCCTGCCATATATGACCTGACCTAACTCTCAATATTTTAAGAGCTTGGATGTAACCTGGAATTGAGTTGTTATACCAGAGTCTGTCCAGGCCACTTGGATCTTGTAGCACCTCTATGAGTGGGTGTGAGATCAGCCTAAAGAGCTTTGAGATGAACTTGTAAGAGAACCACAAACGTCTATATTTGAGAGGGATTTCACCGCTTTCTGCCAGAAGAACTGAGGTAGGAGTTGACCTCATGAGGCCTAGGGATGTACTTATCGCTGCGTATTGCACCCTGTCCAGTCTAGATAGCGACGCCTTAGAGCACCTCCCATAGAGGATGCCTCCGAAGTCCAGGTAAGGACGAATGAGACCCTTATATATCATGAGGAGAGTGGTGGGATGCGAGCCCCATGATGGTCTGCACAGACTTTGGATTATTCTACACTGAGACATGGCCCTGGAGCACATAAGAGTGATATGTGAATCCCACTTGAGTTTGTGATGGAAGGTTACACCCAGGTATTTGACCTGTTGTTCCCATTGAATGATTTGTGACTCCAACATTATGTTGGAATGGGAAGGAGGTTGAAAATGTTTGGTGAAGACCATCGCCGAAGACTTCCGTGCATTGACTTTCAGGCACCGACGCTCGAGCCACTGACACAATCTGTCAAGGTTGGAATTTAAACATTGGATTATTGACTCCAAATCACCGCCAGAACATAACATAGCAAAGTCATCAGCATACCTGAATATCACGATGTTCGAATCCAACAAGTCAGGAGGGTAGTCAGTGTACAGGTTGAACAGGGGAGCACTCAAGACAGATCCCTGGGATAGGCCAGAGAAAACGCTCTCGACAAATTCAGAGCCAGATCCGCTTCGAATCAAAACCCTACGACCACAGAAGAGATGATAAATCAAATTAGCTATATTCTGAGCAATTCCACACTCTAACATGTCTGTCCACAAGATGAGTAAACACGGGCCGTAAGAAGGGTGTGACAGTTCGTTATAGATCTGCCCCTACGAAACCAAAGCATGACGGACCAACACGCTCTTCGATCTTTTTTTCGATTCTCTCCTTTAGAATCCTTTCCAAGATTTTGGTGATGCAGGGGGAAACGGAGATGGGGCGATAACTCGTGCTAGCTTCGACAGGTAGGCCTTTTTTCAATAATGGAATGATGTATGATGTTTACATATTCAGAGGCGGAACCGCTCCCTTGAGAAGTTCATTGAACAACCCCAGCAAGAGAATCTTGGTTGAAAGAGGGAGATGAAACAGGATGGTATAATCAATACCATCCAAACCCGGGGAGGAATTAGTTCTCTTTTTAAGGGCAAAAAGGAGCTCCTGTAAGGAAAGATCTTCCACGGGGGTCAATTAATGCAAAGCGAGGGGACTATGCAACATGGGGGGGAACAATTTGTTCAGAATCTCTTGACAGCACTGATCCGACACTGGTTGAACTCTATTCTGAGCGACTTGACCAGAGAACTTTTTAACAAAACTCCAGAAGTGTTTTGAATCTTCTATGGAAAGATTTTCGCAGAAATCCCTGAATGATTTCCTTTTTTTCCTTTTAATAAGTGCTTTTGTTTTCGCCGTTTGATTTTTGAATCTAATAAAATTCTCTAATGTGGGGGAACGATTGTATTTAGATAGGAGAGATCTCCTGCATTCAAACGCCTCAGAAACCTCATCATCCCACCAGTGAACGGAATATTTCTCACTCTGTCGAGAATTAAACTTCGGAAGAGAAGCCTTCTCCGCAGCCTTGACGTTTTCGATGAACTCGTCTATGTCGTTCACCCGGTTAGACCTGAATTTTTCAATGGTTTGTTCTGTAAAGCTGCGCCAATTCGCATTATTTGTTCTGAACTTACGGAGAGAAGTTCTGATATAGAAAGGAGAAACCGCGCCAGCATTCAGTTTAATCAAGATGGGAAAATGATCACTTGTTCCAATGTCCCGACCCACGGACCATGAACAACGAACCAACAGATCCCCCGTGCAGATGGACAAGTCAAGAGCCCTTGGTGGGGCGCCAGGGGGGACAATTCTGGTGGGAGAACCATCATTGAGAAGACCAAACCCACTGTCTCTCAAGAATGATTGAAGTACAGTACCGTTGTGATTCAGACGTCCGGAACCCCAATGGGGTTCTGAGCATTGAAATCACCCATAAGTAAGCTGTTACGATCGGCGAATGAAACCAGCTGATCAAGTACAGCAGCAGTCAAACCTACGTCAGGTGGGACATAAAAATTGAAAAAACTATATCCAGCGCAACGAATACCGGAGAGTTGCAATCTGCTAGGTAGAGTTACAGATTGTAAATTTATTGAGTCGTAAACCAGTGAATTACGGATAGCAAAGGCTAATCCTCCGTAACCATCACTCCTGTCATCCCATAACAAAGAGTATCCAGACAAGGATACGTTAAGATAGGAGCTAAAAATGTCTCGTTCAGTGCTATGATGTCCAGGTTCAAGTCTTTTATTAGAATCCTCAGGTCGTTAAAGTTAGTGACAAATGATCTGATGTTCCACTGGAGAATCTTAAAATCCATAAAGAAAGAAAAAAAATCACAACAAAAACAAAGATGTGAGTTGGAAACACAATATGGACCTGAGGAATGTTAAATACTTACTAATCTGTAACGTAACTAATTATAAGTTAGAGGACGACCCATATTTCAGGTAGTCCTCGTTGTAAGTTATTCTTTGTCTATTAAAGTATGAGTTTTCATCGATTGATAACTGGTCGTTTATGCTAATGGTATAGGAGCTAGCCTGAGAGAGAGGTTGAGTTAGAGAGAAATCATTTGATATATTTGGAATGGCTGTAGGAAGTTTGTTTGAGACTATCTCCTGAGGAATGGAAGGGGTAACCTCCATAGGCTGAGAGAAACTGTCAAATAAGCAGACGTTGTGTGCTACCTTGTCGTAACCTGTCTGGGGTATCGCCCTCCTTTTAGAGCGCTGTCTACTGGGAGAAGTTGACTTGGATTTTAGTACAGGAGATTTTGAACGAGAAGTAGCGTCTGCGTAAGTGAGATCTCGTTGAATGGAGGAGACGGAGTCCTTTGAAATAGCTTTTTTTGCAAAGAGGAAAACTCTTCTGGGGAGGGGTGGTCTGTCTCTTACAAGCTTTATCTGCTTCATAGAGGGGGACATTATACAGTGCCATAATCTCTCTCATTTTGGTTTGACGCAAATATTCAGGGCAACATTTGTCTGTAGCTACGTGACCTTGGAGACAAAATATGCATTTAGGGTCTGAGTGGCATGGGTTTTCGTGGTCGTGGTGAGAACCACATTTGTAACATCTGAACTTGCCTCTGCATAGATTTCTCACATGGCCGTAACGCAAGCATTTATTACATTGAACTACCGGAGGGATATACAGTTCTACGGGTAATCTGATAGAGTATAGTTCAAAGTTTTTTGGGAGACTGGTGCCCTCGAAAGTGAGAACGCAAGTGTTGGTTTTGACAAATACATTTCCACTCTCAGAAGTTTATAATCACTGTATTTTGAATTATTGAATATAATTTAACCTATGTTGAGAGGGTTGAGATCTCTGATTTCATCGCTGGACAATAACCCTCCTAACCGTTGGTCTATGGGGCGAATTGCCTCTCTTTACCCTGGTACTGACGGGGTATCTCTAGTTGCCTCTGTTAAGACTACTCGAGGTTTATACGATAGACCAGTAGTGAAGTTGTGTCCTTTACCATCTAGATGATATATTCGAGTTGTTTATTTCGGTTTTGAGGTCTGCAATTGTTAATCAATGAATTTATATTTAAAAAATAATAAAATGAAAAAAAAATTTAAAAAGGTAAAATTATTATAAAAAAAAATATATATTTTTTTTTCTCTCTTTTTCGTTTATAGTTTTTTGTCTTCTTTAGAATAACATACGTCATTTGTCGCGCCCGGAGGATGTTGTGTCCGCAACGTTGTGTGCAGATTCTGCATTGTGAGTTGCTGACATATAAAATTGTCTAATTTCCTTCGTTTTAATAATTTACGCGCGCCTATATGTTGAACATATGATTTGCATATTTTGAAGAACAATCAAGATGAGATTTTTTTTTTTGGTTGTGAAAGACACGTCTTTCCGCATTTCCTTGATTTATTTCGCCATTGTGAAATACGCATACTTTTGGACATTTTCGCATATTTGTTAATACCCGCATTTTGTTTTTGGTTTGATAGTGCACGAAACAGTGACACTCGCAGAATTTTTAGTTTATTTCGCTTGCATAGTGTTTTCTCTCATCAATCGACACAGACATCAAATTGTGTTAAAACCGACAAATATAGTGACTTCACTTGAAGTGACAAGAGCTGCCATCGGCGTATGGAAGCAGTGGTATCTGCATTCGAGGGATCCCTCAAGAAGCCTGCCAGGATAAGGAAGCCCCATTCTTTTCGGCAACCGGTAAGACTTTTTATATTCAGTATCTTACTGTTGTGGAATCTGTAGTTGTGATCTGCGTACGCAACATCCAATAAATAAAATATACAGTCATAACTAGCTCTACGTAATTAAACATAGCATAATGCCCCTACACATTGCATACGTGTCGTATATCACTGTTTTAAATAATTTTCATCAATGATTTGGCTGATGTGGTGGATGTTAACTGCCTGCTATTTGCCGATGATTTCAAAATGTACCTTGAGGTGAGGGATGCCTTCGATTGTCAGAGGCTTTCCATCAATTTGCTGCGCGTTGTTGAATGGTGCGAAGGAAACCGATTGAATCTGAATGTCAAGAAGTGTAATGTCATGTCTTTTACACATAACAAAAATGTAATTCCTTTCAACTATACTGTGGATGGTAACTCGCTTGAGCGTCCGTCAGAAATATAGACAAATTTAACATCGAAAAACGTTCGGAATAAAAACACCGCTTACTGCTATGAGTCCGTAAATATGTCAGTTCACGCCTTATTGCCTTCCCTAGTTCTCTAGTTTTTTTTCAATCTATGTTTGACAATGCGTCAAATATGTCTGGTTGTTACAATGGTCTACAGGCTCATATTAAAAAAATAAATAATCTCGCTCATTATGTTCCATGTGCAGCGCACTCACTGAATTTGGTTGAAGTACGTGCTGTGGAGAGCTGCATTGGAGCAATTTCATTTTTGGAATTTGTACAGGCACTACATAACTTTTTTCCGGCATCAACTCATCGCTGGTCAGTTATGCTGAAATATATTGGAAAGGGTCTAGTGGTGAAGAAAGTGTCTGACACAAGGTGGTGCGCAAGAGCGGATGTAACTAAGGCTTTGTCAGAAAGTTATAAAAATTTTCAGAAAGCTTTGCAATCTATTGTTGATGATAAGACTCAACCAGCACAAAGGATTCACGAAGCTCGATGTCTAATAAAGTGTTCTGATAGAAAGGAACATGCAGTAATGGCAGTATTTTGGGCTACCATATTGGATAGATCCAATGGTGTCAGTATGTCTTTACAAAAACCTAGCGTTGAGCTTCGAACTGCAATTGGTCTCTTAAAATCCCTCTTGGATTTATTGCAATCACAAAGAGAATTATTTGATGATTATGAGATGAAGGCAAATGACACCGATACCGAATATAGTGATGAAAATCAGCGTTTTCGAGAAAGAAAGAGGCATCAGGATGAAGGATCAGCAGAAGAAATTGGGAACAGAGGAAAAGATAAGTTTAAGTTGGAAACATATTTACCTGTAGTAGATATGCTTTATTCAGAATTGATGCGTCGGATAGAATCTTATAGAGATATTGATTGTCTGTTCGGATTTCTTACAGATCTCTTGAAAAGAACCGACGAAGAAATCAAAAGTGCTTCTAAAAAATTCTGGGAATACTATTCCCATGACATTGAGTCCGAGCTTAAGAACGAGATGGTGCAATTCAAATATTTCGTATTGCAAGTAAACAATGCTGGGAGTACGGGAAACGATAAAATTATACCTGCCGAAGAATCATACAAATTAATTTTTGATAATATGGTTCAATCAACTTTCCCTAACGTAATGATAGCATTACAAATATACAGTGTGGAACAGCCAAATGGAATAAATTCGATAACTGATAAATGAGAGCGTGTTTGGAAAAACGCTTGGACACAGCGATTTGTATTTTCAACGGAGCATTTAAAAAAAAAATAATATAGGGTGCGTCATGTGACAGTGGCCAATACCCACTTTCTTATTTTAAATGCAAGCCCCTGTATATTATTAATTTTTTGGATGCTTCAGGGAATTCTAGACAAAAATCATGTACAATGTCCTATACCTATCTTCAACTGTTTCGGAAATATTGAGTGTTTTCAGATTTATTACAAAAATTAACATTAAAAAAAGAAAATTATTTTATTTCACAAATTCGCTACATTACACTAAAAGCCTAATAATAAATACTGGTTATTTCTTAATAATTATGACGAAGCCAAGAACATCACAGTTTGATCTTGAGATGAGTTATATCATAAACTGTTGAGCTACGTCCTTTCACTGGATTGAGCACTGTTAATTTGAGCTTGTGGCATGGTCACCTTCTTCGACTGAGATGAGAATTGCATCGTATCAAGTAGCTGTCTGAATACGATAGAGAATTCGTGCAGAAACCATCTACATGCACTGATCCCTTGGCATAGAACATCTTCGTGGGAATTCACCTTATATCTGGAAAATTGGAGGATGCGCTTGGAGGCTCGACAACTGTTAAGATAAGTCCCTAATGTGTGTTGTACTTGGGAGATTGGACATTTGACACAATTTGTAACTTAATATTGTATCTTTTTATTGTACTCATTATAATTGTCAAAAACCGAGGGGAGTTTTGTTGCTGGGATAATCAGGCCCACCCTGAGAAAATTAAGAGTAGAGTCTCATGCTCACCATCATTATTTGACGTGGCAATTAGCACGTTACACATTGGCGCTCAAACGTGGGACTCGAGGAACCTGGCAACAAATTAATCTCACTTATAACGACAAAACCAGTCTCTCATAGTATTTCGTTATCTACATTTATATATTTTGCTATTGCATGTGTTGATGTTATCTACCTTTCTGTTTACTATTTTCACGTGCCTTAACTGTTGTCATTTTGTGCCTTTTTAACTTCAATTATTATCTTATATCTAAAAAAAAAAAATTTTTTGAAGTCATGAATCCGGACTCCTTAAAGAGTCATGAACTCGCTTATGAGGTTGCGATACGCTTGGGCAGGGATGACAGGAGAACCGTTGAATTTAATCGTAAGATTTTGAGAGGTCTTTTTGGCACAAGCAGAGAGGGATGGAGGTCCTTCTGAGTATCGGAGTATTTTTCTGTAGAGGATGACTTTCATGAGCTTTCTCTTTCGATTTCCGATTTAGAATCGAAGATATCTAAATTAACTCATAAGTCTGGCCTTACCGATTTGGCCAAAATTGAGGATAGGTTATCTCACTGTGCACGAAGTAGTTTTGTATGCGCGGCAGAACGGTGGGGACACGGACCGGTCCGCTCTCACCTCGATCTGCAGTGCGCACGGCACATGTTTGTGGGGAGACCGAGAATGGTACTTATAGGCGAGCCGAGCACTGGAACTGCAGTTCCTCGTACGGCGCGGAACTCTACTCTACCGTTTAGTGGGGAGTGTCCAGCCAGTGTTGTTAGTGCTGGTAGTGAGTTCACTCACTGGTAGGCAGACTACCAAGGTAGGAATGGGGTATAGAGAGGGGATCGGGACCACTTGTGGAGGACGAGGAGGACCACTTGTGGAGGACGAGATTCCAGGAGGTGAGTGTGAGGTTCGATCGTTGAGACCGAACGACGGCTGCAGGAGGGCGTTTAGGGCATCACGTCCTTTACGAGTCCTTTAGCCGGTATTGCGGATCCGACATCTGGGTGCCGAGATGAGGAAACTCAATCGTCCCTAGGTTGTGGGCCGTTTTACCTCGGCGGACTCCTGCTGTCCATCTCTCGGAGCTGACGTTGATGTACGAGATGAGGAAACTCAATCGTGCTTAGACCGAAGTTTTCCGTGACGTGGGCTGCTGCGCGGTGAGGGTCGTGTTGTGGCCGCCCCCTCCTGTTGTCGTTTGTCGAACCGACCCCTGGAAGGCACGGGTTGGTCACGGGTGTCGGCTGGATCCTTTAGCCGGTATTGCGGATCCGGAATCTGGGTGCCGAGATGAGGAAACTCAATCGTCCCTAGGTTGTGGGCCGTTTTACCTCGGCGGACTCCTGCTGTCCATCTCTCGGGGCCGACGTTGATGTACGAGATGAGGAAACTCAATCGTGCTTAGACCGAAGCTTTCCGTGACTTGGGCTGTTGCGCGGCAGGCACTGGGTTGGCCCGATCTTTGAGGGTGCAGGATTCGTCACGGGTGTCGGCTGGGTCCTTTAGCCGGTATTGCGTATCCGACATCTGGGTGCCGAGATGAGGAAACTCAATCGTCCCTAGGTTGTGGGCCGTTTTACCTTGGCGGACTCCTGCTGTCCATCTCGCGGAGCTGACGTTGATGTACGAGATGAGGAAACTCAATCGTGCTTAGACCGAAGTTTTCCGAGGCGTGGGCTGCTGTGCGGCAGGCACTTGGTTCGACCTCGGCCCTGTCGTCATCGCGGGTGAATGCGCGTCACTCCGATTTGGGCTGGGCCTTGGCAGTTCTCTTTGAGGGGTTCTGTTGCGCACGGACACTAGTTGCGCCGTGCGGAACCGTGCTCCAGGGACCCCCCTCCGCTTGGATGGTCCATGTTGGCCTGAGTGAGGCTTTGGTTTTCGCCCCCCCCCCCTCTCGCTTTAACCCCGAGATATTATCATTTTTTATCACACGGCTTTAGTCATTTTCATGCCTGAGTCATTTTCATCCTTGTCTCACGGCCGTGTTCGATGTTCATGCATGAACAATTTTCTGTTGAGCGACTGCCTTATCTATTCTCTGCCTGATTCATTGGTATGCCTAACCCATTTTTATGCCTACGTCATTTTGCTTGCCTAATTCTTTCTGATGCCTAATACATCGAGTAACTCGCCACTGTAATCGCTTTATGTGCACTCTAAACCCTTCACGGAATGTTACTGGACTTTTGGTGATTGACAAGTAGATTTGGGACTGGGGTTTTTAGAGGTTAAGGACTGTGAAGATTTTGTGATATAGATTAAGGACTGTTGTACCTGATACGAACTGTTGATTTGTTTTAAGGACTGTGAGACCTATTATTTTGGAATGTTTGTTTATTTGGTATGAATAGAGAGTATATTTTTAGTTAACCGAGTGTTTTATTGGTGACACCTCCACCTCCAACAGCTACCCACTTCATTCTCCACTGGAGTCTACCTAGGCTCGAGCTTCTGGACATTCCGGAGGAGCTCGGTAGGTGAGGGTGACGCCCTCAGAAGCAAATAGTCTGGCGCCCGAGTTTACTTAAATAAAGGAACTGCACGTAAGGGCGTTACAAATTAAAAAAAAAAAAAAAAAAAATATTAATGTCAATGTAGTAAATGTTCAAAATGCTCGCCGCGAACGTCTTGGCAACATGCTAATCTGATATAGAAAATACTCAACATCTCAGGTGTAACTGATCTAATCGCAAGCGTGATTCGCCTTTTTAAGTCATCTAAGTTGAGGGGTTTAGTTTTGCATACAATACTTTTGACATATCCCCACAAAAAGTAGTCTAACAGCGACAGATCAGGAGATCGTGCTGGCTTAATATTTCCGAAACAGTTGAAGATAGGTATAGGACATTGTACATGATTTATGTCTAGAATTCTCTGAAGAATCCAAAAAATTAATAATATACAGGGGCTTGCATTTAAAATAAGAAAGTGGGTATTGGCCACTGTCACATGACGCACCCTATATAATTTTTTTTTTTTTGAAAAATGCTCAGTTAAAAATACAAATCGCCGTGTCCAAGCGTTTTTCCAAACACGCTCTCATTTATTCGTTATCGAATTTATTCCATTTGGCTGTTCCACACTGTATAGAAGTTTGATGATATCAAATGCAACGGTGGAACGGAACTTCTCAAAATTGAAATTAATACAAAATTGTATTCGTTCATCAGTGACTCAGAAGCGTTTGAATTCTTTATCGATAATGGCGATTGAAAATGATATATTGGAAAAGATCAATTTTCAATGTGGTGAATGATTTTGTATCCTAAAAAGTTAGAAGAGTTGATTTCAAAATTGATCATAAATCATAATCAATGAAACAATTACCTATCTCCTTATTATTTTTTTTTAATTTAATAACATAAAAGTTAAAGTGAAATCGCCAAAGTGGAAACTATATTCTCTTGATTAAAGTTGAAATTAGATAGTGCTGTCTTTTTTTTCTTCACTCTATGTCTGTATCCATATGACATCATACACACTACACGAATAAAAACCTTAATCATATCTTATAACCTATCCATTGAAAACTTTTCTGATAGTCGAAACATATAATTTATGTGAGTAAGAAATCAGAGAATCAGCGATATGATAATACTGATGTATACAGGGTGTTCCACCAGGAATGCCCATCAGAAATTTATGGAAATAACATTAATTCGAATACTTCCAAGTTTTGTGTGAAGATATGAGTCAATAAGACCTTCATTCATGATACCTATCTATATTTTTAAATTTCAGTGACTTCCGGTAGCACCGGAAATGGTATCAAATTTCTTATTTATAATGGAAACCCTGTATATTACGACTTTTTCGGATATATCTTCGAATTCCACATTCATGTTATATATCATTCCCTATAGCCATCTTCAACCGTTTTCGAGTTATTCACGGTTTTATTATGCTCGTAGATAACAGTTATTCCTGAATATCTTGAAAATGGTGCATTTTAGATATAGAGAATTCTTATAATATTCCATTTATTTCTTCCTTGCAAATCTTTATTTGAATGAAAAAACTACTGTTTCCATTTGAAAAAATTGAAAATTCTAATGAGCTCTCCCGGCGGGATACCCTGTATAAAGGTATGTATGTGACTCCTATCCACTAATCAACTTGATAAAATCTGAGGATGGTTGAAAAGGGGCCCCGAAAATTGCACTGCCTAGGGGCCCCCCACATGGTTAATCCGGCCCTGCTGCCAGTGCGTTGTATTCATGCACAAGTTGATCAATGGGATTCTAGATTCTAGCATACTCAGTAATATCAATTTTCTGGTTCCAAGACCTGCTTCCAGAGCGGACAACACATTTTACATGCCGACACCGAAAACTAACACTTTGAAATATTCTCCTCTTTATAACTTGTAATTCTGTTTGTCCTAACTTGGATATCTTTTATTGTAGCATCTCAGATATCAAGTCATACTATTTTGGCTGACTTTGTATTACATGTCTTATTTTCTATATTTAGAATTAGTTTTTTGTTCCTGTTTACCTTGTTCTGTAGTTGGGTTTAACATGTAGAACATTGTATATTTTAAATGAATAAATATTTCTAAATAAAAATCGTCGCCTTGATATTTCAATAAATCCTCAAATAAAATTTCATCGACATTGGGAAGGTTTAATAAATAGAAATTTCCATCTATGGTTGTAAAGTCCATTTGGTTACAATTATCACAAATAACATTTTCGTGTATTGTAAATTTTATACAAGAAATATAATCTTGATCCAATTTCATAAAGAGACTTTCTAGAAATTCTTGTACGCCCTGTTGTTCTTGAACGTTAAACATATCTCCGACTATTGACCTAATGAGATATGTGTTTTTTATTGATTTATCCATTACAAAGGCTATATTTCGATCAATATCAGAATTTCTTTTATCTATTGATATTCTTAATTCAAGAATAGAAAGTAGACATTGTATAGCTGAATTTGAATAACATGAAACTCCATCGTCATCGGATAAACCTGCATGTGTATATTCATTTTCACTTGAATTTTTATATAGAAATGTTTTTAGTTATTAGTGATAATTTTTTTTCATCATTGATCACATTAATAATTTATATTATATCACTATGAATAAGAATTTTATTACTACCTATTCTAGTTGTAATTATTTTTGCTTCCATATTTCCTGATACTATATCTAGATATGGTTTTTGAACTGTTATTTCTTTCGACGTTAAATCAGCATTCAAATTCTGCTCTTTTTCAACAATATTTTCAATAACTTTAATATCACTATGAATAATAATTTGATTATTATGCATTGGAGTAACCATTTTCTCATTTTTTTTAATGAAATGTAACATCTAAACATGAAAAAAATCCTTTATTTAATTTTTTCTTATCAGTTTAATCAGTGCATGATATGGATTCTTCATCAGTGAATAATACACAGATGGGTTTATGATAACTGAACGTAGAACTATATAAAACTGTGTGCACATTAGTTATATTAGAAAAGCACCAATCAATGTTAGTTCCTCCACAGTTTGTTTGTATATTTTTCTTAGTTTTTCAATATAATTTCTCTTTATGAAATAACTCAATGTGTTTATTATTATTATTATTCAGATTGATATTCATATCACCGAACAATTTTATTTTATAACATGAGCCTTCAAGGGCATCAGCAATTATTTTTTCAGTTAGACCGAATGAGACTTTTGGTGAATTATAAAAAACCAAATAGGTTATACTGTCCATATCGAATCGAATTAACTCAACATGAGCTTCATGTGCTTTTCTAGTAAAAATTAAAATTTTTCCAATTCTGTCACTTATTTTTTTGATGCAGCAATGAAAACACCTCCCGGTTTCCTAGTTTGTCTACAATTTATTCTAGCAATTTCAATCAAATTAGGAGGAAGTTCGAACACATCAGTAGATAGTGTCTAAGTATCAACTAACAGAATCAAATCAGCTGTAGAAAAATTGTATCACAAAGGAAGCCTTTCAAATGTTTATTTAAATTTTGAACATTATGATACATAATTCTGTTGGTGCGTATTAAATTTTCAAACTTTGTGTGTAATTTAGCAGTTGTTTATAATTTTTTAATTTCATCAAAAACTGTATGATCGTCATCTGATTTTTTGAATTATTTCTTAGGTGGTACAAATTTACCGTGAATTAATAAGCCTTCGGCTGTTGTTGCTCGACTACAAGCTACATACAATGCAGCTCTATTTAGTCCTCTTGTACCGATAGTGACAATTACATTTTCATAAGTGCTACCTTGACTCTTATGAATAGTAATACCTTCTGCTACAACTAAGGGGAATTGACGTCTTTGTAGTTGTAAACTATAATTTTTATTTGTTTTGATGATTTTTTTCACTGTATCAATCGGTGTTAAATTTGACATTAGCTTTCGGCTCTCGATTAATTTTTTTTGAACATTACGAATTTCGACCAATTCAATCCTCATCGAATTCAATCCATACTCGCATTGGAATTTTTAGAGTAGTTTTGGATTTGTTCCGCAATCAATTATTCTTAGAATACCTGTAGCGCCATTTACTAAACCATCACTTGTATTGACATTGTTAGTCATCATATAGCGGGCGCCAACTTTTAACGTTAATCGCAGACATAAAGGCGTTTTTTGGTCAATTACTGAATTTTTCAATTGAAGTTTGTCCGCTTCAGTACCGTTCCCATAAACAATATCGAATGTATTCGAAATAGCAATTCGGAATTCATATTTGAAAGTCTGGAATCGTTGAAACTATTCACTTCGTTGTTGGAAAAGAAGAGATAAACTGTGTTTTCTTTATGAGGAGGTAGCATCAAAATAACTCTACTTTGAAATAGTGATACATCTTGTGAGGTCATTGTACACGATGCCTATTTTTTAATGCTTCAGTAAATGGCAAATCTTTTGTTTGCCTCATAATTTCAGTCAATTGGAACATTTCAAACATATCTCAAAAATGGGTACCTTGAAACGTTGCGTATGGATTATTCATCGTTTTTTTATTTTCTTTGAATATTTTGAGGTCGCCAACTGGTGATAATTGACTCAAATCCCCAACCAATAAAACTGACACTCCGCCAAAATTTTCTTTACTACCCAAAATTTGTTGTAAACGATTACTCATTTGTGTCAACATTCTTGCCCCAACCATAGAAATTTCATCTATAATTAATAATTTGAGATCAGAATATTTGAGAGCTAAGCAATGTAAAGCTTCTTTATTGAGCAAAGTCATATCGTAGCCAGCTTGATTCACAGGTAAGCTGAGTGCTTGGTGAAGAGTAACCCCACAAATCAGAACTTTAATTTTGGATGGGTCACAACCGCAAATTAAAGTTTAATATACAACATGAATTAAACGACTTTTACCAACTCCAGCTCCCCCGCTGAGAAAATTATAAAGTGGGCCGAAATTCCATCACTAAATAAGATTTTATATGCATGAGATATTGACGTTGTTTTTCATTCAAAGATCGACATAACTCGTTATATTCATCTGTTGACAGTTCATTTGGAAGAAGAAAATTTTGTGCTATTTCATCATTATGTTGAACTCCACCTTGTACAATTATATCGATATCAGGCTGATCTAATGCATAAGCTGCAAATTCCTCGTCAATATTTTCTTAAAGAACATCGCTTAATACTCCGATATCATTTAGATTATTTTCGGTTTGTTTCAATAAATTTTCAGTATAATTATCATAAGAAAAGCAATTAAATTTTTTTTTCTCATTTTCAATTTGTACTCGATTGTTTTTATATATTTCTTGACAATTCACATTAATATGTGAAACATGTTAAAAATAACATAACTTGTTCTCTAAAATATATGGTTTGCTGCATCATTGTGAATATCAAATCGCAAAACGCACAATACAAGATTTTCGACGAACTCTATAAGATTTACGATTATTTTTAAGGATCCCAATACCTCCGTTGTCTTTAGCGATTTGATCACTGTCTTAATCCTCATTACTTAAATGTGATTGGTGACATTCAACAATATTAGCTGCAGAAGACACTGAACAGTAGCTTTCAAGAATTGTCGCACATCCTTTCAATATAGATGAATTGACGACTGCAATCAAGTCTACCAATTGTCGAAAAGCAGCAGGTTTTGACGGAATTTATCCCAAATTCATCAAACACTTTGTTTTATTCAGTCCTTTTTTCTGCTTTTATCTTTTTATTTTCGGATTCGATCTCGACAGCTTGAAGGAGCCTCTGTGTTCATTAATAGAAGACCACTCTTGAAGAAAGAAGTCTCAAATATATTTGAGCTTATTTTTGTAGACACAACAACACAAATGCGAGGAGCCAGGGTTTTTTTACTAGGGATTTTTCCTAGGCTTTCATGTCATACGCCGAATTGTATGGCACCCCGTTACTAATCCCTACAAACACTTCACACTCTATTTTTTGCTAACCAAAAAATTGTAAGCAAAAACATCAACAGATATATATATTATTTTGAACAGTTCAACAGATAATATATATATATATAGATTTGTTTGACCGCCTACACAGACCCAAATCGGTATACTCTACTGACTTTTCGGTCCAGGGTGACGTTGTCAGACCCGGCTCCGGGTCTGACAACGTTTTTCAATGGAATCATAATCAGGGGGGTCAGGGGGTGTTAGATATTAATTTTGAGCCGGGTCCGAAAAGTCGGTGAAACATCATATTTTATACAGAAATACTTCGGGGAACGGCCAGTGCGAGGGCGCTTCCGGCGACCTCGTCTTGCTGTATGTAAACGGTATACTCGATCAACGTCTCCAATCCCTAAATCTGGCAACGCTGTGCCTTGTGTATAAACCCGAAATTCTCAACTTATACAAACCCGAGATAGGGGACCGTCCTCCAGAAGATAGTTTATTCATTTCTTACAAGCGGACCGAAAATATGATCTCATCTCACTGATATTTCATTTTTCAAACGAGTATAGTTGAAAGTCATAAAATGGGGTACAATAGCTCGTCGTTAGAAGAAAACTACCTGGGAAATTTTTCGCATGAAAATTTTATTATCATTCTTTGGATAAGAACTGACCTACGAATCATATTCATAAAAGCCATGGAAATTTTAATCACCCTTTATACGCAGTCGTTACGGAAAATTTTCGATAATTTTCTGAATTTGACTTTTCCGATTTTTTTTTTATGTTCACCGAAATGAAATGAATCTGGACAAAAATTTAATTGAGAAATGTACAAGAATATTGGATGGATCTTAAAGAATTTAGAAAAGCACTGACGTGAGGTCAGGAGCGTTAGCGTGCTTATTCTTAATGCTGATGAATATCTTACGAGATATCAAGTATTTAGGAACGGTTTCAATGAAATTTGACAAACCTCTTGGTTTAAACGCTATCCGAACATCTTTCTAGTTACAAGTTTATCTGGTGGATATGTTAGTATGTTAGGAAATGTTGGGGAAACGAAATTCCAAATGCATAATTAATGCAGAACTATCCGACGTTTTTGGCCCAGATATTTGGACGAGATTCGAAAGTTACAGGTATTTGAACAAACGATAGCTCGCTGTTCAACTAGGAAAAAGCGCGCAAAAATTCCTGCCTCGCTTGTTTACTTAATTTAAGATTTAAAGGTGAATTGATTTTAGAAATTGAATGCTTCCCTCATTCGTCATCTTCAAATCTTAACTACAATTTTTTTTCATTAAATACTGATTTTTATCATTTTTTCCCACATAATTCAATCTGGTTTTAATATTGAAAACCAAATTTCTAATAATAATAATAATAGCTTTATTGTCCAACAGAAAATCCATTTACAGGACAAGTCAGTATACAGGGATATAAATGTTACTATTAAGAATAACTGCTCCATAACCACCTACATACATATATTACACAAAATCAAAATTTTACTATGAATCGGATAGATGTTCAAGTGCAATTCTCATAAAAGTTTGTTGAGAGCACGAAAAATATGACAACAGGTACAGCTACTATAATATGATTATTACACATTAAATTTATTGGAACCTTACGCAGGACATTCGTTCTAGCTCTTTCACATTTTAAAACTGAAGCATTTCTAGATTTGAATGGTAGGTGGAAATTCAATTTACTGAGAATTTTGGCACAGTCGATTTTATTATTTAAGATTTTGTACAGAACCATAACTGATCCTTAAGTTATTCTTAGACTTAAACTTGGATAATTCAGTCGCTGATAAAGATAATTATTATCACATCCTCTAGGAGGATACACTCCGTCAATCTTGAATATCAAATACTTCCCTGAATAAGATAGAGCTAGAGTTGAAATTTTCAGAGTAGATTTGAGTTATAAATATCTCGGCTGAGTTCGTTATTCGGATAAATCGGTAGAATAGTTCCGAAGTAACAAAATAAAATTTTCCAAATAAAAAATTTTTTAATGGTGCAATTTTATCAAGCGTATACACCTATACCGTTTTCGACTTCGACAAACTAATAGTTTCCGAAATATAATTTTTCAAATTTTGAATAAATACGGGTGAAACTGAACTCTATTTATCCCTTGTTAATCATCTACCTACTCAGGGTCCAAGGGTCAGCGCTCTAGCCTGTAACGAGAAGTTTTAAAATTCAATATGACATGCTGGTCACAAAAACCAACGGTATCATTATGAGATGTTAAACCATTTCTGTTTTTAATACAATTTCACATTTATGACAACTTTCTTGGTCTCGGTAGACTGAAATATTCCCATAGGAAATGCAAATTTCAAACGGTTTGATGCGATCTTCCTGAAAAATCCTAAAAGAAATGCGGCGGTCATTGCATTTGGTTTCAGGATATTAATGAGATTTGGGTTTATTACTTTTGCTTGGTTGTTCCAAGTAGAACAGCAAGCTATTGTTCTACCAAAATAGATAAACTTTTCGACTAGCGAGTCCAAAATATTTCCAATCAATTGGGTTTATGAAGATATAAATAAAGTCATTTGATTTTATCCCAATGAAATAATTTTTTCCGATACAGCTTTGGAATAGGGCTTTCCGTGTGCCTATAAAGCACTTCTGAAGAACTTAAATTATTTGAAACATTGAACATTAAAAACTTTAACACCTGATGAATTTTATTGAAGCCCGAATACTTCTATTTATCCAGGTAAAAATGAGGAGTTATCTCTCTGATGTTTTCTCTTCGTAAATGATATCTTAAAGATCAAGTTCAATATCGGCATTCGTCAAAGTTTTTTACAAAATATCGGAAAAAACTGAAAAACTGCAAATATTTCTCAATTACTGAAATTTTCAAACACATCACAGTGTGTTCCAAATATTGAGCCAAAAATTGTAAGAAATATTACTCATAATTTTTGTTTTTCAATAAAGAAAAGTTTTATATTATTATTATGTCGTAAAATATTGAAAATTTTCCTTAACAAAAACCTTTAGAGATAGATTGAAATTTCTATTATAAAAGATTTTCAAATATGATTCATATGTCAGTTGTTATCGAAAGATACTTTTTTATGCGGAAAATTTCTCACATACTGTCTGACGATGAGCAATTGTACCCGATTTTTATGAATTTCAATGATGATTCTGTTGAAGATTTAAATACCAGTGAAGATGAGTTATTTGATTATCGGTCCGGTTCGAAGAATTAAATAAAGCAATCTTTATACGACGGTTCTCTCTATTGGGATTGTATAAGTTGTTAGAAGCGATAGATTTTGGGAGAATTCAGTGGATTCATTTCATGTGACCTTCTACTGAAAAAGTTAAAGATCCTCGTCAGCCACTTCTCAACATAAGATATGCAATTAGAGTTATAACTAACCGTCGCGGTCAGTCCCAACGATCTGACAACACCGCAGGGACTGAAAAGGTTTGGAGAACATTCCGTCGGCGTATATGTGGGAATGAAAAGTCGGTTTAGGGATATCGGGCTTCAAAACGTGAATCAAGTATATCACTTTTTGAATGAAAAAGTTTTTTCCCCTCTGAAGTTACCTGAGGGGTTATATTTCCCTAAAGCAGGTTTTCCACATATATACACATAAAAACCATGTGTATCATACGGGTCTCAGGTAGCCTGTCGCATGTACCGGGACTGAACACGTCTGTTAGATAAATATATATATATATATATATATATATATTTACATCCTGCCATATTTAGGTCCTCATCCTAAAACGCAGACATATATCCTCCACCAGAAAGAAAGCGTATAGGCAGAATATTCTCAAAGTATATTACATAATTTGATGTCCTTAATACGAATCCAACGAAATATCAGTGACTTTTTTTATTCATTTTCCTTCAGAATTCCTATCCATAGGTCAACCATTCAAACTACAGTATGTAGGTCCACCTCGAGTATACTTCCATTACTACACTGCAAACCGTTGGTCCTCCGGAGGGTAAATATTATCCACCTTACAGTGGTTAGGTCTACCGACATGGTTGCCATCTTTTCAATCATATGATGTTGTGATCACGACAATTTGGCGCGCTATTTTATCGTTATTCTACGTTTCGGCTCTTGATAGTCGCCCTATAAACATCATTCAGTTAACTATGGTCAGTGTATGGTGCAGCTCTGAAAGATTCCAAGTAGGAAATTACTTTCAAATGTTGTTAAATGTTTTATGCAGATTTGAGTTATGAAGAGACATCGTGAAATATGGTACCAGGTTACATTTTTGGTTACATTGTTTCTAGTGAAACAGCGAGCTATCGTTTTGTCCAAATGTCTTTAATTTTCGAATATCGAGTTGAAAATATTCTCAATCGATTGGGTTTGACTTCCTTATGAAGAATCCATGATAAAATTTGAGTGTTCCTGGTCCTCCGGCCGGTCGCGTACTTTCTATCTTCCGAACGAAGGGACCTAGAGTTTTTATATTTTCAGAATAGGTTGATTGTCTAAATATCTCGGTTGAGTTCGTTGAAATTTGGTTCATGTAATAATTCCTTGAATATTCCTCTAATCAATTTCAAACTCAAAAATGTTTACATAACGTTGGCAGAAAGGAGTGTGTTGAGTTTCGAAGAAATCGGCTCGATAGAACATTTTTTTAAAAATCCCAAAATATTTTTCTCAATACTCGTTACCTCATCAGTTATTAGTCAGAACAGACAACAAAATTTTGGGTTTTATGAACAAAATAGGTACTTAGCATATGTTGAAGTTTCATCATCATAGCGTTCAATTTCCAGAAGATATAAGAGATTTTCTAAAAATGATGTTACAGATTATATTTCTCCATGGATTCACACCACTGTGATCATCTATAAGTATCTGTGATGGTAGTATTAATTTTGAGCTAAGTTTTTATAATGAGTGAAGTAATTAATTGTCCACTGAGAATTTAAATTTCTACTTTGCCAGAGCAAGGGGTAAATATACGAACTCAAACCCCTGCTACCGAAATACTAACTTCACTTTCAAGTGGTGCACATTTATCCAAAAACGAGGCTCTGCCGTGAACAAACCCAAGAGCTCATGAAGGAGTATAAGTAATAAGACTCCAGGCTACCCAAGGCCTGACAAGAGGCTCATCGTCACAGACCTTCTGTGCCATGGATAAACCAAATGTCACGCCTGTAGCCAATGCTGCGGGAAGGGCGTGCTTCTTTTGGCTATATCAATCAGACGTAGAAACCCTTCAGCACTAATTTCGAATGTTCTGAATGTGGCAAAGCTCTTTTCAGTCATCGTAGGACCCATCACAGGTGATTATGAACGTTTCGTTAAAACCATGTACCCAACAGCTACAGTGACGTGTCTTTTTCCACCAAAATTTACTTTGATGAGAGTTATACAGAAAGCAATATCTAAGAGGAACCGTAGAATGGAGGAAGAGAGCTGATAGGCAGATTTGGAAGGCGAGAGTGCTACGCCGCAGGAAGATGCAAGAAGTTTGGCAGCAAATAAAGAAGAGTTGAAAAAATATTTCCAGTTACAAATAATAATAGATTATTGGTTATTTATTGAATGAAAAAATTCAGTTCGAGAGTGAGGTTCGAACCCGGAAGAGTGGGAAAATATTAAAATTCGATAGAAATGACGTACTGTCAAAAACAATCTACTTCAATAAACGGTTTCAACTGATATTTTTCACCTCTATTTCAATATGAAAAGCGCCAACATATTGTCACTCTGATCCCCATCCCAATATCTAAATCACTGATAAATCACTGGAACTTGAATTGATTGAAAATTGTTGACACTTGAAGCCAATAGCTCTCGTCCAAAAGGCAATCAGAAATCACATGAACCAAGACAAATTTTTCAACTTCGAATATCATTTGAATGCCACATGCACTGACGTGGAGTCCCACTCGTTCATTAGATGATCAGCATACTATTGAATTGGGAGTTGTGAACTCTTTTGAAGTGAAAACTTCTTTAGGCACGTTTATGTTTATAAATGATTTGCCGGATTATGTTCTTGCTCATTTGATCATACTTTTCGCGGATGATTCATCATTTTTGGTAACTGCGGGAGCTTTGGGAAGCTTGAGGACCTGATAGCCCTACTACTTCAAACGTTTACCACTTGGTGGCGTAGGAATAATTTGATTGTTAACACAGAAAAAATAGTATGCATTCACTTCAAACTGACGAATTTCGGTGGAAAACGATCTGTCTTCACTTGTGAAAACTCGTCAGTAACTACAAGTGGCTCCCCAGATTTCTTGGAGTACAAATTGACGAATACTTACGATGGAACCACCATATTGATTCGGTTTGTAAATAACTGAACAACTCATATTTTGCCATAAATAAAATCAAAAATTTGTTTTCCCTGCATTCACTCTTGAATGTGTATTATTGTATAGCTTATCCACACAGGGCATATAATGTTCTTATCTGGGGAGGATCTACCGAACTGGAAAGGGTGTTGATTTGTCAAAAGAGGATAATCCCAGTAATTTTCAATTTGTCACATTTACCTTCTTGTCGACCATATTATATAGCAAATAATATTCTGACATGTCATGTATTTATACAGGGCGTTCCTAAATTGAACGTACAAACGAAAAGGGAAGATTCCTTAAGTGAGTTTAAGAAAAAAGTCCCATAAACATGGGGTCGCAAACGTTTCGTTTTCGAGATACAGAGTGTTGAAGTTTGAATTTTATTCAATTTTTTTCTCATAGTATTTACACTTCACGAGATATTCAATTGAAATTTGGCATACATATTACATTTGAGAGTTCTCACTACGTGACATGGCAATTTCGATAGAAGATCTACAGGGTGAAATCTTTTCTGGAACACTGCCACCTGTTCTTCTGCAGAACTTTTTTTGTGAAAAACTGTTAACTTTAAAAGATGTGAATAGAAGCTTTGTTCTTATACTAAACTTTTTCGGTTTCATTTAGTTTTGTCGTATCTACCAACGATTTTGAGAAAAAAAATGTTGAACGATTCCATCGAAATTCTCGTAACTATGATTGGTAGGCCAGTTTGTAGTCTGTGGTGAATGAATTCAGTGCCAGTTTTGACACATCAAATTATTGAGCGTTTGTTTTTTTTTAAAGTGAAGGTGGTTGCATTTGTAGCTATTTATTTTTTGAATGTAGTTAGACTACTATTTTCATTACGATTTTTATGACTGTTACAACAATAATTTGATCAGAAATTAGAACCTTTACACATTTCAATACCAAAACATGCCGAATTTCACGAATTCCGAAATGACTGATATGCATTTCATGTATGGTTTTGCAAATGGAAATGCAAGAGAAGCTAGGCGTCTTTACATGGAACGCTATCCCAATAGAGTGATACCAAATCATCGAATGTTCTCTGATATTCATAGGCGTCTTTCAGAAGCTGGATCTTTTTCCACGGAAAGAATTAATGCTGGGAGACCACGCAGTGTGAGAACACCACAACTCGAGGCAGTTATGAACGAAATAGAACAACATCCAAGAACTAGTACAAGAAAAATTGGTGCACTTTTGAATGCACGTCATCAAGTTGTTTGGCGGATCTTGCTGGATTCTCTGCTATATCCTTATCACATTCAGAGGGTGCAAGCTCTTCTGCCTCGAGATTTTCATCCGAGGGTTAGTTTTTGTCAGTGGTACGTCAGTAGACTATTCATAAATCCTTATTTTGATTGCCAAATTCTTTTCACTGATGAAGCCTGTTTCTCAAGGACTTCAATTATCAATTTTCATGATGAATACGTATGAGCTGAGGAGAATCCGCATGGATAAGTAGAAACCCTTTTTCAAGAGCAATTTTCACAAAATGTGTGGGGTGGTAATATTGGTGATGATTTGATTGGTCCTTTCTTCTTGCCAGGTCGACTAACAGGTCAATCAAAAGACATTTTTAGAAAACGATTTGGCCTTGTTATTGGAAGATACCTCTTATGCTACGACGAGAAATGTGGTTCATGCATGACGGTGCTCCTGCTCATTTTTCAGTTTTGGCAAGAAAGTATTTGGACGAAAATTATGAAAACAGGTGGATTGGACGGGGTAGTCCTCAGTCATGGCCCGCCAGATCCCCAGACTTAAATGTTTAGATTACTTTTTATGGGGCCACCTGAAATCTCTACTATACTCGACACCCGTGAACACCGTAGAAGAACTGAGAAAATAGGCGCATTTGATACAGTTAGGAATATTCCGGGAGTGTTTGAAAGAGTTCGGTCGTCTATGAGACGAAGATCAGAAACTTGTATAACAGTTGGGAGAGGACATTTTCAACAATTGCTGTAGTTCAGTCTTTTGCGGTTACTTGATGAGGTGTCTTGTTATGATTTTTTTAGTTTTACGTTTCCTGTTGTAATACATTTATTGTGTTGATTATACGAGTTTATCGAATCTTTATGAATCATCGATACAGATCAGGAAAATTTCCATAAAAACTGACACTGAATTCATTGACCACAGCTTACAAACTGACCTTTCGATCATAATTTGGATTTTCACGAGGATTTCGAGAGAATCGATCAAAAATTTTTTCTTGAAATCGTTGCTAGATACGACAAAACTACATGAGACCGAAAAGTTTAGTATAAGAACAAAGCTTCTTTCAACATTTTTTCAAATTAACAGTTGCTCACCAAAAAAGTTCTGCAGAAGAACAGGTGGCAGTGTTCCAGAATAAATATCACCCTGTAGATTATCTATCGAAATTGCAATCTCACGTGGTGAGAACTCTCAAATGTAATATCTATGCCAAATTTCAGTTGAATATCTCGTGAAGTGTAGATACTATGAGAAAAAACTTGAAAAAATTCAAACTTCAACACTCTGTATCTCGAAAACGAAACGTTTGCGACCCCATGTTTATGGGACTCTTTTTTTTTTAAAATCACTTAAGGAATCTCCCTTTTCGTTTGTACGTTCAATTTATGAACACCCTGTATATATAAGTATCTCCTTTATGTTAAGAATAATGAAAGCTTTATGCACAAATTATCGAGTCGTCATCATTATTCTACAAGACATAACAGTGTTTCGGAAGTGCCAGTTCATGCAAAATCTAAATAAGAGCGCTCTCCTTTATATCAGAGCATACGTCTTTTCAATCATCTTCCAACAAAAATTAAGATATTGGGTGAACTTCATTTCAAGAAGGCAATAAAGCACCTATTGTATGATGGATGTTAAAATTCGGTGGCGGAATTCACTAATGACGCCATGTTGGATTTGTGATATGAGATTATTTTATCTGTATCTCTTTATACCTTGGTTTGCCGATCTGTCCTATACTTTTGTAGTCTTAATGGATCAATAAAGATAAATATCTCGTTTAATCGGTAGTCCTGACCTCAAGTCAGTGCTTTTCTAATTTTTTTCAATAATTAATCCAGGAAATTATCGCGATCTGAATTATCCGAGAAAAAGACCTTTGGGAAAAAACCGTAAGTTTCGAACGGTAGGTACCGACCAGAGGTGTCGTTTTCAGAATTATTTGATAGATGAAGAAACGATGTGAATCCAAAAAATCAGCATCTTTCTACTTAGCTTCATCTGAGCTGTGTGTTTGATCAAATTTGACCAATTTTTGACAAATTTTTCACTAAAAGTGGATTATTTCCCAAATTGCTGAAAACACGAAAAACTATATTCGAAATCTACGCCCTCGATTTAGTAAATGACGAGACCTGCATCGATATAAAGTGAAAAATTTTTTCGACTCGACACTTCGGACCCGAAAATTAGCGAAAAACTCCCTAGACGGAAATCTACAATTTATATTTCTCGATTAACGATTTTTCCTTGATTACTAGTCAGAGCCCGTTGTTGATTTTTATGTGTTTAGGTTTTCTGCATCCCTATCTTTTTGAGAGATATGGGAAATTAGATAATTTGTCAATTGACAAAAACGTTTCTCGAGTTTCACTACCAATTGGAAAACTACAATGTTTTGTTCAAGAAAACGTGGATCTCGTTATTTACCAGATCGAGGGCGTGGATTCCTAATCTGTTATTAGTTTTTATGTATCATCAGTAGATTAGGAATTATGACGAAATGAATCATTCTTATAACCCCTTGCGACCTAACAAAAACACATGCGACCAACATAACCCTATACAACTATACATTTATTCAATTATTTATTATTTATTCAATAGAGTAAAGTATCTTTACGCTTATGAAGAAGAAAGTCGGACAAATATCGTGAACGCACTTCTTTCTACTCGGCGATCTCTCCAAGCTCACGCCAAACTTGCAGAATAGGCGATATTCTCATTTAATTTGGATTCATTCTTGGTGAATGCAACGTTGTCAATTCTACGGAGGACCTATCCACTGTAAGTTAGTTCTGACGTATACATGGAGGAGTGATCCACCGTAAAATGTAAATTGCATATACTCATAAGGGTATACGCGAGCGAGAGCGCCACCAATGAGCGAGTGTGCAAAGCGCTGAACTAAATTATATAAAAATGCGAAATTCCAGTTTTCAGTCGTCCATCTGAAAATTTTATGGTAGACTCAGGGTGATGTTTGTAAGCGTTTAGCATTGATTGTGTTAGGTCCTCCATATACGGAAGACCTATCGACCCCGGAGGACCTATGATATGTAAATCGGGTGTTGATGGAGGACCTAAATATAGTGGGACAAATATATATATATATATATATATATATATTGTTCAAAATTATATTATTATTTGAACCCAAGGATTCGTAGTTGTCGTTCAGTCATAGAACAATGAACTAATTATTTTAAAACAGAACGGCTTGTCACCCGAGCGCGGAGGAATCTTGAATGATCTTTCCGTCATCTTAACGTAATACTACCCAATGCTATTGATAACTTGATCATTTTTTCCTTCAGGACCGGCGGCGGATAGCTGTACTTCTTTTACCTCTTATATTTCTAACACGGCCTTTCTGAAAGTGGTGACGCTATTGACACCCTCTTCAGTTGTCAATTCTTCTGAAAGAAATTCGAAAATAAAATCTACTCTTGGGCAGTTAGAGGAAGCGTGATAAATTTCCCCTTTTCACCAGTAGGATAAGCAACAATTAACTGCTAGGAGAAAAATCAATCAATTCAAATTTTTTTTTCTGTGCAAATTGACTCACAGTAAATTGAAACATCATTATATCAAACTTATAAAATTATTAAATGAACTCAGTCCTCTACTGGCTTTATCACCAGCAGAATAGAAACAAACAAAATCAAGCATGTATATGCTTGATTTTGTAGATTTTTTTACTCAACCAAAACTTACCAGGCTCTTTCACCTAAGGGTGAGAGACTTGAACAACCAATATTGTACCTGTAATGACAGTAGCCAATCGCCTGACTCCACCACTTAAGGTTGACAGACCAGCAAACCCAAGATTGTATCTGTGATGACCTCAGCCAATCAATCACCTGGCTCCAGCACTAAACGGTGAGAGACCAGCAAAATCAATCAAAGCATTGCTGTTTGTACTCTTACCTTTAGTTTTGGTCGGGTCACTCTCTGACTCATATCAACATCTAACTGTATAGGCTATCCTCTGAGCTGTTCTTTTGCTTTTCTATCCTCATGATATTCGTTTCAACTTTCTTTATTTCATAGTGTGGAATGGCTCTTTTGATATCTGTACGGAATTGACGGAACCTTGTAAAGGTCCAGTTGTCGTCTTTTTTATAAAGGGAGATTCATTTAGACGAACTTTTTGTGGTGGAGTTGCAGATAGCGTATGCGTGGAATTCTTGTTCAGTAGTGTCTGACATTTCATAATGGAACGACTCAGCCCGACACAGCGTCTACAAAATCTTTAGTTTTATTACGAAAATGGGCGTTCTCCGATTAATGTGTATCGAGTACTTAGAGCGACTTACGGCCCATATAATCGGCCTACTTACGCATAATTCGCTCTACCATCACCAAGTTTGAGACTCAATATTCGTTATTGGATAATATTCGACCAAATAGATAACATCCAGCTGGTAGTGAAGAGAATATAGCGGCGGTGGGGGAGAGTGTACGTGATGACCCTGAAGTTTCGATGCGTCGCCGTTCTCAACAGATTGGCCTTTCGTATTCAACGACTTGACGGATTATACGTAAGGATCTTTCTTTAAAAGCTTACAAAATTCAATTATTTCAAGAGCCGAAGCCGACCGACCTACCGAATCGATTAAGTTTTAGTCGTTGAGCTCTTGACAAGCTTGCAGAGGATCCACTCTTCTTGACAAAAGTTTTGTTCACTGATGAGGCCAATTTTTGGCTTAATGGGTTCGTGAACAAACAAAATGCCCGAATTTGGGGTGACGATCAAACCGAAGAGTCTCAAGAATTGCCGTTAAATCCAGAAAAAACAACCGTTTGGTGCGGTTTATGGGCCGGTGGAACAATCGGTCCATATTTCTTCAAAACAAAGGACGGCAGGAATGCTACTGTGAATGGTGACTATTATCGCACCATGATAACAGACTATTTGCGAAATTGAAGCCCATGGTCTGGACGAAATGTGGTGCCATTTGCCATACAGCCCGTGACACTATAGCTTTACTGCGAGAGCATGTCGGCGAGCAGATCATTTCACGCTTCGGACCAGTGAATTTGCTGGCTAGATCTTGTGACATCACACCTCTTGATTTTTTTCCTTTAGGGCTATGATAACTCCAAAGTATTCAAGCCGGCTCCAATTGAGGTATTGGGGGCCAATGTTACTCGAGTCATTGGAGAAATATCACCTGAAATACTCACACGAGTCATCGAAAATTGGAACTATCGAATGGATCTTGTTAACCGTAGTTGAGGTCCGCATTTAAAGATTTATCTTAAAAAAATTGTAAATAATGGTTCTTTTATTTGTTGATGAAGATTATAAAATAATTTTATTATGTGTTTTTTTATTAAAAAAAAAGTAGGTACCTCTAAATGAATCACCCTTTAGAACATATCTCGCAACGCTTGATGTAACATTTTATGAAGTTTCTCATTCGTGGAAACCAAAAGTGTTCAGCTATTTATTGTCTTGTCATTGCAAATATTACACTGCTCGTCAAAAAAATGCGTTGTAATCCTAAATAGCTTTGTCTACGAATAAATCAATGTAGAATTCATTCGAAGTTTTTGTTCTACAAAATTTGAGTTTAATGTTTTGAGTGGGGATATTAATTGTTCAGTTGTTCCATAAATTCTGAATTTCTTTGTTCACCTTCTGTTCAATATACGCCTAGTTATCTTTACAAAACTTTACAAATTATATACAGGGTGGCCATTTGAAAACGAAACAGACGAGATTACAGACGAAATAAATTCTTTCGATAGAAATGCTGGGACAGGTCGATTTCTGCTTCGAGGGGGACAACTTAAGATGTAAGTTACGGATGCATAGCTCTTTAACCCTTGCTACTACAACCCTTACCCCTAAATTTTGAATAGGGAAGATGGGGTAAGTGATACCTCATTTGAAAGTTATTGGCGCTCTTGTTCACCCGAACAGAGTGCCTATCATTTTGCCCGAATGTCTGTAATTTTGAAATATCGAGCCGAAAATGGTCTAAATCGATTGGGTTCGACTCCCCGATGAAGAATCCGTGGCGAAAGTCTGTCCGGCCGTCCGGCCAGCCGCCCGTATGCTCTCTAGTATCCAAAAGTAATCATCTAGAATTTTCATATTTTCAGAATAGGTCAATTGTCCAAATATCTCGGTCAAGTTCGTTATTGGGTCAAATCCGTCGGATGGTTCAGTAGTTATGAGCATCTGAAATTTTGTTTCCTCAATAACTACTAGAATATCCATCCGATCAAGTTAATACTTAAAATATTGTTGAGGAAGGCTGCAACAAAACAGCTCGTAAAATTTCGCAGAAATCGTCACGCTTGAAAATTTTTAAAAAATTCCCAAAAAAAAAATTTTTAATCCTCACTATCTCATAAGATATTTTTCGGATTTCAATAAAAATTCGTGAATATATTGAGGTGATCGATATCTTACTTATACCCGAATTTCCTTGTCGTAGCTCTTTTTCATCTAAAGATATAATCATTTTTTTCATTTACTCAAGAGAAAGGAGAAATGACATACGTCCCGATTATTTTCTTTGAACGATTGCCATCACAGATCGATATTCGAATGACGAATTCCGGGCTCATTAATCAGTGTCAGTTGGCATAATATTAATCAAAATTTTTCATAACGGGAAATCATAGAGATAGAATTCAATATCGGTGGCTGAAATAAAATACGTTGTCAAAATTCATAAAAGCACTGACGTAAGTTTTTAGGAAAAGGGAATTATAGCTTCGAACAAAACTTGGGGAAAATTATGAGTAGTTATTTTTAATTTGAGATATAGGTTTGTACATTCATTAGGCGTTCATATTTGCATCACATTGTACCATAGTACGGGAAAAGACTATTGTTCACGTGATCAGATCGCTTATATTATAGATTTGTTATGGTTTGAATATTTACTCGCAAGTAGCTCAACAAGAGCGCCAAAGCAATCTGACCTCACGTCAGTGCTTTCTAAATTTTTTTTTATACTGATTTCAGCACAGTAATTGTTTTTTCATTTTATGCTTTAGTTCTCGAAATATTTTTAACTAAGTATTTGAAAATGGAGTGGTGTTTTCATTGCACTTGTAGTGTTTTTTGTGAAGAATCGACATTTGGAGCTTCAAAACAACCATGACTGTGGCTTCCTTCCTCTAATCCACTGAGATAGAAATCTTCAATCAAGATGTCGAACAAACAAAGCGTATTGCGAAGGAGCTCAATCTTGCTGAAACTCAATCTAAATTATCTTCGATATAATTTGCAGTATTTCCAATAACATGCGTTAACACTTGATCCATAGAAATCTCCAAAAGTCCAAATACGTACATATCTCTAATCAGATTACCAGGTCAGAAAATCAAATCATTAATGCTTTTTGGGCTATTACCATCATCTATTGTGGATGTAATGTTTTCCGACGTTTCGATAGACATCTTCTATCTTTATCAAGGAGAAAATTAAGAAACTTTTTGAAAATTATCAATTTTCAAAAAGTCAATTGACGAAAATTGATAATTTTCAAAAGTTTTGAAAATTATCAATTTTCAAAAAGTCAATTGACGAAAATTGATAATTTTCAAAAAGTTTCTTAATTTTCAATCATTCAACACGAGCTCCATCATCAACAATATCTCGTCATCAACTGGACAATTGGACATACGACAATTGTTTTTCCAAGCCTTCGCCATATATTAATGGAAAATCATAGCATGTGTCCATATAATAGACATCCACAGAATACAAGACAAATGGGTCATCAACTCATAATACCATATACCAAGAAGAGAATAGAACAAAGAACATACAGAACACTGGCCTCAAGAGTATTTAACAAAATTCCAGACACAATAAAGCAATCGACAACACAAAGGTCATTTGTAAGAAGTTCGAACAAGTGGTTGATGAAGACCTCCAGAGAACGAATACATGGAATAATCGATATGAGTGGCATATAATACTGACACCAGAAACTTCGCTAATTCAGGAAAAAGCTGGACATATGATCCCCTCACATAAGAGAATCCTATGGATGATGGCATCCTCAAGGTGGTACAGTTTATTTCAAACCTTTGAAGAAATATGAGGAGTATGATGTTGGGGTATACATTTGTTCATTTTTTGCATGTGTAAATCTTTCGTTGGTTTTTCTCGGAAATAAACTGTAACCTGACAAAGTGCCACTATAAATGACGAGCATGAAACTCTACTCTTAATTTTCTCAGGGTGGGCTCAATTATCCCAGCAACAAAACTCCCTCGGTATATTGAAGTGTATAAGTACAATTCACAAATAACAATTTTAAGGAATGTCCAATTTTCCAAGTAAAACAGAACACTAGTTACTTATCTCAAAGATATCTGAGTCGATAGCTTCCTCCCATCTCCTAGATACAAAATAAAGTCCCAGAGGGTATGGCCTGCCAGTTGACCAGAAACGAGTTGTATAGTTTCTACACAGATGTTCCAGACAATGACTCGATGACTCCAATTTTCATCCCAGTTGAAGAATGCGCTCCATGGCAAGGTGGTTATGCCACAAGCTCCAATTATGTACTGCTCGAAACAGGGACTGGATATGATTTAATCTCTCATCGCGGAATGCATCTCAATCTTGAACTGGCATATGTCTTCGGCCTCGTAATAGGATATAATTTGGCCCCCAGGGAGGAGCTATATCAGGATGGACGAAAGAACATTAGAAAGTGCAAGTGCATGTATAACAAGGCTCCTTCTCTATTTCTTTTAGGCAAATATTGAACAAATCGTAGTAAAATTACATTATCTTAACAAATTAAACCGAAAAGAAGTCATGTTGTGGGGATCATTGGAAGCAGTCAATACAAAAACGTGCTCTCATGTTAAAGTGCCAAAAAAACTAAAATTTCGGTTCCTGGGAGGAAATAAACACTTGCCGAGAATAGTTATGTATTTCTCGCAAATCTCTGACCCACAAGTCATTTTTAGATATTGATTTCAATATTTACTACAGAAGATGCCCGGCATCTGATCTCGACAGAGAACTACTTCAAATTTCAACCATAATTCGAGTGCGCGTACGGAATAACGTCAGTGGCGTGCAAATTGTTGCAAAATTTATTATTATTATAATTAATTAGAATCAGGTATTCTCAGGCATAATGAGTCAAGTTATGCAAGTTCTATAGCTTTAGTACGAAAAAGTTATGGTGGAATTGGCTTTGTGTAGATTACAGAGAAATTGATAAAAAAAAGTTTTTAAAAACCTTTACTCCCTACCTCGGATTCAGAATCTTTTTTGAATCGTTCAATCAACGATCTTTGTGAAACCTACTAATAGACTTGTTAACGAGTACTAAGTTCTACTCGAAACTTGACGTGATATGAGGTCTTCATCAGATTGAGAATGAAAAATCATCGAAACATTATTATTGCTTTCATAACTTCTGGTGGTTTGTTTGATTATAATAGAGTGCCTTTTCGATTCATTAAACCAGCTTCATGTTATCAATTGATAAGGTTCTTGGGGACCACGAAGAAATCTTGGCACCAGTTTATTTAGATGATGTACTTTGTCCTTGTGTGAATAAAGAAGAATTCGTCAATTTGAAGAAAGTGATTGATATTGTTTAATAATGTAGTTTTTCTCTTAATTAGGAGATATATGATTTCTTCAAAACTTTGAGTGAGTTGAGTCTTCCAATTATGCATGTGAGTTACTTTCCGAATGCTTCGAAGTATTGTGAATCCATTGTCCAAAAATTCTGATCCTAAGAATGCTTCCGATTTTCGACCTATAACTATTTTGCCTGCTATGTCAAAGGTTCTGGAGAAGTATTACTACACAAATTTATGACTACGCCACCAACAACGGAATTTTTACCGACCAGCAGTCTGGTTTCAGGAGGGGTTACAGCTTACCACTGTTCTTTTAAACGTAACAGATGGCATTCTCAAATCTCTAGATAGGGGAATGCTTCGATTCTTGCCCTATACTAATAGATATCGCAGAAGAATGCGATACTTTGGACCTTGAGTTGCTTTGCTCTAAATTGCGCTACTTCGGTTTTGATGAACCTTCTGTGAGATTTTTCAGGTCCTACCTTATTGGTAGTTATCAATGTGTCAAATGGATAGATGTGTTTTTCGAATACTGCCCCGTAATTTCAGGTGTCCCTCAATGTTCCATTCTTGGCACCCTCCTTATCTTGATATACATTGCTGATATATATAGAGTGGTAAAACTTATTGTCATTTATTTTTATTGTGATACTCTGTCTCTGCAGCTATCGACTTACTCAATGAAGACTTGTCCATAATAATGCATTATTATAAGAGTAATAACTGAAACTCAGGGAGCATGTTTCATTTCTGTTGAGGTGTTCTTTCCTAGCGTTTCGAAATTTATATAGTTAAAGACATTCTGTAGACTGCATCAAGGAAATATCTCTGTCTTGATTCCATAGAGAATCCATAGATTCCATAGGTTGCAGAAAATGCAAAATTCGTGCTGTCGTTATATTTTGGGTTTGAGAAAATAAGTGGAATTAGTATGGGCGTAAATAGATTGGGGTAGCTCAGTGTTGAATATGTTTTTCGGGTCCATATGATTGCTCCATATTTGAGGGTGAAGTTAGGTTTTATACGTGATGTTCACGGTGTCGCTATAAGGCATGGGGAGAGGCTTATGGTGCCTCGATTTGGTTCAGCTATGTTTCCGCGTTCTTTCACTTTTAGTGAAATGAAATTGCATAACAAATGTTTAGTTTTGTATGGAGGAGTTTCTCTCGAGGCCATGAGGAGGGAAGTGAAAATGAAGTTGCTTGTGAGCCTATGATAGTTTTGAGTTTAGGTAATTTTTCTTTCTTTTGATGCACGAGTTCCTTTTCAGTTTCGTATTATATATTGTAGAAATTTTTTGTTGTTGTTGGAAATATTCTTTCAAGTCGAAATATTGTGAATTCTTTTTTTTTGTATTTGTTAGGGGTTGAGTGGAATAGCTTATGCTAGACTCCGCCCTTAATGTATTTTTCTGCTGGCTTTACAAATAAAAACAATATTATTACAAGGGCTGCCCTCTATATTTTGATATTGGACAACCCTAGTATTGCAATCTGCCAACTGACAGCTCCATTGTAAAGCATGACATTTTTGAGGTTATACGTAGTCAGAACGTTTTGACATACGAGCATATTTGTGTTGTTCACAGTAACTTGAAAAATCAATCTCGCCCAAAAAATGGAATTAAATCGTGAACATTTTCGTGCGATTATTTTTTACAACTTTCGACGTGGATTAACTCAACAACAGTGTATCGATGAAATTAGTTCAATTTTTGTTTATCGATTGTATGGTGAATTCAACCGAGGTCAAAGTTCACTCTAAGACGAATTTCATGAAGATCGTCCAAAATGTGCTCCAACTAATATTGCAGCATCGTCATGTGACCTATCGTGAGATTGAGACAACCTTAGGCATTTAAGGAACCAGCCTACATTCGATATTGCATGAACATTTAACCGCCAAAAAATTTGTTCGCGTTTTTTGATTTGCGTGCGTTCGTTCGACGAGTACAACGTAAAACCTAAACTGATCACGTACGGCAAAGAGACACGCATACGTATTATGGTTAGAAATATGAAGAAAAAAATTGACTAATATAAACCGCCGCTGGTCGGGCCATTAGGAAATAAACATTAATAATAAATAAAAATGCTGATGATGTAAATGAACACTTGAGATGTGCCTAAAGACTCGATTAGGCAGTTCCGAGGAGGAAACGGAAGAGGCAGTATACGTCCCTGCTCAAACATAGGAGGCCGCTTATTTTTATTGATTATTTTTTCATTCGATATTTGAATTATCAAATGATAACGATTACGAGTTAATTTAATTTCTAATAATATAGTAGTATTTATAGATAGTATAGATGCCACATTGAAATTTTAGTGGGAAAGCTCCATTATTTTCAATCTTTATTACGTCAGCTGACGGTCTCTCCACCGCTACCCATGCAGCTGATTATTGTTTTCGTACTCCTAATAAGTTAAAACAAATGTCTGGTCGAATTTCATCCGGCGTACTATAACTTTATTTTTCGTGTTTTTTACAAGTTCATGCGAGCAGCTGACACATAATTCCCTCCACGATGCAGCTGACGATTTTTTTTAGCTCAGTATGACTTTAACTATTTATGAAAAAGCTTCTGTCGGCGTACTATTACTTAATTTGTTTTTTTTACAACTTTTGGAACACTCCATAGACTCCACACCCACAGCTACTTGAACGGCCCACGGTCGGATCATTGCTCAGTCATTTAAGATCAATTATCGATGTTCATTTTCAGTTTTCAACATTTTTTCATGCCCGTTCTTCTGGTGATGATGTGTTTATGAACACATGGCTTCTACTACTTCTCGAAAGAGGCTAATCCTAACACATGGCTATGCTGCTTCTTGAGCAGAAATTTTGTAAAGCATTCACGAATTCATTAGCAAATTGCTCGAAGTTCCCACTCTTTCAAAGTCAAGTTACCTTGAAACTAACTCTATCTCCATTCTCACTAAAGAGTTTAGACATGCCTCGATTTGATTTGTTTGATATAATTTATGTATTGAACTAAACTTCTATGGATCAAGAATATAGTGGAGATCGATATTTGCCCTATGCATCGATAACATTTTTTACATTATTGAATTCATATTGAGCATACAATCTAGCCGACCTTCGTTTCAAAAAAAAAACAGTATAACGTTTAATACCTGCTCTAATAGCCCAAATACAGGGTGAGTCTTTGACCACTGCGTTAATTTTTACCATAGGTTCTTGAGACTCAAGGAAACACTTTTTCCATTACAGTTTTCCAAAATTCAGCTGCGTTGAAAAGTTTATAAAGCATTTTCAGTTTTCCCACACTAGAGCAATGTACTCCTCTGTAGTCTAGTTTAGTTTGAATGGAAAATACTTACTGAGAATCCACTAATGAATCTGAATTGTTTAAAAACATTATTTTTCCTCTCTAAGAAAATGATTCACACTCGCTCATGTTTCCATCCGATGAAGTCCATATCCAGAAGGAAGATACAAAATATTTAATTTTCTGGTAAAACAATTTAACACCAATACAGATTTTGCTGTTCTACTGTATGATTCTTTCTAACTTTAAGATTATAAACCATCCCTTTCTAGTGAGAAGTTCCAAAAAAAATTATTGGATGTTTATCATCATACATTTGTAATTTTCTTCTCATACTTCCAAATCAAGAGAAAACCATCATTTCCTATGTGAAAACTTCCAAGGCTGAGAAGTTGTCAGCATTGCTTCTTTTTCACTCAAAGCCAGAAAAAATCATCTATGATTTTCCAAACACTGATATTTCTGAAGTTTCTTTTTCCTTGATAGAGATCAGTGAACAGGTCTATGAGATCTCTTGATATACTGTTAAAAATATGAAAATCTTTTTCGAAATCTTCAACAACAATGAATGATGTCACCACGAATAATCATTTTAAAGTGATGTTACTTTGCCAATATTGCCCAATAACAATTTACTTGGATAGATTACAAGTATTCCCAGATTAAGGTGTGCAAATATACTTGCTTGAAGAAATTGAGTTTGATCACCTAAATTTGATTCTGAAAAACCAACTACGTGTTCTTTAATAAGAAAATTTTTGTTAGATCATTAGTATAAATATATTCTGTTTAGACTATAATTGATTACTGAACATGCGTAAATTTTTGTTTTATATAATCCGAATATCTGTTTTAATTATGTAAACAAAAACAGAAATATTGAATAATGGTTATTCATAGAATATGTCAAATTTCAATACCTTAGCATAGAATATTAATTTATTACCGAACCCCAGGAGAGAAAAAAATTGATAATTGTAAGGTTTTTTAAATGAAAGATAATATCTGTAACCATTATTGATCTTCAGTTATAATTTTCCTCACAATAACTAGAGTGAATTATTATCACATTATTATAACGCCTCTGTGGTGGGTAGTTCCCAATAAAATAGTGTTCTGTGGTTCCTTGTTGTTTTGATTCTGTTTCAAACTGTCAACAGTTATTTGTACCTTAAAAAAATGTTGAAAACATTAGAATAAAATAATAATAATGATTTCGATAGTTTGAAATTATTCAATTCATGAAATGATTATGGTCAGAAAATACATTTCTATTATAATCTTTCTTGTTTATAAGCCTATAGCTTCCAGTTTCAATATTGATTGAATTTTAATTAACCATGCATCATAACAAACATTCAGAAATATTAAATTTAAGTCAAATTCTATTATCTCCTACGTTTGTGAACCAGGTTGAATCGGTGTATGAAATAAAGATGTGAAAAAACTTCTCTAAAGGTACAAAACAAATAGGAGACTGGGTTCGAAGTTTTTAAAACTCATATGAGCCTAATTTGAAGCATTCCTATGTTAAAATAGATATCATTTAATGAACCCTGAAAGTCTAAAGTATAAAGAACCAGCTCTTCATAAAGACAAGTCTTTAATTTAACAGGTTCTGACAGAAAATACATTACCTATTTCAACGGTCATTAAAATATACTGAAGTACATATGTGAGTGATGGAAAACTTTTTCTCTATTTATTATGGAATGTTACTCTGGATTCAATATTAAACGAGGCGCTAGACATCATGAATAATGAATACAGTAAATGGTAATTTTGATTTTGTACTGAATGTAAGACAAAAATTGTTCAGTGGTTGATTTCATTTATAGTGTTTAGTGGTGGAACCATAGAGTGGAGAGATTTTCCCAAACTTTTGTAGAATATTTAATAAAGACATAAATATGGCAATATTGAACAAATCTGATTATTGAATCATTTCAGCACAGAGTTGGATATGGGAAAATCAGAAAATTTGGACAAATTTATATCGATTCAATTCTCTGAAAAGCTTCAAATATCTCAAGAATGGTGCAATTTAGGAGGAAAGATGACGAATGATTTTATCTGCAAAAAAGACTGATGATTCCAGGAAATACAAGATACGGACCTTTAGTTCAAGCGATATTTGTTTTTCATGGAATTTAACCAATCTGTATAGAGTAGTAGTGAGAAACCCACCTGAAATGGAATAAAAATAATGATGCCAAAATATGCATGACTGTTATCAAAAACCGTCTACAAGCAAAATTCGTGCTGTCGTTATATTTTGGGTTTGAGAAAATAAGTGGAATTAGTATGGGTGTAAATAGATTGGGGTAGCTCAGTGTTGAATATGTTTTTCGGGTCCATATGATTGCTCCATATTTGAGGGTGAAGTTAGGTTTTATACGTGATGTTCACGGTGTCAGCTATAAGGCATGGGGAGGAGGCTTGGTGCCTCGATTTGGTTCAGCTATGTTTCCGCGTTCTGTCAATTTAGTGAAATGAAATTGCATAACAAATGTTTAGTTTTGTATGGAGGAGTTTCTCTCGAGGCCATGAGGAGGAAGTGAAAATGAAGTTTGCTTGTGAGCTTGTGATAGTTTTGAGTTTGGGTAATTTTCTTTCTTTTGATGCACAGTTCCTTTTCAGTTTCGTATTATATATTGTAGAAATTTTTGTTGTTGTTGGAAATATTCTTTCAAGTCAAATATTGTGAATTCTTTTTTTGTATTTGTTAGGGGTTGAGTGAATAGCTTATGCTAGACTCCCGCCCTTAATATATTTTCTGCTGGCTTTATAAAGAAAAACAAAATTATTACAAGGGCTGCCCTCTATATTTTGATATTGGACAACCCTAGTGTTGCAATCTGCCAACTGACAGCTCAATTGTAAAGCCTGACATTTTTGAGGTTATACGTAGTCAGAACGTTTTGACATACGAGCGCATTTGTGTTGTTCACAGTAACTTGAAAGATCAATCTCGCCCAAAAAATGGAATTAAATCGTGAACCATTTTCGTGCGATTACTTTTTACAACTTTCGACGTGGATTAATTCAACAACAGTGTATCGATGAAATTAGTTCAATTTTTGGCGATGAAGCTCCATTAAGGACCAGTGTTTATCGATTGTATGGTGAATTCAACCGAGGTCAAAGTTCACTTGTGCTCCAACTAATATTGCAGCATCGTCATGTGACCTATCGTGAGATTGAGACAACCTTAGGCATTTAAGGAACCAGCCTACATTCGATATTGCATGAACCGCCAAAACCGCCAAAAAAAATTTGTTCGCGTTTGCTCCAAAAATACGATCGCGGTGCTTCGAAGTACATCTATGACATCGTGACAGGTGATTTACGCGTAGGAGCCCGAAAGTAAACAGCAGTCGACTTTGTGGGTGTTTGAAGACGAACCAAATCCAACAAAAGTTGCTCGCCCACGAAGCACTTCTAAGCGAATGGTAGCCTGTTTTTTCGGAAAAACTGGACATATCGCTATCGTACCACTAGAGTATCGCAGAAAAAAATCCTGAAATATAAAGGGCAACCCTCGTGTTAGTTATAGAACAAGGCATCTTGAGAAAACTTTCAGGTCTTACTAGCTATTTTATTGGGTTGTTCGGAAAGTAATTTCCTTTTTTCCCGTCAGAGGACTTAATTACGTTTTTTCGAAACCAACTTCACACTTAAGCCGCATAACCATTATATGTCCTGAGAGCTGATATTGCAAGGCTTGTGTGTGAAAAAGTTCTATTAATTCTACACTGTAGTTTTCGGTTGGTGCACTTTTAAATATGGAGAACAATAAGCAGCATTTTCGTCATATTTTACTTCAGAAAAGGTAAAAATGCTGTCCAAGCGAGAAAAAATTGACGGATGTGTATGGAGAAGGCGTGTTAACAGTACGCCAGTGCCAGAACTGGTTTGCAAAATTTCGATCCGGCAATTTTGATGTCGAAGCTGACAGAGATGCGATAAAGGCATTAGTTGATGCAAATCGGCGAATAACCACACGAGAGATCGGTGAGAGATTAAGTTTGTCGAATTCGACTGTTTATGGCCATTTGAAAGGCATGAACTTAACCTCGAAGATAAATTATCTTCGATATAATTTGCAGTATTTAAAATAACATGCGTTAACACTTGATCCATAAAATCCCCAAAAAGTCCAAATACGTACATATCTATAATCAGATTACCAGGTCAGAAAATCAAATCATTAATGCTTATCCGAGATTGTTCCACGAAGTTTATACTCAACAATCAGAAAAACTCAATGTTTGGGCTGAAATATTTGGTGACAACATTGTCGTTCTGTTCTTTTTACCTGGTAATCTTACTGGAGATATGTATTTGGACTTATTGGAAAATCACATTGATCCAATTTTGACGGAAATGATTGAAAATAATGCTGGAAATTATGTGGAATATCAGATTGTGTTTCAGCAGGATGGAGCTCCTCGAACAAAACTTATTTCATTGTATGGGAGCTAATGGTGAACAATTTGAATATTTAATTAATTGATGTAAGTTTTTGATAAATTATTTACTTTACTTCGAAAAGTCTTATTTCTTACAGTTGGAGAATGATTTCAGTGACTAAAACAGCTAGTCGAACATCTGACCCTAGTAGCATTAACACGTACGGTATGACTTCATGTGCCCAGTGGTAGATGTTTTGCAATTTCAAATACAAGAACGGAAATTTTGCTGTTTCGGAAGCACGAAATGTCAATTATTCGCAAAAAATTAATTTAATTGATAAAATTAACTAACGCATGAATATTTCGAGAACTAATGCATAAAATGAAAAAACAGTTACTGTGCTGAAATCAGTATAACAATACCTTTGAATTGAGGTATCACTCACCCCATTTGCCCTATTCAAAAATTTGGGGTGGGGGTTGTAGCAGCAAGGGTTGAAGCGCTATGCGTCCGTAACCTACATCTTAAGTTGTCCCCCTCGAAACAAAATTCGACCTGTCCGAGCATTTATATCAAAAAAACTTATTTCGTCTGTAATCTCGTCTGTTTTGTTTTCAAATGGCCACCCTGTATAATAACAATTAAGATTTATTCCAGCTTGAAACTTTCGACCTTTTATACAACTAAAGTGTTTTGAATCAGAAATAATATTGATATATTACATAATGAAAATAACATAGGTGATTAAACCTGATGGCCTCACAAGGTTATGTGCCCACTATCAGAGGAATAACGAAACCTTCAAGTAAGACATGCTTAGATCACATTTTCGTGAAGACAAAAATACATGGCTGAAATTTCAAAACATTAATTTGGGAAAGTAAAATTATAAATCGTAACTCAGTTATAATTTCGTATGTACCTTATGTTAGAAACAAACAAGGAAATCAAAAAGCTGTTCCATGCTAAAAAAAATTTATTAATTACGAAAATCTTAGATCGGAAATGAATGTGTAGGACTGGAGTGGAGTATATGGTGCAGATACTGTAGATGATGCCACAAACAGCCCCCTAACATACTAAAGAAACATATCAACAATAATACAACATCGGTAAGTGTAAATAAAAATCAATTAAAAAGAAAAACTGGATAACAAAGGGATTAGTTATTGCTTCTAATAAAAAGAATGAACTTTATAAACTACTGAAAAAAGACCCAACAAATATTTTTATGAAAGGAACCTCTATTAACTATAAAAATAGCTTTACCAAGTTCAAATTCGAACAGCAAAAATCAACTATTATATAAGTTTGATTCAAAATACAGGAATGATCCATCAAAACTGTGGGATTTAATCAATGAGAAATCAAAAAATCTGAGGGATATAGAATCAATCATGACCGAATAGGTGATTCCAATTCATGACAGAGAAAAAGCCTTTCATTCCTTCTGTGCTAATGTGGAACAAAGCTTGCGCAAAAAATTAAAACTAAAAACAGAAAACTAATGTAGCCTTTCCCAGAAATTCATTTTTGGTTTCCTTACAGCCCACAACAGAACTGGAAGTGAGAACAATAATCTGGACATAAAAATCAAGAAAGGCAGGCGGAATAGATAATATAAAAAAAATAATATCTGAGACATTCAAAAATATGGTTGATCAGATACCTTCCCAACAATTCTACAAACTGCTACTTTTGTTCCAATACTTAAAACTAATGATAAAGAAAATATTAACAATTACAGGCCGGTGTCGTTGATATCAAATTTATCTAAGACAATTTAACAAATCATGAAAATACGAATTATGTCGTTTCTAGAAAAAAAAATATGTTGAACAGAAAACAATTTGGTTTTCGAAAAAAAAGCTCTACACAAGATGGCTTGAACTAACTCACAGCTGAAATTTATAACTGCCTTGATGTTGTCAGGCCATGTATAGCCGTCTTTGTGGACTCGATCAAAGCTTTTGATAGTGTTGATAATAGTTACCTGAAGCAGAAAAAACAATGCGTTAAAATGGAAACTGTGAGTGCTGTGGAAACGTCAATTTTGGGGTTCCGCAAGGAACGGTGCTTGGTCCAGTACTTTTCATTCTTTCTTGGGGCCGAAATAGCTCAAAAATGGATGCTGAAAGTTATTTATGGTAGGTCATTCAGATTTCCATCAGAAGAGCTTTTCTCAACATCTGGACAATTGGAGTTGAATGATTTTTTGGGCTATTACCATCATCTATTGTGGATGTAATGTTTTTCGACGTTTCGATAGACATCTTCTATCTTTATCAAGGAGAAAATTAAGAAACTTTTTGAAAATTATCAATTCTCAAAAAGTCAATTGACGAAAATTGATAATTTTCAAAAAGTTTCTTAATTTTCTTCTTGATAAAGATAGAAGATGTCTATCGAAACTTCGAAAAATATTACATCCACAATAGATGATGGTAATAGCCCAAACAATCATTCAACACGAGCTCCATCATCAACAATATCTCGTCATCAACTGGACAATTGGACATACGACAATTGTTTCTCCAAGCCTTCGCCATATATTAATGGAAAAATCATAGCATGTGTCCATATAATAGACATCCACAGAATACAAGACAAATGGGTCATCAACTCATAATACCATATACCAAGAAGAGAATAGAACAAAGAACATACAGAACACTGGCCTCAAGAGTATTTAACAAAATTCCAGACACAATAAAGCAATCGACAACACAGAGGTCATTTGTAAGAAGTTCGAACAAGTGGTTGATGAAGACCTCCAGAGAACGAACACATGGAATAATCGATATGAGTGGCATATAATACTGACACCAGAAACTTCGCTAATTCAGGAAAAAGCTGGACATATGATCCCCTCACACAAAAGAATCCTATGGATGATGGCATCTTCAAGGTGGTACAGTTTATTTCAAACCTTTGAAGAAATATGAGGAGTATGATGTTGGGGTATACATTTGTTCATTTTTTTGCATGTGTAAATCTTTCGTTGGTTTTCTTGGAAATAAACTGTAACCTGACAAATTGCCACTATAAATGACGAGCATGAGACTCTCTACTCTTAATTTTCTCAGGGTGGGCTCAATTATCCCAGCAACAAAACTCCCCTCGGTATATTGAAGTGTATAAGTACAATTTTCACAAATAACAATTTTAAGGAATGTCCAATTTTCCAAGTAAAACAGAACACTAGTTACTTATCTTAAAGCTATCTGAGTCGATATCTTCCTCCCAGCTCCCAGATACAAAATAAAGTCCCAGAGGGTATGGCCTGCCAGTTGACCAGAAACGAGTTGTATAGTTTCTACACAGATGTTCCAGACAATGACTCGATGACTCCAATTTTCATCCCAGTTGAAGAATGCGCTCCGTGGCAAGGTGGTTATGCCACAAGCTCCAATTAAGTACCTACTGCTCGAACCAGGGACTGAATATGATTTAATCTCTCATCGCGGAATGCATCTCAATCTTGAACTAGCATATGTCTTTGGCCTCGTAATAGGATATAATTTGGCCCCCAGGGAGGAGCTATATCAGGATGGACGAAAGAACATTAGAAAGTGCAAGTGCATGTATAACAAGGCTCCTTCTCTATTTCTTTTAGACAAATATTGAACAAATCGTAGTAAAATTACATTATCTTAACAAATTGAACCGAAAAAAGAAGTCATGTTGTGGGGATCATTGGAAGCAGTCAATGCAAAAACGTGCCCTCATATTAAAGTGCCAAAAAGAACTAATATTTCGGTTCCTGGGAGAAAATAAACACTTGCCGAGAATAGTTATGTATTTCTCGCAAATCACTGACCCACAAGAGTCACTTTTAGATATTGAATGCAATAATTACTTCAGAAAATGACCGGCATCTGATCTCGACAGAGAACTACTTCAAATGTCAACCATAATTCGGGTGCGCGTACGGAAGAACGTCAGTAGCGTGCAAATCGTTGCAAAACTTGTTATTATTATAATTAATTAAAATCAGGAATTCTCAGGCATAATGAGTCAAGTTATGCAAGTTCTATAGCTTTAGTACGAAAAAGTTATGGTGGAATTGGCTTTGTGTAGATTACAGAGAAATTGATAAAAAAAAAGTTTTAAAAACCTTTACTCCCTACCTCGGATTCAGAATATTTTTTGAATCGATCAATCAACGATCTTTGTGAAACCTACTAATAGACTTGTTAACGAGTAACGAGTAACTTCTACTCGAAACTTGACGTGATATGAGTTCTTCATCAGATTGAGAATGAAAAATCATCGAAACATTATTATTGCTTTCATAACTCCTGGTGTTTGTTTGAGTATAATAGAGTGCCTTTTCCATTCATTAAACCAGCTTCATGTTATCAATTGGTAAGGTTCTTGGGGACCAAGAAGAAATATTGGCACCAGTTTATTTAGATGATGTACCTACTCTGTCTTGTGCAAATAAAGAAGAATTCGTCAATTTGAAGAAAGTGATTGATATTGTTTAATAATGTAGTTTTTCTCTCAATTAGGAGATATGTGAATTTCTTCAAAACTTTGAGTGAGTTGAGTCTTCCAATTATGCATGTGAGTTACCTTCCGATTGCTTCAGTATTGTGAATCCATTGTCCAAAAATTCTGATCTTAAGAATGCTTCCGATTTTCGACCTATAACTATTTTGCCTGCTATGTCAAAGGTTCTGGAGAAGTATTACTTACACAAATTTATGACTACGCCACCAACAACGGAATTTTTACCGACCAGCAGTCTGGTTTCAGGAGGAGTTACAGCTTACCACTCTTCTTTTAAACGTAATAAATGGCATTCTCAAATCTCTAGATAGGGAATGCTTCGATTCTTGCCCTATACTAATAGATATCGCAAAAAGAATGCGATACTTTGGACCTTGAGTTGCTTTGCTCTAAATTGAGCTTCTTTGGTTTTGATGAACCTTCTGTGAGATTTTTCAGGTCCTACCTTATTGGTAGTTATCAATGTGTCAAATGGATTGATGTGTTTTCGAATACTGCACCGTAACTTCAGGTGTCCCTCAAGGTTCCATTCTTGGCACTCTCCTTATCTTGATATACATTGCTGATATATATAGAGTGGTAAAATTTATTGTCATTTATTTTTATTGTGATGGCAGTCAGATTCGCCCCTCTTTCCTTCTATACTCTGTTTCTACAGCTATCGACTGATTCAATGAAGACTTGTCCATAATAATGCATTATTATAAGAGTAATAACTGAAACTCAGGGAGCATGTTTCATTTCTGTTGAGGTGTTCTTTCCTAGCGTTTCAGAAATTTATATAGTTAAAGACATTCTGTAGACTGCATCAAGTAAATATCTCTGTCTTGATTCCATAGAGAAATATAGGTTGCAGCAAATGCAAAATTCGTGCTGTCGTTATATTTTGGGTTTGAGAAAATAAGTGAAATTAGTATGGGCGTAAATAGATTGGGGTAGCTCAGTGTTGAATATGTTTTTCGGGTCCATATGATTGCTCTGGTTTATCGAACTTCAGGTACGGGTATTCCTCCATATTTGAGGGTGAAGTTAGGTTTTATACGTTATGTTCACGGTGTCGCTATAAGGCACGGGGAGGAGAGGCTTATGGTGCCTCGATTTGGTTCAGCTATGTTTCCGCGTTCTTTCACTTTTAGTGAAGTGAAATTGCATAACAAATGTTTAGTTTTGTATGGAGGAGTTTCTCTCGAGGCCATGAGGAGGGAAGTGCAAATGAAGTTGCTTGTGAGCCTGTGATAGTTTTGAGTTTAGGTAATTTTTCTTTCTTTTGATGCACGAGTTCCTTTTCATTTTCGTATTATATATTGTAGAAATTTTTTGTTGTTGTTGGTAATATTCAAGACGAAATATTGTGAATTCTTTTTTTGTATTTGTCAGGGGTTTAGTGGAATAGCTTATGCTAGACTCCGCCCTTAATGTATTTTTCTGCTGGCTTTATAAATAAAAACATTATTATTACAAGGGCTGCCCTCTATATTTCGATATTGGACAACCCTAGTGTTGCAATCTGCCAACTGACAGCTCAATTGTAAAGCCTGACATTTTTGAGGTTATACGTAGTTAGAACGTTTTGACATACGAGCGCATTTGTGTTGTTTACAGTAACTTGAAAGATCAATCTCGCCCAAAAAATGGAATTAAATCGTGAACATTTTCGTGAGATTATTTTTTACAACTTTCGAGGTGGATTAACTCAACAACAGTGTATTGATGAAATTAGTTCAATTTTTGTCGATGAAGCTCCATTATGGACCAGTGTTTATCGATTGTATGGTGAATTCAACCGAGGTCAAAGTTCACTCTAAGACGAATTTCATGAAGATCGTCCAAACTGTGCTCCAACCAATATTGCAGCATCGTCATGTGACCTATCGTGAGATTGAGACAACCTTAGACATTTAAAGAACCAGCATACATTCAATATGGCATGAACATTTAACCGCCAAAAAAATTTGTTCGCGTTTGCTCCAACGAGCTCCACGATTAAAAAGTGAAAAAATAATTAATTGAAAATATTTTTTTCCTTGTATATCAATGATGCGAATCCAATATTATATATAACAAGGAATATAAATCAAAATAATTGCCAAAAATAATTAAGTATAACTCACCTTCACGCTGCAGATGTCGAAGGAGTTTCCACAGCTATTCGGTATTTTGGCGGTGAATTAACGATAACACTTCGAGTGATATTTTTGAAAATCGTTTAATTCTGACGGCACTTTAGTACTGCTTAGAGATAGATTATTTTCTCACAAATCTCCAATATAGCAGTACATTTTTGTAAAGTTTTCGCATTAAAAGATATTAATATTTCATTTGTTTTGCCACAAAATACACAAACCGGTAGAATCTTCGACATATTTTGATTTGCGTGCGTTCGTTCGACGAGTACAACGTAAAACCCAAACTGATCACGTACGGCAAAGAGACACGCATACGTATTGTTAGAAATATGAAGAAAAATTGCCTAATATAAACCGCCGCTGGTCGGGCCATTAGAAATAAATATTAATAATAAATAAAAAAATGCTGATGATGTAAATGAACACTTGAGATGTGCTTAAAGACTGATTAGGCAGTTCCGAGGGAAAACGGAACAGGGCAGCATACGTCCCCGCTCAAACATAGGAGGCCGCTTATTTTTATTCATTATTATTTTCATTCGATATTTGAATTATCAAATGATAATGATTACGAGTTAATTTAATTTCTAATAATATAGTAGAATTTATATAGATAGTATAGATGCCACATTGAAATTTTAGTGGGAGAGCTCCATTATTTTCAATCTTTATTACGTCAGCTGACGGTCTCTCCACCGCTACCCATGCAGCTGATTATTGTTTTCGTACTCCTAATAATTTAAACAAATGTCTGGTCGAATTTCATCCGGCGTACTATAACTTTATTTTTCGTGTTTTTTTACAAGTTCATGCGAGCAGCTGACACATAATCCCCCTCCACGATGCAACTGACGATTTTTTTTCAGCTCAGTATGACTTCAACTATTTATGAAAAAAGTTTCAGTCGGCGTACTATTACTTAATTTGTTTTTTTTACAACTTTCGGAACCTCCTTACACCCACACCCACCGCTACTTGAGCAGCTGACGGTCGGTTCACTCACTAGTCATTTAAGATCAATTATCGATGTTAATATCAGCCGGCTTACTATGACTTTTGATTTGCAACGCTACCTCCCGGACTATCAAGAAAATGAACCATTTTTGAACCGGATTATTACTGGGGACAAAAATTGGGTTGTATACAACAATGTTAAACGCAAGAGGTCATGGAGCAGAAAAGATGAATCGGCTCAAAGCGTGTCAAAAGACAACATTCACCAAAAAAGGTGATGCTCTCCGTTTGGTGGGATGTCAAAGGAATCGTTTTCTTGAGCTTTTGCCGGACAATACAACGATTAATTCAGAAGTCTATTGTCATCAGCTGGACAAATTGAATGATTCACTTAAATAGAAGAGGCCCGAATTAATCAACAGGAAGGGTGTAGTATTCCACCAGGATAATGCGAGACCTCACATAAGTTTGGTCACTCGCCAAAAACTTTTACAGCTTGAATCGGACGTACTGCAATATCCTCCATATTCTCCAGATCTGGCGCCATCCGACTACTTTTTGTTCCGGTACCTGCAAAATTTTTTGGATGGCAAAACCTTCACCTCAAATGAAGATGTCAAAAACCACCTGAACCAGTTGTTTGCCAGCAGGGACCAAAACTTTTATGAGAGGGTAATTATGTTACTGCCAGAAAGATGGCAAAATGTGTTGGACCAGAATGGCCAACAAATAATTTAATAAAATATTTATTCATTATACGAAAACTGTCTTTCATGTTCCCCAACAACCCAATAGAACATTCATAAAGAACTTTGCAACCTTGGCTGCTTTATATTTCTAAGTCGTGCAGTTTTAAGTGGAACAGGATTGTGGCTTAAATTAAACTGAAGGAAAACTGTTGGTTTGGTAATTTTATATTCGAGGTATTTGCAATATGGATTTGAATATATGAGGTATTCCAAAGGAGCTTATCGAAAGGAAGATATTCTAAATGGTTTTCGATGGAGTGGATATGCCTACTTTTGATTGGTTTTTAGAAGGAAATTTGGGCTTCGAACAAAACTCGAGTTAAACTGAGAATGTTCATTTTTATCAAGATATAGGTTGATTCATGCATCGTGGCGGTTGTATTAGTATCACACTGTTTCAGAGTAAAGGACTGACCTTAGGTCAGTGCTTTTCTATTTTATTTATTTTATTTGGTCCTGTACGCTTCATGGAAATGAAACTGATATTCAATTACTGAAATAAAATCTCAGCTTCCATACGAGATGACGCATCGTCCGAACCCCATTTATTCCAGTGCTGTGCCGAACACTCCTGAATTAATTGTACAGGATCGATCCAAGGCAAAAGCGGGTAAACAGACGCTTTCCGTGACGTCACCGGTGCTCATTTCCGCACAAGGGGAGAGGTGCGGTAGCCTTGGATCAACGCTTGAGGCCGGTAGTCTGCGTCTCATCGCCGTTTGGTGAGCTCGTGCTGTTTTCTGGTCATACGCGTTTAGTTATGATAGTCTCTTCTGCAAAAAAGCGAAAGTGATCTAGATACACCCTACTCTGGACGATTGTGTGCACGATTTATAGTTCGTACGCGAAAAACTCAACTCATGGTGATAAATGTGAAAATTCAAGTTTGAAATTCCACAACTCTGGCTTGGTTATCGCAAGATTATCACAGGAAACGAATAGTCGGTATCAGAAATTGTACAGTCAGGGAACTCACGATTGTTTATTGAATAATTGATGTCGTTTTCTGACCTTATTCATTTAGATGTCATTCAGATCACTCACTGGATAGGGATAAAAAAATCAGAGTAGGACGAAGATTTATATTGAAGGAGATACATTAGGGTAAAATTATGTTTCATTCTTGATCTTGAGTTGTTTTAGATATCATTCACTTGGATGAATTATGGCCAACTCCCTTCATGATGCAGTCAATATGACCTTCAGATGCAATACAAATCAATGCGTGTCGGTTTCTAGAAGTTTATTTCTTTTTTCATTACCTTGACTTCTTTTCACATGTTTTTTCTCAAATCATGCTGGGATATCACAAAGTTAATTTTAAAGTCGAACGATCGTTAATATTGCCATGGTTCAAGGTTTCCCATTCTCCAGTGCCAGAAAAGATGAAGTTTGGACTTTGTATATCGACAAAGAACTCTTTATACTTGTTACTATGCTTGTTTGAAGTATTTGCCTCACTGTCGAAACAAGAGCCATTTTAGGCAGCTTAAGTCAATGGAGTTGGTTTGCCCAATAACTTTAAATGGTTTCTTCGATCACGTTTTTCAATTTCAATAACTTAGCGTATTTGGGGTAGTATTCAATTCAATCTTGGATCCACCAAAAAATTTTGATTTATTATTCGACCATTCATTTGATTGATTTCATTGCTTCTTCAGTGTGACTGATTAGAATTACTCGTAACAATTCATTTCAATACTTACTACAAACTCCTCAAATAGCTACATTTTTGCATCTAATGTAATATCCTTGGCAATACCCCAATATTTTGCCAATTGACATTAGGTACGTACTTACAAGAGAAAAAAAAACGATCTCAAAGGAAGCACTTGTCGAAATTTCATTATCGCTTTTATTCCATTTGACACTTTCTGAATGTAAATTTAAAGTTTTCAATTTGTGAAAAGAATCATCATGCGAATTGTCTTATCACTGGTCACATCTGAAACATAATATGGTTTTAAAATTTACATTTGGATTGATGGAGGCGAGAGTGAACGGCAAATGATTGCAAAGAGAGGAAATTTCATACAGTGATGGCCAAATGTGTGGAACCAAGTAAATATCTCTGGAATAATTATAGATATCAAAATAAAATTTGGAAGATGGATACTGCAGTAGATTGCATATTTGTTTTCATATTTTTTAACAATTTCGAACTTCCAGTTTCACCGGAAGTAATGTGAGTTTTAAAATGTGCAATGGAACATCCTGTATATTAATTTAGTCGCTGAAACATTTTATTATGAGTACAAAAATATCGGGTTCGATATTTCTTATTTCAAAACCTACCGTGATATCAACAGAAATGTAACTAAAGAAAGGAAAAATTCAATGTTATCTAGTAGTCCATTAAATTCATTGTAGAAATGACGGTAGTTATCAAAATAAGTTATTAGCACTTGAATTCGAACGGAAAAGATCATATTGCTTTAATTTAATCGTAAAATGGCCGAATTAAGTGACAGAGAAAGAATAGAAATATTAATGATGATTGGGTATGGGGAGAGGAAAAGGACGTATCAAGAAGTTTGTGACCTTTTTCACATTGTTCATCCTAATGCAGAAATATCCCGTTCAGTAGTGACGAAAACTTTGCGAAGGTACGATACAAGTAAAACTTTAAACAATTTACCAAAAAATGGACGGTTAAAAAGTTCGCAACTAATGAAGTTGTAGCTCAAAATGTAGGTTAATATATCCCTACGCGTTTTGTCCCTGGCTCACTCATTTGGACTCACCAGTATGACTTGTGTCTGCCATTTGTTATTTTTAATAATTGAGATCGGGAGCCGCTGGGATTCGAACCCGGAACCGGTCGAATTTCGGGAATTCAAACTAACCACTAGGATACCGAGACCGATGTTGGTACACGCTATGTGTCGACTTAAGAATGATGGCCACAGAAATATGGTGTTTTCAGACGAAGCTGCATTTTGTTTAAACGGTACAGTTAATCGACATAACTGACGCTACTGATCAAGAAGTAATCCTCATTTGTTTCAAGAGGCTTATACACAATTTCCCCAAAATTAAATGTTCGGGCCGGCGTTTATAACCACAAAATCGTGGGACCCTTCTTTCTAGAAGAAACTTTGAACGGAGATAGGTATTTACACTTGTTAGAGGTACAAGTAATTTCTCCATTGGAGGTAAATGGACAATAACGAAATAATATCTGGTATCAGCAGGATGAAGCAACACCCCATTACGTTCGAATTGTTCGAGATTATTTAGATAGGACATTTCATCACAGATGGATTGGAAGAAGGGACATTTATGAATAGCCTGCACGAAGTCCCGACCTTAATCTACTAGTCTATTTTCTGGGGAGTTATTTAAAGTCTAAGGTTTATATTGACAGACCAAATAATTTGCAAGTATTAGTTGCAGGAATAACTCATGAGATATAGAGAATTCCATCAGAAGTAATAGCTAATGTAACTAGAGAATTTACAAACCGACTTGCTTATTGTCAGAAGTAAACGGTGCTCAGTTTGAACATCTAATACATTAAGTTTGGTTTATTTGAGTTTCAATGATTAGAAAACCACTTAGTTTTAGTTTATAATTATGATTAGTCATTTCTTCAGTGGATATTGGATTTTTACTTTCTTTAGATACTTTTCTGTTAATATCTCGGTAGGCATTGAAATAAAAAATATCGATCCCGACATGTTTGTACTCGTAATAAAATGTTAAATCAGAAACTTAAATAATATACAGGATGTTACATTGCAAATTTTGAAATTAACATTACTTCCGGAAGTTTAAAATTGTTGGAAAATATGAAAACAAATAGGCAATCTATCCTTCTTCCTAATTTCATTTTGATATCTCTAATAATTCCAGAGATATTTACGTGGTTCCACACATTTGCCCATCACTGTATAAGATCGTAAAGGTTCAAAAAACTCATCTTCATTCACCACGTTATGAAAAGATCAGTGCGTAATACGATAAGAAAATTAAAGAAGTAGTCAAGCATGAACTCAATAGATCGATTTATTTTATTTCGAACTTTTACTTCTAAACCTTCAGTATGGCAATACAGAACTCAAGCAATAATGGAATATCTAAAATAAATAATATATCTAAAGAATATAGTTACAGGGTTAAGTTTATCTTTATGGGAAACAGGAAAATTTTGAAAAATACGAAACTTCCTCAACGACGATCTGTAACATTCTGTCTTTCTGTCCGACCCATTGCCGGATCTTTGGTTCCTACCAAACTTTTATCATTGCTAAACCAGCTAGAAACACCTAGAACAAGGTCTGAACCTGCGAGGAATAAAATATATATATATATATATTTCATTCCTCACCAGTCTAGACATATGATAACCACCAATTCATATTTTGACGAATATCAAAAGCTGTCTTTGTGACAGCTTCCAGAAAAGTCTTTATCATTTTTAATATTATTCATAAATAATATTTATTACGGTATAGTTACATACCTACTATTTCTAACATTGCAAAATTTTCTTAAGTAGATCGCAGATTCGCTTTTCTCTAAGGGTATTTCTGCAACAGGCGTGAATTCCATGAAATCCATGACTGATTTTTCACTATACAGGCTGTCCCGAGATGTTCCAAACAGCCAATATCTCGGCTCTCAGACAAGGAAGCAAGTTCAAACAAGAAGTGTTCTAAATGTGATCAAAAACTCTACCAGAATGCGTTTGTTTTAAATTATAACTCTTGAAAAAACTACTCCCAGATATTCTTTTAAAGAGCAGTTTTAAGTTGTTTTCCTTCAAAAGTTTCCCCAGTAAAAGAAGAAATATGTTCAACCTATTTTTCATCATTCTACGTAAATTCAACTTTTTCAGAATAATAAAAATAACAATAATTATTTCCGGCACATTTACCATTTTTGCTCAGTCCATTCACTAAGTCTATCTTCTATACTTTACATTGTGTCCGTAAAGTATAGAACAAATTCATTTTAAGAAATAATCCTGAAACACCCCGATTTTTTATTTTAATTTAACGTATTTCAAAATAATAATCTGATAATGCCCCCATTTTATTTCCATTTTCAGATTACTCTAGCTGAGCTGATTCCAAAAATTTATCACATGTTGATTCCAATTGGTACAGGGTGGACAAGAATTCATTTATAAGTGATTTCGTTTTCTTGATATTATTATTTCTAGGTGCATTTGTCACCACTTTAATACCTGAACACGGTGATCGGTTAAGTGTAAATTGAGTTTTTCGGTTGTGTAACAAAATGTATCTGTGTTCATATAAAAATTATCTATACAACTCTGAGACCCTCGTATGATTCGACTGGGCTCACTGAACAATGGATGGAGGCCATACGATGCCAAAACGCTTACCAGAGTGTCTTCGTCATTACTTGATTTGATAAGGTCTATCTTAAAATCACCTGTCACTATTATTTCATGCAATTTTTCATTATACATATAACTGTCTAGTACTTCCCCTAGCCTTGTCAGAAATATTTGATCAACGCCTTCTATAAACGGATATCAGAACCAGTACCTCACAAGCTATCTCAATCTGGCCCTTTACCGACTTTGCAATAACATACCTACTCCTCTAGTCCCAATCTATTATATCGTTGATGGAACTTATTGGGCAATAACCAATAAGAGATAGTTATCGCCCAAATGATAATTCTATACATTATTTCAATCTAAATGATCTATTTCGATAAATTCTCCACCAACTGTAACTGAATCAATCAATTCAACCGATGTCAATCGAAAGAGTATTTGTGGAAGCATCGAGAATTGAAATATCGACTTATTTGGATCTTTTTCCATAATTTTGAGGTGAATGGGGTGTGCTAGGAGATGGGAATTTTCCTGTAGTATTGTTTTCGTTCGCCGTCACAAAGTTTCAATGAATGAAAGTCGATTCGGAACTTAAATGTTAACCTGATATATTACCATCAATTGTGACGTTTGTGATTGCATGCGCTTAAGTAAATGAAAAAATAATAATATTTTCTGATGGAAAAAGCTACGACTATGGAATTTGAGAATATGTAATATAACAGTATCAGTTTTTGTATAAATATGTCGGATATCTCATGAGATATCAAATATTTTTTTTTTAATTATTTTGAAATTTTTTGCGAAATTTTGCAAGTATATTTTGTTCAACCTAGTTTATATATCTTCGAAGTAACAACTTGATCCGATGGATATTTTCGGAATTATAGAGGAACTAAAATTTCATATTCTCATAACTCCTGAGCAATTAGACGGATTTGCCCCAATAACGAACTTGACCGAGATAATTGGACAGTTAACGTATTCTGAAAATATGAAACTGTTAGATCATATATTTCTGAAAATAGATAGTATACGGCCTGACGTACATACTCAAGTTTGATAATTTTTATTCATCTGGAAGTCAAACCGAATCCATTCAGACCATTTTTGGCCCGATATTTGAAAATTGCAGTCATTTGGTCAAAACGATAGGACGCTGCTCTACCAGAAAAAGATCTCTAAAATGAGGACGGGAAGTTTTTCAAATAGCAAGCACACGCAACATTTGAAACCAGCCCAAAATTACATGATTTTCGTGAATATTTTGGGGTATGTGAAAGTAGCTCTAATCTTATGACTACCTCAGAGCTAGGCGTATGAAAAAGTAATGTACAGAGGATTTAGAAAGTTAGAAATTATCTTCGATAATTCAAAATTCATATAGAGCAAAAACTGAGGCATACAGATCGGCGGTTGGACACTCAGTACACAATGAATATTATGATTCACGAAAATCTAAATTTCTTAAAATATGTGGGTCAGACTAGAATCCTTGATGACTGTATGTAACTGTGTAACGCCTGAAATGATGAGTGCAAGCTGTAAAAGACATTGATTCAATTTGAAAGTTGTATGGAACCTGAAGGGGCAAATTCCGATCATTTATAACATTAAATTCGACTTGAAATTTTTATTATGTGGTTTCATTATGATTCTCTGTATTGTATAGATTCGGATATTGTTTTTGACGATGTTTAAATTACTTCATGTTTGAACTTTCTACCCTGTCTGAGAGCAGAGATATTGACACTATGGTACGAAATGAAAATGAATATAAGGAATGGAATGAGTAAAAATGGTAAATGCTCCAGAATTGAAAATCATAACTTAATACTAATTTAACTGAAATGATAAAAAATTATTTCTCTCGCTACCGCTTCGAAAAATCGAAGTTTCATTGACAAAAGGGCGACAGTTACGGAAAGTGGAGATACCAAGTCGAAGGGCACTTCACGCGTGAGATCAAAGCTCACTCAAATCAACTTTCGCACAGAAGGTTTCTATCTAAATATATTATATATAATATTGTATATAAATATTCGAAAAATAATGACGCTCAGAACGCAACCTGAATTATTTTTCGATATTGATTTTTATATAACAAATGGAACAATTATTAATGTTAAAAGATGGAATACCAACATTTCTAACTTCATGCTCCACTTAGACATTTAGCCTATTGGAAATTGAAGTACTGGCATCGTTATGAGTAAATCGATTCCCCATTTGTTACTTATTACGTATCAGTCCCCTACATATCCTTCTGCTACTACTGTCGATTTCCATGTGTCTTCATCCCAATAAATATTGCACTCTTCGCTTACAGAGTACTGTTCCAAAGATATACCCGTTCGCACGTATTTCATTTTCCACGAATAGTCCAGTCATTTTAGGCATTTTAAACTACAATCAGGGGAAAAATTCCCAGTGGTGTGAATTTTTCCTTACACCTTTATTTCGGTGATATAATGAAGATGTGAAAAATCGACATCGATATCCTGCCGACTTAAACAGATACGAAGGTAAAAAGGTCACGAAAATAAGTTTTTTGTCAATATTTCGCAACCTATTGCTTGGAGGTCAATAGAGGTGATTATAAAAATTGTTCCTCATGAAATTATATATAAAAAATGTCTCATGCAGTTTTTATGTAAAACTGACGGTTTTCGGAATAAAGCGCCGAGAAAACGGCTAGACTACATTCACACACGGTTTTGTGCACCAAGGCGTATACTCTAGTATTTTTTATTAATTTTTGTTAGTAAGTTTTTGTTAAGTAAACTTTAATCTTATGTTTGGAGGTTTCGGAAAAGATATACTTTTCTTATATAGGTTTAGGATTCTAGTTAAATCTACTCCGCCCACCTAAAATAGAATATTTTATGAAAAAAAAAAAAGGCAAATATAAAAATTGAAAAGATATCGAACATAAAGCGAAAAAATATATACATATATACATCAACATATGTCATAACTATTGGAGAGGTAATGGACATAATTTAACCACTGATCTCTGCAGTACACCTTGAGTAGTCCGAACAGTAGCTACTCTAGCTATTTTATCAGCGCCAGGATGCAATTTCTCAATGCGTCCAAGTCGCCAGCGCAATGGAGGGAGTTGATCATCTTTTATCAAGACGAGTGCACCTATTGAATAAGGAGGCGAGTCACTATTGAACCACTTTTTTCGTTGTTGCAGTGTGTTCAGGTATTCTAAATTCCATCTTTTCAAAAAAACTGATGGATACGAGTTAAAAGCTGCCAACGCGATAATCGACCGATAGATAGGTGTGATAAATCTGGTTCAGGAATAGCAGTTAATGGAGCCAAAGTAAGAAAATGTCCTGGTGTCAGTGCAGATATGTCATTCGGATCATTACTAAGCGGACATAGAGGGCGAGAATTGAGCACAGACCCAATCTCTAAGTGGACTGTATAAAATTCCTGTATGACCTGTTGAGACAGAAGGAACTGTAAAGTCTGGGCACCTGGATGCAGACATATTTTGTGGAAATGCTGAATAAGGAGCCCAGTAAGACGATGAGATGAAGGAAGCAAAGATGGGTGTTTGTGATCAAGAGCCAGACCAGAAAAAGACAGACGACCGCCCACCCTGAGAACACCATCTTCTCCAATAAATGGATTCAATTTTCGAAGTAATTTAGATATGGGATTTCCCGAGATGAGATTATCGATCTGTTCCTTGAACACAACCCGTTGAACCTGTTTTATAATGAAAAAAAGTGCATCTTTGAGATGAACTGCGGAAAATCTATATATCCTAGGAGCTTTAGAGTTTTTATGAAGTTAACGAATCTGAAAATGTAAGCTACCACCCTTTGAACCTTGGACAGGGATGAATACCTGGAGAGCAAATCATCAACAAACGATAGAGATGAAAGTTGACAAAGAGAGGTGACGCTCTTCTGTTGGTACAAGATGAAGAGAATTCTCTATTTCATCATTTGCGAAGGTGAGATGTTTGGAACGAAGCCAGTCAGGGCCTGTCCACCACAAAGAGCAGTTCAACAGTTCGGTTGGCGTTAAGCCGCGTGAAGCACAATCAGCTGGATTGTCTTTCGATTGAACATGATACCAATTTTCTGTTGAAACTAAGTCCTGAATTTGAGTAGTACGATTGCTTACAAATGTCTTCCATCGATGAGGAGAAGACTTAATCCATGTTAGAGCTACCATTGAATCAGACCAAGCAAAAATGTCATCTATTGTAAAGGCTGATTGGTAAACAGAGGAAACCACATTAATGAGTTTTGATAATAAGAGACAAGCATACAATTCCAGTCTTGGAAGTGAAATTCTCTTCAATGGGGAGACCTCTGATTTACCACCTACGAAAGAGATGTCAATGGAGCCGTCAAAATTGAAAAACTTGAAATATACCACGGCTGCGTAGCCACGCTCACTACTATCTCCGAAACCATGAAGTTCGCAACGATAAAATGATTTCGATGCAAGTTTCGAGGTATCTTTAATTTACCCAATTCGGTTAATTCGGATTTACACTGATTCCAGCGACGGCTGACATCGTCTGGAAGTGTATCATCCCACTGCAAACCTAATGTCCAAAGATGCTGGATCAAATGTTCAGCAAGAAAAGCAAATGGAGAAAGGAACCCCAAAGGGTCGAAAACTCGAGAAAGTTCCGAAAGTATGGTACGTTTGGTACATACCTGCACAGTAGTTTCCGCAAAATAAGAAAATTCATCCGACGAAGAAACCACCTCAAACCGAGAATTTTGACTAATATTTGACGATACAGTTGTTTGATATCAACTGTGAAAACGAACCGATGAACACGAAAGTTCATCAAAATGGAAATAATATCCTTTTGTAATTTAGGACCTATCAATAGAGCATCATTTAAAGATAAATGACCGGGTACATGAGCTAACGCATCGAAAACAACCCTCAACTTTGTGGATGGACTGTTTGGTTTGATTATACAATGGTGAGGGATATAAAAAGTATTTTCATAATCCGAACTCGTAGAAATTAATGACATATGATCTTTTTCTAAATATTCCTGCATGAAAGTAGAGTATTCCCGGTATATATTCTGGTTTTTAATAAGTTTACGTTCAAGGGATAAAAAACGACGTAGTGCGAGAGAATATGTGTCACCGAAAGAAAGTGTTGACTGATCAGGTTTAAATGGTAATGCCACAGTGTACCGTCCAGATGTATTTCTAGAATAGTTCTGAGTGTATAAGTTCTCACAAAATTGATCTTCTGGTGATACAATAACATTCTCTGAAACTTCTTCAAGTTCCCAAAATCTTTTCAACGAGGAGTTTAAACCTGATTCAGACAATGACAAATGAAAATTGTTCACTGATATGTTAGGTGATTGAATCTTTCCCATGAAAACCCAACCAAACACTGTCTCAAGTGCTGTTGGTTCTAAACCGTTACCCTCGACACGACCCGGTCGAATTATTAAAGAGAATATATCCGCTCCCAGAAGAAGATCTATTGATTTCGGAATAGAAAAGTTCGCTTAACTTCTTGTTTTGACACAATTCCAAAACGAATAATTTACAGAAAGAACTCGGCATCTCCGCACAAATCTTCGGAATCACGACGGCATCGAATGTAAAAGATGGATTTATTTGACCTGATGGACGAATAGTACATTCAGTGCTGCAATTAGCAGAAGATTATTCCATTTATCGAAAATGAAGCTTCACAAATTTTCAAGCCTAATCGATTTACACACGATTGAGTTATAATATTTATTTGAGAGCCTCCATCTAACAGAACTCGGACCTTCTGATATCTACCCCAACCTCAGCGGTTGCTAAGAGAACGGTAGAATTTGAAGAAACATTGGTTAAAACTTGAACTGAGCCTGAATCCGATGAATTTGCAGCATTGAAATGAATGTGCAACAGGGTATGATGCTATTGACCTTGAAGAACAATTGTTAATCTTATGTCCAGAATGGAGGCAATTGATACACCAATTTTTGTTCTTCACAATCTTGAACCGATCTTGAACAGTTTGTTCCAAAATGATGGACATTTGTAAATATTAAAACTAAGGAGGTATTGAAACTTTTCTATTTGACTCAAGTTAGAATTTTCATGTACCAAACTTTGGAACATATCGAAAAAGTAGGCCACTCTTTATAATTCCCATTGAAAATGGGCAATACTATCTTTGGAAGTTTAACATTTGGCGAACTAATAGAGCAACTGTCTTGGTTTTTACTGGAATGTTTACTACAGGAAATAAATTAACATAAGTTGTTCTGATGGTGTAATAATTATCCATAAAGGCTGTTCGAATAACCTCAATAGACGTATATCGTCAAGTATTTCAGTTTTGACAGCGAATATGTAAAATTTTGTCGCCATTATTATTATTCAAGGTGAATTTTGTTTTGACAAATAATTAAGATTGAATCTATTAAATTGAAAATCGAGTTGTTTAATGAAATGTAATAAAGCGCCGAGAAAACGGCTGAGACTACATTCACACACGGTTTTGTGCACAGATGGCGTATACTCTAGTATTTTTATTAATTGTTGTTAGTAAGTTTTTGTTAAATAAACTTTAATCTTATGTTTGTGGTTTCGAAAAGATATACTTTTCTTATATATAGCTTTAGGATTCTAGTTAAATCTACTATATCTCATTTGAACGATCTTCACTGGCAGATGATTCTATTAGCAATATACGGTGCTCCAAAATCAGAACATTCGATAGATAATTACAGATACTGTAGCTTTGCTAAGATTACAAGACAAAGTAGAGCTGTAAAATTTCCTTCATTATCACTTACTTCTTCAGCAGCTCAACAGCATATTTATCGAGTGTATTACCAAATACAAACCTGTCTAGGAAAGGACATCGATGCAACAGTAGAGTTGGGAGTTAAAAAATAATATACTACAGCCAATACCAACTTCAATACCATCAGCACCCGATGATCTCCTGAACACAATCTTTTGTAATTGCACAAAAGATTGTGGTGACAAATGTGGTTGTTAAAAAAAATAGGTCAGGGTGTTCAAAAGCTTGTGGGCATTGTCGTGGCTCAAACGCAGAGTCGACAAATGATGAAGATCTAGATTTAAATCAGGAAGTAGTTCTTGTCGACATTTTTTCAACACACCTAATAACGATAGTGATACTGAAACTATTGACAATGAACAAAAAAATGTTATACCCGATAATTTATTTTTTTTGTATTTTTTAAAATTTCAATACGAAATTATTTACCCTTAAATAAAAAAATCTTTTATTACATATTGTAAATTATGCCTATAACTTTTGTAACGGTAGGTTCTAACACCAGGGTGATGAAGATGAAAAGGATTACTTTTCAATAGTTTTATTCATAAGAAAATGTTTCAGAAAAGGTGACAATGATTGAGGTAATTTGAGAAACGAATCTGCAAATAAATTAACAATCACAAAAAAATCAAGTTAATTATTCTAAGAAATGTTTACCTGCAACCAGGGATAGCCTTCGTACTTCACTTAGTAAAATCTGAAACCTTAGTCCCAAAAGGGCTCGCTAATCGTTCAAATTACCTTTCACCAACAGAGTTGTTAAAAGAATGAAAAATTCGCGGCTACATATGTTGTTTACCAAGATTAGTTCAGACGGGAATTTTCAATAGTGGGTATGCAACCAAACAAACATCACATACATAGGCGTTGCCGATTAGGATTTTATTTCCGAATACCATCCCGAGTATCGGTACACTTTGAAAAAAATCGATGGTGGTAGGTAAACGAGGGCTTCGTCTTTCTTAGTACTTTAATCCGAAATCCGTTAACTTTACATAAAACTATAGGAGAAATTTTTTATAGATAATTTCACGAGGAAGAATTTTTATAATGACCTCTATTGCCTGCGATCAATAGGTTGCGAAATATTCGCAAAAAAACTGATTTTCATGACCTTTAGACGTTTGGCTCATTTTTCCTTTTAGTAAACAATGCAAAATGTATATTTAGTAACAGTTATAGCAGAGGTTAATATAACGGTGAACCATACAAGTCGGAGTATTATACAAGAGTTTGGGTAAAAAACTCAGTGAAATACCTTTTCTCCCCGACAAAGTAGTGATTTACTGAACAAGCTGAAATATTGAATCTTGAAGACCTTTCTACAAGAGGCTTTTTCACATCGAATCTGAAAATAAAAAAAACATGACGGAAAAATAAACTAAATAAAAAATTACGTTTCAAATTCGCTTGAAATAAACAACCCATGTAAAAATCGGGAACAGTATGAATAGCCCTAATAGTCCAGGAGGAATCAGCGCATGAGTTCAGAAAACTATTCCACCTCAAATCAAATTACTCTACTAATGATATAAATGTATGATGCCAGGGGGCAACTCGGTGCCTTATTGTTCAAACCGAAATTGTTTCTCAATTATAAGGAATTTATTTTTTTCAACCGGCCAAGTTTTTCGTATTCTTTGTTGGAATACAATTCCAGAGAAACTTATTATTTTTCGGGAGAGAGTTTCTAAAAATTGAAGAAATTCTTGAATGCTTTTGTTCCATGAAAAATATATTGAAGGAAAAATATTAAGTATGAATCTTATTATTTGTTTATTTATGCAATAGTTAACAATATCCCCAATTACGATTTCAAGAAATGTTACTGTTATGGCTGTTTAGTACTTAATCCCACGCGCTCAAGAGTTTTATCTGCTTACTTAAGTATTGCCGTCTCTTTCTGACTAATACGCTGCGTCGGCCTCTCGGCGTCCTGAATAATTTATTTATCATTTATCAATTTTATCAGACTAGTCCGACATTCGATGGTATGTTTTTTTTGCTCAGAGCAATTCATTCCTTTTTATTTAGGCGCAGTATGGAGATTGTTGAACGCTGTTGTGCCCATGCGAGTGATTTTATGCAAAAGAATAAAACAAATTGAATTCATACTTTAATTTTTTTAAATCTATTTTGCCTGGGTCAAAATTATCCAAATTTGGGAACTCTACAACCTTTAAAAATTCATATCTCGAAACATAATAACTCTATCGTAGTAAGTCATAGGAAATTTTGAAATTGTATTCCAACAATGAATACAAAAAAAATTGTTCAGTTGAAAAATAACAATTCCTTGAAATTGTTTGAATAATTTCGGTTTAAACAATATGACTTTGGGTTGCCCCATGACAACAAGCATTTATATCATTAGTAGGGTAATTTGAAGAGAATCGCATAAAATATTTGTATGGTACAATCATTGATGAAGTGAGGTATTGCGTGCTATTATTGACCATGCTCTATTCTCAATCAAAGTGATTGTGAATTCGTAGCTTAATTACAATTATGCATTGGCAAAAAAATTGGAAGAAATATGAACACCCTTCAGGCATACCGAGGTGCGGATTTTTCAACGATCGACATCCTGGAAAAACGGGACGCAGTCGAACGTGGAATTTGTTTAATGGGTGAGTGCCGTCGAATGAAGCCAAAAATCTTGAATAATCTATGTGAACTTTTTCAGCAAAATATTATAGCTGAAATGAATGGTACGAATTTTCAGCATGCAATAAATTTTATTATGAATTTTTATTTGAGCTACATCCACCATCTCTGATTATTCTTCCTGCTACGAAGGATTCGATAGATATTTTTTGTCATTCTAAAGGTAAATTAATTAGCATATAAAAGCAGAACATCAATTTTAACCACTTGACAAGACTGACAGAACTTCGAAATTAGATCAAATGTTATGCTTTCCATTGGTTTGAATACTTATTCAAGTTCAATGAACAATGGCCTATTCGACGTGTGAGGCTTTTCGCGCTGCAGAGGATCGAATACAGAGGAAACAGTTCGAAACGTATAGGAGAGAACCACGATCATCAACAGTGATGGAGCGACTAGAGAAAGATTATTTCTCAGTGTTTTCGTGATGTTATTCATTCCCCAATTTTTTTCTTGTTGGGTAAAGCAATGAAATATGCGAATGAGAATCATCTTCTACTGGGAGTAAAAAGTACCGGGCATTTGTTTTTCAATAAAAAAAGACTTTATTTATATATATACCTACACTGTAAAAAATAAAATTCTGCGCTCAAACTCCTCAGGAGTTTGAGAATTTTTTTTTCAATCAAACCATTTTAATTTGAATTAATCTAAAATTGATTACTCCAAATGAACTATTTTTCTTGATTAAAACAACCTAGTTGATTATAGAGAACAGCTAAAACATTCGCCTGAAACTTTCCACATTTCAGCGAAATGAAAGAAACAACTGATTCAACATAAACATACAATTACAAGAAATTGTTTATGCACTTGTCTCAATATCCATAATTGATTGATACAAATACATTATTCTAAATAGGTTTTAACGAAACCATTCGTTCGTTTCATTTTTATTTGTTTAATAGAACGAAGGTACGGTTGTCGTAAATTCTGTCAGTTGATGCAACGACTACAGTTTCTTGAGACAAGAATCTCGTGAGATTATATTATTCGCCTCATTTACTTGAAGAAAACTATAAATATTTGAATAAAATTGAACATATAATTGTTGCAATATGAAGTGACATTTGTAAAAAAAATATTGCGTAATTGATTTAATAAAACGAATTAATTGTAGCAATTTTTTTATATTGGCTGCAATTAAATCAAAACTCAATCTCTTTTATATTAAATATATCCCATTTAAATGCAATTATTTGTGCATTTTACTCACAATATTGTTGTATTCGGTGATAAAGATGACATGGAATACATGATGCGCAAGCTAATTAAAGAATACGAAGTGGGGCTTAAATGTCAACTTAGAGAAAACCAAATATCTTTGTGTTGGTGGAGAACCGGGTGATCTGGTATTGGATGATGACAGGGATGAGATGATAACCCACTGCCTGGACTATAGCTATTGTAGCGGCAGGGGAGTGTATAGATATCTCTTGGCGGCACTCTATATAGCCACGCATAGCTTAGTTCACAGCGCTTCGGTAGCCTAGGGGTTTGCGCTCAAGTTTCACACCGATTAGGTACTTAGGTGCCGGGTTCAACTCCCGGCGGCTCCCTCAAAACTTCTAACCACTGCGTCTATGGCATGGCGCACACAAGCCTTACTGATGAGTCCAAATGTGTGCGTCAGGGACGAAACGCATAAGTAGGGATAAATTCCTTCGATTCTACATTGGTGACCCCGACGTGATGGGAACGGTTGTCTTTACGACGTGTCTTGAAAAGCAGACGGTTGACGCTTGAGGTATACTCGCTCCCTCTCTGCAACTTCCAACGAAACTCTAGACGCCTTTCCCATTCCGTACAATATTCATGGTCTGCCGCGGTATTCCGGTATTTATTAATATAAAAGAGAAATTATTTTTCTGTGAAGAAAAATAATTCAATTTAGCTCAAATCAATCAGTTTCTTAACCCAAGAAACTTTCACTTGACATAAGAGATACTATCATTTTTATCGACTGAATTCTCGACCCATTCAACTAAGATCCTTAAATCAACTACAAATCGAGTTTCAGTGAAATGTAATATTTATTTACATGAAACCAAAATTTTTATTCTACGAAAAGTATCAATAGTTACATACTAATTAATATTACCGTTGGATCAAATTTTTTTACCACCTGAGTCAATAACTCTGAGCTTGTTTGAAACTAATCAGTTTCTTAGCTCAAGAAACTTTTATTTAGGGTAAACGCCATTCTCAACCGTAGAGGGCGGTAGGGTCAAGTACTTTATGCATTTGGCTGTATTCAAACGTACGGAGTACTTGAGACAAATTAATATGGTTTGAGATGAGGAACTATTTTTTACAGTGTAGTCTTCAGTTCCTTCCTCGTTTGTTTCTCTTTTGTCGATGCAAAACACATGGTGCCATGTCAAGCACCGTAGCTTGCGGAACGATATGGGTTGAGTTTTTGGCGAAAAAAACACGAATTGAAATAGCTTATTCGGTACTAATCCAGATATCACTTTTGTGAGACCCCAAAAGGTCACTCAACGGAAATTTCAATAATGTTCACAAAATTCTCGGACTGTCAATCGACTATTTTGGAACACCAATTTCTTGATTTCGTTGACTTGTAGCTCATCAGTTGATGTTGATAGACGTCTTGACGCTTTCTTTGAACAATTTGTAACACTCATAAACTCTTGTTTTCGATAGAGCTTGCACACCGAAGGCCGTCTCCTACATTTTTAAAGTTTCGGCAGCAAAAATTTCATTCTGAATACAAAATTCAATGGAACTATGTTGTTGAATAATTTCAGACATAATAAATCATAAATATTCAGAAAAGCACTGACGTGAGGTCAGGAGCTTTTACGCGATTGTTTTAGAGTGTTTTCCCGTACTCTGGAACATTGTGATACAAATACAACCGCAACGATGAACAAATTTATATCTCACATTAAAAAAAACAATTCGTAGTTTTGTTCGAATCTTAAATTGTCTTCTCCCAAAAAAACACGTCATTGTTTTGACAACGCACACTAATTCACTATAATGAACCATTTCCATTAATTTTGTCTAACTGACACTGATCAATGTATCCACCGATGTTATTCGAATAAACCTGTGAAAGCATCGACAATGAAATTCCTGACTGCCTTTTTGGCATTTCTCTTTTCTCTAGAGTATATGAAAAAGTAATCATAGCTTGTGGTGGCAGGAAGCTACGACAATCGAATCTGAGAGTGTGTAATATATCAATGACGTCTATACATGCATAATTTTTTGTTTAAATACGTCCGATATCTTATCAGGTATTAAGTATTGAAATTTGTTTTTGGGAATAAAAAAATTTCTAGAGTGTTGATTTCTGCGAAATTCTACAAGCTCATTTGTTTTACCATAGCTTAAATATGTTTCAAGTAACAAATTGATTCAATCGACATTCTAAGAGTTATAGAGGAAACAGATGTTCATATCTCCAGAAGCATCATACGGATTTGGCCCAATAACGAATTTGACAAAGATATTTGGACAGTTAACCTTTTCTGAAAATATGAAAATTCTTGCTCATATCTTTCGGAGGATAGAGAGTATACGGCCAGCCAGATCGACACCCTCATGTTTTAACCTTTATTCTTCCTCAGAAAGTCAGTGAATGAGTCAATAGAATGAGACCATTTTCGGCTCGATATTCGAAAATAATAGTATATTATATACCGCGGGACTGAAGTAGTACATTTAATCCTGAAGGACAAGTTTATGGCCCGACCGCAGGGAGGGCCATAATTTACCTGAAGGATTAAATGTACTTCAGTCGCAAGGTATATACGATACTTTTCGTACTTCCGGTATGATTTTATTAATTATTTCAATAATTTCAATCAGTTTTTTTTCTCTCTTCAACTCATTTAATAAACTGTCTTTAAAATAAGCTACCATAGTAACATTGCGTTGTGACAATTATAATTTAGAAACATTGTCATTACTAGTGTCATTGTAAAGAAACATTGTTATTGATAATTATTGGTATCATGAGTGAAGAAGGTGTATCTGATATTGATAAAAGAGCAGCCGAAGTAGGTGAAGAATTGTTACCACCGAAATCTAGAAAACTATACGAGCAGCAGTACGATGCTTTTAAAAAGTGGTGCCGCTTAAAAAATGTGAGACAACCTACTGAAACTGCGTTGTTAGTCTACTTCAATGATAAATCAAAAGCGGTTTGTGCCTCAACTCTCTGGGCACATTACTCAATGCTGAAATCGGTTATTAACATTAGAGAAGATATTGATATAAGTAAATTTCCAAAATTATAAGCTTTTTTGAAGAGAAGAAATGAGAGATTTAAGCCAAAGAAGTCAAGAATTCTCACGTCTGAGCAGGTAGATCAGGTCTTACGGGAGGCTCCGGATGATAAATATTTAATGCTTAAGGTAAATTTGGAAATGTGTTTATATTCAGAAATTTTAAGAAATCAATTTTTTTGTAGGTTGCACTTATTTTGGGCGTTGCGGGAGCTTGTCGCGGAAAAGAGTTGGTTGATTTAGGAATCGACGATGTGAGAGATTTGGGCGATTCCTTCCTAATTGCGATTAAAAACACCAAAAATAAAATTGACCGAAATTTTGTGATCAAAAATTCAGAAAACAGTGCCATTAGTTTTGTGGCGATATTTCGAAAATATGTGGCATTGCGAAAGACAGGGACACCTCATTCAAAATTTTTTGTTCAATACATCAACAAAGAACTACACGAGTAGTAGGAAAAAACATGTTTGGTACATTTCCACGGCAAATAGCAGCTTTCTTGAAATTAGAAAATGCGACGTCTTATACGGGACATTGTTTTAGACGCACATCTGCGTCTTTGTTAGCTGATTCGGGAGCAACAATAGACGTGCTGAAGAGATATGGAGGATGGAAATCCTTCAACGTGGCCGAGGGATATATTGAATCGTCTATTAAAAATAAACAAAAAATTTCAGATAAAATATTTGGTCAAGTCGCCGATTCGTCCACTATAGTTATGCCACAGTCCTCATTCTCGCTTCCTGTTTCCGCAGGATCTTCGAAACAAACACCAGTTCAATATGATAAGGAGCTATCTGTTACTCGTCAGTTACCTGCTGCATTAACCCAGGAAAGACTGGTCAATATGACGAACTGTCACAATATTAATTTGAATATTAACGTTAATTACCATTCTAATTAATTGTATTTTTCAATAAAATATCCCTTAAATTCGTTTGTTTGTGATTTAATCGTTCCGGGAGTTTCGTCAATATTTAATCCCGGAGGGATTAAATATGACACTTTAGTACCTGTCACAAGGGAGTGAAGTTGTCACTTTAGGCCCGGAAGTACGAAAAAGACATTAGGACAAAACGATAGCAACCGTGCAAGAAAATGAAAAATTCACTTTTAGCTGTTCACAAAACCGAGAGTATGTCAAACACTAATGACAGTTTGACGTGCTGTTTGGCACAAATGTCTATTACAGTAGTGCAAACATCTTCTTCCTTCTCGTGTCTAGGCTATGAGCCTGTTTACTCTTCGAATATTTCTCCTCTTATAGGCCGTCACTCCATCTCTTTCTAGGTCTTCCTATGCTTCTTCTACCGTTTGGCGATTTATCTCTCACTATTCTCACTACCTTATCATCTCCCATTCTTTCTATATGTTCGTTCCATTCTGTTTTCCTGCCCTTTATCCATTGATTTACATTCTCTATTCCACATGTTCTCTTGATGTCTTCGCTCCTTTGCCTATCCCTTAACGTATTGTTAGTTATTTTTCTTAATACTTTCATTTCTGAGGTTTCCAACATCCTTTTTGTTTAACTGGTTTGTGGTCTCGATTCAGCTGTATATGTCATTATGGGTCTTACTACGCTTTTATATATTCTGGTCTTCGTCTCTACCGTCAAAAATTCATTCTTCCAGATAGTGGTACTTAGACATCCCGCCACTCTATTTGCTTTAGTTACTTGTTGTTTTGTTTCTTCTTCCACTTTACCATCGCTTGACATTTTGATACCTAGGTAATCCACTTCCATGACTTGTTTTACTGTTCTATCTTCAACCACTAACTTGCATCTTATAGGCTCTCTCGATATCACTATTGTTTTTGTCTTCTCTATTGATATTATCATGTTATACTGTGTGGCTGTTAAATAGAACTGATGTATCATTCTCTCGTCTTCACTCGGATACTATTATTGCGTCATCTGCATAGCAAATAATCTTTATCTCCTGTTTCCCATCTTGTACCCCTTTTTTTGTTTTTACCTTCTTTATTATTTCATCCATTATTATATTAAAAAGTAAGGGGCTTAACGAGTCACCCTGTCGAATACCTGTTTCGTAATTTATTGGTTCCGTTTTACCATCCTTCGATCTAGCTATTATCTTGTTTTCCTTATATATGTTTTCGATTGTTTTTATAATATCTAGGGTACTTGTCTATCATGGAGTAGGTGAATAACATCTTCAATTTGGTCGAATGCTTTTTTAAGATCTATCAAGCACATAAAAGCAGGTCTATTATACTCGATGGATTTTTCCTTGATCTGCCTTATGATGAACACTGCATCTGTACATGATCGCCCTGTTCTGAAGCCTTGATGTTCTTCTTGTAATTGTATTCTCTTATTTACCCTGTTTGTTATTATCCTTGTCATTAGCTTTAGTGTTGTATTCAACAAATTGATTCCTCTGTAATTGTTCGGATCTGTTCGTTCACCTTTCTTAAACATTGGTATCATTATTCCTCTTCTCCACTTCTCAGGGATTTTGTGTGACCTTAGAGCTTTCTGTATTAGTATCCTTAGCTCATTCCTCAACTCTTTGCCACCATATTTGAGCAATTCATTGGTTATTTGGTCCTCTCCTGGCGACTTCCCATTTCTAATTTTTTCAATTGCCTCTTCCACGTCCTCCTCTGTTATCAGTGTTTCCTCGGTACTTGTTATGTCCGGTGTCTTCAGTAGTGGTACTTCTCTGATCTCCTTCTTGTACACGTTTGTGAGGTATGGTACCCATATTTCCTTTGTGGTGTGCGTATCTTCCAAAAGATCTTTCATTTCTGTTCTTTGCTGTCTGATAAACCTCCACACTTGTTTTTGTCGTCCATAAAAATCTGACTCTAATCACTTCGAATACCTTTCCCAATATTCTTTTTTCGTTCTTCTCACTAACTCATGGGCCTCTGACCTTACTGCCTTGTACTCTTCATATGCTTCATTTGTCCTTGTTGTTCTATATTTAAGATAAGCCTGCTTCTTTTCTCTGCACTTTTGTTTTATTTCCTTCTTAAACCAAGGGATCTTCGTTGTCCATTTTTTGTTCTTATCCACGTTTCTTGTACCTAATGCTTCATGCGCCGCCTCCACTATGTTCTTTCTCAACCTTTCCCAGCTGGTCTCTACGTCATCTTCTTCTTCAATAGGATTTCTTTTGATTTTTTGGGCCACCCATTTCCTATACAAATCTTTAGTCGTGTCATTGTGTATACTACTATATTTTTAGTTTTGTCTCTTTCGCTTCTTCCGCTCATGTCGCCTTTGTTTTAATCTTCTCTCTTATCTTACACGTTACTAGATAATGATCCTTCCCACATTAGCTGATGTGAGGTTTCTTATATTTAGTACTTTTCCTGGGTATATTTCTCTGTTTGCCAGGACATAATCTATCATTGACCTATTTCCTCTTGTGTTCTCGAACGTGTATTTATATTGATCTTTATGGCTGGAAAAAGGTATTATTTATTCTCATTTCATTGATCGAGCAAAACTCCAGCATTAGATCTCCGTTCTCATTCTCTACGTCTTCATTAAACCTCTGCTTGATTCCTGGCACTACAGATCTTCCCACACGTGCATTGATGTCGCCCAGAATGATTATACTCTCCTTGTTTGGTATACTGTCAATAGCTTCTTGAAGTTTCTCTTACGTCCACAGGTTTACAGTTTTCCGGTGCATATATTCCTATTATGTTCGTTCCTCTATTGCTTGTTCTTATCTTTATCGATATTATTCTTTCGGTAACATACCTCCATTCCTCTATTTGTGACCTGTAATCCCTTACCGTAAGTGCTACTCCCTCTTTGGCTCTTTGTTCCTTCGGTACCCCACTGTAGAACAACATATAATCCCCCAGCATCATTTGACCTTTTCCTTTCTTTTTTGTCTCTTGTAAAGCACATATATCTATCTTCCATTCTCTTATTTCTTTCTCTACTTCCTGATCTCTTCCATTCAGTGATTTGATATTCCATGTGGCCACTCTTGTTACATTTTGTTTTTTCCATCTGTTAGCCTTTTTCTCGCCATGTTCGTCTCCGTTTTTTCCGTCCCTTTCCGAGGCTTGCTTTCGGTACTCTGTGCAAACATCAAAATAAAAAAATTTGTCCCTATCGCAGTCCCCAGAAAATTTAGAATCAAACTTCCCGGTACATCTTGCCACAATAGTATGATATCTAAAGATGAGAAATTTACAAGAAAAAATCGAAGAGGCAGCCTTCATTAAGTTCGCTTCTGTTTACATCAGGGATCCATCAGTAGAGTTGCCGGAGGTTTGGAAGCTGATTGTTTGATTAAACTTGAAGAAGTCTTCGAGCCTCAGATAAAATACATAATTTTATCTAATTTCGATGTTCTGTCGGTATTGATGAGAATTAAATGACTTTCAAACATTTTCTGCATTTGTAAGCTTATTTTCCGTAAAGCTGAGAGCGATAGATGTCTAAATGTTGGTAGCGAGAAGAAAAAATAAAATAATTCTTCACAAGTTCCATCAGGCCAAAATTTTTCGTCATCAACTTTAATAAACTAATGAGTTCCCCTATGGTTTTTTGTTATCCAAATTTCAAATGAGGTTTCGTTCGTTGTACAAATCAAATCAATCAGAAATCGGCGGTTTTAATTATTTTCCACATTTTCATTTCAGACCCTAATAATCTAAGTTTTAAATTTTTGTTATACCAACCTGTACTTGTCATGGAATAGTGCCAATAAATTACAAACTTAATAATTTATATCTTACGGTTGCACGAATACCATTAAGGCAATGCGAATTTGAGATACAATATACATATAACTAAAATGTAAGTAACAATATTGATGAAAATTTTCCAGTGAAGTATGCCTCAATGTGCCATAGTAACTTGCAATAATACCCACCGTCGCACTAAAGGGGCTAATGTACGCTACCACCGTTTTCCTGGTGATGATAAAACTCGGTTGAGGTGGATAGAACTTTGTGGTAAAACGGTGTCGAACAGTTCAACGGCTCGCGTGTGCTCACATCATTTTAGTAGTGTTTGTTACGAGAGAGATGTCCAACATGAACTGCTAGGGCTGCCCTCCAGATGTCGATTGAAGAAGGGGGCAGTACCCGACATCAATCTTCCTGAGCAGGAATTCAACGAGGAGGTTCAGCCTGTAACTGCTTTCGATGTTCTTCTTGCTGTCGGTCTGATTCCTTCACAATCATCTCAGAAGAACTCAGGTGGTCTTCCTTTGGAGTAAGTATATCAATGTCGTGTTTTATTGCTAAAACAGAATATCAATTTAGTCGTACTCAATATGAACCGTGTGAACCTGGCAGACTATCGGAAACACCCGAGCGCAGTGGCGTGTGGAGCGGAATTGAAATTTATGCTGTGAAAAACCCATGTGAACTGGGCAGACCATTTCCAGCAGACCGTTTGTCGGAAACACCCGAGCGCGGGGCACAGTGGCATACTATCAGATTGAAATGTACGCTTTAAAAAGGCAGATTCGCACGAATGAATTTCATTAGGCTATCGAAACATATTAAATTTTTATTGAACAATGATTATCGGAATCATTAGTGATAGTTATCATTCTGAAAAATCAATGATTTCCTACTTCGGGAACCGTCCGTCGGATCATTCTCAAACTCTGTAAAATTTTTTTTATCTTGAATGGTACAAGGTATGTCACTTTATTTCATTAATAAAAGAACAATCGCTGATAATTTGGTTCACTTGCAAAGGGTGCCAGGGGGGTTATTTTCAATCGCTATTCTTCAAAATGTTACATCTCCGAGAATATGCAACGGAGCATAATGGCACTCGATATATACTTTTATTATATCAGTATGAATATCCACTGAAATTTTGGTCTTTTTGCAAAGGGAGGCAGAGGGGTTGTTTTCACTCTATATTGTTCAAAATTTCATATCTCTGGAAATACGTAACGGTGCAGAATGACACCCTGTATATAGTAGTTCTATTATATCATTAGGTATATCCAATAAAATTTTGATCCACTTGCAAAAGGAACCAGAGGGGTTATTTGTACCCCTTATTCTTAAGAGTTTGATATCACCAGAAATACGCAACGAGGCCAAATGGCACTCTGCATATAGTTCTATTATATCAATATCAACATTCACTGAAATGTTGGTTCACTTGCAAAGCGAGCCAGGGAGGTTATTCACAACCCCTGTACATCAAAATTCTACGTCTCCGAAAATATGCAACAGAGCATAATGAACTCGGTATACAGGGTCTTTCACGAGGAACCTCACCCATATTTATACGGGAAACTACTGAACGTATTTTCATGAAATTCAGCACTTATAAGTATTTCACGATGCTGATTAAATCTAAAATATTTTCAAGGCATGAGCACCTCCGGTTTTTTCGGAAATGACGTCAACTTCCGTTTTTCAAATTACAACACCATTTTTTTATTGCAGAAATAGATTCCTTAGAAAATTTCAATTAACAATATTTTGATGTGACATTTTTTCAGTTTTGGTTGGAAAATTCTCTCTGAGCGGGAAAATTCGAAAAAAAAACCTCTTTATTTCAACTAATCGACAATAGAGCTCCGCTGAAACAAGAATAACTTCGAGGTTTTTGGATGGAAAATTTTCATTTTGGGATTTTACAAGATGTAAGATTGATGTATCCACTTTGAAAATCGAAGTCGCAATTCATGATACAGGGGGGTGAAAAAATCGCTTTCAAAGTTGGGGATGACAAAATCGAGAAAATGGATTTGAACTATTTTGCGGTGTTGCCATGACTACCTCCACAAAAGGTTGTTATGATAATCAAAGTTGTTAACGGTTAATTAGACAATGCCAAAAAAGGCAGCAGTGGCTATCGAAAGTTGTTATCCGAGTTCCTATGGATAACCACAGCGATAGCAACTTGGGTTAGTGAATATCCCTGATTTTGTTTCATATGCGAAAGGAGTCGGGGGTTATTCTCTCGGTTATTCTATTCCCCTGTTTGTCAAAATTTTATATCTCAGAAAATATGCAACGGAGCACAATTGCACTAGATAGATAATTTTATTATATCAGTATTAACATTTACTGAATTTTAGTTATCTTGCCAGGGGGTTATTTTTACCACCTATACTTCAAAATCCTTCATCTTCGAAAATATGAATCGGAGCGTAACGGAACTCTGTATACACTTTTATTATATCAGTATTAACATTCACTGAATATTTGGTCCACTTGCAGAGGGAGCCCCGGAGGTAATTTTCCAATTTTTTCAAATGTTGAATTTTAAAGTACAGAGGGGTGTAAAAAACCCTTGGTACCCTTTGCAAGTGAACCGGAATTCCAGCGACTGCTCTAAATGATGTTATAAATCCACATGCCGAGTGCCATTATTATTTATTTTCGGATTAATAATATTTTTGAAGAAAAGGAGGTGAAGATAACTCCCTAGCTCCCTTTGCAAGTGAAAAAACTTCATCGGAGTGTCTTAAAAAATTCATCACAGTGGTGGTAGATCTTTTTCCATATCAAAGGTCAAAATCATTTGACAATTGATAATATATAAAATTTTTTGAACTAGAACTGGCGAAAGTTAATTTATCAACAACGATGTAACTCTGATTTGTGAATTCGATTGATAGTACTCTCATTTAAGATTGATTATCAAAAAATCATCCTAGAATTGTAGTACTCAAAAATGCGACGAAAAGTGTCAAACTTTTTCTAGGAATTTCTATTGTTGCTTCATTCTGTGACGGATTCTTTGAAATTGTTTTATTTTCATCGTTCACTGGATATTCGGAAATTTCAGGCTTACAGCCGTCAAGCTTGAGATCGCTAGGTTTAAAATGAAAAAAAAAAATTTTTCTACACAAATTTATATTATGATATTAAAGTTGAAAAATTACATTATATTTTTCTTTTCTCTCTCTCTCGTCCGTTCTTTACCATACGTTACTAAATTCTAGACGAATTTATATTATGATATTAAAGTTTATTAACTACAATATAATTCACAATACGTTAGGGTTTGTGACATCATTAATTAACTCTCCTGACTTCTTCGGCCCAAGTTACTCGGTTTCGAGCCATATATGAAGCTTCCGGTAGGTTGTGACATACCAGAGTTTTAACCTGGTCTATCAATCTCTTAGGTGATCTTCCACGTGTTCATCTTCCTTCTATCATAAGTCTCTGCATTGAAGTGTCGCTCCTGTCTTTATGTCCAAAATACCTTAGAATCGAATGGTTGATTCTTGTGGCTAGGCGTGTCCCAATTTTTTGTTCTTGGATAATGGAGATGTTCGTCCGGTGGGACGTCCAAGGCATTCGTAACATCCTTCTATCTCCGCTTATCACCCTCCTTCATGGTTCAGGCTTCGGAGCCACATACGTGGCAATAGAGAAGATAAGGGAACTTGCAATGCGTAGTTTAGTGTTTCGGGTGATTGCCTCATTGCAGTAATTAGGTTTTCACAAGCGTAGCACACACAAGCCACTGGAAACTCAAAAATGTCTGCCTCCAATAGTCCATCGTGCGAGAATACCAACAATGTCCGGAAAGCATATTTCATACCGCACGTTGCAATTATATTCTTGAGCAGTGCAGTCCAATAGTCACACCGATGTCCAGAACTCTTGCACTATTCAACAGCAATTCCTTGATTCCTGATTTATCACCAACATGCACTCATTTTTCTTATTCTTCGCTTTCTTCAGAAATATAATCCTTTGTGTCGTATCGCAGGTTTCACGGATATTCAGCTTGATCAGGCGTTTCAACATTAGCATTAGAAAACATGGAGGTGTCCATTTTAGTGGTAAAATCCATGAGATCAGTTTCAAAGAGATATTCGAAGATCTCGCCAGCGTAAGACAGCTTCTTGTCAATCTCATCTTCACAGAATGAATCAGCATAACATTTTTCCGGTTAAATTTTTGGTACGAATCAATTCACAATTTGCAATTTTAAGGTTGGTGGCCTGATATATTGTGGCTGCAATGATGCATGTGGTGACCAGATCATGGGTATCGCAGGCAAATCGAGGTTAAGTCCATGAAAGTCGAGATTATAGGCGACTGAAATGTGTTTTGTTACCTTATAGAGAGAGGGAGCACCTTCAGCAATCGAATCCAGTAAAGCTAAAAGGCATGAAAACACAACAAAATCTATGTTTGGAAACTCTTATCTCCTGTAAATTACTTTTAGGATTATCCAAATTGATTTTTGAAGCTCTAGATCAAATTTTGTCCTTTTCGTTTCAATCCAACATTTTCACAGTACATTTCTCAATTGAATTTTGGATGGTCATGTCTGTTCATTTTCAAAATTTTGTCAATGTTTCTATGTGTTATTTTTCTGCTCGGCCTATTGCACCTCTAGAACAGACAATGCTTCTTCCACCTTGTCTTTCTAGGACTCTTTGTTCTCCAACTCGAAGAGGAGATCCGAGATATCTATTTTTATAAGCATTATTGTTATTGTACCAACAAGTTCAGGTAGCATGTGCTTGATAAGGTTGAATAAGCGTTCTCCAAGCATTGGTTTTTTTCTCTGTAATTGTGGCGTTGCACATCATTGCAATAAGTGGTTCCTGACCTTCGATAAGAACGGCTGCATTCTCTGTTTCGTTAGGTGGATTTTGGCAGTGCCTTCTATTATGCGTTGGTCGGTTCCTTGGAGCTGGCACTACTTGTGCTATAGAGACTGATAGAGTCCATTAATAGAGCTTGGAAGGTTGCCTGGGTTGTTTCTCGTAGTAACCGCGCCGTTTGATAGACGAGGGGCTTTTTGGTGACTTTTCTGTTGTGGATAAGAGGCATTTGAAGTATCATTATGCGAATAAGCTCTTGTCTGGGATTGAACTGGTACACTTTGAACGGTCACCACAGAAGCCTCCTGCGATGCATCGAAGTATTTTTGAGCTGGTGGTTGTTGGAATTGCCCTATTTGCTGCATGCGCATGTTTACATTATGCTAAAGGTATTGCTACGCCAACTCTACTCTTTTCTTCTTTTTCTTTGCGCTAGTGCAGTGTATAGATGTTTGAAATTAATATTTTAACGTTCATTGCATTTACTGCTTTCGTCGCTTCCTTGAGGGTGGAATAGCAAACGAACCCGAAGCCTTTGCTTAATTGTTTTGAATGATGATGTTGAATCAGCGTTCTCCAAGCATCTGTTTTTCTCTGTTATGGTGGGGTTGGCCATCATAGCAAGAGTAAATGGTTCCTGACCTTCGATATGAACGGTTGCATTCTCTGGTGGATAATAGTATTGCATTCTACTATTATAAGTTAGTCGATTCCTTGGAGCTGGAACTACTTATGCTACAGGGACAAGGCCGGCTACTTTCGATTTTGATCTAGAAACATCTTCAGGGCTCTACAATGAAACAACAAAAATTATTACAATATAGTACAAACAACTGGTAACAAAAAAGGGACAATGGAGAAAAACATGAACATTATAATCATTAATTTCAGTGACAAAATGAGAATTTCAAGAAACAGAAACATCATAGTTTGATCCGGAGAGAGAAAACAAAGGAAACAGCAATATATATAAATAAGTTTTTTTTTATCTTTCCTATTTATATTTTATCATCTTCTTAAAATGAAATACTTCCAAAAACATACAAAATAGGCAAGAAAATCTGGAATTCACTTAGTTTTATAATGGTCTGTCATATTAATGAATGAAAACAAATACACCTTAATACACATGGTGAGCATAATTGCTGGAAGGGAACTGACAGATTCATTCAATATTTTAGTGGTAATACGCAGTAGAAATGCGCATGTGAAAATAAATTTCTCACTATGAATATATGTAATTAAGTTTTGTCTTTGATCTTATTAATTAGATAAAAATAACCGGGTTCGCGTTTTCGAGGTCAGTCTTTTTTTCAATTGATTTTCCGTCTTGTTTTACGAAAATAATTTCATGCTGCAAACGTTTTTTTAAATTATCTTATGTCCTAATATTTCAATTGAATGGATGTTGCAGTCGAAGGAATGAAGAGTATTTGAAACATGATCAGTTAGCGCGGTCTTATTTTCTTTTTTATTGCATTGAGTAGCTCTTTAGGACTGCTAGTTTTCATTCGAGTGAGAAGTCTTCTATTGGTGTTGGAATATTCGAAAACAATATCAACATTGAAATGTTTTTCTTTATTCGCGCAGAAAGATCTTCTATATTAGACAATCCATAATATTTTATGTTTCCATCAACACTATCAACTTGAACTTGTCTATTCATCTCTTTGTTTAAAATCTTGTCAATAATTTTTTTGGGGTAATCATTATTTTTCAGGATGCATCTTATTTTATCTAAGTTAGTTGTTTGAAAATCATTTAGAGACAATTTTTGTGTTCGGTATTTTGAGTTGTTGACTAAATTAATTATTTTTGTATGTTTCGAGATGAAATTTAAAATTCTACTTGAAAAAGTTGGTTTCTGATACAAATTGGTTCTCATTTTATTTTTTTTTTGATGGATTAATAGCACGTCTGAAAACGGTAAGGTGTTATTCTCAGACTCAAATTCAACAGTGAATGTTAACCTTGCATGGATGTTGGATATTTCGAGGATTTCTTCTTATTTACCAACAGGTATAGATGTACAAATATCATCAATATATCTCTTGAAAAATGGTATACTGAATGTTATCTTCCAAAGCGATCCTCTATATCTCAGTCATGATACGAGGGTTGCCTGTTATATTACGGGATTGGATAACCCTAGTATTGCATTCTGCCAGCTCTTTCGTGAAGCTTGACATTTTGGGGTTTTACGTAGTCAGAACGTTTTGACAACAAGCGCTATTTGTGTTGTTTACTGTAACTTAGGAGATATTGCCCAAAAAATGGAATTGAAAGGTGAACTTCTTGGTGCGATTACTCATACAACTTTCGACGTGGATTAACATAACAGCAGCACATCGATGAACTTCATGTTGATTCAATTTTTGGCGAAGATGCTCCATCAAGGACCAGTGTTCATCGATGGTATGGTGATTTTAACCTAGGTCTAGTACACTACAAGACGAATTTCGTGAAGGTCTTCCAGAATCAGATGTTTCGGAAACTATTGATGCTATGCGCCAACTGAAATTACACGATCGGCATGTGACCTACCGCGATATTGAGACCGTTTCAGGCATTAGTGGGACCAGCATACATTCAATACTGCATGATCATTTGACCGTCAAAAAAATTTGTTCGCATTGGATCCCACACAATTTGACATCTATGACATCGTGGATTTACGCGTATGTGCCCGATAGTAAGCAGCAGTTAACTCTATGGGTTTTTCAAGATAAGCCAAACCCAAAAAATATATATATAATATTGTGGTTGTGAATAAAAATAACTGTTCTATGAAGTCAAAAAAATTTTTATGTATATCCCATCTCTTTCGAGTTCAAAAGTCCAGATAAAAATTTTCTCAAATTGTAGAGAGGACTTCCTGTATAAGCTAATATTGGTCGCAGAGGATTATCTAGTTAAGAAGAACTTATCCTTTACTTAATTTGTGTCTCAAAGCTCACCTACAGCTAAAGAAGGCGCTTTGTCTAACTTAGTTTCGACGGTGCATGAGGGTATAAATGACGCTATAGGAGCAAGAAAATTGACTATGTTATCTCCAAATCAGGAGGAAACTTACCATCAAATTCTTCCACAGCACCTGCTGCAGCTTCCGTTTTCTCGTATGCGTCAAATCCAAACATTTTGGACTTTTATTATCATCGGTCACAAGCTAGTGGCTAGTGATTTTTCCAAATGGTTCGAACATTTTTTACCATCTGTTCTTCTGTGAAGACTTCGCCGGAGTTCTTGCAATACACGTTTGTAAAGCTTTTTTTTACGCACGGGATGAAATGTCCAACGAAAACTTGTTTTCCGTTTAATAGCATATCGCTGACCTTGGTAATTGCTTTTTTGGCAGCCTCTTCGGTTTCATATTGTACGAATCCGTAGCTTTTACTGATGCCCTTGCTGTCTTGATACATCTTACAGCTCAGGATGGTACCGAACGCGGATAATGTGTCGTATTGTCGATGTCGAAATCAAGAATTTCAACAAATATATTGCCGACCCCTAACTCCCGTAGGGTAGAGTGACGTTTGACCCACATGATTCTCTATCTTTTCAATAAATCAAATGCTATGTATCTTGGAGCTGGTGGCGGTAAAGTTGAAACGAAATATGCACTCTGTGTTGGAGGCAGTTGGAATGCCCCTATTTGCTGCATGTGCATGTTTATAATAAGCTGATGACGTTCCGATACCAAGTGAGCTCTTCTTTCCTTTGCGCTAGTGCAACATATAGAGGTTTGAAATTAATATATTACCGTTCATTTCAGTCACTGCTTTTGTAGCTTCATCGGGGGTAGAGTAGCAAATAAAGCCAATGCCTTTGCTTCTTTCCCTTCTATCACCATTTTGACTGAATTATTGAGCCAAAATGATCAAACGCCTTGCGGAGACGCTCGTCGTCTATAATTTCGTGGAAAATTTTCACATACAGGTTGACTCCTTGGCTCATCCTCATTAGCTCTAGTGTTTTTGCTTCAAACTTTCTTCTTAGCTATTTTACTCTCTCTTCCTTCATCTAGGACTTTCCAACATATAGTTGGGTTCTTTCCACTTTTTCTTTCTTCCTTCATCACTTTAAATGAAGCGATTGAACCAAACGAATCGAACTCCTAACGGGGACGCTCGTCGTTTATAACATCGTTCATATATTTTACATACAAATTTACTCCTTGGCTCTATTTCATTTAGGATTGTCCAAATTCAAGTTTAAATCTACATATACAATTTTTCCTCTTCGTTTCAATAGTACATTTTCGCAGTTCTTTTCTCAATTGAATTTTGGATAGTCATCCACGTTTTGTTTCGAAGATGTTTTTATTTTTTATTTTGCTGCACGGCCTGATACTTTAGGACAGCTAGTGCTTCTTCCACCTTTTCTTTCAAGAACTCTTTGTTATCCAACATGAGCAGGATCTCAGAGTTATCCATCTCGAGAAGCATTCCTGTTATTTTATGAACAAGTGAAGGTTGCATGTCTTTGATAAGATAGTATAAGCGTTCTCCAAGCATCTGCTTCTGCTCCGTCACGGTGGCCTTGGACATCTTGGCAAGAGTAAGTGGCTCTTGACCCTGGATATGAACGGCCGCATTAACTATCGCGTTAGGTTGTTTTTGGTAGTGCCATCCACCATTATACGTAGGTGGGCTCCTTTGAGCTGGAAATACTTGTGATATAGGGACTAATGGAGCTGGGTGTCCATTAATAAAGCGTGAAAGGTTGTCTAAGGTGTTTCTCATAGCAACCGCATCGTTTGATAGGCGAGGCGCATCTCGGTGAATATTCTGCTGGGAGGTATTTGAAGTACCATTCTGCGAATCAGTTCTTTTCTGGGATTGAGCTGATACTGTTTGAGCGTTCACCATAGAAGATACTTGCGATGCAGCGATGTATCTTGGAGCTGGTGGCGGCATAGTTGAAACGAAATATGCACTGTGTTGGGGCAGTCCATCACTTTAAATGGTGGTTGTGCTACACGGATCGAATTCCTTGCGGAAATGCTCGTCGTTTATAATTTCGTAGAAATTTTTTGCATATAGGTTGACTCCTTGGCTCATCCTCGTTAGCTCAAGTTTTCTTGCTTCAAACTTTCTTCTTAGTTCTTTCACTCTCTCTTCTTTCATCTGGGCCTTTTCAACATAAAGTTGGGTTGTTTCCACTTTTTCCTTCTTCCTTCATCACTTTAAATGAAGCGATTGAGCCAAACGAATCGAATTCCTAACGGGGACGCTCGTCGTTTATAACATCGTTCAAATATTTTACATACAAATTTACTCCTTGGCTCTATTTCATTTTGGATTGTCCAAATTCAAGTTTAAATCTACATATACAATTTTTCCTCTTCGTTTTAATAGTACATTTTCGCAGTCCTTTTCTCAATTGAATTTTGGATAGTCATCCACGTTTTGTTTCGAAGATGTTTTTATTTTTCCTTTTGCTGCTCGGCCTGATAGTACTTTAGGACAGCTAGTGCTTCTTCCACCTTTTCTTTCAAGAACTCAAGGATCTCAGAGTTATCCATCTCAAGAAGCATTCCTGTTATTTTATGAACAAGTGAAGGTTGCATAAGGTAGTATAAGCGTTCTCCAAGCATCTGTTTCTGCTCTGTCGCGGTGGCCTTGGACATCTTGGCAAGAGTAAGTGGCTCTTGACCCTGGATATGAACGGCCGCATTAGGTTGATTTGGGTAGCGCAATCCACCATTATGCGTTGGGGGTGTCCTTGGAGCTGGAAATACTTGTGCGACAGAGACTATTGGTGCTGGGGACTATTAATAAAGCGTGGATGGTTGCCTAAGGGGTTTCTCGTAGCAACCGCGCCGTTTGATAGGCGAGGCGCATGTCGGTGAATATTCTGCTGGGAGGGATTTGAAGTCCCATTCTGCGAATTAGTTCTTATCAGGGATTGAGCTGATACTGTTTGAGCGTTTACCATAGGGGACACCTGCGGTGCAGCGATGTATCTTGGGTGTGGTGGCCTCATAGTTTGCACGAAATATACACTCTGCGTTTGAGGCCGTTGTAATGCCCCTATTTGCTGCATTTGCATGTTTATGAGACGCTGATGACGTTCCGCCGCCAAGTTAGCTCTTCTCTCCTCTTTCCTTTGCGCTAGTGCAACATAGAGAGGTTTGGAAATTAATATCTTGCCGTTCATTTCAGTCACTGCTCTTGTCGCTTCATCGGGGGTAGAGTAGCAAACAAAGCCGAAGCCTTTGCTTCTTCCCCCTTCCATCATCACTTTGGATGAAGTGATTGTGCCAAAAGCATCGAACGCCTTGCGGAGATGCTCGTCGTCTATAATTTCGTCCAAATTTTTCACATACAGGTTTACTCCTTGGCTCTTCCTTGTTAGCTCAAGTTTCCTTGCTTCAAACTTTCTCCGCAGTTAGTATACCCTCTCTTCTTTCATCTGGGCCCTTCCAATATAAAGTTGTTTCCCTTCCACTATTTCCTTGCCATTCAATTCTTCCACAGCGGCCGCTGCGTACTCCGGTTTCTCGAATGCGAGAAATCCAAACCGTTTTGGCTTTCCATCATCGTCTGTCACAAGCTCGTAGCTCGTGATTTCCCCAAACGTTTTGAACATTTTTAAAAAGTCTTCTTCAGTTAAGTGTTCGCCGAAGTTCTTGCAATACACGTTCGAGAACTCTCTTTCTTTACCACCTTGATTCTTTAACCGTTCTAAGCGTGGGATGTATTGTCCAACTTAAACTTGTCTCCCGTTTAATAACATGCCGTTGACTTCGGTAATGGCTTTCGTGGTAGCCTTTAGGCTTTCAAAATATACAAATCCGTAGACTTTGCTGACGCCCTTGCTGTCTTGACACACTTTACAACTTAGAATGTTGCCGAACGCTGAAAAAGTGTCATACATCGCTTTATTGTCGATGCTGGGGGTCCAGATTCTTGGCAAAAATATTGCCGACCCCTGACTTACGCAGGGAGGGGTCACGTTGAACCCTCATGATTCTACCTTCCAACACATCATAATTCATGGTGTTCAACGCTCGCTCAGCATCTTCCTGTTGAAAATTTACATAGGCATATCCTAGGGAACTTCTGGTTATAAGGTCCCTGCACACTCTAACTGAGACAACACGTCCAACGGTACTAAACTTTTCAAAAAGCATACCTTCGTTAACTTTACGGTTCAGGTCTCCTACGAACAGAGCCGTTTTGTGGTACGACGTAGTAATGTTATTCATTTTTATCTGGTATTGCCACTTAATAAAAAAATTGCAAATACTCCACTGTAATCGAAACTTCGAAATTTACACTTCCAATATGTTTAGTAGATTTTAGAAAGTTTTATGCTTTTATGGTTTTTTTTTTTACTTTTTTTTAAAGTCTAGATTGTGAATCGTACCATTTCGATGGACGAAAACAGATTATTTTGAGAGAGAACTTGTAGTTCTGAGTGCCGTTATAGACTCGTGAAAGTAAATTGATAAAGGAGAACTTACTTGTAGTACAGTACACGAGAGAGTGTAGAGAGAGAATGAATTTGAATAATTGAGAGAGGTCGTACAGGTAGCTAAGTTTAGGGATTTCCAAAATTCCGTCCGACAGAAGGCATTCTTGGAAGTAACGGCCGCTACCCCAAATTCCAAGAACTGTCCTTTGTTGCGAGTATATCGCAACAGTTTCCACTTTTTCCTTCTTCCCTTATCACTTTAAATGAAGCGATTGAGCCAAACGAATCGAACTCCTAACGGGGACGCTCGTCGTTTATAACATCGTTCAAATATTTTACATACAAATTTACTCCTTGGCTCTATTTCATTTAGGATTGTCCAAATTCAAGTTTAAATCTACATATACAATTTTTCCTCTTCGTTTCAATAGTACATTTTCGCAGTCCTTTTCTCAATTGAATTTTGGATAGTCATCCACGTTTTGTTTCGAAGATGTTTTTTTTTTTCCTTTTGCTGCTCGGCCTGATAGTACTTTAGGACAGCTAGTGCTTCTTCCACCTTTTCTTTCAAGAACTCTTTGTTATCCAACATGAGCAGGGTCTCAGAGTTATCCATCTCGAGAAGCATTCCTGTTATTTTTTGAACAAGTGAAGGTTGCATGTCCTTGATAAGGTAGTATAAGCGTTCTCCAAGCATCTGTTTCTGCTCTGTCGCGGTGGCCTTGGACATCATGGCAAGAGTAAGTTGCTCTTGACCCTGGATATGAACGGCCGCATTAGGTTGATTTGGGTAGCTCAATCCACCATTATTCGTTGAGGGTGTCCTTGGAGCTGGAAATACTTGTGCTACAGAGACTATTGGTGCTGGGTGACTATTAATAAAGCGTGGATGGTTGCCTAAGGGGTTTCTCGTAGCAACCGCGCCGTTTGATAGGCGAGGCGCATCTCGGTGAATATTCTGCTGGGACGGATTTGAAGTACCATTCTTCGAATAAGTTCATATCAGGGATTGAGCTGATACTGTTTGAGCGTTTACCATAGGGGACACCTGCGGTGCAGCGATGTATCTTGGGTGTGGTGGCCTCATAGTTTGCACGAAATATGCACTCTGCGTTTGAGGCCGTTGTAATGCCCCTATTTGCTGCATTTGCATGTTTATGAGACGCTGATGACGTTCCGCCGCCAAGTTAGCTCTTCTCTCCTCTTTCCTTTGCGCTGGTGCAACATAGAGAGGTTTGAAAATTAATATCTTACCGTTCATTTCAGTCACTGCTCTTGTCGCTTCATCGGGGGTAGAGTAGCAAACAAAGCCGAAGCCTTTGCTTCTTCCCCCTTCCATCATCACTTTGGCTGAAGTGATTGTGCCAAAAGGATCGAATGCCTTGCGGAGACGCTCGTCGTCTATAATTGCGTCCAAATTTTTCACATACAGGTTGACTCCTTGGCTCTTCCTCGTTAGCTCAAGTTTCCTTGCTTCAAACTTTCTCCGCAGTTCGTTTACCCTCTCTTCTTTCATCTGGGCCCTTCCAACATAAAGCTGTTTCCCTTCCACTATTTCCTTGCCATTCAATTCTTCCACAGCGGCCGCTGCGCACTTCGGTTTCTCGAATGCGGGAAATCCAAACCCTTTTGGCTCTTCATCATCGTCTGTCACAAGCTTGTAGCTCGTGATTTCCCCAAACGTTTTGAACATTTTTAAAAAGTCTTCTTCTGTTAAGTGTTCGCCGAATTTCTTGCAATACACGTTCGAGAACTCTCTTCACCACCTTGATTCTTTAACCGTTCTAAGCGTGGGATGTATTGTCCAACGTAAACTTGTTTCCCGTTTAATAACATGCCGTTGACTTCGGTAATGGCTTTCGTGGCAGCCTCTATGCTTTCAAAATATACAAATCTGTAGCCTTTGCTGACACCCTTGCTGTCTTGACACACTTTACAACTTAGAATGTTGCCGAACGCTGAAAAAGTGTCGTACATCGCTTTATTGTCGATGCTGGGGTCCAGATTCTTGGCAAAAATATTGCCGACCCTTGACTTACGCAGGGAGGGGTCAAGTTGAACCTTCATGATTCTCATGATGCTACCTTCCAACACATCATAATTCATGGTGTCCAACGCTCGCTCAGCATCTTCCTGTTGTTGAAAATTTACATAGGCATATCCTAGGGAACTTCTGGTTATAAGGTTCCTGCATACTCTAACTGAGACAACACGTCCAACGGTACTGAACTTTTCAAAAAGCATACCTTCGGTAACTTAACGGTTCAGGTCTCCTACGAACAGAGCCGTTTTGGGGTACGACGTAGTAATGTTATTCATTTTTATCTGGTATTGCCACTTAATACAAAAATTGCAAATACTTCACTGTAATCGAAACTTCGAAATTTACACTTTCAATATGTTTATTAGTTTCTAGAAAGTTTTATGCTTTTATGTTTATTTTTCTACTTTTTTTAAGGTCTAGATTGTGAACCTTACCATTTCGATGGACGAAAACAGATTATTTTGAGAGATCTTTAGAGGAACTTGTAGTTCTGAGTGCCGTTATAGACTCGTGAAAGTAAATTGATAAAGGAGAACTTACTTGTAGTACTGTACACGAGAGAGTGTAGAGAGAGAATGAATTTGAATAATTGAGAGAGGTCGTACAGGTAGCTAAGTTTAGGGATTTCCAAAATTCCTTTCGACAGAAGGCATTCTTGGAAGTAACGGCCGTTACCCCAAATTCCCAGAACTGTCCTTTGTTGCTAGAATATCGCAACAGTTTCCACTTTTTTCTTCTTCCCTCATCACTTTAAATGAAGCGATTGAGCCAAACGAATCGAACTCCTAACGGGGACGCTCGTCGTTTATAACATCGTTCAAATATTTTACATACAAATTTACTCCTTGGCTCTATTTCATTTAGGATTATCCAAATTCAAGTTTAAATCTACATGTACAAATTTTCCTTTTCGTTTCAATAGTACATTTTCGCAGTCCTTTTCTCAATTGAATTTTGGATAGTCATCCACGTTTTGTTTCGAAGATGTTTTTATTTTTTCTTTTACTGCTCGGCCTGATAGTACTTTAGGACAGCTAGTGCTTCTTCCACCTTTTCTTTCAAGAATTCTTTGTTATCCAACATGAGCAGGATCTCAGAGTTATCCATCTCGAGAAGCATTCCTGTTATTTTTTGAACAAGTGAAGGTTGCATGTCCTTGATAAGGTAGTATAAGCGTTCTTCAAGCATCCGTTTCTGCTCTGTCGCGGTGGCCTCTGCGTTTGAGGCAGCTGTAATACCCCTATTTGCTGCATTTGCATGTTTATGAGACGCTGATGACGTTCCGCCGCCAAGTTAGCTCTTCTCTCCTCTTTCCTTTGCGCTAGTGCAACATAGAGAGGTTTGGAAATTAATATCTTGCCGTTCATTTCAGTCACTGCTCTTGTCGCTTCATCGGGGGTAGAGTAGCAAACAAAGCCGAAGCCTTTACTTCTTCCCCCCTTCCATCATCACTTTGGCTGAAGTGATTGTGCCAAAAGGATCGAACGTCTTGCGGAGACGCTCTTCGTCTATAATTTCGTCCAAATTTTTCACATATAGGTTGACTCCTTGGCTCTTCCTCGTTAGCTCAAGTTTCCTTGCTTCAAACTTTCTCCGCAGTTCGTTTACCCTCTCTTCTTTCATCTGGGCCCTTCCAACATAAAGCTGTTTCCCTTCCACTATTTCCTTGCCATTCAATTCTTTCACAGCGGCCGCTGCGCACTCCGGTTTCTCGAATGTGATAAATCCAAACCCTTTTGGCTTTCCATCATCGTCTGTCACAAGCTTGTAGCTCGTGATTTCCCCAAACGTTTTGAACATTTTTAAAAAGTCTTCTTCAGTTTAGTGTTTGCCGAAGTTCTTGCAATACACGTTCGAGAACTCTCTTTCGTTACCACCTTGATTCTTTAACCGTTGTAAGCGTGGGATGTATTGTCCAACGTAAACTTGTTTCCCGTTTAATAACATGCCGTTGACTTCGGTAATGGCTTTCGTGGCAGCCTCTATGCTTTCAAAATGTACAAATCCGTAGCCTTTGCTGACGCCCTTGCTGTCTTGACACACTTTACAACTTAGAATGTTGCCGAACGCTGAAAAAGTGTCGTACACCGCTTTATTGTCGATGCTGGGGTCCAGATTTTTGGCAAAATTATTGCCGACACCTGACTTACCCAGGGATTGGTCACGTTGAACCCTCATGATTCTCATGATGCTACCTTCAAACACATCATAATTCATAGTGTCCAACGCTCGCTCAATATCTTCCTGTTGTTGAAAATTTACATAGGCATATCCTAAGGAACTTCTGGTTATAAGGTCCCTGCACACTCTAACTGAGACAACACGTCCAACGGTACTGAACTTTTCAAAAAGCATACCTTTGATAACTTTACGGTTCAGTTCAATAGTATATTTAAAATGAAGTGATTGAGCCAAACAGATCGAATTTTTTGCGGAGACCCTCTTCGTTTATAATATTGTCCAAATTTTTTACATACAGATTGACTCCTTGGCTCATCGTCATCAGCTCAAGTTATCTTGCTTTAATCCTTTTCTTAGTTCTTTTACTCTCTCTTCGTTCATCTGGGCCCTTCCAAAAGTTGGATTCTTTCCTCTTTTTTTTCTTCATTCATCACTTTAAATGAAGTTATTGAGCCAAACAGATCGAACTCTTTGCGGTGAGCCTCGTCGTTTATAATATCGTCGAAATTTTTTACAGTCAGATTTACTCCTTGGCTCTTCCTCATTAGCTCAAGTTTTCATGCATCGAACTTTCTCCTCAGTTCTTTTACTCTCTCTTCTTTCATCTGGGGCCTTCCAACATAAAGTTGGGTTCTTTCCACTTTTTCCGTCTTCCTTAATCACTTTGAATGAAGTAATTGGGCTAATCGGATCGAACTCCTTGTGTTGTCGTTTATAATATCGTCCAAATTTTTTTCATACAGACTGGCTCCTAAGCTCTTCCTCATCAGTTCAAGTTTTCTTGCTTCAAACTCAAACTCAAAAGTTGGGTAATTTCCAATTTTTCCTTACCTGTGAAAACAATGTTTATCAGAAGTCATTATAAGGACTAAATTCATGTAATGAAGTGAGACCAGGTTGGTTTGGCACTCAAACAAGTTTGTGTACTTTATTTAGGTTCGTAAGGGTTGAGCACAGAAACTAACTCGAGCAAAACTGACTCAGGTAAACTATTAAAGAGGTTCTACCGGCCGAGGTAATTAAGAGAATCAACTAACGCTCAAGTAATATCAAACTTATATTTCACATGAAATTTATATGGAATATATTTAATATAAAGTTGTAATGGTTAATGGAAAGAGTATACCGCCAGGTATCTACAAAAAATAAATAAAAGGGTCCTTCAATAAGTAAACGGAAAAACTCAACTGGAGGGGAACTATTCCTGGTATTGTTATCCTTGCGCATAGATGGGTAACTCACCGTTCAATGTTTGGTTTTGAGCCTCTCACCAATATATATTCAATTGGAGTGAAAACAATCAGAGTTGAGACATTTGAATTGTCGCATATTCAAAAAACTGAATTTATATTAATAACATTAAGGTATAGAGAAACCAAAAATTATGAGACAGTGTGATATTGGCTTCTAGTAAATTATTCCCCAGATATACTGAATACAGGATATGATAAATCAGAGAAAGAAAAATCATGACAATAAATCGATTGAATAATCAATAAATATGTACTGGTAAATTAAAACGTATCAGAACTGAAACAGTTCTTTTTGACCAATAGGAACAAATCTTTAGGATTTTTTGTTATCTCGAATTAAAGAATCATAAATGTGATTTAGATCTTTTTTATTCGGCGACGTTTCGACACTCTGCTAGGTCATTTTCAAGCCTGTATCACATCAGAACAGAGAAAAGCATAAATAATTAAAGACTCATAAATAGACTCGATACAATTTAAAATACAAAACAATCAACATACCAGTGATTCTTACAATTCAGTCATAGTCAAATGAATAAACTCTTCGTAAATACTTTGTTTTTCACATTTAACAATTATCATCGTGAGGAAAAAAGATGGTAAAACGTGCACAATATCAACACGAGACTTGACTAGAGTCAAGCAGAGCAGTCAAAATACTGAGAATCAAAATATCATTAAGACCGATTACACATTGATTGTAGGTGCAGGCGACGATACAAGAGTAGGGCGCTGTTCTGGCGCGCAGTTCAAAATGCCTTAATATGTGGCACTCAACCCTGCTACATCAGATCTTTCATTTACAGTGTTAGGTGTTCTAACTTTAGTAATCATCTCTCTAACGATGCTTTTTTTATAAAATCTTTCAGAGTGTCGGACTTTGGTTTTTTCATAATCGAAATTGTGATCAAACTTAATCCGATGTTTTGTCAAAGCTGTATGTTTCTTTTTGTCCTTTCTCACGTTAGTCTCGTGTCCATAATGTCTGATTCTCATATAACGTTTCGTTTGTCCTACATATACTCTATCACAACCTTTGCAGGGGATTTCATATATAATATTAGATCTAATAGGAATCGAATCTACATCCTTAAGTTTACTGAAGTTAACGCTGTTTTTTAAGTTGTTATAAAAAACAGGTGTTACATTGTACTTTTTTAGCGTCTTCCTAAACTTCACATCGGCGTTGTTGACAAACGGTGTCGCTATGTAGACATTATCTCCATGGTCTGGTTTTTCTCTTTGGACATCATTGTCACGACAATTAAGCCGCTTTTTTATATAACAATCAATGAACTTGTCAGGGTATAAATTGTTCTCAAGAGTTGTATTTACTAACGTTAGATTATCGTCATGGTACATTTGATGTGCTAATTGTAAAGCCTTATCAACTAGATTGAAAACCATCGCGATTTTTTGACTTTCGCTATGGTGCGAGCGGTAATTCAAAATTCTACCCGACCAAGTTGGTTTGCGGTACCAGTTCGTATGTAGAGTATCGTTTCACGAATTATCAATACATCAAGAAAACTTATGCAATTATCCTTCTCAAGTTCAGTGGTTAATTGTAAACGTGGATGAAAACTGTTCAATTTATCTAAAACTGATTCTATTTTTTCTTCTGGAATGCAAGTAATAATGTCATCAACATAACGATAAAAAAATGATAAATAAAAATCTAAATTTGTTAATTGTTTCTCTTCAAGTGCTTCCATTATCAAATCAGCTAAAACTGGACTAAGGGGAGCTCCCATAGGAGTACCAAATGTTTGTTTAAAAATGTTACCTTGAAAACTAAATTGAGAATAAGACAAAACTAGTTCTAACCACTTCAAAAATTCATCGTTTGGTAGAGTTGTAAGTTCACAGATCTTTTCCCATCTTGACTCTATAATCATTGAAACTAAATCCAGAGGGATATTAGTAAAAAGCGAAGTTACGTCAAAAGATATTAATTACTGGGAATCACGATGTTTTTGATCGTATTAACAAAGTCAATGCTGTTTTCAATATGACTCTCTTTTTTGCCAGTAATGTTATTTAAAACCTTGTGAAAGTACTTAGAAAGATTGTAACTCAGGCTAGTCACAGCCGATATGATTGGTCGAAGCGGATTGCCATTTTTATGTATGTATGTCTTTGGTAGGTCATGACCAATGACAACTTAAAATAAGAAGAAGAACAACTTATACTTCACCTGATCTGTGGTGCAAAAGTTTTTGTGTCTCAAACCTCACATACCATTAAAGCTGGGGGTAAGTCAGACTTAGATTCGATGGGGCAAGTGGGCATAAATAAGAGAAAAAAACTTACCATTCAATGCTTCCACAGCAGCTGATGCGGCTTCAGGTTTCTCGTATGGGACAAACCCTCTTATTTTTCAAAGATTTTTATCAGCTGTTCGTCTGTGAAGTCTTCGCCGAAGTTCTTGCAATACACGTTTGTGCACTTTTTTGTTTCCTCATCCAACGAAACCTTCTTTCCGTTTAAAATCATGTCGTTGACCTTGGTAATACTTTTTTGGTAGCCTCTTCGGTTTCATAATGTACAAATCCGTAGCCTTAGCTGACGCCCATGCTGTCTTGTCACACTTTACAGCTGAGGATGGTGCCGAACGCAGGGAATGTATCGTATATCGCCATACTGTCTATGCAGGGATCAATGTTTTAAACAAAAATATTGCCATATGATTCTCATGCTGCAACCATTCAATATATAAAAATTCATGGTGTCCAACGCTCGCTCAGCTGAAATAAGAAAATACATCAAATTCTCTCTATCGTTTATTTATTTAAATATTTCATTTATTATTATTTATTTTTTTATGAACTAGGAATTCAGACAGGTTGCCCCATAAACAGTATTCACAGTTTATACTAATTAACGAAATATCCCGTGGAAAAATATAAATTAAACTAGTTTACATTCAGATCTGATCCACACCAAAACCCAAAGCCTGAAATATACAAAAGAAATATACCAAAGAAAGCAGCCAGTCTATAAAAGTATTATACCTAAATCTCTGACCTGATTGATTTACATCAACTAATACAAATTCAATCATTGCTTCTGAATGAACTGATCTCCAATTACATCTATGTAGAGTAAATTCAAGTACTATGCGAGGATACACGCATTCAGAAAAATCTTCACAGCTATCCATGATTTCACTATGATTTAATTTGAACGTTGATGAAAAAAAGATTTTTTTCGACCAAAAAACATTTTGAAGAAACCATTAATTAAAAATTAAAAAAGTCATAAAAGCATTGACGTGAGGTCAGGGGCAATAAATCCTTCACAATATCGTGCCTATTGATATTTTTCTATAATTTCTGTGAAAAAATACTATGCCAGTTTTGAAAAAACAAAATAGATTTAAATCATCCGATTATAAAATTATAATCGGAAAGAAGTTATAATCATTTTTCATTCACTTAAGGGTAAGCAATCACAGAAGTTGAAGTTAATTAATTACGTTGATATTTACGTTCTCGACTCAAGGCTCTTTAAAACTTTGGGGCTGCCTTCGAAAATGAAACTACAGGAGATTTTCCATCTCAAGCAATCCCACATTCCCCGCAAATTCTGAAAAAGCCTCAAATTAGTCCTTTAGAAAAATCGAATTTTTGTGAAATCTCAAAAGAGAAATGTCAAAAAGTCCGCCAGAAATAACAATGATCGATGCTGTCACAAATACGTATTAGAATGACACCGACCGGACACATTAATTCATTTTCAGTAAAGGGAAAATTATTCCTTATGGTCCATTTACGGTTAAACAATGTACGTTGTCAAAAGTCACATGCCATATTCGTGTTCTGCAAAAGTTCGATGTTGCCATATGGACTCAAGATGTGGTTATATTTTCAATAAAATGAGCATGTTACCAATACAGTTTATGGTCCAATTCTTATAAAACATGACAGACATTAACTTATGACATACATCCTACTTCACTTCAACTCTATTCAACTAGATAAATGTTTATTCGACTGAATGTTAGAAAGATGACTTTAATTTGAGTATGTGAAGAAAATTCTCATGCGAAACAGATTGCTAAGCCTAAAGTTTGCTCATTACGGTAGAATTCTAATTACTATCTGTTTCTACGGTATGGAATAAATCTTTAGATTGTATTAACGATTAAATTAATCTGTACTCACCATGTTCCTGCTATTGAAAATTGACATAGGCATATCCTAGTGATCTTCTGGTTACAACGTCCCTGCACACTAGTGGTGTAACGAATGTTGGATTTTTCACATTCGCGAATGCGAATATTCATCTCCAATATTCGCGAATGCGAATGTTAAATTTCAAATAGCAATAAATATGGTATTCTTTCTCCTGTAGCCAGAGAATATTTGGTAACTCCACCCACAAGTGTCCCCAGTGAAAGAGTTTTCAGTGGAGCTGGACTTCTTTACACACCTCACCGAAACAGGCTGCACGGAGAAAGAGCTTCAAAACTTTTATTTTTAAAATTTAACATTCCTTTACTTCAATTTAATTACTAAGAATTTAAAGTTACAGCGAGTTTAATTATTTTAATAGTCAACTGTGTCAACTTAGCAAAACTATAATTGTGTAGTTTATATTTCATTATTTTTAATTCATAGAAAAAGAAAATTAGTGAAAAAATGTGCAATTGAAACCAAATGTTAACATTATGAATATTAGAACTTTACTTTTGTTTTAAATAGAAATAAATATTTTGTTTTTTTTTTTGTAAAAAGCTTATTTACTAATAGACAAGTTTCATTATTTGGTTTTTTATGTTCATATTTCATTATCATATTTAATTCTTAGGAAATATATAGTGGGATGGAAAAATATATAATTAAAGCCAAAAAAGTTATAAATTAATATTATACTTAGATTTGATTGGATCTTTGAAGTTCTTTTTTCACAAAAGATACTTGAATTTAAAATTAGATTTTTTTCAAAATGTATGTAAGGCATGGACATTCATTATTTTTTCTGTGGTGGAGTTGAGTTGTGATTTTGTTATTTTAATTGTTATTTTAATTAGACTATCAAGAACAAAAGAGAAAGTGTTTCTAATTTAGTTGCTTACCAAGACTGTTCCATTTTTTTAAATTCAAGTATGATTAAATAAAAATATATAAATCTTATCAGTTGTGTTATCATTTCATATGCAACCATATAATGATTTCCTTTTTGTTTGTTAAATACATTCCCTAAATATTCGCATCGTTTTTTGCTAATAAGAATGCGAATGCGAATATCGAAAAATATGCGAATATTCGCGAATGCGAATGCGAATATTCGTTACATCACTACTGCACACTATAATCGAGGCAATATGTCCGACGAGAAATTTTTCGAAAAGCATACCTTCAATAATTCGAGGATTCAGGTCTCCTACGTACAGAGACGCTGTGGGGTTAGACTTTGTTACGTTATTATTATTTCTGGTTTCAAACTTTTGACAGAAATTACGAATGCTTCGCTGTAATCGATAACTTCGAATTTCACTTTTTGTAGCCGTTTTTTATGATATGTTGTCAACTTTTATTGAAATGTATAGAACGAAGACCGTACGTAGTGGTACGTACCATGGTTTAACTATAGGTTGGTTCTTCTTGCTTACACTTTGTACACTTTAGTGTAATATTTACACTTTCACGTTCTTCTTGTCGGAAATGACGTAGAGGTGTAAGGCTATGCGCTGTTCTTCTTGAAAGTGTATTACACTTTTATGACGTATTTTACACTATTTTTACACTCACTTGAGAGGAGGTGTAAAGAAGTGTAAAGTGTGAAGTGAATTTTTAGGTTATGTTTATATTTTTATTTTCGTTATATATTATAACGAATTATAACGGTTTCCAGAATGCGACTTCTTCCGTATGGTACATGAATAAGAATAATATGTAATATATTTAATATTATCTATGCTCTGTTTGTGGTAATCGATAATGGACCTAAGATGATATTTCTCCTAAAAGTTATCTTCGAAGTTGAGTTGTTTATGTGCGGTCGCGATAAATTGAAGTGAATTGAAACAAATTTCTGTTAGTTTTTCGCAATGGAAGAGATACAGGGAATGAAAATCGCTATGGTCAATAGAAATGCCGGTGGATCTGTTATTCTAGATGAAGGAGGTTTCATTACATGCCAAACCAACAGTATGTACTTTTTTTGTTTTATGTGTAATATTAGAGTATATAATATTTTAATTTGTAGGTGGGCTCACTTTTAAAATTCACACTTCACAAATTGATATTTATGGACCTAATATCAAATGTACAATAGATAAGGATGAGATATTAATATTATTAAAGCCTACAACAACAAATGATCACACAAAACGAAATTGTACTGATACATTTCAATGGAACGACGCCAATACAAAGCTTTTTCTTACATTATATAAAGAAAAAAATGAATTAGTTGGATCTAGAAAAATAAAAAACTTCAAAGAAATGTGGAAAATCATCAGCGATGAGATGAAGAAAGCAGGGTATCATGTCAGTGCAATACAAACATAAAATAAATGGAAATCCTTGGAGAGGCATTTATTCCATTCATTATTTACTGATAAAACTTGGTGATAAATGTAATAATAAAATCAATATAAATTTTATACGAACATTATTTATATTTCACTTTTTCAAATAACCTAACTTCTGATAACCTATTCAAAACCACAGATATTCGCTTTGGCGTTCTACTTGAAGGGTTCACACTTTACACGATATTTGCCCCTCTCCCGAAAAATGGAAGTTCTTGAAAGTGTAAAGTGTACACTTTACACTTTCGGTGTAAGCAAGTAAAACAAACCTTATACTGGTCTGCTCAATGCTCATAGGCATCTTTTCTGCTCGAAGTAACGTCATGCGCCAAGTTTATCTAAAATAAGATTAATTAGCGGCGCTAAATTTAACACCCTACAAAATAGGTTAGTTTCATTTTCTACAAAATTTTTGGTGAAGATGATCTCAGAATGATAAAATGGTTTAGAAAATAAAACAGACAACTGAAGCTAAGTTATAACAAACCGTTAAATGATAAAATTATTTGTTTTGATGTTTTGTTCACCATCCCTGAACTGAACTAAAATAAGCTCCGATAGTAGTATACCGGTAGTTATGGTAGAAAAACACAGGTTTGATCTTGCGCATTGAAGAGAGATAAAAAACTGAAGTTTCTCTCACAGTCTAACGTCATCTAAGTCGCAAAACGACGCATTTCGTAAGCTTAGGGATTTTGGCTGTAATTAAGGTTATAAGGTGTTCTTCCTATAAATACACTTCAATCAATTCTACTTTCTTAATATTAATCATAACAGAAAATTATTTTTGTGCCATGAAATTAACCTCAGAACCAAGTTTAGCGACTCAGATGACGCTATAGATGAGATGAGCAGATACGGACCAAATTAAGAAACGTAAAGAACTTACCTGTGTTTTTCTACCATGGATAGTTATGCTATGGACCGTACTATTTCAATACACGTACGACAACGTAGTGAATATTTGCACAGAGAATGACGCACTACAGCGATTTTCAAGATGGCGGGATACTGGTAGGGATGAATAGTGTTCTTCATTACTTCTTCTTCTTCAAATTGTTTTGTTCATCATAGAGTTAATTCGAAGTTCTGGGCTTCTGTGACCGTATATTCTAAACTCGAATAATGAAAGGAGGAATTTACTCAGTAGACATAAGAATTCAACATGCCAAGTTCAGATAAAAAATCGGATAGAACATTTGATCTGAAAACGCACACAAACGACTGTCAAACAGCTTCCATCTTTGCGCTGAGCAAGCTGAGATGGTGTCGAAAACAGCACAAAGCATTTGAGCTAGGGTTAATTTCAGGAATGTTCGTCATTATTGTTTAAGGTTGATACTGTTAGTTTTTATCGAATATAAATTTTATATAGGGATTTATATGTATATTTCAGTATTAGTTTTTATTATAATCTGAAGATTTTAAATGTGGAATGTTTGAATGTTTTGCTGTTAGTTCAAAATTATTTCATAAAACATGATCATTCTTACACATGATAGAAAATGATTGCATATTACACTGAGGGCAATTTATTATTTTTATAATTCATGTAAGATGAATCATGCTTAGCCATTTTCCGCCCCACATCCTCTGTGAAAATTTTCATTAAATAAGACATTACAGAATTATTCTAAAATTTTTTTTCAAGTATTAGACTACTCACAAGGTATTCGTCGGATTTCAACGGATATTCGTACTAATAATAAGCTTATTGATATCTTGAATTTTCTGAAAATTCTCTTCATTCAGGCCATAGAATGTAACTGGAGAATTTTCAGAATAAGGAAAACCTTAATGAAATAAGGTCATCCCTTATTTGGAGAAATATAAGCGATTCCCTTAGGACTCGTTCATACTGGCCGGTACCGGTTCACTTTCCGTAAAAGTTAAACCATAGGAATTCAATCTTTCGTTCATACTCATTCCGTAACTTTTTCCGGTACTGGTAAAGTGTTCAACTTGTAGGGACAAATTCATAGAAATATATGTTCCTAGAATTATTTGGACAAATTTCATATATATATTAGATAATTAGATTGAATTATCATATAAGTGTACCTATAAGATTATCTTATAAGTGAGACAAATTAAGGGCATGTTATAGTGGGCGAGTTTTTTTGACACATGCGCGTTCTATAGAGCGTCAATTTTTTATATCAGAGTATTGAATATAGAATCGATCTCTGTTTTGATGGCGGTAATTTCAAATAATTTAATAAAATATAATTCAAGATAGTCAGCATGTTTCAAAACATCGAAACTCAAATTGAAAATGACAATTATTAACAAGCATAAAGCATAATCCATAAGCTTTATGTTCAGTTTACGGAAAAGTTAACGGCCAGTATGAACGGCTACTGAAATTCTTACGGAATACGGTAACGGCTTACGGAATACGGCCAGTATAAACGAGCCCTTATTATATTTAAGGATCCCCTATCTTATGTCAATTCGCGAGCGTATTTGTCAAAATAATGGACACCTTATTGAGGCCCGTTTGCACCAGTAGAGAATTATCTAATACTCAACAAAGGAATGCCTTCAATAGGGGATACCGTAATAAAATATCCATTAACGTGGTTGCCAAATTTAATTTATTAAAGCGCTTCATTGAGTTTCTACTTTATAATGAAATATCCGTTATTTTTACAGACTCAGTAATTTTCTGTGGTCTCAGGGCTCGTTTATACTGGCCGGTACCGTATTCCGTAAGCCGTTATCGTATTCCGTAAGAATTTCAGCAGCCGTTTATACTGGCCGTTAACTTTTCCGCAAACTGAACATAGAGGTTATGGATTATGCTCTATGCTTGTTAATAATTGTCATTTTGAATTTGAATATCAATGTTTTGAAACGTGCTGACCATCTTGAATTATATTTTATTATATTATTTGAAATTACCGCCATCAAAACAGAGATCGATTCTGTATTCAGTACTCTGATATAAATAATTGACGCTCTATGAAATGCGCATGTGTCAAAAAAACTCGCCCATTATTACAAGCCCTTAATTTATCTTACTTCCAAGATAATCTTATACACTTATAAGATAATCTTATCTAATTATCTAATATATATATATGTAATTTGTCCAAATATTTCTATGAATATATATTTCTATGAATTTGTCCCTAGAAGTTGAACACTTTACCGGTACCGGAAAAAGTTACGGAATGAGTATGAACGAAAGCATTGAATTCCTATGGTTCAACTTTTACGGTACCTACCGGTTACGGTACCGGTACCGGCCAGTATAAACGAGCCCTCATTTGTGAAAAGAATAAATAAATCATTTTATTATTCGTTAAATTTGTATTATAAATATTACGTATACTAGGTCCATGTTTGTTATTAATAAACATATTCTCAACCAGACCCATTCATATCAAGATAACTCAAAAATGTAGACAATTTCATCCGGCCCATAGAATAGGAGAAATGTCAAAATAAGGAGAACATCATTAAAATACGGTCATCCCTTATTTGGGCAAAGATAAAGGATTCATGATATTCTTAATTTTTGAGAGGATCTAAGGCCAAGTTATAAGAGAAACACATTCAACAAAAAGCCGACGTTTCGATTTATTTAAAATCTTTATCAAGGCACTGGAAAAAAACGATACATTTCAAAAATACAGTAACAAATTTCAAAAAGATAAAAATGACCAAACATATAAAAAACAAATATAAAGAATACAAATATCATACAAGACAGTAAGTTACTCACACTGTAGGGTGGCTTCTCTTGTTATTAAAGAAAAAATATCGTTAGATATTTTTTCTTTTTCTTTAATAACAAGAGAAGGCTGTTATTAAAGAAAAAATATCGTTAGATATTTTTTCTTTTTTTTCTTTAATAACAAGAGAAGCCACCCTACAGTGTGAGTAACTTACTGTCTTGTATGATATTTGTATTCTTTATATTTGTTTTTTATATGTTTGGTCATTTTAATCTTTTTGAAATTTGTTACTGTATTTTTGAAATGTATCGTTTTTTTCCAGTGCCTTGATAAAGATTTTAAATAAATCGAAACGTCGGCTTTTTGTTGAATGTGTTTCTCTTATAACTTGGCCTTAGATCCTCTCAAAAATTAAGAATATCATCATACAGTTAGGTCGTCAAACCCAATTAATTAAATAAAGGATTCACTTATTATATTAATGATCCCTGAATTGTTGTTGTTAATGCGCAAGCGTATATGTCAAAATTGAGGATACCTTATTAAGGTACTGACGTAACGGAGTCTTCGATAACTCTCTAATGACTCTTAATAAAATCTCCATAGAAAAACAAATTACATAGAATACCAACACCCCTACTAAAATCGTTGACAATTTTTGAGCGCCCTCTAAATTAGTGCGTGGCGAAAATCTGAACTAACTCTAAGCGATCCTACCTTCAGGCTATTCTACGTCCGCTAGCGCTAGGGGTCGCACCATTAAATTTTTTTCGAGTTAAAATTGCGAAGTCCTTAGGATTTTCTATTTTGCAATTATAATGTAATATAAAATTTTCTATTATTTGTAGTAAAGGCTAGTGATTACTTCGCTTAATTATAATTGAAAATTAATGGTATTATTTTCATTCTCAATTTCATTGAATTCCAAGTGATAGAATTAGCAATTACTTTTTAACGTTGCAAGGTCATAAGAACATTGGAGTAGGAATAATTAAAAAAAAATAGTGTTTAAGAAGAAGCTGAATTTTTATTGAAATGAACATTTATAAATGTTTAAGGTTTGTATATTTCCTTCTATTTGAAGAATTGTTAGCCTTCTCCTCAGTGATCTTCCTATTCTGCTTGGTTATCCACCACTTCAGCCAAATTGCAATAGTCTTGATGAACAAATCTTCATTTGCGTCAAAATGCCTCTCACATGGCGTTAGTCATGAGAAATCCACTTCTTCTCTTAAAGTGTGAGTGATTGTAGCCTTAATAATATAGGAAGATGTGAAGCTTTATCGAGGAATTCATCAATTATGGTAGCACAAGTTTCTATTGTTGTCGCATCTTCAAGAGACGGCCTTGTCAGATTTTCTCTGTCATCGTTATATTCCTTATAGTTGATGAATTTATTAAAGAACTCCTCTTTTCCTGAAAGTAATAACAAACAGCAATCATCACAACTCTTTTGGAGAATTCTTCGTACGAGCAAACCGGCAACATAGGCAATCGATAACACTTACTTAGTACTTAGTACCATAATGAATTCATTATGGTACTTAGTCCCACTGATGTTACCATACTACTGGAGATTTATATTACAAGACACAAGTACACGAGTATTAACCCAATTTATGAGATTAATTGAAACTATAATAAGACATTTGAAAGGTTATTAAATTTTGAAATGAAGTTATATTTCATAAAACTTCATAGATATGTTGTCGGGTCGAATAAATCTATTATGGATGAAAGGGTTTGAGCGTATTCTTGCAGTTATAATTCCATTGCAAACTCACTTCTTGCTGTTTCAGATTTTGCATTAGAATTCAATATTATATATCTAACTTAATGCAACTATTTTTACCCAATTTAAATTCACATAGTTGAATATATTTCGTATCCGCAACAACAAACTGAATGAAATCAAATAACATATAATCTGTAAAAAAATATATTTCCAAGTGATAAAGTATGAATTCAATGTGGAAGAATTTATAAGAATAACTTAAATACATTCTTTCATCAAAGAAACAACGACTATTATACAGGGTTATGATAAAGTAATGCACAACATTCATAAAACGTACAACGATCACTTTTGAAAAAAACGCAAAAACACGTCAGAGGGTGTTTTATATTCCGCATCTCTTGACATAAGTTACAAAAATAACAAGTCAAATTTGTCAAAGTTATGACGTCATCAACATATTTTTTTAATGGCCAGATAAGATTTTTATTACATTATGTGATAAAGCTTGTTTTTTTACACTAGGGAAAAGTAGTTGCAGTAGAGCTAACCTAAGAAAAAAACGAGAAAATTAATAAAAAATCTATAAGCACTCTGATCACGTGAATAATAGTCTTTTCCCGTACTATAGGACAATGTGATGCAAATATGAACGCCTAATGAATGAACAAACCTATATCTCAAATTAAAAATAACTACTCATAATTCTCCCCAAGTATGTTCGAAGCTATTATTCCTTCACCTGAAAACTTACGTCAGTGCTTTTCTGAATTTTGACAACGTATATTATTTCAGCCGATTGAATTCTATCTCTATGATTTCCCGTTATGAAAAATTTTGATTAATATTACGCCAACTGACACTGATTAATGAGTCCGGCATTTGTCAATCGAATATCGATCTGTGATGGCCATCGTTCAAAGAAAATCATCGGGACGTATGTCATTTCTGTTTTCCCTTAAGTAAATTGAAAAAATGATCATATCTTTAGATGGAAAAGTGCTACGATAATGAAATTTGAGGATAAGTAAGATATCTATCACCTCAATATATTCACGAATTTTTATCGAAATCCGAAAAATATCTTGTGAGATAGTCAAGATTAAAATTCTTTTTTTTTGGGAATTTTTTAAAAATTTTCTAGTGTGACGATTTCTGGGAAATTTCGCAAGCTCCTTTGTTGCAGTCTCCCTCAACAACATTTCAAGTATCAATTTGATCGGATGGATATTCTAGTAGTTATTGAGGAAACAAAATTTCAGATGCTCATAACTACTGAACCATCCGACGGATTTGGCCCAATAACGAACTTGACCGAGATATTTGGACAATTAACCTATTCTGAAAATATGAAAACTCTAGCTGATTCTTTTTTGATGCTAGAGAGGATACGGCCGGACAGACTCAACTTTCGCCACGAATTCTTCATCAGGGAGTCGAATCCAATCGATTGAGACCATTTTCGGCTCGATATTCCAAAATTACAGACATTCGGGCAAAATGATAGGCACTCTGTTCGGATGAACAAGAGCGCCAAAAACGAAATAAAAGTAAGTTTCATAATAACTTTTCAATTAACTAAGCAGTCCATTAAACCAAAACTATTTCTTATAGGAATTGTTCAAACTGTGTCCCGTTTACTAACTGACAAGACGATGGTAGACCGCATTTACAGAGTTTTCGATCATCTGCGGAGTTATAAGAGTCATTTTGTGTCTAATTCGTTCCATTAAGTCTTCTAAATTGTCTGGCCGGTTAATGTATACCCGACTTCTCAAATGTCCTCACAGAAAAAAATCAAGGGGGGTAAGATCAGATGACCTAGGTGGCCACTCCAATGGTCCACGTCTTCCAATCCACCGTCCTTCGAACTGGTTATCCAGAAACCTTCGAACAGTAAGACCATTATGTGGTGGTGCGCCATCTTGTTGGAATCAAATACTGGGATCCAAGTTTTCCCCATTATTTGGATCCAAAAATGCTGCAAGTAGGTCCGGAAGCACTGCCATACGAAGATGTTCCAAATATCGTTCAGCTGTTAAATTCCCGCGAAAGTAATAAGGACCAATAAATCTTCCCCTGACGATTCCTACCCAAACATTAATTTTTTGGGGGCGCTGGGTGTGTTTTGTCTGCATCCAGTGGGGATTTTCCCGAGCCCAGTATCGACAATTGTGTCAATTTACAGAACCACTTAGACAAAACGTTGCCTCATCGGTAAATACTACACTATTAAGAAAATTTGGATTTTCGTCACAATGCCAAACATTTTCTTGTAAGGCAATTTCTGTTGTAGTTGCGTGAGGGTTGTCTTCTACTGACAGCAAAATATCTAACTTCACATCGTCGCTTATTCCTGGTCGTCCAGATTTTGGAGCATGCTTCCCGTTGCATTGAATTTTGCAACAATTCTGCTTACTGTGCTTCTAGCAATTTGAGGTCTTTCCAAATGTGATGCGTTGAATAAAGCACATGCTTCTTCATGACTTCGAAGGCGATCGCCGTAACCTACCATCATTAGAATTTCTATCATTTCTCTTTCGTTTAAACGAGCCATAATAATAAAACTGGTGTCATGCTAATTGTACGACTGACACTGACACACCGTTGTTTTAGTAAATCAATCGAAAAACTTGATAAGAATAAATGTTCTTGCTAGATAAGTTTAAGTTTGACCTCATTTTATAATCGGTTTTGTTATTTCGTTTCTTATTCATTTTCTCGTTTTTTTCTTACGTTAGCCCTACTGCAACTATTTTTCCCTAGTGTAAAAAAACAAACTTTACCACATAATGTAGTAAAAATCTTAGCTTCCCATTAAAAAAATATGTTAATGACGTCATAACTTTGACAAATTTGACTTGTTATTTTTGTAACTTATGTCAAAAGATGCGGAATATAAAACACCCTCTGACGTGTTTTTGCGTTTTTTTCAAAAGTGATCGTTGTACGTTTTATGAATGTTGTGCATTACTTTATCATAACCCTGTATTTCACTACTTTCCTTGTTAAAGGTCTAGTTTTATATTGTCTGATTGAACCACAGTTTCAATACTGACAAAGACAAAACTCACTTGAAAGGCCTAATTAATTAATATACGACTCGCTCCTATGGGCAGATATTTTAGATATAGAACGTTCTGACTGCTCTTATGGAACTTTGTAGAAAACGTTTTTTTATCACATGTTGCACATCATAAGGTTCACTTTCACTTGCTTTAGAGGATTAATCATCTTCATAGTTAAAGGTATATGTATGTAATGTCCAGATATGCCAGCAGTTGCACAACTCTTGATCTTTTTAATAAGCTAAAAATCAGTCAAATATAATAATGACAGTAATACATAGGTACGAACTAGCATTTCAACAGCATGAAAAGTCAAATGAATGGAACTTTTCCTCAATAATACTGACTATTGAATAAATGACCATCTTTCTTCCCACTTCGTCATTTTTCATCATTCTCTCATAGAAATAATTGGAGTTGATCTCAGAAATCTTAGATATGTTTCAACAATAAGCTTTCTTTTGACCAAACTAACCTAATTTCAATGTCAACCCTGCAATTATGTCGAAAGTCGACATCAGATGTCTTCTTTCAGATTTATGCAAACCACCGAAAAAGAAATATTGGATATCCCATAAGACATCTGAGTGAATCAAATTCGTTACTGTTCAGAATCAAGCCCAACTTCGAAGTTTTCCCTCCCTGTAGAAGTCATTACACCATTAATACCAACGCACACAAAGTGGGGAAAAAGCACGATATGTATTTCAAATACAGATATAGTTCATTTGGCTGCGAAGGTCACTGACCGAGTCGAGTATTTCGACCTACTTCGAAACGTCTCCTCACTGCATAGTTCACGTGTCTACCCAAGGGAACATCATTACCCAATCGCGCTTCCTTCCATGCCTATTGAAGTGCACTTGGTGATCTATTCGATTTTAAGTCTGCGCCAGTTTCAATGATCGCTTCAAGATAAAAGTTTTTCGCGTTCAATCTGCCCGATATTGCGTTTTCGTTGCAGGAAAATGTGACTCAGTGTAAGAATTTTGTTTGATGTACTCGACATAACTTGAATCGGATCAATTATAGGTAGGAAAATACATACTTCTGGCACCTTTTTTTGTTTTACACATGAGAGCCTCGGACTTTGTTTTGATTCCAAGTAACCGGCTCAACCGAAATAAAACGCAACACTCTTGTTCGAGAACCTTGAGATTAATCGTCAACATCGTATTCTCTTCGTTCACGATCGTTCATACTATACAGTTTGTTTGCGATCGTTGAGTAATCAGTTTGTTTACAGGGAGCGGATATTTGTGAATCTCTTTCAATGTAGAGATAATCATGAGTCTTGCTTCACTTGCATTTACTTTTCTGACGTTTCGTTTATAGATGTATGATGAGGAATGTTGAATAATCTGTGAGCAATTTCATTTCCCTTAATCATGACTTTCCGGTGCAGTTACGTGCACGGTCATCTAGATTTCTATTGAAAATGCACCAGTCAGAATATGTTATAGCTTCGAGTTGAACCGCGTGCTGTCGTTCTGCACCAGTCTTTCGCATATCTCAATCGATTGGGTTCGACTTCCTGATGATGATGATGTGGTCAAACTTGAGTTTTTTCAGTCCTTTTTATATTTTCAAAATTTTCACAATAGGTTAATTATCCAAATATTTCCGTCCAGTCCTAGTTCAGTCAATCTGTCATTTATCCTAGCAAAAATTTCCGAAGGGATGAAATGTTGTGGAATCGTTAGAAGACCCGTAGCCAAAGCGAAAGCCAAATTTGAGACTTTTTGCTGTGTTCCATTTTTTTGAAAATGGAAATAAACTCAAAAAAAATTTTGAAATGCGTTTTTCTTGGAAACAACGCATTTCACAAAAAAATTTATTGAACAAAAAATGTAGAGAAACTTGAAATCTACAATTAATGTCATTGTAGCATTACGCTACGACTTGAAGTGTACACAGTAGGTGGCGCTTAAGTTACCAAAAAAGTGTTTTTTCACTTTTTATGCCTCGAAATCATTTTTTTTATCATATATGTAAATGAGAAAGTTGTTCCTCTTACAAATACGAAGAACATTTATTTAAACAATTTTTTCATACAACTTACCGTTAGAGAGTTATGATATATAAGAGACACGGCGCAACGTTGCTTACGGTAGTTCTCTGCCCTAAAACTTTCTCCGGCGGGATGGACCCTTCTATAACAATAGGGCACTACCTAACCTGCCACTAGCGTACGTATTTCAGTTGCTATGTGAGATTTAGAGAGTAAAGAAATCAAAACTTTGCTCTGCTAACATGAGTGCACCGGTCTGTTTTGTGTGTAAAAAAAGTGTCGTAGATGATTTGCGTAAAGTGGCTACTGAGAAAGGACGGAACTCTTTGATAAAAGCAGCAACACTTCGGAATGATTCAGTCAATCAAAGATTTCATAGTACAACAATGGTTACAAGGAGGACAACACACTAGATAAGACCCGCTTTAATAAATTCACACAATGTGCAGCAAAAACGAAAATGAATTTATCTTCTCTACCACCATCATCTGATGCAGCAAAATATCACAGTCAGCGAGTTTACCTGCAAGTACAAGCCTGGTTAGGCCATGACTTAGAGCCTACGAACTGGGGATGGAGAAAAACAAAGCGAGTATTGGAACCAATAATGACACAATTAGAGCCAGCACCACCAAGGTTGATGAATCTTATCAGTTGCGGATGTGCAGAGAATGGTTGCGGCGCAGCATGTGGGTGCAGAAAAGCAGGTGTCGCATGCTCAGTTGCGTGCAAACACTGTAGCGGAGAAAATTGCAAAAACGCATCAGTTCCCGAGGTTGACGAAGAAGATTTTATTGACGATCTTGATTTAGACTTTCCTTCCCAAGTTGTAGGCTGGTGTTCAGAATCAACGAGTACCATATTCAACAAGGAAACGAATAAAGAAAATGACAGACAATCGTCCGAAAATTCTTCCACAGAGGTTACTCGAAGTGAATCTCCGGATCAAGAACCAATTAAAAAAAGATTGCGACGCACAGAAAAACAATAGATGTATAATATGTAAATCAATCATTTTGCAATAACATTATGTACATAAATACTGTAAAATAAATGCGTTAACAAGTATTGGATCAATTCATGTTTTGTTATTTATATTATAAACATTGTTATTGGTAAATTGTTAAATGTTAATCGCCATTTGTCTTTTGTTGTCAAATATACTTTCACAATTACTGTTATTTTACAAAGAATTTCAACTCACAATTAACAAACATACTTAATTCTTTATTGTTTAATTATAATTAATGATTTGAATTATCTGTATTAACAATTTTTATTTCAATTTAACATTATCATAAATAGAAACCTTTTAAAACCCGAAACCAATGTCACAATCTTCCAATTTTTCTATTTGAACGAGTTGTAGCTGTAAAACGGTAAGTTGTATTAAAAAATTGTTTAAATAAATGTTTTTCGTATTTGTAAGAGGAACAACTTTCTCATTCACATATATGATAAAAAAATGATTTCGAGGCATAAAAAGTGAAAAAACACTTTTTTGGTAACTTAAGCGCCACCTACTGTGTACACTTCAAGTCGTAGCGTAATGCTACAATGACATTAATTGAAGATTTCAAGTTTCTCTACATTTTTTGTTCAATAAATTTTTTTGCAAAATGCGTTGTTTCCAAGAAAAACGCATTTCAAAATTTTTTTTGAGTTTTTTTCCATTTTCAAAAAAATGGAACACAGCAAAAAGACTCAAATTTGGCTTTCGCTTTGGCTACGGGTCTTCTAACGATTCCACAACATTTCATACCTTCGAAAATTTTTGCTAGGACTAAGGGTTTTTCATGACAGATTGACTGAACTATCCATCATTAGGCCAAATAGATCGAATAATTCAGCAATTATGAGCATCTGAAATTTGGTTTCTATAATAACTCATAGAATATTCGCCCGATTGATGATTTGTCACTGAGAAGATGTTTTAATGATGTTGAAACGAACGTGGAAATCGTCATAATAGAAAATTTTAAAAAAATCCGAAATTTCTTGTCAAATAGTCTATATCTCCTCGGATATTTCTCAGAGGTCCATAAAATTCTGAATTTATGTTGAGGTTATTGATATTCAGATCATCCTAGAATCATATCATTATACCATATCATTATAAGAAGTTGTGATTTTTCAATTTTGACAACCAATTTGAGATTATCTACGTTCGACAAATTGTTGAAATGAAAGCACTTAGGAAGTCTTCGTATGTATTCACTGAAAAGTTTCATACCATACTTCCTCCTCAATAAAATATCAGTAACAATCGCCTTGGCGATAGGATTAGTTGCCAGCAGTTGATATTTTCTTAACTTGGACCAGTATACACGTGGCATTTAAAATGAAGAAAGCTTACAAGAAGGAAGATGTCGATCTATTATGAGAAAATACAGGAGTTTTTCACTAACTTTACGGTAGGGAGTAACAGAAGTTCATGAAATGAGCCAAATAATGGATGGACATTTTTGCTCGATTATAGATACCGTTTATTTGTAAATGACAACCAAAACTCTTACTCTGAATAAGTTTTATGTAACGCTATAGCATGTAGAGTCCTGCAGAGATTTCAGAAGATTTTATTGCGAACAATCATCGCTTTTGTTTAATTTGGACTTGAATATAAGGTATTCCAAAGTACAAAAGCCGGAAGGAAGATATTTTAAACGGTTTTCGATGTCAAAATATAACTATTTGAATCATTATTTTGAAACAAAATTCACCTCAAAAATTTCTATCAGTATGAAATTAAACCAGCACATTTGCAATGAAAAATTTTGGCATCCGGGTGATATATACATATAGAAGATGACTGTTGACATCTGTATATACATGTACATACAAATTAGGGCTTCGAACAAAATTGAAGGAAAACTGTGAGTGGTTATTCATTTTGAGATTGTTAGTTGATTCTTTCACAGTTTTTGCAGAGATTGTTTTAGGATCAAACTGTTCCAGAATCCAGGCAAGGACTTTAGAACAAGCGCGTATACACTCTCGATCTCAGGACACTGCATTTCGTCAATTTTTCAATTTGAAACAAATTCAAAAATTGAAACTGATCCACTCTTGTTGGTCATTTCAATCGGAGTGGAAATATTAATTAGCGGTATTCGATCGAAAAGTAAGAATTGTTCATCGTGATTACAAAACTTTATGTTGATTGAGAAGGTGAACATTTCTAAAGCCCTGTATATTTCTGAAGACCTAAAAAAAATCTTTTTGCGTAAGTAGTATTGACGCAAAAGTACTGACCCCAAATTGTGATATTTTAATTTGCAGTTTTGCTTCAGGTATATGATACTTTCTGATGTACCCTGTGCATTTACTTTGTCTCAAAACATACCAAAAGCAATCTCTTCTCAAGGTGAACTTTTTTGAGGCATCCCTTACATACCTCGAAGTGTAATGTCATAATGGTTGAAACCAACCTAAAAATATGGAATCTTGAATGAGGAAACTGAATAAAATCGCTCATTACTCATGGGTGTCAGATGCACATACCATTTATGTTTTGAATTTGTAATTTTATTTAACTCTCATACTGTTCTATATTTAACTTTGAAATAATAAGATTAAGTTAACTATTGCGAGCCATTTATTAATTATAACTAGTGCATGATGCAGTATTAACATAAATGAATGACAATGAAAATAATTGAGCACACTCGCTATACATTGCAGTACTGACACTACGCAAACTACTCGAAACTAACCAAATTACTAAAACACATTGCAAATCACCATAACAAACACGTTGGAAAAGACCTGTTTTCACGAAATTTTGAAGAAGTTTGATGAGGACTGTAGTAAGGTGAATGAAACATAGTCCTTCTTGAAATTTCTTAAAATGAGCTGGTATAATCTATGATAAGTCATCTGTACTTGGCAAATATCCTTTCTGAAAATAATTGTTCCATTTTTGAGAATCAGTGGAAAAAAGCGTAAGGGAAGATTGAAGTGCATACAGAAAAAATCAGGTCTTTAGAACGATAGAGAACAATAAAAATATGAAGGTGCTGAAGATGAGCTAATTCATTTGCAGAGATAGTATCCTGAAAATTAAGAGAGCAGGATATAATCCTCTCAGAAAAATCGAGAATCGTTATAGAAATTCAACGATTTTACGAAAAACTTTATAAATTTACCAGCGCAAACTCCATATGTAACAAAACTGAGAGTACCTAACTCGAAAGAACCATGAAGAGGATTAGGCTTGGTGTGAGCTTAAGGAATGAAATTCCGAACAGCAAAATAAGAAATAAAAAGCAGAGTAGCTTACATCATGAAAAGAATAACGAGGCAATCGGTGGTACACTTAGCAAAGCTAAGTTGGAAACTTGGGATACAATCAGAAGCATAGGAGGAGCTAGAAAAAAATCGAAAGTTGTAGTTATCGTCGAAAAACAATAGATGAGAATTGCGATAGATAAAGAAGCATGTTGAAAACTGGAAGAGGGCTTTATCCGACACTGAATAGAAGAGGACTGATAAAGAAGAAAAAAGAAGATTGATAGGACTGGCTGAATAATGCAGTAAAGATCGAATATGAAAAGGTAACGTTCGATGAATATGAAACCCTGTAAAGAAACCAAATAAATTATATGTACAAAAAACATCCTGTGTGAACGGATATTGTGAAAATGAAACCAATGGAGAGCAATTTTTGCAGTAATATTTTTCTCCGAAAGGAGTATTAATGGTAAAATGATCTGTCTCGGAGAACACTTTGTAGATTAACCCAAAAAAGATAAAAATGTGCACATAGGGCTCATTCTTAATAGACATTCTTCGAAAAAATGGAGCAATATCAATACAGCGTATTGAAGTATCATTTACACAATTTTTCTAATAAATATGGTAAACAGTGAACTTGTTTTATATACGTGCCATTTACTGGATCAAGATTTTCGTATTCAACCAGTAGTTAGCACTTGTGACAACTAATGGTGAATGCAAAAATTTGTACATAATAATTTCAGTTTATCTACACCCTTCTCAATTCTTAGAAAGCTATGAGTTTCAACGTTTTCAAATTATCGGATGCTGTAGATGACACTCCTGCCATCTATTGGAACACATAGGTGACAACTACTGGTGCATTCGTTGGTTTTAGACAACATGCCTCCTATAAAAGAAGCAGCTTTAAAATTTCTGCCTTAAGCAGCTTGTGCCAAAAAATATGGAGGTACAAGGTCCACACTAGAAATGAAATGTTGGGAAAATCGCCTTTAAGTGGGCGGATGAATCTTGATTCCGCTTTGTTGACAGAAGAAGGAATAATCCTAGTCAAATAGATAACTCACATGGCTGACTCAGAGTAGCAAGAAAATTAGACAAAACTATGTCCCAATATGTGCATAGTGATGAAAAAGAATGTCTGACTATGTTGATTACAGGAAATCCTGCAAGGCAATTACCCGATTTTATGGTATGAGCGACTTCCATCTAAAATACTATCAACTTTACCTCCTAATTATAGGAAAATCGGAATCAGGTTGGTTGTCAGGAGAGATTTTTTATGAATTTTTGGGTGGAGTTTCTCTAACTGCTCAAAGCGAAGTAAGATTACACTTCCAATAATTTTATTCATAGACGGACATAGTACCCAGAGATTAGAATAACAGAAGGGAGCATAGGATCTTAAAACAAGAGTCGGCAAGATTCATGCTCAAAGACTAATCCAAATTAATATTCTGCTTTGAGCATAGAGTATTTGTTCAGTGTTTCCGATGCTACCGTTTTATCGGTATTTCTACCGATTGTAATAAGGAAATACCAAAAAGTTATGGAAATATACCGATTTTTAGTTTCTTAGATATTCTTTCAAAATAAAACCTTTCACAAAAATAATAAAATCTTCCACACAAAAAATTTATTCGATATCGAAATGTATTCTTCCATATCTCTTTTAATATCAGAACGATAGAACAACGTTGCTTTGATTGAAGTAATGTGGAGTCGAGTTGGAAATTATAATTTCATGTGCCTAGGTTCATTTTCAAGGGCTATTTGGTATAACCGAATATGCATGTTTTCATTTGTATCTAAAGATTTCATTTTATTCATATATTAGGCTTCCAATTGAAGAAAACGAATCAATTAGTAATTGTAATTGAATATAAAATTTATATTTGGGCAATAACCATCATCTATTATTGTTCTTCTACTCTACGTTTCAACAGACATCTTCTATCGTTTTCAAGGTAAAATATAGCTTTTACAAAAGATGAAGTTGAAACGTTGGGAAGTATAACAATAATAGATGATAGTTACTCCCCAAATAATAATTTTATATATAATTAATATTTATTGATGAAATTTATTTGGGTATTCGGCAATGTTGGAAATGTTCAATAATCAAAGTTGTAAAACATCTATTTTAGGATTATTGATCATTACCAACATTGCCGAATACCCAAATAAATTTCATCAATAAAATAAATTATATATCAAATTATTATTTTTAATTAATATTTATATTATCTAATCAAATCAAATATATATTTAAAATTAATAATTCATATATATTATCAAAAATGTCTTGTCAACAACTAGTAATCAAATGTTTCTATTTTAAATTCCTCATTGTGAAATTTATGATAATGAAAAAATCATATTACTACTGATTATCCTTTATAATCGAATTATTTTTGGTAGACAATTCTATGGATATAGTAATAGTATTTGAAATTTTGGCAACGCTGACAGGCCACTCTTGTCAGAGATTTTGACGAATATTCTAATCGAATTAATTCATATTTGCTTCCTGACATATATAAGTCCGATCGTTTGTGGTTGTAGATAAGATCATACCCATTTTCGGAGATACAATATCTCGAAAGGGGGTGAGAATAAGCCCCATTCATACAGAGGGCGGTCAATGAAATTCTTTATTCTCAGTCCCTTCGAAATAAATATTCAGTGTAAGTTTGAGAATGATCTTATGGGCGGTTCCCGAATGACCTCTCTGAATGATAACTATCCCTAATAATTCCAATAATCAGCCGTTGTTTCCTCTAAACCTTCCGTTGTTCAATAGAAATTCAATGAATCCTGAGCGCTTTATACGTGAATTACTTATGCGAATCTGCCTTTCTACATTATTTCACTATCGTACCGCACCGCACGCTACTGGGCCCTGCATCGGGTGTTGCCGATAAACGGTCTGCTGGAAACGTTCTGCCAGCTTCACGACGGTATAATCATCGCTTTACCCTACAGAGCTGAAATATTATAGCAGCCCGGGCACTTTCGGTGATACAGGGTTCGAAATGAGTTCGTTAGAAAAAGTTTTGACTCTCTTGTTCACCTGAATTCTTCCAGATTCGCCCAAATATCTCTAATTTCGAAAATTTGGCGCAAAAATGGTTTATTACCCTATAGAGCCATAAATTCTCAAAGTCAGAGCACTTAAAAATAAAAAGCAATACGTTTGTCGTTGAAAAAATTTTTTTAACGTTCCTAATCATCTTAACAGAGTGCTTTCAAATTTGCCCAGTTGTATTAGCTAAAATCGATTCTCTCCGTGGGCATAATGGCTCCCATACGAATTGATCTAGAAAACTGAAATGTAACAGTATCTTGAAGGTTTGAATATCTCAGCTTCTCTCGTTAAATCTCTCGTGAAATCAGTGCAGTAGATAACAAGAATATTTAGAGAGACTGACGTCAGACATTGTAATACTACTACAACCACCACTATGACTGAAAATAGATATAAATAATACTGCTAACAGTTTTTTTGTCAGTTTTGTTCGAAGCTTGTATTCCTCAGAATAGTAGTTACTTCCATCACTACCAATTTCTGCCGCCTATGTCAGCACAGTTTCTTCGAAATTCTTAAAAATTAATTTAATTCCTTGATATTTTGCAAGCTGATGTATTCAAACCACTTGTTGCATCCGTAGATGTTTTCATTCTTACATATGGACAGGAACATAGACTGGCAAATCTGTATCAGTCAAAGTTAGCGAACATCATATTATTTTATTCCATTTGGACGTTTAAAGACGACAATATTCAACCCATGGTAACAAGGATACGTTGACGTTTATCCACTAAGTGAATTCAAATTTTTTTAATTCACTAGTGGAATAAAATGTTCACCACTCACTTTCTGGAAATTATTCTTTCCACACACAATGCACGTAAAACTCATTTTAAAGTATGTTTCTTAAAATTTATCAAAAATTCTCAGTCAACAGTCATTTCTATCATCTATCAGTAAAAATTACAATTATTAAGATTTTGAAAATGGAACTGGAAACCTGCACCTCCTCCAAAGAAAACACTCACAGTCGTTATAGCACATGTGTTTGAGGACTTCTCAGGCCCAGCTGGAATATCCATTTCTGCATTAGGAACTCCGGTTTTTGTGATCCCACCAAGTATTTGTTCAGAAATATTTATTTTGTTTTGTAGTGAATCTTCAATATATCCTTCTGCAACAGAACTTGAGCGCCATCCACCATGCCGCCTGAAACTATGCCCTTCAGCATCAGAAGACCCAAATACTTTGCAATAGTAACGGGCATTTTCGAAAATGTATTCACACCTACAGGCTGGACGGTACATTTTTCATGTTTGGCGCTCTTGTTCACCCGAACAGAGTGCCTATCATTTTGCCCGAATGTCTGTAATTTTGGAATATCGAGCCGAAAATGGTCTCAATCGATTGGGTTCGACTCCCCGATGAAGAATCCGAGGCGAAAGTTGAGTCTGTCCGGCCGGCCGTATCCTCTCTATCATCCAAAAGGAATCAGCTAGAGTTTCCATATTTTCAGAATAGGTAAATTGTCCAAATATCTCGGTCAAGTTCGTTATTGGGCCAAATCCGTCGGACGGTTCAGTAGTTATGAGCATCTGAAATTTTGTTTCCTCAATAACTTCTAGAATATCCATCCGATCAAGTTGATACTTGAAATATTGTTGAGGAGGCTGCAACAAACAGCTCGCAAAATTTCGCAGAAATCGTCACGCTAGAAAATTTTTAAAAAATTCCCAAAAAAAAATTTTTAATCCGCACTATCTCATAAGATATTTTTCGGATTTCAATAAAAATTCGTGAATATATTGAGGTGATCGATATCTTACTTATCCTCAAATTTCATTGCCGTAGCTCTTTTCCATCTAATGATATGATCATTTTTTCATTTACTCAAGAGAAAAGAGAAATGACATACGTCCCGATGATTTTCTTTGAACGATGGCCATCACAGATCGATATTCGATTGACAAATGCCGGGCTCATTAATCAGTGTCAGTTGGCGTAATATTAATCAAACTTTTTCATAACAGGAAATCATAGAGATAGAATTCAATCTCGATGGCTGAAATAATATACGTTGTCAAAATTCAGAAAAGCACTGACGTAAGTTTTTAGGAAAAGGCAATTATAGCTTCGAACGAAACTTGGGAGAAATTATGAATAGTAATTTATAATTTGAGATATAGGTTTGTTCATTCATTAGGCGTTCATATTTGCATCACATTGTCCCATAGTAATGGAAAAGACTATTGTTCACCTGATCAGAGTGCTTATAGATTTATTAAGGTTTGAATATTAACTCGCAAATAGCTCAACAAGAGCGCCAAAGCAATCTGAACGCACGTCAGTGCTTTCTGAATGTTTTTATTTCTCCAGGCACAAAATGTCCTATATGGCTTTTCGTACAATATTTTTGATTTTAATAGAATTACTGCTTCTGCTGCCTCATTTGCTTCTTGTATAATGCACTCAGGAACTACAACCTCGTCGTCACTGCTCAATATTTTTTCGAAATAAATATTCTTTGACGGTTCTATAATTTTCATTAACACTTGCAAACAATTAATTACATAGTGCCCTAGCAACCATCGATCGAAGAGAAATCTCGTTATGAATTTGAATTATACCGAATATTTCCTCTAAAAAGTATTCATTATTTGAAATTTCATCAAAATGGGATGAAATTTTGTATACGACACGTGAGTTAAAAATGATTATTACTCGAAGAAATTAACCTTCTTCTCATGAATAAGCATTCATTTAACTCACTTGTTTTATAAATAACTATGAAACCTGGACGGGGTCAATTTGACCTCATTTACGATCGCTTGACTTTTTTTTAATTGTATATTGTGAAAGGAAGCTACAACATTGAAATTTGTGAGTATGTAAGATATTAAAAACGTCTATTAATGCACGAATTCTAGTTTAATTACGACTAACATGTTATGTAGTATAGTATGGAACAAAATTATTTTGGGAGTTCAAAAAAAATTTTAGCATGTCGATTTCTACGAAATCTCGCTAGCCTATTCTTCTAATCCTTATTCAAATACCTCCGAAGTTACAATTTGATCCGATGGATATTCTGGGAATTGTTGAGGAAATCGAATTTCGGATACTCATGATTTCTGAACAATGCAACGAATTTGGCCCAATAATGAAATCTACCGAGATATCTGGACAATTAACCTATTCTGAAAATATGAAAACGCTTCCCTTCCGCCTTTTTGTCTTTTGAATTTCGCGGCTATGTACAAAGCGCTACAGAGCGCGTAACTGGCAATACTATACATAATTTGAAAGGTCTTGACATAACCTACAAAACCACGCTATTCATGATTAGTTTGGATAATAATTTACAATAAATTGCAATTGATCATCATCATATAAATTATTTAGCTTGGTTGGAACAAAATGTTTTTACCGAATGAAAATTCATTTCAAAAAATAATATTTCAAATTAATTGATTATCTCTCAAAGATCTGGGACATAAAAAAATAACCTGGCTAGATAAAATACTAATTGCTAATAAAATATATACATCAAAGAATTATGAAAAGAAGAATTCATGTACAAATTAGGAAAAAATTAAAACACTGAAAACAAATTTTGGTAGGCCTAAGGTCCCCAAAACTTCATTTTCTTGACCTATATTTCGCATGTTTTTTCAAATTTTTACTGTCTATATGTTTCTGTAGTCTCTGTACTTTCCTTGAAAGTTTGCAAGCTTTTTCGTAAAAGTTTTTTGCAGTAGGCGAAAGATCCCTAACTCTGCATACTCCAGGTAGACCCAAAATACCAAAAGGTTTTTTCCTTTCCGATAACTACAAGTTTAAGTTTATTAAAATATATTGCGTTCAACAGTTATAGACGTGTAAACATGGAGTTCACTAACGCCGAAATTCGCGCTATTTTAGAGTTTTCCTTCGTTACAGGCAAATCCGCTAGAGAAACGTTCCGTGAGATTAATGGTGTTTTGGGGATGGTATTCTATCAGTTCGAACCTCGGAGGAATGGTTTCGACGATTCAGAGCCAGTGAAAACGACACCATGATAAGCCAGCCGGCGGAAGATCTGTGACCGGATCATGGAATACATCTAGTTAGGCATGTGGCATCTCGTGACATCGCCTAGGAGGTGGGCGTTAGTCGCCAAACCATTTTAAACCATCTGCAGAAGGCTATATACAAAGAAAGCTTGATGTTTGGGTCCAGCATGATTTGACGCAAAAAAACCTTCTGGACCGAATCAACACCTGCGATAAGCTGCTGAAACGGAACCAACTCGACCCATTCTTGAAGCGGATGGTAACAGGCGACGAAAAATGGATCACATACGACAATATCAAGCGAAAACGGTCGAGGTCCAAGGCAGGTGAATCGTCCCAAATAGTGACCAAGCCGGGATTGACGGCCAGGAATGTTTTGCTGTGTGTTTGGTGGGATTAGAAGGAATCATCCACTATGAGCTGCTCCCATATGGTCAGACGCTTAATTCTACCATCTACTGCGAACAACTGGAACGCTTGAAGCGGGCGATCTACCAGAAGAGTCCAGAATTGGTCAACAGGAAGGATGTAGTGTTCCACCAGACCAACGCCAGACCACATACTTCGTTGATGACTCGTCAGAAGCTACGGGAGCTCGAATGGGAGGTTTTATCGCATCCACCATATAGCCTGGACATAGCGCCAAGTGATTACCACCTATTCCTGTCCATGGCGAACGCCCTTGGTGGTGTAAAGTTTAACTCAAAAGAGACTTGTGAAAAGTGGCTATCCGAGTTCTTTGCAAATAACGAGGGGGGGTTTCTACGAGGGAGGTATTATGAATTTACCGTCTAGATGGAAATAGATTATCGAACAAAACGGCGCATATTTGAAATAAATCCGATCACTGTAACACTTTTTATAAAGCATCAAGAGCAAAAAAGCGGAAGGGAGATATTTGACAACCTATTATATGGTATAGAGTATGCGGCCAAGCAGACGGACATACCGAGTCAAACCCAATCGGTTCTATATTCAAAATTATAGACTGGGCAAAATGATTGCATGCTGGTTTACTAGAACAAACACAAAAAAAAACATACCCATACCCATTTTCCAATCAACTATTTTGACATCCTTGTTAACTCGAATACTTATAATACAAATAAATATTTCGGAGATGTGATTCCTAAAGTTTGAATCGTTATTCGCAAGTAATTAACAAGAGCAATTTCATTTTTTCAGCTCGCAAAAGATGCGAATAATGGAGGACGTCGGAGAAGGTTGTATGGATCAGCCGTCATCACCTGGACATGCAGAACTACATCCAGAAAGCGAAACAACGGAAGAAAATGGTATAATAGTAGAGGAAATTCAACCGGAAAATAGCAATACCAAAAATAACGTTCAAGATAATGTCTGCGTCGACGAAGAAATTGATGCAAATGAATCTAACGTTAGTGCAGAGAATGTAGAAACAGAACCGACTGAATCGATAAATAAGAGAAAGCACGATGAAGATAAAACGTCCTCCAAAAGGTTCAAACTGGACATGAATGAAAGTTTCCAACAAAGAAACAGAATGTTTGGGGATTATATGGACATCATGTCGTGGGATGAGTCGAATACTGATCAACTCCAAGCACAATTGGAGTTGCTTCAGAACCAAATAAAAACATTGAATGAACTCGCTCTAGAGAAAGAAATGGAATGGAACAGTATCATACATTTGAAGAAGTTTAAGGAAGAGCTTCTTCTCAGGATAGAGCGTAAAAAACAAATTTCTCTGCTGAATGAGAACATAGATGCTGTCGATGAAAATCATGATGAATTTCAAACCAAGCAAAGTTCGGACCAAGTTAGCATCAGTATTTCCAAGTCCCCACAGACTGAAAGAATAAACAAATTCATTCCCAGAACCCGAAATTCGGAAATGAACGGATCACAGAATATAAAAAGTAGGCCAACGTTAGATGTACAGTCAATTATCGCAGATTACCGACAGAGACACCCAGAGAACGTACCTCGAAGAGGCAAGAGAATCAGAAATAGTTTCAATGGAAAGAATAGGCCTTCCAACGTGCTAAATTTCTCATCTGTTTCATTTGGCTCTGGCTCCCAGATGAAGCACAACGACTTACAGGACATAAGCAACGAACTCAACATTATTCTGAATACAATGGACTCCGTAAGTGAATTTTAACTTTACAGAGTCTTTGATCACTGCGTTTATTTCAACCATTGGTTCATGAGATCAAAGTAATCGGTTTTCTCCTATATAACGTTTTTTCTAATTCAGCTGCGTTAAAAAGTTACAGCTATTTCAAGGTTTCAAATTGTGTAACAACCCCTGTGTAGTTCGGTTTAGTTTTATTGAATTATCTTCCTAAGCATCCATAATTGAATCTGAATCGTAAAGCAACTTTATTTCCTTCATTGAAATGATTCACTCACTCCCGCGTTATCAGACGAGGCTCCTATTTAGAAGACAGATACCAAATCAATTTTTTTTTCTGATGAAGAAATTGAACATAATAAGTATACATTTTTGTTGTTCTTTCATAATGTCTTTTTAATAGAAGATTATACTCCATCCCTTTCTTGTTAGCTATTCCTCGAGTCCTCAGAACTAATGAATATTATCCTTCTATGAATACTTCCAAGGAGTGAGGTTATCAAATTGCGTATTTTCAAGGGTAATACCACTAGAGGTGAGAATTTTTTTTCTTTTTTTTTTGGGAATTATGCGTTTAAATTTCACGAAACAAAGTTATCCTTAAAATACCACGAGCCGAAGGAGAGTGGTATTTCGGGATCACTTTGTTGAGTGAAATTTGTATAATTTTCAAAAACGACAGAGTGTTCTCAAAAAAAATACGAATCTCGTGTGGTATTTGGAAAGATCATTCAACAATATAAATCAAACGAAATAAAAAATAGTTTTTTATTCAAAAATAACCAGATAGAAGCATAACAACAAATTATTCATCTTTATTCTCAAAATAATAATTATTGATAATACAATTATTATACACATTACGAGCATTATTTTCGAATGATGAAGTAGATACTGTTGTTGTTTCTTGAAGGACATTTTTTTCATTCCTTATGGCTGTTATTATTTTTGTGTGATGTTGTTGGCCCAGTTGGAGATACGGTTTCACTGACGCTGCAGAAGAATGGCCTGTTATCTTTATCAGCTGTTCCTCGCCAATCCCTGCTTTGGCTAATTGGCTGACACCAGTAGCTCGATGCGAGTGATTCTTTGTCCATTTAGCTATCGTATTGGGACCGACTGGGGAGTTTTTGAACCATGAACCATATTTCCAATTCTTATGTGGAGTAAGGAATAGTCTTTCAGTGGTTATGTTTGCAGTTCTTTTGGATACAAGTAGCTTATATAACCTCACCGGGCAAATATCTTCTTCAATATTGGGAGTCAGCCATTTCGTTTCCGCACATTTTTGGGCACCACCTTGTCTTGTTTTAGAAAATATCGGATTGTAGCCAATTCGGCCCGTGGGATTACCATCGTTTTCAATTTCGAATTGGAAATGCGAAATTAGGCATGATAAACCCTCTCCTCCGCGCCAAGCAAGCTCCAATGCAGCAATAAAATAAAATTTTCTGTTCAAGCTGTCTGGATTATCTGCTTTACATAAGTTGACCATTTTTTTGTGTTGCTCCAAAGACAGCGCCTTGGCACTAACTTTTCTTTTCTCAGGGTCCAATTGCAAAATACGCCACTTCGCATTTCGTGCATCCAGCGCCTTTTTAAAAGCCACGTCTGTGAATGGATCGAACCTAACGCCCCATTCGGAATAGAATTTTTCGTGCAGCTGTTTGGCAGTATTATTCCACAAGGTTTTTACGACACTTTCCTTGTAGTCTGATCCATCTCTTTTCTTCATATTGAAAGCCCAGTCCAGCATAATAGTATTGAGCTCTGGCAAACTTGTTTTTTCATTTACAAGGTATTCCCGGGCAGCACAGAATTCTTCAAATTGTTTCCAAATGTACGATCTTGACTTCACTGTATTAAGCGGCATACTTTTCTTCACAGTTTCCTCAATTGAAGTAATATTACAATTCCCAAAACGTTTCATTTTTATCTACTTTATGGTAAAGTACGAAAATAAACTGACAGAACTGCAAAATGTGCTGTTGAAGTTATCGCTTACAACTGCTTGTTTATGGTAACCATGACGACCGCTACTTCCACCAACGGCCAAAGCTATCTGGACGTATTAATATTCCTATGCAAATTAGGCATTTGATAAAAACAAATTTCTAAAAGTGAAAACACTGTGAGGTTGAGTGTTTTCAGATACAGTTTGTTTCTATTGGTCCGTTTTCAAAACTTGAGCGATTTCATTGGACGATGTAGTATAGTGTTGAATGATCACTCGAACCCAGAAAAAATAATCTATGCTTTTCCGACACTGATATTTCTGAATTACGAGTATCTTCTCCCTGGCAAACTTTCTGAGTATTAACTTGTGAACAGGTGGATGAGATCTTTTGTAATCAATCCAATATCATTCCATTAATAATATTTAAATTCTATACGAATACGAATCTTCTTAAATATTTAATGAATTCATTGTACAAATGAATGTCTTTCATTTAATAACAATACCATTGTTGGTTATTTCGATGATTATCGTCTCTTCTGAATCGCTTTGACAATTTACCCGGAAATAATACAAGTTTTCACAGATTTAGATGTACAATAACACTTGTTTGAGGAATCTGAGTATGAAAACGTAAATTTTTCTATGAACACCAACTAGGTACTTCTTATAAAAAAAAGTTATGTTGAGATGAATCCTATAATTAGATGTATTGAACATTATAATGAATATTAAAGATGAAATAAAATTTCAATTCCATATCATAGAATATTAAAATTTTTTTCAGAATTGGAGGAGAGCAAAAATGAACAATTACCAATTTTTTGTTGAATAAAAGAAAGCATCTGAAACCATTATCAATATTCTATTAAAACTGTTGGCAGAATAGGTAGAGTGATTTATTGCCATTCCATAAGGAATATAAAAATTTTGTCATGACGTCTGTATGGCAGTTCTTGATTTAATGGTGTGAGGCATTTAATTGAACTGACAAAATGCCGGCCGTTTGTTCTTAATCAGAATATTGTAATGACCGAGAACGGCATACCTTCGAAGAAACTATGACTAGAGATTCTCCAACTCATTCAGATCTGGTGTCATGAAAAAACGAAAATTGAATTCAATAAATAAGCGCTGAAAAGTTAACATAATGACCGAACCATTAAATCTATTCATTAAACCCATTTCTCTTCATTAGATATCTGATTTACTATTGATAAGCTTAGTTAAGATACATAGTTACAGAAACCTTCTTTATCTATGGTAAAGTCATCACTCAAACATAGGTGTATTCATTTCTCTATGACTAAAACACGGCGGCCATTTTGTCAGTTTTGTCAATTGAATGCCTCACTTTTCAGGGACGATTAGTGGGACAGTTAGACATTTAGTTTCTATATCTATGGTTTTTATTGGTATTATTGACAGTTGTGATTGCTTATATTTATTCTACAAAAAATTTGCAGAAGAGTTCAGGGATAATTTCAGTTATTTGAAATCATTCAATTTAAGATCAAATGAGAATGGTCAGAAAATGCATTGTAATCTTTTTTGTCAACAATATACACACTGAATTGGATTGAAGTTTACTCATAACGGAAAATGTTCGGCGTAATCCATTGGCGGGCGCTTAGGGTTGTACGAATGGAATTTAAATAATGGGAATGCACAATTCGACAAAATAAATTCTTAAACAAACGTTGAAATATATGTTGAAAGGATTTCAGGTCGTGTTAATAATGTGAATAATCCTTGATAATGGACGAAATCCATTTGACTTTGAAAAATTTGACTAAAAATATTGTGAAGTTCGACAAACTAGGAGTTGACCCACTATTTGAGGTTATTTAAGGGCATAGGAAATACTTAATTATCAATGCAATCCATTGTCGGGCTTCAGGAAGAATATGAGAGGACTTTGAAGAACAAAAAAAATGTCAAGTTCGGCAGAAATCAAACGAAGGCTTGTAGATCCGTCTGAGATAATTAAGGGGGTTAATTGTGACATAGTTAATTAATAATTATCAATGGAATCCATTTTCGGGCTTCAGGAAGAGTATGAGCAGACTTTGTATAAAAATGTAAGTTCGACAGAAATCAAACGAGGGGTTCTCGCTTCATCTGAGGTTATTAAGGGGGTTAATTGTTACATTGGAAATCATCAATCAATCTATTGTACGACTTCTGGAAGAATACGAGCGGATTTTGTATATTTCGGCTAAACGACGGGTGTGACAACCCCTCGTTTGATTTCTGTCAACCATCACAATTTGTTTAGGCGAAGTTTTCAAAGTCCGCTTGTACTGTATTTTCGAAGTCGTTCGTACCCTCACTGGATTTCCTCTGTTACCAGTGATTATTATTCACATCATAAATTTCACCTGAAATCCAATTCATTTTTTAAACTTCCATTCGTATAACCCCAAGTGCGCACCAATGGATTACACCGAGCATTTTCTGTTTTGAGTAATATCATAAATATCGCATTTAATCTCATCACAATACAGTAGGAAAATGGCTTTCTAAGTTTTAAGTAAATTTCGTAATATTAAGCATGGAATTCTTTGATATCTGACAAATCAACAAGCCAACAGCTAAAGATCAGAAGTGAATCATTCAATAAAACAAATTATCAGTCGGGATCAAGAGATACGGGGTACCTGCTAAGCATATATATCTGCTAAGGGCCGGTTCGGTAGGGGTCCGCAAGGCGGTAAAAGTGTGTATACGATTCGATGCTGTTTCCACAGTTGCATAATGTCAAATTCTATTATCTCTTAATTTTGTGAACCAAGTTTTATCCGTGTATGAAATGAGGATGCGATAAAACTCATGAACTTCCAAAATAAATTATAAAACTAATCTGATACACTGATTTCGAAGATTTTTAGGATCATACTTATGAGCTTAACTTAAAGCATTCCTATGTTAGAATGGAAATAACTTGAACTCTGAAGCTATATATCATTAGTTATTCATAAAGTCTTGAATTCAACAGGTCCTCACAGAAAAAACACTACCTATTTTCTCGCTCGTCACGAAAAGCAAACATAAGAATAATAATAACAAAACAAAAATGAACATCTCGAATGGTATATCCTATACCATAATATCTAAATATAGCTATGCGAATTATAGAAATCTTTTTATTTTTTATTATGGAATAATATTCTGGGCTGGATATCAAACAAAGACCTAGATATCATCAATAATGAAAACAACGAATGACTATTTAGATTTTGTGGTGTATGTTAGCCAAAAATTGTTCTGTGGTTAATTTCATCTATAGTGTTTAGTCGTGGAAACCATATACTCTCGAGATTTATTGTTTATGGTTAGATGTACAATTACCACTAAGAAATTTGTTAACCCATCAAACATACATGGATTGTTTTACATTGTAAAAGGGGGTATTTTATTATAAAATTCAAAATAAAGATACTACAATCACCGAAATATTAACCTATATAAAGTATACATGCGGTATATGGCAAAAAACATCCAACAACGTTAACAAACGTACTATGCATTACTATATTTTATACATATATCAGTTTGTTGACTTTGCTAACTAATCTTCTAATCTGTAGTGAGCTTTCCTAACGAACTTTTCCTTGAGTACTCTCCGAATTCCCCTCCTACTCGGCATTTTGTACTTTCCTGGAAACATATTGCAAATCTTCGACGCTGTGTGATTTACTCTTAGTTGAGTTAATGTCAGTTTGTGGAAGGGTATGATGAATCCGGTTGGATTTAATGTATCATAGTTGTGGTTCAAGTTATTTGTCTGCATTTCATCTTGAGGTCATAGATATAAGTGACACAGTTTTCTGTGCAATTTATCAGGCTGTGTTATCTCTTCCGATTTGAAGTGCAAAAGCTGTCCTTTGTGGTCTGATAAGTGGGTTTCGAATGTCTTTGTCTCCACCTCACACAGTCTGAGAAGATGTTATCTATCAGTGATTGTGATGTGCTGGTTACTCTAGATGGTTCCGAAAACCTTGCCTCCATTCCAAACTCCTCGAGCAGATCCTTCAACTTTCTGAAGTCCTCACTATCCCCCAACGTATTGATGTTGAAGTCGCCCGAAGTAAATATGTGCTTATGTTTCAAGTTCATATCAACCACCATCTCTAAGCAGTTTTTCAATACCTGCAGGAATTCTTCTATAGGTCCTTTTGAAGGTCTATATATGGCCAAAATGATCGACCTCATCTCCTTCGCCGATACTCCGCATATATCTATAGATCTGAGTAGTCCCCTACCTGTTGCATTTCTTCGACTCGAATGTTATCCGACAAATTGAAGGCACCACTGTCGCAGAAATGCTACTTTTCCATTACCCGGAATACTATGCTAGTGTTCTCTTCAAACACCCAACATTCAATTTAATTATTTATCGATCTGATGTTGAAGTTAAGCCGCCTGAAGATGTTGTCCTTTTGATCTGTGCCTTTTCCCTGTTGTCGAAAAAAACCGATTCCATTTTATTTTCCCCTGAGGCCAGAAGTCTCCTTGGTTTAGTTTCGCCTACAATTCGAACTCCATACCTACCTTAAATGATGAGCTAGGGCTATTGTCATATGATATCTTATCTACATAAAAATTTTTAGTGGGCAGTTTATTGCTTAGAAATTCTACTAAGTTTCTGCTCACCCGTCCAACATACAACCATGCCTTATGATCTGCCTCCTTCAAATTGCAGGTTCCTTTATCAGTCCAAGCAAAGTTCCTCGTTTTCCCTCATCCACTTTATCCGAGACTTTATCCTCTCGAACTGTTTTGTGGAGTTTCTCTGCTTTCAACGTAACTGATCAAGCAGGATTTTTCTTTCCCAATAATTTATCTGCAGCTGCATTTATTTCAGTTCATCAACCTTTTGTAGAAATAATTTTTGATGTCAAAAGATATACAGGGTGTCCCGTAACTCAACGTCAAGCGGTTACTGGGCGATATGCTAGGTTATACCAGTTCGAGCAAAAATAAAAAATAAATTCTATGTCACTTGGTTGAGTGGTAATAGGTCTATTTTTGTAGTCACAAATTTTCCCATTTTGCAGTGAAATTTTTTTAAACGTAATCCTTCAAAACCATGCTGTTGATTGCAGTCACGAATCCATTGTTAGGTACAATTGTTTTATTTTAATTTTTTTAATTTTTTATTTTTTCAAATACCCATGCTATTGATAACAGGGGGGGGGCACCCTCCATAAGTATGAGAACATTGAACAAATCTGATTATTTGATAATTTCACTGCAGAGTTGTATTTGCGGAAATCTGAAGATTTGGAATTAATTTTATCGATTTAATTCCTTTCAACTTTGAATATCTCAAAATTGGTGCGTTTTAGGGAAAATGATAAGGAATGATTATATCTGCAAAATGACAAACGATTTTAGGAAGTCCAAGATATTAGAAATTATAATGAGGAAACCAGGGTAAATGAAATAAATCTGTTGATGCCAAAATATGCACGACAGTCGTTAAAAACCTTTTACAAATGTACAATAAATACTGTCGTTCAAACAATACAAGGGATATTGCAATTTTTTATAAAATTTCAGCACTATATCTTTTGAGCGGTGCCAAATTTGAGAAAATGGTAAAGAAAAAAAAATTTGTTTGGTTTGTCTCAAAAACCTATGATTTAAATTAACGCTATGGTCAAAGACTCACCTTGTATATATGTTTTCCATCATTTTCCTCAGGTCCTTAATGCGCGCTTGTTTTAGTTCACAAAACTAGCAGAACAGCGTGCTATCGTTTCGCCCAAATGTATGATATTTTCGAATATCAAGCCGAAAATGGCCCCAAACATGATGAAATATCCGTGTTCAAATTGCAATATGTCCGGCCGTATATTCTGAAATGTCATCTTCGTGGAGTAAACCAACGAAAAGATATCGAATTACATTTTACGAGGTTGTTCTAGTTTAGTAAACTAGAAGAAAAGCTATTTGCCTAGATGCTGTAATTATCGAATATCGGACCGAAAATGATCTCAATAGAAATCCTTATTGATCCTTTTACCTTGCGGAACGAATTCATGATGAACCCTGTCCCGAGTATCGAAGCATTGTTTTTATTTTCGAACTACCTTTGCTAGATTTTTTCGATTTCGGCTTATTTTTACTCTCGTCTCCAGTTATAATCTCTTCCATGAAATTGAGATCAGAATTCGAAAGATCCAACATGTCTGCTGCTACTTTCATCCGGCTGTTTTTTTTTAATATTCAGCTCCAATGCAACGAGCCGAGCGGCGACCGCACCGAAATCAAGTAGTTTCATGAGAGATGCTGAAATCACGAGCTATCTATCTGATACTGGCATGACGATTCCCGATCAAAATTTTTTTGATATTTTCGACGTCCTAAACAAGGCAAATTTTCGACGATCTTCCGCCGGTTTCAAAGGCCTTGTACCATTCTTACACTTGGGTTTTCGATAGAATTTTCTAGCGTTCGCTACGAGTCAGCTTAAGGAAATTCGTTCAAGATACAAAATTTCAGACAAACACTCACTTCCATTACAACATTCGCAGACTACCACCGAGGTCGACTGGTTTCAACAGGTTCAACATCTCGCCAAATTTGTATACCCGTGTGAAGTAAGCAGCCTAAAGTTATCAGCTGAAATTGAAATTCCGGCTGCTGGGTCATAGCAGCCGGAACTACGTTTATGGGCACACCTTTGGAAATATCCAATTGATTTTTCAAGAAAAAAGAACCATAGGAGTTTAGATCTTAATGTTTCATGCGGATTATGATCTTCTGAAGTCTCTTCAACAATCTGAAGTATTTCTATATTGTATATTAGTCAATCAGAATTATTATATTACAGATTCGATATGGAATATGGAAAAGATGTTGTTGAACCATAAGATGAAAATAAATAATCAGAATCAAGACTTGGAATTGAACATAATTCCAGGATACACCAACCAATGTATATTCACTCTCTTCCAAACTACCCAACTAATATTATTTCGGAAAATTCCAATCACTCTTATACGTCGGGATAGATAGTGCTTCAGTAAAAAGTTGCCGAAAGGGTTGAAGAAAAAGATGTTTCACTTTGAAAGTTCAGTATGTTGAATTGAATGAACTGTTCTTCCCGAAAAATTAGCCGAAAATCACTTACAAGACGTCGGTTTACCGGAAAATTCCTACTGTGTCCACTTACCCTTATACGTCGGGATGGATAAAGCTCGGGTTCAAAGTTGTCGAAAAGGTTGAAGAAATACATTTTTCACTCTGAAAATTTAGTATGTTGAAGGGAATGAAATATTTTTTCCGAAAAATAGGTCAGAAATCACTTACAAGCCGTCGTTATATCTCAAAATCCGTACTTTTTACAATTACTGGATAGTGGATAGATAGCGATCACGTTCGAATTCACCGATATATCGACGGCGTGAATTTGGACTTATTTTTCGGAAATAACATTTCATTTTCTTCAACATATTGAAATTTCAGCGTGAAACATCTTTTTCTTCAACCCTTCCGACAACTTTGAACTCGAGCACTATCCATCTCGACGTATATGTGTAATTGGATAAAGTACAAATTTTCCGATATACCGACGGCTTGTAAGTGATTTCCGGCTTATTTCTTGGAAATAACGTTTGATTTCCTTCAATACACTAAATTTTCAGCGGGAAACATTTTTTTCTTCATCTACTTCGAGAGCTTTGAACGATCCATTTCTATGTATGAGAGTAATTGTTAAAAGTACGAAGTTACCGATATACCGACTGCTTGTAAGTGATCTTCGGCTTATTTCTTGAAAAAACATTACATTCTCTCCTGCATACAAAGTTTTTACTGTGAAACATCTTTTTCTTCCACCCTTTTGGCATCTTTGAACTTGAGCACTATCCATCCCGACGTATAAGAGTAATTGTAAAAAGTACGAATTTTCTGTTATACCGACGGCTTGTAAGTGATTTCCGGCATATTTTTCGGAAAGAAAATTACATTCCCTCCAACATACTAAATTTTCAGGGTGAAACAACTTTTTCTTCAACCTTTGATCTGTAGCAGTATTCGTTCTCCCATACGAAAAGTACGAATTTATCGAAATAATATTAGTTAAGTAGTTTGGAAAAAACGAATATATCCCGTTGGTGTGTCCTAAAATTATATTGAATTCCAAGTCTTTATTCTGATTATTTATATTATTCATATGGTTAAACAACATCTTTTTCATATTCCATTCGAATGTTCAACATAATAATTCTAATTTATTAATATTCTATATGTATTCAAGATTGTTGAAGAGACTTCAGAGGATCGTAATCCGCATGACACTATAAGATCTAAATCGCTTTGGTTCTTTTTCCTTGAAAAATCAGTTGGAGGTTTCAATACTTTCCAAAGGTGTGCGCATAAACGAAGTTCCGGCTGCTGCTACCCAGCAGCCAGAATTTCAATTTCGGCTGCTAACTTTACAGGGGTAATTTGGATCATGTAATTTCAATTAAAATATGACAAGTGCACACATATCTTTGGACATACACGAGGACGAAATAATGTCAGTCAATTCAATATATTATTTTTAATAGTTTCTGCGATTCGGTTGCGACTTCAATACAATACTGAGTTTATTTTGGTAATAATCTATTGACATCAGTGATGTATATGTTAACCTGTTCGTGATAGTCAAGATTTCATAAATTTTTTCTCAACAGTTTTGGAAAACTACACACATGCCGATCGATACAATTGACTTGTTCTTTCTTCTCTCTTTTGAGTTAAGCGCAGTCGTTCTAGATGTACTATATAGCAGTTTTTTTGAGTAGATAGGACTGAGGACTCAGGAAACGGAAGTGTCATTTTGTATCACTTTTGGGAGTTTTCGGAACAAGCTTTTATCTCCTAGTACCATATCGTGTCTCAATAAATATTTCGAGTTCCGGGAAAAATGTGATTTTCAACTTGTCGGTACTGTTAATGTCGTCATATATTCAGTGCAGATTTGTGTTAGGATCCCATGAATTTTCACATTTTTAATTTTTATCTTTTCTTTCTTTGACATGAAAATTTGGATAAATAAATATTCATGTTCTCCACAGAATGAAACTTCCAGGTCTGCAGTTGAAATTAGTCAACGACATCAAGATTCAACGTCTTTCAAGAATATGCTGCTTCAGTTAGCTAAACTCTCTCAGACTGAGGAAAACGAAATTCTTCACAATGCCATTAAACCACCGCCACCATATCCCGAAGTCACCGTACATCCAGTCGCATCAACAACACCACTTCAGAATTCTTTACTTCATGGAATTTTAACCAAGGTGAAAGCTTAATTCTGATCGTATATCTTTGGTTCATTTATGATAGTGCATGAATGAAAATCTCTAGGTGAACAAGTTCACTGGAATAAAAATTCCGACTAAAGTAATAATAGTATACTCTAAAACAAGTTGCAGAATGGGCTCCTATTCCAACAAGAATGCCAAATTCAAATACGAGCCACAAAGTAGCGAAGTTTAGACAATATTTACATACATCAGACATATTTTGTGAAAAAATGCCCAAATTTAATGAATATTGTACATCCTAGTGACTTTTGTATTGAATCTTGGCGGTTGACGTGACTGACGAAAGTTGACAAATTACCAAGTTTGAATTTGAATGGAAAATACATGGTTTTGAATTATCATCTTATATTGGCATTTGACGTGTGTTTAAATTTGATAGGAATTCAAGTGCTGACAACCATAAACCGAAGAATATTGCTAGAAATAATGCTGTAATGAGTTCATTACAGCACTGTATCGGGTATTTGTTTTCGAGCCATATTCGGAACGGGGCGTCTAAAAGGAGCGGGGAGGGATTCGTGGCATTCGCCATTTTGTGGAGTTTCAATCACGATGGAAAGGTACTCGGGGACGCATAGCGCATTTTGCTTACAAGCGTATTATCGTATAATTCGAGAATACAGGTGCGACAGTTAAAATTAAAAATTCTGGTCGTCCTCGTTCAGTTCGCGATGAAGAAACAATTGTAGAAGTTGAGGCGCCGGTTCGTCAAAATCCGTCTTTATCAATCCGAAAGCGAAGCCAAGCGGTGAACATCAAAAAATTGTCTTTACATTCGATTTTCAAGTAAAGCTTTGATTTAAAAGCCTATAAAATTCAATTGGTTCAAGAATTGAAAGATGCCGACTATGCTAATAGACTGAAGTTTGCGAACGAAGTTCTGCAGCGATTTAACAACTTTAACAATTTACTGTTTAGTGATGAAGCAAATTTTCACCTGAATGGTTAAGTTAATAAGCAAGATTATCGGTACTGGGCAGTGGAGAATCCGAGACGAAAGCATGAACGACCCCTGCATAGCCGTAAGGTCGTGGTTTAGGTCGCTATTTCTGCTAAAGTCATAATTGGTACTTATTTCATAAAGATCAACGAGGCCGAGCAATTAATGTGAATAGTGACCGTTATCATGATACGTTGCGAATTTTTCTGTTCCCAGAGTTGCTATTATGTTGTTATTAGCTCTGTGAATGCAGCTTTCAGATAACGATATAGGGATGCAAAAATAACTTATGAGAAAATATTAGCAAAAAAAAAGAATGCATATTACCAACACAAGATAGATTAATCTGATAATAAATCTAAAACTACATGGTCTATAATAAATAACATAAAGAAGGGATCAAATGCTCGTAGAGAAATACGAGGTCTGTCAATTTAATTCCCGGGAATTTACATAAATTTTCTGCTAAGTTTTTCCAGGATTGTACGTTTCTACGCCTGTTCATTCAAGATTTGTATTATTCTCCTTTGTGATAATCTGTGATTGTGTGAGGGCCCCTTTTTGGTTGAATAGATGTCATAAAATTCCCGTCACAAAATTTGAAATTGATTATTAAAAATAAATGGTAAATATATATTCGTGGCACCGAGAGGAAGAGAGCGATCGTATAGGTAAACGAGTTAACTCCTGACCGCCTGGAATTAAGGACTAAGGAACAGCTATAAAGAATTAAAATTCTAGAAATCGTAATTGGGGCTATTGATATCTATTGTATAAAGAACAGGAAAAAAATAAAATTCATTATAAATAGATTTTTCATGTGTCAAAAGCATACATTTTGAGATTTCTTCAAACTTCAAAAATTATTATTGAAAAATATTAACTTCAGCCAAATTAGTCATGGGACTTTTCGAAATCGTATTTCAACAAAGAATACGAAAAAATTTTTCCGGTTGGAAGACAACAATTCTTTGTAATTGTTTAAACAATTTCGATTTAAACATAACCGGGTTCCCCCCTGACATCATGCATTTATATCATTATAAGAGTAATTTGAAGAGAATCCCATAAAAAATATTGAGGTGGAATTTTTTTAATTTTTTTATTGTGAACATTAATTACTTAGTTAATTTTATACTCGAAAAAGAACAAACATTGAAAACTGGCTTCATATGCTTTCATGTAGTGTTTCTAGAAACCTATCTTTCATATTCAAAATATTATTGATTACTAATTATGCATCAAAATGTATGCTTCCAAACAAGAATCTACCTGTCCTAGCTATTCCAACGAATGTGGCTAAGTTGACTGATGATAGTTCTGTTTCGTTTTCAACTAGACATCCTGTATGTCAGCTGTAAACTAACTCAATTTGTTGAAATGAATGTCAAATATTTCATTTTATATATGAGAGGTACTCTCGATAAAATAATGAACCATTTGGGTTTCTAATTCGTTGACAACTGAAAGAAATCTACTACTACTTTACCCACTTTTGTATTAAATTCCGATAGTAACAAAGTGTTTTTTTTTTCAACATTTATTACAAAACAAGGAAAATCAGTTCAAATCATATTGAAAGAGATGTCATTCTTTTGTGGACACTCTATCATAGTAAAACCACGGCCGTCTTAACACATGGCCTGGCGCCTGAAGGAGCAACGCCGCAAAAGTCGACGTCAGGGAGGTATACGCTTAGCTGAGAGATACGATGTTTCGAACGTACCATTTCATTTTCTTATGTCATTAAATGTGTTTTTCGATGAATATCTGAAAATAGGATGGAAGTATGCCCTACTCAGTCAATAAATTGAATACGAATACAAATCAAAATTGAGATTAAAGCAAATTGGATGATGTTTTATTCAATTTATTGTCCAGCAAGAACCACGGGGAGGTGTATGACCATCTCTCGCCATAAAATGTGAATTCAAATATAACTTTCAAAATAAAATCAACTCAAATAAAACTCTCTATACATATATATATAACAAATATTTCGACTTATTTGCCTCTAATTCATCAGTAACAATTTCTAGCTGCCGTAGTTGGTCAAAATTTTCATTATTCTCATCTGATAAAAATGCTTCTAATGAGGTCAAGGAATCTCCCAATAAATCTGATGTAAATTTACTTGTTTTCTCATTAGACACATTTTTTATAACGAGAGCAAATTTGTAATTTGAGACCATCTGCTGAGAATTAGATCAGGAGGAAGTATCCATTTTAGGTCATTTTCGGAAATTAGACAATTTTTATGAAATATTTTAATCTCGAGAGCTTCACTAATCTGTATAGAAATTTCAACCGATAATGATTTTTCATAATTTAAAATATAGAAATAGACTGAGTTATCGCATTTTTCAATTTCCCAACCAGATATATCAATTTTAGCCGAATAATTTTCAAGAAAGTCTTTAAAATCTTTGATCAAATCAGAACTCAAAAAATCTTCTACTTTATTATTATTCCTAGTTAAAATTGCGTTCCTTCTACATTGAGGATCGGTCCTTTTCATTTGATTTTGTTTCGAAAGGTATGACGGTAAATTTGGAAAAATTTTTGGGATAGCGCATTCTTTCAATTTTGGGAATCTTAAAGAAAGTAATTTAATGGTTCCATCGGCTTGCAAATGTTTATCAAATTTAATTGTATCGTCGGAATCAAAATGTTCTCACAAACAAAACTATTAATGAATGAAATCTCGCAGAATGGCCCTCCTCCATAAATGCTTAAGTTTTTCGTCTTTCGAGAAATTAAAACAACTAAAATATCCTTCTTTTTTGTAGACGGATTATTACTTTTACAGGATGAAATACAACACGTTTTGACCATTCTGGACACGAATGATCTCAAGTCCAATTGAATATTTAGGTTAGATATTTACCAAAAGACCAATTTAAAAAAGTTATTCCAATGTAGATTTACTGACACTGATATCACAAACACTTTCACTGTTCACGGCACTCGAATAATCGCGAAAATTCGCTAATCTTTCACATAGATTACCCGAAAAAAACTAAACTAACATCTTCAAGCAAGGCATGGGCTCACTTGCAGACGACCAATTCTCCAGGACGGCCGATTGAGGCGACCACTCCTGTAATTATTCAAAAAGGGGAAAAAATAATATTGGAAGTTGCCCGTCTGAAGGAAAAACAACTCATAGAAATGGTTAGGGTATCATATGCAACCAGTTTTAAAATTCTTCGCATAACTAGAGTAAGTGCAAAATGGGTGCCGAGAATGATTACGCCGCCTCAAAAACAAGACCGCGTGGATTGTTCTCTCGAGTTTTTGGACCTCTATTGTGAAGACAAATGAAGCGTTGACTTCCATTGTTACTGGGGATGGAACTTGAGTTCATCATTACGAACCTGAATCCAAACAGGACTTTATGAGGTGGCACAAAAAAGGCACACCACCACCCATAAAGTCTGAGGTGTCACAGACGGCAGGGAAAATCATGGTAACAGCCCTTTGGGACTCAGAAGGGATTCTTTTGATCGATTATAAAGACAAAAGTATCTCCATAACCTTTCAATTATAGAGCGGTAAAGCAATAAAAAAAAGGGGGGAGAATTGACCAGGGGTCTTCTACATCTACACGACAATGCGCCTGTTCACAAGAGCTACGTTGCTATGGTTGCACTGCAAAAAGTGGAAAAAGTCCTGATCTGGCTCCCAGCGATTATTATCTATTCACAAACTTGAAAAAAGAACTTTACAAGTGATGAAAAAGTGGAAGGTGCAGTTTCTGCGCATTCTTGAGACAAAGATCAAAAAATTTTTAATGCCATTTTTTACCTCCCATTCCGTGAACTCAAAAACGTTTCCTCGTATAGCACATATATTTCAAAATTTGTTCTAGTTTCGTGAAATACTTGTTAAGGTTCACTAAACTAGTAGAAAATAATGCTATTTTGAATCAAATGTTTGTTATTGTCGAATATCGGGCTAAAAATGGTGTCAGTCTATTGGGTTCAAGTTCCTGATGAAGGAATACGTGGTCAAAGATGAGTATGTTGAGCTGGCCGTAACTCTCTATTTTTCCAAGGAGATGAGCTATAGTTCCCATAGTTTCAGAATAGGTGAACTGTTCAAATATCTCTGTCAAGTTTGTTATTGTGCCAAATCCGTGAAATAGCTCTACAAGTATGAGCATCTAAAGTTGTGTCAATGTAATAATAATAATAATAATATATTTATTAATCCTTTAAGACATAAGTCCATATAAAGGATTGGTCAGAAGAAGAAAATACAACAGAAAAAATTACTCAACTTGAAATAATATCATTGTCGGTAAAACTCGGCAACAGTATAATAACATTCCTTAACTAAGTTAGCTTCAATTATCTTCTAGAATTCTTTGAACTCCAGAGCTTTGATCCATTTGGGTAGATGTTTGAACAGTTTGATACATTGATATTTTAGCGAATATTCAAATTTAGTTGTAATATGTTCAGGGATGAAGAGTAAGTCATTATGTATTATAGCTATGAAAGCTAGAAAGTTTTTTGAAACGTCCCTCATTTTCCTTGAAATACGACAAGCACTTAGAGATCTATATACACGCCACAGTTAGAATCTTTCTTTTTACAAAAGTCGGACGACAAGAGGACCTCGGAGGGTTATTGAAGATCATTCGAAAAATTCTCTTCTGTATTATAAATACTCTACTAACATCAATGGACTCCCCCCACAACATAATAATATAGGATATGTGGCTATAGACTAAACTACAATAAACACTGATGATAGCTTCTAAAGGAAAAGAGTTTTTGATTCTGTTTACTGCATAGGAGGAACTTTGAGTTTTCCGCAAATGATATCAATGTGTGCAATTCATCTTAGATTGGAATCGATGTAGATACCGAAGAACCTTGCGTGTTCTTTTGAACAAATTATATCGTCCTGATGGCGAGTAGTCAGTTGTTTGATCGACACCAGTCAACAAAACACTGCAGCAACTCACAGCAAAGTTTCTGTAGATCGTGAAAAATTCGAACTGTAACCAACATAGACGTATCATCCGCAAACAAAACTATTCTGATCAACTTGGATAGTGAGAATATATTAGGGAAATTAGATGAGGTAGTTATCATTATCCTCAAATTATCAGACAAGTCCTTGATGAACATGAGAAAAAGGAGTGGTCCCAATACAGAACCCTGTGGGACTCCAATATGCAACTCTCATTCAGTTGAAATGAAATCAGACACTTTGATAGACATTGTTCTACCGAGTAGATAGCTTGGCACCCAAGAAAGAAACACACCCCTGAAACCTAGATTGTAGCACTTGTCAATGAGATCTTTGAACGAGAGGCTGTCAAATGCCCAAGATAGGTCAAAGAATAACCCTGCAATGAACTGGCCACTATCGAGATAGTCGTACGCAGATCCCACGATATAAAGAGCTCCAATCTGAGTTGAGCGACCTGGTTGAATCCCATGTTGTGAGGTATCGAGTATTTGACACTTGTTTAAGAAGTCCGTTATTCTGTTGAACACAATCCGCTAAAAAACTTTGGAAAACATACTGAGTATCGAAATTGATCTATAGTTTGGTATATCATGAGCAGAATTTTTTTGTACACTAGAACTACAACAGCCCTTTTGAGGTAATGAGGAGATGAGGAAAAATTCCGCAACTCACAGATAAATTAATTAAATGAGCGAAATGTGAATCAATATCAACGCTTATCAGATTCGAGATACGAGAAGATATAGAATCAACCCCACAACTCGTTTTATTCTCAAGTGATCTTATAGTGTCCAATACTTCATACTCAAGGACGGGGTGGAAAAAAAGCTTGAGTTGAGGATTCCAGGAGTTGTACCGGAGATAGTAGGTAATCAATAAATAATTTAGTATGATTTAAGGTCACGCTCAGTGATGGTAGAAAAATAGTCAACAAAAATCGTGGCATTATCTGCAGCCGCGGAGTATAAGACGTTATCAACCAGAAGCTCAGTAGATCTAATTACTTTGTTCCCTCGTCCAGTGTTCACCAAACCGTCTTGTTTTTGTTATCAGAATCTTGTTCCAGTGAATTATTATATGTCAATTTAATAGTCATGATTAGAGTTCTATAAAATTTTTTCGCTCGGTTATATAAATTAAATGTTAATTCACAAGACAAGTTTTTATGTAACCAATGAATGAATATCTTCGAGTTCTTGTTTGGCTGATATGATCTCTGCATTGATCCACTTCTTTTTGTTGTAAATGAAATTCTTACTTTCCGTCAGTGGGCAACGAGCCCCAAATATTCCTTGAATCAAGGAGGTAAATGACCCGATACATAAATCCATATATATACATCCAATCGCTCTGTAACTCGGGTAATGCATAATTTCGTGGAAATTGAAAAATTATTTGATTTCATTCAAATTTCACTTAATGGTGTTTGTTTTGAAATTTTCAGACTCCCTCCAGATCCAGTTATAAAAAAGCGTTCAGTCCCACTTTAGCCAGACTCCTGACCGCTCCCGATCAATCTGGGAATAATGTGAAAACTGGACTTTCATTCAGTCACTCCCGAAATCACAGCAGTATATCCATCACCGAAATGCTATCTTCAAACAAGGTGAGCATGTTTCGTAGTAAATTCATACATGTTCGCCAAGAGGAATTTTGGGATGAATAACATCTCACTAGATAAAAAAAAAGGGGAAGTATAGAGTAAATCGTATCAGTTCAACGAAGACTGAATTATAATAAAGTTAAAATAACTAATAAGATCCAGATTTCTACAAATTTTTTTTGTAGTGTATTGGGATATTGTAGAGAAATCAAAAAAAAATTGTGGAAATCTGAATCTTATTATTTATTTGAAAATGAATTTCCATCAAGTAAACACCGATACAATTCAATATCATACAACTTTCCCCGCTTATGCTCAAAAAGTTTTTTCCCAGCTCAGATATACTCGATAATATGTCAACGCTCAGTGAGCTTTACTTAAATAATAACTTGAACTGAATTATCTGTGATCCGTCAAGTCGTGTAATACTTCTCTTTAAAATTTTATCAAAAAGTAATACTTCGCACAGAAACACGAAACACGTTGGCACGAAAGAACGCAAAAGCCCAAAGGAACCCAAAAAACCCCGAAGGAACTATTGAAAGAACGCGAAAAACACGAAAGAACCCAAGAAAACACAAAAGGGCCCAAAGAAACACGAAAGAACGCAAAGAAACACGAATGATTATGGGAAACTCTTTAAAATTTTATCAAAAAAGTCCCAAGGTGGTTGGCCTATTGAATTATTATGGAAACTATTCATGCAGAATATTTAAAAATTTGTATATCAATATAAGGTTATCTAAGATACATTTCTGAAAAAATTTCAAATCCAGTGTTGGCAGATGTGTGGAAATTTTGCAACAGCTTTGTTTTTTCAAACGGGACACCCCATATTTCAATTTCTTGTTATTTTGCAAGAAAGATTAACTTTCCTATATCAAACTACAACTGTTTTGTGGTATGAATTATTTTCGAAAATTTTGATTCAAATTTGTGAAACACGAAAATGGCTATATTTCGCTCAATTATGGAAATTTTAATTCGAAATTTGGCATGATCTTAGATAAAAGTTTGATCTGCGCCACTGTTTCCGAGTCTTAGTTGCCAGTGGTCAAAAATAATTACCACTTGTCAAGTAACAAAATCGTAAAATAACTCTCTTTCTTCAAATTAGACACCCAGTATATTTTTTCAATTTCAGAATGAGAACAACCCAGACTACAATTTGTCTATACATTTCCCTATACCTATTTTTTTTTTTATTTTGAGTTATCTGTGTTTATTGAATTTCAGATTTATTCAATATGCCTTAATTTCTTTGCATTGATATTTTCTCTGTGCTCTCTAAGTAAATTTACATAACTGTAACTCAACTCGGTTCATAGAAAACCATTATTCAACAAGTATTACAAGTATTCTACAGAAGTTTTTGTATAAATAACCTGAGATTCAATAACTCAGAATCTAAACAAGGAAAATGTAAAGATACATTGTAGAGTGGATTATTGTTATTCTGAAAATGAAAAAACATAATCGGTATCTAATTTGAAATAACAGAGCTTTATGAGTTGACAAGTAGTAATTTTTTCGGTCACTCTGTATATTTGACATCTAAGATTCGGAAATGGTGGCGCATGATCTTAGATGCTAGTTTGATCTGCACCACCTTAGTTGTCAAATATACCGGGTATCCCGTTTGAAATAAGAAACCTGTTGCCAAATTTCCATACATCTGGCAACACTGGAAATTTGAGAGTATTTCATAAATGTACCTTAGATAACCTTATATTGATCTACAAAGGTTGATTTAGTTTGCACGAATAGTTTCCGTAGTAATTCAATTGGGACACCCGATATACTTGTACTGAAATAATGAAAAGTGTTGGTTCTAATTTGATAACCTTGAGTAATGATGAATTTGAGTTTTCTAAGTTCACGATATCCTTATGAGCACCCTGTACATTTCAGATCTATATCGCAAACACTCCATAGATCACTGAGTTTGCACGTGTCACAAGTGAATAGTGCGTTTCTGTTCTCGTCATCTCAACTCTGCCTCATTGTTTGAAGTACTGAAACCAATTTGAGAGATATCCAGATAAATTTTATACGTCGATTCATCTTTTCTGAGTCAAGTCCAATGAAGACCATTTTTCAGAATTATAGACATTTGGGGAAAAAGATTCGCGCTTCCACTAAGAACGAGCATTCAACAGAGAAGAAGAATCCATTTATAAAGTTGAGTATGTCCGACTGGCCGTATTTGTGATAACATTTGTCGGAGATGAGCTAGAGTTTCCATATGGACGAGATAGATTGATGGTCAAAATATCTTGATCAAGGTTTTTATTGAATGAAATCCCGATCTACGGTTCTGAAGTTATGAGTACCTGTAATTGTTTTTACTCATTAATTTGAACAATATACACAAAATCATCTTGTTTCTTAATTGTTTGAACAACGCGGAAGGAAGGAAGTCAGCCAAATTTCGTGAAAATCGTCAAACTAGAAAAACTTGAAAAAAAAAACTAGATTATCAAATAATTCAGATATGATTACCATCATAAATTTGGTAAACAGAATTTCGTCGAATCCCAAAGACAATTTGTGGATATGTGGAGGTCCATTGATACATATATATTCTTTTGAACTTTTGGCTGACAATATTTAGTTAGCAAACAATAAAGCATATAGATCAGGGGTTAGTGACGGGGTGTCATACAATTCGGCGTATTGCATAAAAGCCTAGGGAAAAAAACCCCAGTAAAAAAACCCTGGCTCCCCGTCTAAGTGTGAAAGTACAAAAATAAGTTAAAATATATTTTAGGGACTTTTTCTTCAAGAGTGGTCTTCTATTGATAGAGACAGAGACTTCTTCAAGTTGCTCACATCGAATCTGGAAATAAAAAGACAAAAGCAGAAAAAAAAACTGAATAACAAAAATACGTATCATATTCGTTTGAAATTTATAACCCATTCCAAGAAAGAGTCGGAAACATCATGAATAGCCCTAAAACCATCTTGAAATTTATATATGGGACAACTATTGATGAGATGAGTTATTGTTTATTCTGCTTCTCCACATTCACAACTTGCGCTAGGAACTGAGTTCCATCTAAATAGCATACTATTGGTACGACCATGACCTGTTCTCGAACGATTAAGAACTGTCCAAATTTTCCTTGTAAGATCAAAACCAGGAACTTATTCAGAAGGATCAGAAACGAGATACTTATTGAACATTTCGTAAGAGTTCCACTCAGTCTTCCATAATTCTTTATCACTTTTGTTGATATTGAAGAACGTATTATGCCTTAATGGTTTACTTGACTTCAATCTGGGAATTCTATTTTGTGGAACATATGAAATAATTGGGAATAAATTGGGAAAAGAATGATATTTGTTCCAAGAATTAAGAGCTGCAGTTTGTCTGCGAATATGGGGAGGGACAATGTTAGACAAAACTGGTAACCAATGAACCGGTGTAGATCTTATGGTGCCAGTAATTATTCTCATGGATGTATTGAATTGTGCATCAATTTTTTGTGTATGTGCACTATTAAACCAAACAGAGCAACAATACTCAGCTGCAGAAAAAACTAGGGCTAGAGATGCTGTGCGAAGAGTGGAAGCATCAGCACCCCAAGATGATCCAGCTAATTTCTGAACAATATTATTCCTAGTTTTCAGTTTTAGGCTCAGATCATTTGAATGAGCCTTGTAATTCAGAGATGAATCTAATTTAATATTATTAGTATTTTGGATAGAAATTATGTTCGATAGGAGAATCATATTTTTCATGATTATTTAGATGGAAACAAGATACCTCTGTTTTGTTGAGATTTGGACATAATCGCCACGTAATAAAATAATTCTTTAAAATTTCCATATCAGATGACAGCATGTTTTCCAGAGTATGGAAATTCGAATGTTGGTAGGCAATAGCAATGTCGTCAGCATAAACAAATTTTTGAGATGATGTAGTGGGCAAATCACTTAGATATAAATTGAAAAGTAAAGGAGCTAAAACTGATCCTTGAGGAAGACCGTTTTTCAATGTTTTGAAATTGCTACTCTTATTGTCAATAAAAACACGAAATCTTCTATCATATATCATATTTTCTAATAATCGTACCATTTTCCCACACTTCAGATGAGTTGATTAATTGATACTTTCTACCTATATTATCAAATTTAATCTCGTTATTATGTATTTACAAGAGGGAATAGGAGCTCATTTATGGGATGATGTTAACCCATACCTTTGGTTAGTTTTGAACCAAAATTTAAAGTGAATAATTTTTCATTCTAGGAAGATGATAAAAATGAAGATAGCAATGATCGTCTGATAATCGATGAAGGAAAGAGAGATGAGAAACGAGAGTCAGACAATAACTCAGAGGTTGGTGATGATGTTCCCCAATGTCAAGGATGCAATAAAAAGACAGCTCAGTTTGTGTGTGCAGGCTGTGGAAATCAATGGTATTGCAGTAGAGATTGTCAGGTCAGTATAATAGCGCGTACTCATGTATACACATTGCAACGCCGCAATATCAAACTGAAGACATAATTTTGCTTTTATCTGAGGACTGCTTCGAACTGCAGACGCGTATCCACACTACTGGTTACTACTGGTCTGGGAAAAACGATTTAAAAAAAAGTGAATTACCGTTAATATAGCGAGAGATTCACTATACCAGTAAATAATTAAACACCATGGTTTGTTGCATCGAGATAGAATAGATATTCTATCTCGATGGTTTGTTGCTACAATAACGATTGCATGATTGTTAGTGAGCGCTTGTATGCTTTCAGGTATTTGATGCAAAATGAGAAGCGTATCGTATGAAGATACTAAAGATGCTATTAGAACTTTTAGTGTGAGGAAAAAATCAAATAATCAGAAGCTACTTCGGTCTTGAACTATCGGCTTACAAACAAATAATAGCTGGGGTTGGTGACGGGGTGCCATACAATTCGGTGTATGACATAAAAGCCTAGGGAAAAAACCTCCAGTAAAATAAACCCTGACTCCCCGCATAAGTATTGTTGTGTGTGCTGAAATAAACTTAAAAATATTTGAGGGACTTCTTTCTTCAAGAGTGGTCTTCAAGTAATAATCACAGAGGCTTCTTCAAATTACACATATCGAATCTGAAAATAAAAAGACAAAAAAAGAAAAAAGAACTGAATAAAGAATATACATATTAAATTTGTTGGAAATTTATAACCCATTCCAACAAAGAATCTGAAACATCGTGAATAGCCCTGAAACCATATTGAAATTTATATATGGGACAACTATTGATGAGATAAGGTATTGTTTCTTCTGCGTATCCCCATTCACAACTTGCGCTTGGAACTAAAGTCCATCTGAATAGTATGCTATTGGTACGACCGTTTATGTTTTTATTGAAGAATGTATTATACCAGAATGGTTTACGTGACTTCAATCTCGGAATTGTATATTGTGAAATGTATGAAATAATTGGAAATAAATTAGGAAAAGAATGATATTTGCTCCAAGAATTCAGAGCAGCAGTCTGTCTGCGAATATGGGGAGGGACAATGTTAGACAAAACTGGTTACCAATGAACCGGTGTAGATCTTATATCTGTCTGCGAATATGGGGAGAGACAATGTTAGACAAAACTGGTTACCAATGAACCGGTGTAAATCTTATGGTGTCAGTAATTATTCTCATGGATGTATTCAATTGTGCATCGATTTTTTGTGTATGTGCACTATTAAACCAAACAAAGCAACAATACTCAGCTGCACAAAAGCTGTGCGAAGAGTGGAAGCATCAGCACCACAAGATGATCCAGCTCATTTCTGAAGTATATTATTCCTAGTTTTAAGTCTTCGGCTCAGATCATCTAAAAGAGCCTTTTAATTGAGAGATGAATCTAATTTAACTCCTAAGTATTTTGGATAGAATTTATGTTCGATAGGAGAATTATTGAAAGTTACAGCTAATTTCCTATATTCTTCATGATTATTCAGATGGAAACAAGATACCTCTGTTTTATTGGGATTTGGACATAATAATAATCAATAATAATAAAAATTCTTTAAAATTTCCAAATCAGATGACACTATGTTTTCCAGAGTATGAAAATCCGAATGTTGGTAAGCAATAGCAATGCCATCAGCATAAACAAATTTCCGAGATGATGTCGTGGGTAAATTTCAATCTAATGAAGAATATGAATAAATTATTGGGCAATTCCTTTATATTTTTGCAGATGATCAAAGGCGCACATACCGAGTTTAGTTAAAAAATCCATAAAACGAGAAACAGTGAAACAGCTTGCTCTATTTCAAGAATAGCTGGATAAAAATATTGTTTTGAACAAAATCAAATCCAATGTTCGAAATGCCCGCCGTTCATCTCATAACAACATACCATTCTATCAACAAATTATCCAGATATTCTTTCCAAGACCTCATCATGTATTAGTTCACATTCATGAATAATTTCTGTTTCAGTTGGAATTTGGCACCCCGGCGACAGTTAGTTGCGAGATCGTACTGGTTTATTACTTACAATATAATATTATACTCTCATTTTTCATCACCATTTCAACAAGTGAAAAAACTAAGAAACAATTTATTCAAAATTCGAAATAATTGCATGCGACGAATTGTTTATTATATTTCGAGATTCTACTACGAGTTGTTGACGAGAAATGTTTTATGATGAAACTTGTATGGAATTATTATTTGGGGAATAACCATCATCTCTTATTGTTCTTACTACCAACATTCCGATCTTCTGTCGTTGTCAAGGTTAAAAATTAGCTTTTAACAAAGCTGACAATATTTGAAAATTCGAACAATGGGCCTCCTCACTTCCGGCAACTCAATGGTGCACTTAAGGGATTTAAAGTGATTTTCATAAATGGTGCCTCCTTGATATTTCTTCTTGTAGGTTTCCCTTCATTCGATGTTATAAATGAATGGTTCCATCTTATCAGATCATCTATAGCATGTTGGACTAACTTGGATCTATCGGTTTCTAACACTAGAAAGGTTTTTAAGTTTAATTATTCTTACATTCAAGATGTATTTTATTTCCCCAATGAAAGATCTTCCGCATTCGAATTTTATCTCATAAATACAATTATTCGTTTTTTGATTTTCATTACCAGGTCAAATTTTTGTCAGATTAGCCCTGCCCTGTTGGTATCTTGTGGAGGTGGTTGTTATGTCGTACTTATTTTCATATGTAAAATGTTCATCAGAAAAAATGAGAATAATTGAAAATAAATACCAATAACAACCGTCTTCTAGACACAAGATACCATCAGGTATAATCTAACAAAAGTTAAACCTGATGATGAAAATCAAAGAACGAAGAATCGCATTTATGAGATACCATGCGAATGCGGAAGATCTTTATCGGAGAAAGAACATCAGAAGCTTCCTTCTGGTGTTAGATACTGATATATAAGTAAACATGCTGTGAATGAGAATCATCACACAAAATGGAACGAAAGATCTATCATGTCGCAAAGAGTGAAAGACAAGAAGAAAAATCTAAGAGGCAGCACTTATGAAAATTGCTTTTAATTCCATGAGCGCACCATCAATTGAGTTGCCGAAAGTCATAACTGGCCCACAAGGAGACCCAACCTCAATCTTATCGATTTTTGTTAGGGGTTATTTTGAATCGGAAGTTTACACAACACGAATAGCGAAAGATTGTAACTTCTTCAGAGAAACGAGAAAGTTTGAAATAAATTAGAAATTATTAAGATATGTAATAACCAAAATTATTACAGATGTCTCCAATCGAAAACCTTTGCTCTTCGGTTTGTCTCAAATTTGTGTTCCAAATAATTCAATTGAATTGGTAAAATCAATATTGGCTAAATATAATTGAAATTTTCTAAATTCTGGTTACTGTATCGTATGAATATTTAGTCTTTACTAGATTAATTCAGTATTAAAATCCTTTCTGCAAATGCGGAAAAGAACTTGTTCCCTTCATTTTTATAACCTCTTCTTGAATAATCTATTGAATCCATAAAATTTTGGTATACAGGGTGTTTTTTCCGGGTTGAATTAAATTTATCCATTTTTCCTGAGCCAGACCAGAAAAAATATCATTTTCAGTTGCGGTATAAAGTAGTTGTTGAAGACAATAAACTTACCAAAAATCATAAAAATATATAGGGTGGTTCGAATGTTATGGACAATTGATGAAAGTGACAAAATCAATATAACACTGTATCTTGAAAATTAGGAGAGATAAACCCTTGAAATGGAGGTTATGCTGACTCACCTGAAGGTTCTTTATCTGCCCTTAGCTTTTGTCCATTTACCAATAAATCACCTTGTATATAGAGACACATTTGGGCCACTTGAAGGCCCAAATTAGTACACTCATGCCATTTCAGTTTTGATTTGTGGACATAATTTTGAGACTATTTCATGCACGAGAGGGGTGTTGTTAAGGTACTCATCCAATTGAGCAGCTTATGTAAAAACTCAAATGTTTGATACTAAACACTCATTTTTTTGGCGCTCTTGTACACCCGAACAGAGTGCCTATCATTTTGCCCGAATGTCAGTAATTTTGGAATATCGAGCCGAAAATGGTCTCAATCGATTGGGTTCGACTCCCTGATGAAGAATTCGTGGCGAAAATTGAGTCTGTCCGGCCGGCCGTATCCTCTCTAGCATCCAAAAGGAATCAGCTAGAGTTTTCATATTTTCAGAATAGGTTAATTGTCCAAATATCTCGGTCAAGTTCGTTATTGGGCCAAATCCGTCGGATGGTTCAGCAGTTATGAGCATCTGAAATTTTGTTTTCTCAATAACTACTAGAATATCCATCAGATCAAATTGATACTTGAAATATTGTTGAGGGAGGCTGCAACAAAACGGCTCGCAAAATTTCGCAGAAATCGTCAAGCTAGAAAATTTTTAAAAATTCCCAAAAAAAATTTTTTTAATCCTGACTATCTCATAAGATATTTTTCGGATTTCAATAAAAATTCGTGAATATATTGAGGTAATCGATATCTTACTTATCCTCAGATTTCGTTGTCGTAGCTCTTTTCCATCTAAAGATATGATCATTTTTTATTTTACTCAAGAGAAAACAGAAATAACATACGTCCGATGATTTTCTTTGAACGATGGCCATCACAGATCGATATTCGATTGACATGTGCCGGGCTCATTAATCAGTGTCAGTTGGCGTAATATTAATGAAAATTTTTCATAACGGGAAATCATAGAGATAGAATTCAATCTCGGTGGTTGAAATAATATACCTTGTCAAAATTCAGAAAAGCACTGACGTAAGTTTTTAGGAAAAGGCAATTATAGCTTCGAACAAAACTTGGGTGAAATTATGAATTGTAATTTATAATTTGAGATATAGGTTTGTTCATTCATTAGGCGTTCATATTTGCATCACATTGTCCCATAGTACGGGAAAAGACTATTATACACGTGACCAGAAAGCTTATAGATTTGTTATGGTTTGAATATTTACTCGCAAGTAGCTCAACAAGAGCGCCAAAGCAATCTGACCTCACGTCAGTGCTTTCTAAAATTTGTTTATCTGGCCTCGGGGCTGGTTGTCAACGAATAATATTAATATCTTTAAAATCTTTCCTGGTCTTCCGAATAGAATTTCGAGTGTTTCAATGACATTGGGAAAGTATTCTGAGAAAATGAAAAAAATTAACAATCTTAGTGAGTTTTCATTGATGTCAAATCTACATAATTCAGCTGAATTTCCACTGAAAATTAATTATCGACTTTCAGTCTTTCTGTAAGTTTTGTTTTAGATGTATACAGGGTGGTCCATCCATAACTTTCCGGCGATCAAATTCATCTTCGTTTATTTCGTGAAGCAAACTCATCTTGTATGCATGAAACTTATAATTTTCAAGTATCTTTATGATAGTGATACGAGAAATCCTAAATATTTCTTCCATTTTTCTTGTACTTGTTGTAGGGTCATTGACGAAATTTTCTAAAACTCCTTTATCCACATCATCAATTCGTACACGATTAATTTTTTTTTTCAAATTAACAAAAGAGTCCGCCTCTCTAAACTCCAGGACGTAAGGGTGACTTACATTATGATTCTCATTTCTCTCATTAAACAAAACGGTCCATTCATTATTTGCAAAAAGAAATTGAAATTATTTCCACTTGCAGTGGTATAACCCATTTTGGAAGTCACAAGCTGAAATAATCAAAGTCTGAAATTTCTAAACATATTCACATTTTCAAACAGCTTCTTCATCTCAATATCAACGAAATCTAATATCGCCTCTTTTTTTTGCAATTTCTCGATCACTACGCGTATGCCAAACACATGTTGAAAATGCTGGAACCGAGACAATAATAGTTGAGTGATAAAAAAAAACACTCATGCAAGAAATCGAATTGCCTTTCCAACAAGGTGCTTCTCGAACCCTTTTACTATTCAAAAATGAGAGCTGTTAGGGGTTGCGGCAAGTGAGATCAAACTCATTTGAATACCCTTATTTATCCCTCTTTGAACAAAAATTGACCTGTCCGAGAGTTTCTTCGTTATTGCATCCCAAAGGTGAGAATTCGGGGTTCATAGACAGACAGCAACAGATAGATAACAATGTGTTATCGATGGGATCTGTCCTGATCATCTCTTCATTGCTGGTTTTTTTGTATATCATCTTCTTCTTCATGAAGTCTTCGTGCCCTGTGAGAGAATTCACGCTAAGGAGTTGTCTCTTACCGCAATTATTCAATAATTATAATTTTCTTTATTTACTCAACAGGATTATCCCAATTACAGGGTAAAGTAATACATATTTTGTCATTACAACGTGTGACAGCATAAATATATAAAAAAAAACTCTATTTGCACTCTGTTCACTTTCACGACCTTTCATAGTTCTCCCTAAGTTTTTTCGAAGCTTGAATTCCCTTTTAAAAACCTACGTCAGTGCTTTTTTGAAGACGTACATTATTTCACCGTAATACAGAATTTTCATTAATTTTCCCTCAACTGATTTTTGATTAATAAGTCTGACTCATGTCAAAATAATAGGTCTCTGTGATAGCATCGATCAGAGATACTTGACGGACTTTTTGTCATTTCTACTTTTTCTTATGTAAATAAAAAAATAATCCTATCAGGTATGAAAAGAAGCTACGTCAATGAAATTTGGAAACATGTGAGATATATATATAATGTCCATACATACGCAAATTTTTGTTTGAATACGTCTTATATCTTATGAAGAATGAAGTATTAAACAATTTTTCTCTTGGAATTTTTAAAAATTTTCCAACTTGTCGTTTATTGCGAAATTTTGTAGTCCTAGTTGTTTCAATTTAATTCAGAGATCTTTCAAAGAATAACTCGATCCGATTGATAATCTGAGAGTTATAAAGGAAAACATTTTTCAGATGCTCATAACTCCTGAATTATTGGACGAAATCGGCCTGATAACGAACTCGTCCGAGATATGCCTTCCTCCAACCTACCCCGAATGGACAGAATCGATTTTGACCACGAAGTTTTTCATCGGCGAGTCCCTACGAAATGCCTGATACCACTTTTTCCTCAATATTCGAAAAATACAGACATTTGGCAAATCTATTAGCACTCTGTACAGGGGAACAAAAACGCAAAAATTAAATCCAAAAAGAAAACAGTTTATATCTGAAACCAAAAATAATGAGAAAAACACTCCAAACTTGAACCCCATGCAATTTAATTCCCGAATCCAACCAAACACCATCCACAGTCTGTCAGCACTCCGACATAGACAATAGATTGGTCATCGTTCGAACATATTTCTACGAGCTATAGGCAAATAAAACATACTCGTAGATCTTGACACTAACCTTGAAACATTAAGCATAATTTAGGACAGCAAATATAGTCAATTTTGTTATTCAGTAGGATATTTTCATATCATCCATGATGTTGAATAAATCCGCTCCACGCTCAGGAAAAAGAGTTAGCGTACTCTAGTTTACTGCACTGTAAAAAATAGTTCCTCATCTCAAACCATGTTAATTTGTCTCAAGTACTCCGTACGTTTGAATACAGCCAAATGCATAAAGTACTTGACCCTACCGCCCTCTACGGTTGAGAATGGCGTTTACCCTAAATAAAAGTTTCTTGAGCTAAGAAACTGATTAGTTTCAACCAAGCTCAGAGTTATTGACTCAGGTGGTAAAAAAATTTGATCCAACGGTAATATTAATTAGTATGTAACTATTGATACTTTTCGTAGAATAAAAATTTTGGTTTCATGTAAATAAATATTACATTTCACTGAAACTCGATTTGTAGTTGATTTAAAGGATCTTAGTTGAATGGGTCGAGAATTCAGTCGATAAAAATGATAGTATCTCTTATGTCAAGTGAAAGTTTCTTGGGTTAAGAAACTGATTGATTTGAGCTAAATTGAAGGGTTTTTGACACTAGCAAAGGAATAATTTGATAAAACAAAAAAAAACATTTGTATGTAATCATTATTTTTCTTCACAGGACAATAATTTCTCTTTTATATTAATAAATACCGGAATACCGCGGCAGACCATGAATATTGTACGGAATGGGAAAGGCGTCTAGAGTTTCGTTGGAAGTTGCAGAGAGGGGGGCGAGTATACCTCAAGCGTCAACCGTCTGCTTTTCAAGACACGTCGTAAAGACAACCGTTCCCATCACGTCGGGGTCACCAATGTTGAATCGAAGGAATTTATCCCTACTTATGCGTTTCGTCCCTGGCGCACACATTTGGACTCATCAGTAAGGCTTGTGTGCGCCATGCCATAGACGCAGTGGTTAGAAGTTTTGAGGGAGCCGCCGGGAGTTGAACCCGGCACCTAGTACCTAATCGGTGTGATACTTGAGCGTAAACCTCTAGGCTACCGACGCGCTGTGAATTAAGCTATGCGTGGCTATATAGAGTGCCGCCAAGAGATCCCTATACACTCCCCTGCCGCTACAATAGCTATAGTCCAGGCAGTGGGTTATCATCTCATCCCTGTCATCATCCAATACCAGATCACCCGGTTCTCCACCAACACAAAGATATTTGGTTTTCTCTAAGTTGACATTTAAGCCCCACTTCTCGTATTCTTTAATTAGCTTGCGCATCATGTATTCCATGTCATCTTTATCACCGAATACAACAATATTGTGAGTAAAATGCACAAATAATTGCATTTAAATGGGATATATTTAATATAAAAGAGATTGAGTTTTGATTTAATTGCAGCCAATATAAAAAAATTGCTACAATTAATTCGTTTTATTAAATCAATTACGCAATATTTTTTTACAAATGTCACTTCATATTGCAACAATTATATGTTCAATTTTATTCAAATATTTATAGTTTTCTTCAAGTAAATGAGGCGAATAATATAATCTCACGAGATTCTTGTCTCAAGAAACTGTAGTCGTTGCATCAACTGACAGAATTTACGACAACCGTACCTTCGTTCTATTGAACAAATAAAAATGAAACGAACGAATGGTTTCGTTAAAACCTATTTAGAATAATGTATTTGTATCAATCAATTATGGATATTGAGACAAGTGCATAAACAATTTCTTGTAATTGTATGTTTATGTTGAATCAGTTGTTTCTTTCATTTCGCTGAAATGTGAAAAGTTTCAGGCGAATGTTTTAGCTGTTCTCTATAATCACCTAGGTTGTTTTAATCAAGAAAAATAGTTCATTTGGAGTAATCAATTTTAGATTAATTCAAATTAAAATGGTTTGATTGAAAAAAAAATTCTCAAACTCCTGAGGAGTTTGAGCGCAGAATTTTAAACCTTCTGAGAATCGATAAATTCCCGAATTCGGTTGATCTTAGTACAAATGACGTTCTGCTAACCTTGGTACATATCTCCTCAACGTGGGGAATGAAACTGAAAGTTGAATCAAACAAGACTTCAAGCTCTTCACCCCATATCAATAATTTTCTATATTTTTGTGCAATTTCTAGTCCAATAAACTAGTTAAACGGTGTGCTATCATTTCGTCCAAATGTTTTTCATATTTTAATTTGCCCGCTAAAAGGTCCCAATCGATTTGGTTAGAGTTCCTGATGATGGTCACTTAAGGATGTCCAGCTGGCGGGCCGGACGTATACTCTGTATTTTCCGAAGGAAATGAGCTGGAGTTTTCATTTTTTCAGATTAGGTTCATTGTCTGAATAGTTCGGTCGATTTCGTTATGGGACCGATTCTGTCAATCAGTTCAGCAGTTATGAGCATCTGAAATTTGGTTTCCCGAATATAGACTAATTTCACCTCTGTGATGTAATTCTGTTTATTTCTCGAAATAAAATATATATGTTATTATCATTATTTCTTTATTTTTATTTTCTCCATCGTATCGATGGGATATTATTAGCTAATCTACGGGTCAGTACCAAGTAGATTAGTGTTTACGATTGTGATGAAAATGATCGGGTAAGGCTAGTTACACACACATCAATTTTGGACGTTCGATAAAAGGTCGTACGAACATTTATCGTACGTCCAAAATTTAAAGTAGCTTTCAGACCTGTCGATTTTGTATCGTGGACGTACATTTTTGATGATTCGCTTCAGTTGCTTGTCAGCATGAACTCTTTCAAGACGCGTGTTCTTGCTATATGGTTGTTGTACCGTCGGCGTAGATGAAGGCGTATAACCAGGAGTCAGTGGGTTATTAATCAGAGAAGACTAGATGCAGGAATTTTTCACACGCTTTATGAACAATATCGAAGTGACGAAGAAAAGTTTTTTAATTACTTTAGAATGTCAACAGCAAGCTTTGATGAATTGTATGAGAAAAAACTAAATAATGTCACCAAAAACACTGCATTACTTCCTTCTCTGGCGTTTAAATCGCAACTAGTAAAGCCGAGCGAACTTCGGTCGTACGAACGAAATTCGATGTGTGTGAAGACGCCGTTTTGATCACATGCGCCACTGTTTTCACTACCACTAGACGGCGGTCGTGTATAGTCGAGACAATGGACGACCGCAACACGGCGTCCGTACGATAACTTTTGAGAAACTTTTGAGAATCGATGTGTGTGTAAAGACACAATCATTTCTTTGCGCCACTATTGGAATTTGGTCGTACGAATTTTTATCGTACGTCCAAAATCGATGTGTGTGTAACTAGCCTTATATGACATGTGTTGAGATAACTGCTTTCTGCATGAGTGGTAATGTCCTTTTTATGTGTAGAAGGGTCAGATGGTGTTCCAGCTTTTCGTGAACCATGACTGTCGCCATGATGAAGTGGATGGATGATAACTGAATCATATTTCCACGGTTCTTTCATTTCTTCAGCGAGATGAGAGTATTTATTAATTTTCTGACCATATGCATTTTGAATATTGTGGTCTTGGGGTACAGTAACATTAATCATATGGATTGTTTTTCGTTTCTTGTCCATCAAGATGAGGTCAAGTCTGTTTGCTCTGATAGTTCGGTCAGTCTGCACAGGTCGATTCCAGTATAATCTAGTGCTCTCATTATTAAGGACTTACTCTGGCTGATACCTGTAATATGAAGGTAAGGGATTTTCCAAGTTTCGGGTTAGTTGCTGATGAGCAGTCTTTGCTATGTCATCATTTCTTTTTGTGTATTCTCGATTTGCAAGTGTGGTGCATGCACCAATAAGATGTTTTTCTATCTCCGATTGTGTTCCGCAGAGTCTGCATTTGTCGTCTATCAATTCCTTGAGAACATACTTTTGGTAGTTACGTGTCTTGTATTGCTATTATAAAACCCTCTGTCTCTCCGTATAATTCCCCTCTCTTCAGCCATTTATTGGTAGGGGAGTAATTCACCCTCAAGCTAGAGAGCAAATGCGGGAAGGTTCCATTTATTTTCTTAGCTTTCCAGTTATGTAGTAGCTGTTCATCTGTTAGTCCTCTATCAACATCTTCATCCTGTAGGGCCAGTCGTAGCGGAGTGTAGTTAGTGTCAGCTCCACATTTGGCTGAATATAGGTTTGAGTTCATTTAGAGTTGAAATATTCTCTTAGTTTGCATATTTGTTTTCCGTGCAACTTTTAGATGTTAAGAATACCTCTACCTCCCTTTGTACTTGGCAAGTTAATACCCTCAATGCCTGAGTTCGTAGCATTCTACGTTTCATCATCAGGACTCTAAGTGACCTTGCAGTTGTTTCCATGTCTGTCATTTGATTACACCATACGAGTACCTACTCCGAACAGGTATAGCAAACGCGTTTAGGGCTTTGATCTTATTACCTGCATTCTTGCTCTCCTTTGGAAGATCTCTAGAAGTCTTGTTTTAATTGCTGTATGGTGGATTCCTTTTGAGTGTAGGAAGCCCAGATGATACCTGTAGGCTAAATTTTCAATAATAGCATCTGCTGTTTCCGGGAATCCTTCCCAGTTTACAATTTCTCTTCTTCTAAGATGCAGTGTCTTTCACTTGTTCATACCAAACGTCATTCAGACATCCTCCGAAAAATTTTTTGTTATTTCCAGCAGTTTATGCAATTTATCCTTGTTTCTGGCATATATTTTCAGGTCATCCATGTATTGATGGTGCAGTACGTGATTTGCTCTAGATGACTTGATGTTAAATCCGTACTTAGTGAACTGAAGTGTTCTGCTGGGAGGATTTAGAGCCAAACAGAACCAGAGTGGGCTTAGCGAATCTCCCTGGTAAATTCCCCTGCAAATATTCAACGTTTTACTGGTTTGACTTGCTGTATTACCTGTTATTCTTAATTGTATTGTGCAACGTTTCATTAGCACCCGCAGGCATTTAACAGTAGAGGGATAGATTTTATACATCTGTAGTACTTTGATCGGGTAACCATGCGGTACCGAGTCAAATGCCTTTTGATAGTTGATGTAGGCAACATGTAAGTTCCTTTGTTTTTTGACAGCCTGAGATGTTATCACAGCATCGATTATTACTTGCTCCTTACATCCTTACTATCGTCTGCGACAACCTTTTTGTTGTTCTCTTAAAAAGTTATTCATAGAACAGTGTTTGTAAATTTTATTAGCCAATAAACTGGTGAAAATTTAATATATAGTCGGCAGACAGGTTATTGGTCTGTATTCTGCAGGGTTATTTGGGTTATCACTTTTTGGAATAAGGAATGTATTTCCTCTAGTTATAAATTCTGGGGTGCATTCAGGTCAGTCCAGCTTTTTTCAACGCTTCTTCCATGGTGATTGTCGCATCTATCTAATCAATTTCTCAATTCAAGGTAAAGACTTCTTAGTTTTTTCACATCCATTGTGTCGCGTTTAGTATCACACTGATCCAGAGTCTGGGAAATAATTTCAGAATAAGCTCGCAAAAGTTGCCGATTACACGGCTGTGTTTTTCTACATATTTTATATATGAGAACAGTCTCCGTCTCAGTCCAGGATTCAGGTATTCTTCTTTCAATTAAGCACTTGTTTCATAGCATCTTTACTGATTTCGTCTGGACCTTTCTCACATTTCTAGCATTACGAATGTAATTTTATATCAGAAAAATATATCGGCATCCTAAGGTTGCATTGGATCAACTTTGCGGACAAGAAATTTGAAAGAAGACACAGGCGAAAAGTTAGTTGGAAAGACAGGCAGAATAATTAACTGACAGATTTAGTTGCATATGGACAATAATAGTGCCTTTTTTTTTTAAAGAAAAATTTTAAGATCCATGTGACTTCTCCTATTCAACCTTTTTTTTTGTTGCAGGTTGCCGCGTGGGATGAACATTCTGAAGTATGCTGCGGTTGATGACTTCCTTTGATCCAAAGTAAAAGATACCATTTGTATGAACCAAAGAAACGATGTTCTCATGGAACATAGCATATTCATTTTTGAAGATATGAATATTGAATAATGCGACATTGGACTGAGAAATAGTTGAATCAATTCAAGTCAAATGATTAAATGAGATGTAGCCTTGAATGAATTACATAGTATTTAAATATTTTCTAAATGTTTTATATCGACTAGTTCATTGTATTGCGAGTTGTATATTTTTAAAAGGTTCTAAAAACAGTTTTGTAATATTCTTTTTAAGTGTATTACACTTTGTGAATGAGTTCGGACTTGAGGAAATTCCTCAACAAATATTTTTTCTATAGAACACACAAGCGATATATATGTGAATGATGATGATACAGGTTGACGAACCGGAAGTGTCCAGCGAAGTTTCATCAAACTCCCTGTGGTACCAGAAACGACACCTTTTTTTTTCAGATAATATGACATTTTCGGATGTACCAATGAAAAACACAAAAACAGCTCTAGATGATTGATGGCTAGAAAAAGCTATAAAGGGTCACGCTGTAGTGCGTTATGCTGCATAGCTGCCGAACCTAACATTTCAGAAATTCTTTTGAGAATCAGACCCCTTGTACTTTTATCCTGTTTCCCAATGGGGACTTGACAACTTTGAATTTAATTTGTGAACGCATCCTTAGACCAATCATTGAACTGTCAACATCAATTTATTCAGTAAAGTGAAAATTTTCATCATGGTGAAGTACACGAACGAACAATCTTTGTAAGTTATAAAAATTTACTACCGAAATTCGGAGTCGGTGACCGCAATTTTAAGAGCCTTAAATTACTTTTCGGTCGTAATTCGCGCCCTAGTAGACAGGCAATCACAAGATTGGTGTAAAAATTTGATTCTACATATTCGCTGTTGGATGTTGTCGTGCCAGTGAGACAAAGGACCAGTCGCAATAACAAAAATATCGCCGCAGTTCGGGCATCCGTAGCCAACGACCCAAATCAGTCAATTCTACGTTCTCAAGAATAGGGCATTCGTCAGACAACTTTAGGGCGAATTTTGCTTGAGGATCTTGGTTAACACCTGTAGAAGATCAAGCTGACTCAAGAATTGAAGCCATTGGAACATTTGAAGCGACGTACGTTCTCCGATTGGGCTCTGGAAAAGCTGCGCCATAATCATGATTTTCATCAAAAAATCATCTTCAGCGAGGAAGCTCTTTTTTGGCTCAATGGCTCAGTAATTTTGAGAGATAAGTAGACTGTATTTATTTTTGCGTTTGAAGCTGGTGCTAACGCGAAATATATAATATGAAACAACAAAATTCATATAAAGAAATGCGGTCAACAATGATGACTTACCACAGCGGTGAACTACGATGATTTCAGGGCTCTGCTCCAATTATCAGCTCTTGCTGCGGGATTTCTAGTCCAACTTTTGTTCAAATGCGGTGTTGAAAACACAATCAAAATGCGATGCGAAATTTCCAAATATGCGGGTGAAACCAAGCGCGTAATATATCCAAAAAACAAATCAAAATTAGCGTGATTTTATAAACAATTTTGATAACAAACGTGATAGCGAGAGTTCTTCTATTCCAATTCGCGTTCTAGATGCGTATGCTTATCCATAACACGTGCGAAGTCACCAGTGTTGACTTATAAAATTAGCGCGAAATTCAAACATTTAGCGATCGCCTCAGCTAAATTCATGCTATAACAAAAGGACCGAACATTCTCCGGGCCGCGAAAAATGGCAAAATGTTACTTGAGCGGCACATAAAATTGATCCAAAGCAATGAGTAAAAACAAAAAAAGAAGAAGAAAATCGTGTCTCGTGACATGAAAAAAATAATTGAAACATTTATACAAAATGATTAAGGGAACAAATATATAAAGGAGGTGAGTGCCCTTTCAAATAGGCAGAGGGCAAAGTCCAACGGCCTCTTTAAGAAGCCGTTGTTTGTCCTAACAGAAGCAACCCGACTACTTTCGTCAGGTGCATTAGATAATGATGCAATCCTTCCTAAAACCCATTGACAGGGAGGAACTCTTTCGTCCTTAATGAGGACCAAATCTCCAATCTCTGGAGGGTTTTATCAGAGGCAAACCATTTTGAACGTTGTTGCAAGGTGTGTATGTATTCGCGATGCCAACGTTTCCAAAAATCTTGTTACATGCGTTGAATAGTTTGCCATCGACTAAGGCGATTCAACGGAAGTTGGTTGATATTGGGATGGGGTAAGGCAGTCAGCGGTTCGAGGGTGAGAAAATGCCCAGGTGAGAGGGCGGACACGTCTTCTGGGTCCGAAGACACCGCTTCAAGGGGTCCAGAGTTCAAAACTGCTTCAATCGAACCTAAGATGGTGTAAAATTCCTCGTAAGTTAAGATTTGGGAGCCCATAACACGAGTCAAATGGGACCTAACAGACTCGACCCCTGCCTCCCACAGACCCCCATATGTGGAGCTGAAGGAGGATTGAAGTGCCATTGGACTTGTTCGCGCTCAGCTGAATCCTTGACGTATTCAGCTAACTCACGACTTGCACCAACAAAATTGGTGCCACAATCCGAGTACAAGTAACTCACTCCACCTCGTCTAGCAACAAAGCGCTGGAGCGCAGATAAGAATGTTTCTGTCGATAGGTCTGTGGCTAATTCTAAATGCAACGCCTTTGTTGCGAAACAAACAAATAAACAAACATAGGCCTTCATAGTTTTAACACTTCTATGACGATTCAGAGTTATTGAGAATGGACCTGCGAAATCCACTCCGCTATGGCTGAACGGCTTCACCTGAGAAACCCGCGTCGAGGGAAGAGAACCCATAGGGGGTTGAAAGGATTTGGGTTTATTTTTGAAGCATACCAAACATTTGTTCAGTACAGAAGATATGGCGCCTCTAGCACTAAGAATCCAAAATCTCTGTGCTATTAGGAAGCGAAGAGTGCGAAGGCCAGCGTGTAAATATTTTTTATGATACAGTTCGATGATGAGCGATGTGAGACGACCTTTCTTGGGCAAAAGTATGGGATGTCTGGAATCAAACGAAAGAGAACATGAATTAATCCTTCCTCCTCTCTCTTAATAAACCCTTTTCATCTTGAAAGACATTCACTTTTTTCATATATCGCGGGAATGACTTCCTCTTGAGTTCCGAAGAGAAGACCCGCTCTTGAGTGGATTTAACCAATAGAAGCAAAGCTTCATCCAATTCACAAAGAGAAAGATGTTCAGAGCGTTTTGTATGTCTATTTTTTGCGTTATTTACAAAGCGAAGAACGTATCCCAAAATCCCTTGAACTTTTGTCAAGGAAGAAAAGTTCTCGAGCAAAAGATTTACTATGTTCGCGGGAGTTTCCTTCGAAATATTCGAACAAAAGTTATCGATTTCAGCAGGAGCGGTCGAAACAACATCGACATTTAAAATAGGATCCGTTAGCGTTATGACCAATGTTTGGGGTCCATCAAACCACAATGATTGAGAAGCGAATTCTGAAGGAAGCAAACCTCTGAAACCGGAATCCGCGGGGTTGTGTTGGGACGGTATTTTTTCGTTGATGCCAGTAATCGTCACGTTACGGTCAATGGCGATCGCTACCGCGCCATGATAACGATTTTTTTGGCCTCAATTGCAAGATATGGACTTGGTATACATGTGGTTTCGACAGGACGGTGCCACTAGTCACACAGCACACAAAATAATCGGTTTATTGAAGTAGAAATTTGGTCAGCGTGTCATTTCGAGAAACGGCCTCGTCGATTGGCCGCCTCATTCGTACGATTTGATGCCTCTGGGCTATTTTCTTTGGGGCTACGTCAAGTCGCTGTTCTATGCCAACAAGCCGACGACATTATAAGAGCTCAGAGACAACAATGAACTCGAAATAGCGGCCGTTTCTGCTGAAATGTGTGGCCGAGTCATCGTAAATTGGGTCCACAGAATTGACCGCTGCAAACGGGCCCGTGGTGGCCATATGAACGAAGTCGAGTTCCATTCATAAATGTTATGTTTGTACTTCAAGCCAATAATAAAGTTCTTGAAATATCTCAAATGGTTTGTGATTTATTTAGATTCAGAGTTGTCAAGTCCCTATTGAAAAACCCATTATTTCTGCAAACTGGAAATTATTTTATTCAATTGAATAACAACGAATGGAGGATTTGGATCCGCCACTTATTTTTTTGAGTGGCATTGAATACCTTCATCATAGCACAAACGCATAAAATATTTGGTTTAGGAAAAATAAATCCATGATTATCACTTTAACTTGAGGCTTTATTTAACACAGTTAAAATCATTCCTTAATGCTCAAATATGGATCCATTTTTCAGTTACTTGTTGCCATTTGGAAGGTAATTTTATTATGCCTTGTTCCCAAAATTTCTTGACCCTATTAGCAAAAAATGAAATAACCGTTCACAATCTTCTCTTGAGGACATTTTTACACCAACAAGAGCTTAAGACATGGACAAAAATGAATGATAATCGCTTGGTGCTAGAACTATACTATAAGGCTGATGCATAAGAACCTCCTTACCTAGGTCCCAAAGCTTTTGGCTGGTCATCAAAGACGTGTGGGGCTTGGCGTTATCCTAATGGAATACGACACCTATCCTTTTTGATAATTCTGGTGTTTTCTGACCAATTGCTGCTTTCAATCGGTCTAATTGCTGGCAGTAGAAATAAGAATTAAGAATCTGGTTATTGTACAGTAGATCAAAGTAGATGAACCCTTCCCAATCCCACCAAATATACAGCAAAACTCTCAGGATCATCAAACCTTGTTGACCCACTGTTTCAGCTGCTTCACCGGCCTTCGACTATATAGGTTAGCAAAGCCATGCGTCAACAAAATAATGGATTCTTTTTCCCCACTCTAATCTTTCCCAATAGTACAGATAATATTAAAAAAACTGTAAAAAGTTGAGGAAACAGTTGTTCAGTAAATGTTCTGCACCGATTTTCGAAAGCCTTAGTAACGTGAATTCAAGCAAACTATTCCTTAAATAAAAGGATATGTCAAATGATCGATTCAAAATGATCTTATAAATAGTGTCCGTTATCAAGCTGGAAATGTGAAGAAATTAAAATTGTTATGTTGTTTTTTGTGGACACTATATTTTTTTTCATAATGACGTAGGTTGTTCAACATCTCACAGTTCTTCTGCGTGCAGCTGACACTAAAACTGACCGAACAAAAAAGTTGCTATCTAATAGTGGATATGAAAACTAAGGGACGTTAAAAAAACAGATATGATGCCAGTATTACCGAGTCATGCCGATGAAGTGGCTCTTGAAGATCGATGACTAAATGTGAAGCATTTAATACGGATCTTTTCTGGTATTTTCTGACGGCCTTCTCAAGAGTACATAGCTAAGATTTGAGACCATTGGACAACGAAAAACTAGTGAGTAATAGTTGTCATCATGGATGCAGTAATTAGTGTCAAAAAGGAGCTTTACTGCGCCCACAAAACCTGTTATTTGAGTGTATGGTGAGATGAAATGCCAATTTTCTTCCAGTAGACTTTTTGTCAATTCCCAGGAAATGTTAGTGAAGAGACTGACTGCATCCAACGAAAACTGAACACAACCTTCCGGCAGTTGTATGTAATTGGTAAGTGAGGTAAATTCGAAGGAGTCCTTGACTGCATAACTATGAAATCCTTCTAATGCAGTGGTGAGACACAATCTTGCTAAGTTCTGATGTAGGTAAGTTTATTGTGGACATAATTGGTCTCAGGAAACTTAGTCTTTGTGGATCTTGGGCAAGCCATATAGGTGTTCATGGTGCTGTATTATTGTAGGTATAGACGGTGATTTGTTTACACATATCTCTCTCTAGTTGGTGTGAAGTGACTAAACCTTTTATCTTTTTGTTGTTAACTGTTTGGTATTTGCTCGTTGGATCTGAATTTAGTTTCTTGTACGCCGCTGGATCGTCCACCAAGGTCGCCATTTTTCTTGATATTGTAACTTGTTCATGACCACTGCCACATTTCCTTTGTCTGCTCTGGTGATGATTGTGTCCTTATGTGCTTCGAGAAATCTCTTCGTTTTACAAAACAACTGCAGTTCATAAGGAACTTGGGACGAGGTAGAATGGATATCTTTGGTGATCGAATTGGTGAATTTTGCTCTAATGATGTCCACGTCAAAGGCTTGCAAAGGTTTAACAATCTGTTCAATGTTACTGAAGAGAATTTTTATGGAAAAATTCTTTTTGAGAACGTGGGAAAATTTAGGACCTAGACTTAAGATGGTCCTAATGTCCTCTGAAAAAATATAACACACAATATAAGAGGAACAAATCAGTATTATTTTCATTAAAAAATTCGTATTTATAGTTAATATTTTGTCATCCTTCACCTCATCTCTTTTATGTGGCATTTACAAGACAGGTGGAATCTTCATGTCAACCATCTAGTGAACCTTCATAATATTCTTCTTTTCTAGTTCTATGTATGAAATAACTGTAAAAAGTGCTCACCTTGTGTGTATCAAATATTTTATTTGTTGTATTTTCGTTTTTTTTTTCATTTGAATTATTTCTTGTATTAGTCTTTTGTAATAGATATTTTCAGTTTTCGATATTATCACATTTTCAAAATCAACTTGATGATCTAAATCATGCACATGAGTCGCTAGTACACAACTATTCTCATTTCGGATTATAGACCAGGGTAGATAATTTTTGAAATCGAAAAGAATTACAGTAGGATAAAACCCATTAGAAAAGGAGGGGAATATAATCAAATTGAAAGGAAAAATAAATTACGGTCGATCCGAGTTCGGGAAGTGGGAGGGGGTGAGTTTTTAAGGGTAAAAAATGGTTTATCCCGGCAAAACTACAAGTCCTATGGAAAAAAGTTGAATAGCAAAGTTGTAGGCAATAAAAAGATCTACAACTTTTGTGTCTGCAGATTTTTCACATAACCTCAAAATTTGGGTGAAAAATTCAAAAAACCAAGTTTTTGGTTTTTTATTTATATCCTTTTCAAAAATTTTTTTTCTACGTAATTTGGTGAAAACTTACCTTATTATGTCCCAAATACACTGTAATTTAGTTAATCAAAGACATTTATTTTTTCGCTTCATTTTAATTTAATATTAAAAAAGTTTGGGGGCTTTTTGTTTGTTGAAATATCTACTTTCTTATGGTGTAAAGAAAAATATACATTACTAAAGGAAATATTCTTAGCAAATTCAAAAAATTGAAAAAACCTCAAATTCGAAAATTGTTTTTTAATCATTATGTACAATTTCATCAAGAAAATGTGATTGCTGCAATTTTTTTTAGTTAAAAAGTTTATTAATTTTACTCGAATTATATTCATGTCATAGAAAATCTCATACAAAATAAATATACATGTAAATCGTACTATTGAATTTAGAAACTTAATTCTGATTACGCTATTCATTCAATTTTTTTTAAAAAACGTTAATCTTGTTATTTATAAATACGTTATTTGAAATTCTAATCAGTTACTCATTCGTTTTTGTCCCTTTGGAGGCATTTCTTCATCGTCAGATTCGACAAATCTTTCCAACTCTAGTTGATCGTCGAAATCTTCAAGACCACCATCTTCGTCTCCAATGTTATTTCCAGTCTGCATTTGTTCTTCATCAATAATTTCATCTGAATCATTTACTTCCTCGTAGATTTTTTCGTCCATATTGGAGCAATTCTCAGAACCATGACAATCAGTGCATAAATTTGTGCATTTTAAACCATGTTTTCGGCAGCCACATTTTAAACTACTACATCCAGTTTCACAGCTGCAGCAAATAGTTTTGAGCAATACTTCCGGAATTAAATCCTTTTCTGTAAATTTGGGCATAATGCCATGCTGATGTTGCTTCCAGCCCCAATCTGTTGCTGTCAATTTGTTACCCAACCAAGTTGATAATATGCTCTGTAACAATGTTGTTCTGCTGCTCCTTCTGTGGGCGGGAGGTTTGCCAAAATAAAGGATGATTTAATTTTTGCCAATTGATATTTTTGAAACCTTAATTGATTCAGTGTTATTTTTTCTTTTTTACATTTATAAATAGATTTGATTAATTGTAATCCATTTTTTTATATTTTCTTTACTTTCATCTTTTTTGTAAAAAAATTGGCCAAATTTGACAAATTTTTCGCGTCTAATATAGAATTAACGATACTCTTCTTTCCTTTTCCGGCAAATCCAGATGTTGTATCGCAACCAGAAAAACAATGCAGAAATGCAACAACATTTTTGAAGGATTCGTGTTTGAAACTATTAGACGTGAAAAATATTAACTTTATTTACTTATTTGTTTGTTAATTATAGAAGTATATTTTGATTTGTAATTTTTTCGTTTATCAGTAAAACATGAAATCCTACGTTTTTTGAATTATTAAAGTGTAAATTTTAATAAACACCTCAAAAGTACATAATGCTTGGAAAAATTTTTTTGAATTTGAGGTTTTTTCAATTTTTTGCATTTTCTAAGAATATTTCCTATAGTTATGTATATTTTTCTTTCAACCATCAGAAAGTAGATATTTCAACGAACAAAAAGCCCCTAAGCTTTTTGAAAAAAGCTGATATTTTGACATCAGAATTTTCGATTCAATTGAAAATTAGGGTGCTTTTTTGATATTAAATTAAAATGGAGCGAAAAAATAAGTATTTTTGATCAAATAAATTACAGTGTATTTGGGACATAATAAGGTAAGTTTTCACCAAATTTCGTAAAAAAAAAAATTTTTTTTGAAAAAGATATAAATAAAAAACCAAAAACTTGGTTTTTTGAATTTTTCACCTAAATTTTGAGGTTATGTGAAAAATCTGCAAATACAAAAGTTGTAGATCTTTTTATTGCCTACAACTTTGCCATTTAACTTTTTTCCATAGGACTTGTATTTTTGCCGGAAATCAAGATAAACCATTTTTTACCCTTAAAAACTCACCCCCTCCCACTTCCCGAGTTCAGATCGACCGTAATTTATTTTTCCTTTCATTTTGATCATATTCCCTTGCTTTTCTAATGGATTTCATCCTACTGTAATTTTTTTCATTTTTACCATTTTTGTAGGCTTTGACCCTGGTCTATTATATCAGATTTATGGAGAGCATTGGGACGTCTGTCCAATATAGAGGTGTCCCGTAACTCAGCGTCAAGTGGTTACTGGGCGATATTTATTTATTTAGCAATACACCATTCGACAGCCGCGGCCTATTAAAGAATGGGAAATTACAAGTGTTTACAAAAAAAAATGTTGAAACATAACTGTAAATTAAACAAAAAATAATAATGAAAAAAAATTAACACCAAGTACAAGAAGTAAAAATAAGTCAATATGAGAAAGATCACACCTAGATTTATCGCACATTTAGTGAGCCCAATGTAGCTCTCCTTATACTTGCTGGTTCGCAAGCAAAAATATCCAGGATATTTTCATAAGACGTATAGTTATGACATTCTGTACAGGGGAGAAAACTGAAGAAGGTTAGATCGTGGACAATGTTCTAATTGTACGCATGGGTAATCTAGGTACATGTACGCAGATTAGCCCAGCAGGTTAGGACAATCGATTAACAGGCACATTATATTTCGCAGAAATGAAACACCTAAATAGGTGCGAGGACGTTCTAGAGAATTTACCTGAAATCTTCTCAGGAAATTTTTTTGAGGTATATCACGCTTCGGATAAACACCGTCAATTTTGAAACATAGATACTTTAGAAACCGCCTCTGTACATTCTCTGATCTATTGACATGTGCACTATAACCAGGGCTCCAAATTAGGCACCCGTACTCGAGCCTTAACCTCACAAGTGCATTGGATAGTATAAGTAGCGTTCTGTAACAACTTTGAGTTCCTTAGGATGAAGCCAAGTGTTTTGATACTTCCCGAGGTGATTGAATTTATATGGGGAACAAAACTAAGTCTACGATCGAATAAAATACCTAGGTCTATAAATTCAACAACCTTTCCAAGAACGCAACCACTAATGTTATAAAGGAAATCTATTGTAGTTCTTTTACGACTAAAGGACATTACGCTACATTTTTGAACGTTCAAGGGGAGTAAGTTGCACCAACGGTTTAGGCTGGTCCTACATTGGAAGCGGAATTTCTCCAGACCAGACAGTCTGGCGGGGTCTGGAGGAAACAAAAACAAAGAAAACGTACTTTCCTCCTACATTGGAGGCAGTGTTCGATCTGGTCTGGACTGCTCTGAAGAAAATCAAATCGGGTCGGGTTGGCTGGCCAGACCAAGTCCGCTTCCAATGTAGGACTGGCCTTAGCCTATCACCCCGGAGGTCCCAACAATCCTCAATAGAGAGAATGCGACGATATTGTTTGAAGTCATCAACATAAATAAGGAAGGACCAGGTCAGGTAACAACAGATATCATTGATGAAGATTAAGAAAAGGAGTGGACCCAATATAGACCCCTGAGGGACACCTGAGGTAGCCTCAAAAGCACAAGACCTATAATCAAAACACTGAACATACAGATTTCTATGGGAAAGATAAGATTCAAAAAAATATAGAAAATCAAGATTTAACCCGAAGGAAGACAGCTTCTTTATAAGTGAAGTAGATGACATCAACTTGAGAAGACTCATCCAATGCACTACCTATATATTAAGTTAAACAAGCCAATTTGGTTACTGTTGATTGACCTTTGATGAATCCGTGCTGACAATTAGAAATTTTGCTCTTCTCTATGATGTCGTATTTTTTCGAAAACTGAGCCAACCAGTATGTTAAAAGCAGTGGAATTCATGAATGAACTGTGAAGAAATGATGCAAAGGCATCGACTATGATATGCTAGGTTATTCCAGTTCTAGCAAAAATTTAAAAAAAATTCTATGTTACTTGGTTAAGTGGTAATAGGCATATTTTTGTAGTCACCAATTTTGCAATTTTGCAATAATTTTTTTTCTGTATCAACTCAAAGAAGTAAGATCGAAGTAATTCTATGAAAAAAAAATTTTTCAACTGTGTCTAAAATTTTAGAGACACTGAAGATGCAATAAACCAATTGCAAAAGCTTGGCGAAGAAAGAAAAGTGCACTCAATTTCTGCTCCTGGAATTAATGACTATCTTTAGCCTAAATCTTATTATTTATAAAATCTAAGACTATTAACGAAATTATATATATATGTACATATGTTTATGTTTATACTGGTTTACCTAGGTATACATATATCAATGTACACCCCCCAGAAGCTAATTAAAGCTTGTGCGAGTTAGGTTAACCAGTGTGTGTTCTGTGTAGGCTTTGTTACTGTGTCCTTACGCCACCTTAGGCACAGCACTGTTAATTTTAGACCCAACAGTGAATGGTGGCCGCATACCGAAAGCTAGAAAATTTCTTTCCTAGCCCCAGACTTGAACCTACGACACGAAGGGTTTCCACGTCAAAGGTCAAGGCTTTATTCCACTAAGCTATGCGACACGCATAAATTGATTTGATATATTTTTTTTTATTTATGCTTGAAGGGATCGACAGCTTCGGTCATTAGCCTTTCACTGATTTTTCCATTATGTATATAATAATGTATGGAATATATGCATGTGTATGAATATATAAAGATGATGCTCAGGAGGCATTCACGCAGTTTCATGTTAAATTTATGAAACTCTTCGACAAAGTTTTCCTGAAAAAATAATAAGAGTTGGTAAAAGGAAAACAAAATCTGAGTCCTCACCTGAAAAAGTTGAAGAATCAGATGGATGCTGCTCAGACAAGGGCTATGATTAAAAGAGATGAGGATTCCTTCAGGTTCTACAGAATTCTTAAGGAAAAATATAGAACAGAACTGACCGAGTATACAAAAACAAAAGACAGAAATCGAATAGAAAATGCTGACAACAAAATGAAGGCAATATGGGAAGTTATTGATTCGACAATAAAAAGGTCCAATACTGAGAGTTCGAAGAAGCCAGCATCTGATAAACTTAGTGAATTTTTTGAGCAATGTAGTGCAAGAGTTGACATAGGCGGTGCAGATAGTCTTTCCTATTCTGTGGCTTGTGGTCTTTGGATCTATCTCTGTCATGTTTGTTTGCGTTCTCCTCTGTGTTCAATTTGACTGCATCTCCATAACCTGCTCGATTTTAGCAGGTGGTGGTCATAGTGCACCGCTTCTCAGCGACATAATTAAGTTTTCAGCATGAATTTTTGCGAGAAGGATCTTTTAGCGATCTTACTAGATAGCGATAATGTTTCTTCGAAACATTAAAGGTCTATGGCGTTCACGAAATAAATAGATTACGCCACGAAGTTGGTTAATGGCATACCTTGTTCTCACAGCTGACGGCCCATCCAGACAAAATTTTTGAATATTTTCGCATGGGAGAATTGACATTCAAATATATTTTAAATCGAATAGAAAATAGATAGAGAAAACAGTGGTGCATGGCCTTTCAAACGTTCAACCCATATTATATTATTCTTAAATACTTTAGATTTCAAAATTAATTTCTTTATTTATATCCATGCTTTACGATACTATCACGTCTTAATTCCTCCTGAAATTGATCAAGCAGTTACACCGGCAAGCGAGAAAAGAATTACTAATTCATTCCGGTAAAAGCGAGAAGCCGATCGCGCACTCGTAAGCAGGCGCGCAGGCGCACTAAGGCCATACCCGTTCATTTATACGTATGTTTATCACCCGCTTGCCAGCCGCGATAATGCGAGACGCGAGAAGCGGTTCACTATGGACGTACCCTTAGAAAGGAGGGCATATTGCATGGTTTAATTCGATTCAGAAGGTGTAAGAAACCTTTTCTTCAATTTCCTTATTATAATCAAGGCTTATTGGATATTTTTCTAATCATGGAACATGAAAGAAAGATGACGGTTCATAGTACAAAAACATCCTGTTACAAGAATTGGCATCCATGCATAATATCCAGAAACATTACATGACAAATTATAACCCGACATCTAATTCCATAGTAGAGAGATTCCTTTCAACATTAGTTGAACAACTTAGGGTGATTGAGGACAAAAATTTTACTTTGAGAGAAAAACTAAATAGACCTCTTTTAAGCTATAATAATTCAATTCATTCTTCCTTGAAATATTGTCCACTACAAATCATGTAATCAGATTTAAATTATTGTCTTCCTTTTGAAGATACCGAATATGAAAAAGATACTTATTACATCGATCAATACAATAAAAATCTCAAAGAAATCTCTACCGTATTAGCAGAAAATAAAAAGAAAATGATAATATTAATATAATATTAATCGAATTAAACAAAGAAAATAATGATAATCATTTGTTTCAGGATGCTTTCCCTTCACATACTCCTGTTACTGATTGAAATTATTCACTCTATGAAAATAAAAGAAGTTCAAAATAATATAATTTCTTTTGATGGCTCTGAAACGTTCATTATAAAGAGAAATCAGTTTCTGATGTACCATTACAATATTTTTCATTTAAATTGAATACTGCATAGACATTAAGAAATTTTAAACGGCTTGATCAAATAAAAGAAAACGAAACTAGAGATATCGCATTGAAATACCTATGTCAATTGACAATAAATCTATTGAATTCGAATGACAATAGATTGAACAAATGGATTCCATGCAGAACTATAAGAGGCTATTTGAATATAGGAGGAAGAATCTCTAATTTTCTATTTGGCATTATGAAGATGAATCTCTTCAATAGACTATGTCCGAATATTACAAAATAACGTTGAAATCATAGGATCGAATCAAAAGAAAATCATTTCTATTATAAATTCAATGATAGATTTAATAATCAAACCAATACGATGATTGACCAAGTTAATAACTTCATAAAGGTAAATCAATCTCTTGACAAAATTGTTATGTCACAATTCGAACATAAGAATTTCCAAAATGCATTGAGAAATAAATACCGCTATAAGTATTGCAAGACTTCATGTACTCTATGAGTCAATTCTACCATTGAATGAATTAAAAAATATATCAGAAATAATGTTTATTTTTTAACATTTAGTCCACTTGAATGATTTTTTCTCAATTTGCTTCACATCAGTGAAAATCGAAAATTCATATGTTATATTTGTCATCAAAGTACCTTTGGTAAGCAATATGCCCTATAGCACATACGAACTGATCTTTGTTCCCTTCCTGAACACCCACATAATAGATCAGCCAAAATATCTACTCATTCAATAAGAAGAAGTAATATGTTCCATCTATGAAGAATGCCAGAATATACAGAAGTCGATGATGTGCTCACAAGATCAATCAGTGAATTTGTGCCTAAAAATCGAGAAAATTGTGTGCGAAAACCTACTTCGAGTATAAAAGACTTATTTTACCAAACGGACAACATTCATCACTATTTAATGATCTTATACAAGAAAATTTCTCAGAACATGTTTTGTTCGAACATAAACCGAAGAAAATATTGTTAATTAAAAAGACTGTATAAAATCTAATGGCTTAAAATCATTTCAATCATCCAAAATTGATAATTTATACCATCTATTTCAAATGAATAATTCAAATGTTTCAGAAATCAGTTTGGGTGGTGCACCCAAATCACATTTCAACCCTTTTTTTCTTCATTTTGATCATGGGTTTAATAATAATTACCTTTGCTATGTACAAGCTTTTTATCTGTAGATTCATGCAAATTGTAGATCAGATTCAGACCATTCGTCTGGTTTGAGGTGGTGGAAAATTGATTTAATTAATTAGTGAAAGAAAGTTTTACTGAATTGTTTGAGGTAATGCCTACTTGTTGGTGGCTCGCAGATGATTTTGTTTTTTTTTTTAATTAAAGATTGCGTGAAGAGAGAATAAATGGTGAACATATGCGTCTTTCGCGCATGTGTTTCCTTTTAGTACTAGCTTATTGAGTTAGTCGAAATTCTTGAAGGAATGAATCCGCATTGTTGTTAGTAATCATAGATGAAATCATACATTGTTTCTTGTTCGAATCAATATAGTTCATTTTCGCATATACGAGTATACCGCATCTAAATTGAATTTTGAATTAACAAGGAAGGTTCTGGAGACATGATCTACTCTGGGTTTCATAAGAGTTCGTTGATTCTGGGATCAACAGATTCTTCCGTCAAGTTTTGTAGGCTTTTTTATCAATTGTCTAAGGGTTATGATAGGTTTCCGCCAACAGATGACGTCTAACGTCGAAATAAGCACGGCTTTCGTATTTACAAGTTTATTTACACCTAAAGAATAAATAAAATTTTCGTCTAATATGTAAATACAGAGGCCGATACTGAGTTCTTCGTCTAAATTCTATAACGATCGTTAAGTTCTTAATTTCGGCTAAAAATTCTAAACTCGCGAAAGGTCTATTCGTCTTTCGTCTGAAGTCTTTTCTCCAAGGTTACCGTTCTTATCAGCGTCTAAACTTAGAGAACCTTTCGATGGAAACTTATAGTCTCCAGGAACTTTCGTAATTTTTAAGGTACATCCCTAAACACTCTCATAGGTCCACTTTAAACGAATGGGGTTTACCATAGTTCCCACCACTGTACTCAGCGTCCTTTTCCCAATATTTATCACAACTCTTGAGAGGTATGTCAACCGTCGCACTTGGCCCAATTAATAACCATAAACGTCACTTCGAAACATGTCCCTTCAATTTGGAAACGTCAAGGAGGTTAATCTATCCGGCGTCGAATAAATAAACGGTTTGGGCCCAATAAATAAAATGAGACTAGCTTGTCATCTTAGGATCGTCGATACATGAAGATGCAGTAAATATCGGATATCACCTTTTCAACTGCGAAGCCAGGTCCGCACTGGGACCCACTCCGTCCAAAAATGCTAAATCCTACAGTTTGATAGTCTGATCAAGCAGCTTCGGGTTTCATAAAGCTTGATTGTGAAATCAAAACCTACGTCAGTTGATAGGAGAATACAATCTGACAACATCGATATATCGAAGTCTTGACAATCGAGAACACAGAAATACTCCAAAAATATTTGTCATGATACCTTCCGTGCACCGAAATGAGATTTGATTTGAAATGCAGTGACATTAGAGTGAAAAGCCTTTATTGTTTCGATACTTTCGTTTTACTAGTATGTAGTGAATAACAAGTGGAAAGAACTCATTAATGAAGGAGAATTTGCCACTTATAGAAACAAAACCTCTGAGAATAGCCGATGCACCTTTCAGAGATAAGAAAAAGCTGTCTGTTTTTCAAAAGTTGCTTGTTAGGCACTTAATAGATATAATAACATTTCCTTTTCTATTTCAGGAAGCACTTTTTAAAGGATATTGAAACTAATGAATTAAATTTGGAGGTTCCGAAAAAGATTTAGGATCTTATTTCTCGATAATTATATTTTTATGCCATAATTCATAAAATGAATGTTGAAGCAGACATCATGTTGCTGTTGAAGACTTACTCATTAATATCACGTTTTTACAGCTGTTCAATATAGTTCTATTGTATTCTTTTTTCGATTTCCAATAAATAATATTATCCAATTCTTCCAATTAGCTTGATTGTAGATCAACATACTTCTAGGTTGATCAACATTGAAAATATTTTCTGAAACCCATATTTCGCTTGATCGGCAATCACGCAGCGTTGATCGACGATCACGGGATGTTGATTGTCGATTGCTTCATCGGACCGTCAAATCGTTGATCGACAATCAAATAGGGGAAATGGAGCATAGAATGCCGTGGCTGAATGTCGAGCTAGCACTTGATCTGCCAATCAACGCTTTATGAAATCCACCGTGAGTCTTTGTTCAAAACGTATTATACAATTTGAGTAAGTACATGAACGTTTCCGATTCGCGGTTTTAGACTTTATGCTTCCTCTTGTTATTCTAAACTTTGTGTCTGTGTGATATTTGTCACAGAAGATCTTGATAAATATGCAAGCATGGATGAAATGATCTTTTCAGATCCAGGAGTAAAAAAAATCATAAAGCATGACATTAGGTCAAAAGGCTTCAACGCTCTTGTTAAGCTTAAGATGGGATTCATACCATGTTCTGTTCGGCTTCGAACCTAGGATCTCTGGGTGGAAATCAGGACACGTAAGCAATACATTATGACTGTTATTTGCTTAATTTGGGACTTAATGATACTTATTATATCAAGTAGTTATCGGAATTTCAATAAATACCATATCTCTGCAAGTATTAGTTCTTCGCTTGCAAAAATGATATCAATGATTTGTATGATAATAGTACAACATAAAACAATTTAATTAAAGAGGTAAAATTTCAAAAAAATGTTTTGTTTTTGGTTTCTACGAAAGTTCTTAGCCGATTTGGCCGAATAACGAGCTCGTCCGAGATTCATTCCTTAAACCTACCCTAAAAATTTCAGCTCTCTAGTTCATTCCGTTTGGATGTAATCATTTCATTCGGACGTAATTGTGCCTACAGACAGACGGACTGAATCATTTTTGAGCTTGAATTCTTCATAAGTGAGTCGAAAGAAAAAGATTGATATCACTTTTACTCAAACATTCGGAAAATACAGACATTTAGGCAAATCTATAATCACTCTGTTCAGGTGCAAAATAGGAGTAAAGGGTAACATATCTGGATATTTGAAGAAGATATTTGCAAATTCACCAAATTTGAAGTCTATCCAATTTATATTTCCTGCTCTTTATTCAATGCTCTATAAAAAGTTTTACAGTGATCGGATTTATTTCAAATATGCGTCGTTTTGTTCGATAATCTGTTTCCATCTAGTTGTCAACTCCATAATACCTCCCTGTAGAAACCCCCCTCCTTATTTGCAAAGAACTCGGAAAGCCACTTTTCACAAGCCTCTTTTGAGTTCAACTTTACACCACCAAGGATGTTCGCCATGGATAGGAACAGGTGGTAATCACTTGGCGCTATGCCCGGGCTATATGGTGGATGCAATGAAACCTTCCATCCGAGCTCCCGTAGCTTCTGACGAGTCATCAACGAAGTGTGTGGTCTGGCGTTGTTCTGGTGGAACACTACATCCTTCCTGTTGGCCAATTCTGGACTCTTCTGGTCGATCGCCTGCTTCGAGCGGTCCAGTTGTTCGCAGAAGATGGTAGAATTAAAAGTCTGGCCATATGGGAGCAGCTCATAGTAGATAATTCTCGTCCAATCCCACCAAACACACAGCAAAACCTTCCTAGCCTTCAATACCGGCTTGGGCACTGTTTGGGACGATTCACCTGCCTTCGATCACGACCGTTTTCGCTTGATATTGTCGTTTGTGGTCCATTTTTCGTCACAAGTCACAGTCCGGTTCAAGAATGGATTGAGTTAGTTCTGTTTAAACAGCGTATCGCAGGCGTTGATTCGGTTCAGAAATTTTTTCTTGCGTCAAATCATGCGGCACCCAAACATCAAGCTTTTTTTTGTATCCAGCCTTCTGCAGATGGCTGAAAATGGTTTGGTGACTAATTCCCATCTCCTAGGCGATGCCACGTGCCGATCTAACTCGATGTATTCCATGATTTGATCAGTATTTGTCGTCACAGGTCTTCTGTCGACTGGCTTATCCATGGTGTCGTTTTCACCGGCTCCGCGGTTCGAACTGATAGAGTGCCATCCCCCAAAACACCATTAATCTCACGGAACGTTTCTCTAGCGGATTTGCCTTTAACGAAGGAAAACTTTAGAATAGTGCGAATTTCGGCGTTAGTGAACTCCATGTTGTATTTAACTGTTGAACACAATATCCAAACTAAACATGCATAGCATCGTTTTGTAGGTTATGTCAAGACCTTTCAAATTTGTATAATATTGCCAGTTACAAGCTCAGTAGCGCTTTGTACTCAGCCGCGAAATTCAAAAGGCAAAAAGGCGGAAGGGAGATATGACGCCTCGATCAAACTCTTGGACGTGTAAGTATGAGCTCAATATTTACCCCAATAATGAAATAATAGTAAACATCAGGGAGAATACATAATGTGATATACTACATTTATAGGCTTTAACGATGGAGTATAGGAGAAGCACGGTAATAAGCGGTAATGTAATTATGAAATTTATTCCAATAAAACACTACATTTTAAACTTTAGTTTATGCAATCATCTTAGCATATAAAGATTTCAAGTAATATAAGAGGTAAATGAATAGAACTTATTTTATTCTAGAATCTATCGAACTTTCCATTCATATTCCGATTTCTGCTTCAGAAGATTATTTCCAGTTCAATATTTGTCAAAAAACAATCAGGCAAACTTTATCAAATCAATAGAGGAAACTAAATGATATAAGGCCATCAATGAAGCTCTTAGAAATAGGTTCTCTTATGTCAAAAAGTAACTTTTAACTCGAAGGGAAAGCTTTCTGTCAAGATATAATATACAACGTGAGTATTCAACCACTTTATTGATTCTAACAAATGATTCTTGGGATCATAAAATCAGAAGAAACACAATCCTACGTTATATATATTTTTTGTAAATCTGATAATTCTAAGAACTCGGTTGTTCAATATAGAAACTTCTGTGAATCTATCATTTATGTAGTATTAAAAAAAATTAAAGGTAAATATTAAAAATTCTTTGAAAAAAATTCACTATTTCTGAAAAATTTTATATCTCATCTCGGGGTTAGATCAACTGAAAGAACTATACATAAGCCAACTAAGTATATAAGTAGTTCAATGAAACTCTTTGCATATTTGGTAATATTTCTGAGACGTTCAATTTTGTGAGCAACAAGATAATGCTCCAAACACTTCAATATCATGAAATGAAAGGGAAATTTCATAAACTCATACACAGGTGTGGTGTCCGAATGCTGAAGCCCATGATGATGAGGAGGAAGAACATATCTGATCTATTACCGTATGCCTGTGAAATAAGAATTAAGCCCAAATTGTTCAGTGCGCCTTGAAGTATCATTGAGGTTATCTATTGCCAAGGCTCTACGGTTTTCAACAATCTAATGTGACCAGTATTGCTAGTATTCAGTTAACAATTTTGAATATTGCATTGCTTGCATATGAAGAAAAGGCTTTCATCATTGAGCATCAATTGTATTCATTCTGAATAAAAAAAAAAAGAATAAAGCACGGAAGTTTGGAATTAGAAATTAAATATTGACTAAACAAAAAAAAGTCATCAAGTCGTAGTAGAAACTGTCTGTTATTGCAAGCAATTATCCAACGACCTGAGGTCCTTCAGCCCAAATTCATCAGAAAAAAATACCGTAGGTAAAATCATTGAAGAAAAAACTTCTGAGAGTCGTTATTACGTTTATGTACTTTGTTTCCGCTTTACAATTTGAAAAAAATGGTTCGTTGGTATCATGCATTATTACAGGAGAAAAAATTCAGAACGCACTGACGTGGGGTCAGATGGCTTAATCGCTCTTGTCAAGCTAAATGAGAGTAGCTTTCAGAACTACTTAGCTGATTTAGCCGAATAACGAATTCGTCCATGATATTCATTCCTCAAACACTGAAAATTTCTTCTATCTAACTCATTCCGTTCGGGCGTAATTGTGCCTAGGGACGGGCGAACAAAATAGATTTTAATCGCGGGTTCTCCGTCAGTGATTCCAAACAAAACAATCGATAGCATTTTCATCTAAATATTCGAAAGATAGAGAGAGATATTTAGGCAAATCTATGAGCGCTCTGTTCGAAGAACAAGTGCTAAAAACCAATACTTATCGACACCGACATAGGTCAATCGTTCATCTGCAAGAAGAGATTTTCTTATTACCTCACCTAGAAGAGCTGAAAAACTTAAATTCTGTAGGACTTGTAAAATTATTTGGTTTATTCCATGTGTTTAGAATATGGAGGGATTAAACTGGTTATGGAATAACGTTGATTGATTACTGGTTTAGAAATCGGAATATGAATTAGAAAAAGTAATCGGTCTGTATACGTTTTCATTCCTAGTCCATCCTCTTGGAGCCGTGTTGTAGTTGTGTAACGACTGAAAATCGAATTTTTTTATAGGTTCTGGTGCTGGCACGCTTCGGATAGGTGCGTTGTTATTGGAATATTGAGGGGAATATTCCGGAGGTATAAATTGACTTGAAATTACTTCATTCTGTTTATATCCTTCATGAGCCACTGAAGTATTGAAGATGGGTCTGGATATTTCTCTCGGTAGAGTACCTGTGGAAAAACAATTTAATAATTCATCGAGAAAAAGATGTACATAAATATATATCAAGAATTCATGATAATGAAGCGAAGATTTGTTTCCATAATTTCCAAGAGAGAACACTGAACTATTGGAAGAAAGTATGGCCATCAACTTTACACATAATCTGAAAATCATATCCTATATTTCATGCTTGATCAACATCAAATTTTCATTTTCCACAAACCTCCAAACTGCCTGACAAGTACTGACCATTCAACCTTATTATCAACGTTATAGGTTGAAATATTGTATACTACTCATAATTCTTCAAGCTTTATATCGAGTTTGTTTCCACTTACGAGAAGAATAACAAAGTCAGTAGGTTTACTGATTTGAGTGAACTGCCAATAGTGTTAGGAAAATGAACAAAACTCAACTGTTCCGTTTGAGTATTCTTGCTAAAAATGCGAATGACAGACGAAAGTATCATTTTTGTATACAATTTGAGAGTAATTTAATGTTAATTCAACATTTTGGTTCTTCGGGTCAGATTTTTGCACGGCAGTGATCATTCTCATTTTCTATTTCATCTCATTTTTCAATTTTACCAATTTTTCTCAAAGGATATTGATAAAAATCGATATATTTTAATTTAAACAACTCTCTATCTCAAAACGGCGAGATTTTTTGCTGCTCTCTTATTGGGCGAACATGCGCTGCCTTGAATCATCATTCATTTCTCTTTTGCTAGTTGGAATTTATTCAATTCTTCTCGTATTTGAGCTACTTTATTTCAATGAATTTATCTCTTCTGGAAATGCGTTCGAATTGTTTTGTGCAACGTGTTTGGGCATATTCATTTCCAGAAGGCATCGTTGCTATATTGCAAATTATATGTTAAAAAAGAACGACCATTACAAAGAACCATCGTTCCAGTGTGCGAGCTAGTCATTATTGACGCATGGTAATCTCAGAGAATCAGGACTTCAAGTGCAACTGTGGACCGGTTTCGAATTAACTGCCTCTCATCAGCACAGTGGGGCTCTGGCAGTCTTGAAGGAGACTGCCAGTCTTAACAAGAATGTGATGAACTTTCCAGACATGTCCAGAAAGAGCGCCATCAACATCTTCAAAACTGGAACCAGACTCACTTTCTCTACTGATCCATACGACAATATATGAATTCCAAATTCAAATAACAGAGATAGGTACATCGTCATAAATGCGAACTGGATTTATTATTATTTTGTAGTTAGTACCTGAATTAAACTACTAAATAGTAAAAAACAAAACTAATTTTGAATAACAAATCACACAATACGTAGAAATCATATTGGATGTGCCTGTGAAAAAAATTGTTATACAAATTTTATGTACTCCCTTTGAGGGGCTGTATCTTAACAAGGGATTTTCCAATGAAGTTTTTTATATGAAAGATCCTATCTTTTTTTCGGCGAGGAATCACCTCCTTAAATATTTTACACTTATTTAGTTACACCCTGTATAGTTAGTAAACAGTACCATTAACGTCATTCTACACCGTTATATTACCTGACTGTATAGGTATATATTGGATTTGTTCACTTAAATCATTGAACTACTGAATAAAGTTGTTGGCAGATTAAATTCAGGCCAGGAAAAAATTTTTGTCAAGCACAATGAAGCCTATATCTACTCAGTATTTCACGAATGATTATACAGGGTTTCAGGACAGATGCAAGATATTTTAGTCTGAATTAGTGCTCGAAAAATGTCCTAGCTATGTTTGCTCAAGAGAGACAGGACGTTTTATGATATTTCTTATTTCACAAACTTTTCAATCGGCATAACTCCTGAATGCCTACATGGATCTTCATTAAAATTTCAGGAAATGAGTATGAGCCAGTGCCAAATATTCACAAATAATTACTAGGCGATACCGCAGGTCAAGACTGATATATTTCTGATTCCATCCTGTACATACATCAAATTTTCGAATCTTCAATGTATACTCTCTAAAAATATCTAACCTGTTACAATCGCACAGATTTCACCATTATTTTATGATCTATTGAATATTCGATTCAAAGTAAACGTTGAGGTGTGTTTCACCAAATTATGTGTTAATTGAAATTTAATGAATTCAATTTCACAGTATTAAAAGAAATACTTCTTAACCAGTGGGTCGCACCCCTCCACGAGGATGCGATTATACTAGAAGAAAAAATGATTATTAATAACTGATAACCATCAGACATACTTGCAAAATGAAATTCATTTCGACATCTTACCTACACTTCTGCAAAGAAATTTTTGCATACTCAAACGACACAGGATTCTGTCAGAATTATTGATTAACAACAAATCAAAACAATGAAAAATTCTTTACTGAACATTCGAAATTGTCCCAATTCATCAACGAGCAATCATCTGATAGAACTTCACCATGAAACAACGTTAGAGAACTTGAAAATATTACATAGGAAAAATAACAATAGCAAATTATCACTGCTTGAACAATATAAAATATATCAGATGTCCGAAGGTGGGTAGCCTCCTGAATCATCATGGAAACTATTCATGTAAAATATTTCAACTTTTTTCGATCAATATTAGGTTATCTACGGTACCTTTATGAAATACCTGCGAATTTCTAGTGTTCTCAGATGTGCGGAAATATGGCATCAGCTATTTTATTTCAACTAGATCAACCCATAATTCAATTTTTTTGATATGATTCTCTATAATGAAATTAATTAATTCTACTTCATCATATCTTCAACTTTTCTTGACATATGATTTATTTGAAAAGATTTCAAATCAAACCAAAAAGTCTCAAAAATGGCTATATTATTCCGCTCAATATTTGAGATTTCCATTCGAAATTCGGCACGATCTTAGATGATAGAATGATGCGACTCCATTTCCTCAGTTTTACAGAGTGGTCAAGAAAATTACTATTTGTCAAACCACAAAATTGTAAAATCTCTGTTTTTTGTTATCAAACACCCAGTATGGATTTTCATTTTCAGAATGAGAAAACCCACTCTATAATTTCGGTGTACGTTTTCCAATACCTATCTCGTTTTTGAGTTATTTGCCTTTATTCAATTCAGATTGATTCGATATACTCTAATTCCTTTGTATCGATATTTTTTCGATGTTCTCTGTAGATCGACATATCTATGAATCGAATAGATCTATTATTCAAGTTTACAAGACATCAAGCAAGAATTCCAAGGAGTTGTGGTAAAAATAATCTTGAATTCTATAACCGCACATCACAACCGCACAAGCAAAATAGATAGGTATAGGGAAAAATATAGAAAAATTATTGAGTGTAGTTTAATAATTCTGTAAATGAAAAAACATACTGGGCGTTCAACTTGAAAAAACATTGTTATAATTTTGTGAGATGATGAACGGTAATTTTTACCGAAGACTCTGTATATCTGACAACTAAGATACAGAGATTTGGGAATTGGGAAAATGACCATCTTAAAGTTTGAAGTTAGACCCACAATTTCAAGAATGAAGATTTTTTTTCTGTATTTGTTAGTAAGTCAATAGTAAGTATTTGTAAAAAAAAAGCTATGTTACTGGCAAATTTCAAAACATTCAATCAAAAACAGGCCATTTGCCTTGTTCAGGGAACTCAAGACTTTTTCATTGTCCATAGTACATAGACATACACATCCACTTTTCACCTGCCCCTTGTATATCAAATTGCCTAGACAAGCTAAATACCATTTCCTAAAAAATTTCGAACGATGTTTCAACTGTCGTGGACTCCACAATTCAGAAAATTTTGCATCAAAAAAACTTGCCGAGTGTGCAAATCTACTTGCTATCATACCAGTCATCATCCAGAAAATGAATTGTTGCCAAAGGAAACTAGTGATCAATCCAGTAGCAAATCTTATTCTCTACAGTGATCAAATTCGGACGGTTATCCGGTTTCAGAAACAGTTTCCAGTTCTTCAAATAATATAATTAATTCTTATTATGTATGTCAATCAAAATTTCATCACACAGATTAGTCAGGTACTGTTGGGCACTGTTCAAGCTAGAATAAAATCCTTTGATGGTTCATTGATATATGTGGCCTGTGCTGGACCCAGATTCACAGATTTCCACAATAGGTAAACAACTCATCGAAAAATTAAGTTTGCGGGTTCGTCCTGCACACATTACAGTATCAGGTGTCAGTCAAACAAACACCCAACCCTTGGGTATGATTGATTGAAAATTATATCCCAGGGCAAGATCAAGGTTTTTCTCAGTTCGTGCAATTGTATTGGATAATATTACAAATAAGATTCCTTCCGATCCCATATCCCGAGAAAAAACTTGAATATTTTCAACACTTAAATTTGCTGATTCTACATTTCAAATTTTTCAACCTGTTGAGATTTTGGTGGGTGCAGATAGGAGTAGTTATCCCCTCGTATTCGATCGTGAAAGTCAAATTTCATCTCATGGATTTTCCACTGCTCTTGACACTTTCTTCGGTTGGACAATTATAGAATCCATAGAGGGAACCTTTTCTCATAGTTATTCAATTCTTTTTACCCAGGCTGATCTTAGTGATCAGTTACAAAGGTTTTGGTCATTGGAAAAGGTTTCAGATGTCTACCTTTCTGATCCTGAAGATGAATACGTCGAATACTACTCATTTGCGTGATGGAAATGGTAGATATATAATTTCTCTACCTTTTAAGTTGGAGGTTCCCTCTCTTCATCTTTTTTATAATTCAAACAGATCAGTGATGTCGTATTTATCACTCGAGAATAAACTTATGAAAGTCGTAGCTTCCATTATTTCGTATAGGGATTTTATGACGGACTACTTGAAATTAAATCATTAAACCTACTCAAGCTTTATATAGATATGTAATACCAACTGAGTCCAACCCAGCCAATTTGCTACTCGGGGTCTAAGCCCCATACAGTTCGTCAGTCGAGAAATTCAAAGTCAAAGCCTACAAGGATCAGTGGCTTACATCGCATTATCATATTATGAACCATTGAACTGAGAATTTCAATCAATGCGAAACGAATTGCTGCATAAAAAATTCGTAATATTCAATGGTTCATAATGTGATAATGCGATGTACGCCACTGATCCTTATAGGCTTATTCGAAAGTCTATTCATTGTTGATTCTGAGGAAAATTCCTCTTTTTCAAAATTTCATTCACAGAGTACAGTTATTAAAATAAAAAATATAATTTACTCAGTCATGACCAACGCTATCTTAATGTCATTATTTGCAACTATTTGGCACTAGATCATACTCATTCTCTGAAATTATTGTGAAATTCATGCGAGTGTCCAAGAGATATGCTGATGGATATTTTTGGTGAAATATAAAAAGCATCCCGTATCGCTCGAGCGAATTTATTAAGGACATATTCTAAACACTGAATTAGACTCACCAAAATGTCCTGCATCTACCCTGAAAGCTTATAAAATCACTCGTGAAACACATTGTATATTGAATGGTACTGAAGAGTTCATTTGCTACAATTAAATATTTAATATCTGTTAGTCAACGCTTTTTCTGAGCGAAAATCAGTTCCTGGTGGTCGAAAACTTATTGGAACAGGGCTTGAAAATCATCAGTTATTCTGGAGAGACACAAATTTTCACTGCGTTTATCGAAGATATGAATATTACACAATCGGTTTAGATTTCAACATTGACCATGTAAGAAAATGTTCCTTTCATAATTGGATTTCATTAAACTTAAACAACAAAAAAATAAAAAAAAACATTGAACTCGTTTGTGTTAGTTAATAGATTCGTTAACGTTAGATATTTTTTTTCTATGGAACAGTTTGTGTGGAGTGGGCATATTTCGATGTTTGAGTATTACAATTTTTGAACCAGACCAAATTCTCGTTCTCTTGTTCTGAGGAACTAAGAAGATTGTTATTCATTTTTGGCTACCTTGTTTTATTCTCGAGTTATGAGCGGAAATAAGGAAAAAGGCGATATCAAAAAAAATTATATCCCCGCTAGTACTGATGATGAAGCTCTGAAATCAAAACATTTCACAGGCACGTTTCCCCGTAGAATCAAATGGCGTGCTTCTCTTTTCTGCTCTATTTTCAATTACGAAGGCTGTACTCAAAGCTATGTTTTTTCAATGGAAATGAAATAGGAAGATTTCTCTGTCATTTTATGAAAATTTAATTTTTCCTGATTTGAAAAACAAGCAACATTGAAAGGTTTGTATGAATATACGTGATATAAAATGGTCAAAAACCATTCTTTATCTGATTATTAGTATTTCAATGGTTTCAACTGTTGATGAGCAAGAAAAAATGGAGCTTTCTATAATAAGAGCAGTCTCCATTCGTCGAACTCATTATTTATATGATTTCAACTACTTACTTACTTACTTACTTACTATTACAATTGATCATTAGATAATATATTAATGATAGATAGAATATTTGAGTTCAATATTATCCTGACGACGTAAAAAACATTAGCCTACATTATACAATGTTGAAAACAATAAGAACAAACAAGCAATTCATAAATATTATAAAGCCCTAAAACACTTTGTTGGATAAAGATCTAATTCTTTTTATTACCTTCGAAATAATTTATTTTTAGTTATTTCCCAATTTATTTGTTGGAGGTCATTGGGGTTATGATTTTAATTGATTCTAAAGTTGTCACGTCAATTATGATGTCTTCTTCTTGTTTGTTTTCGTTGGTCGGTTTATTTGAGACTGTTCAAAAGAGTGGAGTAGACGTTGTGAAGGTATCTAACGTCTAATCTGTCATTAATGGATTTTTCACTTTGTTTTATGTGGATCATTTCCAGAAATTCTCTAGATTTCTTATTTGTTTTTCGGTCTAACACTACAGCCTTGTCATAATTGAATGTATGTCCATTTTCACGGTTTTGTGGCTGTGAAGTGCTGTCTGTGTTTTGGAGTATTTGTGTCCTTTCAATCTGTCTTTCAATTTTTGTTCCGTCTATCCTATGTATACAACCTCACATTTATTGCAATTGATCTTTTATCCCTTTCAGCACGAGGAAAAAAAAGTTTACCAATTTCATGGAAACTCGCTCTATTTGGACTTTAGGACATAATCAGATGACAAAAAATGGTCAAAAAAATTATACTACAGGGGATTCAGAAAAAACCAACACGATTGTGTATGCTGGGTTTCAATTCGTACAAAACACTTTATTAAAATAGTGATAAAAAATTATTCAGTACGAAAGTTTAAAAAACAGTTTTGAGTTTTTGTAAGGCATAAATAAACATTGCATTTGATGCAACTTGTACGGGTCCTACTTTTGCAACCACCACGCCGACAAAACCTCGCCGTTGTTAATGTATCGACGTTGGGAAAATGCTCGTATCCATCATTTTTTTATCTTTACCAGGTAGAGGTGCCCTATAGTTTTGCGGTTCAGAAATTGATTCGGCTTCTTCATCTTCGATTTCATCTTGGTATTCATTAGGCCCCTTTCCTTTCGGTGTGACTAATGAACCTTCACCTATTTCTATCCGAAAATTTAGAAGATCTTTAATTTTTCCTTTTGAACCCCTGTTGCTCTACTATCTTCCCGATATTGCATCCAAGAATTAAGAACAGCTAGATCCAAAAATGCAGAGCAACTTTCAAAGTCCATTTTTTGTTTTTATGAATGTTCAGTAATACTCAAGCTGCTGGTCTTAAATATCCATGCCAACCATGTTATCATTGTAGCTTTTAACATTTCCGGACATCTAACATCCAAGTGCTGTTTTTCCTTTTTACACCACCTTTTCACTGTATGTTCAGGTTCAATACCAGATGTGTTCGAAAGCAAAGTAACCGTTTTTGTATCCTTCCATTTCACTGTTACCATATTTACTTCATTACAAGAGAGTTGTTCACTATCTCCTCTGGCAAATTGGTCAGGCTTAAAAGTTACATTATTGATTCTGTTATTCATTACGGTCCCTGTTGCGTAAATCTTCAATTCAGTGAGCCTTTTCAGTAGCAAAGGAGTAATAAAGTATCTATCAAAATGTACAAAACTACCCTCTGGTAGTGATGTACAAAGCCTCAAAACAACTGCAGGACCTAACCCGTATTCAATATCTGGAAGTGGAGTACGCTGCCCTGGTAAATTTCAAAGTCAAGAGCTATACCAGTTGAGGATGCAAGTACAAAATTTTTTCAATCCCGTTGGTCTTGGTTTTCCTTTTACAAATTTTTTAAATCACAATGACCCGTAAATGGGATTATTTATACGTCAATACTGTAGTTGTTGATTGATCTGTCGATTTTCAAACATGCGATCCTCACAGAATCAATTATTGGTTGAACTTTCCACAGAGCGTTTGTAGTGTAATTGTCTGTTGGCTTGTCTGTATCAACAAAATGGAGACACATTCTAAGTAAATTCACGGGATCTCTGGTAAAAACGTCGATTACATTTTGCAGTCTTATTACTGATTTCCAATACCAGTGTAAACGAGGGTATGGGATGCAACCAAAAATAAGATGAGCCCCATAAAGTAGCGTAATCTCTGTTGCTGTTGTATTTAGTATTTTACCTCTCTTAGATAAACAATACATATTCGTATACGTAGCAGCTTCGTTAAAATGGCTGTTTGGAAAATACATTCGAAAGTATTCCAATGGAGTTTTGACAGAAACGTCCAGAATGTTATATTTTGCAAATTTTCAGTTAATACGGAATGTTATACTTAAACCACACAATTGTGTTGGCAGGTGCTGAAAGGGATCTACCACATGTGATATTTCTGTTAATGGTGTTGGTAATTTTAATTTGCTATATACAGTGGACCCCCGATAATCCGGCCCTGTCTAATCCGGCGCCCCCTGTAATCCGACATGACAGAATTATGTTTGACAATCTTTGCCGATACAGATCACGCTTAATTTTATAATAAAACGTAAGCTCTCAATTCGACTTACATAAATCAAGTCTGATTTGTACTTCAAAGTACATACATATGTACATATAATATATAGACTCTCGTCATTAGATATGTAATTTGTCGGATTACAAGGTACTCTTTCGTAAAAAATCCGGACTATAGGGTCTTAGGCAGTGCTCTATAATCCGACAAATTCGATAGTCCGACACTGCCCTGCATAATGTTTGCCGGATTACCGGGGTCCACTGTACTTGTTTAATTTGAATGTGTCGTTAGATATTAACTTACAATGGGAATCAATTGTCGAAGTAATGACGGTCGACACCTTTTCTCGATACTTGCACATTATTCATTAAATGAATATTTGGAACTGTGTTCAAATAGCCTAGGATATTTTCTCCGAGTTCATTTAACAAATCAGGCGGACGAGCCGGCCAACTTATGGACCCTTGATTCCATATACATTTATTGCCGTAGTTGTTCGCTAATTTTTCACTAATACCGATGGCAAAATTCTAATCAACAGGAATGATCTCTAAGCCGGAGAACATGTTATTTACTACAGGCATAGGTTCGGAATTTATTTATGTATTAATATTTTCAAAACTCGTCTTCTAGTTATACCAGTTTATTTATCTATTTGACGATTCAAAGTATTGGGATTTGTGGATATAGTATTGATCACACTCAATACAATGTCTTCATCGTAATGTATATTATTCTTTTTGAGCGCTTGCTCTGGTGAAACAACCTGGTATTGTTTTGCCCAAATGCCTGTAATTTTCGAATATCGAGCCGAAAAGGATCTTAATTGGTAAGATTTGACTTCGTATATGTACTTCGTATCATTCAAAGGAGATGAGCTAGAGTTTTTATATTCTCAGTATAAATTAACTGTCCAAATATCTCGGCAAGTTCAATATTGAGCCGAATCCGAATTGTTCAGCAGTTATGAGAATCTCAAAATTGATTTTCTCTATAACCCCTAAAATATCTATTGTTACGGCATAAAGAACAAGAAAAAGAGTATTCTATGGTTGAGTGACTATATTGTTGTCATTGAATTTTCATGCCAACCTAAAATTAAATCAGTGTTGCCAATGTTATAAAATCCAATATTCTAAATTTGAATATACAAAAAATAGAAAATCTTATAACAAAAAAAGATAAGAGATAAGACAGCTTCATTTTTCCTTCTGAAATCTTCCATTTTCTTTAGATAGATTATTCTTGGCAATTTTAACGCAATTTGCGGATCTAAACAAAGAAGAATTTATTTGAAATTTGGTTTATAGTTTGGGAATAATTTGATTTTATTCAAAACTACTCTTTGAGAGGATTTGAAAGCTACTTTCACATAAATCTTCGTTATAACTCCATAAGGTGGAGATCTCTATATTAAGCCACACTCCAACTTTGGTAAGTCGAAGGAGATCAAACGGAAGGTTTTCAGTAAGATAATTGTTGTCTTGGTTTTTAGGTTTCTTATTTCCTCCTATCTGACACCATCCCTGCAACTCAGTCATTATTATCGGATTCTTCAGTAAGCTGTTCAACTTGAGGAAGTAGATCTACTTCTCAGTCCCCACTGTCGATCATCATAGTCTGCCCACCAACCAACCAACCCTAATAACAAGGTTTTGCTGCAACCCCTTTGTCTTTGCTCTGGAAAGTATCCTACAACTTGCTGAATCACCATCAATACCCACTACGAGGGCTTGGAAAACACTCTACAGAGCACAACATTAATACTTTGACTGGTTATTTTTTCTGTCATATTAATTTGCACTTTTGGAACAGAACTGTAAGTACTTATAGACGTCTATAATACAATTGGCCAAATGAGTTCATATGAATTGTGTTGATATAAATTTCATTAAGCGTTTATTAACCTATGCTTATTCAGACAACGATAAATAATCCAAACTCGTACTATCTGTTGATCAGTTTATATAACCCAATAGTTTCAGTTGTTCTGACCTATCTCGTTAAGAGGATATTCAACAAAGCTACAAGACAAGATTATAATTAGAGAGAGCAACTAGATAGTTTCATTTTACCACCACCCTGAGATTCATTTTACTACATCTTCCACCAAAACGAGAATAAGAAGTGATTTATTTGCGATTTGATAAACCCATATTATTTTCTTCCTTCTTTTCTCAAAGTAGTGTGATACTATCGGACCAAGTTTTATCTCGAAAAGTATTCGAATCAGGTTGAAAAGATGTCAGACACGAATGCGAAATGAGTGTTGGAATTGCCTTCTGCAACGAGTATTAGACGATATTTTTCTATTTCAGTCAAGAATTGTGAGAAATTTATTGGAATTCAATGAAAAATTCAGATTATACCTCATAGTCCTTTTTGTATTTTATTTTCGCAGTTGGTGTGACTGATACGAAAATTGCCAGATAATAGAATTTTACTAGTGCGTTCAAATCTCTTCATGGTTTAATATTGACAATTGACATGCAATGGACGCGTGTTGACATTCGAAAGGATAGGATGTCACTGTTGTCAACCACAAAATGAAAAATATAACTGAAAACAATGTTGTGATGAGTTCATTACAGCACTGTTTTTAGTACTGTGATGAACTCATTACGACACTGAAATAGGGAAAAAATTTTTATTTATCGAAGAGAAAAGAAAGATGCCAAAAGGTCCGTTAATGCGCGATCACAGATACGTGTTCGATTGACATCTGTCGGAAATATTGAGACAACAATTAACATGGGCTTTTGACAATTCTCTATTATTCATATTGATATAAATCAAACGATAATTATTGAAATCCTAAAAAATTAGGCTTCACGAAAATGGCACAGGAATTTAGTGATCCCACGACTCTGAGTCAAAGCTTCCCAATTAAAAATGGTGAAAAAACTTATATTCTACACTGGATTCTACGCAAAAAAGTGCCTTCATAATGTTTTGATTTCAGAACTCTATCATCAGTATTAGCGGAGATATATTTTTTTTCGATATCGCCATTTTTCCAATTTTGGCTTATAACTCCAAATCCAAATAAGGTAGCCAAAATAAATACTTCTCTTATTAGATCCTCAGGAAATGAGAAAAAGGAGGGTGTATCAAAAATACCCATCTTCTTCTTATTTTACAGTTCTAGAGCTAAAACATCGAAATAGGCCCACGTTGGGCATTATCTGGAATATAATGAAATGTTACAAACCACAAAACATTCGAATTAGATAAAAGCCAAGGCAGCTATTATGGTCCTATTTAGAAAATTCTCTACACAACATTTTTTACTGTCAAAGAATACACCAGGCAGAGAATAACGCTAAAACCTTCAATATTTAAAACCAATAACTAGAACGTGCATAAGATAAATAAAGCAAGCATTAAAAGGCATTTGTTGAACGAATGCTGAAGGAAATGATTAATTAAAAAAAATTATAAATATTAGTTAGTATGTAAGTCTTCATACTCATCATGCACTACGATGAAAATTATTTCAGAAGCTTGCCTTGCGAAATCTCCTTGCTGCAAGCGAAAGCTGAATCTGTTTTAGTTACAGCCAAATAGCAGGCATCAGCGAAATCTTCCTTGGAAAAAATTTGTTTCTGATCATATTCACAAAAGGAACTATTCGCGGAGTGTTGAAAGAGTCCCTCCTTTTTCAGTTTGGGTGATGATTCTTTGTGTTTCATTTGGAGGTCTTGAACCTTCTCATTGTTGACAGATGGCGAAGTTTGTTTTCCTTCCGAACCAAAAAATGATTGTGAGTATAATGATTCAGTGAATTTATTTCTGTCAGTGAGGGAAGTTGGAATATTCTGTTCCTTTATTTTTAAGGGAGGCATCGAACTCTGTTCGAAATTCTCTATGATCGATCTGACTGGTACTTTTTGATATTCTTCATTATCTTGACTATGTCCATCATCACTGCGTATGTTGTAGAAGCTTTCATATTTGCAATTCACACTTTGCACATGTTCTGTATCCTCTAACTCACTCAAACATTTTTGGAAGACACTATTTGATGTATCTGTTGTCCTACTTGAAATTTCCCTATCGATGATTGTTTGAATGTCAGACTGACTTAGTTCTTCGCCGATTGTTTGAAAGTCAATATTATACGCCCTCTCTTGCTCATAATATATTTTTTCAATTTCTTCTGCTTCATTTGGTCTGATAATTTCTATATCAGATATTTGATTGTTTTCGAATACGCCTGTGATTCTTGATGAGTTGCGAGATTCCGTGTTGAGGCATTTATCCAATTCTTGTCTAGAATTTTTTTCTGTTACCACTCTATTCACATTTGTTTTGTGTTTATTCTGATTTTCTACGAGATCAGATTGACATGTCGATTCTATGGCTGCAATATCCTTCCTCTTTTTTAGTACTTTTGTTGCAGTCTTCGGGGTACACTGAAATATCTCTCTATCCCTTTTTGTTCTCATTAATTTTTCTTTGCCAGTAAATGCTTTCATGAATTCTTTATTGATATCTAGCTGTCCGAATAATGGTCTAGCCCCTATAACTGCTTGTGGAGCTTTCTTACAGAATGGCTTGCTGATTTTGTCACGTTCATCGAAATGAGAACTCGACGTCCTGGTTGTGTTCTCATGTTCTTTAGTTAGCTCTGTTGTTGTTGAAGGAGAATCTGTCCCTTGATATTCCTTTTCCTTACTTCCTAAGCTTCCATCAACTTCTTTTTTGCCATTCTTGGCATAATTCTCGTCTTCACAAACAACACTGCCGGTCGAATTAGTAAGATTTTCATTGTACTCTGATTTTTCATCAGTCATTTCAATTGGAGACTTTGACCTATCATTATAAGTATTTTCAGTATTCAACTTCAAATTTTTGTTTTGGTGGTGATGATTAAAGTCATGAATCTTCTCCGCAGTACTAATTTCTTTCGTTCCCGATGAGGGATAATTCGCAGCTCTATAAGCATCTTCGATTTCTTGCAGTTCAGAGAAGCATGATTTTTGATTTTGTATTACATTCTTCTTTTCCTGATTTCCTAATAAGACCATGCTTCTTACATTATCTTCGTATACGGGATTTTTTGTTTCTTCCCCCATATATTGTACGAAAGGTTGAATAGATACTGTTAGATTTTCTGAAAGCTCCTCTTGGAAACAATCAGACTGCGGAATGAAGATTGGTAGAGGTGACTTAGACCTTTCTGCCACAAAATGGCCTTGACTTTGAAAGTTTGCAGATGCTAATGTCAATAAATTAGACGACGAATTCGAAAAACTGTTTTCGATTACTTTGGACTCACTGTCCAGCGCGAAACCAAATTCTGGTTTCGTTGCATGTTTCGCAGTACATTGTGTGGGCCGCCAAGTGTTCGGTGAATCTTGAGACGCCAGAGGTTTATATTGAAAACTGAATGGTTTATAATTTTTGGTATCTTCAGAATTATTGTTTTCCAAAATTGTTCCGGAAGTTGAAGGAGAGATTATTTCCTCTTGATCTTGTTCATCAGGTTCTAGGTATTTTTCGACAGAATCTTCCTCCATGTTTTGGATCAACTCAGTGGTTTCTGATGGATTTTTCATTGATTCGTCAATACATTCAAGAGTAGAAGTTTCAGTTTCAATGGAATATTCATCAGGAGGATTAATAATAGGTTCTAATTCTGAATATTCTGTTAATGGTTCGTCATTTCCGGATTTTGAGCTCCGGAGAATTCATAACTATTGTTATCTGAATCATTTTCTTTATAATGGCATTGCTGACTACTTGATGTGGTGGTAAGCCCTATGTAAAAAAAATTAAAAATGATGATGAGTAACATGCCCGATATTTACTCGGACAAAGATAATTGAAAACTGAAAATTTCTTCCAACAATATCAAATTTCGATTGAAATGAACCATCTTCATATATTTTTCATTTGAATCCAAGTAAAATTCTAGTATATTTCATGAAGTGAATTTTAGTCAGTTGTCCTCCCATGAGTTATCTTGAAAAGTTCATTCCAAACATTCAATTTGATATTCATAATCTATAAACAGGATATCCCTAAATTAACAGATAACTTAGTACAGAGACAAGGTATATTAGCTAAATTAGAAAAAAAAATCTATTTCACGAAGTGGAAAATAATAGAAATTTTGGAAGAAGCTTAGCATTAAGTAAATCCTCAAGTATTGTGATCATGATTTCACAGAGATTTGATTGAAGATATAATCTCAAGTAACAATACTACCAATTTCAATCACATTTCAAAATGATATCTTTGTTAACTGAGTTTTAGTTTGAAAAATTATTGTCAGTTAACTGTAACACTTCATGTTCGAAAAAATGTTCCATACTACCATTGACAAGTTTTTTCAACAAGGGCCATTCAGTCTAGATTTAGAAATGGTAAAACACTTGACTTTTTTTTGTCAAGAAAAAATTTAATTTTATATGCATACATTCAATTTTTCACAGCTAATTGTGTTGAAGCAATGGAGACTTGAAGAAGTGTTAAAAACAAGAGAGATAGAGATTTAATTATTATATTTCATTGTAAAATAAGAAGCATGAACAGATGTATAAAACACTGGTGTGTGCACTTAGAAATATTTGATTGGAAACGTCAATTCAACTCTTAATACTACGGGATTGTTTTTGTTACGTTTACGTAAGGTGCAGTCATACAAATCCTTCATACATTTTTCACATATCTTTCATTACATTAACCAATTTAGTTTGATATTTACGATAAAACAGAATTCAATATGTAGGAAAATAATTCATTCAATTTCACGAAACAAATAATTTGGAATGCCTAAAACCTGCACTCAGCTGTGTGAATTTCTGTAATTCACACAGCTGAGAACGATTATCCTGAAGAATTACCGTTCCATTGGTGCAAGCTAGCCATGATTGACGTCCGCGAGTCTTATTACAGATCGAGACCAACCTACAGGCAAGTCCAGAAAATGCGCCTCCTATATCTGCAAGACTGAACTGGCCTAATTTTCTCTGGAGATTCAGACGACAATTTATGACTCCTAGCTCATCGATTTCCAGTGGTCATCGAATGTATGAACATCCATCAGAGCACCACTGTCGAGTAATCGTTTGGAAGTTGTTAAGGTCAGTTCAGTCTTGGAGATAAAGATGGCGCATTTTCTGGGCTTGCGGGAAGGTTTATCTCAATCCCTTATGACACTGGCGGCCTCCTTCAAGATTGCAGGGCTACACTGGGCTGACGAGGAGCAGTACCCCGAAACCAGTTCACAGTTGCACTAGAGGTCTTGATTTTCTGGAACATCCTACGTGAATAATAGCTAGCTCGCACCACTGGAACAATAATTCTTCGAGCTTATCATTCCTTCCAGACGTGATTTCGTTTTCTGGACACTTCTTTTAGTGAATCTTGAATGAAAAATTCACTCTCTACTTAGTTTTATCTCAATCCAATCATGAAAATTGCAATAGATTTATAAAATTGACCACCATATGGATAAAATGAACTAGAAGAGTTCTCTCGTCCCCAATACTATAGAACAAAATATAATCACTACATACATCAATATTTCAGACAAGAGCATGCGTAAGAGTTTCGATGAACCCACGATCACGCTGTGGATTCAATATCAATAGGAATGATGACTTCTCACAATATAAACCTGGTGATTATGGGAGTTGGTTGTCCATATGACTTCCACACTCTATACATATTTTTCGGTTTATAGACGACCAAAGCAAACAGAGTTAGAACTTCTTGAAGGGCTGGATTATTCATCTATCACATACCCTGGTAACCACGACCTAACATAATTTATTTCAGAGCAGTAATGTTAACCTACTGCATAAAGGAACCAATTTAGTTCAAGAATATTTCAATACTACGTATCACTGTGGATAAATATTATTGGTTAATACTTTCACTTAGATATAAAATCAAATTGAATAATTTGCAGTATATCTTCTCATAAAAAGTACGATCTCTTTGAAAGATCTGATTCTTGCAATGCTTGAGCGATGAAATCTCTGTCTTTTTCTCTAAGTAATCAACATTCCTTCTCTAGACAGATGAACTTCATTCTCCTTCCAAATTAATAATTTCAAAAACCTTCTCTGAATGGCGACAAGATGGTATTAATGGCAAAACACAGAATGCCAAATAACGCTGCAGTACTCCAATTTGGGAAGGAAAAAGGCTAAAATACTTTCAATTGAGAATAATGAACACATAAATCCTCGAGGTTGCTAAAAACTCAACTGATTTCATTGTCTTATGAAAGGTCACACCAAGATCGGTTACCTTATCGGAACTAGACACCAACTTACAGTCAAAGGAATAGTGGTCATTCAATATTTGCTTGTACACTGTTCACTTTGACAAACTCGAAGTCAAGAAGTTAACCCTACATCAATCTGCCACACGATCGAGAGCAAGCTAAAGTTGAACATAATCATAAGAAGATCAAACCTCAAAGGAATCTTCGAGTCATCAGATGGAGCGATCTGATATCATCCATCATGTTATTCGCAAATAATACGAAGAAAACCACCAAGATCAGATCCACGGGGTATCCCAGAGGTAACTCAAACGACTAAACAGCCTCCACCGAACCATTTGCTGACGGTCAGTTATATAAAAGCGAACCAGCTCAGCAATTCTCTCAGAGACCACAAAATTCTGGCGCAATTTCAATATCAAAAGCTCATGAGCGCCCTTTTCAAAAGACTCCTGAAATTTGGTGAAAATTATATCGATTTATCCTGAAGGATCGAATATATATAATATGGTAACAATATTGTGAAAATGATAGTGAATTATTGGCGCAAGATCTCCTTGATATATATTCCTGCTGCTCATCTATGATGTAGTTTTCGACAGGCGGATACACAGCATTATATATGACAATTTCAAAAAGTTGAAAGGGGTTCAATAAAATAGAAAGAGATAGATTGAATGGTGCGGAATAGACACAACTGTATGCTGAAGTATATTGTTATGATGTTGTGAGTGGATAAGTGGAAATTGTGTGACACGGATACCGTGTTGAGATGTGAAGAGATAGCCTTGGTTTACCAATAGTCTAAGACTTAGATTGCTTGACTAAGACTCAACAAGTTAATCAACGAATAAAAAAGTTATCGCTAAAGACTGCTGCAGATATGATGAGGTTATGTTGAACACCATAACACAAAAAAAAAACTTAAAAATTCACAGAAATCGTGTTAACCTTGTGATACAGCTGTGCCGATCCTTCAAAGTCGCCACGTGTATCAACATGGGTCTCGATATCTTAGTGGTTAGATTGAATTTCCAAGATTCGACCGATGCCGGGTTCGAATTCCGGCGGCTCCCGTTCTCAATTATCACAAATAACAAATCCCCAGTGTCTATGACATGGCGCACACATACCATACTGAAGAGTCCAAATGTGTGCGCAAGAGACGAAACGTGTAGGTATAGAAAACCTACACAGATAACAAAGAAAAATACGAAAATGCGAGGAAATACCAGACAATTACAATTCCAAAAATGTATTAAGGAATCGAAGAAAGGAAATAATAGAGTACTCAAGAGAGTCCTGGAGGCAAGAGGTGAACTGTGCGATGGGGAGAAGGGGACTGCATGCAGATGACTGAAAGCATCGCAGGAGTTTGAATCTGGGATGAGAAAAAGGGCGCAGCTATAGAAAACTCGTCAATATATATATATTATTTAGAAGTAATCTTTTTGGGATTAGAGCACGGGATAAAAGTTAGGACTTCATCTATTTCTTCTATATTAATTAACTACATATGTTTCGGCGTATACTAAGCCTTTTCAAGTTTACGTGCTACAAACATAGTGACAATCACATCTGTCCAACAATTCATCTTAAAATCAGAAAATTAAAATCATGTTCATTGTGTTATGAACGCTGTCAACTAGAATCATTCTTCAAGAATTCTTAAAGAATTCTTTAAAGAATTTGAAGAATGATTCTAGTTGACAGCGTTCTCTTCAATGAACATGATTTTAATTTTCTGATTTAAAGATGAATTGTTGGACAGATGTGATTGTCACTATGTTTGTAGCAAAAAATCGCTTTTAGTATACAAAAAACATATGAGTTAATTAATATAGAAAAATAAGACCTAATTTTTATCCCGTGCTAATCCCATAAATTACTTCTAAATAATATATAATATAACACAAAAAAAAACATATTTATAAATATATATATATATATATATATATACAGGTTTAAATAAATGCGAAGAACTTCCGGACATGAAAATCTATTAAGGCACCTTATCTGAAATTTTTTATCATTAAGTTTTCTTGAAACAAACATCTGACATTAATTGAATTTAACGGAATTGACATTACCACATACAATATGTATTATTAAATCTATGTACGGAAACAGAGACTATTCAACACAATCGCGAATTATTCTGTGAACTTGAATATCAATTCAGATAAACACTAATTCCAAATTTTGATATTCCGCGAGTAGTATCGATTATATCAAAATTTTCCTAATCATAAAAGCAAAAGAAAGTGAAAGGGGTGTGTATTTTCAATCCATAATAATGAAGTAATGGGCATGGAAAAATCCTTGAAAAAACGGAACACTTCAAGCCAAAAATGGCTACTAAATTGCGGTTATCCAAACTGATTGAAGTCATATATATTATAAATCAAAATCACTTCATTACGCCAATTCAATAATTTTATAGAAGGTTAATTAGCATCAAGCTGATTTCTCCTTAAAATAAATTTTCTACTAATTAGGCGTATGCATTATTGACAGGTTAGTTATAATGTTATAATATATTTTAATAGAAAAAAAAGGCTTACTTCTTGAATTCCATGCGGCGGGAAGTGTTGGTTTGTACACATCTACATTTGAAACACCACGGTTTAGGTTTTCCACGGCCCTGTTGATGCTCTCGCTATTATATGCAGGGTTATGAGCGAATATTTTATTTTGGTGGGCATGACCATTTTGTCCAATACCTTTCGATGACGCCAGATTGTCTGTTCTGAAGGTGTTTTCGAAAGAATGAACAGTGGGCACCACAAAATTTCCTAGAATATTGTTCAGAAACAAAAAGATTTTTCTTGGTTAGAATAATATTTGAGCAGATACAGTATGAAACAGCGAGATGAAATATTTCAGTGTTTTCAACATTACGCCCTCTGTGAAAGTAATTGCAATAATTTTATACAGTATTCGTGAACTTCTTTTTCCGAAAACGCATCTTAAGAGGGAAATAATTCCCAAATTAAACAACTTTTTGGATACAACTGTAAGCCTAGTAAGAATTTGAGGCTTGGGTTATTATCAAGAAGATGACCTAGATATGGAGGAAGTAGATTCGAGATATGTTAACGTAAGGTTTCGTCAAAATTATAATCTTGCAAAACGCAATCGCTGACTCATCCTAGTACATACAAATTGCAACTACACGTCATTTGAATTTTGACGTAATCATTCACTTCCAAACAATATTTATAAATTGAATTTATTGTATTTCGCTGTTTCATCCGAATTATATGTGGTATTTCAAAGCCTTTTACTAACCTTTTGGAACACCCAGCGAAGGATAACTTTCGAATGCTCCTTCAACGGAACCGGTTTCTAGGGCTGATTCCCAAGGAGATTTAATTAATTTCACCCTCGGACGTAATAATGATTCCTAAAAATTTCATTTTCCATCAATAAGTTCGGAATAAAAGAAGAAGAATACCTTGTTTTGGACAGAATTATTTGTCTGTGGTGAAGAACTTTTGTAGGTTAGCGGTGATTGTGGTTGAAAAGAATTCGAAGCAATAGACGTGCTTGTCTCACTGACACGCTTTGTTTCACTTTTTTCTTCTACAACCCACTTCTCAGATCTTTTCCGACGTTTTGCAAATAATTCAGCTCCTGCGACAATAAAAAGCTCATGATTATATATATATTATATTATTTTTTGTTAGAATTTCTTGTGCTTTGGTATAAATTTTTTTGTTTAAAATTTCTTGAGTGTATAGCACTTATTTCACTAATAATGGTATTTGTTAAATTATTATTTTATTTATTTTATTTTTCCAACACATGTTTCGGCGCATCTACGCCTTTTTCAAGGAATATAATACAGTCGACAATTTCCTGTACATTACACAATGATAAATACACAAATATATCAACAAACAACAAAAAGCTTTTACGTACTTCTTCCAAATCGTCCGTCAAAATATTATTTTTTTTCTATGAATCAAACTTTAAAAGATATTAAATATTTTCGTCAGCCATGAATAAAATAATGTAACGATGATGCGCTGTCACGATTTTGTTTTTCCAACTTCTTATTCCAATTTAATGCTGCGACACCTGTACGAATTAACCAACAAGTGATAATCCCAAATCTGGGTTTGAATTGGTTCTTTTTAATATAGATTTGGGATTATCACTGCTTGTTGGTTAATTCGTACAGGTATCGCAGCATTAAATCGGAATAAGAAGTTGGAAAAATAAAATCGTGACAGCGCATCATCGTCACATTATTTTATTCATGGCTGACGAAAATATTTAATACTTGAAGATCTTTTAAAGTTTGATTTATAGATGAAAATAATATTTTGACGGACGATTTGGAAGAAGTACGTAAAAGCTTTGTGTTGTTTGTTGATATATTTGTGTATTTATTATTGTGTAATTTACAGGAAATTGTCGACTGTATTATATTCCTTGAAAAAGGCGTAGATGCGCCGAAACATGTGTTGGAAAAATAAAATAAATAAAATAATAATTTAAGAAATACCATTATTAGTAAAATAAGTGCTATACACCCAAGAAATTTTCAACAAAAAAATATATTATATTATTGTATATAGATATTTATCATGAAATGATATCGAACACGTGATAGCCACAAGCTGACAGAAAAGAGAATAATGAATTATTGAAAATATACCAAGATCATTAATTTAAGTATATCTGTCGGAAAAAGTAGAAAGCACTGTCATGAGGTCAGATGACTTTGGCGTTCATGTCAAACTACTGCCAAAAATAATTCAAATCTCCTAAATATTAATCTTTCAAGTACGTGATGATTTAACATCTTATCATAATATTTCATTCGATAATGGGTTTTATTCATATTCCATTAGGAATTGTAACGATGAATCTAATTGTACATAGTAAAGTTCAATTTATATTTTGATATTTCTATACGTTTTTATAATAATTTTGTTTAGTTTTGCTTATCCTAATTTGCCTTTTCAAGCTTCGTCATCTTGAATGGGTGTCGGAGGTTGGTCTGTTGCTTCATTTGGGTTCTCGGGTTCATCCTGTTCTTTACCTGTTCAAGAGGTCTGGGTTGTTTGGTCTCTGGAATAGGTCTCTGATATTTTGACCACCAGGAGTGTCAGGAGAGAGAGCATCAGCTTGATTTTTCTAAAATTGCCGGGAATCCTGTTTGATCTGGGTTTATTTACGACGGGTTTGTTCTGAAGGGAAAAGCAAATATGTCGTCATTCTTTAGGTGTTGTTCGTTCGTGAGCTCTATTGGCCAGGTTCTTGTTTCTTCCCTGATTTTGTTTCGTGCCAAATTGTATAGGGGGCAGCTATTGATCCGATGGATCCGATCGTCTCGCTGTTCCGGACATTCAGGCAACGAGTCAGTGTAGCTTTTACCAATTGTTTTCGTAACTTAACCATGTCCAGTGAGTACTTGGGTTCTCTGAAAAGTAAGCTTTGGCTGGGTTTCGTTGATCATATTCGGAAGGAATGCATGAGTGGTTCCCCCTTTTGGGAAGATATTTCATCACTCCTGCCAAATATCTTCAGCTTTAATTTAGGTACATCTTTAGGTGCCTTATCGTGTCGTACTCCTGTTGGAACATGTTGCATCTGTTTCTCCGGGCTTCGCTGATGCAGTAACTCATTTCGATCTCTAGATCGATGGGTAGGATTTCAGCAAGGACTCCAGCTGCTTCGGTTGATACTGAACTGCGCCATCGTCCATGAGATTGTGCTATATATGGAATGGTATTTCTGCGTACCTTGGAGTAGGGAAGTCTCTCAAACCAGATGTTGGAAGCATAGCTTGCTGTTGGCAGAAAGCACCTCTGTAGATTGTGTTGAAAGATTATTTGGCGTCTCGGTCCCATTTTTGTATTATTTTTCTTCTCAAGACGATGGCTATCCTTTTGGTCTTGTCTGTTGCGTAAGCTGCAGACTTCTCGAAGTTAAGTTTGGGGTCGATCATCATTCTAAGATATTTATATACGTTGACTATCTTTAGTGTTTTCCATTGATCTCTGCTCAAAGATCCCTGTGGTCTGTTCTTTTTGGTGATTTATTCACCATGAGCACAGTTTTCTCTTCTGATATCCTCAATTTGTTTGTATTGGCCCACGATGTGATGTGGTTAACCGTTTCTTGGAGTCTGTGGAATAGTTCCTCGCGCTTGTGGGATTCAATGATGAGAGCTTGATCATCCGCGTAGGCAATGGCAGTGACGCCTTCGGGCCACGTGGAGTCCAGGAGTGAATCCAAAATGAAGTTCCCAATCTCTGGACCCAGTACTTATCCTTGAGGGCAGCCTTTCGTTGTGTTTTTACAGAAAAGAAGGTAGTTCCGTTTCAGTTCAACAGTTCGCTAAGTTAGGTAACTTTTCAGCAGTATCAATACTTTTCGTGGTTAAATATCTCTGACTGTATCATATGCGCGTTGGACGTTTAGATAAGTATAATTTCATAATTTTACGTCATCAATATGCGAAATAGCAGTACACTTATATTCGTAAGTGGACCGTGTTGTACATGTAAGGTTAAATTGGCAAAGTGGAAAGTTGAGCGTTTTTGTTTAAGTGGTTTTATATTTTGGATGTTATTGTAATCGTTTAATTAAAGGATAACTGTTTAATATAAAGGTGAGTATTGAACATTGTAGTGTTTTTATATAGATGAATGAACAATGAAAGTGAAGATTTGGTTTTCAAATATTTTCAATATTTATATCAATATTCGCATTAAAAAGTATGGCATTATTTATTTTTATTTGTATTTTTGATATTTGAACTTTACGTCATGAAATGAGTATCATTGTGATTCAAAGGTTTTCTTACTAGCGTGGTAAAACCGATTCCTAGATGTTCGATAGTTTTTTTCAGTTTTATATAAAGTGCACTGAGGGTTCAGAAAAAATGAGAAGTGGTTTATACAACAGGTAATAGAGAAAAAAATTACATAACATATAAAAACACACTGTATATTATTGTGAAAAAAAAATTTTTTTTAAGTGTTTCAAAAATTAATAGTGATTAAAAAAAATATTCGTGAGAATGTATTGCAATTGCTGCCCTTATGCTGTCCTGTCATCTTATAACTCAAAATCCAGAGAATCACAAAACTGTCAATATCGTCGATGACTAACCTATTGCCTTGAAGTGAATGGCAGAAAGGTTTGACGTCACTGTGAATCAGATGCGATATAGATTTAAGGTCTTTTAGCTTTGGCAAAGCGATTTCTTTTCCAGTTGGTCACAGGGAAATCATTGAATCCTTAAAACTCAACTGAGGATTAGTAGACGTCCCTGTGTTTTTGTTTTTTCGATGTTGTGAAATCGTACGTCGATGTGAAATCTGTTCGACAAAATATTTTCATCGGTTTTTTTTTCAAGATGAATCTCTCGAAACTTCAGCCAATTTTTTCTCTTCGGGCTTTATTCATCAGTTTGTTTTTTGTCCACCATATTTTTTTTAGGTTTGCAGTACCAATAAGATCTATTACTTCCATTTCAGTAACACAGAAAGGTTTCTTTCTTCGACAATTTTCGATTACCTGCATGTAGTCGTGAAACAAGTACAATCTTTGGACATTTTTCAAGACAGATTCAATATCTGAAAGATCTGCATCATTTGGCAGGAAACTATGGCTAGACATTAAAGACCTTAAGGTTATTGTTTTAAAGAAAGGGTGGGCTTCAAGGCAAGCTTTCAATATCAGAACAATTTTTACATTTTAGTTTTGACTACCACGTTACAGATGACTAAATTTCGTCCTCTCTCCCTACATAATTTCCGATATGCTTGAGAAGACAAGAGCCAATCTCATGTGCGCCTCTTCCCGCTTCAGCCTCAGTCTATTCATAGCAAACCCCCTTCCAGATCCCATTGAATGCACACATAGATTGTAAAACTAGAGCTGTCTCTTGTAGAAAATTACATTAATCGGGATTCGAGGCGAAGGAAGAGTTTTCTCTTAGTCAAAAGTAAGGCATTGGAGTTTGTCATTTTGCTGTGTTGTTTACCGTCTTTTTCAAGCTGCTATCTAGATTCATTAGCAAGATCTAAATGCTTGTTATGCTGATCTTGCAATTAATTTTTTTCTTCTCTAGATGCAGATTTTATTCTAGCTGCAAAACTATCGCAATTTTTGCACGTGTCTTTTTTGAGTGTTTTAAATTTTGAGTTAAGGTCCTTCAAAAATATCTTCATATGATGAGATCTAAAGCTCACAGCATCAATTTTTTTTTAATATTGTTTCTTTCTCTTGGTTTTGGACACCTGAACTCCCCTACATCACACTTATTCTTAAGAGAAAATTTCTCAATTTTTTTCTTCAATATTTGTCCTACTTCATATGCAGTGTCATTTCTGGTGGCAAAAAACCATAGTCATATTGTTCTCAACTTGAGTTTTGGGATTTTGTTTATATGTTCTCTAACATTCACGTTCAAATGGTTGATATCATTAAATTAAACATTCACTTGACTCACTGTTTAATTAACAACAGCCCGTAAAACATACAACTACTGAAAAAAAGAAAAAAAAAATAATTTATTACAGATGGCAGTGGACAATAAGTAGCAGATGCTTGGTAATATTAGCATATAGAGTAAAACAGAAAAGAACAAAACCACCTACAAAACGACGCTATGCATGATTAGTTCAACAGTTATAGACGAGTTCACTAACGCCGAAATTCGCACTATTTTAAAGTTTTCCTTCGTTAAAGGCAAATCCGCTAGAGAAACGTTCCGTGAGATTAATGGTGTTTTGGTGGATGGTACTCTATCAGTTCGTGCTGCGGAGGAATGGATTCGACGATTCAGTGCCGGTCAAAACGACACCATGGATAAGCCAGCCGGCGGAAAACCCGTGACGACAAATACCGATCGAATCATGGAATATATCGAGTTAGACCGGCATGTGGCATCTCGTGACATCACCCAGGAGATGGGAGTTAGTCATCAAACCATTTGAAACCATCTGCAGAAGGCTGGATAGAAAAGAAGCTTGATGTACGGGTGCCGCATGATTTGACGCAAAACAACCTTCTGAACCGAATCAACGCCCGCAATATGCTGCTGAAACGAAACGAACTCGACTCATTCTTGAAGCGGATGGTGACTGGCGACGAAAAATGGATCACAAACGACAATATCAAGCGAAAACGGTCGTGGTCGAAGGCAGGTGAATCGTCCCAAACAGTGGCCAAGCCGGGATTGACGGCCAGGAAGGTTTTGCTGTGGGTTTGGTGGGATTGGAAGGGAATCATCCACTATGAGCTGCTCCCATATGGCCAGACGCTTAATTCTACCATGTACTGCGAACAACTGGACCGCTTGAAGTGAGCGATCGACCAGAAGCATCCACAATTGGCCGACAGGAAGGGTGTAGTGTTCCACCAGGACAACGCCAGACCACACACTTCGTTGTTGACTCGTCAGAAGCTACGGGAGCTCGGATGGGAGGTTTTATCGCATCCACCATATAGCCCGGACTAGCGCTAAGTGATTACCACCTGTTCCTGTCCATGGCGAAAGCCCTTGGTGGTGTAAAGTTGAACTCAAAAGAGGCTTGTGGAAAGTGGCTATCCAAGTTCTTTGCAAATAAGGAGGGTGGCTTCTACTAGGGAGGTATTATAAAGATGCCGTCTAGATGGAAACAGATTATCGAACTAAATCCGATCATTCTAACACTTTTTATAAAGCATTGAATAACGAGCAAAAAAGCGGAAAGGAGATATTTGACAACCTATTATTACGTTTATTCCAGTTGTTTAGTTTTTATTTCAACGTAATTATCTAAGCTATTCACATAAACTATAAAATTGCCACACGACATGACATTCTGCATTCTGCCACTACCATCCAGAGTTGATGCTGAAAATTGATGTTCTACCTGTTAGTGCATATCACACATTCCATGTGGAAATCTCATTTCTGATAACCAGATGTCTATAATCATACTACGGTTAAAGTGAGCCGAAGGTGCCGTTGCTCCTCAAATTAAGCCAGACCTATTCATCGAACAAATTTCATTATAGTGTGAACATATCTGCAGTGATGTTACTTCTATCAAGAAAGACTTTGTTGAAATCCAGTTCCAGCAAGAACAACTTACTGAGCCGAATCTCCTTTTTCATTTCATTTCATTTTTGTACGAGTTTGTTGTAGTTGATGAAACTAGCAAAACATCATGTTGCCAAAATGTCTGCCATTTTCCAATATCGAGCAGAAAATGGTCTCCATTGATTGGTTCGACTGGCTGATAGAGAATCCGTGGTCAATCTTGAGTATATCCTCCCGGCCTAACAGAACAAGCGAGTTAAATCTCCTGACCTCACGTTAGTGCTTTTCTTCATCATTCTAAATATCCATCGATATGCATAAATTCGATTTACAGATAATCTATACAGTGAAATATGCTCAGACTCACCTTTTCCCTTTGGAGAATTCAGATCTTTGACTATAGAGAGACAAATATCTGGAGAAAGTGCCGATTCGAATTTGTATCCTTGTTTTCCCAATGAATTTATATCCTGGATTTGTCCATGTGGATTCATAACAAGTTTCAGTGGATTCTTCTCAAATGAACCACCTCTGAGATTGTTTTCAGACCCATTCGTAACTCCACCTGTAATAAAAAAATTGATAAATACCTTTCAGTAATCTTTATCATTTCGTTCACTACACCAATTTTCAGTATGTTTCAATTTATCTATTTATAAAAATTTCTGCGCGCTTGTTCTATTAGAACAGCGTGCTTTCCTTTTGCCCAATATCTTATTTTCGAATATGGGGTCGAAAATATGCTCAATCGATCAAGTTTGACTTTCTGATGAAGAATACACGTTCAAACTGAGGTTGACCGTCTGGCTTGCTGTATAATAATAATGGTTTATTCGTGCTAATACATAAAAACGATGCTTCTTTACGTCAACAACCAACTGAACAAAGAATATAATTACACCTGAAAAAACAAAAAATCACAAGAAAGGTATTCCTCCAACGAGACGAAGCATTTACGCAGTAAATAATCTGTCAACAGAATTTTAAACTTCCCTAATATAGCCATCTTCACTATGGTCGGCAGCCAATTATGAATTTTGTCCCGTAATATGCTGCTCCACATTTCACTTTATTGATCCTGTGTAAGTCGGTATTTATGTGGCTTCTTTGACGTGTACAATGATCATGAACTTCTTGGTTTGTCCTATAGTCACCCACGTGAGACCTCACCTTTGTATAACAAACATTGAAAAACAAATAAGGGATTGTAGGAATTTTATTTTCTCTGAAAGCATTTCTACAGTCACCACTGAAACCAAGTTGACTCATTACCCTGATTGCTCTTCTCTGTAAACCAAATAGTCGACTTACGTTGGCATATTGACCCCAACACAAAATTCCATATGGCGCCTTTGACCAAATAAGTGCAAATGATAAGCACTACACAATACCCGACTCGAAACCACTCCACCCATGGACCTCAATGCTTAAATGTTGAATGATACACTGTCGCAGACGTTGTCTATGTGAGAACACCATGATAATTTACTATCAATGTTAACACTCATCATTAAATGATGGTTACAGTGGTGGCGAATATGTTGGCGTACTTTTTCGAGACCTGAACAAGGTTTTCGATTGTCTTTAACGAAAAATGCTTCTTTAGAAGTTGGCATTCTATAAGATTGATCAAAGTGCGATTTATTCGATCGAATCCGTTCTCTCAGACCGAAAACAGTATGTAGATCATAGAGGTTATATGTGATATTTAATGCGGTATTCCACGAGGTACGGTTCTTGGGCCCCTTCTTATTATTTATATAAATGCCGAACTTATGAGAGTAATAAATTTTATTACTCTCATAATATATATAATATATATATAAGAGTAATAAATTTTATTACTCTCATAAGTTCGGCAATAGCAGATATTGTGGAGCGGCAATCTCTGAAATCTAACTGCGAGCCGTCGAAAAGAAGATTGTTTTTGAAAAATACTGTAATCTGTTGCTAGACGACTGTTGCGATAAATTTACAACAAGGGATACTTCTTGGAATTTAGGGCCGCGGCAGTTACTTCCAAGAATACCGTGCTATCGGACGGAATTTTGCAAATCCCTTTTTTTATCACCCAAGCTCAGCAGGTACCTCGTTCAATCTCTCTCACCTATTCAAAAATCTAACTAGAACCCTCTCTCAGTTCAGTTCTATTTCGACCACCAGTCTGGTCAGTTTTACTTTACCAGTTTTTTTACTTTCACCAGTCTATAACGGCACTCAAAACTCTAAAAGTTCTTCGTGGATTAACATAATCTCTCTCTTATATATTTTCTCCAGTTGGGTCAGTTAGTTACCTTAGTTTATTGTGAATCTGAGTTAATCAGTTGCAATTCTCCCAAGTGAAACAAGAAAATTGTAATTTGTGCATATGTGAAGCAATTGCATATCGCCAAGCCACAATTTGTTAGTGAAAATTTCATCTGAAGTACCTGCACCTTATTCTAGGAAATCTACTTTCAACGATTGAAGCCGAGCTGTGGTGAATTTTCAATACAACAAATAAGGTCAGTTTTTTTTATTATCAAGTAATACTCGAAGTGTCCAAGACTGAGCAAAGAAGTTCAAATCCTTGGATTTAATAGACATTGAAAAAAATTTAAGTATCTTTGGGAAGATGTTATCTTCTATACAGAAATTCACTAATTTTGTTATTGGATTGGTAATTTCATTGACTAAGCTCTTGAGTATTTCACTACTGAGTCCATGGAAGTCTCGGCTACTATCATTTTTGAATGACACTATATCACTTATTTTGATCTCAGACGCAGAAGAAAAAGCAAAATGAATAAAAGTCACAAATCGGACGAAGATTTCTGTATAGGCGGTATATTACTTAAAATTTTTTCAGAGACCTTAATGAAAGAATCGTTTAGTGCATCGCGAAATAACGCGCTATCAAGTTTATTCGTTAAGAAAGTACTATTTCTCACTAAGTTTCGAATCACTTGCCGACTGTAGTTATGTTTCCGAAGATAATTGTCATTGTTTTCTCTTTCAGCTTTTTTTAGTTCTGTTCGATATAGCTTCAGATTTCTTTAACTTTTTATGATCAATCGCCGTAATTTCCCAATAAAATTGCAACAACATCCTCATTTCTTTTCACTCACGATTGAACCATGCAATTGGCGACGTATCAACAGAATGTTTATATCTCCCCTGTAGAAATGCCAAATTGACGCATATTTTCAACAAGGTAATGAACATTTCGAATTCCTGTTCAATGCCGATATTTTCACAGTCGATGAAATCTCGACATATATTTCTTGAGCAAATGTAAACCCGGCTGGGTGATAGGTTGACACTACTCGCATTTTTCAAATTTCCCTCCAGAACACAACTTGCCTCTACAGCACTGTGGTCTGAGAATCCCAGATCGTCAACACCTCCCGAGCACTCATAGACGTTGGTGGAGACGTTGTTTAAGCATGCCCTCCCCCTAGTCACAGAATTAATAACGCATCGGAGCCAACAAGTAGAGAAAAGATCAACAACTCCTGATCTGTTTGGACGGCCTGTTAAAAAATCTATATTAAAATTTTTCAACACAAAAACAGACATTGGCCAGCAGTCGCATCAAAAAATGTTTCAATAGTACCCTTTGGATTACGATACATTGCAATTATTATTAACTTCAATTTTTTGGACTGTATAACAGAAACCTCTCTCTCCCTTTCCATGGACATTGAACTTGTGTCATTTCTAGTGCTTAAAAAACCCACATAAAAAGTGCCACGCCATCTTGCACATTATGACTACTGGAATAATGAGAAATTATTTATACATTTCTATTCTAACCTGGTCCAATTCATTTTTTGACAACTAACTAACTAAAAAATAAGACATCATTACCCAAATTTGAGGATTCTATCTGTTCAATTTTGTTACGTAGGCATTGTACATTAATATGGAGAATACTGAATTTAATGCATTCTTGATTTACGTTCTTACATTTTAGTCCCTCCTTTGAAAAAAATTTGGAAAACTAAAAGGTCAGATTATGGCACCCGTTAACCAGAAAGTTTCAACTTTCAATTGAAAATTTCATCATTGGGGGCGCTTGAACTGAAAAATGAATTTGATCCTACGGCGTTTAACTTAACTTAACAATAATTCCATTAACTCTCAAACTTTCAAGGTATGCCTACTAACTGATTCGAATTCTTAAACTGGAAACCTAATGTATGAATGAAATAAAATATATTTATTCAAATTAAAAATTGCTAATATAGATATAGTAAAAAAGCCTTCACTGGGCACATAAAATTATAATTTACAGCTTAACTCAACATTACTTGAATCGCAGCAACGAACAAGAACGTCATGCATCTCCATTAAACCAAGAGAGTTCGTGTCTTCGGGAGTCATTCTGATCTTAAAACGGGTATAGGAGAATACATTTCGATGACGATTCGAATTTTTTGCGTGAAATATTTTATATTGGCATCATATCCAAGAAACCAAAAAGTCGGTGGTAGATTTCCATAACTTTTCGGTATATCGGTAGACGATTGCAAATCGGTAGAAATACCGATAAATCGGTAGCATCGACAACACTTTGTGATAAATATTATACAATTTGAATTAGTCCATGCTTATGAACCTTTCCACGGATTAGTTCGAGGGTTAGCTCGCTCCTCTCCCAGAGGAGAATGACACAAATGAAACAAGAGAATGTATGTGCCTTAACGAAAGCGCAGTGCTTACCAAAAAATGATGTAAATAAAGTGACAATCCTTAAGAATTGGTCATATCTGATCAAAAGTTATGCCAAAAACTAAAATTTCGAAGGTGATGGTCATTTCCAGTAGGAATGAAGATTCGATGAAAATATTTTAGCATGATATTCCCCTTTGGAGAACCAATGGGTACCAAATTTCAATTATATTATTTTCTTCATAGAATTGAGAACCGTCTAATGCACAGATTATTATATGAACCCTGTATATTCAATAATATATTTCGAAACACCACCTGAAGATAAAAAAATGATAGATTAGCGATGAGAGATCAGTTTGAAAATTTATGATGAGCAGACTGTAAATCGAATAGATCACAAACATTGTATTCAACCACTAAATTGAGCAAGAATTGTTATAATTCGAAACTGTAATATGCTTCGATTGTATCTCTAAGCTTTGGAATTCATTTGTTCTCAAGATTTGTATTTGAAAAACATTGTCAACTTCATTCATGAAAAGAAACAATTTTGACATACCTAAATTATATTAACTCTACACTACCACTCAACAACGATGATTGAGACTGGAGTGGAAAAATTACTTGATGAAAAATAGTACTTGCTGGACGCGAAACCTTTCCGCAGTTCAATTGCACTTATATATAACAACAACAATGTGATTCTAAATAAAGAGAGGCACTTTGCCAATCAATCTGATACGTTTTGTATCCGTAATTGGCACAATATATATGAATTTATAAAATTGAAAGTGAATAAAAATTTCTTAACAAATTGAATCCTGATATCACAAATACGACAATGATTATGTCCGTATGTCTTCATGTCATGCATTGACTCTAAATTTACTGTACACTCAGAAGCCATGGTTGAATTAGCAGTCGTGCCAATCGATCTACTATTCCGAATTCTCGCAAAACAAATTTCTATAGTTTTCATGAACACAACTCACATTTTTGCAAGAGATGGAAAAAAGTTATCGATGTTCCAATAATTACTAGTTGAAATATATGTTTGTCAATCTCATAATTTTCAGCTACCTGTCGTGGCCTGATAGTTAAGAGATTAAGACAGATATTTCTCACTTCTCTCAATTGTGAAATCTTGCAGTTTGTGGGTGACATTTGAAAATTACACTTGAACTGAAATTAATTTCATGCATATAACTCATAGCAAGATGATGTATTATTTGGATCATAATCGCTTAGACAAAAAAATATATGGTGTAAACTTTCTGCAAAATGTTTCAACTTCAACTGTCTTTTAGACCAATATGGCAAACTGAATGTATTGGAAATCCTAAAATTGATATCATGATACTGCGTTACGGTTTAGTATTATAGGGAAAATATTGAGATACAAAAATCTATTCGGCTGATGGATGTACTAGTCGTTAAGAGTTTTCTTCACCGTGCATATTTTCTTTTCATAATCGTCAATAGACGCTGAATGCATGTCGGGAATGAGCGAATGTTTTTTGTCCGCTTTCCTGAACGAAATTTTCTGCATTGTTATTCGGTTTTTATTTATTATTCGAAAGAAGAAGACACTTGGAAGGGATTATTATAAATTTTCTCAGTAGAAAATGATGGAAAATTCGTATTTATTTCTCCAAGTTCACGAGAGTACGAGATATAATAATTTCATAAGGTGATTTTATATTCCTTGAAGGTATTTGATTGCGTAATACAGTCTTTAGGACATGTCAAAGCCTCACGAGATCTTGGTGAGTTTTTTTACATGTTAACGTTTAGGTTTCACTTTTTCAATTGCATTTTCTTCAATCTTCAACAGGCTTTTAATAACTATATGTCAAGTCATCTGTGTATTAGGTGAGACCATGGATAATCACCGCCGGGGGTTCTTTGAATTCCTGAAAATCTCCAAGCAATTGAGATAAATTCATCTGCTTCCTGTACACCCGGGATAGTATCCTGCTCTATCCCCCTATGATTAAAGGGGTACATTTAACCCAGTACAGTGTGAATGCGATCAGATCCATTTATTTAATTATCATTGTCATAAATTTTGGATGCAAGATCACCAATCAAATAATCGGAGTCAGGTCATTATTTCTCTTTGCCGATTGTGGAATTTTCAATCGAATAATTTATCCCGGGAGTAGTTAGCAGCCTAAAATTGAAATTTCGGCTGCTGGGTCGTAGCAGCCGGAACTTCGTTTATGCGCATACCTTTGGAAAGTATTGAAATCTCCAACTGATTTTTCGAGAAAAAAGAACCAAACGAGTTTAGATCTTCTAGTTACATGCGGATTATAATCCTCTTCAATAATCTAAAGTATTTATAATAATAATGAATCAGAATTATTATATTACCGATTCGAAATATGAAAAAGATGTCGTTGAACCATAAGAACAAATAAATAACCAGAATCATATCTTGGAATTGAATATAATTCTAGAATACACCAACGAAGGTATATTCGCTCTCTTCCAAACTACTTAACTAATATTATTTCGGAAAATTCGTAACGTTCGTTTGGGAGAACAGTTACTGCTACAGATCAAAGTTGGAAGAAAAACAACTTTGAACCCGAACACTATCCATCCAGACATATAAGAGTAATTGGGAAAAGTACGAATTTTCCGATATACCTACGGCTTGTAAGTGATCTCCGGCTCATTTTTCGGAAAAACATTTCATTTGCTTCAACATATTAAATTTTCAGCGTAAAACATCTTTCTCTTCAACGCTTTTGGCAAATTTGATCTGTTCTCCCATACAAAAAGTAAGAATTTTCTTAAATGATATTAGTTAAGTAGTTTGGAAGAGAGCGAATATACCTTCGTTGGCCTACATCTTAGAATTATATTCCAAGTCTTGATTCTGATTATTTATTTTCTTCATATGGTTTAGCAAACTCTTTTTCATATTACTGTAATCCGTAATAAAATAATTGTGATTCACTAATATTCAATATAGAAATACCTAAGATTGTTGAAGAGACTCCAGAAATCATAATCCGCACGGAACTAGAAGAACTAAACCCTTAAGTATTTTTTTTCGAAAAATCAGTTGGAGATTTCAATACTTTGCAAAGGTGTACGCATAAACGAAGTACCGGCTGCTACGACACAGCAGCCGGAATTTCAATTCAGGCATCTAACTTTAGGCTGCTAACTTCACACGGGTAGAGAATTACACAACTATATGAACCAATATAACAATTGACGCACTGCATGAATTTTATGAATTGCTTAGATCTCGTATATTTTTCTATTGATATCTCGTTGATTATTACCAGTTCTGCTGATTTAAAAAATTAAAGGCTCATACGTTGAGGCAATTGTAGAGTATCCTGAGCTATAAGGGTAGGTGCGTTTATAGGTTGAGCATTAATGAGGTATATTATACACTTTAAACAGATAATTCAATCAGCCTCTTTTTACAAATAAATCCTACAATACATATTTGAGAGTAGCATAACAATTGTTTGCTGCACTTTATAGAGCAAGATATTCTCGAAGCCTGGGCACAGTTATTCGAGGATCGAGATAAGTTTGTCTATTTATTCGCGCTCATGTTTCCATCAACCTAACGCTTTCAAATCTGCCTAAATATTTATAATTTTTTGAATTTTCCGACAAAAAGGTATCGATGTAACGAGCTGAAAGTTCTCTGTTCGTTCGTGAGCACAAAAACTGCCGAACAAAATGACCTAGAGGATTTAAATGTGAAGATTCGTTTGAGTATCTTGGCTTGCTTCGTTATTTGGTCAAATCGATCTAGGATTTCGGAAGTAACACGAAAAATATTTATTTTTGAATTACTCTCTTGGAAATTGAGTCTTTCTCATATGCAGTTTCATCATACTTATCAGTTCTTATTTGGATATGAATCAATCCGTTATTAAATCAACTATTTCGGCGTGTTTGTTAACCTGAAGGCACGTCTCTGACAAACAAATATTTCTGAGGAGTGATTTTTCCATGTTTGAATAATTACTCGCAAGTAGTTAAACAAGAGCACCAAAGCCATGTGACCTCACATAACTGCTTACTAAATTTTTTCACAACCGTTTCAATATTGATGAAACCCTTATTTCACACGTTCTAACATCATCAATTATTAATTCTCTGTAGACTCCAATTACGTTGTGGGCGAATGAACTGTGGATTTCATCTGATCATACCGATTAAGACGAAACAAAACACAATCAAAAACCATATTCTTCCACATCTGTTCCCTCACCTTCACCTTCGTGCACCCACTTGACAGATCGTTTCTTCCTGTTGACATACATTGATTGTCCTTTACTAGTCTGGTTGCTGATGTCACTTAGAGAGCTAGAGATTCTTTTTGCAAGTTCCACTTGCTCCTCCATAGTGGGATGAAGGCCCTTAGCGTAGAAAGCTGAATTAGCAAACATTTTTTCTGAAAAAAAAAGTCTCATTAGGTACATAGCCAACTACATATTTTGGTGCCTCAAGATCATTAATTGTTTTGAGGTGTATTTCATGCATAAAATTAAAAAATACTACAAGTACCTTTCTATGAGATCTTGTTTATGAGATATATCATATTGACTTTATCCGAAAAAAATTACCAATTTTTTCAATTTATTCTTTTACAAATTTTTCTAGCTGGAGTTGGAAAAATTGAAAGTACTATCATTTATGTAACAAGTCTAAACAATAATCCCTCCAGAGTATATATCAATCATAACAAAAAGATTTTCGAACATGTTTTTTACTATAATCACATCCATGAAGACTCCAACAATAGTCTGCCATCATACGGATATTACATCTTCGTAGATATAGTAAGTTCTTCCTTGAGTTGGATATCTCGATGAAATTTTCCCTTTTGTTCATTCCAATCACCAAGATTTCCAGGAAACCGATCCAAATGGCTGTGAAGATAGTGAACTGTTTGGTCATGTTACAACCAAGAGTTAAGAAATTATAAGGCACCAGCTCTACATTATTTTTCGCTTTATGATTTTCAGGAAAACGGTGGGTTATTCAATTAAGTATTGAACGCAAAGCTCTTCCTTCGCAAACTGCTTCATATATCCCAACTTAATATGCAAGCCAGGCTAGTTATTTATATTGTTCTACCACTCTTCATCGAAGGTTGATTAATCACATTTTGTTCAGTCCAGTCGGAACCAATGTGTGATGATTTTCAGCTTTAGTGGACGAGCGACATACTCGTAAAAAGCAAGCATATTTCGTATATCTCCTTGAGTTCAGCTTTTCATCCCTTATAGAGGTGTTAATTATTTCAACCAACGCTCCCCAAAAACGTTTTTCTTTGGTCGGGCAACATAATATCTGTGATACATGTTGGATTATACCTCATTCTATCAGAATTGCACTTCTACGGATAAATGTAGAATTCGCGAATTACCACATCATAAAACCTCTAATTTCAATATATCATTAAATAAATCATCTTCAGTGCAACCAACCAATCGGGGTGAATCTTTCAACTCGGTTGTTAAGACTCAATCTTTTGCTCCAAAATCTCTCATCAATGCTATAAATATTCTGATCTGTCTTCAACATCAACAACAATTTTTGTTTATCTACATGCGTGATAGATATAAGTGGTTTTAACGACAATTTCTAGAAAATTCGTGTACTTTTGGACACAAGCTCAATGGCAAACTTTCTATCCGACATTGTGTTGGACGTTTGGGATTTTCTGGTTGAAGGATATGAATACCTGTGGAATGGTTTGACGAAATGTCATCATTTATCTATCACTAAGGGCACAACTTTCTGTCTAATCATGCCTTGTGATTGATAATGTCCAATTTTCTCTCTTATCATACCAAAGAATTGTTCGAACCAGCCCCAACTTTATATTAATCCTCGAGAATTGTCTCATATTCCTAACCTGAAATTAGAAGACCCTAAATTTTATCAACCAGGTCCTATTAATATGCATATATGGGCTGAATTAGTCCCTTCTTCTTGAAATCCAACAGAGATTTTGGTGGAACCAATCAACCCGTAGACTAAGAGACAATTTTTTGATAAATTCATCAAGAACGAAACTCTACTTCTCAAGATTGTCATTTGACATCTCTCGTCTGTGAACTTGATTGTGAATCAATTTCACAGTATTTTTGGGAGGTCGAAATCATTTCCGAACCTTTATTTGTGTCACCGGAGGTTGAAGATGGCGAGGAAATTTATTCTTACTCTACTTTTCGGGAGCATAAAGATAGGTTTTCTGTTCTATTTTCCTTTTCGAGTGCAGGAAACTACTTTTTGTGATATGTAACCTCAGATTTAAAGGAGATTTTTTATGCTTGAAAATCACTTCCTGAAGTTCAAGAAAAAATAAATTGAATTTATGGTTGATAACTTAAAGAGAGGGTACATGATACCATTTCCAACATCGGACATCAAATTCCCAACTTCCTATTATATACCACAACACGCAATTTAAAAACGACAAACAAAATTTCATTATCTCTGTCAAATTGCAGTTGAATATCTTGTGATGTGTAGATAATGTGAGAGTGTAGATATTATGAGGAAAAAACATGAAGAAAATTCAAACTTCAACAGCCTATATCACGAAAACGAAACGTTTCATTGTGGGGCTCTTTGTTCTGAAACTTACTCAAAGAATAACTCCTTTTCGTTTGTACGTTCACTTTAAAAACTCCCTGTATTGGTTGACAGCTTTTTGATCGAAATTATCTATACATAAATCAGATAAAATAGGGGTCTGTGGTAAACCCATGGCCATTCCAAATTCTAGTTGAAAAATGTCTTTGAATTGGAAGTAGGTATGTTGTGTCGATGCAAATGTACAGCATTTCCATTATTGCATTCACACTAAGCGTAGTTCTTCCACCTTCCACCATTTTAAGTGTGTTATCTGTTGGGACATTAGTGAATAAACTCGTAATATCGAAGCTGGCCATGATGTCTTCCTCAAAGATTTTTTGGTTTCTCATTATTTCTATGAAATCTTTTGTATTTTAAATCATAAACGTTGAGTGACCCTTCAAAGGAGAACTCCTGGAATTCACAATGGGTCGTAAAGAAATATTCATTTTATGTATTTTTGGAAACGATATAAATCTGGAAGTTTCCTCAAGTGTGGTGTTAGTCTCGGTCTAATTTATGGATCAGAAAATTCATTTCTATATTTATATAAGGTTTTATAAATCTTCGTTTCAATTGTGGGGGTGAGATTTTTCCTCGGTTTCTTATATTTTCATCGACATATCTCTTCCATAGTTTGGGTATCAGAATATATTGGTCGAGATTTTTTTGTTCGAAATTCTCCATAAATAAATCAGATAATAGAGGTCAGTGGCAAACTCATGGCAATTCCAAATTCTTGTTCATGAAAAATGTCTTCAAATTTGAAATATGTTGTTTTGATTCAAATGGAAATCATTTCCATTATTGCATTCATGCTTAGTATAGTTCCTACTCCTAAGTGATAATTCTCAAGCTTTTTTCTTGCGATTTCAAGTGCCTTTTCCATTGGGACACTGGTGAACAAACTCGTAACTGGGTTAAGATGTCTTCTTTAAAGATTTCTTAGTTTCTGATTCATTTTATGACATCTCTTGTATTATAATCATAAAAATCTGAAAGCTTATTTGGTCCCTTGAAAACGAAAGAAGATGTCTGTCAAAACGTTAGAAAGAAGAACAATAAAAGATGATTTTTTTTGCCTAAATAATAATTCTGCACAAATCGCGTATTCGTCTCAAGTCTCGCTCCGCTACTGCTTTCAGATCTGCCTACTTCTCCGCCTCATACATAATATCCACATCATCTGGGATGCTGATTAGTTCACCTTCAGACCTAGATGCCATTAGGCATTTCACGTGAGAACTAATGCGGCCTGAGCACCGTTCCTTGCAGTACTCCGTAAGTTACATCTTCCGAATCACTTCTCATTCCATCAATTTCAACAATTTGTTTAAGGTTTCTTAGGTAATCATAATAGGTTTATTGCAAACATTGGTTCCTTCATTCCATCTTTTTCTGTAGGTCAGGACAAATATGATATGAAACGTATACAAAAGTCATTTTTTGTATTCGAAATTGTACCGGCCGAAATAATGGAGCTGGTTGGACAGAAAAAATCTTTTTCATTAGGGCATGATGAAATACCAAATGTATTAATCAAAAAGATTATTCATTTGAAAATTTAACCACTGAAGTACATAATCAAGAGAGCTTTTGTGAAGGATATCAAACTCATTTCACCAATATACAGTGTCTTTCACTAGGAACCTCACCCATATTTATACGGGAAACTACTAAATGTATTTTCATGAAATTCAGCACTTATAAGTATTTCACGATGCTGATGAAATCTAAAATATTTTCAAGGCATGAGCACCTCCGGTTTTTCCGGAAATGACGTCAAATTCCGTTTTTCAAATTAGAATACCATTTTTTTATTGCAGAAATAGATTCCTTAGAAAATTTCAAGTTATTTTGATGTAACATTTTTCAGTTTTGGTTGGAAAATTCTCTCTAAGCGGGAAAATTCCAGAAAAAAAAAAATCGAAAATAGAGCTCCGCTGAAACAAGAATAACTTCGAGGATGGAAATGGAAAATTTTCATTTTTGGGAGATTTCAAGATGTAAGATTGATGTATCCACTTTAAAAATCGAAATCGTGATTCATGATACAGGGGGTGGAAAAATCGCTTTCAAAGTTAGGGATGACAAAATCGTGAAAAATCAATTTTTTCAAATTAGAACCCCATTTTTTTATGGCAGATATTGAATCTACGTTAAAAAATAATGTAGGTAAGTGTATGCATCACACCTTTGCCCTAAAGTGGGTATTTTCTGATTTATTCACAAAAAACTGTTTTTTGTCTTGAATTTTCAGCTATTTCTTTTCCCTTCACGCCAAAATTATGAAATTTTCAGGAACTGTTATTTGAACCGTGCTGTAGATTTTTCACCCCTTCTTGAAACCGACTTCAAGTTACTATTAAGAGAACCATGGCAAACTCTCGCAGTTATAACACGAGAAGATGCTCAAAGTTTTGACCGTTAATTAATAAGCATTTATTTATAAGTCTCAGGAATGCTTCGTGCGTTGCTCTTCTTATTTCATCGGGAGGAAGAGATCTGCAAAAGTGTTTAAAAACCAAATTGAGTTACAAAACTATGCATCTAAAAATCTAAACAAACCTGAACGCATTTCTGACTCGTTGTATGCAGTCCTCTTTATCAGTAGGGGAGTTGAGTGAACAATATTTTTATCCTACCCCAAACATAATAGTCTAAAGGAGTTAAATCGGGAGAACGTGGTGGCCAAAGATGTGGACCATTGTTCGCCAACCATCGATCTTCAAATAGCCTGTATAGGATATTTGACACATTGAGTGAATTGTGTGGAGGCGCGCCATCTTGTTGATACCATAAGTCATTATGGTTTTGTACTAGCGGCTCAATTATTTGAGTCAATATGTCAGAATATCTATCTCCTAAGGGAGAACATTCTTTAAATAATACAAACATGTGTAGTGTTCTATCTTACCAGTTAAAGTCCCATCATAAATGTGAACATCGAGAATTGCATTATTTTTGATGGCGCAAAAAACATTGAAACTCCAGGTCTCTTGAAAGTTCCATTGTCTGAAGTGGTGGTTGTTCTTTTCATCCCAATAATGACTATTATGCCTATTGAAAGAACCATTCTTTGTGAATTTAGATTCATCTGTCCAAATTATACAGTCCAAAAAGTTTTCTTTCTCTTGAAATCGAATCATCATAGCTTCGCAAAACTCTGTTCTCCTGACGAAATCAGTTTCCTTCAAATGCTGTACCCTATTGAATTTATATGGGTGCATTTTATGTTTTTTAAATATTCTCCAAACACTCGATTGAGATAATCCCAGAGCAATCTCGGCATCTTTGAGAGAATTTTGAGGATTCACAAGAAAATATGCAAGAACTGTAATTTCGTTGTTCTCATCTTCTACTACACTTTTTTCTCTGTGTATAGTTTTCTTAACGAAAGATCCGACATTTCTCAAGTTTGTAATGGTTCTGTTAATGGTATCTCTCGTTGGTCTGGGTCGGTCAGAAACCTCTCAATGAACAGTCGAATCGTTCTATCTACAACTTTATTACATTCTCCATGAAGTAGAATGAGATTTAAATAATCTTCATTGGTAAAATTAAGCATAGTGATCGATTTTATAACTTAATACGAATTATCACCAAATTAATAGTAAACACAAAATGCTACTGAATAAAGAGGAATTTGGCAGATGTAATTAATGATATCTATCATTAAAAAAAAAATTTAAAACATGGTAAGTTTTTGCATATGGTTCATAAGGAATTATTTATTTATCACTGGAGAGAAAACTGATGGCCGATTAGTTGAAATAAAGAGGTTTCCGATACAAATTCGAATCCAAATTCGCCATCTATTTAGGAACAACCTGTAACTTTTTTCTCTTGCATATTAGGGTAGTAAAATCTAAAACATGGTTTAAGTAACAGTTCCTGAAAATTTCATCTTTTTGGCATGAAGGGAAAAGAAATAGCTGAAAATTCAAGACGAACAACAGTTTTTTGTGAATAACTCAGAAAATATCCACTTTAGGGCAAGGGTGTGATGCATACACTCACATTATTTTTTAACGTAGATTCAATATCTGCCATAAAATGAATAAAATAAAATATAAATAAAATAAAAATAAAAAAAATGGGGTTCTAATTTGAAAAAATTGATATTTCACGATTTTGTCATCCCTAACTTTGAAAGCGATTTTTTCACCCACTGTGTCATGAATCGCGATTTCGATTTTTAAAGTGGATACATCAATCTTCCATCTTGAAAAATCCCAAAAATGAAAATTTTCCATCCAAAAACCTCGAAGTTATTCTTATTTCAGCGGAGCTCTATTTTCGATTTTTTTTCGAATTTTCCCGCTCAGAGAGAATTTTCCAACCAAAACTGAAAAATGTTACATCAAAATAACTTGAAATTTTCTAAGGAATCTATTTCTGCGATAAAAAAATGGTGTTCTACTTTGAAAAACGGAAGTTGACGTCATTTCCGAAAAAACCGGAGGTGCTGATGCCTTGAAAATATTTTTGATTTCATCAGCATCGTGAAATACTTATAAGTGATGAATTTCATGAAAATACGTTCAGTAGTTTCCCGTATAAATATGGGTGAGGTTCCTCGTGAAAGACCCTGTATAACTCCAGACATATATATAAATGATATAAGTTATTATTAACCGATTACTTGTTGAAAACCTTCACGAAAATTTTTATAAAAGTTTGAGCTAACCGTCAAGTAAATTTTGTTGGGAAACATTGAACTTTCAGTAGAGCGCAATACGGTTATATGAAAAAAATATACAACTACAGCAATTTTTTGGTCACAAATTTTGTCATAGAGGCTATGGAAAAAGCTATGGAATTCCTGTAAGATTGTTTCGATTGTGTGAATCATAACACTTAATTAAGAAAATCGGAAATTTATGATATACGAGATCAACAATAAAAACTTATTCAAAGTTATTGTAATGGAAGGAAACTAAAATAAAAATAAACACTGATTTCCGATTCATTTCCGAAGATCAAACAGAAAGTCGGAGAGCACCTCATGGTAGTATTCTTGGGCCACTTTTCTTTATTGTTACATAAATGATTTGAGCAACAACATTGATGAAAGTTTAAAATTTCATAATGTATGTTGACGAGACCAACAAAATTGGGAGGTTGCACTTTTTCCAGAATTTGAATGCAGCTTTCTCGGTAGTAAAAGCTGGTGCTTCAGAATAAAATTAAATAAAAAAAAACAGCTGGTGCTTATCGATAGAGGGTAATGAATTAGAAAATTAATATCCTGACATTAACTGGAAGAATCATTTGGTTAAATACAAATCCAGATATATGTGTATTAAACTATATAATATTTTCACCATAGGCCATTTAATATTATGGACGATGTAAAAATAATTTGTTGAGGTCCTAAAAACTGTACCTGTTTATTATAATATAGTGAACCTTATGGACGATGTAAAATAATTTACTAAAAACTGTACCTGTTTATTATAATATAGTGAACCTTATAACATGGGTGAAAATTTTGATATGATACACAAAAATATGTGAGTAGGCTTAAAAATATTTTGAATTATGAAGTATGATAATATACCATGACATTATTTCTTTGTACAATTGATATGTACTATTAATTAAATAAAAAACATGATTGATTTCCTGAAGCAATAAAGAGGAAGCACGAACTCATAAATTTTATGTTTGAAACTTACTCTTTGGAGCCATTTTCAGTTCACTTCCTTCTGCAGGGGTAAGTATTTTTTTCACGTTAATGGCATTAGAACTATTTTCATCCTGAAACAGAAAATTTTTCTACACTCATGTGTTTCTCAAATTCATAGATATAGAAAAAAAATAAGATGTCATGATTTGTTTTTGATGAATTGTTGATATAATAAATAATGAGCGTGTCAATGGAAAAAAATTATCGTAGAAAACTATTAATTGAAGAATATCACAACTAATAATTTGAATGATAGAAATATAAAAAAACGCTTATAAAAAATCAAAAAAGTATTAACAAAAAGGGTTTTTTTAAACATAGAAGAGTGTTCTTTAAGAAGTTGAAAAAAATCGAAATATTCAAATAGTCCATGTGTTTATAAAAACTTTCGAATAAATGAGAATATAATTTTTTCAGTTAAACAATGGCTTTGGTAAATATAAAACTGTAAGTAACAATGGGGAGAAAAAATTTTCAGAACATTATGTTGAGTTTTCTGTGTTTGTTGAAATAAAAAATCAATTATCTTATTTACAAGAAAGGCAATTCAATTCAAATATTTTTTTCATCCAGAGAGTCAAGTAAGAGTTGCCAATTGATAATGGACTAGTTTATTAGAAACTCAACTTTAGTAGAAATTTCCAACGGGAATCAATTTTTTAAAGTGTTGAGATTAATAACTAGGTTGAAAGGAGACAGTTACAATTTCCAAAAATATTTATTTTTACAATGACAGTCATAATATGCCATCTTCAGGTTGTTACATTTCAACCTATGGCACACCGTTTGTTGACATTTTTGATGTTATACATAATCAGAACGTTTTGACGTACGAGCGCTATTTGTGTTTTTACACTTACTTAAAAGATTCATTTCTCCCAGCAACTGGAATTAAATCGTGAACATTTTCGTGCGATTATTTATTACAACTTTCGACGTGGATTAACTCAACAACACAGCATCGATTAACTTATTCAATTTTCCGCCATGAAGCTCCATCAAGGACCATTATTTATAGATGTAATAGTGAATTCAACCGAGGTCATAGTTCACTCCAGGACCAATTTCGTGAAGGTCGTCCAAAATCAGTTGTTGTTCTGAAAACCATTTATGCTGTGCGCCAACTGATATTGCAAGATCGAAATGTGACCTATCGTGAGATTGAGACAACCTTAGGCATTAGTGGGACCAGCATACATTCATTATTGTATGAACCGTCAAAAAATAATTGTTTGCGTTAGATCCCACACAATTTGTCAATTGCTCGAAAAAAGGTTCGTGTCGATTGGTCTAAAGAAATGCTTCAAAAATACGACCGTGGTGCTTTGAAGCACGTCTACGACATCGTGACAGGTGATGAATCATGGATTTACGCGTATGTGCCCGAAAGTTAACAGCAGTCGACTGTATGGGTGTTTCAAGATGAGCCAAATCCAACAAAAGTTGCTCGCGCCCGAAGAACTTCCAAGCAATTGCTCACTTGTTTTTTGGAAAAACTGGACATGTCGCAATCGTAGCAACGCAGATCAGTGAATTCTGAGTGATACACAACCATTTGTTTGTCAGTTTTCTTCCAATAAATCAGGAAAACCAACCGCCGAAGACGAATCACCCTTCACCTCGACAATACGAGCTCTCACACATCGGCTCAAACAACTGCATTTTTGAGCACTCAAAACATCGATTTGATGAGTCACCTGCCGTATAGTCATGACATGGCACTGAATGCATGTTTTGGAGATACCTCAATCAGAGTGGCCAAAGTGATTCGACAATTGGTTCAAACGCATGCAAAAGTGTTTATATCTTAATGGTGAATATTTTGAAAAACAATAAAGAGATTTTTGATGAATAATATTCGTTTCTCTCCTCTAATCCCGAAATATAAAAAGCAACCCTCGTAATACTCTGTCTCAGATATTTTATGTCAGTTCTCGACAGAGCTGTGCCAAAGCATTGTACTTAGTGCTCGTGAAAGCACTCTAAGCACTTTAGTGCTTCCGAGCACTGTGCTCGCGAGCACTTTTCAAAGGCTAGTGCTTGGTGCTTGTTTTTCGGAGCACTCTCGCGAAAATCTTAGTGCTTAGTAATCCGCTAAGCACTAAGCCTTTCCGAATTCTTGAAGTAGGGTCAATATAAGCAGGTACGGTATTTGATTTTTTTTATGTGCGCAAAGATAATATGATCGTTTTGAATTAATATTCAGTATTTCTTCAGTCACCATTGATTTGACTTTATGGTTATGAAGGCCAGAAAATTTTTTGTTTTTGCGCGCTTGTTACTAGTGGAACAGGCGGGCTATCGTTCTGTCCAAATGTCTGTAATTTCCGAATATCGAGCCGAAAATGGTTTCAATCCATTGGGTTCGACTTCTTGATGGAGAAACCTTGGTCAAATTTAAGTAGGTCAGGTTGGCCGGCCCTCCGATCGTATACTCTCTATCTTCCGAAGGAGATGACCTAGGACCTAGAGTTTTCATTTTTCAGAATAGGTTGATCGTTCAAATATCTCGGTCAAGTTCGTTATTGGGCCAAATCCATCGTTAGTTATTAGCATTCAAAATTTGATTTTCGCCTAGAATATTCATCTGATCAATTTATTATTTAGAAGGTGTTTTAATGATGTTAAATTAAATGGTTTTCCAAATTTCGAGATAATCGCCACTCTAGAAAATTTATTAAAAATTCCCAAAAAAATCTTTTATTTTTTTTTTATCCAAATATAAGTCAAGTTAGTTATTGGGCCAGACCTGTCCGATAGCTCAGCAATTATGAATCTGAAATTCGGTTATAATTGATGACACTCAACTACAACAACTTATATATGGTATAGAAATGTGGAAAGAATGCCAGATCGAAGAATTTGCTGAACTGTAAGTTCACTCAACTTCCATTTAAGATATATGTTTATTGATTCTTTCACACTCATTGTGCTGGCTGATTTTGAATCGCACTCTTTTTAAGTCTGAGAAAAGACTTTAGAACAAGCGCGTAAACGCTCCTGATTTCACGTCAGTGCTTTCCACATTCTTTCAGTAATGTGTTCTCGCTTATAAAATAATTGGTCCTCGATTATTAATTCAACTTTATGCATTGATTAGGAACAGCCATTCAGATTCGGATCGACGAATAAGATTAAGTAGTACCAGAATGTAAATTGAATGCATGCGTTTCACAAAACAAATAAAATGGCTTTTGAGTTTTTCCCAGTCTCGAAATCATAATTTTAGATATGTCGATGAAGCTAAAGAGTTCTCATTTCAATCAAACAACATTACATAAAATAGTTCCCACTAAAGTGCTTAGTGCTTAGTGCTCGAAATATTCAATTACTTTTGCAAAAGTGCTCGGTAATCCGGAGCCTTCTGTCGAAAGCGGTGCTTAGAACTCGAGACTCGAAGCCTTTTTTGTCGAGTGCTTAGGGCTTAGTGCTCGAAGCACTTTTTTTCGGTTCTCGACATGGCTTTCTATTAAAAATGAAGAATGTGTATCTGATATAAGCACCGCATTAACATTGTCTATATGTTTACAGTGACCTCAGAGACGCTAGAAAAATAAGAGTCAATCTGCCAAAGTTCAAATATTCAGGTAGTATTCCTCTTCTGTAGGCTATGTTTTCTAGTTAAGTTGTCTATCCAAACATAATAACCTCCTTCCTTCACCTCATTTATTCTTTACATTTATAAGAGAATAGTTTATTGCAGGTCATTTGTGGAGCTGAAGTTGATCAGAACATATATAAAGAATTCCATGACAACTTCTAGATCATGAATCAAAGTTACATAGATAAGTAACTCTCGCGATATTTTGGAACAGAGTTCACCACGACCTCTATCGGCCTGGCAAGAAGTTAAATAAAGCCGAGCACGAAAAAACCAAAATAACTAAATTTTGAATGCAAAGTTTACAATAAGTTGTTTATATTATATTGAAAATATTCTGATATTGTTAATTCGCAACGTTGTGGTTATATACTCGTATTATAACGCTGGTGGTTGGAGGGGTAGTTTAATTTAAATTGGCGCGATATCAAATTCACCCAAACAACTGTATTTAAAATATGACGGAACAAAGAAGTCATTGGTTTACTCTATCGTCATCTGTTGACTAAATCTTCAAATAAACTCATTAATTCTTACCCATTTGAGAGAGGGAGATGAAACTCACTTCCAGGTCTTAGAAAGTTAATTGCCAATGTATTATATATAGAGGGTGGCCATTTTAAAACGAAACAGACGAGATTACAGACGAAATAAGTTTTTTCGATAGAAATGCTCGGACAGGTCGATTTCTGTTCGAGGGGGACAACTTAAGATGTAGGTTACGGACGCATAGCGCTTCAACCCTTGCTGCTACAACCCCCACCCCAAATTTTTGAATAGGGAAGATGGGGTGAGTGATCCCTTAATTCAAAGGTATTTTTATACTGATTTCAGCACAGTAGGTTTTTTTTCATTTTATGCATTATTTCTCGAAATATTCATGCGTTAGTTAATTTTATGACTTAAATTAATTTTTTGCGAATAATTGACATTTCGTGCTTCCGAAACACCAAAAGTTCCGTACTTGTATTTGAAATTGCAAAACATCTACCACTGAGCAAATTAAGTCATACCGTACGTGTTAATGCTACTAGGGTCAGATGTTCGACTAGCTGTTTTATTCACTGAAATCATTCTCCAACTGTACGGTATCAGAACGATTTGAAGTATTGATCTAAGAAATAAGACTTTTCAAAGTAAAGTAAATAATTTATCAATAACTCACATCAATTAATTAAATATTCAAATTGTTCACCATTAGCTTCCATACAATGAAATAAGTTTTGTTCGAAACGATGGCGCACATTTTGCAGCATTTCTGGAGTGATTTGACGACATTCGTTCACTATACGTCTTCTTAAATCATCTATGGAATAGGGCAGTGTAGAGTAAATTTTACTCTTCAAGTGGCCCCAAAGATAGAAATCTAGTGGTGGCAGATCTGGCGATCTGGCTGGCCATTCAGTGGGACCCTTTTTCAATCCACCGATTTGGAAATCTTTGATCCAGATATTCTCGAACTGGTAAGGCGTAGTGTGGAGGAGCTCCATCCTGCTGAAACACAATCTGATCTTCCACATAATTTCCAGCATTGTTTTCAATGGATTGGAAGAAGGAAGTCACAGTCATGGTTGTTTTGAAGCTCAAAATGTCGATTTTTCACAAAAATTCTACAAGGTGCCATGAAAACACCACTTCATTTTCAAATACTTAGTTAAGAATATTTCGAGAACTAATGAATAAAATGAAAAAACAATTACTGTGCTGAAATCACTGTAAAAATACCTTTCAAATGAGGTATCACTCACCTCATCTTCCTATTTTGGGGTTTGCGTCTGTAACCTGTAACATCTTAAGTTGTCCTCCTCAAAACAGAAATCGACCTGTCCGAGCATTTCTATCGAAAAAATTTATTTCGTCTGTAATCTCGTCTGTTTCGTTTTCAAATGACCACCCTGTATATATTTTATCTATATTCTAGACTAACCTCCATTGGTGTTGTATGCATTTGGCACAAAAGACCTAGAGCTTTAGATATGGAAAACTGGCGGAGGTGTTTATATCTTTAAAAGAATATAAAAGTATACTACTTCAAGTATGTAACCAAAGACTACTCTTGTAAAGTAATTGATATACTAATTATTCTAGGTGTATGATGTAACAAAAGTTTTTGTGTAATAAAGTACTGTTTATTCATTTTGTCATACCGATCATGCTCCTTTATTCTATGTCAGCTATGCATTCTTCAGTGGAAGTTCATAATATTAGTTCTCTTGGAAGTAGAGGTTTTAAGCGGGGGCGCCTTCTAAAAGTCTGCTGGGGCGCTTAGAACATGTGCTACGTCACAGAGAAAGCCTATAATGCAAATCCTGACTTTTTTGAAAGTTCAACAAATTTTAGTGCGGAGCTGGATATAGTACTTAGGGATCATATTGTAAAATATGTATGTATGTATATAAAACCGACTATTCAAAATGAATTGTTGGTGTGTATGTTGCAAGTAGTTCAAGAATATATAAAAAAAGACATTTCAATAGTAGATTATACTGCTGTTATGGCTGATGAAACGACGGACGTGCAAATTGTTATAGATGACCACAGTATTTAGGTAATTTCTATCAAAAGTTTCACTCGTTTAACTTTTTAGAATTTTGACAATCCTCCTGATCACGATGCGCTGTCTATTAAAACTTATACTATTATAAAACTTATCTGGATGCACTGAAAATGTTTTTATTAATTTCAAATACAAATACAACAAACAGAAATAATTACCTGAAAGTGAATCGAAAGAATAAGTTATTATTCGACTCGCTTTTTAACAAATCCCACAATTGTCTTAATACTAAATCATATACCAACTAAACCTCTTTCCTACATCAACCAAAATATGATCATGCGTAAATACTTGCGCATGCGTAAATAAAATAATGATTTAAATTATTTTACATCTCCCCCCCTAACGCCCGGTTTCACAAAGTATAGTTAACCTGTCGGTAATTTGACCAAATACTTTCTAGTTAACTAATAGTAAACTGTGAAAACGTTTCACAACAATTAGTAACGGTGTTGGTCAAATTACCATGGGTTAACTTAGGTTGGCAATGGTTGACATTTTTCAAACCATAGAACCATATTATTTACCAGTCATTTTTTCGGAAGAAAAGGGAAAATTCACCTGAAAATTCTGAGGATCCATCGCCACAAGAGGATGATTGCAAAACATCTTCCGAAAATTGGAGTTCATATACAATTAAAAATCTGAGGAGAGCTCCATCAGAGAAATTGAGGGGCAAAAATGTTAGAAAATTAAAAAAGTTAACTACCACAAAAATAATAGGTAATCCTTCCTCTACCCTAATGGAACAAAAATTAGAATTTGTAAAACTTCAAAAAGAAAATTTTCTTCAGGAGCACAATTTAAAAATGGAACTTTTAAGAAAAAGCATCTACTTATAGATGCGCAATTGGCTGAATATGGCATCAATATTGTGGATGGTAGCAATAATGATGTTAAATAAATATATGTATATAATAAAATTGAGATATTCACTGAATTCTTTTTGCTGATTCCCTGATGAAAGTATTTATTTTGAACATATCGATATCATTGCGTGTAAATTGCATTTATACATATCTCTCACCAGTATGTGGAGTAGGATGCATGAATGATTTGTGCTCAATTTGATCACATTTTTCAATTAATATTCTGTTTTAAGAAATCATAAAACACTTTCAACAAATAATTTATTCGATATTAAAAAATTCACATAGAACACAGGTATAACCATGAATACAATCAATAAAAGTTATATATTGGCAAAATAATTTATAAAATTATTCCTTGTGAAATTGTTTCCAACATTTTCATTTAATGCCGTTCCAATATTATTTCCCAATTCAATAAGTCTTTCCTGGTCATTGCTTACTTCGGGTACATTTTCATTTGCATCACAAGCAATATTATAAAGGACAGCTGTTGCTAATACGATGGCCTGAATTGTGTCCAATGATACCCCCATTCCCATTGAAAGAGCTGGAAATCTACGTTTCCATACTCCAATTTGTCTCTCAACGACATTACGTGTTCGGATTTGTGACTCGTTGAATAAAGCTTGAGCTGCAGTTATCACCTCATGAAGAGGTATTATCAAGTAACTCTTTGAGGGGTATGCACTATCTCCTAATAAAACTGAGTCACCATATACACCATCCTCGAACAATTGGTACAATGAGGAATTTCTGAATATGTGGGAGTCGTGAGATGATCCAGGCCACCTTGCGACAATATTCCTAATTTTCAAATTTGGGTCTGCGACAGTTTGCACATTGATCGAGAAGTATTGCTTTCTGTTCCTAAATATTTCAGCATTATTACCCCCTGGTGAGTGAAGTTTTATGTGGGTACCGTCAATGGCACCAATACATCTTGGATTTTGGTATGTTGTAGAATGCCTGTCTAATCGAAGGTATTTCTGCATCTTGGGGCATTTTTATATAGCGTGGGGCTAGAGATGCTAAGGCCAAGGTAACTCTTCTGACAACTCTGCTAGCAGTTACTTTGCTTACACCTGACATGTCAGCAGATGTCCTTAAAAATGAGCCATCGGCGTAAAAATCTAAAGTGGGCAACACCTGATTACTTGGAGACAGACAATCATTTCTGAAAAAATAACAGTATTTAATAATTAAGCTAAACTTACTGTTATTTCAAGATTTACCTTCCTGTATTATGTTCAATCTGATCACTTATTTCATCTATCACGTTTTGTGCTGTTCTGGGAGTGAGTCGAAAGCGATCGAAGAAATCCCTTTTATCATATTCTTCGAAAAAGTTCGTTCTTGGTCTGGGAACTTTTGGCCGCCGTAGACCTTCCTCCTCATCACAGAAGGCGTTGACATCATACAAATCCATCATGATATCAAAGCATAACTCTTATTTTATTAAAGTTTGCCAATATATTCGAGAGTCATGCTACAGTAAATTAACACTGACAAACAGTAAAAAGTGAGGTTAAGGGATTATAGTCAGCTCTTAACCATCGAATTATCCAGTGGTCAAAAATACTACAGGTTAACTATTGGTAAATGTGTAACCGACAACTGTGAAACACTTTTCGGTGGTTTTAGCTTAACCCTGAGGTTAACTTTTGGTAACCAGACATTGTGAAACCGGGCGTAAGGGGCAATTTACCCAGCATTAGGTAAATTGATCAGTAACTGGCAACAATTTCGTTACATGATATAAATTTGATTCTTGTTTCCTATGTCCACAATCAATTTGTACTATACAATTATTTTTGAGATTCGAAATGGTCCGCAACGAATTTCATCGAGTTTTTTTCTGCTAAGTTTATTGCTATTTTCTATGTATACCAAATCTCCCTCCTTGAAATCTGCAGGTTTTCGATTCTTATCAATTCTTAATTTATTCTTGTTATGATATTCTAAAGAATTGTTATAAGCTATAGACCTATCTATTTCTACGTTACCTTTTACTTGCAAAGTTTCAGGTACCACCGGAATATCTATTCCAAACAATAAATATTGAGGAGAAAACTTTTTGACGCCATGTATAGTTTTATTGTATTCATCAATACATTCTTTCGCAATTGTGGACCAAGCTCTTTTTTTATGTTCTTCATTTATTTTACAACGAATTCTATTTACAAGTGTTTGATTCATTCTTTCATTCAACCCGTTAGAAAAAGCACAATCAACTGCCGTGAAAACAACTTCAATATTTCTCTGTTTCAAATATTTTTTGAAATCCGTTGAATTTATTCCACTATATTGATCGGTAAGGAGCATATCAATTTTAAATTTTGAGACTTTTTCCAATAAACGAATGAAGTCCGATGATGTTTGATTTTTCGAAGTTAAAATGAAAGCAAATCTAGTGAAATGATCAATCAGCAAATGTAAATATCTTTTTATAGATCTATTACCCCCGAATCCGCCTATAGTATCCAATGACACAATTTGAAATGGTTTTGTGGCAGGTCCCAGAAGAGAAAGATATCCGTGCTTTCGTTCCCTACGAGACTTATTTATCATACAAGTACCACACATTCTACAGTATTTTTTTATAATTGAATCCATGTTTTTGAAATAATAAAATGGCCTAAGTATTAGAGCTATTTGGTGACTACCAATATGACCATAGAATGTGTGTACTTTCTCTATAAGTTTCATTCCAAATTCCTCTGAAATGAAGATGCTATCTACTCCTCTGATTTTTTTATAATAAACATTCATCTTTCTCGTTACATTTTTCTGATTTTTCATTAAAGTTTCATTATTATTCTGATCTTTCTCGATATCCTCCATCTCAATTATGTTGACAACTTTGATAGCGTCATCACTATCTTCCGTCTGGGCGAACACCGCATTTCGAGAGAGACAATCAGCTTCCAAATTATTCAACCCTGGACAGTATCTTACTGAGAAATCAAACTGGGACAGATAATACACAAGATCGCCCAATTCTTCATCCGTACGAGATTTTATGTTTAAATTTTCCAGAGGTTTATGATCTGAAAATACCACAAATTTTGAACAAATGAGCCAGTACTGCCAAAATTTTACCGCTTCTTTAATAGCTAAGCATTCTAAATATATTGCTTTTTTATTTTTTTGTGCCGTATTCAGTTTTTTGGAGAAATAGGCGACCGGTAAAATATCCCCATTCAACTGTTTTTGCTTAAGTACTGCGCCGATTCCCTCAATACCGGCGTCTGTGAAAATAAATATTGGTAATTTTTTATCGAAAATTGTTAATATAGGTGCAGTACACAAATAGTTCTTTACTTCTTGAAAAGATTTTTCACATTTTGCATTCCATTCAAAATCAACATTTTTTCTCAACAAATTATGCAAGGGATCTAATAATTTTGCACTATCTTTTAAATATTTATGATAAAAATTGACCTTACCTAAAAACTGACGTACATTTTTTTTTGTTGATGGTGTAGGGAATTCTAGAATAGATAATAAATTATCTTTAATGGGTGTAATCTTATTATTTTCGATCAAATGGCCCAAATATTTAATTGAGCCTTTAGCAAAACTGCATTTCAAAAATTTTAATCAGAAACCCTCATTATAAATTGCTTTTAATACTTTTCCTAGGTGATCTAGGTGTTCATTGAAAGTTTTGGAAAAAATTAAAATGTCGTCAATATAATTGATACAAAAAGAATTTAAATAATTTCTTCGAATTATATTGCTCAAAATACGCTGTAATATAGCAGGGGAAATTTTTAGGCCAAATGGCAAACATTTCCACTGCCAATGACCTTGTTGTGTAATGAATGCAGTCTTATATCTATCCTTCACTCTAACAGGAATAGACCAAAATGCAGAGTTTATATCTAAAGCTGTGAACCAGTGACAATCTCTAGTTTTTAACATAATATCATCTATAAGCGGAAAAGGCTGAGCTTCAGGTACCACTAATTTATTTAACTCCCTAAAATCTATGCACAAACGAGTTTTCTGGCCGTCTTCTCTTTTATAAGCTAAAGTTACCGGTGACGCAAATGGAGAACTAGATTCTTCTATGAGATCGGCTTTCAATAATTCTGCTATTTGTTGTTCTGTTTCTATTTGATCTGGAACTGAACACCTCTATGGTTTTTTTCGAAATATATTTATTTTCTAATAGTTTTATATGGGCCTCATGATTCTTCACTATTCCTACATCAAATTTATTTTTGCGAAAATTGAACTATACTTGTTCATAAGATTAGTTAATGTAATCGGTTTGTCTCTCTCTAGATGATCGATATTCGCCTCAAATTCTGATATATTTATATTTTCATTGAAGTTTACCTCAATGTCTAAATTTAGATTGTGAGAGTCTTCATGATCTTCATTTTTTTGAAATATCTTATTCTGTGGTTTTTGAAGAATATCTAAATTTTCATTTTGTATAAGTCTAAATTTTCTTATCGAATCTAAGCCTAACAACATATCATAAGCAAAATTATCATTATCTACGACAGCATCAATCAATTTCTCTACAGCTATAATTTTCAAATTTATTTTCACTATACTGTTTGACAATTGTACACCACCAATAGTTTTGAATGCACTTTTATTGTGGAAAGTTTGATGATTCAATTCATCAACAATTCTTTTATTTATGAGTGTAACATTTGAGCCTGTATCATAAATAGCTGAAACATTTTTTTTGTTGTCAATTTGTACATTCAGTTTAATTAGTGGTGTAAAATCTAGTTTTTTTGATCCCTAAATTCTAAATTGAGTTTTTCTTCCATTTCTAAATTATTAATAGATTTGATCTCATTATGTCTGCTTTTATTTCGACAAAATTCAATTGGATGAAAACGTCAAGGTTTCCCTAAATGATCACATATAGTGCATGGCTTTTTTTCACTTATTTTAATTTTTTGATCCCTTTTAAAATTTGAATTAAAATTTTTTTGTTGAATTTTGTTAACTTGAAATTCTAGTTGTCTCAAAAATCCCATTAAACTTTCTGTTATTTTTACCTCCTCCTTATCCAATCTATCCTGTATTTGAGTTGGTAACCCCAGCACAATTAAGTAAATTCTTGTTCTTGTGGGCATCTCCTTATCAGACTCCAGCAACAATTTTTCTTTTTTAAGAGCGTATTCTAACAAGGTACCACCCAAAAATCTAAAATTGAAAGCAGTTCCGATATTTGTCCAACCCTTGTCAGCAAATGTTTCCAAAAATGACTGTTTCAAAGCAGCCCAAGTCTCTGCTAATGATGATTTCATTTGAACTGCTGCAAACCAGTCTTTCCCAGCAACCTCCAGAAATAAACGAAGTGCTTCAATCTTCTTTTCTTCTGAAGTAATTTCATGACGAACACATTCACTTTCGAAATCCATCAACCAGAATTTTGCGTTTTGTGACATTCCATTGAATTTTTCCAATATGAATGACTTTGTTGCAAAGCCCAGAACGTTTTTATTTTGATGTGAAGTAGCAATAAATTTCTTCATCATTTCCGAAATTGGTTCACATATTTCTTCATCTTGTTCTTGTTTATATTGATCCAAAAAATATCCATTGAATACAAAATTTCCATCTTCATCCATATAAATTGACTGAATTTCAGGTGTCAAAGTCACCTTAACATTTCTGAACTGATTTTTCTTTTTCATGCTTGAGCAAGCCATTTTTATTGTTTGCAATGTGAGCAGTTCAGGATGTTTATTAATATTCTGATATTCAGCTGGGAACGAAAATATTATTGAACTACATACTTCTTTAATGGCAGTTAGTTTTATCTTCATTGTTTTTCCATCTGGTTCCGCAGCGACAACAAGGTGAACTTGTACTTTCACACATGAAGTGCTCGAATTCTTATCATCTACTGACATAACGATTCTTTCGATTTATAATTTTGAAAATTCTTATCTATTTATTCCGAATCCAATAAAACTTATCTGGATGCACTGAAAGTGTTTTTATTAAATTCAAATACAAATACAACAAACAGAAATAATTACCTGAAAGTGAATCTTAAGAATAAGTTATTATTAGACTCGCTTTTTAACAAACTCACAATTGTCTTAAGACTAAATCATATACCAACTAAACCTCTTTCCTACATCAACCAAATTATGATCATGCGTAAATACTTGCGCATGCGTAAATAAAATAATGATTTAAATTATTTTACACAGTGTATTAAATCTAATTTAGAGCTGGTGTTGAGTAAACGTGATAAACTTATTTGGAAAAGTTATGACGGTGCAAATGTAATGAGTGGCAGCCCGGATCTTCAACTTTTTAGGTGGGGCAAAAACTGAGAAATACCGCCCCCGCCCACTTATATTTATTTTTACCTTTATCATTCTTTATAATTTCACTAATTGATTATTTTATATCATAAATCCATTAATTGTTTGATATTTGAACATAGCCTACATAAGACTTTCGTAAGTATCACTGCTTTTTCTGCGCGGATAAAAGAAAACAGGAGCTTTTACAGTACGAAATAGCGGAGTTTTAAATCCAAAAGTAGAAAAAATAAAGTTTCAAATAGTATAGTTGACAAATCCTGTACATCTGACAGTTAAAACTCTAAATCTTACATTTTAAAACTGCAAGTTTACAGAAATGAAAAATTTGCTATTTGATAACGTAATTTTTCTATTTTTTGCGTTCGAAGCGCCGCGTATATGTGTCAAAATATAAAAGCCTATTTATTTACAGATATATAATTGTGAACATGTAGGATATATATTTAATACAAAGCACAGGATAAGATTAAAAATAAAAGCATGTATAATAAAATCAAATATTTTGCATTTGTGAATTGAAATTACAATTTAACTTTTCGAGCTTTTTTGTTCTGCAAATAAATCTATGACCTTGTCGTAATTTAACTCATGTGCAATCCGATTTTCTATCGCTAAGATTGCAAGACTCGACAAGCGTTCTGGCTCATGGAAGATCGCAAATAATTTTTAATTAGTTTCAGTTTGCTAAAACTTCGCTCACAGCTTGCGGATGTAGTAGGAAGCGTAGAGTAAATTCGCAGGGCAATACAAATATTAGGAAAAGCATCCTGCAAATCATGCGCATAGATCTGTTGTAAGAGATAGAATCCGGTAGCCTTTTCTATATCACCAAATAAAAGCGGACCTTGTTGTTTAAAAACGTAAAGTTCCTGGCAGAATTCAACGGCGTTTAAATCTCGCTCGTATTTTCGAGCCAGATCTGCTCCACACTTTTGCAGTTCTTCAATTGGCATTTTCAAAATATTAGTGCCATTAAGAAAAGAAAAATTCAAATTCAGCTGCGTGGCACATTCAAACCTCTTTTTAATTTCTGATATGATTCTATCAAATACCATCATTATTTCTTCAGAAAATAGTTGAACAGGTTGGAGTGTTTGTAACTCGTCGTCACACATCTCGTCAAAATGTTTTTTACGTTTCGGAATTCGTTTGTTTTGCAAAATAGGGTCAACACCATTTTTTTCAGCGACTTCTTCAGCCTCTTTTATCCAACATTCCATTGGTTTTTGTCTCATAATTTGCAGAGTTTTGAGCAGACCATCCATTAGTGCGATGGAACGGGTAAGGATAATATCTTCTTTCTGAATTTCTATATTCACTCGATTTATTTCGCGCAGAATATTCGACCAAATTGTTAAATTAAGAATAAACTTAAAATCCTTTATAGCAGTTAAGAGATTACCTGCCTCGTATTTAGCTTCTGGAGTACGAGAAGTTTGCTTAACTTCTTCTAATGCTTCCGCTATTTCTGGCAAATTATTTAAAAGGGCAAACACTGCAACATGTTTTGCCGACCACCTCGTCTGACTACTTCCTTTTAAATTTGTTTTCACATATTTTTTCATAATGTCCCACCTAGTAGTGGAGCCAACAAAAAAACAATATACTTTTTGGATGAGTCCAAATAAGTTAATAGCTTCCTGGCATGATGAAGCAGAATGTACACCTACAAGATTTAAGGAGTGAGCTAAACAGGGTACGAACTCAGCCAGCTCATTCTTTTCTGCAATCCTGGCTTGTACTCCCTTATGGATGCTGGCCATGTTGGACCCATTATCATAAGATTGGCCCCGACATTGTCCAATATCTAAATCATCAACTGCCAATTTTTCCAAAATCTGTTGACAAATGTTTTCTCCTGTTTTTCCAATAACTTCTATGAAATCAATGAAACTTTCTTTTATTTCACACACATCACCAGTTCTTTTCACATATCGAATAACCTGGCTCATTTGTTCTGTATGGGACACATCTGGAGTGCAGTCGAACATTATCGTGTAGTATTTGGCTTCTTTGATGTCATTTAAAATGCTATTTCTAACTGTTTTTGCCATTATGTCAATTATTTCATTCTGTATCGTCTTTGATAAATATGATACTTGTCCTTTTTTTAAGTGTTCTAATTGATACTTCAGAGTTGAATTATGTTTGGCAAGCAGGGAAATTAAGTTCAAAAAGTTACCTTGACTTGGCTGAGGATGTTGCGTGATGAGATCGCTAGGAGTTTCATGGGACCCGCGAAAAGAAAGGCAGTTTGTAGATAGATACAATACAGCGTCCATAACAATACGCAGGATCTGTCTCCATTTTTCTTTCTCGGCGTGAATTACTTTCTCAATGTCTTGATCAATACCCTGGCATGATTTCATTTGTTGTACCCGTGTTTTCCACTTGATCATACACTCTTTATGCATTTGAGTTGCCTCGTGTTCGGTTAATCTCTCTGAAACTTTTTTCCAATTAATAAACCCTGTAGAACACAATGCAGATGTAGCGGCAGAAGACGGTTTTGGTAAATCTTAGCACGCACAAAAACTGCGTTTTTGTCTTAGAAAAATATAAGCCACGATCTTTTAACCCTTTCGCAATTAGACAATGTCCTGTACCACATAGAAGATGTTAAATGTCTGCCATTGCGTTCAGTAGATCTAAATTCAATGTTTTCGGGGTGATTTTCTGCTAATAATACAGCCTGATTGCTAAAAAAAGACCGTTGTTCGTCAGTCATTTTTTCCACCCCTGGCCAATTGCCTGGGTCCGTCAAATCAAATCCGGCTTTTTTCAGTTCATCCGAATCCGAGTGCAGGGAATTAGATCTTTCGTATTCTGGCTTTGTTTTTTCAAGTTGATCAAGTTGCTCATTGCACGTCGATAAAGATGGTGAAGTTTGCATTGTGAAATCAAATTGTGACAAATCTTGATTCGTCTGATCAGGCAAAGTGCCAGAAACATTCTCTAACTCAATATCAACTATGGAAGTTGCAGCAGATACTGACGATTCACCCCCACTGCTAAGCCAATTTTTCATATTATCTGCACATTGTTTTCCCTGCAACTCCTTATATTTAGCCTTTTTCCTATATTCCGCTCCCGACAGTTTTTTTCTAGGTGCGCTCATATTTACAACCTGAAAACAAAAATATTTTTATTAAATAAATCGACCAGGAAACAAGACCATTGCATGGAACAATTAAATTAAATTAAGGTACCTAATAATATCCACGTACTGTCACGCCTGTTTGCCACGTATACAGATTGGTCACTCACACAACTAAGGACGCCGCGCAATCATAATTTGCAAGAACTATATCAAAAAACAAAACAAATTACAAAAACCACGCGAAGAAAATCGAACGCAAGCGGACGATTCTTTTTTTAAAAGATACTTCATATTATTACCTTAATTTTATCTAATTGTTCCATGCTATGGTCGGCAAACTATTAGGTGCCATTTGCAGCACGGTTACGCCTGCTTATTTGTTTTAAACTGCTGCATTGTTATGTATGGAATTAATAGCTATAGGTACTATAAAAGGCTATTTACTTCTCACTCATCTCATCATCTGATAGCTGCTATCGTGTCATAAACAAAACATGACATACACGACGACGACGTAAATATTTCAAGTAAGTTTTAATAATGATGAATTGACAACGTAAGTGAATGCACGTAATAAATTGAAATAAAAAAAATATAGTAACTTAAAAAGCATAAAATAGTTATGACAAAGAATGTACTTACCTATAGAAGCGATGGATTAGCTGTGATAGGATCTTTGATGCGACACTAATACAATTACTATTTAACCTTCGGTTGATCGACAATCACTAAATAGTAAACAGAAAAACAACACATTGGTACTTTTCTTTGAAACAAAATACTGCCGTGGAGAAAGATCGCCGAGGGAGTTTTCGAATATAGCGTCATCCCTTTCGCACGCAAGTGTGCGCCCGCAGGAATCGCAAATCGCGGCAGCACGCGCCACGCGCCTGCGTGCTGCGATGACCGCGATCTGCGACTCCTGTGGGTATTTTTATTTATTTGAACTATGGCCTACGCGCCTCGCGAAATGTAGGTAATGGTCGAGTAGCACGTCTTACTCCGCGCTCTGGGTATCTGTCGAATTTATAGGGCCATGAAGGTAAATTATGATTAGTCCATTAGTCAGTAAAGTGTGAATTTGGCCGCCCCCTGAACATGCCGCCCGGGGCATGGGCCCCGGCTTGCCCCCCCCTAGATCCGGGGCTGATGAGTGGGCGCCATGCAGGTGTTCAAACTCTTATTGAAAACGATTACAATCAATCATATATATTCACTGCTACACCCATCAACTGAACTGAATTTTGTCCCAAGCAGCGAGCGAAAATCGAAACGTGCTGGTATTTTTTCCAACTTGATTGACATTTCAAATTTTTATGCTCATTTCCTATAAAGAGTGCAGTTTTAGATGAAATTGTTGGTCAAAGAGTACCACAATCTTCTGCTACAAGAGCAAAGCTTTGAATACACTATATTAATATCGTTAATTGCTAATAGAATGTACGGAAAAAATAGAATCTTATCCGAAACAAACTGTTATCACCATCAATCAAGCTTCCGATAATTGCCGCATGTTGAGATATGCCAAACTTATTTTCCGGCTGACTGCATTTCAACGAATATTGCCAAATGCTGATAATTTATATAATCAATTACAAAAAACATTGACAGACTCTGTGTAAATACACGAAGCCTCAAAATATTTCAAAAATTGCATCCAAAAAGGAAGAGACAAAATGGACTCCGCTCAAAATGAAATTTCTTTCATATTACTGAAAACAATCAGCGACGAATTGAGGACTCATTTAGTTCTAGAGCTGTAGCAGTCAAGCAAGTGTGTGAAACTGTAGTTATGCAGGTAAAAGAATTTTCAAAGTTTGAAAAAAATTCCTTCTCAACATTTAGAATCCATAGTGGGAGCTTACCCATTCTTTAAAGTTCGTCTACAAACCGAACTAGAATTAAATTATAGAAGATCTGATTTCAGAAATCTGAGTGGGGCTATTAATTTATTAAAATTCAAAATAATTTTCTGCTCCTCCAAAAAAATTATTACCATACCCATGACAACGGCTGAAGCAGAACGAAACTTTCTAATTACAAACGAATAAAGATCTTTGGATTCCAGAAAGGCTAAGTGCGTTAGAGATGTTATCTTTCGGAAAATTTTTTTAGACAATATAGTCAATTTAAATGACGATGTTATAGATCTATCTCACCAAAAAAAAAGCATATGAAATGTCTCTACTTATAAGAACTTCACTCAATAGTGGGAAATAAAAGTCTTTTATTTTCTTATCTGAGATCATTTCGTTTTGTTAACCTCCTATTTCCCAGGCTTCGAGTCAACACTGGTACTAACCTCACAGCAGTGTTGCTATTTCAACTATTCGTCAACCAATCTGTTGATTCTTATGATTTACCCATTTAAAAGGAAAAATAGAAGATTCTTGTGGAACAACACAAATGTATGAAACAATTGTGACAAAAAAAAGACGTTGCTTAGATTTGTCTTAATTTCCAGTGCATTCAGGAACTAGCTTGATCTTTGCCGATAGATTAACAGGACATTTTCATACACGTCTGACACAAATTCGGAAAATATGAGGAATTAGGTACCATGAAAATATTTTCTGTATTAATGAAGCACAAATTTTTACGTTCATTCGCTATTAGAAATAATCAAGTATTTGGTCTAACCTTATTTTTGCGCGCTTGTTTCCTACAGGAACTGCCTGTTACCGTTTGCACAAATGTCTATAATTCTCGAATATCGTACCTAAATCGATTGAGTACGACTTCCTGGTGAAGAATTCGTGGTCAAAATCTCTGTCACCATACTTAGCGCGATTTATAAGTTATTAGAGAGACAGTTCTTAAAAACAATTAAACAGTGAATACTCGAGAATACACCCATTGAACAGGCGAGATTCTGAAATCTCCTCAGCTGCACAGACCAAGTCCTGTCGCTGACGACATTTATAGAGGCGGTATTCCAGAAGGAGCATAAAGAGGCTGCAGCTTTCATTGACTTAACGGTGCCATTCGACATCGTTTTGAGAACTGATGTGAAAACAGCCAAGTAAGAAAGCAGAGTTTTGTGGAAAAGTTTTCGTACGCCACTGGAATATTTACCGGATAACAATGCAAATAATTTTGATTCATCGAGATTTTTCTCTTTTTACGTTGGAATCTGGATATGGTACGTTCTATACAAAGAGGGCCCATGATAAATCCATCACCACCACTCATTCGACAGCACCCCCGGGTCGAATGACGGACGAGATTTCAATTAGAAAATTTTTATCTAGCAAACTAGTGGTCCAATTTGGCACTTACTTCCAGAAAGACCAACTCATACTTACCACATATGCTACATTTACTTGCACCCCCAGGGGCGTCAGTTGAAACTCAGCCTGATCATTGAAAATTCATATAAAATCAACCAAATCAGGGATGCTATCATACTTCTGCAGAAATATCTAGATATTGACAAAAAGTTATTTCAGTAGTTATCTCTGAGTTGCACCAACATGAGGGGCTAAAATAACGGCCAAATGATTATTCAAATAGATACAAATATCTCGAGAATTTGACATAAAATCGACAAGAAATTTGGTATTAATTCTCCTCTCTATATACACAAAATAACTTCCAATTGTACTTTCTGTGGGGGGGCTAGCCGAGTTCCAGCTGAGTTTTCTGTGAGAAATTCATATCTGGAAAACTAGACATAGGATTGACGTAGAATTCGGTATTAACATCCAGAAACACTAACTCATAATTTCTGCATATACTACATTCACTTGCATCCCCAGAGGGGTCAGTAGGCACTCAGCATAATAATTAAAAATTCATAAAAATAAACCAAATATGAGAATGCTATCATTGTTCTGCATCTACATATTGACAGAATAATATTTCAGACGGTATCTCAGACTTGCACTCCCATGGGGGTCTGAAATAACGGCCTAATGATATATATATTCTTTTGAACTTTTGGCTGACAATATTATTAATGATTATTAAAACAGATACAAATATCTCTAGAACTAGACATAGAATGGACATGAAATTTGGTTTTAATTCTTCTCCCTATATACTCAAAATAACTATATGACTCGCTTCCACTTGCACCCCCTGGGGAGGCTAGCCGAGTGTTCTATGAGAAATTCATATCTGAGAAACTAAACATATAATTGGCGCAGAAATCGGCATTAACATCCAGAAACATTAACTCATAATTTCTGCATATGCCACATTCACTTGCACCCCTCAGGAGGGACAGTAGGTACTCACCCTAATAATTAAAAATTTGGTATTAATTCTTCACTCTATATACACAAGATAACTAAATGAACCGCTTCTACTTGCACCCCCTAGGGGGCTAGCCGAGGTTCATCAGAGTTTTTTGTGGGAAATTCTCATCTGGGAAACTAGACTTAGAAATTATGTGAAATAAGATAAAAATGTCGTGAAAGACCAACTGATAATTACTGCATATGCCACATCTACTTGCACCCCCCAGGGAGGTCAGTAGGTGATCAGCCTAATAATAAAAAATTCATAAAAATTCAATCAAACATGAGAAAACTGTCATACTTCTACAGAATCACCTACATATTGACAAGAAAATATTTCAGTAGTTATCTCTGAGTTGCCCCTCATCGGTGGCTAAAATAACGGCTTAGTGATTATTCAAACAGATACGAATATCTTGAGAACTAGACACAGGATCGACACGAAATTTGGTATTAATTCTTCTTGCTACAGACACAAATTAACCGTGTGACTCGCTTTACTCGCACTCCTTGGGGGGCTAGCCGAGTTTTCTGTGAGAAATTCAAATCTGACGAACTCATGTAATGTGTTGCTAGGTTTCATAATGAGACAGGGTCGTCATTTTTTGTGTTGTGAAAACTCAATTTCATTGTTCAACGCATAAGTGTATAGTAGGTTCAATTATGCTTCTATTGTATGGACTCCATATTTTAAAACTTATGCTGATCGACTTAAAAAAATTCCTGCGTTTTTTTACCTTCAGATGTGATTACGTGCTGAACAGAGGAGACCCAAACATTTATAAATCAAGTCTCAAATACTTCTAAATGCTCAATCTTAAGGACAGAAGAGCTGTCCGGAATGTATTATTCATAAAAAAATTAATCAGTAATCAGCTAGAATGCATTTAGATCTCTCACATAATACGAGTACAATATTATGCTCCCTCTAGGGTATTAAGACAGTTTGATACATTCACTGCAATGAGTTCAAGGATAGACTTGATTTATACTTTTATAGTCCTGGTTCCTTGGAGAAAATCATGAAAATTCACTTCCTCGGGACTTATTAATCCGCTACCACCTACTACATCTAATTAAGATTGCTCTTTGTCAATGTTATGCACCTGAACTGACGTTATACTGTTGTCAAAATTGTTAAGTTCTAGTTAGAAATAAGAAATCTGTGTGTAATTTTAATTCACACTAATCTGTGAATAGATTTTTCTTTGGTATTTTATAACCTGTTTGTGATCCATATGTATAACAAATAAATTTGGAGCAGAACAGTCCACAAGCACGAGGCCCGCTCAACTGCATGCGTCCATGTACAATTAGTTTAAGTGTCCTTTTACACTATATTGCGATTCTTTTCATTTTCATTTTTTTATATGTATATATGTTGTATAGACTGTGAGGTGAGCCATACGATAAATAAATAAATAAATAGAGTTTTCATATTCACAGAATTGACAAAATATCTTCATCAAGTTCGTACTTGGGCCAAATCCGTCGAATGATTTCGCAGTTTTATTTTTGAGTTGGTTCTCTCAATAACTCCTAGAATATCCATTCGATATAGTTGAATGAAGTTGAAACGAATGGGTTTCAGAAGTTTTTTTTTTCGTCCTGCTTAAAAATTTTCAAAACTGTAATTATTACTTCATAGCTCATGAGATATTTACATGAGTCTCACAAAATCTTGAATGTATATAAAGGTTATTGATAACCAGAACATCCCGGAATTTTAGCATTCTAGCTTCTCATCATAAGAAGCTATTCCACAGCCAAGGAAAAGATTTAAGAACAAGTGCGCAAAATCTCCTTACCGCACGTAATTGCTTTTCTACATTTTATCAATTTTACATTTTCCAAGAAATAAAAATAAATGTTTCAACAGAGCAACTCAGCACACAGGCATAGGCTTGTAGCACAATTCATTCCAGAAATCGAAACTCAATTTTTCAAAAAGTGATGAGCTGGCTTATTTCATTCATTTCGTGAAATGTTCTAGAAAACTACATTAAAAAAACATTCGTACATCACAAAGCAGCCTAAACCTAGCAAAAAGCAGCAGAACAAAATGTTTTACGGAATTCGATAAGTTCAGCGATAATTCATCACAACTAAAGAGTGACCGCCTCACTGGCCAAATCACAACATATTGGTATACAGAGATCTTTTAGCACTCCAACTTCTCCAATTCTCGTTTTCTTTTTCTGATAAACGAACAAGAGTAGTACATACATGATAGATCACTGAAATTAAAATATAATACAGGCACTTTTCCATCTAGAATCCATTAACGTACTCTTCTGTTTTGCCCCAATTTTAATAATGAAGCTATGACTCAAGGCTATGTTTTTTCAAACGTAAATACTAGATTTCTGTGAAATTCTCTGATTCTTTTTGATTTCAAAAATATTTTCGAAAATCTTTTTTATATGAGTCTCAGTATTTCAACTGTTGATAAACACCGAAAATTGAAGCTTCCGATAACAAGAGCAATCCCGTTTCGTCAATATCATCATTTCTATTTTCACAAAATTCGAAAATAGATATGGGTCAAAGTTTCGTAATTCACTGATTTTACGTGAAGAAATGCCTGGATCATGTTCGAATTTCCGAGATCTATCATTAGTATTTTTGGATTTTCTCGATATCACTATTTTGTAAACTTTCGCTGATAACTCGAAAACAAAAAGAGGTACCCAAAAATCAATAATACTCCCGCTAGTTTCTCAGAACAAGAGAGCGAGGATAGGGTATCAGATTTTGGCTGTCTGCCCCTGTTCAAGAGTTTTGGTGCCAAAACAACGAAAAATTGTCGCCCTGTACAATGTGTGATCAGTTCTAAACACCAAAAAAGTTGGAAACGCTGGAGCAATCCTTGGGGCAGCATTGGAGGGAGAGGGTGGCAGTTTATTTCAAGAAGCTTCTGAAGCTATGAAATGAAGCTTTTTGAAACCATTCAAATATATTATTTGCAAAATGTTAATGTGTCAGTTGTTGTTCTATTCCATATCATCCTTCAATATTCTTGAATGACAATTTTTTTTTCTTTTCAGCCCATATGTCCATATACCAATCCATATTATAAAATGAAAGAATCTGTAGACGAATAGGTGCATAATGTACTCACCAGTCCAACTTTGAAGACTTTTTTTGTCAAACTTGTTAGAAATTCTCTTTTCACCGGATCTCTTGAATCTGAAGGCTTATAACCTCGTTGCGTATCGATTACACAAGAAGTAGTTTTTGATTTTCTCAAGTTGTAGTGGTTTTCATGAAATTGAAAAGCACTCGTACTATAAATAGGTCTCATTACTCGAATTCTGTTGAAATCGGATATTGTGAGTGGTTTTGATTTCTATCAGGCTAAGTTAACGGTATTGAGATCTCTTCACCTCATTAATGAAAAACAATAATTTTGATGAAATTTAAACACCAATTGCTTTCACCGGTAATTGAATTGATATCTGTACAAATGATAAACAGTGCATAAGCTATTTTCGGCTTCTATGTATAACCGATTGTTCCTATTTGGACTTCGTAGTTTTTGGATGGGGAAACAATAACTTTAAATTTTTTTTATTGAAATCCACCAGAAGTGGCTACCAACTTCGAAATTTTAAATGAAATAACTTATTTTTTCACCGCAGAAGGTTTCTGTTTGATATTCAACTCATTTCTCATTTCGAAGGTGTTCACGTAGTTGCAATGGTTTCGAAGATATAAGGACTTTTCTGAGAAATAAGCCACTTGCATAATGCAAAATGAAAGAGGAGCCACACCAAGCTCAATAATAAATAGGCCTTGTAACGCATGGATATCAACTAATATAGTTCCATCGGAATCATCATAGTTCGAATACATTTCAATTCCCTAAGGTTCAATATGTCTATCTCTCATCCTCTTTCAAAAACTTTTTTGAATGAAATTGTGGAATTCATTCCACGATGTGATGTTTTCTTGAAAGGCGATATATTCGTTGCTGAAAATATTGAAGTGAGTGTGAAGTTTTTTTCATATGAAAACATCTTCAATGTTTTTATTTTTCTTACTATCATAAGAATTCGTTATTATGTTTAGTCGATGTATTTTCCTTATTTTGCTATTGCGAGGAATAATCCCATGATTTGCTCAATGAAATATATCCTGAAATAAACGAAATAGTTGATTTGACACCGTTGACGATTGATATCTAAATAACAACTAATGATGAGGATTAAACTGCATATCGAAAAACATCTAATAGGTTGCCAAATATCTCCCTTCCCCCTTTTTGTTTTTTGAATTTGGCGGCTATGTACAAGGCGCTACAGAGCTCGCAACCGGCAATACTACACATAATTTGAAATGACTTGACATAACCTACAAAACGGCGCTATGCATGATTAGTTTGGATATTGCGTTTAACAGTTATAGACGTGTAAACATGGAGTTCACTAACGCCGAAATTCGCGCTATTTTAAAGTTTTCCTTCGTTAAAGGCAAATCCGCTAGAGAAACGTTGCGTGAGATTAGTTTTGGGGGGTTGGTACTTTATCGGTTCGAACAGCGGAGGAATGTTTTCGACGATTCAGAGCCGGTGAAAATGACACCATGGATAAGCCAGCCGGCGGCAAACCTGTGACGACCAATACCGATCAAATCATGGAATACACCAAGTTAGACCGGCATGTGGCATCTCGTGACATCGCCGCATGGTCACTAAACCATTCTATACCATCTGCAGAAGGCTGGGTAGAAAAAAAAGCTTGATGTTTGGGTGCCGCATGATTTGACGCAAAAAAACCTTCTGCGCCTGCGATATGCTGCTGAAACGGAACGAACTCGACCCATTCTTGAAGCGGATGGTGACTGGTGACGAAAAATGGATCACATACGACAATATCAAGCGAAAACGGTCGTGGTCGAAGGCAGGTGAATCGTCCCAAACAGTGGCCAAGCCGGGATTGACGGCCAGGAAAGTTTTGCTGTGTGTTAGGTGGGATTGGAAGGAAATCGTCAACTATGAGCTGCTCCCATATGGCCAGACGCTTAATTCTACCATCTACAGGCGGTCGACCAGAAGCCTCCAGAATTGGCCAACAGGAAGGGTGTAGTGTTCCACCAGGACACGCCAGACCACACACTTCGTTTATGACTCGTCAGTAGCTACTGGAGCTTGGATCGGAGGTTTTATCGCATCTACCATAGAGCCCGGACATAGCGCCAAGTGATTACCACCTGTTCCTGTCCATTGTAAACGCCCTTGGTGGTGTAAAATTGAACTCAAAAGAGGCTTGTGAAAAGTGGCTATCCGAGTTCTTTGCAAATAAGGAGGGGGGCTTCTTCGGGGGAGGTATTATGAAGTTGCCGTCGAACAAAACGGCGCATATTTGAACTAACACTGTAACACTTTTTATACAGCATTGAATAAAGAGCAAAAAAGCGGAAGGGAGATATTTGACAACCTATTAAATAAACCGAAATATTCAAACCATTCTTCAGTCTCAAGATCATTCCGATCGGGAATCACTGTGCTCACGGACGGACAGAATAGGTTTCAGCTAGTAATATTTATAAAAATGTTCACACAAGAGTACGAAATAACAAATACTCGGCAAATTTCATGAATACTTTGTTCAAGCGAACAAGAGTGCCAAAAATTTTTTGGACACCCTTGCACTCTGTGGAACCTGGAGAGCGCTTGTTCCGAGATCATTTGAGGTCTGTTGAATATAGCAAACAATTTGATAATATTAATTTTCAGATTTCAAGTAGATTCAATCTTCTATAAACATCCAATATATACTTGAACTTTTAACACACTGTATAATGTGTTGTAATAATGCCGATTTTGCATATATCTTCGAAAAGTTCTTCCACTACGATACACTTATGACGGTAGTCTTGAGCTCATCCATAACGTCAGTTGCCGAACTATGTTATAATTCTTCACAATTTGAATTGTTTTATGTATTAAACAAATATATTCAATCATAGTTCAAGTGATAATCTTCAATCTTCAATTTTGAGTTTTCAAGAATGTTCCCATTTTCTGTCCCACTATAACAGAAAGGAGTGCAAAGTACTATATTCAATTTTAAAATGCACCGCCCGTGACGGATAGTAATCATAATGAATTCTTGTATTTCAAAACCTCATAATTATTGGATGTTATCATCATACATTTATAATTTTCTTCTTAAAACTTCCAAATCATGAAGAACATCATTTCTATGAAAACTTCCAAAGCAAGAAGTTGTCACATTGCTTTTTTTTCACTCAAAGCCAGAAAAAATCATCTATGATTTTCCAAATACTAATATTTCTGAAGTTTCTTCTCCTTGACAGAGACCAGTGAACAGGTCTATGAGGGTCTCTTGATATCATATTGTTAAAAATATGAAAATCTTTAACAACAAAGAATGATGTCACTACGAATAATTATTTTAAAGTGATGTTACCGAGGATGTTACTTTGCTTGATGATTATTTTCTGTACTGAATCCCAATAAAAATTTACTTGGATAGATTACAAGTATTCCCAGATTTAGGTGTGCTATTATACTTGCTTGTAGAAATTAAGTTTGACCACCTAGATTTGATTCTGAAAAGTCAACTTTAATAAAAAAATTTTTGTTAAATCATTAATATGAATCTATTTTGTTTAGATTATAATTAAGTACTGAACATGCGTAAATTTTTGGTTTTTATAATCAGAGTATCTGTTTTAATTACGTAAACAAAAACATAAATATTGAATAATGGTTATTCATAGATTATGTCAAATTTTAATACCTTACCATAGAATATTAATTTTTTACCGAACCACAGGTGAGAAAAAATTAATAATTGCAAAGTTTTTTTGAATGAAAGATAATATCCGTAACCATTATTGATCTTTAGTTTTAATTTTCCTCAGAATAACGAGAGTGAATTTTTATCACATTAAAATATTATAACGTCTCTGTGGTGGGTAGTTCCCAATAAAATAGTGTTCTGTGGTTCCTTGTTGTTTTGATTCTGTTTGAAACTGTCAACAGTTATTTGTAGCTTTCTTTGAAAAAAATTGTTGTAAGGATAAATTCGATAGTTTGAAATTATTCAATTCAGTATGAAATGATTATGGTCAGAAAATGCATTCTATTCTAATCTTTCTTGTTTATGAGCTGATAGCTTCCAGTTTCAATATTGATTGAATTTCAATTAACCATGCATCATAAAAAACATTCTAAAATATTAAAACTAAGTCAAATTCTATTATCTCCTAAGTTTGTGAACCAGGTTGAATCGGTGTATGAAATAAAGATGTGAAAAAACTCCTATAAACGTACAAAACAAATCTAAGAGACTGGGTTCGAAGTTTTTAAAACTCATATGAGCTTAATTTGAAGCATTCCTATGTTAGAACAGATATTATTTGGTGAACCCTGAAAGTCTGAAGCTTTAAAGAACCAGCCCTTCATAAAGACAAGTCTTCAATTTAACAGGTCCTGACAGAAAATGTATTACCTATTTCAACCGTCATCATGAAAATATACCGAAGTACCTATGTGAGTGATGGAAAACTTTTTCTCTATTTATTATGGAATATTACTCTGGATTAAATATTAAACAAGGTGCTAGACATCATTTATAATGAATACAGCAAATGGCAATTAAGAGTTTATGGTGAATGTAAGACAAAAATTGTTCAGTGGTTAATTTCATCAATAGTGTTTAGTGGTAGAACCATAGAATGGAGAGATTTCCCCAAACTTTTGTAGAAATATTAAATAAAGACAAAAAATATGGCAACATTGAACCAATCTGAGTATTAAATCATTTCAGCACAGAGTTGGATTGGGGAAAATCAGAAAATTTGGACAAAATTATATCGATTCAATTCCATTCAACTTCAAATATCTCAAGAATGATGCATTTTAGGAGAAAAGATGAGGAATGATTTTATCTGCAAAAAGACTAAAGATTCCAGGAAGTACAAGATACGGAACTTTAGTTCAAGCGATATTTGTTTTTCATGCAATTTAACCAATCTGTAGAGTAGTAGTGAGAAACCCACAAGAAATGGAATGAATCTATTGATGCCAAAACATGCATGACTGTTATCAAGAACCTTCTGCAAGAGATCATTTCAATCGATATTGTCGTTTGAATATTATAGGTGAAAATGCGATTTTTTTATGAAATTTCAACACCCTATATCTTTTGAACGGGGCCAAATTTGGAAAAATGTTATAGGAAGAAAATGTTTCTTTTGACGTCAAAAATCTATGGTTAAAATTAACGCAGTGGTCAAAGACTCACCCTGTATATATATATATATTTTTTTTGGATGCACAATGGGCAGTAAAATCCGTCCTATCCTAGCCTCCGTTGTGATGCCAGTGTTGCCTTCTTAAGTACCAATTGCCTACCAATATGTTGATGACTTTATTTTTGCCATTCCCGATGACATAACAGCTAAATTGTTGGCAGTTGTTAATAGCTTCGATCCATATATTCAGTTAACAGTGGAGGCAGAAGTCCAATGGAGTACCATTTTTAGAAACGAGAATTGTAAGATCTCCAGGGAATATAATTAAGCTTGATTGATACCAAGAGCTGACCTCCTCGGTTGATTTATATATGGAGAATTTTGAACAAAAAGCTCTCGACCAATATATACTAAAACTCAAATTATGGAAGAGATATGTGGATGATACTTCCATTATTTGGCAACGTGGAATGAACGCTATAGATGGATTCCTTCAACATCTTAATAATCAAGAAGAGTCTATTAAATTCACAACGGAAATCGAGAAAGATGAACAATTTCCATTTTTAGATGTACTTGTTCATAAACAAAAACCCAAGAACCAGTGTATACGAAAAATCAACAAGCACGGTTAAATAAGTAGGGAGTGGCAAAATATAGAGCAACAAATATATTCTCTACCCAACAAGATAAAAATGAGGAAATGAATAACAAAACAAAAAACTCAAATGTAATGGTTATTCCAAAAATATTTTGGAAAGAGCGAAACAACACAAAATCAACTCGAACCCAATACAACACAAGATGATATGCAACAAACTATAAATAGCGTCATACTTTATATGAAAGGTTTATCAGAAGAAATGAGAAGAATTGGAAATAGGTACGACATAACAACTGCCATCAGAGCTAATCTAACAAAATTTGAACCCGATAACGAGAATCAAAGAACTGTATATATGAGATACCATGCGAGTGCGGAATTCCCGTAAGTGCACCATCAATTGAATTGCCGGAAATTTGGAGGCCGATATTTGATGTAACTTGAAGAGATAAATCTTCAAACCACAGATGAGTGCAAACTTTTTGTCTAATTTTCATAGTCTATCTATTTGACATTTATGAATGTTGAAAACTTTCCTGAAGTCAAAAGCCTCTGTAAAAGCTAATTTTACCATGAAAACGACAGAAGATGTCTGGTTACAAGAAAAATAATAGATTATTGTTATTGTCCAAACAATAATTCTATACGAGTTCCATCATCAACAATTTCTGGTTAGCAAAAAGTTTTTGTTTAAATACTTGATATTTCTTAAGTTATTGATGATGGATTCACAAAATTTAAAGAGTATATCCAGATGATAATCGATATCCAGGACATCCTTCAATCCTAGCAAGATACCATATCATTTTAAGGTGCTAGACTTGTTCAAGACGTTTAATTTCTAAACATTTGTATTCCATAGAGAATCCTAGATTACGGTTGTATGCCAGGATATTTATTATCCTTAATGAATGATCAGTCAGTTCATGGTGACGAATGTGATGTGTGTGGAAATCTGAAACCTTCTAATGAAAATTCACTATACAAAGAAGTGGATAACTCATGGCGAATCTCAAACATCCTTGGTAAAACAAGTTACATTTTATTTTTCTTAGTTCTTTGAGACCAATGGAAGTAGGAAGAAATAATTGCCTGTAAGTTCAAATGCACCATTATCTCAACTTTTGAGAATTCCGAATAAATTCATTCTAGAAGATTGTTCATTCATTGTGGCGGTTCAATCACTGTCACACTTTCCAGAGTCCATAAGACTTCCATAAGAATAGTTCCTATCAAGCATGCAAAAGCTCCCGTTTTCACTTCAATGCTTTTCTACATTTTTGGCGCTCTTGTTCACCCGAACAGAGTGCCTATCCTTTTGCCCGAATGTCTGTAATTTTGGAATATCGAGCCGAAAATGGTCTCTATCGATTAGGTTCGACTCCCTGATGAAGAATTCGTGGCGAAAGTTGAGTCTGTCCGGCCGGCCGTATTCTCTCTAGCATCCAAAAGAAATCAGCTAGAGTTTTCATATTTTCAGAATAGGTTAATTGTCCAAATATCTCCGTCAAGTTCGTTATTGGGCCAAATCCGTCGGATGGTTCAGTAGTTATGAGCATCTGATATTTTGTTTCCTCAATAACTACTAGAATATCCATCCGATCAAATTGATACTTGAAATATTGTTGAGGGAGGCTGCAACAAAACGGCTCGCAAAATTTCGCAGAAATCGTCACGCTAAAAGATGTTTAAACAATTCCCAAAAAAAATTGTTTTCCTCACAATCTCATAAGATATTTTTCGGATTTTAATAGAAACTCGTGAATATATTGAGGTTGATGACGAGATATTGTGATGATGGAGCTCGTGTTGAATGATTATTTGGACTATTACCATCATCTATTGTGGATGTAATGTTTTCCAAACTTCTTGAAACAATTCGGGCCCATACCGAATTTCTAGTTGATGACGAGATATTGTTGATGATGGAGCTCGTGTTGAATGATTATTTGGGCTATTACCATCATCTATTGTGGATGTAATAATGCAATAATGTAATGTAATAATGTAATAGCCCAAATAATCATTCAACATATATTAAGGTGATCGATATCCTACTTATCCTCAAATTTCATTGTCGTAGCTCTTTTCCATCTAAAGATATGATCATTTTTTATATTTACTCAAAAGAAAAGAGAAATGACATACGTCCCGATGATTTTCTTTGAACTATGGCCATCACAGATCGATATTCGAATGACAAATGCCGGTCTCATTAATCAGTGTCAGTTGGCGTAATATTAATCAAAATTTTTTATAACGGGAAATCATAGAGATACAATTCAATCTCGATGGCTAAAATAATATACGTTGTCAAAATTCAGAAAAGTACTGACATAAGTTTTTAGGAAAAGGGAATTATAGCATCGAACAAAACTTGGGGAAAATTATGAGTAGTTATTTTTAATTTGAGATATAGGTTTATTCATTCATTAGGCGTTCATATTTGCATCACATTGTCCCATAGTACGGGAAAAGACTATTGTTCACGTGATCAGAGTGCTTATAGATTTGTTATGGTTTGAATATCTACTCGCAAGTACCTCAACAAGAGCGACAAAGCAATCTAACCTCACGTCAGTGCTTTCTAAATTTTTTATATATGGGCTTCACTAATGCAAATTTCAATTCATCAGTAATTTCATGATCAACTCATATTGGGTCAAAGTGTATTTTATTATAAATTTCTTCATAAGTTTTCTCTGTTGAACACAATTCCTAAGGTGTTCTCAATCATATTTAGGAAAGCTTTTCCGATCTAGTAAAGGTGAGGAGACAAATTAATTATTTGTTGAAATAAGCGTTGTTATGGTTTTGCTTAGATCCAAGTACTGCGCACATAATGGATAGTCATTTTTTGCAGCTACATTTTTACGAACACGTTCAACTAGTACCTTACACCTTGAAGAGATCCATCAGTTCAAGCTTATGCATAAAACTTGCGAATTTCTCATACGGTTTGGGAGCTAATGGAGACCATAGTAATCGAGAAATCTGCGGTATTCAGAGGAAAAGTGAGCTGTCATTTTGCTCAAATGTCTGTGGCTTTCGAATATCTGGTAAGAAATAGTCTCAATCGATTGAGTTCGACTTCTTGGTGAAGAATGCGGAATCGAACTTGATTGTTTGGCCGGCCGGCCGTTAACTCTCTACGAAGTGAATGGGTTAATATTACAATATTTTCAGAATAGGTTACTAACTGTCAGATTATCTCAGTCAAGTGCAGTATTGAGCCAAATCGATCGACTAGTTCAGCAGTTATGGGCATCTGAAATAAGGTGTAATCAATAAATCTATTCCGTTAATTTATCACTTGGAAGATGTTTTGACGGAGTTCGAACGAATAGGTTTGCAAAATTTCATGCTAAAAAATTCTCAAAATATTCGGAAACCTTTTTCTAATGCTTTATATCGTATGAGAAGTTCATCAGAAATTTCGAATGTACATCGATGATGTTGATATCAAGGACATCTTCTTATTTCTGCACAAAAACATCATATCGTGAGATATTTGGAGATATCGGAATATGAAAAAAATATGTTAACGGTGGGCATTGAGAACATCGATTGGTATTTCTATGTGAAAGTTTTTTGAGGAATTCTCAAAATCATCAAAAATTCTTCGTATGTTTCAACTGAAAAGTTCATACCAGAATACCCCTTAAGATGATCTTAATTTAATCGCTTTGATTGCTGGCGATCGAAGTTATGATCAAATGCGTTTTGTATATCCGAGAATATAAACATCGGTTATGATTATCGTTTTGATCTTCAATTCAAAATTGTATTGAATCGAAAGAAAAGAGCAATTATGTTTTGCATCTAGTGATTTCGTTTGGAAATCATGATTCTAGAAGGAATTATATTTACGAAATTTGTTCAGAAAGTATGGCGTATTTTTTTAAGAAATATTATTTTATTATTCAAGGATACCTATTTTGTCGATATCCCCACGGATATAAAACACTAGTTCCAATGTTTTTTCTAATTTTTGAAGCAAATATGAAAATTATTTTTTGTCATCTTTGTCAGCTCCTCAATCGTGGCGCAGCTTCTTTTCAGTTTCGGAAACAGAAAATAGTCACAGAGGCTCTGGCCTGGATAAGGTGCTTACTGCCAGGGTCTGACTGGGCCGTAAGGGCCCGAGCGGCTGATAGCAATCCCGAGGCTAGATCATGGTGATGGGATACTATCGAAGAATACTGAGATACACAAATTGAGATAAACAACCTATAAAAAATTTATTACAATGCTAAATTAAGGTAAAATAATAAGTAATTATTTACAAATAGCAAATAATAATATAAAGCTTGCCAATCAACATATTATTTAAATGAGGAGAGCTTTCAGCTAAGCAGTTAATGACTCGATCGTAAAAGCTGCTATTTTCATCATCCTTGATTAGATCCGATTCTGTATTAAATATAATTAACGAATCTAACAGTTCTTGCTCCAGTAGAGAACGAAGTCTCGTTTTACGGCACTTTAATGCTGAAAATCGTCTCTCACAAGTCACTTGCGTGAATGAAATTGTGAGAATTACATAATATTTATTTATTTAAAATATACAATGCTCTACAGGTTAAACCCAACTACAGAACAAGGCAAACAGGAACAAAAAACTAATTTCAAATATACAAAATAAGACATGTAATACAAAGTCAGCCAAAAAGACTTGATATCTGAGATGCTACAATAAAAGATATCCAAGTTAGGACAAACAGAATTACAAGCGTGACACAAATTATAAAGGGGAGAATATTTCAAAGTGTTAGTTCTCGGTGTCGACATGTAAAATGTGTTGTCCGCTCTGGAAGCAGGTCTTGGAACCAGAAAATTGATATTACTGAGTATGCTAGAATCTTTAACCATCCCATTGATCAACTTTTGCATGAACACAATGCACTGGCAGTCCCGCCGACGTTTCAGACTCTTCATGCCGTGTCTACTCAAAAGTAAATCATGAAGAAAACCAGTGGGCGGATACACATTATCCTCTCTATATGATAAAAGCTTGAGGAAACGTCGTTGCACCGACTCAATCTCAACAATATGGTAAGGGGACCATACTAAAGCTGCATATTCCAGCTTGGACCTGACATATGCGTAAAAAAGGATCTTCAATGTGGCTATATCCGAAAAGTCACGAGAAATGCGTGCAATAAATCCGTACATCCCTTTTGCAGCAGACAGAGTGGCATCAATATGTGGTGCAAACGAAAGTTTTGGGTCAAAAATCACTCCCAACAACAACGCCGGACGTTCAAGCGAGTCACCATCCACAGTATAGTTGAAAGGAATAACATTTTTGTTATGTGTAAAAGACATGATATTATACTTCTTGACATTCAGATTCAATCGGTTTCTTTCGCACCATTCAACAACGCGCAGCAAATTGATGGAAAGCCGCTGACAATCGAAGGCATCCCTCACCTCAAGGTACATTTTGAAATCATCGGCAAATAACAGGCAGTTAACATCCACCATATCAGCCAAATCATTGATGAAAATTATGAAAAGCAGTGGTCCAAGGTTACTACTGCCCTGCGGCACTCCCGAATTACTCGAAAATACCACAGACCGCACACCGTTGAACTCAACATATTGCCGCCGGTCAGACAAGTAGGACTTAAAAAGATTTATGAGATTGGAGCAAAAGCCAAATTGGGACAACTTCGTCAACAAAATTCCATGGTCCATTGAATCGAACGCTTTTGAAAAAACACCGGTAGCACTCCGGGAGTGCCGGCAGAAGTGAAAACTTAAATATTAACGTTGTGCATTTTTGATATTTTGGAATGGTTAGAGAATAATTTTGTATGAATTGTTTTCATTATCAGTATAAAAGTGCTATTATTTATGTGGTGGAATACAATATTCATTTATTGCGCTATCGTACACAAAAATGACAATAGGTTTGTTCGGGTGGCAGTTCCCAGTTGTACTGGGGTCACAGAGAACCAGGTTCTGTAACTCTTGGAATCGTCGCAAGTTGTTCTATGACACGAACGGGTGAGAAGAGGTGGGAACAGATAATTTCAAAACGATTTTGTTAAGTGCATAGATAAGTGAAAGTAAGGTTATGTTGTACATCATGGACATTGAACTCTAAATAGCATATAGGTATTCATATAGAATTCAATGATCATGGATCATATCATGGATAGTGTTAAAAAGATATTGAATAAGTTATTGTGTTATTAATACGGTGGAAATACTTTAGATTTTACAAATATTAAAATTGAACAATTTTTTTTGTCATAAATAAATAAACATGAACATATCCATATAAATAACTGTAAATATAATTTATATGTACTGAAATATTTGAAGAAATGATTTAATTTAATTATAATTTGAAATTTCAATACATGTAGTAGTGGTCATCAGTGGAGAAATTATTTTTCTTAGTTCATATCTGGATAAACTGTGAATTTTTCTGTTATTTCATTGTAATTTTGGTGGAAACTGTGTACAGAAAATTTTATATAATAGAATTAGGTAATTGTATATGGAACTGGTGGCATTTGGGAAATAAATAAATATATTTTCTAACAATTTTCATAGCTTTGTAACTATTTTTTAGATAAGAATTGTTTTAACAAGTCGTTGTGTTCTTGAAAGAGGTCATTCCTCCGTTTCCTTCCTAAATTATCAATACATTTTGAGTGGTTAAAAAATAAAGATACTACAATCACGAAATAACAAAAATAAATATATAGTATATAAATACGAAACAGTAACGAACAGTTCCTTCAAGTGTTCCGACCACACGAACGACAAGGAACTCCTGTTCCGTCCCAGACGAACGGGTGGGAACCACAAATTACCAAAAATTACAGTTCCGAACTGCCACGCGAACAAACCTAATTTATATTACATTAACATACACAAACATTCGCACAAGCGCCCTGCACCGCCTAAACGAAACAGCACACGCAGGCACGGTTAAAAGAGTGGGGGATATTATTCCCTCTTCTACTCCTCGATCTTACGCTTTTTCGATGACAATCACGTGACCCTGACGCGAGTTTGGATGTTTTTACCCATACAAGAGAGTGCTCAGCGCCGCTAAAGAAGTTTTCACTTCAAAATCAGCATACAGGACATCGGCCTGGGATCTTCTCTCAATTATCTCAGAAACGAACTGTGCTATGCTAAGGAGGTTGGTAACTGTTTAACGGCCTTTGACAAAACCATGCTGAAAAGGTGTTATTCGATTACAGACTAGAGGATATAACCGAGTGTAAAGGAGGATCTCAAATATTTTGCTGGAATTATAGATTATTGATATCGGTCGGAAATTAGAAATATCAAATTCGTTGCCCTTTTTGTGAACCGGGCTCACCTTAGAAAGTTTCCAAACATCGGGAACCATGCAACGTCTCAAACAGATATTGAATAAGATTGTGAGCGGATACGCCAAGACACACGCACAATCCTTGAAAAATAAGGAGGGAACTCCATCCGGACTCATAGTCATAGTTGGTTTCATCTTCTTCAAAACCGTAAGAACCTCATGTTCCTCAAACAATGCAACATTAATATTAGTTATGTAAGGATCCTCAATTTCTTCAAAATCAGCAGTACTGGTAGTAAATGATTTTGCAAAAAAATCAGCAAAGCTATCAAGTATGTCTAATGGTCCATCGACTAACTGCCCATCATAAAACATCTGACCAGAGACAGTTGTTGAACCCTTCTTATTATTTATAAATGACCAAAGTTTTTTGGGGTTATTTTTTATATGCTGTTCAGATCTCTACACAAATGCTCTGTAGGCCTTAGCTGTATCTAATTTAATTTTGGCTCGCAGAAGGACAAATTCCTCTCCAGCAGTGACATCATCATTCCTTTTGAATAATTTCCAAAATTTCGCCTTCAAGCAAATTAAACGAATAATCTCCTTATTGAACCAAGGGAGATATCTGCGCTTGTTTTTATGAGTTCGAACAGGTACACAACGATCAAACACGCTATAGATTCTGTCATAGAAGAAGTTGGAAGCTTCATCGGGACTGTCGATATTCGCCAGGGAGGTCCAGTCAATCAATATCCGCAATCCGATCATACATGAGAAAAAAATTCGCTTTGCTGAAGTCGTATTCGTGCTCCTAACAGGTTATGAAATTACGCTTCAAACTGTGTGTGATATTAGGCGGAAAACTGAACACATAACGCTGGATGGTGTTTATCCTCAACCAATAAAGGATCCCGCGACCTGTCCGCAAGACAACTCTAGAGATTCTATTATATTCATAACGCACAAAATTATACTGAGTGAAATTGTTGACCTCCAAAAATTCACCGAGAACAATAGCAGGTGTATTGCGTGGTTGGGAAGGATCATCAATATGGGAAACATACGCTGAAATGTTGAAATCACCAACAATTTCACTATAAGTTGCATAAATGGTATCAAGAACTTAAATAGTGAACGATACCGCTCTACCGATAATGCAACATATAAGGTGGTGTCAGTGCTGATATGCATGTTATACTGTGATAAAATTTTACATGCACATGGTATGCAACTTTGACAGACGTACGAACCACTTCCGGAAAAACACATGGCGTCCTTTGCTGCCTAGTCTAAGTCTAAAACATCTTCGTCGCTTTGTGAATCTGAATCTTGCTTATGCTGCCTAGAAGAAATGTGCTCATCTCAGAGAGTTTTAGACAGTTCCTTAAAATTATTTGCAAAAGATTCCAGTTCTTTTTGACAGCGTGCATCAAGTCTCGAACATCGGATGCAAATAAACTTGCAGATTTGAAAACATCATCAAAAGAATCTAAATATCTCCGTAAATCCATATTTGATGAATATCCAAGCTTTAAGATAATCCAATGAGGGGTTTGGAGATATTGGCTTACTGGGGTTGATAGGTCAAACATTTTCTTGAACGTGAAGGCTGCCAGGATTGTTTCGAATTTCAAAAAATATTTCATCAAAGCCTTCGCTTGGAACGAAACATTTGGCTCGAACTCCGTACTCGATGATATGGCACTCAAAGTTTTTGTCACCACCACATATCGAGTATTCTCCATAACAGTGGTCAAGGCTTTATCTTTAGCCCACCATCTTGGTTTTCCGATATTCTGTAATCGTGTCAACTTGTCTTGTCTAGCTGTTAATTCTGAAATTTTTTCCATCCATAAAAATGGGCGCTAAAATGATTCATGAATAAATACACTGGTAGACTCCAAGAGCCCAAACAAATTCTTGGCTTCAATACAGCTTGACGTAGCGCCTCCCAGCACTAGGTTTAAAACATGAGCATAACAATGTGTGAAAATTAATTTCGGTCCTTCTTCCTTCAGTTTTGCTTGAAGACCATTATACCTTCCTGCCATATTTCCGGCACCATCAAATGACACGCTGATAAGATCTTACTTTAAGCCTAACTGGGCTAGTTCATTGCTTACAAGAGGTCTGTAATCTTTTCCTGTTGATTTCCGGACAGGGACCATGCTGAGCATCCGTTCTTGTGGGATCCCTTCACATAGAGCACGCAAATTGCAGCCTGTTCAACAATATCCTGGTAAGAATCCACATGGAGGCTTAAAGATTTTGCCGCCTGGATTCCTGTAACGATTTCTTGTTTAACTTGACTTGCATATATATTTATTAATTTATTTTTAGTGGTTTTTGATAAAAGGGCACCAAAGCTCCTCGACCCTTACCTTTTCCTGAGTCTTTTCTTTTTTTACATTCAGTAATTGCCTCGGACATATGGGCCTTAAGAACTGGATCATACTTCGACAATAGGACAACTAAATTTAAAAAGTTTTCGTGATTCTGGTTGTCGTCTGCGATATCCGCTAACGAGTACAACGCCTCACTTTTTACACGATAAGCAATGCCTTGTTTAGATATAAATAATATTATATCAATTATTCTTTTCAGGACCAGGTCCTATTGGACATCTCTTGCATATTCTTTCGCGTGAGATTCTATTCCACATTTCCTCTTTTTTGCTGTAAGCAAGGCGACTACGGCTAACTGATGACTGTAGCTTTCCTCGTGTTTGACAAGTTGCTCATAAATATGTTTTTTGGATTGAGTAACTCCATCAATAAATGGACTTCTTCCTCCTTCTTCTTCTTTCTTGGCGTCAGACGCAAAACATCTGCAGGCAGTACAAAATAGCTCATATAATTCAAGACCACGCTGCGCGGGCCCCCTATGCTACGGTTGCCGCATGCCCCGCAACCCAGGCCCGTGGGGGGCCCGCGGAGGCTGGGGCCCGGCTGGCAAATGCCACCTCGACTATATGACCAGTCCGACGCTGCTTACTGCACCATAAGAATTTTATTTTCGGCTACATACAAGAAACGCTGTGTGTGCAGGGGCGTTACAGGTTGTAAACGTCAGTATTTATTCTTCCACAAACTTGGGCGTTTCAAGCAGATTGCTTAATGTAAATTGCACATAACTTGCAAGCCACATTCCTTATCGTCCGTCATACCATTATGCTAGAACTCATGTTGCACCATGCTGCTGTAATGCTTCACCTTCTATTGGGATGATTAAGCTGTAGTTACCATCTCGTAACTATAAACCCATGATTCGTCATCAGTTATGACCCTCTGGGGCACATTTTGGTCGACACTAATAGTTCAACATCTTCTGATCAATGTTATCGCGATTCTGTTTCTGCTCGAAATTGAGAAATTTCGACCCGATTTATACCCAAATCATGGATTAAAATCGAATGGTACGAGCGAAACGGTACTTTAAGGTCCTAGGCGGTTTTTCTTAGTGTTTCATCAATTGGCCAATACTATTTTCCTCACTTTCTCAATATTTTCGTCCGTTGTTGACGTGCTCGGGCTTCCGGCACACTGTCATTCACGTCAACTCGGCCTTGTGAGAACATTTTGTACCATCGATAAACATTGTTCCGGTCCAAGCTAGTTTCACCATATGCCACAGTTAACATTCGGATTGTGTCCGCGCACATTATTTTGTTTAAAATTTGATACAAATGTTTCGATGTATATTTTGGAATAGGTAAAAATCGGAGACAAATCAAAACACATCCAAGCACAACAGCTGTTAAAAACTAACTGGACATTCCGAATGGCTGAGCTTATTTGCATTAGTAAGGGACAGGAATACCAACATAACGCAACAAAAAAAATTGAATACAGTTAGGCCGCGAAAATAAAAATTCGCGATTCTCTTTGAACAGATCTCGTATACTAAGTACTCATTGAAATAATACTCATTTGATGATTTTATCAAATAACAATAATTTTTCTGTATAGTTCTTCTCTATGCTACTTAATGTGAAAAAGAATAAAGTAGTCAATGACTTACCCTGAATTCGGCAATATTTTAGTGTAAAGAATGCTTTTTGACGAATAATGCCTAATCTAAGTGTTCAAGTGAACGATTTTGAAAACATTAGATATCTCAACTGGGGTTTCAAATGGTGTTGAACATTTTGCAATTGATTTATTTCACATAGATATCAATTGTTTGGTGAGGTTGTCTCTTGAAAAAGTATCGGTTCCCGAAGTTACAAAGAATTGAAACAGATGTTGAACCAAATAAGCGGGTTATTTTTGGATATTGAAATTAATAATTTCAGAAATATAACCGGAGATTGTCACTATATTTGGAGTTCCTTATAATGAAATATAACTCTCGAGAACAAAAGCTAAATCCAATTCGTGAATTTCAAATGCGTTTGGAATGAATATTTTTGGATGTCCTTGAAACTAGGTGAAAATCTAAATATACAAACATTGAATGTTGAGCCCACTGAAGGTAATAATCCTCATAAGCAATATAAACATAAAACAATATGCAGTTGAAAAACTTCAACAACCACTCACAATATCGATTTATGCGTACGGTTTCGGACTGAACTCTTTGGATATATATAACAAAAGAACAACATCCAGATGTCTGAACCTTTGGCATCGACGAGAATATTCTTTTCTGGCCATTTGCCAATATCGCACGTACTCAATGTAATTGCACCATTTGATTCTCGGTCGTAACGGATAAATGCGAACTGGTTTGTATGAGTTTCTTTAATTCTAAGTTTCTCTTAGGAAATGCTGGGATTATTTCTAATACTTAATCTATGAATAGGGTGTAACATTTCAAATGAGCCACCAATGATTCCTTATGCCATAGCGATTGGGAAAATGTCCCGAAACACGTTGAAATATTCTGTTTGTGTTTTAAAGCCTTGGAATTGAATAGGAAAGAGATATTGAGTGATGCTCAGATGCTTCTTCACCACTGTGTATAAAAAGTGTAAATTTGATCAACCGTTTAAGCCAAAAATTTATATTTTCAACTCAAATGAATCACCTGGAATATTGTGTTTTTCTGGTTTGAGTAATGGGTATATAAAGAGGAATTATAATTATTAAGGAATTAATTAGAGGCTGGTGGCGTGCGCCAACAGAAGCTGAAAATCCATTAATGACGATATGCATGATAAAGCTGTCCATAAAAAACACTAAAATTACATAAACGACAAGATGAAAGGAACCGTACGTTGTTAATGACTTGCTAGTATGTTCGGTTCTCGAAGGATCCCGAAAATGAGGAAAAGTTCTTGAGTGTTAATAACCCGGGTACTCAAACATTTGTGGGCAAGAAGAGATAAATAGTTGATTGAAGAACTTTGTCTACCACACGTTTTTAGTGAATATAAATTCTGTACATAAATTATTTCTTTCAGTGATGTAAATGAATAAGTTGAAGAATTAATTCTTATTTTCGCAATATTGTTTGGGAAAAATATTACAATGATGTCACTATGTGAAATTTACCAAAAAAGAGAGTGAAAACTGTTAGAATTAGTCTGGAAATTCTTGATTGTCGGTGAGGTGATCTCAAGCCGGAAAAGTGGATCAGGTCAGTATCGACTTTTTCTAACAGAACTTTGGGGAACTGAAATTGAAGAAGAAAGAAAATAACAAGAAAATGCCCAAGATTTTCACAAATATATAATAATTCAGGAAAATTTTAAGGACATGACAAATAAAATGAATAAAATGGAAAATATAATGAGTCTCTTGAAAATAGTTTTAGAAATAAATCAACATCTGCATGAGGTCATCTCAAATAGCGATTTCTCTAGCATTTATAGTGCATCATCTGTCGATTGAGGATTTTTACCACTTTCTAGAAATGACACATATAAAGAGGAATGTTGCCCATTACGACAAGTGTTGGTTAATAATAAAAATTGTAGATGGGTAACTGAAAAATTGCAACAAGAAAACCGTATTTTGAGAAATTCATAAATTCGAATGTTATAATTATATAAAAAAAAACCTACAGACCACTTATGACTAACACCAAGCTGGAGTTTAACCGAAATATTCCATATGTCGTTCCCTGAACATGAATGAAACTGAATAGAATACTGTGACCGGGATAAAAGCTGGGTGAAAATTTCCTTCCTCACTGCTACTAGATGAATCTTTTTGCTCAGATTTCAATGAAATCATCACCGCATTTGGTGAATATATTTCTACTATAAGTACAACACCTTTTTTTCCATCCCGTTACTGATATAGAGGTTTTATAAGCGATCAAACTTTTCAAAAATAATGAGTGTGCTTCTTAGGTTTCTGCAAAAATATTGAAGTCATTTGCTCAACCAATACCTGAATATATGCTTTACCTTTATTAACCTTTCAATCACCAATGATGTGTTTCCCTCTTGTCTGAAGTTGTCTACAGTAGTTCCGGTGTTTAAAAAAGATGATCATACTACTATAAGTAAGTATAGACCAATTTATATGGTGATGGTGTATCACGCAACAATAGAAGCCAAACTGAGATTTAGCATAATCTTCTATGGATCCGGAAATATAAAGCCTCCATTTGTACTACAGAAAAAAGCAATAAGAATACTCAATAACATGAGGTATGATCAATCATGTAGAGGTACATTCAAGAAGTTGGGATTACTAACTATATATGCTGTATACATTCAAGAGTGTGTAATTTTCATCAGGAAGAATCCAAATTTATTCCATAAATACGAAAACCAAAAAAGTTATTATGGCACAAGGAATAACAATTATATATACCCTAGACATAATTTAACAACAAGCCAGAAGCAAGCTGAGTACAGATGCTTAAAAATGTACAACTCTTTGCCAAAAGATATACAGGGTGAGTCTTTGACCACTGCGTTAATTTTAACCATGGGTTCTTGAGATCAAATGAAACACTTTTTCCATTACGGTTTTTCCAAATTCAGCTGCGTTCAAAAGTTATAAGCATTTTTAGTTTTCACATTGGGCAAATACCCCTCTGTAGTCCAGTTTAGTTTGAATGAAAAATACCTTCCACAGCATTCACTATTGAATCTGAATTGTTTAAAAACATTATTTTCCCTCTAAGTAATGATTCACTCACTCATGTTTCATCCGATGAGGTCCATATCCAGAAGGAAGATACAAAATACTTATTTTCTGGTAAAAAAAATTCAACACCATAAACATAAATTTTTGTTGTTCTACTATATTTTCTTTCTACTTCAAGATTATAAACCATGCCTTTCTAGTGAGAAATTCCAAAAAACCTCAGAATTATTGGGTGTTATCATCATACATTTGAAATTTTCTTCTTAAAATTTCCAAATCATGATAACCATCATTTCTATGAAACTTGACCAATGCAAGAGGTTGTCACTGTGCTTTCTTTTTCACTCAAAACCAGAAAAAATCTTCTATGATTTTCCAAACACTGATATTTCTGAAGTTTCTTCTCCTTGACAGAGACCAGTGAACAGGTATTTTCTGTACTGAATCCCAATAACAATTTACCAGGATAGATTACAAGTATTTCCAGATTTATGTGTGCAATTATAATTTCTTGAAGAAATACCTAAATATGATTTTGAAAAATCAACTAGGTGTTCTTTGATAAAATTTTTTTGTTAAATCATTAATATGAATCTATTCTGTTTAGACTATAATTACTGATTTTTATAATCAGAGTAAATAACGTAAACAAGAACATAAATATTGAATAATGGTTATTCATAGATTATGTCAAATTTTAATACCTTACCATAGAATATTAATTTATCACCGAACCCCAGGAGAGAAAAAATTAATATTTGCAATGTTTTTTAAATGAAAGATAATATCTGTAACTATTATTGAGGTAGAACTTTACCTTATCCCCAGTGGGAAACGTTTTTCTGTTTGAATTCATGATCTGACATTTCGACAGAAATTATGAGGTTATATTTATCTCGCAAGAATTTAAATTATACTCGCAAAGTTAAAATTTTGCCGTGATTTATCGTACATCTTCTTTGTGATGACAATCGGAAATGCATTGATAAAAAAGATATTCATCATTACTATGTTTCATTTCTTGAATTTATGTGTTTATGTCAACGGAATGAATGGAAATAGATATACAATGGGTTGTTTACTATAACGCAAAATAGTGAATACTTTTTCAAGGATGAATTGTGAAGGAAAATCGGATTTGCGATGCTATAGTCGCAAAATCGGCTGCGACCTCTAAAGAAATCTTTGGCTGGCCACCAAGTCGCCTCAATCTTTTGTGTGTGTACCATCTGCCGATGAAATTGATGCCTCGTAATACTGACTAAACCAATCATACTTTGAAAGACTACAAATTAGTCTTTTATACTTATTTCATTCATTCGTCCAAACGAAATATAATACAGAGAGACCGAGAATAGAGGCTATTAGGTCAGGAAAGACGATAACCCAACATGTTGATTTCGATTTTTAAAAATAATTAATTTCTCCGGAACAAGATTAGAGAAAAAATTGTACTAATCGATTGAATATTGTGGACTGAATCTTTAAAGAAATTCACATAAGTTTTCATTACTGGGGTCATCCTGAAGTTACATCCCATCAAGGAAAAATTCGAATTTTCGAAAATTAATTTCTTAGGATGGTTATCAGAAAAACGTTTGCACCAATCGATTCGCTATTAGGGACTGAATCTTTAAAAAATATCCAGAAGCGTCTGTACCAATCTATTCATCATTGCCAATTTAATTGAAATAAAATATGATACGTATTTTTTCATTATATTGCAAAGGAAAATGGGAAATATACAATAGACAATATTTATTCTTCATTGATCCTAAATAATTCCATTCTCGATTAATATAGATGCTCACTATTTGAATAAGCTCTTGCTTAATTATCTTTAATTATCTTCTACTAAAATATGTTATAATGTTCAATATAATGCTATTCATTCTTCTTTAGTACTCCACACATCTGTTCTTCCTCAACTTTTTAATCTAGGCAACCTAACATACCTTATTTTCGATCTAATATTGCTATAAATGAAAATTTGAGGATATTATATTACGTTATTCTTCCGAATGTTATTTTTGGTGTTAAATTCAGGTATAAAAACTGAAATCAACAATGTTTCTAATTCATTGGATAAGCGAAAATAAACACATTTCTATGACATCTTCCCATTTTTCTGCCGCAATGTCAAAAGTCAACAGAAAATTCTCATCTGTGGGCGCCCACTGGGGATAAGGTAAAGTCCAGCCATTATTGATCTTTAGTTATAATTTTCCTCAGAATAATTAGAGTAAATAATTATCACATTAAAATATTATAACGTCTCTGTGGTGGGTAGTTCCAAATAAAAAAGTATTCTGTGGTTCCTTGTTGTTTTGATTCTGTTTGAAACTGTCAAAAGTTATTTGTATCTTCAAAAAAAAAAAAAAAAGTGGAAAGATTTTGAGGGATAATATCGATAGTTTTAAATTATTCAGTTCAGTATGAAATGATTATGGTCAGAAATTGCATTCTATTCTAATCTTTCTTGTTTATGAGCTTATATCTTCCAGTTTCAATATTGATTGAATTTTAATTAACCATGCATCATAACAAACATTCAGAAATATTAAAACTAAGTCAAATTCTATTATCTCTTAAGTTTGTGAACAAGGTTGAATCGGTGTATGAAATAAAGATAATAAAGGTATAAAACAAATCTAGGAGACTGGGTTCGAAGTTTTTAAAACTCATATGAGCTCAATTTGCAGCATTCCTATGTTAGAATAGATATAATTTGATGAACCCTGAAAGCCTGAAGCTATAAAAACCAGCTCTTCATAAAGACAAGTCTTCAATTTAACAGGTCCTGACAGAAAATACTTCACCTATTTCAAAGGTCAAAATATACCGAAGAGCGATGGAAAACTTTTTCTTTATTTATTATGGAATATTATTCTGGATTAAATATTAAACAAGGTGCTAGACATCATTAATAATGAATACAGCAAATAGCAATTTAGATTTTGTGGTGAATGTAAGACAAAAATTGTTCAGTGGTTAATTTCATCTATTAGTTTTTAGTGGTGGAACCATAGAGGGAAGAGATTTCCCCATCCTTTTGAAGAAATATTTAATATAGACATAAAATATGGCAACATTGAACAAATCTTGTTATTGAATCATTTCAGCACAGAGTTGGATTTGGGAAAATCAGAAAATTTGGACAAAATTATATCGATTTAATTCCTTTCAACTTCAAATATCTCAAGAATGGTGCAATTTAGGAGGAAAGATGAAGAATGATTTTATATGCAAAAAAGACTAATGATTCCAGGAAGTACGAGATACGGACCTTTAGTTCAAGCGATATTTGTTTTTCATGCAATTTAACCAATCTGTAGAGTAGTAGTGAGAAACCCACAAGAAATGGAATAAATCTATTGATGCCAAAATATGCATGACTGCTATCAAAAACCTTCTACAAGAGATCATTTCAATTGATATTGTCGTTTGAATATTACAGGTGAAAATGCAATTTTTTTATGAAATTTCAACACCCTATATCTTTTGAACGGGGCCAAATTTGGAAAAATGTTATAGGAAGAAAATGTTTCTTTTGACGTCAAGAATCTATGGTTAAAATTAACGCAGTGGTCAAAGACTCACCCTGTATCTATGATCTCCGATATCATTAGAAAATTTAAAAAGAAACTGTATAAATATTTAGTTGAGTTAGAGCCTTATGGAAATGAAAATTATTTAGCATGATAAGATATAGTTCATATTTTTCTTTTTTGACACTATTCCATTTCATTTTCATGTACTGAGCGATTTGTGATGAATATGATCTGAAATAAAGCGCTATTATTATTATTATTATTATTATTATTATCATTATTTGCTAGGTTTTATTTTCAAAGATAATCGAAAAAATAGTATTGATCGAATGTTGGATTTCTCGGGCAAGTTCCGATTGTTGAATGGTGCTCCGCATGGTTTTCCGGCAGGGTGTTCAGCACAAACTGCGGCTGTGTCTTGTATTGAACATGTTTATACGTGTTTAGATGCTGGTCTTTGCGTGTGCGGTCTCTTCATTGATCTGTCACGTGCATATGAACTTCGAATTCATACACAACAAGTTTTTCTTCAGTGGATCAATAGTTTTTTAACTGACAAGTTATATATATATATATATATATCAAAATACCTAATTGCGCTACCACAAGGAAGTTTTCTTTCTCCAATCCTATGCAACATCTATACCAATGATATCGCACTTTCCGACAAAGTAAGGAAATTTAATTACGCGGACGACACAGTAATAGCTGCACAAAAAAACTAGTTTGAAAATGTAGAACGAACTCTAACATGAGCCCTATCAGAAATATCAATCTACTACAGAAAAAATCATCTGAAACCAAATCCAACTAAGACCCAACTGTGTGCTTTCCACCTGAGGAACAACCAGGCAAAAAAAAACTTGATGTTAAATGGGAAGGTGAACATATAGAAAACCTAAAACACCAAAATACCTGAGTGTCAAACTAGATTGAACCTTGTCCTATACAATCCCTTGCAAAGACACCAAGATGAAGGTTATAGCAAGAAACAACGTAATCCGGAAACCAATATAATATCATCGTTTTCGTTGGATTTTTTTATTTTGATTTACCATACCTCAACTGTCAGAGTAACTGTCAATGCAATTTTTTTTTTATTATTGTAAGTTGTTACCTACATCAAAGCTACACACATTTTATATTTCGAATTATATTTGTAAACTATATACTTGTGAGCGTATGACAGTATACAGGGCCTGCCAGATAAATTGTGTTGATTGAATACCTATCATATTATTTTTTTATTAAATATACCAGTTGTTTTTAAACGTTATTTTCGTGATTTCATATTATATTATCTGAACGAGGAGAGTGACATTATTCTATAAAATCATGTGGCGTTCAGAACTAAATAAAAAAAAATTAAATATTAAGAGCTAGCTGGAGCGTACCTTTCACTGTATAAAATAAAAATAACTGGTGATAGCCCCTACGTGGGGAAATTCTGTACATTCGAGGGAAGTAGATGTGGCTATAAATGCGACAGTCCGAATAATATCTGGACGTCTAAATCCAAGCCCCCTAAAAAAGGTATATCCTACAGTTGGCATTGCTTCACCAAATATTCGAAGAAGAGTTATTGCTGAAATAGAAAGGACCAAACAAACTGAAGATGAAATACAACCCTATCATGGACAAATACAATACCATCACCGATTAAGATCAAGAAAGAATTTCTTGAAAACCACTGAAATAAAAACTACGCCACCTGAAGAAAGAATAGAAGAACTCTGAAAGAAGTCAACCTGAGACAAGATCACCGGCAAAGAAGAGTTGTTTTAAATGTTGCAAACTTGGACACAATGCTCGAAAATGCACAGGGAAATATTTCTGTGAAACCTGTGGTAAGACTAACTAATGTTCGCGGGGAAAAACCCGCCTGAAAACGAGAATGCGGTTAATAGAAACGCCACAGATGATGATGTTGTTGCTGATTCGTATTGTACCCTTGCAAATAGCACGAAAACACAGGTGCTCTTACAGACCATGAGGGTATAGCTAATTGGAAAGAATTACACCAGAACGGTACGAGCCTTAATAGATACCGGATCTTAAAGGTCGTACATTTTGATATCCATAGCAGACAGTTTGGGTCCGAAAGAAAAGATAAACCTGATATGTATTTAGTTTGGAGGAAAACAGATGCTGCGACAGTATAACTGTTATGATATCAACGTAGGATATAATGGGCATAGCTGCACGACCGTTCGAAGTTTTGTAGAAGGCGGTGAGCGACAGTACCTGGTTCAGGGAATGAGATCATCTTGGTGTACGGATTTCAAATACCGGTAAAGACTCACCTTTTGACATTCTCATAGGAGCAGACGTAGCATTCCTATACAAAAAATCTATCAGATAACAACGTCCAGGTAAACTTAAAAAATTTTGACACATACAGAAGTTTGGTGGGATTCCTTCGAGATGAAGAAATAGTTTTCCGCACCTACCAATTGAAACAAGAAAGAGCCTATCGGTTAGTTATCAGATATCTTCACTAGAGCGTTCTTATTGATGAGATATAAAAGGAAATTGAAAAATCAGACCATAAAGTGAGAAACATAATCAAAATAAAATCCGCTTTTTCTGTTGTATGTAGACCTGAAGCCCAGACAAAACAACAAAGATATTTACAACATGGAATTCCTATCAAATATAAAAATTTCACTAGTGCATCCTAGAAAAAACGAGGAATGAGACAATGCACTTAAAAAACCTATTGTAATAGTCCATTTATTTACGTTATATGCGGCATACAGCACGATTCAAAAACATGCTCCAAACTAAAAACAGTAAAAGCCTCTTGTGCCTCATGTGAAGGTAGTAGTCACTCAGCAGAGGTTGTCAATTCTACAAACAACTTATTCAAACCAAAAATCAAAGTATGCGAAAAAGTGAAAGACAACATAATACATCTGAAGCATCCGACGGTATTTACATACCCTAAGCCCAGCTACTATCAAAACATCAAAGATGTCCTACGCTGAAGCAACGAGAAGCCAACAGCAACAACAAGAAATAGGCATGAATTGGAAAGGTTCATGAGCCTGAATAAAATGGATGTGATACTGATATCAGAAACAAAACAGTGTTTCAGATCTCACAATACCTAACTTACTCCACTGAATATGCAGACGGTACTGCACACGGTGGCGCACCTAATCTAATCCGAAGAATCTTGATCCACTACCAAAATAAGTTAGTTACTCACAAAATACAAACAACGAACATCAGAATGTACACAGAATTATGAAGTTTCGAAGTATCAGCAATATACTCACCACCCAAGCACAATATTGTCGAAACCAATATAAGTCATTTTTTCAAAAGTTTCAACAACGGTTTAAAATAGAAGGGACTGGGATGCGAAGCACACCCACTGGGCTTCAATAACTAATAACTCCCAAAAGTCGTAATCTAATGAAAGTGATAACAAACAACAATTTCTACGTATTTTCGCCAGGTTCACCGACTTACTGACCAACAGGCAGATACAAGATTTCTGATGTCTTGGAGATTTTCGTTACGAATGGAATTAACAATAGCCACATACTCGTTCAAGCGGAATCTTATTCTCCAGACCTTTCATCTGACCATTCACCAGTCCTGCTAACCCTCCACATAATATTCAAATCGTATAAAAATAAATCTTCTCTAACCACGGGAAAAACCAATTGTGATGAGTTACAGCAAATAGGACGAAGAAGCATTTATAATTTTAGAAACACCTGATGACATAGAAACAGCAGCAAACAACATAACGAGAATTATACAAAAAGCAGCATGCGAAAGTACCTCAACAAAGTCAATGACAGGAGAAATTCAAATGAAATTACTTTCTTCAAAATCGGGAACTGCTTGTAGAACAACGGAGAGGCAGAGAGAGATAGCAAAGATCACCGAATCAGCTTGATAAGACAATACTGAATCAAATCACCAGAAAACTACGTAAAACCCTGCAACTATATAAAAATTCTCAATTTCAACAATATCTTGAGAATATAAATGAAAAAAATGAGCAAAGTATTTGGAAAGCTTCGAAGAAATTCAAAAGATCCACATTGAAGAAACCTTTGATTAAAATGGCCAATGGAGAATGGGCTGTCCTATCCTGGTTCAGTCATTCAGAAGTAGAAATTTTTCTGAACGTTCTATATCAGATATTACTTCAAACTTTCACTCTAACAGAAGTAGCCGATGAGATACGATGACTGAAAAACTACTCAAGTAAATTGTTGTAGTGTTCACAACACTTTTTAGTAGAATGATGAGTATATTCTATTTTCCCATCACATGAAAGTATGCTGGGGTTATAATGATACCCAAACCTGGTAAACCAGAACAGAATGTGCAAATCAAATAGCCTATAAGCCTTCTGCCAATCCTGGGTAAAATATTTGAGAAGCTCAGAAGGCTGAAAGATGAGATGGATATGCACCAACTGGTACCAGACCGCCAACTAGCTAACAGAGAGAATCACTCGACAACGTATCAGGCCCATCATATCGTGAACACTATCTCAACAGGCCTCGAAAAAGGAAAATTTTGCTTAGCAATTTTCTGGACTCACCGCAAGCATTGGTACAACGGACTGCTGTACAAACTCAAACAACTCTTCCCGCAAACGTATTTCAAGAATCTGAAGTTGTGAACGTGATATACTTGATACGGTATATCTGTAGAAAGATTATTTGGGCTATTTCTTGAACTTCTGCCATGAAATGGGCTCACTAGTCAGTAACACGAATTTCAATCATCATCCCAGACGACTTTTCACCTGGAGATCGCCGGACGGTTTCACCAAAAACCGAATTGACTATATTCTAGTCCACCAGAAATGAAAATCATGCATTAGAGACGTTAAAACCTAACCAGGTATCGATTGCTCGAGTTATCACAACCCTTTTGTTGCAGAGATAAATGACAAGCTCAACAAATTACAGCCAAAGCAGCAAAGAGACAAACTATGGCATCTAAAGGCACACACATCCTTCATGATAGAAGTGGGAGAGCAATTCACGAGCATCTCGCAAACCTTATCCACATCAGACCAAGAATCATATGAACTCTGGAAAAACTTGAAATCAACATTGCAAAAGGTGACATTGTTTATGTCCGAGTGAATGCTGCTCTGAGAAAGGACAAAAATGACTACTATGCCGGAGTATGTGCTGAAATGGATAAACATTCAAATGAAAATCAGCCTAAAGACCTTTTCGACCAAATTACTGGCACGCCTTTAATGCGATATTTTCCCATTAAAGATGAAAATGGTCGAAAACTTGAGAGATGGCTTCAATATTGTGAAACCCTGATGAGCAACCCTAATCAAGATCTACAACATCTTCCACCGCCGGCTGAACTGGAACCAGACATACTGCTGGCGGAGAATGAAGCTGCACTCAAGAAAGTCAAATGTTAAAAATCTCCAGGAAAGCACAACGTCGTTATCGAGATGTTAAAAGCTGCAAATGGCCTACTGAGTGGACTCAATCAATCTACATCCCGCTTCACAAAAAGAGACCGAAAAACAAATGCGAAAACTACCGAAACCTTGCCCTTATTAGCGATGCCAGTAAAATTCTATTGTACATAATCCAAGAAAGCTTGAAACCTTTTTTACTGCCTCAAATTGGAGCAGAACAGAGGGGATTAATTCCCGGAAAAGATACATGTGAAACACTGTTGAAGATTCGTATATTAATCGAGAAAGCCTAGGAATATTATGTGCCCACTTATCTTTGCTCCCTTGACTATTTTAAGGCTTTCGACACAGTAAGATGGGACAAATTTTGGTCTATACTAAAGGAAATGGCTGTACCTGAACATCTTATCAAAAACCTTTACGTTTCGAACCGATCCTATGTTGAAGTAGACGGTAAAATATCAGAGACTTTCCAGATATCAAAAGGCTTAAGACAAGGTTGCATTTTGTCCCCTCTGCTGTTTAACATTTACGGTGAGTGGATTATGTGCAGGGCTACTGTAAACTGGAACGGAGGAATCAAAATCGGAGGAAAGTTACTGTCCAACTTAAGGTACGCTGTCGACACCCTGTTATCGGTCAGCTCAGAAGAGGAGCTGCAATCACTTCTCCAAAAAGTCAAATCTGCCAGCATTGAAGCCGGTCTGACCTTGAACAAGGACAAATGCCATATCATGATCATAAATAGAGCACTTTCCATAATCAACGAAATACCAATCGCACACCATGTTATCTACCTTGGTGCTCACATTTCAGATAAAGGAGGCTCCATTTGTGAAATAAAACGGCGAATCGGGATGGCGAAGAGTGCTGCGAGAAAACTTGAAAAACTCTGGAAGGACCACAACCTACACAAACAGAAAGAACTGAATATTGTAAGATCCCTAGTGTTTCCCATCCCCACTCATGCTTATGAACCATGGACTCTGAGTGCAGAGTGCCGTAGTCGCATGGAAGCCTTTGAAATGTACGGCTGTAGGAGGCTGCTCAGCACTGCGTGGACGGCGTACCGAACCAATTCTTCAATACTCGAGGAACTCAAAATCGTCAAGAGGGACCGTTTACTGTCAACTGTACAACGAAGCATTTTACGGTACTTTGGACACTCGATTCGAGCGGAAGGACTAGAGAGCCTCACTATCGAGGGAAAAGTCGACGGGAGGCGAAGAAGGGGCCGATCACCCAACAGGCTCATCGACCCGATCACGGCGTTGGCCGGCCTTTCCCTGCATAACTCCATTAAGCTAAAGTTACATTGGATGCGTATCAGTCCGTTTTTTCACTCATACGTGCACTGACAGACGCGCCGAAAAAATCAAACAAGTAATATCTTATCTTGGTGGTTACATTTCATTCGAGTTTGCGTGTCAGCCAAACTTTAGGCCGTCACCACAAACAGAGAAAACGACTGACGATCCTGTAACTTTACCATCCACAAAAACAGAAGACTGGCGAGCCATCACCATCCACAAAACATCATATGGGTCACAAATGAATACATCTACATCTCAACTTGAAAATAACTACTCACAATTTTTCTTATGTTTTATTCGATTTGTCCAAAAACCAATGAAAAGTAGGCATACCAACTCCATCAAAAATAATTTTAAATATCATATAATTCACTAAGCACTTGTCCTTTGAAATATATATATATATATATATATATCCGCTCTATAGCGTTCTACGTCCTGCGGTGCCCAGTCTCCATCTCTGTCTATTCTCCCAATCTCCCGGTCTAAGACCTCTCTCCGACATTGCATTCACTCCCTGTATCCAAGTTATTTTTGGTCTTCCCCGCTTTCGTCGCTCCAATGGACTCCAGTTCATAATTTTTTTCGGTATCCTGTCTTCGCCCATTCTCTGCACATGGCCATACCAGCTGAGTTGTTTGATCTTTATATCCTCGATTATAGTGGTGTTTGCATTCATTATCTCTCTTATTGTGATGTTTGAAATATGTTGGAGTCTAGAAATGCGAGCTGCTCGTCGCCAAAAATCCATTTCCAGAGATGATAGTTTTTCCATTGTCCTTGATGTTAGTTGCCATGTCTCACAGCCATACAGAACTACACTCTTGAAGATAGTGTTGTATATTTGTCGTTTCTTTTCTTTAGATATTTTATTTGACCATAATATCGAATTTAGGGCACCAATTATTTGTTTTCCCTTTATTAATCTTTCTTCTATCTCTGTCTCTGTTCGGCCAGTGTTAGTGATTTTGGTTCCTAAGTATGTATACTCTGTTGTGGTCGGTATCTACCTGCCATCCTGCAGTTCAAAATCCTCTGTATCAGAGCCGATACAAATATACTTGGTCTTCTGCATATTCACACTTAATCCCCATTTTTCATATTCTTCGATCAAGCGACGCGTCATAAATTCCAAATCATCTCTGTCCTGTGAGATAACGACCTGATCATCAGCGAAATTTAAAGTGTATAAAGTCCTTTGAAATACCTTAGATATTCATGTCCTAATCAAAAATATCTTGAATTAAAATCAACTAAACTTAACACTTTTCGTCAGTTTTAATAAAGTCACAATTTTGTTCCACTCAAAACTGAACTACTTCAAAATAAAATCACTTGTACGCATATGTCAACAAAGATACATAAACATCGACAGGAGTTGGTTCAACATGTTGTGGATGAAAATCACCTGATAAAATGTAACGATACATCTATCATATCCAAAAAAGAGCAACATACAAGAAGAAAAATTAAAAAGGCAGCATTAATGAATATCGTTCTACATCCCAACATCAATTGAGTTACCGGAAGTTTGGAGGTCAATTGTTCGAAGTAACTTGAAACAGTCTTCAAATCACAGATTTGACAGTTCTGTAGATTTGACATTTATTAGTAAAAATTGAAAAATTTTTTGATCTTGCCAGCTTTTTTGGAAGCTTATTTCTGCCTTGAGAAGATGTTTGTTAAAACGTTGGAAAGAAGAACAATAAGAGATTTTGGTTATTATAATAAATAATAATTCTACATAATCAGCAAAATTTGATTATTGGAAAGATTCTGGTTATTGCTAAAATAATACTTCTACATAATCAGGAAAATTTGATTATCGGCAAATCTTTTTTCATCTTCGTTTCATTTGTCCTTTGAAATAGCTCATATATTCAAATCCGAATTACACCAAAGCGATAATTCTTCGGAATCGAATCTTCTGAAACCTCTAAATAACTTTTACGAGTATGACATCATATTTTTTCACAAAGCGGATTTGGCTTGTGAAAATTGGCAACATACATTATTTAATATTATGATTATTATTATACAGGGTTTTTCAGAAAAAGGTAACCCCCTCTCTAGAATAGATAGAAAACTGAAAAACTAATTGGGGTTTGTTCAGGAAAAAATTTTCGTAACGCCATCCGTATTCAAATATTCTTGAAGAAAAAAAATATACACATTTTTTAAAATTTTGCAGAAACTACTGGCAACATTGTAATGAAATTTTATACGAATATATTTCGGAAACTGATACATCCAATGAATTCGTTTTTATGTCTGACTCTCGTAGAGGGCGCTAGTTACACGATTCGTACCAACCAGTAGTATTGAACATAACTTTTTGGCGCTCTTGTCTATCATTTTGCCCGAATGTCTGTAATTCTGGAATATCGAGCCGAAAATGGTCTCAATCGATTGGGTTGACTCCTGATGAAGAATTCGTGGCGGCGAAATTGTCTGTCCGGCCGGCCGTCTGTCGGGCCGGCCGGCCGTTTCCTGTGTTTTATATATTGAATAGGTTAATTGTCCAAATATCTGGTCATTCTTATTGGGCCAAATTCGTCGGATGGTTCAGTAGTTTATGCTGAAATTTTGTTTCCTCAATTTACTAAATATCCATCAATCATTGATACTTGGAATGTTATGAGGATGCTGAAGCGAAACGGTATTCAAATTTCGCAGAAATTGTCACGTATTCAGTTTTGTGTAGTTTCCCAAAAATCCTTGTCATCGACTACGTTTCAATGCGTTGATATTAAAATTTTGACGGATATTTTTTCCTAATAAATTCGTATTTTCAGACGAATAATTTGAGGAAAAGGGGATATCGGGTGATAGGAAATTTCCTGTAGTTCACTTTGCGACGGCTGCCCCAAAGATATAATGAGCCAAGGGTCTACAAGGAACATGAATATCAACGTGATCAATTAACATGAAGTCAAATTTATGTGATTGCTTGACCTGGAGTAAATAAAAATCAAATTAAATGCAAATATCTGATTGATTGAGATAAACTATCAATAATTTTCTTTCATTCAAAACTTTAGTAATGATGGAATAAATTCGATAACAATAAATGAGACCGTGTTTGGAAAATTCACGAAGATTTGTAGTGCTTATTTTTTAAAAAAATGCCATAAGTAATATACCTGATTGCCCACTTTCTTATTTTAAATGCAACGATATTATTAATTTATTGGATTCTTCAGAGAATTCTAGTTATAAATCATGTACAATGTCATATACTTATCTTCAGATGTTTCGGAAATATTAAGTGTTTCAGATTCCTGATCTGTTGCTGTTACTACTTTTTGTGGCATATATCGAAGATTTGTATACAAAACGAAACCCTCAACTTAGATGACAAAAAGACGAATCACGCTTTCGATTAGATCGATCTAGCTGTTGAATTTTCTATATCAGATTAGCATGTTGCCAAAACGTTCGCGGCGAATTTTGAACATTGATACATTGACATTAATATTTTTTGTTTTTTTAATATTATTATATATTAAATAATCAGTATTAATTATCAGGTTTTTAGTGTAATGTAAGAATTTGTGAAATGAAATAATTTTCATTTGTTATGTTAATTTTTGTAATAAATCTGAAAACATTTCCGAAACAGTTGAAGAAAAGTATAGGACATTGTACATGATTTATGTCAAGAATTTTCTGAAGAATCCAAAATATTCATAATATACAGGGGCTTGCATTTGAAATAAGAAAGTGTGGGTATTGGCCACAGTCACGAGACGCACCCTATATAATTCTTTTTTTTTTAAATGCTCAGTTAAAAATACAAATCGCCGTGTCCAAGCGTTTTTCCAAACACGGTCTCATTTATTCGTTATCGAATTTATTCCATTTGGCTGTTCCTGTATATATTCAAACCATTGACCTATTGTAACGCCCTCATGTGCAGTTCCTTTATTAGTAAACTCGGGCGCCAGACTATTTGCTTCTGAGGGCGTCACCCTCACCTACCGAGCTCCTCCGGAATGTCCAGAAGCTCGAGCCTGGCAGACTCCAGTGGAGAATGAAGTGGGTAGCTGTTGGAGGTGTCACCAATAAAACACTCGGTTAACTAAAAATATACTCTCTATTCATACTAAATAAACAAACTTTCCAAATAATACGTCTCACAGTCCTTGAAAAAATCAACAGTTCATATTCGGTACAACAGTCCTTAATCTAAATCACAAAATCTTCATAGTCCTTAACCTCTAAAAACCCAAATCCCAAATCTACTTGTCCATCACCAAAAGTCCAGTAACATTCCGTGAAGGGGTTAGAGTGCACACAAAGCGATTACAGTGGCGAGTTACTCGATGTATTAGGCATCAGAAGGAATTAGGCAAGTGAAAATGACTTAGACATAAAAATGGGTTAGGCATACCAAGAAATCAGGCAGAGAACGGATAAGGCAGTCGCTCAACAGAAAATTGCTCATGCATGAAAGTCGAACACGGCCATGAGATGAAGATGAAAATGACTCAGGCATGAAAAATGACTAAGGCCGTGTGACAAAAAAATGAGAATGTCTCGGGGTTAAAGCGAGTGGGCGCAACTAATGTCCGTGCGCAACAGAACCCCTCGAAGAGAACTGCCAAGGCCCAGCCCAAATCGGAGTGACCGGCGGTACGGCGTGCGCATGCGCAAACCACCGCGCGTTCACCCGCGATGACGACAGGGCCGAGGTCGAACCAAGTGCCTGCCGCACAGCAGCCCACGCCACGGAAAACTTCGGTCTAAGCACGATTGAGTTTCCTCATCTCGTACATCAACGTCAGCTCCGCGAGATGGACAGCAGGAGTCCGCCAAGGTAAAACGGCCCACAACCTAGGGACGATTGAGTTTCCTCATCTCGGCACCCAGATGTCGGATACGCAATACCGGCTAAAGGACCCAGCCGACACCCGTGACGAATCCCGCACCCCCAAAGATCGGGCCAACCCAGTGCCTGCCGCGCAACAGCCCACGTCACGGAAAGCTTCGGTCTAAGCACGATTGAGTTTCCTCATCTCGTACATCAACGTCAGCCCCGAGAGATGGACAGCAGGAGTCCGCCAAGGTAAAACGGCCCACAACCTAGGGACGATTGAGTTTCCTCATCTCGGCACCCAGATTCCGGATCCGCAATACCGGCTAAAGGACCCAGCCGACACCCGTGACGAACCCGTGCCTTCCAGGGTCGGTTCGACAAACGACAACAGGGGGCGGTGGCACACCACGACCCTCACCGCGCAGCAGCCCACGTCACGGAAAACTTCGGTCTAAGCACGATTGAGTTTCCTCATCTCGTACATCAACGTCAGCTCCGAGAGATGGACAGCAGGAGTCCGCCGAGGTAAAACGGCCCACAATCTAGGGACGATTGAGTTTCCTCATCTCGGCACCCAGATGTCGGATCCGCAATACCTGCTAAAGGACTCGTAAAGGACGTGACGCCCCAAACGCCCTCCTGCAGCCGTCGTTCGGTCTCAACGATCGAACCTCACACTCACCTCCTGGAATCTCGTCCTCCACAAGTGGTCGTCCGGTCCCCTCTCTATACCCCTTTCCTACCTTACTATATCTGCCTACCACTGCACTCACTAGCTGGAACCGAACGGTGGAAGCTCATCTGCTTCGTGTCTCGCCGACCGAGGAACTGTCGTACCCGGTGCACGACTCACCTCTTAGTACCGTTCGAATTCCCCCAACATGCGCCGTGCGCACTGCAGATGGAGGTGGGAATGATCGGTCAGTGTCCCCACCGTTCAGCGTGATCTCGCTGGATTCGATCGAGGTCAACAGGTTTACGCCACGTAAACAAAACTACTTCGTTACACTATTGCAAAAATATAAAAATTCAAGCTCATCTGCCACACTGACATACTCAAGTTTGATCTAAGTGTTTTTAAATTCGAAAATTATCAGAATCTGGTTATCTCACGGTTAGTTTTTATCATTGATATAGGTTTGCTAGGTTTCGTTCAGTTTATGTCTACTCTTCCACTTTGGGTGTATGGATGAAACCAATAATTCAAGAAAGAACTCACCTGGTATTCATTGTTCACGCAGAATTCTTTCAAATTCTTTCGACTTCATTTCTTTCAGTATATTGGTCTAAATCTGAAATAATCTCAAGTAGACTTTCTCTATTTTCTTGCTTTTATATTCATTCAATGTTTGTTTTTCAGTTGCTCCATCACTCATCTCATTGTACATAAACTCTTCTAACTCAAGTGGTGTCAAAATTTCCACAGGTTTATAGAAATCAGGAAGTTTATATTCCCAGAACTGTTTGAATCTTCTTTAATTGTACCATCGAAGATTTTGTTGTCGCGATTTTCATTAATTTGTTGATTTTCTTTTTCACGAAACAATATATGGCTCTCTTCAGTGACATTAGAAGTTTTGAAAGGTTCTATAGGATCAAATCTTTCAGTAGAATTGATTTCAATAAATCATCTCCAGAGGCCTCCTGATTAATAAGTATGAATTTGAGATTTTTTATATCTTTTTCTAGTATAGATTTATTGAGCAAAATTTCAAGCGTACTTAAACATCATTCAATTTCACGCAAAAATGGGACTCATGTTAAAACTCGATACTTTATACCGTTTTCGGAGTATTTTGATTTAAAAGTTATGAAGTGATAACCGATGTTCGTATGAAGTAATGATAAAAATTGTATTTATCAAAGGAAAAATCAGAAAATTCAAGAAAAGGCTAATAATAATAACAAATAGAAATGTAATTATTGTTGACTCAACGTCAAAACAATTAAATGACAGACAGTGCTATTGCCGTGTAGAATTCATCGGTTATTACTTCATAATTTCAAATCAAAATACTCCGAAAACGGTGCACAGTATCGAGTTTTAACAAGAGTACCTTTTTTGTGTGAAATTGAATGATGTTTAAGTACGCTGAAATTTTGCTCAATAAATCTAATATTAAAAAAGTTATGTTCAATACTACTTGGTACGAACCGTGTAACTAGCGCCCTCTACGAGAGTCAGACATAAAAACGAATTCATTGGATGTATCAGCTGCCAAAACATATTCGTATAAAATTTCATTACAATTGTAACGGATTTATTTAAGAAAAATCTATTCTATACAAAAAACTAAAAGCCCGTTGACAAAAGGGTGACCAGCTAGCTCGCAAGGGGGGTTCTTCACCTTGGAAATAAATTCAAATTTACTTGAAATGTGAATGAAGGGCTCCAGGTAATTTAATCAGGCAGATCACCCTATTAAAACAAAAATTACCAAACAATGGTGGATCTTTTTATTACAGTTTCTTTTACCTATTCGTGTGAACCAGGAGAAAAATAAATAGAAATATCCATTATCCCTATATTACAAAACGTCAACAAGCAATTGTATTCACAAATTCTATCAAACAATGTTTACACTACCAATCTTCCTATCCAATTTCTGTTCTTTAACTCAAAACTTAATCTCTACCCTTATAGTTCTACTATTGTTCTGACATTCAGGAGAATCTAGTATTTCTCTAGTATTATGATAAACACAATATTTGAAAAAAAAGTTAGTTATGTTTACAAATCCCATTCAGGGTACTTATCCTCTCCAGATAGATGGAGGCTCTCTCTCATTACAGGTTTTCGGTCTTAAAGATCCATAGTATTTTACACAGGAACAGAGAATTGGTACCAAAAAAGAACCCTAAAACAATTAGAACTTCTTGTCGACTCTCCTTTCTCTAAAACTCTATCTTACCCTTGATGTAAGTGGGGTTTAATAATTAAGTGACTTTAAATCCTCTTTTCAAGAGATTCAACCAAGTTGTCCAACAAAAAAACAAAATTTGGTTTATAATCAGAGCAGAAATTTATATCCCTTTTTAAGGTTTGCCACAACGCTTCGATATTCCTCTCTCAGTCACACAATGTCGATTGATTCCGGTTTAAGAAAATGAAAATAATCGATAGGAGAATCGACAAAAAATTCAACATACGGCGCAATATGTGAATGCGCTCGAGCTCCGATGATATTCGCTAGTTCTCAAATATTAAAAATTATGTATGGCGCGAAATTTAAACATTACACAACATTGCCAGTAGTTTCTGCAAAATTTCAAAAAATGTGTATAATTTTTTTTTCTTCAAGGCCCTGTATCTTGAATACGGATGGCATTACGAAAATTTTTACTTAGCATACTCCAATTATTTTTCAGTTTTCTACCTATCCTAGGAGAGGATCACCTTTTTTTGAAATACCCTGTATACAGTGGTGGTAAATGTGTGAAACCCAGTAAATATCTCTGCAATTATTATAGATATCAGAATGAAATTTGGAAAGTAGATACTGCGGTAGATTACCTATTTGTTTTCATATTTTTTAACAATTTTGAACTTCCGGTTTCACCGGAAGTAATGTCAATTCCAAAATTAGCAATGGAACAACACCCCATATATCCGTATTTTAGTTTCCGATGAGACATTTTAGTACGAGTAAAAAAATATCGGGTTCAAAGTTTTTTATTTCAATACCTACCGAGATATTGACATAAGAGTAACTAGAAGGGAAAAATTTAAAGGTATCTAGTAGTCCATGAAATTCATTAGAGAAGTAACAGTAGTTGTGAATATGAGTTATTAGTCTTGGAATTAGAACGTAAAAGATTATAGTGTTTTAAATTGATCGTAAAATGGCCGAATTAATTGACAGAGAAAGAATAGCAATATTAATGATGATTGGGTATAGTGAGAGGGAAAGGACGCATCAATAAGTTTGTGAACTTTTTAACATTGTTCATCCTTACGCACAAATATCCCGTCAGTAGTGACGAAAACTTTGCAATGGAAATAAGTGGAACAGTTAGCAGTGTACCAAAAAGTGGACGGTAAAAAAGTGCAACTAATGAAGATATAGCTCAAAATGTTGCTATATCTTTGAAAGAGAATCCTCACTTATCCACTACCGACCTTGCCTATATGCATGGAATTAGCCGTCGTTCAGTACGAAGAATATTAAGGCATGAAAAATATCATCCATACAAAATTCGCCTTGTACAAGAACTGTCCGAAGGCGATTTCGACATACGTTCACAATTTTGATGATGAAGAATATTTGCAACCGTGATAATAATTTTATAAGAAATGTGGTGTTTTCAGACGAACCTACATTTTGTTTAAACGGTGCAGTTAATCGATATAACTGCCGCTACTGATCACAAACTAATCCTCACTGGGATCAAGAGGCTCATACACAACATTCCCAGAAATTGAACATTTGCGCCGGCATTTATTACAACATAATAGTGCGACCTTTCTTCCTACAAAACGGAGATAGGTATCAGGGGGTGGGAACTCGCCTACTACAAAGCTGGTCACGTTTTTCTTCGACGAGCGGTAGAGACATCTGTTGTCATCTTAGAAGCTCGGATCGGTAAATTAGTACTTCTCAGTAGTGATCGGTAAAAACGGATTTTATCAGACCTCACTCTTGGTGGACTTTATGAAGAGTAAGAAACTATTTTATGATGAGCATGAACTGGTTGACTGAAATGGTTTATTCATTTTCAACTTATTCAATTTGAATGGTTTATTCTTACTGTGTTCAAAATTGCTACAGTGATAGTAATGTCAAAAGGTATGTGTTGCATTCATATAAGTAGTAGTTTTGGATTAACTTATAACTCACTAAAAATGTACTGTGAATTAATATTTTCTGTAGCAATTTCATATTCCAGTAGTAATTTCTGATTAGTAAAAATTTGGGACAGTTTCTAACACTGTTTTCTTTCTAGGTTTTTCATTACACAAGTTGAGAGTGTTAGAAATGTTTGGTTGGAAAGAATCAGAAATCCATGTTTTCATTCATCCAAAAGTGTTATTTGCATAAAGCATTTTCATATGGATTGTATAGACCCTCATGGAAAGCTGAAAAGATTTGCTCTACCAACTCTTAATTTGCCAAGTAATTCATTCTACTCCCTATGATTATCATTTTTGTAATTTCAATAATCTTTCAGATTATGTAAGCATATTTTGTCTACCCTCCAGAACTCCTGAAGAAACTTTGAGGCAACAAGGTATTTATATATAAGTGAACTGCTCATGGTCATTGATTATAGTTTTGGGTATTCCACTTATAGTAGGTTTCATAAAAATCGTCTATCAGAAGATTCCTAGAATACTTCAACGGATATGTGAGATTTACCGTTGAAACGCCAAATTCAAGGAATTTCAGTTAATAAGTTTATTGATTTTGCCATGATATTATTTCTGTACTTTTATGACAGAACTATTTATAAAATTTTATCGGGAAAAAAAAACAATAAGATCTTATGATCCAAGTATCTAAAAGAAAATAGACTTTTAGAAATTGTTTCTGTCATAAAAGTATAAATCTAATGCATTTCATGCTTAAATTGATGTATCTGTCACTAATATTCTAATTTATTCTTTCAATGTATTTTCTTAACTTGATGAGTAATTGTTGCATAATTATTCTTGGTTCGTTTATTCTTTCCCTCGATATTGAAATTTTTGTAAATTGATAATTTACTGCATTATATATATATTTCTAAAGTTTCTTCTTTGTTTATTTCCTTTCATCCTCTAAAGATTAGTATGTTCTTTGATTTGAAAGGCAGATATATTTGAAATGACCATAATTCTTTTAATCTGCTGCAAATTGTCACAATTTTCTGATCAAATGATATTTTTTTATTGAAATTGTGACAATATACAGCAGATTAAGAGAATTATGGTCATTTCAAATGTATTTGTTTTCATTTCCAATAAAAATATGGGATTCAACCTGCGCTTGCGTGGAATCCTATGATAACTCTTATAAAATGCACTAGAGGGCACCACGAGACGGAACGTTGTGCGAATGGAATCTGTAATCAACTCTAAGATGACGAAAGATGGCGCTGTAAGTTGAGCTCTAAGCCGGGACCAATATTCATGCCAGAGTTGCCTATCTATAGGTAGTCTATGATAGGTATTTACAGCTGTTCTGCAGCGCATACCCGCCTGGTAGACCGGAGAAGAAAACTGAACAGGTATATCTGCGCAGGACTGCCTCGTGAGTGGGAACGTTCCGGTAAACCGCACGGGTCGTGTGTACGTTAGCAGCGACCATACGGTCCTACTAGACTGAGTCGAATCTCGAATTTGCTCCCGCGACCTATGCAGACTTGAAAAACTACGACACATACACTCTGGTCGACCTGCGCAGGTATACCTGCATAGTTTTTCCTCTCCGATTGACTGGAGCGTGTATAGCCTGCAATAAAGACGTAAGTGATTCCGGCATCGGAGGTAAATGGACAATTAGCAAATAATATTTGGTTTCGCCAGGATGGAGCACTACCGCATTACGCTCGCATTGTTCAAGATTATTTAGATAGGACATTTCATCTCAGATGGATTGTAAGAAGGGGTACTTATGAATGGCATGTACGAAATCTCGACCTTAATCCACAGGACTATTTTCGTTTGGGTTATTTGATGTCTAACGTTTATGTTGATAGACCAAAAATTTGCGAGTTTCAGCTGTAATGTTACCAGAGAATTAACAAGCCGACTTGCTTATTGTCAGGAAGTAAACGGTGCTCAGTTTAAACATCTAATACATTAAGTTTAGTTTAGTTAGGTTTCAATATTTTGAAAAGCACTCAGTTTCAGTGAATAATTATGATCATTCAACACTATACTACATCGTCCAATGAAATCGCTCAATTTTTGAAAACGGACCAATAGAAACAAACTGTATCTGAAAACACTCAACCTCACAGTATTTTCACTTTTAGAAATTTGTTTTTAGCAAATGCCTAATTTGCATAGGAATATTAATACGTCCGGATAGCTTTGGATAGCTTTGGTGGGAGTAGCGGTCGTCATGGTTACGATAAACAAGCAGTTGTTAGCGATAACTTCAACAGCACATTTGGCAGTTCTGCCAGACTACAAGGAAAGTGTCGTAAAAACCTTGTGGAATAATACTGCCAAACAGCTGCAGGAAAAATTCGATTCCGAATGGGGCATTAGGTTCAATCCATTCACAGACGTGGCTTTTAAAACGGCGAGGGATGCACGAAATGCCAAGAGGCGTATTTTGCAAGTGGAACCTGAGAAAAGAAATGTTAGTGCCAAGGCGCTGACTTTGGAGCAACAGAAAAAGATGGTCAACTTATGTAAAGAAGATAATCCAGACGGTTTGAACAGAATATTTTATTTTATTGTTGCATTGGAGCTTGCTTGGCGCGGAAGAAAGAGTTCATCATGCCTAATTTCGCATTTCCAATTCGAAATTGAAAACGATGGTCATCCCACGGGCCGAATTGCTTACAATCCGATATTCCGATATTTTCTAAAACAAGACAAGGTGGTGCCCAAAAATGTGCGGAAACGAAATGGCTGACTCTCAATATTTAAGAAGATATTTGCCCGGTGAGGTTATATAAGCTACTTGTATCCAAAAGAACTGCAAACATAACCACTGAAAGACTATTCCTTACTCCACCTAAGAATTGGAAATATGGTTCATGGTTCAAAAACTTCCCAGTCGCTCCCAATACGATAGCTAAATGGACAAAGGAATCGGCAGAACTCATTGGCATCAACACAACCAACTCGAAGATAACCAACCAGTCGCATCGAGCTACAGCTGTCAGCCAATTAACCAAAGCAGGGATTGGCGAGGAATAGCTGATAAAGATAACAGGCCATTCTTCTGCAGCGTCAGTGAAACCGTATCTCCAACTGGACCAACAACATCACAAAAAAATAATCACAGCCATAAGGAATGAAAAAAATGTCCTTCAAGAAACAACATCAGTATCTACTTCATGATTCGAAAATAATGCTCGTAATGTGTATAATAATTGTACTATCAATGATTATTATTTTGAGAATAATTTGTTGTAATGCTTCTATCTGGTTATTTTGAATAAAAAACTATTTTTTATTTCGTTTGATTTATATTGTTGAATGATCTTTCCAAATACCACACGAGATTCGAATTTTTTTGAAAACACCCTGTCGTTTTTTGAAAATTATACAAATTTCACTCAACAAAGTGATCCCGAAATACCACTCGCTTTCGGCTCGTGGTATTTTAAAGATAACTTTGTTTCGTGAAATTTAAACGCATAATTCCCAAACAACAAGAGTGTTCTCAAAAAATTCTCACCTCTAGTGGTATTACCCTTGACAAGTCATTTCTTTAATGGATATTAGATCTTTACATTCTTTAGATACTTTCTGACGATATGTCTGTAGGTATTGGAATAAAAAATATCGAACCTGATAATTTTGTTGGCTAGTTCGCCACCTCGTGCTGCACCCTGAATGGTGTTAAAACGTGAGATTAATGAACTAGCAATAATTGCCACCCAAATAATCAAAGCGATCTCCTGGCTACTAAAGGCACATCCCTACTCGATGTCACAGACCACACCAAACGGCCTTTCTCATGGACACTTGACGAGAAATCTTAGACTTTGTTTCAGACTTTGCCAGTTGAATATATCAGGAATAAGCGAGGCCAAGTGTAATGTCCTGCAGAAGATCCTGACCAAATTCTGTAAGATCTAAAACGATGTGCTTGCCATATAATCAATAAATGAATACATTCCACCAACTGAAACTAAATTGATGGATCCGACCGATGTCAATCAACTACGTTTCTGTGAATGCGTTGAGTATTAAAATTTCTGACGGATTTTATGACATTTTATATCCGAGAATAATACGAGAAATTCGTATTTTCAGACGAATAATTTGAGGAAAAGGGGATATCGGGTGATAGGAAATTTCCTGTAGTTCACTTTGCGACGGCTGCCCCAAAGATATAATGAGCTAAGGTTCTACATGGAACATGAATATCAACGTGATCAATTAACATGAACTCAAACTTATGTGATTGCTTGTCCTGGAGTGAATAAAAAAAAATTATATCTTCTGGTGAGAGAAAACTACGATAAAGGACTTTGAGAAAATGTAAGGCATCAATTACATCCATACATTCACAAATTTTTATGTAAATACGTCTGATATCTCATGAGGTATAAACTATTGAATAATTTTCTTGGAGATAATTTCAAAATTCAACATATACTCGTATATTCAAACCATTGACCTATTGCAAAAATATAAAAATTCAAGCTCATCTCTTTCGGAATATAGGGCATATACGGTTGGCCACACTGACATACTCAAGTTTGATCTAAGTATTTTTAAATTTGAAACATTATCATAATCTTTTTTATCTCACGAGTAGTTTTCATTCAGTTTATGCACTCTACTCTTCCACCAAAAAGGTGTATGGATGAAAGTAATAATTCAAGAAAGAACTCACCTGGTATTCCCATTGTTCACGCAGAATACTTTCGGATTCTTTCGACTTCATTTCTTTCTCAGTATATTGGTCTAAATCTGAAATAATCTCAAGTAGACTATTCTCTATTTTCTTGCTTTTATATTCATTCAATGTTTGTTTTTCAGTTGCTCCTACATCACTCATCTCATTGTACATAAACTCTTCTAACTCAAGTGGTGTCAAAATTTCAACAGGTTTATAGAAATCAGGAAGTTTATATTCTCCTGAACTGTTTGAGTCTTCTTTAACTGTTGCATCGGAAGATTTTGTTTTGTCGCCATTTTCATTCATTTGTTGATTTTCTTTTTCTCGAAACTGTGTCTCTCTTGATATATGGTTCTCTTCAGTGACATTGGAAGTTTTGAAAGGTTCTATAGGATCAAATGGCTTCAGTAGAATTGATTTCAATAAATCATCTCCAGAGGCCTCGGTCTGAAAAAATTAATAAGTATGAATTTGAGATTTTTTATATCCGCTTTACATTCTACTATACACTGTCTATAGGATTGGATGTCAATTCATCATAGGTAATTGATCCCGGATTATATACACTAATTTTTAAAGAAAGATCTATTGACATTGCACCGTTGGAACGGAGATTAGATTAAGATTAGCACTGACGAGAAGTCAGAAGCTCCTGAGCGCTTGTTCTAGAATCATTTCATGGACTCTGGAATAGTGTGATACTAATATAACCACCACGGTAAATGAACAAATCTATATCTCAAACTAAAAATAACTACTCGTAGTGGTATTTCTTAAGTTTTGTTCGAAGCTCAAATTACCTACTTCTTGAAACCAAACAAAATTGGCATATCAACTCAATCGAGAACTATTCAGAATATCTTTCTTTCACTAACTTATTGTTTGAAATACTATATATATTCAAGACAAAATTAAAAATATCTTGAATTGAATCTTATATCTTGAATCTGTTTATAAATTTCCTATTGTGTTTGTAAATTAATACTGTTATTATGCAATATTATTAGGTTTCATGGTGTATTCGGTGATGTTTGGGCAGTTGTCATTGATTCTGATTTCTTCGTGAATGTAATACTTTGTTGCTTTGGATAACCCTACTTTCTTTGTACATGTAATGCTTTGTGCAAGTTGTATTACACTGCTTTATTACCTAGGACATTAATTATATTGCATAGCCATGTAGTTTCACCAATTCAGGCTACAAATCTTGGAATTCGCATGTCAACTATAACAAAGGGGGCTCTACCTTCAGCTCACCGCAAAATTTACATAATTGTACCCAAAGCAATTATATTCATCGAAATCTTTTTTGCAGCATAAATTGCTGTCTATCTGTGGTTGAACTACAGGAATGTATGATAACGTCTGAGATCATCGACTAGTAGTGTTACTAGGGTGTTTGATACAAAGTAGTGGAGGTAACCCTCTGAATGTAGCACCAAATGTTGTATCGAGTGGTGAGAAAGCTTTTGTTCAATGACTTCTGTTTTCTTGCTACCAGTATGTATATTTCTTATCGTTCATTATGTGTATTTCTTACTGTCGATTATGTATGGTTCTTAGTATCATGTTTTGCTCATGTTCCTTATAGTTATTCTGATTTTATTCACTTATGGTTATTATTCTATCAAGTGATTATGGATCCTTTGTTTATTCAATTGTATGTTTCTTGTTATCTTTGTAGAAATTGTCTCATTATTATTCATGTTGTTATCTTGCTGCTGTTTATGTCTGTTTCTTTTCTGTTGATTTATGTTTTATATTTATGTTTTACTGTTTTATCAAGTGGAGAGAGCACTTTCATTTATTTCTATGATTTCGTACTGCTATCTATTTGTCTATATGCTCGTATTACATGGTATTTTATTTAGGGGTCTCGATATTGTGGACCATTCCTATACTGTTGTATGAGATTTCTTAGGTACCTGGATCTAAGGTCTTGAAGGGCCGGTTCCAACGCCTTAAGGCAGGGACCGTTACCATCATGTGCTATAAGGCATGGGAGAATATACCTTTTTTATCAACCGCGAAACTTTCTGTCATTCTTTCAGAGCCGCCGCTGGAACCCATGACCTTCCCCGTGTTCCTAATTCCTTAGCTCATACAATACTTATTATAGTTATGGCTCACATACCCTGGGGCCGTGACAATGACGATGTTCATAATTAGTCGTCTACATATTTGCCATAATTATTATCCTTGTTGTATTATTGAAGTTTACATATTTGCCATGATTATTATCCTATTGCATTATTGAAGTATACATTTACAATGATTATTATCCTTGTTGTCTAATTGGAGTACATATTTGCAATGATTATTAATTCTTGTTGTATTATTGAATCTTTACCACGCTTATTATTCGCTTTGTATAATGGAAGTTGCTCTGATTATTATGATAACAATCAGTTTTGTATAGTTATAATTAATCAGAATTGTTATACTTGCCTTTGCTAGCTGTTAATGATTAACCATTTAGATTTAAACAAGTGCCATAACATCACCTAACATAATAAGGGGTTTTCTGCTTGAGGCTTTCCCCTATATTTTTTTAGACCCTGAATAAAAAGTTGATTGTTTGGGTCTAAATGTTGTGTTTTATTTACCATCTATGTTTCCCAATAATTTTCACTAATCTCAATTATCACGAACTTGAATTATTACGTAAACATAACTTAAAGTCCCGCCCTTGCTAGATGATCACATTAACTGGCCAAGTCTTTGTATCTGGAGTTATTCAGACTCCAGTGCCGTAGTTAGTTAATATTTGTCATTCTTTTCGAAAGAAAAAGTGGCAAATGTTACAACCTTACGCTACGTGGAGATAACTTAATAGACTCAGAGCGGAAGTATCCCGCTGTAAGTAGACCTTGGTAGAGTAGGGAATTGTGATGAATTATGTGACTGTGGAGTAGTTCAAGACGAGGCACATCTACTAGTCTGTAACAACGTTCGTACCACCGGCACTAATCAAGACCTATATGCATGCACCCACGAAGCATTCACTGGGGAGTTCTGGAAATTCACTTGCTGAAGACATCTGGAAACGGATAAGTTAAGTTAAATCGAATACGTATCTGTGGAAGCATCGAAATTTCTTACGGATCTTCCCCGATTCCACGACAAATTCGTGTTTTCAATCTATTTCAAAGTGTGTCCGACACTATACAGTGTGGAACAGCCAAATGGAATAAATTCGATAACGGATAAATGAGAGCGTGTTTGTAAAAACGCTTGGACACGTCGATTTGTGTTTTTAACTGAGCATTTAAAAAAAAATTATATAGGGTGCGTCATGTGACAGTGGCCAATACCCACTTTCTTATTTTAAATGCAAGCCACTATATATTATTAATTTTTTGGATTCTTGAGAAAATTCTAGACATAAATCATGTACAATGTCCTATACTTATCTTCAACTGTTTCGGAAATATTAAGTGTTTTCAGATTTATTACAAAAATTAACATTACAAAAAGAAAATTATTTCATTTCACAAATTCGCTACATTACACTAAAAACCTAATAATTAATACTGATTATTTCTTGATAATTTGAAAAAAATATTGATGTCAATGTAGTAAATGTTCAAAATGCTCGCCGCGAACGTCTTGGCAACATGCTAATCTGGTGTAGAAATGTCTTTTAACATTACTCAACATCTCAGGTGTAACTGATCTAATCGCAAGCGTGATTCGTCTTTTTAAGTCATCTAAGTTGAGGGGTTTAATTTTGTATACAATACCTTTGATCCCCACAAAAAGTAGTCTAACAGCGACAGATCAGGAGATCGTTCTGGCTTAATATTTCCGAAACAGTTGAAGATAGGTATAGGACATTGTACATGATTTATGTCTAGAATTCTCTGAAGAATCCAAAAAATTAATAATATACAGGGGCTTGCATTTAAAATAAGAAAGTGGGTATTGGCCACTGTCACATGACGCACCCTATATAATTTTTTTTTTTTTAAAAAATGCTCAGTTAAAAATACAAATCGGCGTGTCCAAGAGTTTCTCCAAACAAGCTCTCATTTATTCGTTATCGAATTTATTCCATTTGGCTGTTCCACATTGTATAAAGTTCGAGAAACATTATAAATTCGAGTGCTTTCAAATGCAACCTCACTGAACTAGATCTCCCTATCAAGGGTAGCAACCCCAAGAGCTCTACACCTAACTTTGGCCTGGAGATCGATCATCAGCTCGTTGTTAACCCCGTCAAGGTAGGTGTCAAGCACCGATACTCGTCCTTTTTAATATTTTCTGAACAGTCTAAATCAAGCACATCAGTCTGCGCCATTGGTCCTTCAAGCCGAATATTGATTTTACCAACGCAAAAATTCTCATTTACGGAAATCTATTATTCTGTTCAATAATTCGAGAGTTTTGAGAATTTGAAATTTGGTCTCCTTTATAACTACTAGAATATCCATTGAAAGGAATTTGAATGAAATCGACACGATAGAAAATCTTTAAAATCTCAGAAGTTGGAGTTTATTAATTACGTTGACATTTACGTTTCGTGACGCCTCTTGGCTCATTCAAAGGTTGGAGGGGCCGTCGAAAATGAAACTACGAGAAATATCCTCCCATTCCCCTCAAACTCATCGAAAAAGCCCCAAGTTATTCGTCTGAAGAAATGAATATTTCGTAAAATCTGAAAAAAATGTCAAGAATTCTGTCAAAAATTTCACTACTTTCACAGGTAAGTATTCGATTGACATCGGTTGGACTTATTAATTCAGTTTTAGTTGGTGAAAAATTAATCGAAATGGTTCATATACAGTAAGATAAAGTATTTTATCAAAATTGACAAGCCCAATTGGTGAACTAAAAAGTTTAATGTGTTTGAACCTCGTACAAGGTTTTTTCTACCCAAAAGCTGAAACTACTTTCGAGGTCTTTGTTTAATATTTGTTTTCCCTAATTTTTGTACTAAATTTTTTTAATTCTGAGGAATGGAATTTATTGTTTGATGCTCTGAAAGAAATTGTATTTTGGAACAATTGAACATTATTATTATCCATATGATTATTATTCTTATTATCATTATTATTATTATTATGATTATTTATGCTTATGAAAGTCATTCAAAGGTTTCAGGAGATTCTATTCCGAGGAATTATCGATTCTGTGTAATTTGGATTGCAATATAAGGTATTTAAAAGGACAAGTGTTTGTCCGTCCAAATTTCTGGAATGATGATGAAAGATGATCTAGTTTACCGTTAGATGAATTTCCCGAATTAGGTTGCCATATATGTACATTCAAGTGACTTTGACTTAAAGTAATACACTTTTAAGTAGAACAGGATTGTGGCTGAGATGAAACTGAAGGAAAACTGTTTTTAATTTTAATTTGGACTTGGATATATGAATTATTTCAAAGGACTAGAGCATAGTGAATAAAGGATATTTAAATGCTTTTCGATGGTGTTGATGTACATTCTTTTGATTAGATTTCAGTATAAGCGAATTGAGCCTCGAACAAAAGTTAAGGAAAATTGTGAGTAGTTGGTTTTACTTTGGAATAATGGTTTGTTCATTCGTCGTGGAGATTGTATTGCGCAAAAGCTCTGGACCTAACATCTGCGCATTTCAAAATTTTTGTTTGAAACCTGAGTTCAACCTTGCTCTGAAGAAGTGGAAATATATATACACGATGTTGACATGCATTTAGTTGCATTTCTTTGACAGCCCACATCCCTGAATTTCTGTGATAACCGATTTCAATAGGTCTTCACAATCGGAATATATTCCTACATTGGAAATTTTTCCGAGCGCATTGGGCGGAGATGATGTCAGAACCGAGTTTTATCACACTTATTATTTTATGGGTAATCATCGAGAAGTAAATAAATTTTATGGTAGTTTTCCTAATTCACAATGATTAAAGGAGCTTCGGAAGAAGCTATTAATAAACGAAGGTCTAGTTTATCCGGAAATTACCAATCAGTAATAAAATATTTCAACGGAAATCAGTTTCTTGAACTATTCAGAATATGATTTAATTTTTCATATTTTCACGTGTGCTATATATTCCCCAAAAAATTTCTTATTGAACTTGGACGGCTTTTACGAGTTTAAGTAAAATAAATGATGAAGATACGGTTGCAGGAATCAGAACTTGTTTAAGTGGATTCCAAAATCCAAAAAAAAATATTAAATTCTCTTATTAAAAATAAAAAACTAGAAAATGCTAGCTTATTCGTGATCTTTGATTGTTTATAACTTTTGAAATTTTTCATGCAGTAATTCAATTTTTTCGCACAATTACCTAAACATAATTTCAAATCAAATGAGTTAAGCAGATAATTTTAGTAAAAGTATATCCTATTTACGTCATTTTAATTGATCAACTAGACTTCATGCGATTAGGAAGGAAAAACAGTGTGGCACGGAGACGGTACACTTCGTTGTAAAGTTTTAATTGGTGGCAGTGTAGTTAATTATCATTTAGCGTGAACATGTTATCCATATTGTCACCAATAAAACCTCAAATACGGTATGCCAAATTGGGATCACCAGGTATCCTTGAAACATGCTGACTTCATCCTCCTTTGGAGAGCGAATTCTTTCAGAGGTTTCTTTGTTGAAGAGCTCTGAAGAACTCCCAAATATGGTGAGAGAACCATGCAAAACCAGCCTACTCCAGGATTGGTCGAACATATATTATATAAAGCTGCCAGCATATATCGACTGAACAAATAGATAAATCTCTTCACATTAATACAATAACTTTTTGCTGTAACACATTACACTGCTCACCTAGGCTGCGCTAGACTGTGATCATCGGTGATCACCATGTTCTGAAGTAGACCCAAGACACTCGCCTTCAACCAAATATTGATTCTGTCGATTTAGGTTCAAGAGTAAACGACTCTACAATTATCCACGTTTATAGAAAGAAACCACTTTCGTCACCATTGCTTTAACCAAATTAGTTAATTTTGTAGGATATGAGGAAAGTTTTCATCATAAAAGAACTTGATATCATCAGCATATAGAGAGAAGTAGGATAAGATCAGCTCGGCATATCTGCTACGTACGCCAAGAACAGAACGATATCCAAAACCGAACCCTGTGGTACCCCACTGACAATGGGTTTGAACTCAGATAATAAGTCTCCAATGCTTAGTTAAGAATATCTTGTAACAACAAATAAATACAACCTCTCCAAAATGCCACCACCCTTACACCACGATGTTCAAGGTAGAAAACTAAACGCAGAAAATGAATACTATCGAAGGCTGACGAAAGTTCGAAATAGAGAAGATACACAGATATACCACTACCGATTGATTTCTTCGAGTCTACTGCGAGTGATATTGCAAGAAGAAAGGTTGGTATCTTTTGGGAGGGCTCTAGCCCTCACCTGCTCTAGTGTGCAATATATCATAATTTCAGGATGATTACGCTTATACAGGGTGAGTCTTTGACCTCTGCGTTAATTTTAACCATAGGTTCTTGAGATCAAAACAAACACTTTTTTCATTACGGTTTTTCCATATTCAGCTGCGTTAAAAAGTTATAAGCATTTTAAGTTTTCACATTGGGCAAATACCCCTCTGTAGTCCAGTATAGTTTGAATGAAAAATACCTTCCACAGCATCCACTATTGAATCTGAATTGTTTAAAAACATTATTTTCCCTCTAAAGAACGGTTCACTCGCTCATGTTTCATCTGATATGGTCCATATTCAGAAGGAAGATACAAAATATTAATTTTCTGGTAGAAAAAATTCACCATAAACTAGATTTTTGTTGTTCTACCATAATTTCTTTCTACTTCAAGATTATAAACCATTCCTTTCTAGTGAGAAATTCCAAAAAAACTTAGAATTATTGGATGTTATCATCATACATTTGTGATTTTCTTCTTAAGATATCCAATTCTTGAAAACCATCATTTCTATGAAAACTTCCAAGGCATGAGGTCGTCACATTGCTTTTTTCACTCAAATCCAGAAAAAATCATCTATGATTTTCCAAACACTGATATTTCTGAAATTTCTTCTCCTTGAAAGACTTTCTTGAGTATTGACCAGTGAACAGGTCTATGAGGTCTCCTGATATCATACTGTTAAAAATATGAAAATCTTTTTCGAAATCTTCAACAACAATGAATGATGACACTACGAATATCTATTTTAAAGTGATGTAACTTTGCTTGATGATTATTTTCTGTACTGAATCCCAATAGCAATTTACTTGGATAGATTACAAGTATTCCCAGATTTAGGTGTGCAATTATACTTGCTTGTAGAAATTGAGTTTGATCACCTAAATTTCTTTCTGAAAAACCAACTAGGTGTTCTTTAATAAAAAAATTGTTGTTAGATCATTAATATGAATCTATTCTATTCAGACTATAAATAATTACTGAATGTAAATTTTTAGTTTTTATAATCAGAGTATTTGTTTTAATTATGTAAACAAAAACATGAATATTGAATAATGGTTATTCATAGATTATGTTAAATTTTAATACCTTACCATAGAATATTAATTTATTACCGTACCCCAGGAGAGAAAAAATTAATAATTGCAAAGTTTTTTTAAATGAAAGATAATATCTGTAACCATTATTGATCTTCAGTTGAAATTTTTCTCAGAATAACCAGAGTAAATTATTATCACATTAAAATGTTATTATAACGACTCTGTGGTGGGTAGTTCCCAATAAAATAGTGTTCTGTGGTTGCTTGTTGTTTTGATTCTGTTTGAAACTGTCAACAGTTACTTGTACAATATTTCTTCAAAAGAAATGTGGAAAATATTGTAATTGAAATGCATTCCATTCTTATATTTCTTGTTTATGAGACTATAGCTTCCAGTTTCAATATTGTAGGAATTTTAATTAACCATGCATCATAACAAACATTCAGAAATATTAAAACTGAGTCAAAATCTATTATCTCCTGAGTTTGTGAACCAGGTTGAATCGGTAAATGAAATAAAGGTACCAAACAAATCTAGGAGACTGGGTTGGAAGTTTTTAAAACTCATATGAGCTTAATTTGAAGCATTTCTATGTTAGAATAGTAGAATATAATTTGATTAACCCTGAAAGTCTGAAGCTATAAAAAACCAGCTTTTGGAAAAGGCAGGTCTTCAATTTAACAGTTCCTGATAGAAAATACATTACCTCTTTCAACAGTTATCACAAAAATATACCGAAGTACCTATGTGAGTGATGGAAATCTTTTTCTCTATTTATTATGGAATATTACTCTGGATTAAATATTAAAGAAGGTGCTAGACTTCGTTAATAATGAATACAGCAAATGGCAAGTTAAATTTTGTAGTGAATGTAAGACTAAAATTGTTCGGTGGTTAATTTCATCTATAGTGTTTAGTGGTGGAACCATAGACTGGAGAGATTTCCCGAACCTTTTGTAAAAATATTTCCTAAAGACATAAAAGTTGGCAGCATTGAACCATTCTGATTATTGAATCATTTCAGCACAGAGGTGGATTGGGGAAAATCTGAAAATTTGGACAAAATTATATCGATTTAATTCCTATCAACTTCAAATATCTCAAGAATGGTGCTATTTTGAAGAAAAGATGATGAATGATTTAATCTTCAAAAAAGATTAATGATTCCAGGAAGTACGAGATACGGACCTTTAGTTCAAGCGATATTTGTTTTTCATGCAATTTAACCAATCGGTAGAGTAGTAGTGAGAAACCCACAAGAAGTGGAATAAATCTATTGAGACCAAAATATGCACGAGTGTTATCAAAAACCTTCTAAAAGAGATCATTTCAATTGATATTGTTGTTTGATTATTACAGGTGAAAATGCAATTTTTTTATGAAATTTCAACACCTTATATCTTTTGAATGGGGCCAAATTTGGAAAAATGTTAGAGGATGAAAATGTTTCTTATGATATCAAGAATCTATGGTTAAAATTAACGCAGTGGTCAAAGACTCACACTGTATAGACGTATATAATGAAAAAATATTTCATCGCTAAACCTTCAATTTTACACATTAAAAAAAAATAGAAAATCGCAGTTCGTGTTATCCGATCAACAATATTCAATCAATGTTTCTTTGACTCATGCGAATAGGTAGTGTTCAAGACTTTTTGTTGTCAGTGCTCAGAGCTAAAATTGCTTACCAAATAGTCCAACATCATCGAAAACACGTGTCAACAAAATGAAATCAGCTATGTATGTCACATGTTTTGCAGAATTACTCATTGAATGTTTCCTGTACTTTCTTGGTGTTCAACTTTTCATTTACTAATTTGCTTCATTTACGAGAACTATTAATAGTAATAATATTCAAAGGTACTATATCAATCTCGGGATGCGATGATAAAATTTTTTATATATTTATTTTTATAGTGAAAAAATCTTCACTTCATTCGGTTTTTTATGTTTGTATTTTCTCTTCGATTAATGTACCTACTCAATGTTGGACATTTCCATTCTTATGGTTGAAATTGGAAAAAGGTATTATTTATCTATCTATCTTTGTGATGAATGCTTTATTCATTCTATAAATTTTTTTATCGTCATTCCATTTATTATACGGACCAACAATAAACCTATGAATACACAGCTCGCTGTTTTGAGATGTAATATAGATATCATACATTATTTATATTATTATTATTTCATTTCACTATGCATGTCTTGATTTGGCATTTGCGACGATTGGTGAATTCTAGCTCAACTCAATACATTTTATGAGGAAAGGACTAGAAGAATGGATCTATGAATTTCGATGTGAAACTGGCAGAGGCTAAACGACCGACAAAATCGATCAGTTATATTTCCTAAATCCATCCAATTGGCAAATCAGTGGTATCCACTAGTTATTTTCAATTTTAGATATATGTTAGTTAATTCGTTGTTGAGTATCAAACTGTTTCATAACTTCATAACCACCGCGCTATAGCTCCTGACTCCACGTCAGTGCTTTTTTTCATTTCATATTGTCAATCGCAATCCCATATTTCAATGAAAACATAACAAAAGCCCTTACGAAAGTATCATTATGGATAGGTAAGTGAAATAAATAAGAGTTTCTGCTAGTTTTGATTCAAAAATTGTCTGTTCTACTTGAGACTTAATGTTTAATACAATGTTTCACACTACCCTATTAGTTTTTCAAAGTCCATTTAATGTAGATCTCAAAATGGTACAACACCTACCATTTTTCTCGTCTAAAAGAGTGTCATCTCATAATTTTTGCAAAGTGACCTCGTTCAAAACTCAATCAACATTGGATAATTTAATAATTATCAATATTGAATAATATAGGTAATCCGTTATCATAGCGTTTCAATATATGTCTAAAACTGAAGTAGGAATTCGAATTGTTTTATTATAGCATAATTACATGCTGTGCATCAACTCAGGAATAACCTTTTCTTATTTTCAGTAGCCCATATCTTCTCTTATTTATTTAATCTGATGCTGTATGTTCTTTTATCCAGTTTTGTAAGGTTTCATATAAGGTATGATTAGATTTTTTCTTTAGTGAATTCTCAGTGTAAAAAAATCAACTGGAATCAGATCTGGGGAACGAGGGTACCCTAAAGTTGACCCAAAACATCCAATCCTTCTGTCGGGATATTAAATATTCGTTAAATACAGATGAGTATCAGATCCAGGCCAACACAAGCCTCAGTCTATGGACTTAGAAGATTACAAAAGCTGTGGAGTGAACGTAGAAACGATGCAAAATGAATGTGTATAAAACATAGGTTTTGCTATTGTCTCACTCATCCTGAAAGTTGATTGATTTTGACTGTTTCTCTCTGATAATCTGCATAAACTATTATCTATCTCATTTTATTTCTGTTGTACATTACAATAAATGGAGACGATGTCTTTTTTAAACGAAATAGTATTATGAAATATCCATTATTAAAAAAAAATTAAGGGAATTTTTAGAAAATTTCTTCCGTGACAATTTCCACGAAATTTCAAAAATCTATTTGCTTCAACTTTATTCAAACATCTTTTAAGATTCAAACTGATCGGATTGATATTCTGGAAGTTATTGAGTGAACCAAAAATCAGATTCTCATAACTGCTGAACTATTTGACGAATTTAGCCCCTTAACGAACTTGATAAAGATATTTGGACATTCAACCTATTTTGAAAATATAAAAACTCTAGCTCAGCTCCTTCGGAAGATAGAGAGTATACAACCGGTTCGACCTACTCAAGCGTGACCACGGCTCGATATAAGAAAATTGCTGGCACTTGAGTGGAACAATAACAAACTCTTCTGCTAGTTACAGGAACTATGAAAAAGCGCGCAAAAATGTTGATCTTTGCTTGCTTTTTCATACACTGCTCAACAATTGATAGGGATCACTTACTTTTTCTGAAATTATTTCTGAAATATTCGCTTCAAGATTATAAATTTAGTCAGATATCAGAGTATTTTCCGTTGATAATATGGTTCACTTGAGAAAAGAATGAAAAAATGGAAAGTTGGAGAGAAAAAAGACTTTATTAAGAACACTCAAAATTCTGTGTTTGAATAATATAAAAATTTTATGATGAAACCACAAGAAGGCTGAAGTTTCGGTTAAGCTAGTACCTAGTTGGTCCCCCACGAGCTCGTCTCAAGCATTCTACCCTACGAGTCATACTTTCAATCAAACGATTTATAAAATTTTGGGGCAAATTCGCCCAAATGTCTCGTAAAGCGTTAGAAAGGTCCTCCAGGTTATTGATCGGTGGTTCTAAGGTTGACAATTGTCTAGACATCTCAGACCAGACATGTTCGATGCAATTCATGTCTGAAGAGCGAGCTGGCCAGTCCATCCTATCAATAGCATGAGTTTCTAGCGCTTCATTAACCAGACGACTACGTTGTGGACGGGCATAATCGTCAATTAAAATGAAATTCTCGCCCAAAGCAGCCGCAAATGGAACGATTATGGGTTCAATAATAATAACGTGATATCTTTGGTTGGTCATTGTGGTGTTCTGCAGAACAACCAACTCTGTGCGTTGGTTCAAACAAATGCCTCCCCATACACATATAGAACCTCCGCCAAAAGCTGTTGTGGGTAACATAAACAGTTCTGCAAACCTTCGACCTCTTTCCCTCCAAGCAAGAATACGTCCATTGGAGTTGACCAAACGAAATCTAGACTCATCCGCAAATAAACATCGGCTCCAATCTTCAACTGTCCAATTACGGTGCTCCTCAGCCCATTGCCGTCGATGAACCCGGTGTTCCCTATTCAAACGGGGATGTTGTACCCTCCTACGTGCTCTCAAACCACGAACATGTAGTCGTCGTCTTACAGTCTGGTTCGAAATTAGTACTCCTGTTGCAACTCTCAGTGATCTATTGAGCCGCGACGCCGGGTAAGTGGGATTTCTCCTAGCATTGAGGATCAAAAGACGATCTTGGGCAGCTGTTGTACTGCGCTGCCGACCTGCCCCATGAACATAAGCTACTGGGTCGTTTTGGATGAACCAATTCCAAGCCCGACTCACGACACTTTGCGAAACATTCAACCGCCGGGACACTTCTCGCTGGGACGAACCTTCCTGTATCCACCGTATGATTTGGTCCAGTTGCACAGGAGCCAAACGTCTTCTCGGCATGACTGATAAGCTGATATTGTTCTCATTTCTTCAATCATTGTCACCTTATGTGTTTGAACGAGAGAAAAAAACAGATTTAATAACAAATACCACATTGCTTTTCACTCCACCTGTAACAGCCTACAGATAATAATCGATTTTGTGAACAAGAGCCGATGAAGTGAGAAAAAAATTTTATATAATCAACTGAAAACATCTTAATTTTTCCTTAGAGAACATATAATGTACAGATATTCACGAGATAACTTGAAAAAAATACAAATGAAGAGAAGTTTATAAGTGTAGTTCAAGGGTAGCGAGATACATTTTTTCCAACATGGAGTCTCAAAGTTAACGACAATAATTTTTTGGACTAAAACTCGACGAAACTTAATTCATTCTACTTGGTTAATGCGACAAATGGTATCACATTTTAAATCTTCTTGAAAATTTTCTATTAGCGCTTCACTTAGTAGCATGGATTTTTTACTTATTTTATTCATAATTGAATTGGTGCCTCGCCCGGTAACAGGTTATATATCATATCAGGACCCCTGACTTATTCTGATACGCTTGAGTAGGTTTATAGGACAACCTTTGTCACATCTATGAAAACCTGCACAGCCTCCAGTATCAAATTATATATTTCGAGTGTAAATATAGTTGTTGCCATTCAAGAAAATATAATATGCAATGGGAAGGAAGGAATGTGCTTCATGGTGTACGCCAAAGCTTCAAAATGTTTCATGTTGAAGCTATATAGAACTGATGAATCAACATGTTGAAGCTTAAGACATAACCATGAATTAAGTAATGAAAGGAAAGAAACTTTCAGAGCATATTTTATTGATAAATCACATATCACGTCAAAAATTTGAAAATATCATTAAAATCCTTGGTACTCATCAGTAGTTCTATATAACTCCACATGAAAAATTATCTGATTTACTTCCTCACTAATGAAAATGATTAATGATGCTTTAAGCAAGATAGGAAGAATTGTTGTTGATAAGCTTCATGATGGGTATCGATATCGAAACAAATCTAAGTGAAGTAAATCATATTGCTCAAAAGTGGGATCAATTCAGCGCGAGTGTTGTTCCATCTTCTTCGAATCCATATTCTTCAGTTTCTTCCATTGAAAAGCTTTCAGATGAGCTGAATGACGTAGTAGTTACCTTTCGTCCGTCAGTTGATTCCTCATGTTTGACGCTTTGTGTAACTTGCCTGTTACTCTCTGATTTCTGCGATCGATGATCTTCTATGACAGACTCTTTGTTGTGTTCTTCGAACTCTGCTTTCTTCTCCAATGATTTAGTGTGACCAAGGTCTTTATGAATCTGGAAGTACAAGTATGGTTAGTTTATTATTCATAAAGTATTTGATGCGGGCAATCAAAAGTCGAAAAATATTGAATTAATTGTGTGCTTCAATCCGACCCACTTTTTTCGCAATTTCTCATAGCAAAAAAGAATGTTATACAAGGTGAGTCTTTGACCAATGCGATAGTTTTAACTACAGATAAGAAGCTCTTTCTTTCTCTACCACTTTTTTCAATTCTTCCGCGTTGCAAAGTTATAAGCGATTTGATGTCTCAAATTGGGATATACAGGGTGAGTCTTTGACCACTGCGTTAATTTTAACCATAGATTCTTTACGTCAAAAGAAACATTTTCTTCCTATAACATTTTTCCAAATTTGGCCCCGTTCAAAAGATATAGCGTGTTGAAATTTTATTAAAAAATTGCATTTTCACCTGTAATATTAAAACGACAATATCAATTGAAATGATCTTCTGTAGAAGGTTTTTGATAACAGTCATGCATATTTTGGCATCATTAGTTTTATTCCATTTCTTGTGGGTTTCTCACAACTACTCTACAGATTGGTTTAATTGCATGAAAAACAAATATCGTTGAACTAAAGGTCCGTATCTTGTACTTCCTGGAATCATTAGTCTTTTTTGTAGATAAAATCATTTCTTCTATCCTCCTAAATTGTACCATTTTTGAGATATTTGAAGTTGAAAGGAATTAAATCGATATAATTTTGTCCAAATTTTCTGATTTTCCCAAATCCAACTCTGTGCTGAAATGATTCAATATTGAGATTTGTTCAATGTTGTCATATTTTATGACTATATTAAATATTTCTACAAAATGTTGGGGAAATCTCTCCAGTCTATGGTCCCACCACTAAAAACTAATAGATGAAATTAACCACTGAACAATTTTTGTCTTACATTCACTACAAAATCTGAATTGCCATTTGCTGTATTCATTATAATGATGTCTAGCACCTTGTTTAATATTTAATCCAGAGTAATATTCCATAATAAATAGAGAAAAAGATTTCCTTCACTAACATAGGTACTTCGGTATATTCTCATGACTGTTGAAATAAGTAATGTATTTTCTGTCAGGACCTGTTGAACTGAAGTCTTGTCTTTATGAATAGCTGGTTCTTTATAGTTTCAGACTTTAAGGGTTCATCAAATTATATCTATTCTAACATAGGAATGCTTCAAAATAAGATCACATGAGTAAAATCTTCGAATCCAGTCTCCTTGATTTATTTTGTAGGTTTATAGTTTTTTCACATATTTATTTCATACACCGATTCAACCTGGTTCATAAACAAGAAAGATTAGAATAGAAATGTATTTTCTGACCATAATCATTTCATACTGAATTGAATAATTTCAAACTATCGAAATTATTATTATTATTTTATTATAATATTCTCCTCATTTTTTAATACAAACTGTTGACAGTTTCAAACAGAATCAAAACAACAAGGAACCACAGAACACTATTTTATTGGGAACTACCCACCACAGAGACGTTATTATAACATTTCAATGTGGTTACTGAAGATCGATAATGATTACAGATATTATCTTTCATTTAAAAAAACTTTGCAATTATTAATTTTTTTCTCTCCTGGGGTTCGGTTATAAATTAATATTCTATGGTAAGGTATTAAAATTTGACATAATCTATGAATAACAATTATTCCATATTTCTGTTTTTGTTTACATAATTAAAACACTGATTATAAAAACCAAAAATTTACGCATGTTCAGTAATTAATTATAGTCTAAACAGAATAGATTCTTACTAACGAAAAAACAAGTAGTTGGTTTTTTTCAGAATCAAATGTAGGTGATCAAACCTAATTCCTTCAAGCAAATATAACTGCACACCTAAATCTGAGAATACTTGTAATCTATCCAAGTAATTTGTTATTGGGATTCAGTAGAGAAAATAATCATCAAGCAAAGTAACATCACTTTAAAATAATTATTGGTAGTGACATTATTCATTGTTGTTGAAGATTTCGAAAAAGATTGCCATATTTTTAACATAATGATATCAAGGGACCTCAGAGACCTGTTCACTGGTCTCTGTCAAGAAGAAACTTCAGGAATATCAGTGTTTGGAAAATCATAGATGATTTTTTCTGGCTTTGAGTGAAAAAAAAGCAATGTGACAACCTCTTGCCTTGGAAGTTTTCATAGAAATGATGGTTTTCATGATTTGGAAATTTAAAAAAAAAAATTACAAATGTATGATGATAATAACCAATAATTCTGAGGTTTTTTTTAAATTTCTTACTAGAAAGGGATTGTCTATAATCTTGAAGTAGAAAGAAATTATAGTAGAACAGCAAAAATCTGTTTATGGTGTTGAATTTTTTTTTACCAGAAAATTAGTATTTTGTATCTTTCTTCTGGATATGGACCTCATCGGAGAAACATGAGTGAGTGAATCATTTCTTAGAGAAAAAATAATGTTTTTAAACAATTCAGATTCAATAGTTGATGCTGTGGAAAGTATTTTTCATTCAAACTATACTGGACTACAGAGGGGTATTTGCCCAATGTGAAAACTAAAAATGCTTATAACTTTTTAACGCAGCTGAATTTGGAAGAACCGTAATGGAAAAAGTGTTTCTTTTGATCTCAAGAACCTATGGTTAAAATTAACGCAGTGGTCAAAGACTCACCCTGTATATTTATTTTATTTTGAATCCGTAAATATCAAAATGATTCAATACATCATAGAATACAAAAGTCAATGTTGTGATAATATTCAAGAAGTTTCGCCTATTTTGAAGTCGAAATAGGTTCACAACACAGAAATGAGTTCGATGACAGGCAGTATAGTAGTATTTTCAAACAATATTTGGGATAAATTTCTGAATTATATTAGGCACTAGTGAGGATAGATAATGAAATTCACACCATTGTTGATCATCATTTTTTTAAATATGATTAATTTTCCTTCCTTCTCTCGGGGGAGCCTGTAACCCCTAGAAAGCGCGTCCCCAAGGTGGCGTATAGGGGGTATCCTCACCGGTCAAACATCAGTGCGACCGGCGGATTAGTGGGAAATAAAATACCACTGGCGGACCAACAGGTTGGGTAGATGAGACTCTGAAGCTGTATTGAAAGCGACTCATCTAAGAGAAGGAGACTCTAACATGAAATCCCTGGTCCTCCAAGTTGGGGGTTGAGGCATCGGGCTAACTCCTCGATATTTGTAACAAAGATGAAATGTTAAAAAACCTAACCAGAGCCTCGGATATGTGGATTAGAAGAACGTACGATGAAAAAAACAAAAGAATAGGATGTTGAATTTTGGTACGTACAGGAAATATCTCGTAAAATAGACGAAGTTATGGCGGAGCTCAAACAGGCCAAAATGGACCTCACGGTCATAACGGAAATGAAAAAGAAAGGTAATGGTTCTGAAAATTGGTGTCATTACGATCTATTCTACAGCGGCGTCTGAAAAGACCAAAGAGCCCAACAAGGAGTTGGTATTTTAATTCGTAAAACCTTGAGATGATATGATGAATGAACCTGACAATAAGAGGACACAAGGTGACAATATTGGGAGTTTACGGGACCAATCCATAAGTTAACAATAAAAATGAATTTTTTGAACAACTTCATGATGAAATTGTGAGAATAGGAACATGTAAGGAAATTTTGTTGTTGGGAGAATTCAACAGTAGGGTAGGGAGACAACACGACAGCGCGGTGATTGGAAGACACGGCGAAAGTACCCGTAACGATAATGGCGATAGACTAATAGCGATATGTCAACAGAATGGCCTAAAAATATTGGACGGATTTCTTCCACACCGAGATATCCATAAGTACAAACAAAAAACTAATGTTATAACACATGATGTCAAAGTATCTAGGGGACCATCGTGCGGCAATGATCATTATGTTTTAGTAATGATGGCAGTGTCCCTACATAGAAATGAAAAGAAACATGAAATCTTGGAATCAAATGAAGAAAAGAAACCTAATAAATACAGGGTGGCCATTTGAAAACGAAACAGACGAGATTATAGACTAAATAATTTCTTTCGATAGAAATGCTTGGACAGGTCGATTTCTGTTTCGAGGGGGACAACTTAAGGTATACGTTACGGACTCGTAGCGCTTCAACCTTGCTACTACAACCCTCACCCCCAAATTTTGAATAGGGAAGATGGGATGAGTGATACTTCATTTGAAAGGTATTTTTACATTGATTTCAGCACAGTAATTGTTTTTTCATTTTATGCATTAGTTCTCGAAATATTCTTAACTAAGTATTTGAAAATGAAGTGGTGTTTTCATGGCACTTGTAGTGTTTTTTTGTGAAAAATCGACATTTTGAGCTTCAAAACAACCATGACTGTGGCTTCCTTCCTCCAATCCACTGACATAGAAATCTTTAATCAAGATGTCGAACAAACAAAGCGTATTGCGAAGGAGCTCAATCTTGCTGAAACTCAATCTAAATTATCTTCGATATAATTTGCAGTATTTACAATAACATGCGGTAACACTTGATCGATAGAAATCTCCAAAAAGTCCAAATACGTACATATCTCTAATCAGATTACCAGGTAGAAAATCAAATCATTAATGATGCCACAGAAATATTCCAGTCCCAATTCGTGAAACGATTTCCGACTTAATTATGAAGTGTTTTCTCAGTTGGCTTCAATATGTTTTCATTTTGTTGATTATTGAATTCATATCTTTTTCAAAAAAATGAAAATCGATAATTTTTTATTTATTACGAACAGATCAATAAGTTGACTTACTGGTTCTTTGACATGTGAATTATTCTTAGTTTTGAATCGAGACTTGTGTTCTAATTCATTGCTCGACATGGTTTATTCAATTGCAGAGCGGGTGGAAATAATTTCAGCAGAATTCTTCAATCAACGACATTTAGATAAACATATAACATATAAGAAGTATGTTTTGGAATTGGTGTCAACGTTTCAAGAAACCGGGTCCGCGGCTAATAAAAAACGAAACATGGAAAGAAATGAAGCAGCTGAAGTAGCTGTTCTTGAACAGATTGCTCTGAATCCAATGACGAGTACGAGGCAGCTAGCACATCTGGTTTTACACGAACTCGAATTGCAAATATTTTGAAGCATCATAAATTCCATCCTTACAAAATCCATCTTTCACACGCACTAAACGAAGATGATTTTGAACGTCGTGTTGAATTTTGTGATACAATGAGCGAACGAGTAACTGCTAATCCCAATTATCTGAACAATGTTTGTTTCTCCGATGAGTGTTCGTTCTTTCGAAACGGCACAGTAAATCGACACAATTGTCGTTATTGGGCAGATGCTAATCCGAGATTGTTCCACGAAGTTTATACTCAACAACCAGAAAAACTCAATGTTTGGGCTGGAATATTTGGTGACAACATTGTGGACCCGTTCTTTTTACCTAATAATGGAGATATGTATTTGGACTTATTGGAAAATCACATTGATCCAATTTTGACGGAAATTATTGAAAACAATGCTGAAAATTATGTGGAAGATCAGATTGTGTTTCAGCAAGATGGAGCTCCTCCACACTACGCCTCACCAGTTCAAGAATATCTGGATCAAAGATTTCCCAATCGGTGGATTGGAAAAAGGGGTCCCACTGAATGGCCAGCCAGATCGCCAGATCTGTCACCACTAGATTTCTTCCTTTGGGGCCACTTGAAGAGTAAAATTTACTCTACACAGCCCGATTCCATGAAAGATTTAAGAAGACGTATAGTGAACGAATGTCGTCAAATCACTCCAGAAATGCTGCAAAATGTGTGCCATCGTTTCGAACAAAACTTATTTCATTGTATGGAAGCTAATGGTGAACAATTTGAATATTTGATTAATTTATGTGAGTTTTTGATAAATTATTTACTTTACTTTGAAAAGTCTTATTTCTTAGATCAATACTTCGAATCGTTCTGATACCGTACAGTTGGAGAATGATTTCAGTGAATAAAACAGCTAGTCGAACATCTGACCCTCGTAGCATTAACACGTATGGTATGACTTCATTTGCCCAGTGGTAGATGTTTTGCAATTTCAAATACAAGTACAGAAATTTTGGTGTTTCGGAAGCACGAAATGTCAATTATCCGCAAAAAATCAATTTAAGTGATAAAATTAACTAACGCATGAATATTTCGAGAACTAATGCATAAAATGAAAAAATCAATTACTGTGCTGAAATCAGTATGAAAATACCTTTAAATTGAGGTATCACCCACCCCATATTCCCTATTCAAAAATTGGAGATGGGGGTTGTAGCAGAAAGGGTTGAAGCGCTATGCGACCTGTGCGAGCATTTCTATCGAAAAAACTTATTTCGTCTGTAATCTCGTCTGTTTCGTTTTCAAATGGCCACCCTGTATAATAGGTATCCAATCAACACAATTTATCTGGTGTATACTGTCGTTTGCATGCAAGCATATAATCCACAAAATAATTCGAGATATATAATGTGCGTAGCGATTATATAGGCAATAATGTACAATATTACAAAAATGCGTATTGACAGTTATTTCTGTCATATACAGGGGGTTCTGTAACTCAACGTCAAGCGGTTACTGGGCGATATGCTAGGTTATACCTGGTCTATCAAAAATTAAAACAAACTTCTATGTCACTTGGTAAGTGGTAATAGGTAAATTTTGTAGTCACAAATGTTCCAATTTTGCAGTGTTTTTTTTTAAACGTAATCTTGAATAACCGTGCTATTGATTACAGTCACAAATCCATTGTTAGGAACAAGTGTTTCATTTTTATTATTTTTTATTTTTTTAAATAACCATGCTATTGATTACAGACACAAATTCATTGTTAGGTACAATTGTTCTATTTGTATTTTTTTTTTTTTAATATTTTTTCAGTTTTTTTATTTTTGCTATTACTAGTATAACCTAGCATATCGTCCAGTAACCGCTTGACGTTGAGTTACGGGACACCCTGTATATATAGTAGACAGCTTAAAATAAATTATAAAAAAATCCAACGAAATCAATACTTTTATAATTGTTCAGCAATAATTGGAAACATCTGACCTTTTCCCTCCTGATCTTGAAATTGATATAACTATGTATGCAGGGCCCCAAGACAATATAGCTATTATTACAACTAGGGAAATATGAATATATTATTAATTGATTAATTAAGTAAAAAGAAGATTGTAGGTCAGTAAGTCAGTGTTTTCCTGGGTGTATTTAACCCGCCCCGTAATACTCGCTATTGTCAGCTCTACAAGTATGTTTTAAAGCCCCTTGTAGATAGTAATGATTCACAGATGGAACTTCGTGACAATAATTCAATTTTATTTTCTTGAAATAAATTTTCGTAGAAATCAAGTCGAAATCTCACCTCAGTCAAAGTTGTTTCTTCTGTGCTCTCTGATTCAACCTGTTTATTTCCCTGGTCAATAACTGCCACCTGATTGGTTTTATTTGCCATAACTTCCTCTTTCTGGAATGATGGAAACACTTTTTCCTTCTCAAGATCTGTAAAAACATCAATAAATTTAGAACGACTAATTTATTAGGAATTCATTATATGGTTGTAATATCTGCTTTGTCAAATAATCAAATGCGTAAATATTTTATGGAATCGGTCTTTACTTGTTGGAAGTTTATTTAAAATTACTTATTTGAATAACTTGATTGAAAGGAGATAGTATTAATTTCAAAAACTTTATTTTCACAACGATAGCTGTTCTACCATAATATGGCATCTTCAATAATATGGTGAAACAGCTGTCGTGAAAATTAAGTTTTTGGAAATTGATACTGTCTCCTTTTAATCAAGTAATTTCAAAGTCATTGAACGAAGTGAAGTTACGTGTATACGAGCAAATATGTTGAATATTTCATATCTGGCTACAGGCAGGCAATCAAATGCAAAATGCAATAAAAAATTACAGTAGAAAAAACATTCTTACCAAATATTGGTCAAAGGAATTGATAAATATAGAATTCGGTATAGTTTTATTTTTCTATGAAGATTTTCTTGACATTTATCTTTAATAACCTACTCAAGGGTGAGTTTATACTGGCAGTTTTCTGAGCAATAATTGCCCGTAAACATATGGAAAATTTTACAAAAATAGCTTGATTATGTTACTCCAAATTCATATTTCGTATTCCTGCATGTCATTTATACGAATTACCGAATATCCAATCAATTTGTTATCTATTTCAAATGCACTTATAAATTATGACGGTTTCACGTCTCGCACTCACAAGGATAATGAGGTATCGGGTAAAGCATACATTCAATATTGCATGAATTTTTAACCGTCAAAAAAATTGGATCCCACACAATTCGTCAGTCGCTCAGAAAAAGGCTCGTGTCGATTGGTCGAAAGAAATGCTCTAAAAATACGATTGCGGTGCTTAGAAGCACATCGATGACATCATGTCAGGTGATGATGAATCATGGATTTACGCTGTGAGCTCGACAGTAAACAGCAGTCGACTGTATGTATGGGTGTTTCAAGATGAGCCAAATCCAACAAAAGTTGCTTGCGCACGAAGCACTTCCAAGCAAATACTCGCCTGTTTTTTCGGAAGAACTGGACATGTCGCAATCGAACCACTAGAACAACGCAGAACAGTCAATTATGAGTGGAACACAACCATTTGTTTGCCAGTTGTCTTCCAAGAAATCAGGAAAACCAACCGCCGAAAACAGATCTTCCTTCACTACGACAATGCGAGCTCTCACACATAGATTCAAACAACAGCATTTTTGAGCACTGAAAACAACGATTTGATGAGTCATCCGGCGTATAGTCCTGACTTGGCACTGAATGACTTCTTATTTTCCCGTACGTAAAAAATAAAATGAGAGGTCAACATTTTTCGACATCTAAAGAAGCGATGCGTTCAGAATGCATATTTTGGAGATACCTCAACTAGACTGGCAAAAGTGCCATGGTACATGGGACATGCATGCCCAAGACAAGGATTGAGACAAGGAGGTTCAATGATTCTGATGAAGAACCCTTTCAATTGTTCAGAGTGTTCTACTCTTGTGGATGTACGAGAGCAATCTATAGAAGTGCACTGTGAAGTATCGGCTGTCAAACTTCAGAAAAATGGTATCATTATTATATAGTATGTGCCTATTCAGCACCATCTATAATTTCAAAGGCCGTGTCGTGCCATTTTGTCCTTCTTGAGCCGCATATTTTCGAACCGCGTTTTCAAAATTATTGCGATCAAGCATTTTGGAATTTTTTCATTTCGTTTTTTTCATTTGCATTTATTTCATTCGGTCAATGTTCATCTAACCTCAAAAACTTGACAAGATATCGAACACATTCATAAATTCTTTAATTGCTGATATTTCTGCGCATGTTGGAGAATTTGGCTTTCATTTTCGGAACATAGACAACTCTTCGTTTGTTTTTCTCTCATCTATGCTCATAACCTTGATTCAAAACATAAACAAAGATTGACATTCTTGTTTTTGTTTATTTACATTTCATTATTTTCATTTGTTTATTTTCAACTCGATTTTCAATTCTATAGATTCAATCTTAATTATTTACTTTATTAATTAATTTAGTTCTTTTCAATCGGTTAGTCTATTTACTCTTTTTTCGAAATTACTCAAAACAAAATTCATATTGTTTTCTGCAGTATACCTTGAATAATAATAATGGCGACAAAATTGAAACAACTCAAAGCTCGTCGTCAAATTGTTATTGATGATCTCGAGGAAATTCTCAATTTAGCACAATTCGCTGTCACTGATGAAAGTCTCCATGTTAGATTCAAATTAAGATGTGAAATACTTGACGATATTCTCGTGGACTTTCAAAATTTACATACGTCTATTGTCTCTATGATAGTATCTTCCGAAGAACCCGAATTGAACACTGAGAAGGTTATTCGAACAGCCTTTATGGATAATTATTACACCATCAGAACAACTTATGTTAATTTATTTCCTGTAGTAAACATTCCAGTAAAAACCAAGACAGTTGCTCTATTAGTTCGCCAAATGTTAAACTTCCAAAGATAGTATTGCCCATTTTCAATGGGAATTATAAAGAGTGGCCTACTTTTTTTTCGATATGTTCCAAAGTTTGGTACATGAAAATTCTAACTTGAGTCAAATAGAAAAGTTTCAATACCTCCTTAGTTCACTTTCTTCTCATGCTTTAAATTTAGTTAAAGGATTTCCATTGACTGCTGAAAATTATGAAAGCGCTTTTCAGACATTGGCGGAAAGATATCAAAATAAAAGACTTCTCGCTAATACGTGTTGGGTGCCTATTCAGCACCATCTAGAGACTTTAATATTTATGTTTCCAACTAAGAGTGTATTCTTGTATTTATTGCTGTTAATAACGACAGGGTAATCATATGTGGTGACTTTAATGTTAAATTTATTATCACTACAGTGGATAATATTGTTTTAGATAGAGAAGCGAAAAGAATTTGGAAAATAACATCATTCCCAACTGCCAACATGGTTTTCTCCCCGGTCGTTCAATTATAACAAACCTGCTGGAATGCGTCAATCTAGATCACTGGACAAGAAGGTTCCCATAGATATAGTTTATTTAGACTTTTCACGTGCCTTTGACAGGGTTCCTCATCGACGCCTCTTCCATGTGCTCTTGCATTTTGGGTTCCGCGGTGACCTTTCTTGGATCACCGCATTTTTGTCTGAGCGATCATTCCAGGTCAAGGTGGGCAGTTCCCTTTCATCTTCCAGGCCCGTTACCAATGGTGTACCCCAAGACACGGTGTTGGGACCGCTTCTTTTCCTTCTTTATATATCTGACTTGACCACCTGTATTACATCTAACTCTCACTTTGCGGACGCCACAAAGGTATACGGTATTCCCGAGGATGGAATGTTGTAGCGGGACTTGCTATCAATAGCACGTTGGGGCAACGACTGGCAGCTGCCTTTACATCCGCAACAATCCACATCTCCCTTACATACTTTGTGGTCGACGACTCTCCTCTGTCAGAGGTCGCTCTGATCTGGGAGTTATTATAACCGAGAATCTCACATGGTCCGAGCACATAACATCAGTGGTTAATAAGGCGCGAAGATCTCTTTTTCTTATCCAGAAAACTTTCGGTTGGTGCGATCCAGTCGTATGCAGTGCTCTTTACAAGATACACATTCGACCCATTCTGGAGTTCGCGGGGCCGGTTTGGAGCCCGGTGTTGTGCCGTGACTGCGATATCCTGGAGAAATTCCAGAGGCGGCTTACACGAGTGCCGTATGGTGTGGTTCGTCCAAACTATGAGGGGAGGCTCTCGATAATGGCACCCGCGGTGATCTCATTGTCGCATACCGGTGTCTCCATGGTATTTTCGGTGAGGACTTACAGGACCTGTTCGAGCTTAATCGGGACGAGAAGTTGCGTGGTCACTTGATCAAGTTGAAGAAGAAGAAGTTTTCTTCGTTCCATAGGCAGCATTTCCTTCCCAACCGTGTGTTTGGCACTTGGAACAGTCTGCCCGAAAGTGTTGTTAGTTCTGGTTCGGTGAATACATTCAAAAACTCTTACGACTGATGGCTGGGGATGCAATAGTGATGTTTTTTCTAGTACTTTTTATTCAGTGGCTTTTGGTTTTTTACTCTAGATGTTTTTTTTTTTGTGATAGAAACCCTTTCTTGTGTTTTTTTTTCGAACACTCATAATTTGTTAATTTTTTTTTTCAAGTGAGTTAATAGTCTTTGCCTCAACTCTGTTATTGTGTAATAATAATCTTTTGACATCTTTTGGTTTCAGGCAAAAGATGTTTGAACCAACCAGGTATAATAAGTGCCTGTATAATGTTTTTACGAATTTTGACGCTCATAGTGAATAAGCATTCCGGGTGAGCACTCCAGGTGTATAGGTGAATTATAGACATAGGATTATCAGACCTCTTACTGGCAGGGTTCAATACAATGCATGATAAACTTGCAGATATTAGTTGGAATTTCATTGATTCTGACATTAATTGTGATAAAAGATTCCAATCAACACATTGTTGATGCTTTTATCAAGTCCTTTCCAGAAAAAAAAAATTAAAATGTAGATCTTACATAATCAAGGGAGTAGTTGGTTTACTCAGGTACATCGCAAAATGCGTTAACAGCTCCCTACTATTCGTGAATTATATCATAAATATAAAACTAATCATCTACTTTTTTTAAAAGCACAAATCAACTAGGGAATACAGGAAAGAAATAAAATATGCTAAAACATCTCATTTCGATAAAACTGGTTCAGACAATAAATCCAAAACTGAGAATAGTTAATAAACACATAAGAAAAAAAGCGATTTGCCTGTTACATTGGACATAAGAGCGAACGAGTTCATCGAGCATTTCTCTACTGTAGTCGAGAAAATAATTAACAGTATGTCTCCAAACAGGGTGATTTTAATAATTCCTTCAAAAAACATATTCCACTTAATTTAAATTTCAAATTCTCTGAGGTTTGAGATATAGTAAATAATCTAAAGACAGTAAGGTCTACTGATTATTATGTTCTCTCAGTACGAATCATCAAATCCAACGTAAATTCTTTTATTATGCCTTTCACCAAAGTAATAAACAACAAAACAGAAATTTTTCCAAATTGTTTAAAGGTGTCCAAGATAGTCCCTATATTCAAAAAAGGGTAATAGAGGAGGTGGGAACAATTAAAGACCTATTTCTCTGGTGCCAGTATTTTCCGAAGGTAATTGAAAAAATTTTACCTAATCAGATATTAAGATACTTTGAAGAAAATGCATTATTTTCAAGAAGTCAGTTTGGTTACAGGAATGGGAAAAATATAGTGGAGGCAATTGTAAGTTTCGTTGACAATGCAGTCGAGTGTTTGGAGCAGGGTAAGCATTGCTTGGCATCTTTAATAGACTTAACGAGGGCGTTCGACTGTGTTTCCCGTGATAGATTGTTGCGTAAGCTGGAAAGTTATATCTTTGATCCAGTTTATGCTGATGGAGCATATTCAGGGTTGAAGGAAGTAACTATGGGTGTGCCCCAAGACTCCAATATAGGCCCGATACTTTTTTTGATTATGTACCAGAAGCAGTAACTATTCAATTTTGGAGTTTGGGTCCTCGGTTCTAGAAAGTTTGCGCCGTATGTCACGGGGGACGCTGTCTATGGCTTTCGGCTGGTTCACTGCTAACGGTCTTAGCATGAATAGGGACAAAACTCAGTCCTTGACCTTGAGTTTGAGGAACAGAGCTGATTTCGAGTCGGTAAAGTTTCTTGGGGTGTATCTTGATGCTTCACTTACCTGGGGTGCTCACGTGGAGAATCTGACATCTGCAGTTAGCAGAAACATTTTACTTTTTATGGTATATTACACTAGTTGAATCTATTCTCGGATATGCAGTCTTGTTATGGGCTCACGTGGAGGATCTGACATCTGCAGTCAGCAGTAACATTTTATTTTTTATGGTATATTACACTAGTTGAGTGTATTCTCAGATACGCAGTCTTGTTATGGGACAACTATGCCGTGCGTGAATTTGTTTTCATATTGCAGAGACGTGAATTCAGTATGAATTTGACTTGAAATAATGATTTTCATGGAATATTATGTAACATTTTCTGAAGGGCCTTAAATATGTGATGCATCATGAATATTACAATTTCGAGCCTTGAACAGGAACAGAGTATATAAACAAGTAGGTAGGTTATGGTCTATTCTACAGTAAAGGTTGAATTTTTGTTTATTCTTAATAGGCATATTTGGGCATAATTGAAAAAAGTGGTAGAAGAAAAGAGTGTTTCCTATTGCTTCAAGAATCCGCAGTAAATATTAGTCGAATATGGTCGAAAACTCATCCAGTATAAATCGTATGTGTACTTTAGATGATGTCTGAATATCTTTAGTCGAGCGTTTTTTCGGTTAGAAACAGTTCTCATTTTTGCGTATGTTCCTTGTAGTTTGTTTACGCTTTTTCTAATTCTAATGTATGATGGCCGCCAATAAGCTAGCCTTTCGTGGGTTGAATTTACTCACAAAGAGCAAATTAATAGAAATAATATTATCCAAGGAGTTACCTAATGATATAGAGTTTAGTGAATCCACTAGAAGTCAAATTGAGACTGTCTTCGATTAATCTCGATTCAAGACCGATGAAACAAGCCATGAAGATATAACCTATAAGTTACTTCGCACCGAAAGTGACCTCAAGTGTGCAAATTTTGAGATAGAATGCGAAAAGCGGTTGATTTCTGAAATGGAAAGATCAATAAGTAATCAACAAATAACGATTTTATCTCAGGATAATTTAATTAAGACCTTCAAAGAAATAAGAAATCAAAATATGCGACATTGTCAGTCTTCCCGCGAATTCTCAAAGTTTAAAGAAGAAACAAGTGAAAATTGTTGATGACGAACCACATACGAGGAAGAGTTCTTCAGATAGTGTACAACGATCTGGCAACTCATTCAATGATATGCCAGTACAGAACGATATTATCAGTCTTCCAGATGAAAACTCGATGTTAATGCCGAATGATGTTTACGCAGAGCAGAGATTGTTTATAAACAACCGGATGACAATTCAGGATATAAGCGAATTAATTCTTCTAGTATTTCAGGAAAGGAAGATGAGAAGAATTCAGCAACAGTCATGAAAAACGAATGGACACGTTTAAATGAGAGACGCAAGCGAATTGCAGGAATTGCAGGAAACATTTCAGAGAACGAAATCTCAGCATATCTTGAAAATTTAGGAGTCAATGGAATTATTGTCAAGAAATTGAACACTGGGATCAAATTCAGCGTTCAGTTTAGGTGCCTCGAATGATGAAATTTACAAGTCATAGAGTGATAAAGATTTCTTGCCGATTGGTGCCATAATCAGACCTTTTAGTTTTCAAAATTTTTTCAGAGGAGGGACAAAAATGTAAACACGTAAATCATGAATACATCAAATTTAGTATTCTCCATATTAATGCACAATGTCTCTGTAATAAAATTGAACAAATTGAAACTTTAAATTTGGGTAATGATGTCTTATTGTTTAGTGAACATTGGTTGTCATGAGTGAGGCAGGTTGAAATAAATAATTATAAATTAATTTCTCATTACTCCCGTAATCAACATGTGCACATCTCATGCGGGCTTTTTCGTACCTAGAAATGACATAAGTTTCAATGTCTGTGGAAAAGGAGATTGAGGTATGTGCTATACATTCGGAAAAATTGAAGCTAATTATAGTAACCATGTATCGTAATCCAAAGGATAATATTGACAGATTTTTCGATGTTACTGCTAATGTGTTGGAGCGGGTCAATGTAGGTAATGGCGCTGTCATTGTGTTAGGAGAATTTAATGTGGACTTTTTAAGAAACAGTCCAAACAGATCAGGAGTTGTTGATCTCTTCTCGGCGAGTAAAATTGCATTGTGTCAACCTATCACTCCGCAGGGATTGTATATGCTCAAGTTCTTAGTCCGAGATATATGTTGGGATTTCGTCGACTGTGAGGATATCAGTATTGATAAAAAATTCGAAATGTTCATTACCTTGTTGAAAAACTGAGTAGATTTGGCATTTCCACAAAAGAAATATAAACATTCCATTGATACGTCGCCAATTTCATAGTTCAATGATGGTTTGAAAAAAATTAAGATGTTGTTGCAGTTTTATAGGGAAATGGCAACGATTGATAGGTCACCAAAAGTGAAAAAAAGTTATAAGGATTATCAAAAGCTATATCGGGCTGAACTTAAAATAGCTAAAATGAAACATAATGATAACTATCTCCGGAAACAAAACTACTGTCCTAAAGCGATTTGGAACTTAGTGCGAAATAGTACTAACTTATCGAATAAACGTGATAATGATGATAGCCGATTATCTCCTGATGAATTCAATAATTTTTTCATTAAGGTCCCTGAAAGGATTATAAACAATATGCCGCCGACACAGAAATCTTCATCTGATTTCGTTCGTGATTACAGTTCCGGGAGACCCATAAACAATAGTATGCATTTTGCATGTAGTATGTTTTTTTGCAAGGAAAAATACTTCATGTGGCAGTGTCGCTATTTTTACCCGAGATAATTTGGAAGCGGAAGAAATAGAAGAATTAAAAGGGTATGCAGAAAAGGGATATTTTGAAGTGACCGGAATTGAAATTACCAAACTACGAATACAGGTGATCGGCATATACAGAGCTCCATCAGGCGATAGGCAGAATCTAGAGCAGTTTCTCTGTAGGTTTTTGGAGGTTTTAAAGATCAAAAATGAACGTGATAGAAATAAAATCACTTTTATTGGGGGATATTTTGAAGTGACCGGAATTGAAATTACCAGACTACGAATACAGGTGATCGGTATATACAAAGCTCCATCAGGCAATAGGCATCCATCATAAATGAACGTGATAGAAATAAAATCACTTTTATTGGGGGAGACTTCAACTTGAATATCCTGAAACCCACCAAAGACACCAAGAGATTTCTCGACTTGATGGCAGAATTTGGCTTTAGCCCATGTTTCAGGAACCGTCGAAGGTAACCATCGACGTTGGATTTCATCCTCCATGTCTCAACAGCACGTCTATTGTTGCTCCTGAATCAGCTAACAAAGACAATGCGTCTAAAACAATGTCCCGTATTGCCCAAATCTCTCACATCGTCCATTTCTAAATCAAAAACTCTTTTTCACGACAAGCTCCCGCAACGCCCAAAATAAGTGCAATCTACAAAAAAATTGATTTCTTAAAATTTCTGAATATAAACACATTTCCAAATTTACCTTAAGCATTAAATATTTATCATCCGGAGCCTCCCGTAAGAACTGATCTACCTGCTCAGACGTGAGAATTCTTGACTTCTTTGGCTTAAATCCTCATTTCTTCTCTCTCAAAAAAGCTAATAATTTTGGAAATTTACTTTTATCAATATCTTCTCTAATGTTAATAACTGATTTCAGCATTGAGTAATGTTCCCAGAGAGTTGAGGCACAAACCGCTTTTGATTTATCATTGAAGTAGACTAACAGCGCATTTTCAGTAGGTTGTCTCACATTTTTAAGCGGCACCACTTTTTAAAAGCATCGTACTGCTGCTCGTATAGTTTTCTAGATTTCGGTGGTAACAATTCTTCACCTACTTCGGCTGCTCTTTTATCAATATCAGATACGCCTTCTTCACTCATGATACCAATAATCATCAATAACAATGTTTCTTTACAATGACACTAGTAATGACAATGTTTCTAAATTATAATTGTCACAACGCAATGTTACTATGGTGACTTATTTTAAAGACAGTTTATTAAATGAGTTGAAGAGAGAAAACTGATTGAAATTATTGAAATAATTAATAAAATCATACCGGAAGTACGAAAAGTATCGTATATACCTTGCGACTGAAGTTCATTTAATCCTTCAGGTAATTATGGCCCTCCTGCGGTCGGGCCATAAACTTTACCTTCAGGATTAAATGTACTACTTCAGTCCCGCGGTATATAATATACTATTTCATCGCAGTTGTGAAGCGTTCGAGATTGTGAGGAGTACGTTCCAGACCCACATTTCTGACCATCGTGTCCAGAAAAGTTCAGCAATTCAGTAACGATACCGAACAAACCTGTGTTTGAGTATGTAAGGAAATTCTCTAAATATAACATCAATAAACTAACAACTTACCTAGGTGAGGTTAATTGGATGGATGAAAATTATAGAGTTGGAACAGCAGAAGGGATTTTTGGAAATTTTCACTCAGAAATAATAGTAGCCTTAGAAATTCACTGCCCAGTCATTAGAAAGGTGGCCAGATCATCAACAAAGTCAAGAAAAGAACCTTGGTACACAGTTAAACAGGAAAAAATCTAAAATATATTGGATGCTCTACAAATGAAACTTGAAGTTAAAAAAGAAAAATAGACAATGACGTTGTACAGATATTACAGGTAGCTCTACAAGATCCATAAGAGTGCGCAAAAAAAAATTTCCACAAAAATATCAAAGTCGAAGAATAAGCAAACACAAGCTTGGCAAATTGTGAACTGTCACCGAAGCGAAAAAAAAACGGGATAGTGTACTTAATCCGGAAGAATATTTGAAGTTCCTTGAAAAAATAAATAATGATGTATCGAAATGCGCCACTAAGAAGGAATCTGCAAATTATCTCAAAAATCAAAAATTAAAAGTCCTTCTTTTTAGAGCCGACAGCGTCGGATGAGGTGAAAATGGTAATTAAATCTCGAGAAAAACGGAAGCTACGAAGTCGAGCTCAGTTTGTGCGATTTGTCGAAAGCGTTTGACAATGTTTCTCATGGGGTTCGTTTGAATAAGCTAAAACATTATGGTTCTACCCCCCAAATTAATTGCTTTTTTTGTGCGATTTGTCGAAAGCGTTTGACAATGTTTCTCATGGGGTTCGTTTGAATAAGCTAAAACATTATGGTTCTACCCCCCAAATTAATTGCTTCTTTTTTGGAAGGTAGACACCAACAGGTGCAGATAAAGGAAAAAGGAGCATTCTGGATGCAGAAACGTAAAGGTGTGCCTAAGGTGTCCATACTAGGTCTATTACTTTTCATTGTGTACATTAATGACCTCCCAAAAAACATATCGTGTGAGTGTGTTTACAACTATGCGGACGACACATTCTTCCTGAATATTTCAAAGAACTTAGTTAGAACTATGGATGTTACGGAGCTTCGACTTCGACTCCGATAAGTCGGAACTTCCGATTTTTATCACACTTTCGGTTCCGACTTCGGTTCCAAAACTTCCAAACCGGAGGTTATCATCGGAGGTCTTAATCGGTGGACGATACGATAGCGGCGTACGTCGACTGTTATAAGCAAGTTCCTACGTGTTGCGCTGGGAATCCCCCTGATTCCCGCTACGCGATCCTTCGTCATCCTTTCGCTTAGTGTTAGTTTGATACGGACACGTTAAGGTTATAGATATTTGTTTTGAATTTTGTGGTTCGATATCAAAAAACGTGAATTTTTTCGTCTGGCCCAGCCTCCGGTTCCGACTTCGCATTCGGTTCCGACTCCGATAAATGGAATTCAAAAACTCCGACTCCGCATTCGGTTCCGAAGTAATTACCTCCGTTACATCCCTAGTTAGAACGAACACGGAGAGGTCCCTCAAAGAAGCTGAATCATGGTTCTACGTTCACACGTAGAAAAAACAAAAATTCTGAGGATCACTACAACGACTGCACCAACTGACATCAAAAGTGCGAAGTTTTTCGTCGTGCAGCTCCAGCAGAATTTCAAATTGGATATTCACATAGAGAATCTCACTAAAAAGTTGTAGTCAGTAATATTCCTCTTGAACAGATTGAAAAATTTAACATCTGAACATGTACTCTTGGACACCTACTATGCTCTTTTCCACAGTTCCATGTTATATGGGAGATGCGCCCGAATCCAAAACTGTTTTCTTGAAACAGAAAAGAGCAATAAGAACTTTTGCAGGAATAGGCAGAACCGTCTCCTGCAGAGACTATTATATTACAACCTCATGTAAAAGAGGTTTTTTGTTGAATTTTTGAGTAAGATTATGATCGATATCAATTCAAGAATTCAAGATTGATTTTGTACTTCAGAGGTCCTAATTTAAAGGCAGTACCTTTCGGCATCCTTTAAATATGTTCATCTCGATATGTTTATCAGCAACTTCCTTCACTTTTTTTTCTGCCTTTATTTTTCAAGCATTTGTCTTTCTTCTTTGACGTAGAAAATCAACACTATGGTTTTCAAGTCTTCACGTCAATTTCTGCTTTTTTTTTAATCTTCCGTGTTCCGTTTAGAATTATTATTTGGGCAATTACCAAGATCTCTAATTGTTTTTCCCCCACACGTTTCGATAGATATCATCTGTCGTTTTCAAGGTACAAAATCAGATTCTAGAAAAGTTGACAATATCAGAAAATTTTCCAACTTTCACTAATAAGTCTACATCTACATATCTACATATTGTTGTAAAAAAAAGACCAAAATTTAAAATGAAATATTAAGAAATTTCAAGATCAAAATAATCATTTCGAGAACGCAACCATGATTTCCGAAACTTGGCATGAGCATTCGATTTTCGTTTCCTAAATAATTCCCTTAATATAAAATTAATCAAACGATAGCTCGCTGTTCCCATAGGAACAAGCCGTTTTTCTTGAATTTGGCATCCAAGAATATTCCGATGTAACTAGTACATATTTTTTATGTTTCACCTAGATGAAGTGATCTGAAGGGGCATTCAAGCATATACTAATTGAGATTCACCGTACGCCTTGCTGAGATAATTGAGAGAAATAATTTTCAATGTTCTCTTCACTGAAGAGAATGTTTGGATATTCATGGTGATTTTTCTCAGTTCAATAAGGTGTTTAATAGAAAACATGTGAAAAGTAGTTGGAGAATATCATGGCTAATTGCAAGTTGTAATAATGAGGCCTTCAAGAAACAAATTATTATTGCGCAATTCAATCGAAACGTTTCCAGATAATTGATTCGTGAAAAGTTTTAAAACAGTAACTTTCCTGGGTGAGTTATATATACTCATTTATTGTATCTCTATTTTAAGACGTCTGGGATTACACATCACATTATACACTGGATAACAATTACGAAATAAACGGGGATTGAGTTTCCAAAGACAAAGCAGGTTCGCACGACTCAATCTGTTTTCAGTTTTAGAGTTCGATTTCTTTTCATCGGAAACTTTGCTCTGTAGAGGAATCTAATATTTCATTGTTAGTCTCCAGACCCTTATACACATAGAGGTCTCTGCAATAGTTAAACAATACCTTTTTATGCGGGTGTCGAACCCGTTTGTTGAAAATGCCGAAAAAAACTTTAAGTGTTTGATGTAGTACCTCATAGAATGAATTCTTTTTTTTTCTTACATTTTACTGTCTGATTCGTGATAAGACAAGTGATTATTTCCTGAAAGTCTTAGAAGTCAAATCGGATCCGCAGGAGATATGGAAATCCGGAGAGAACACTCATTCCTAATTTCATTTTATGGAGTTCTGTGATACACAAATATCTAAGTTATGATATTCAAAAAGTTTCTCGTGATTGAAAAATTAAATAGGCTCCCAACAGAAGAAACATTTCGATGAAATGAAGTATGCTCAAAACTCATTCGGAAAGAGTTTTTGAATCAACTACATCACTACTCGGGATAGATTATGGAATTCAAAATATTTTTGATCGTCATTTTTCTCATGAACTCATGTAATAAATACGATCAGGGTAATAATATTGGCTATTATTCATCTTCGAAGATGAATTTCATAAGCTTTATATTGGGAGTGGAAATAACCTTTCAAAGGATTATGGATCAAATGTTGTCTTTTTAAATGACCTTCAGGATTTTCCCATATTTCAAATAGATAATTTTCCTGTGGTTCATTCGCACTTAGTGAATTCAAGAAAAAGTTGCATGAAAAATTCAATTACGATATTCAATTTTGCTATTCGTTTGAAACAGCCGACTTCTTGAGTTAAATGATGTATTTTCTATTATAGAATAAAGTATAAATTGTCACTGCATGTGGATAAAATATTTATGAGAATCAAGATTCTGATGAATCAAGATTTTTATCGTGTAGAGATGACAAATAATGAAAAAACATTCGTGAGCAGTTCCGCAATGGAGCAGTTAGGAATAATAGTTGGTACTTGCCAACACGTGTTCTTGCTCTTTGGCTTTATCAGGGCAAGGCAACCTTGAAAAAGCGGAGAAAAATAATGAAATGCAATAGGGAGACCACAGTAGGTGCGAACAACCAATTTGAGTTTCTACCGTATAATCTCCATTTCGGAGAAAAGCCTGAGTATCAACACGATGAAACCACAAGCAATTCATGTGATACAACCCTAACCCAGGGATGGTTGAATCAAGATTTTTATCGTGTAGAGATGACAAATAATGAAAAAACATTCGTATGCAGTTTCGCAATGGATCAGTAAGGAGTAATAGTTGGTACTTACTAACACGTCTGTTTGCTCTTTGACTTTATGAGGGCAAGATAACCTTGAAAAAGCGGAGAAAAATAATGAAATACAATAGGAAGACCACAGTAGGTACCAATAACCAATTGGTATATCTACCGTATAATCTCCATTCCGGAGAAAAATCAACACGATGGAACCATAAGCAATTCATGTGATACAACCCTAACCCATTGATAGTTGAATCAAAATTTTTTTTATCTTGCGGAGATGACAAATTATGAAAAATCATACTTGGGTAGTTCTGCAATGGAGCAGTAAGAAATGAAAGATGGTACTTACCGACTCGTGTTTCTGCTTATTGGCTTCATCAGGTTAAAGTAACCTTGAAATTAAGTTGAAAAATATGAATTTCAATAATTAATCCAAAGATCAGAGGCACGTGTCGGTAGGTACCATCTTTGATTCTTTACTGATCCATTGCAGAACTACCCACGAAGGTTTTTTCATTATTTGCCATCTCCACACGATAAAATCTTGATTTCACTCCCTGGGTTAGAGTTGTATCACACGAGTTACTAGTGCTTCCATAGTGTTGATACTATATTTTTTCTACGAATTGGAGATTGTAGGATAGATACACTAATTTTGTCTCTACATTTTCAGATTCGATGTAGGCAACTTGAAGAAGCCTATGTGTTTAATAATAAAAAGAAGCACTCTTGAAAAAAAAACTTTCAGTAACTCAATTGGTGGTTCACTTCTATACAAGTCCTCAAATATATTTAAGCTTATTTGGTATACACAACAACACTCATGCGGAAAGCCAGGGTTTTTTTTACTAAATTTTTATCTAACGGTAAACAAGGTCTTCTTTCATCAGGCAAACACAGGGGCTTTAAAATACCTTGTATATATAAATCCAAATTATACAAAAGCGATGATTTCTCGAAATGGATTCTTCTGGAATATTGAAATGACTTTCAGAGCATTCCATGAAACTTTTTCAAAACACGAATTTGGCTTGTGAATTTCAACAATAAACATTGATTCAACGGTAATAAACCATTCCAATCATTTTCAGCAGAAACTGGATTTAATAAGTTGGACTGATGTCAATCGAATACATATATGTGAAAGCATCAATCATTGAAATTTCGGACGGACTTTTTGATATTTCCTTTTTCTGAATTGATAAAATATATGTATATCCAGACGAATAAATTGGGGTTTTCTCTATAAAATTGAGGGAAATGGGAAATGCCAAAAGGTAGGAAATTTTCTGTAGTTTCCTTTCCCACGTTCGCCCGAAAGTTGTGCAAATGGTCGACAAGGAACGTAAATGTCAACGTAATCAATTAATATGTACTTTAGCTCCTGTGATTGTTTGCCCTTCATTAAATGAAAAAATAATTATATATTCGAGTGCGAAAAACTACGACGATGACATTTCAAGAATTTGTAATGTATGAATTACGTCCATACATTCACGAATTTTGGTTTAAATACGATAGATATTATATAAGGTATTAAAAAAATGTTTTGGGACTTTTCTAGGGTGCCCATTTCTGTGAAATTTTGCAATCTTATCTGTTTTAACCTAATTCAGATATCTTTCAAGTTAAAACCTGATCTTGTGGATATTCTAAAAGTTATAGAGCAAACTAAATTTCAGATACTTGAATGGCTTTGTCCCAATAACGAACTTGATCGAGATATCTGGATAGGTATCTAACCTATTCTTAAACTCTAGCTCATATCTTTCAGAAGATAAAGAGTATACGACCAGCCGGGACGGACATACTCAATTTCACCGTTCCAGGAAGACAAACCCAATCGACTGAGACCATTTTCCGCACGATATTCGAAAATAACAGACATTTGAGCAAAACGATAACACGCTGTTTTACTAGAACAAGCGCACAACAATGTACTCAACAATGACCACCCAATATTTAACTATATGATATAAAACAATATCTTTCAATTCTCCCTTATTGTTACCATAAAAGCGCTACCGTGGCCTATTTTTGAGAGCTTGGCTACGCCACTAGCTGAGCAGAATAATAGTTTGAAATTCCGCTAGAAATAAACACTCAATAAATTTAAACGATTCATCGAAAACGAGGAATCGGATTCGATGAAATGTTTGAGTGTTATAGTAAAATCAATTATAAAAATTTATAATTGGAAGTCAACAAGAAATCAAAACAGCTAATGAAAAGTTATTTTTGTGTATTTGTTCTAGTAGAACAGCGTGATATCATTTTGCCAAAATGTCTGTAATTTTTGAACATCTTGCCGAAAATTATGTCAATAGCTTGGGTCTGGCTTCCTCATGAAGAACACAGAGCCAAACTTGAGAAGGTCCGTCCGACCCGCCGTTTTTTCTCTATCTTCTCAAAGACTTTTTATAATTTTAGAATATCTCGATATGTATATATATACATATATTTCTGTTTAAAATTTCTTGTATGTATAGCACTTATTTTACTAATAAAGGGTAATTGTTAAATTATTATTTTATTTTATTTTTCCAACACATGTTTCGGCGCATCTACGCCTTTTTCATGGAATATAATACAGTCGACAATTTCCTGTAAATTACACAATAATAAATACACAAATATATCAACAAACAATACAAAGTGTTTACGTACTTCATTCAAATCGTCCGTCAAGATATTATTTTCTCCTATAAATCAAACTTTAAAAAATCTTCAAATATTAAATATTTTCGTCAGCCATGAATGAAATAATGTGACGATGATGCGCTGTCACGATTTTGTTTTTCCAACTTCTTATTCCAATTTAATGCTGCGACACCTGTACGAATTAATCAACAAGTGACAATCCCAAATCAGGGTTAGAATTGGTTCTTTTCAATCTAGATGGAGTTAGTAGTAGAAGATTGAAAATTTGTATTTCCTTATTTATGTTATTTTATTTATTTATTTATTAACCAGGAACCTCAACAGAAATCCATTAACAAAGGTTCACTTTGATTACAATTAGATAATATTACAAATCACGAGATAATCAAAAATAAACACAACCATACAGAAAAAAAATACATTAAAGCCTTGTATATCACGCACAGATAATTGTAAAACAAAAAAATACACACTCTGACCAATGACAAATCAATAGAATACATGCACTATCATGTCATGAAATTTGCAAATAAATAGGCCGACAGTTGCTTCTTGAAACTTGTCAAATTAAGACTGAACAGATCCAGGTCCCTAATATGCCAGTTATAAAAACGCATTATTCTAGGGAATATTGAATTATAGTATAGGTTCGGCCTAGATTTGGGGATCCAAAACAACCTGAGAGCACGACTGGGATATTGTGGTACATTTATTGTAAGAAAGCTCACCAACGGATAATCGAAGTAATTGTTCGAAATCTTATATAAAAATAGCGCGTCAAGTAAAGCCCTCCTTCCCTCCAGGCTCAAAAATTCGCGACCAATCAAGGAGGTTTTGTAATCCTTAAATGGATTCGCGGGATTAAATTTATAATTAAGGTTTTTGAAAAATTTTCTCTGAACTCGTTCAATTCTGTCTACGTACTTCCTATAGTGAGGGTTCCAGATCTGAGTGGCATATTCTAAGTTACTTCTAACTAGAGAGACATACAAAGTTTTCAATGAAAGCGGATCTTTGAAGTTGTTTGTTATTCTTAAAATAAAGCCGAGCACTTGAAAACTTTTTTTTACTACCACATCCACATTAAATTCAAAAGATAGCTTTACATCAAGTATTATTCCAAGATCTTTTATTATATCTACTTTCTTCAATTCCAGACCGTCAAGGAAGAAAACTGAACCCACAGTAGTAACATTTCTCGTGAACGTGATATGCTGATATTTCTGAACATTCAACTCGAAATATCTCTCTCTACAAAAAACGAACAGCCGATTTAAGTCCTGTTGGAAGGCAATTATATCATCTACATTTTCTATTCTCTTATACAATTTTAAGTCATCGGCATACAAACTATGAAGGGTATTCAAAAAACATTTCGAAACATCATTGAAATAAATCAAAAAATGTAGTGGTCCAAGATGGGAACCTTGTGGGACCCCAGAGCCAACTTGTACTTGCTCAGATGCCTCTCCATTAATGACCACGTACTGCCTCCTACCTCCCAATTAAGACGCCATCCATTGAAGAAGCGACCCCGCCACTCCAAACTCCTCTAAGATTGTAATTAGAGTACCATGGTGTACCTTATCGAAAGGCTTTGCCATGTCCGTGTAAACCGCTTCAACTTGAGCACCTTCATCCATTGATCTTGAGAAGTAATCAACGTATGGTGCCAAATTAGTCAGTGTTGACCGGCCTTTGAAGAAACCATGCTGACTCTCGGATAGCATACGTTTAGAAAGTTGAAAAAACCTGTCAGTTACCAACGATTCAAATATTTTTCCAAAGTGATCGAGGATGGAAACAGGTCTATAGTTGTCGATTACGCTCTTATTGCTTGACTTGTGTATAGGGATTACTTTGGCGATCTTCCACCTACCCGGAAATACTCCACTCTTGAGAGATCTGTTGAAAATAATGTGCAAAGGCCTCACCAGACTAGCGCCACAGGATTTTATGAAGAAAGGCGGAATCGAATCGGGGCCGCATCCTTTGCCAACGTTCAATGATGCTATTTTCTTTTCTATCTCAGCCTCAGAAATGTCATCGAAAAATATGGCACAACTGGCAGTGTCCCCTCCTGTAAATGGCTGGTTTATCAGAATTTTCGAATACAGAAGAGAAGTAGTCACTGAATTCATTCGCAACAGAAATGTTGTCAGTGATAATCTTACCGTTGTTTTCCATTACAGATGGAATTTGTTCCCTTTTTTTAAGTGAATTCACAAAGGACCAAAAGTTTTTGGGGTTTTTAACTATATTGTTTTCTATGGTGGATATATTCTTATTGTAATCTTCATTTATGCTTAATTTACATTGAGATCTCAGCTCTGAAAAACGTTGATAATCTTCAATATTCCCAAATTTTTTGAACTTTGTGTGAAATTTTGTCTTATTCCTAATTAAATTAAAGGTTTCCCTTGAGAACCAAATAGGAAACTTTTCATTTCTGTCAGATCTGCGAGGAACGCATCTGCTGATAATACTTTCCAAAATTGTGTACAGTGTGGCTACCGAATCGTCAACGTCTTGGTCAACCAAGACATCTTCCCAGCAAACATTCATTAGTTCAACATTAATTGACTCGTAATCAGCATTGAAATATTTATAAATAAAACGAGATTTATTTGCCACTTTTATGTCAAACTCACATTGAATATCCACCTCTAGTGCAGGATGGTGGGGATCCTCCCCAACAAAAGGCAAGTCACTGCGACATACATCAATCGAAACTTCACTCCCGAGAACCAAGTCCAAAACTCTGAGATTTATTTGCCACTTTTATGTCAAACTCACATTGAATATCCACCTCTAGTGCAGGATGGTGGGGATCCTCCCCAACAAAAGGCAAGTCACTGCGACATACATCAATCGAAACTTCACTCCCGAGAACCAAGTCCAAAACTCTGAGTGTCAGATCTAAGAAATTGATTTTGTTTTGTTTTTTCTAACTCACTTTCAAATCAGGATGGTAGCTATTGAATTCGTTTATGAGATCCTCTATTTCATTTTCAGGTGCTGCTGTAAGACAGTCATCAACAAATCTTTTGAAAAATGGTATTTTGTACTTTAATTTCTTTATAACCGTTTCTTCCAGATCCTCCATTACGAGTTGAGCTATTAGTGCAGAAATTGGAACCCCCATGCCACGTCCATTAATTTGACAATAAAATTCATTTTTGAATTGGAAATACGAACTAGAAAAACATAGATCGACCGCTTTCAGAAATTCATCTCGTGGTAGGTCAGTATATTCCTTTATTTCGCTCCATTTTTCAATAATAATGTCCTCTGATATGTCTAACGGTAAATTTGTGTAGAGACTGATGACATCCAGTGAGAATAGCTTTGAGAGCTTTGAAGCCGCAGTTCCATTGGTTCATAAAAAAAGTGTCGTGTCAGGAATTGCTGATAGAGCTCTAAACCTCACTAGTCTAGAGTTCAGAAAACAAACAATAAAAAAAGCAAAAGATATACCAGCCATTAATAACTGTCCTTTGAAACTAATAGACAAGATCTTCAAAAACAAAATGTTTAGCCTTTATAATACAGAACACAGAACAACGAAAAACTAGAAGAACCGAAATCGAAACCCAAAAATATGTTTCCTTACCGTATATACAAGGCTTATCAGAAACACTAAAGGCATCAATGAAGCATTATGGAATATATGTAGCACCTAAAAGCACAAATAAATTGAAATTCATAAACACAAAATTAAAATCAAAAATCCAAAATAATAAAATTTCGAATTGTGTCTACCGAATAACTTGTATGGATTGCCCTTAAGTATATCTATATATCTGTCCTATGACAGACAACACAATATATATTGTGTATAAAAGAACGAATAAATGGGCTCAAATTTCGCAAAAATATGACCGCACTTAAAAAGCATGAACAAACAGAAAAACATAAAATGGATTTTGAGAACAACAACAAAACTAGAAATATACTAGAAATGATCGACATTAAAAAAAAAGAAGCTATGAACGATAAAACAGACATCAAAAACTTGGGCCAAATTTACTTTAAGGCTCGTTTATACTGGCTGGTACCTTATGCCGTAACCTTAACCTTAAAAAGTTGAACCATAGGAATTCAATGCTTTCTGTTCATACTCATTCCCTAACCTTTTCCCTTACCTGTAAAATGTTCAACTTCTAGGAACAAATTCATAGAAATATATATTCATAAATAATTTGGACAAATTACATATATATATTAGATAATTAGATTAGATTATCTTATAAGTGTATAAGACTATCTTATAAGTAAGACAAATTAAGGGAATGTATTGGGCAGAGTTTTTTTGACACATGCGCATTCTATAGAGGGTCAATTATTTATATCAGAGTATTGAATACAGAAAGGATCTCTGTTTTAATAGCGGTAATTTTAAATAATATCATAAATTATAATACAAGATGTTCAGCACGTATCAAAACGTAGAAACACAAATTCAAAATGACAAATTATTAATTAGCATAGAGCAAAATGCATAAACTCTATGTTCTGCTTAAGGTTAAGTTAACAGCCAGTATAAACACCTACTGAAATTCTTACGGCATACGGAATAAGGTAAGGGCTTAGGGCATAAGGTACCAGCCAGTATAAACGAGCCCTTAATCTTATAACATAAATGAGGAAATACAAATTTTCAATCTTCTACTACTAACTCCATCTAGATTGAAAAGAACCAATTCTAACCCAGATTTGGGATTGTCACTTGTTGATTAATTCGTACAGGTGTCGCAGAATTAAATTGGAATAAGAAGTTGGAAAAACAAAATCGTGACAGCGCATCATCGTCACATTATTTCATTCATGGCTGACGAAAATATTTAATATTTGAAGATTTTTTAAAGTTTGATTTATAGGAGAAAATATTATCTTGACGGACGATTTGAAGGAAGTACGTAAAATCTTTGTGTTGTTTGTTGATATATTTGTGTATTTATAATTGTGTAATTTACAGGAAATTGTCGACTGTATTATATTCCTTGAAAAAGGCGTAGATACGCCGAAACATATGTTGGAAAAAAATAAAATAATATGTATATCAAAGCACAAGAAATTCAAGCAAAAAAAATATATACATATATGTTAATTGATAGTTTCTTGACCGTTTTGTTTATATTGATTATATTTTCTTAGGAATTGCGGTCACTTGTACTTAATAGAAACACTGTTGCCTATTGACCAAGCTTTCAGAAATTTATTGTTTCCATCTTGAAAATCTTGATGTGAAAAGGGTTTTTCTTTGTAATCATTTAATATAGAAACTAATTTGGTTTTGAGAAAATAGAAATTCATGAGGCTTACTGTCTACTACAATATTTTATTGATGATTTATTGGAAATAATTCAATGAAAATATAGAGAAATGGGGTAAAAGTTTGATTAATCGTAAGTTTGATTGAAGTTTTATCATTAATAAAATGTGGGAATATAAACGCTGAGATTTTTTCAAGATCCTTTTTTTTTGTTCATTGAATTAATTTCTAGAAAAATTTCAACCATCTCTAAGAAATTTCGTTTTGAATGTTTTTTTCTACATTTAGTATCCAAATGTTATTAAAATTAATATTATGAGAAGATGTTAAATAATGTTCTGAAAGAACACATCAGCTTTGTTTAGTCTACAATCACTTTTGTGAAGGTACGAGTGACCAATATTCCCAAGAAAATATAATCAATATATACAGGGTGAATCTTTGACCACTACGTTAATTTTAACCATAGATTCTTAACGTCAAAAGAAACATTTTCTTCCTATAACATTTTTCTAAATTTGGCCCCGTTCAAAAGATATAGGGTGTTGAAATTTCATAAAATAATTGCATTATCACCTGTAAAATTCAAACGACAATATCAATTGAAATGATCTCTTCTAGAAGGTTTTTGATATCAGTTATGCATATTTTGCCATCAATAGATTTATTCTTTTTCTTGTGGGTTTCTCTTTACTACTGTACAGATTGTTTAAATTGCATGAAAAACACATATCACTTGAACTAAACGTCCGTGTCTTGTACTTCTTAGAATCATTAGTCTTTTTTGCAGATAAAATCATTCATGATCTTTTTTCCTAAATAGCACAATTTTGAGATATTTGAAGTTGAAAGGAATTAAATCTATATAATTTTGTCCAAATTTTCTGACTTTCCCAAGTCCAACTCTGTGCTGAAATGATTCAATAATCAGATTTGTTCAATAATGCCATATTTTATGTCTTTCTTTATAAAATATTTCTACAAATGGTTGGGGAAATCTCTCCAGTCTATAGTTCCACCACTAAACACTACAGATGAATTCAACCACTGAACAATTTTTGTCCTTCGCCATCTGATGAAACATGAGTGAGTGAATCATTTCTCAGAGGGAAAATAGTGTTTTTAAACAATTCAGATTCAATAGTGGATGGTGTGAAAGGTATTTTTCATTCAAACTAAACTGGACTAGAGAGGGGTATTTGCCCAATGTGAAAACAATGCTTATAACTTTTTAACGTACCTGAATATGGAAAAACGTGAAAAAATTGTATTTTCACACTTAGACGGGGAGCCAGGGTTTTTTTACTGGGGTTTTTTCCTAGGCTTTTAAGCCATACGCCGAATTGTATGACACCCCGTCACTAACCCCTGATCTATATGCTTTATTGTTTGCTCACTAAATATTATCAGCCAAAAGTTCAAAAGTATATATATATATATGGAAAAACGGTATGGGAAAAAAGGTGTTTCTCTCGATCTCAAACATATGGTTAAAATTAACGCAGTGGTCAAATACTCACCCTGTATATATATATAATCAAAATCTGAAATTTGCTTTCCTCGATAATTTCTAGAATATCCATCGGATTGTTGTATATTTGAATTATGTAGAAATATATAGGATTCCGATGTTTCGCTTCAACTGAGACGATAAAAAATTCTTGAAAATATTACCCAAAAATTTGTTGCTACTTTATACCGAAAAAATATTCGTCGTATTCGAACAAAATATGGTGTATGTATGGACATTATTGATATATCACATATTCCCAAATTTCATTGTCATAGCTCTCTTCCACCAGAAGATACAATCATTTCTTCATTTACTTAAGGGCAAGCAATCTCAGGAATTAAAGTGAATATCTGTTAATTACTTTGAATGTACATTCCGAGTCGACTTAAGGATGATTAAAATTTTTGACGGCCGTCGAAAACGGAACTACAGTAAGTTTCCCGTTCGGTGGTTCCTCCCATGGTCCTCAATTTTATAAAAAAGCCCCAAATAATTCGTCTGAAAATACGAATATTTCGTAAAATCAGAAGAGAGAAATGCCAAAAAACAGACAGAAAATCCAATGCACATCGATATGGTTCATTTACGGTATAATAATAGATATTATTAAATGGTTATCTTCAATTCAAGATATTTGTATTACAGAGGACAAAAGTTCAGTGAAAGAAAGAAAACCTAAATGGTTCTCGATAGCTTTCATGTGCCTATTTTTGCTTGGCTTTTAAAGGGGAATTCGAGCATCGAACAAAATTCATGTGAAACTGTGAGTATTTATTTTTAATTTGAGATGTAGGTTTGTTCATTCGTCGTAGCGGTTGTATTAGTTTTACACTGATCCTGAGCACGCAAAAGCTCCTGACCTCATGTCAGTGCTTTCCTGAAATTTTCAGCAATGTTTGAGATATTTTTGAATTATTTATTGGATATATACTAGATAGACTTAGACATAGACATAGCTAGACAAGATTTTGATTTAATTTCTGTGTATTCTGAAAAATGGTTTCATATCATCATTATTTAATTAATCAATTATATTGATCCTAGATGAAAAACTTTAAAACTGATGAATTAGAAGTCGACGAATACGGAAAAATTAGTTTATCCTAGGTACTGTGAAGAGAATCATGATGAATTAAATCAAAAAGAAAAGACACTTACCAGATTAACTGTGAATTCCTGTTGGAAACCAATAAGAGTAAATTGGAAATAGGAAATCTATTTCTGAAATAAACACGCGTCTTCTCTAGCACTGCACCGGGCAAATTCAGCAGCTGAATTACTTGACCCACTACTTGTCTCCCGAAATGTTCGAATATTTATTTTTATCTTCATGTCTAATGTAGGAAAAAAGTAGGAAGGCTGAAAAGTTTTTGTTTTCGCTTTCTTATACACATTCTGAGGTAGCTGTCAAATTCGGAAAACCGATGCTGATCTGAACTAATAGTTTGATGGATATTAGAGTTGTTTCCAACATCTGTTTTTTTAGTTTTTACGCTCTTGTTCTAGTAGAACAGCGTGCTATCGCATTGCTCAAAAGTCTGAATCTTCCAATATTGACCCGGAAATAGTGTCAATTGATTAGGTTTGACTTCTTGAAGGAAAATACAGGGTTGTAACATTTGCCACTTTTTTCTTTCGAAAAGAATGACAAATATCATTTTCAAAACTAACTACGGCACTGGAGTCTGAATGACTCTAGATACAAAGACTTGGCCATTTAATGTGATCGTCTAGCAAGGGTAGGACTCTACGTTATGTTTACGTAATAATTCAAGTTCGTGATAATTGAGATTAGTGAAAATAATTGGGAAACAAAGATGGTAAATAAAACACAACGGTTAGACCCAGACAATCAGCTATTTATAAAGGGTCTAAAAATATACAGGAAAGACTCAGGCATAAAACCCCTTTAGGTGGTGTTTGATCACTTGTTTAGAACTGAAAGATGAAATATTAACAGCTAGCAAAGGCGAGTATAACAATCTAGGAAAAGAAACTATAACAATACAGCACAGACGATAATCAGGATAATCAGAGCAACTTCCATAATACAAGAGTATAGTAACATGGTAAATATAGCAACTTCAATGGTACAGCAAGAATTAATAATCATAGCAAAAGTATACTTCAATAATGCAACAGGATAATAATCATGGCAAATAAGTAAACGACTAATTATGACCATCGTCATGGTCACGGCCCCAGGGTATGTGAGCCATAACTATAATATTGTATGAGCTAAGGAATTGGGAACACGGGGAGGGTCATGGAGGTCCAGCGGCGGCTGTGAAAAAATGACAGAAAGTTTCGCGGTTGATATAAAAGGTATATTCTCTAATGTCCTTATAGCACATGTCAGTAACGGTCCCTGCCTTAAGGCCTTGGAACCGCCCCTTCAAGGCCTTCGATCCAGGAACCTTAAAAATCTCATACTACAGTATAGGAATGCTCCACAATCTCGAGACCCCTAAATGAAATATTATGTAATACGAGCATATAGATAAATAAATAGCAGTACGAGATCATGGCATAAGTAAACAACAAATCTTCATAGAATATCAATCACAAGTAAATAATAAGAACCAGAATGCATTATGGACATAAATAGCAGAGACAGGTTTAGATAAACGATCTTAGCAATATAAATAATGAAAGCAGAGAATTCGGAAGAGTAATCAAATTGATGGGTCATAAAAAATATGCACAAGAACATCTGGCTTAAAATTCCCAATTGGGAACGGCAGTTTGGTCTAACGTTTTTGTGAAAATATTCGTTTGTTTACAATATTTTAAAAGAGCTTATCAATCTTCTTTTATTATGGTGTAATATCCATTTTAATCAGTGATATGATGTTGTGAAAAAGTACAGAAAATTTTGAGCAATAAATCATTCTAGTCTAGTTCAATTTTAGTTTTATTTCACATCTATTCGAATTCCCACCATTTGAACCAGTAATGAATGAAGTTTATTTAAGAATATGGTTTTCCTCGTTTTCCATTTTCAGTTGGAATCTACAGATTTGCTCAAAGTATTTCTACCGTTTTCGCTCTCTGACGTTCGAGACTACTGATGTGATGCATTGTTCGCTTTAGTGTGGATGGAGCATATAAGTGAAAAATCTGAAAATGCTGCAAAGCAGTCTCAACGCGTTTGTTCTATAAGTGATACGATATAAACATGCATTTATACGAACACAATTTAGCCCTTAAACAACTTCAGACTCATGAAGTGTCATCAATGAAAACATAAATTATTGAAAAATAAGAATTTTACCTACAATGCACAAAACACATTTTGATGAATACTATATAATTTCATCCAGAAATCGTTTTGAAATCAAATGTAGCTGATAATCAGATTGTTTATAGAAATTTTCCTATTTTGGATCCCTATTTTTGTGATGAGACACGATGGCTTATAGTAACAAGGAATGAGAATTCAAAATTTCCAATCTATTCGCTTTCAGGTTCCATAAAATTATAATATATTTTCAGGATTGATGAAATTTAATTATATTCAGGAAATCAATAACGTCCATAGAAACATCATAGATATCTGACGAATATCTTATAAAGAATCAGTTCTAATAAAAGATTTTTTTCAGGAATTTTTAATAAATTTTCTTGAGTGGCGATTATCTCGAAATTTGGAAAACCATCTAATTTAACATCATTAAAACACCTTCTAAATTATAAATTGATCAGATGAATATTCTAGGCGAAAATCAAATTTTGAATGCTAATAACTAACGATGGATTTGGCCCAATAACGAACTTGACCGAGATATTTGAACGATCAACCTATTCTGAAAAAATGAAAACTCTAGGTCATCTCCTTCGGAAGATAGAGAGTATACGATTGGAGGGCCGGCCAGCCTGACCTAATTAAATTTGACCAAGGTTTCTCCATCAAGAATGCAGACCAATGGATTGAAACCATTTTCGGCTCGATATTCGGAAATTACAGACATTTGGACAGAATGATAGCCCGCCTGTTCCACTAGTAACAAGCGCGCAAAAACAAAAAAATTTCTGGCCTTCATAACCATAAAGTCAAATCAATGGTGACTGAAGAAATACTGAATATTAATTCAAAACGATCATATTATCTTTGCGCACATAAAAAAAATCAAATACCGTACCTGCTTATATTGACCCTACTTCAAGAATTCGGAAAGGCTTAGTGCTTAGCGGATTACTAAGCACTAAGATTTTCGCGAGAGTGCTCCGAAAAACAAGCACTAAGCACTAGCCATTGAAAAGTGCTCGCGAGCACAGTGCTCGGAAGCACTAAAGTGCTTAGAGTGCTTTCACGAGCACTAAGCACAATGCTTTGGCACAGCTCTGCCCTGTATATATATATATATAATCAAAATCTGAAATTTGCTTTCCTCAATAATTTCTAGAATATCCATCGGATTGTTGTATATTTGAATTATGTAGAAATATATAGGATTCCGATGTTTCGCTTCAACTGAGGCGATAAAAAATTCTTGAAAATATTACCCAAAAATTTTTTGCTACTTTATACCGAAAAAATATTCGTCGTATTCGAACAAAATATGGTGTATGTATGGACATTATTGATATATCACATATTCCCAAATTTCATTGTCATAGCTCTCTTCCACCAGAAGATACAATCATTTCTTCATTTACTTAAGGGCAAGCAATCTCAGGAATTAAAGTAAATATCTGTTAATTACTTTGAATGTACATTCCGAGTCGACTTAAGGCTGATTAAAATTTTTGACGGCCGTCGAAAACGGAACTACAGTAAGTTTCCCGTTCGGTGGTTCCTCCCATGGTCCTCAATTTTATAAAAAAGCCCCAAATAATTCGTCTGAAAATACGAATATTTCGTAAAATCAGAAGAGAGAAATGCCAAAAAACAGACAGAAAATCCAATGCACATCGATATGGTTCATTTACGGTGTAATAATAGATATTATTAAATGGTTATCTTCAATTCAAGATATTTGTATTACAGAGGACAAAAGTTCAGTGAAAGAAAGAAAACCTAAATGGTTCTCGATAGCTTTCATGTGCCTATTTTTGCTTGGCTTTTAAAGGGGAATTCGAGCATCGAACAAAATTCATGTGAAACTGTGAGTATTTATTTTTAATTTGAGATGTAGGTTTGTTCATTCGTCGTAGCGGTTGTATTAGTTTTAGACTGATCCTGAGCACGCAAAAGCTCCTGACCTCATGTCAGTGCTTTCCTGAAATTTTCAGCAATGTTTGAGATATTTTTGAATTATTTATTGGATATATACTAGATAGACTTAGACATAGACATAGCTAGACAAGATTTTGATTTAATTTCTGTGTATTCTGAAAAATGGTTTCATATCATCATTATTTAATTAATCAATCATATTGATCCTAGATGAAAAACTTTAAAACTGATGAATTAGAAGTCGACGAATACGGAAAAATTAGTTTAGCCTAGGTACTGTGAAGAGAATCATGATGAATTAAATCAAAAAGAAAAGACACTTACCAGATTAACTGTGAATTCCTGTTGGAAACCAATAAGAGTAAATTGGAAATAGGAAATCTATTTCTGAAATAAACACGCGTCTTCTCTAGCACTGCACCGGGCAAATTCAGCAGCTGAATTACTTGACCCACTACTTGTCTCCCGAAATGTTCGAATATTTATTTTTATCTTCATGTCTAATGTAGGAAAAAAGTAGGAAGGCTGAAAAGTTTTTGTTTTCGCTTTCTTACACACATTCTGAGGTAGCTGTCAAATTCGGAAAACCGATGCTGATCTGAACTAATAGTTTGATGGATATTAGAGTTGTTTCCAACATCTGTTTTTTTAGTTTTTACGCTCTTGTTCTAGTAGAACAGCGTGCTATCGCATTGCTCAAAAGTCTGAATCTTCCAATATTGACCCGGAAATAGTGTCAATTGATTAGGTTTGACTTCTTGATGGAAAATACAGGGTCAAACTTGAGTTTGGCCGTCCGTCCGGCCAGCCGCATACTCTCTACCTTCCGAAAGAGAGGACCTAGATTTTTCATATTTTCAGAAAAGATTAACTGTCTAAATACCTCGGTCAAGTTCGTTGTTTGGCCAAATCCGTTCAATGTTTCAGGAGTTATGAGCATCTTCAATTTTGTTTCCTTCAGAATATCTGCAATATTCATCGGATGAAGTTGTAACTTGGAATATATTCGAATTAAGAAGTGATTAGGCTTTCGAAATTCCGCAGGTATAAAATTTGAGCATTTATGGACGTTATTGATATCTTACATCTATATCCTGAAATCTTATTGCCGGGGCTTTCTTCCACCAGAAGATTAAGATAATAAAGTAATCACAGAAGTTGAAGTTGATATCAGTTGACTACGTTGACACTCACGTTTCGTGTCAGCAGCCCTAGGCTGATTGAAACTTTGGGTCGGTAGTCGAAAACGAAACAACATGAACTTTCTGATCACCTGGTACCCCCCATTCGCCTCAAACTTTTAGAAAAAGCCCCGTATTATCCATTTTTGGTTTTCGTAAAATCAGGAAATAGGAATTCCAAAATGTTCGTTGAAAAGTGCAATTTTCGATGTTTTTACAGATACAGATAATCGATTGACATCTGTCAGACCTAACAGTTCATTTTCAGTTGGTGTTAAATCAATCGAAATGGTTCATTTATGGTTGAATAATGTATGAATATATGATTGAACAAGTCTATATCTCAAATTGTAAATAACTACTTAGTTTTCCTAGTTAGCGATGAAGTTCATATGCCTACTTCTGATTCGTTTTTAGATGTAGGGAGTTTGAGCATCGAAACAAACTTGATGTTCATGTGACTCTTTCGTGTTAGTTGAGTCCTCGAGCCATGGCATATTTGTTAGTTCATCTAGATATTCCTCAGTTGAGATATTTCTTATCTTCTCTTTCAGAAAATGTCTATATTGTTCCGTTTGAACTTGGAGTGGTTCGTCAGTTTGTGTGCTATTATGTTTAACTTCTGTCAACTTGCTGAGTTAGAGAACGAATTTCTTATTTCTGTAGGTGCACTTCTGTTTCGTAACTTAGCCGAGGTATTGGAGATCTTTTTGAGCGTATCCTTTTACTGTTTCAAGTCTTCAATTTCTTGAATTTCCTCATTGCAAATAACTTCTTTTGTGGCGTCTATATCTTTCATGGTCTTCGTGTGGTGCTTTATATCATTCACTAATAAAGCACTTGTTGTTTCTCTCCTTTTCCTCTTTCTTCTATATATTTCTTCTTCGTTGTCTATTTGGGAATTACTAGCTTTATCATCATCCTCAGTCCTCACATCCATTGATTTTATTGAACCTTCCGTCTCTGTCTGTACATCAGGGTTTTTTCTTCGGTTTTTGGCGGAGGTCTCATTATGTTTGTTCACTTTTTCAATATTTGTTCCCCCTCTCCGGTGTGAAATCCCCCTGCCTCCGGGGTTTTTGGAAGTGTTCGTAACACGCATTTCACTAGTATTAGTTCTATGAGTCCCGGCATGGTCCACCAAGGAAGCATCACAGAATTGGATTTCGGTTGACCTGCTTGACCACTGGAGTATCCCTCCCCTTCACCGTAACCTCTTTTCCTTTTGGTTTTTCAGTGCCGTGCAGATATCTCTAACCATATAAGCCGGAGTCGTCAACATATCTGTCCTAGTTTTTCTACCCTTAGATTTTGGGGTCCATTTCTTACCACGCAAAGCAGCGTGGATTTGATGCACCCCAGCTATTTCATTTCCCCGGTAACACCCATATCTGGAAGGCATCCCCCTCTCCGCCACCTGAGGAGGCACCCGATGGGAGTTTTCTCTCCTCACGTACCTTATCACAATGCTCATGAGATGATGATAATATAAGTGATCTTATAACTAAGTTTTTTAAACTGAGGATATTCAAAATATCCTCCTGACCTTGAATCCGGCCAAGCAACAGACTGAACACCTTTTAATAGACCCAACAATTAGATGATCGTCTGGTAGATTTTAAGATCTGTCTATTAAGAGTCGAATAGAATCATATAAATTAGGTGAGTCATATGAAATTATTCATAGTGACATATGTGGCCCTATGGAAACGACTTCTCTGGGTGGAGCCAAGTACTTCCTGAAGTTTACAGATGACTATAGTAGGATGACCATTATATAATAGGTTGTCAAATATATCCCTTCCGCTCTGTATTCAATGCTTTATATTAAGTTTTACAGTGATCGGATTTAGTTCAAATATGCGCCGTTTTGTTCGATAATCTGTTTCTATCTAGACGGCAACTTCATAATCTCCCTCGTAGAAACCCCCTCCTTATTTGCAAAGAACTCGGAGAGCCACTTTTCACAAGCCTCTTTTGAGTTCAACTTTACATCACCAAGGGCGTTCGCCATGGACAGGAAGAGGTGGTTATCACTTGGCGCTATGTCTGTACTATATGGTGGATGCGATAAAACCTCCCATCCGAGCTCCCGTAGCTTTTGTTCCCAATTGTTTTGGCCAATTCTGGACGCTTCTGGTCGATCTCCTGCTTCAAGCGGTCCAGTTGTTCGCAGTAGATGGTAGAATTAAGCGTCTGGCCATATGGGAGCAGTTCATAGTGGATGATTCCCTTCCAATTCCACTAAACACACAGCTTATCCATGGTGTCGTTTTTACCGACTCTGAATCGTCGAAACCATTCCTCCGCGATTCGAACTGATAGAGTACCATCCCCCAAAACACCATTAATCTCACGGAACGTTTCTCCAGCAGATTTGCCTTTAACGAAGGAAAACTTCAAAATAGCGAGAATTTCGGCGTTAGTGAACTCCATGTTTACACGTCTATAACTGTTGAACGCAATATCTAAACTGATCATGCATAGCGTCGTTTTGTAGGTTATGTCAAGACCATTCAAATTATGTACAGTATTGCCAGCAGAGATATAGAGTGGGGAGAATACGCTTCGACCACTGCGCATCCAAAATTGGTGGCTAAATTCTTATGTCAAATTTCCACCACTTTTATACTTTCGTAGTCAGCTGTTCTAGATTGACATACTTGTCAGGAGAGTTAGAAATTGCTCGAATTTTACATTGTGCTGATAGATACTTCGATACTTTCAACATGTCTTGTATTGTTAAAACGTATAAAAACTATAAAACAAAGAAGGTCGAGGGAATATCATTTTATACGTAAATTTTTATTGAAATTATCCGACTGATTATATCGGATGGCATTGTTTATCTGTTCAGTGGCGTGTTGTTCACTTTCCACAGTAATATGATTTATTTTAGTTTCCCAAAATCAGTTGATATGAGGACAGTTTGGACTGATATTCTGAGTTAGATTCTGAAGCTATAGCTTTATCTAAGAAATTGATATGCTCTATACATTGCATTTTCATTTATACCAACTCTCCCTTAGATACACTGTTTTCTACGCCAATGAACCGAAATTATAAAAATTGCGGACGAAAAATTAGCCATTTCGCGCATCTCGAAGATCATTCTCCCCACTCTATATCTCTGATTGCCAGTTACGAACTCTGTAGCCAGTGGCGGATTAACCAATAAGCCAAGTAGGCCGGTTCCATAGACAACCTATAGATGGGAAACTCTCCCTTCAATATTTGGTTTGAAGGAGCACCCATGCGGCGATTCAAGAAGTTATTTTGGAAAGATCAACGCCTCCTGGAGGCATTATTTTGAACTAATAGGCGTAAAAATTTTAAATGAGCCTCCCATCAATATTTTCAATTTGAATGTAAACTTGTCACAATCGGAGTTGAGACATAAAATGTCACAGAGTGATAGATTTTTCTACCAATATTTTCAAATCAAGTGTAAACTTGTCATTTCAGGCCTATAAATAGTTGTCGTAGAATGATTAAACCATAATATATTCAAAAGACTGGATTCATATTAATATCATTAAAAGCATTCAGAAAAACAAAAATTATAAGATAAAAACATTATATTTGCATCTTTAACAGTATAAAAACAGAGAGAAGAAAACAATATACATAAATAACTAAAAATAATTAAATAAAAAAGTTTCAAGAATCCTAAGGGGGTTATAAAAAATATATAAAACTGAAATGTTAAGTAAAAAAGTGAAAGGAAAAAGGTAACAAATTTAACAATACAATACATATACACAAAGCTGAAGATATTTACATAAAATGAAAGAATCCCAAGGGGGTTTTAAAATAAATGACAAACTAAAATGTAAAACAAAAACGAAAAAAGCTGCTAATAACAAATAGCAGCAATAACAATACAATACATACATATATACAAAACAGAAAATATTTACATAAAATATTATTTACTTTATCTAACCATTTTGAACAGACTCGGGTATTTGTCTGGAATAGGAAATCTGTGTCGTTTAGAGCTTTTATCTTCACAATTTGGAACACAGCATTTATTTTTTAAATCAGGCATCTTTTCCATTTTATTATACATGATTATGTATTGGTAAATTTTTATAGAACTAAAATAAACTAGGCACTTGTCACTTTCTTAACTTTACTTATTAACCACGTTGCTAATGAAATGCAAATGACGTCTCGTATCGTAATGGCGACAATCACGTGGCGAGCATAGAGTAAAGATACCAAGAGTTAAGATGTCTAAAATACTGGTGTGTGCACTTGTCAAATTTTGAATGGAAACGTCATTTTACTTTTGGCGACTGTTTAGTTTTATACTCACATGAGGGAGCCACAAGGCAATTCATTCATAAATTTACATCGCAAACGCTTGACATTTGTTGAAATTTTAAATCAAATATCAAATCAAATATGGAATAAATTTATTTTATTCCCCTGAAAAATTAACTAGACAAAAAGAGGGCGTATCGCTTCTCAGAAGTTTCCAATGGATTTCACCGATTAACTGTCTGTTAAATAAATATTCTTGTGATGCGAGTTCTGATCACGTAATGCTTTCAATTAGTATGGTTTCCATATTTTTTCTAATACATTGAAGTATGATTTTTTTCACTAATAGATGGTCTCTTGCTCAAACATAAATGTTTTCAGTATTAATTTATAAAGATTTTACAAGCCTGATTTATGGTAAGTTGAGGCTCATTTATGTATGTGTTTTATTAATTTCTGATCTGATCATTTCGGCTAAGCAGGAAAAGGTTTGTAATATCAGTAGGAATGTTTTCTATTGGGCTTGGGAAGGAATGATATGGGAGGTCCGGTTCAAAGTAGTTACTACAGGATGGCATGGGTGATTTGGGAGCTCTCTTTCTGTAATGATGAAAAAAAAAGTATTCTTATTCTAAAAAGTTTTAATTCAACATATAAAATAGATAATTTCAATATATATATATATATATTCTTTTGATCTTTTGGCTCACAATATTTGGTTAGCAAACAATAAAGCATTTAGAGCAGGGGTTAGTGACGGGGTGCCATACAATTCGGCCTACGGAAAAAAACCACAGTAAAAAAAACCTAACTCCCACCTAAGTGTGAAAGTGCAAAAATAAGCTGAAATATAATTGAGGGACTTCTTTCTTCAGGAGTGGTCTTCTATTGACGAACACAGAAGCTTCAAGTTGTCCACAGTGAATCTGGAAATAAAAAGACAAAAGCAGAAAAAAAGATCATTTCTACTCACCTTTGGCACACTGAAAGTTCGTGAATTTTCATCCGCAGCACTAGGTTGTCCACATAAAATACAAAGACGCATTATATAAAATAAATAATCACTTTTCACACATTTTTATACAAAAATTTCGAATAACGCAATAAATAATTCATTCTAATCAGAAACAGACATTCGAATAAATTTGAGTGGCGCTACCTGGCGGAGAGAAAATGAAAGAATCCCCATGTCGCCAAACCTGTAAGTCAAAATAGGAGGAGTGCACACACCAGTATTTTAGACATCTTACCAAGAGTGGAAACGAGGAACTAAATCTAGTGCTAAAAACGACCACGATTTTGGTAGTGTTTCGGGTTCTGAGGCATCAGGGGGCGCTGAAAACCTGTAATTAGAACCACAGAGTAGAGATATGTTCACTCTATGGTTAGAATAGGCGCGAAATTCAAATGGTATTCCTATTTTATACGAAATAAAAAAGATTTTTTTTAGTGCCCAGAAAAAACATCCTGAACTCAAAAGAAAGCATTTCTTTTGATTAAGGCTCAGGATGCTTTCTCTCCGCACAACTTTTCAAGAAATGGACTGTACTGATAGAATAAATATGAATTAAACACGCTTTTGATTCACTAAATATTAATGGATGATCCATAATAGAACATGAATAAATAATTTTGGAGCTTGAAAAAATAACAAAACGTAAATATATAATGGTATATTTTGTGACGAGTATGTTATTCTTCTACAAAACATTGTTTTGAATCAATTCAAATGAATAATAGAGGATAGATACATAACTTTTAACAACGATCAATACTATAGTATAATAATTTAATGAAATACAATTAAAAGAATTTCCTAACAAACTCAATATTTACATAATCATTAGATAAAAATAGTGAAATAGTAGAATATACTATTACATAGTAATAACTCATAAATAATTAATTATCAGTGGATTACAAATAGCATCAGGGTTGTTTATTCATTACAAATGTCTTGTAATTTTTGATTTTTTGTAGTTACCCGCTTCTTCTTTTCGTTATTGATGAAGCGAACCCCCCAATGGCACCTGATCGTCATAAATAACTGTAAAAAATTATCTGAGGATTCAGAGGAACACAGTGTGAATCCTATTTCGTGCTTCTTGACAATCTCCACTAATTCTTATATAATATTATTTTTACTACATAGGAGCTCCGGGAAATATTCATTATGAATTACTTCCAGTTTTTGAATGTACTTGAAAAGCTCCTCAGTAGCAAACAATAAACCTTTTTCAGGATCTATTGCTTCTCCTTGTTTGAAGTATATGAAAATTTGGTGTTCTCCTGTCAGGTGTTTTTTTTTCCACTAGAATATTACGACATATTTCGCTTCCTGATAACAACAATTTTCGAGGCTGGATACAATTGTACTGCTCACTCAAGAAATGATCGCTACATATCACATAATTTTTACTCAGGTCTACGTTCCTACGACCTGCAAATTGTATCCACTTTTCAGCGCTGAAAGTACAGAGTATATTAGTTATACCTATGAACCAAATAAATATGCAATTTTTTTAAAATGCGTCAACACTTACACATCCTTCTTCGGTAACTGGAATAATGATAATTAAGGATCGTCTTTTTTACTTTTCCTACAGTTTTTTATCATACAAGTTGATCCGGTAGGCATCTTTGAATATTTATTTACGTGACCTCTGCTCGAAAGTCGTATCTCATTATTAACTGAACTTATACTTACATTTTATCAAATTATCAAATTAATCTTTGATTGTATACTGATTCATGCCTCATAACAATAACATAACATAACCAAAGAAATACCACGTGAAAGCAAAACTACAAATTTTTCATGTTTCTCTCCTAATGGCCTTAGTAAATTATAGCATGTTTTTTTGGTTCGGGTACTGAACCACGAGATGGCGCTGATACGACTGTGGTCGCTTCGTTTCCACTCTTGGTATCTTTACTCTATGGTGGCGAGGACGTAAACAGAGATGCGAGCGCCTCATGCGGCGGTTCCAGCAGTTAAAATCGGTTCAATTTATCGAAATATTTAGTGAGAGAGTAGCCTATCTATAGGTTGTCTATGGCCGGTTCCTAGGGCGGCAGATTTAGAGGGGCGGCAAATTTAGCAAATTTTTTTTTATAATTATACGTGTACACAATCTATACTTTAATAAAATCGTAAACCTAAAATAGTCTGTACATTAAAGATATTCGAAAAAAATTCGCTAGGATGGCTTAAGATGAGTAACTGAGTTTTTAATTTCTTGTTTGTCTGTCTGTCCGTTTGTTTGAATGAACATCATGCAAAAACTACTGGGCACTTTTACATGAATCTCCTTGAATTGTGTAGTCTGAAGTCCGGTTTAACATTTAGCATAAAATATTTATCAAAATTGTACCCTTGCTGGGGTCAAAAAGGGGTCAACGTTTGTATGGAACTACGTGATTCCGTAGTCCAATCTCTTTGAAATTTTTCATGGATATTCTTTAAAGTAATTGGTCGAGGACCACATATTTATTTTTTTCAATCCGGCGGCTGTGGGGAGGCAATAGCGCTGGTGAGGTGCGGAGCGGGGCCAGATACCCGAGTGAGCAGCCGGAACGCGGCAGACGCGTGAAGGCAGACGTTGTTGATGGTCGTGTCAAATATTGAATTTTGCGGGCGAACTTTTCACCAGTCTTGGATGGTTCAAATCATTATGATCTTACTGATATTTTATAAATGTGGAAGTGAGTTTGGATGTTTAGTTGTTTGGATTGTTGCTCAATCACACCAAAACTACTAGACCGATTTTGATCAAACATTGCATTAATAGTAAAGTCTATCTTTGTTTCTGCGAAAACAGAATTTGGATCATATTTATCCAAACACAGCAGTGACAAATTGTTCAGGTGAGAGAAGCTTTTCTTGCTTGCAACGGGTTAAAAACTATCTACGATCTACTTTAAGTCAAGAAAAGCTTAATGCTTGATCTCTTTTGTGCATAGGGTCAGAACTTATGAAAAAGATTTCATACGACGATATAATTGATGACTTTGCAAATTTAAAATCTCGCAACAAAATAATGTAAAACTTATTTGATCTCATTGTCTGTAACCATTAACTGACCATTAACATGTTATATTTTAATAGAAATTGTTTTTAAACTGTTAAGTGCAATAAAAAATATGTAACAAAAACAATGTTTTCTGACCACTCATTATTTTGTCTGTGTTCATATAGTGTAGGTATTTTTAAGTCATGCCTTTCCCCACCTTATGATTAGTACATGCTGCTATTTTTAACCCCTGACGCAAAAAGAGGGGTGTTATAATTTGACGTGTCTGTCTGTGGCATCATAGCACCCGAACGAATGAACCGATTTCAATTTGGTTTTTTTTTGTAATACAGGTGTTTTACGGGCGAGTGTTCTTAGACATGTTTGATGAAAATCGATTGAGCTGTTTAAAAGTTACAGAGGTTTTACGCTTTAAAGTTGGGGGTTTTTTGTTTTGCCTGTCAAATAAACTTGTTAGGTCAACATTAAACTCTTCAGTATATAGCGGGATACAAAAATAATCTAGTAACTGACAGAAATATCATTAAGTTCACAATCATACTAATAACGGGATTAAACTAACGTATTGAATTTCAAAAGTCAGTAGGGGCGGCAAAAATTGAATGGCCTACTAGCGGCAAATTTGTAAATCCGCCACTGTCTGTAGCGCTTTGTACATAGCCGCGAAATTCAAAAGACAAAAAGGCGGAAGGGAGATATTTGACAACCTATTATTTTCTAAGAACGAAGGATGAGCTTTATGAAAAATTTGAGACCTTCAAGAGTCTTGTAGAGAACCAACAAGAACGAAACATTCAAATTCTCAGAACTGACAATGGTTCTGAATACTGCAGCAATCAATTCGAAAGATTATTAAGGACGAATGGAATCGTCCACCAAAAAACAAATACATACACTCCAGAACAGAACGGTATGACTGAAAGGAAAAATCGCCTAGTGTCTCATGTTTGATGGTCGAGTAGAAAAGTTTTTATTCTGATGTCCTAGTTAAGTTCAAACGTGTATCTATAAATATTATTGGTTAATTATACTCAATGGGAATTACTCAGTGTTTGTTTATAAATCGTCACAAGCCAATCTCCATTGGTTACGTGCATAGAAATTCGTAAATGTCTCAGAATTATTTCTTCTACATCTAGTTTCAGATCCAGATGTGAAAAATGAGATCTGAACCATCCGTTCTGATAATAACAAACGCTACATAAGATGTAAAAGATCCAAACAATGTAGTCAAACAAATGCTCCAGATGTAAAAGATGTTTGGTTAAACACGAAGCATAATGTGAGTATTGAATATCCTCAACTCTCTGATCCTGAAAATCGTCAAGTGTCATCTACATCTCCATATTAGGTGAAATAAAAGATATAAGTTTTGTTGTATTCTTTATTTATCTAAATCAGTGCTTTGCTCAAAGTTAAACCTGAAACGTGTAGGGACATGATTACTGGAAATATTTGTTTGTTTCTCTATCAAACCATTATCATCACAAAGGTTCATCTCAGAAATTTTATTTGTCATTTCACATTTTATTAGTTGGTGCTTCTTCAAAGCTCTTGCTTTAGGAGGCTTAGATTCCCATTTCAAATAATCTACAAATAAAATTCAAATTACAATCCATTTTTTGAATGTTATGTTACCTCATTTTCATGGAATTCATTATAAAAATTTCAAGAAAAGCACTGACGCGAGGTCAGGAGCTCTTGCGCACTTGTTCTTGAGTCATCTCCCGTACTCTGGAACAATGTGATACTGATACAACCGCCACAAAGAATTTACAAACCCATATGTCAAATTGATAATAACTACCCATAGTTTTCCCTATGTTTTGTTTCAAGCACACATTTTCTGCTCCTACATCAGTGCTTTTCTTAATTTTGACAACATACATTATTTCATCGTAATAGTTGTTCCCCAACTGGAAGTCCAACCGATGTCAATCGAATACGTATCTATGAAAGAATCGAGCATTGAAAATTCTTACGGACTTCTTGACATTGAAGTAAATAAAAATTTATGATATCTACTGGTGGAAACTTGAGAAAATGTAAGATATTAATAACCTCCATAGCTGCACAAATTTTTGTTGAAATACGTCTGATCTTTTATGAGGTTTATAATATCAATTTAATTTTTTTATCGTGTCGATTTCTGCGAAATTTTGCTAGCCTATTTGTTTCAATATAGTTAAAATATCTTCCAAGTTACAACTTGATCCGACCGATTATTCTGTGAGTTAGAAAAGAAATCAAATTTCAGATGCTGATAACTTCTGAACAATTGGACAGATTTGGCCCAATAACGAAATTGACCAAAATATTAGAGAGATATGGAAGATGAACTTACGTCGTGCGATATTAGCACAGCATAGATGATATACAGCAGTGAAACTCTGCTGTCATCCCTCAGATTTCAATGTTCCAAGATTTCTGATCTTGAAACTATTACAGCGGACCAATAGTCGGGGCCGTATTTCAAAAATAAATAAAATGTTATGAGATAGCTTCTACACTGTAATTAATAACATAATTTTTGAGAAAGGATCATTAACCTGTGAGTTACTCTTAGTGTTTTTTGAAGCATATTGAGTAACGTTCTTTCTTATATCCTATTGACAGTAAACACCTCACAATGGATTACCGTCAAATAAATTAAATCATATGGTAACAACAAAATTAGAGAGCGCATTATTGGAAAACTACTGTATTAGCGTGTTACGATGGCAGTCCGTAAATTACTTAATGCGGAAACGTTAATACCGCACGTAATCCCAAGTTGCAAAATACTCATGTGCTATACCGTAAATAGCGTACTACGCTAATAGCGCATGACGTTATTTGGTCTCTACCCCAATAACATTAACGTAAATAGCGGATTACACCAATGACGTTATTATATCTTCCATATCTACCTATTTATTCATGAAAAATTATCACAATTTTGAGCTGAACATTGGTATCTTGGGTTTTGAAATCATGATCTTTCTTTCTATATCTTCAAATATGCAACTTATTACTATTATACAACTTATTACTATTATATAACTCATGCAAAAACGCAATAGCTCTTGAATTGATAGGATTCATATGAAGAAAGAGGACCTGCAATTTTCTGAACGTTCATTCATATAGAGTAATATGGTTATATTATCAAAGCTGTTTCTAATGTCAAGATGACATTAGATGTTTGGTTGAAAATTTTAAGTCTGATGGAAATTTCTTACAATACACATTTCTTACTGTTACGAAAAATGTTTATTGTGTGAGACGACATGGCACCAGGAGACTTATTTTGGAAACTCCCAGAAGTAATAAAAGAAGACGTTTCCATTCCTTGAGTCCATCTACTTGAAAAAGCAGTTATACTTCTGAATGACTTCATTTGACTCAACCTGGAGGAGAAATGACACCCACGTAGGTCGATTTTATCAATGATCATGCTTCTAGTTTTCCATATTAGCAAATTTATAGCATAATGCATCAATTGATTGTCACGCACAGGTACCCATATACCTCAGAGATGTAAATAGTTTATTCGCGAAAAAAACTCATTCTTATTATTAAGAAAACCTTATGTTGTTAACCTGTCGGGGCTTGTGCGGACTCAGACTCAGCACCCATAATAAATTCTCGGAATTTTCGGATCCGGTCGTTGGTTCAGTTTGCCCCCATCCATACCCTCTTAGACTGTCAGTGCCTGAGTTGTGATAAATATCAGTTGCTTTGGGAAAATCTTTCGAAAGTTATTAGTGTTTGCGGAGTGAGTGTCCGCGTGCCATCTTCGGTGTTACTTATTCGGATATCCGGAATGCCAGGCCAACATGGATAACATGCCGAAAATGTAGGAAATTCATATGTGGAGAACACTCTATACATACTTGTTCTGAGTGCTATGAAGAACATTTTCTTGAAGAAATGTAAAAGAAAAAACTATCAAGACTTCATAATACAAATTTTCTATAATATTTCATGTATTTGATTTATTTAACACGGCCCAACTTCTACTAATTTTCGCATTGTCAAAATGGCCCTCAAATAAGCTATCTCATGATGACATAATATACTAGTTGCCGATGATGTCGTAATAAAGTGATATGCCTTTTTATATAAGATGGAACCTAAAATCTCTGAAATACTGGTGAATACATTTCATAAAATGTGAATGAAAATGTCAAGGAAAAAGGGAATTGTTTCCCATGATGTTTACGTTAAGCCACAACTATTCAATAATTCATTAAAATTCGACAGACCTCTGTGTTTGTTCATTCAATTCAACACCATCAAATGCTTTACATTTTCCATTACAGAATTCTTCATTTCATGCAATTTTTGTGGACTATGAACAATTTTTCTTATGAAACTGAATCGCAAAATTTGCTATATTGATATATTTCACCCAATATATTCAGATCTTAAGCATGAAATTGACACTAGGCTTGTTAATTTGACGTTAATAATGTGTGGATATAGCTACTAAACAGTAAAGACTCCTCCAGTCACTAAACCTGTAAATCAAAATAGAATCAGTGCTTAACCCTTTTTTCAGTTATCTTAATGGTACCTAGGTATTTTTCGGCATAACTATTGTAGAGGTGTGGCCCTATTTAGGGGAGAATGATCATGGTCTCTAATCACAAGAAACAACTCTTCAACCCAAAATTGTAATCAGCATACTATAAACATCTAAAATACTCTTATCATGTATCACCTGTATGTAAAATTAACATCTTACTTACTTCTAGGATTAGAAAACTTTTTTTCTTCTTCTGCCATTTTTGCTCTGTAATTACCACATAATGTTGACATCACTTGACGTTTTTTAACAATTACAGAATTACCCTTCAACACATTTAGGGCCGCAACTAGTTCATTAGCTATATAAATTAAGAAAATGATTACAGATAATATAACACTCTATTCGAATGTATTTGATGATTACTTACATTGTCTCTTGTTCAATTTACCAGAATTCAAGGAATTTTGCAATTGTTCGATACACCACAATAGTTCTGATGCAAATTTTTCCTCCATTTCTGGGGTCATAACAATTTTAGGCTTAGGACGGCTCATTTTTTGAGTGAAGTAAAAGATCACGTAATTAACGGATTAATTCAATGTACTGGAAATAATAAGTATTAATATCATAGGTAGATCTCATTCGAGTACCTAAACATTACACATAAAGTTAATTTGTAGGTTATAATATTTTCATGGAGCACGACCACAGAGTATAGCCTATATATAATACGACATAGTATAAAATTAAATTATGTACTCTATGACAGTTTAACCAATTCAGTTCACAGAAATATATATGAATAATTGAACATACCTGTGAAAAAAAGGAGCAATCTGGTAAGAAGGTTGAAAATATTTTCAAACTGTGATATCTCTACTTGACGGTAGGGGGTCTCTACGTTTCATAGACATCTTTGTAATTTGATGACGAAGGTGCTACCACAGAACACTAATATACAAGAAATGAAAACTCCTAACTAAATTTTGGCAACAGTTATCGGCCGCCATGTTTGGTAGAGTGGAATCAAATCGGCGGGAAATTTGAATTACTGGAACGGCGGGAAATTTGAATTATTGGAGCAGCGGGAATTTCAAATTTTCTCATATATGCATAGTAAATATGCACTTACTATGCTGTTCACATTACCTTGAGGAATATGAAATGATTGAGATGAAAAAACAAGCAGTAATAAATTTTCATCATTTTATTGTTCATTCAGGAATATAATATACGGAGTATTATTGTATAATATGAACTTATTTCCAAAACTAACAGACTAGTGTTGAATACAAATATCACTTTAAGACTTCACAAAAAAAATCACTAGAGCGAATATCACATTGAATAAAAATAAACTTCAAGAATTCAACAAAATTTATAGGAACATATAAAAACAGTCATGCTATGTAAATAATACTTATGCTACATAAAAAACACTGATTAAAAACGAAAAACAGTCATTTTACATAAATAACACTTATGCTGCATAAAAAACAGTCTTGCTATGTAAATAACACTTATGCTGAATTAAAAAATACTTATTAGAAATAAAAAACAGTCATGCTATTTAAATAACACTTATGCTACATAAAAAACACTTATTATAAATAAAAATGTTACATAAAAAAAACCACTTATACTGCATAAAAACAATCTTGCTATGTAAAAAACACTTAATGCTACATAAAAAATACTTATTCTAAATAAAAAACTGTCATGTAACATGAAAAACACTTATGTTACATAAAAAATACTTTTTCTAAATAAAACCATTCATGCTAAATTAACATGAAAAACAACAAATTTTTAGAATATCACAGTGGACATAAAATATTGTAGAAAAAACATTACAACATATCACAGGATATCACATATTGTCATTATTAGCCCTTATCACTTTTAATGTCTTGAGTGCACTCGTATCTGCCCTGCAGTTGTTTATATCATCTAGGTGTCCTAGAAAAAAGAAGCAGTATCAAAACTTACGAAGAAATTATTATACTTATTATATTTATCTTTGGCATTAACATTTTTAGAATATTCAACACCACTCGAAGGTGAGACAGGGTTACAGAAGTTATTTTCTTTGGACAGTAATAATACTTCCGTAGTATTTTTATTTTGGGTGTTAATGGAGGGAGGTGAGCATTGTGCAAGAATAGATGAACCTACAGAGCTAGACGAAGAACTTTCTGAGAATATAACAGAAGATATACTGGAATTTATTTCAATAGAAGTAGGGGTATTTTGGTTTGACATCTTGGTACAGCCTCATCACGAAGGCGAGTAGGCACCCTCGGGTTATTGTAATCAGATAAAAAAAAGTGATCACTACAAACTCTATAATAAGAAGTGTTTGTGTTTTGACTAATAGAGCAAGCTTGTTTCCAAGCTTCTCTCCTAGAAAGAGTTCTGGGAAATGAAAAAAACTTTTTTTGCTTGAATCCAGAAGGAGCATGAGAATAAAAGGCACTCGTACATGAAGGAAATTTGCAATTATAGGTTTTTATCAATATGACCAAAGGTACTACTGAAATTTCAGACATTTTAAATGCAAAATAGAGAACGTGAGATGGATAAATCTGAGTTAAAATATTGTGTTACAACTCACCCAATCATATAAATCAACAGAACACTGAGCTTCTTTCAACATTCATAATCTTTCCTCCATATAAAATATCTCTACTCTTAACTTAACCACCATCCTTCGTCTTACTTCTCTACTGCTCCTGATTTGAACAAATTGTGTTGTAGGAACCAATCTTCAGCATCATTGAAGTGTCTAGGTCCTAAGTAATAAAAATCAAATGATGAAATGAACAAACAATTTCAAGTTGTAAACAGATGTAGAACACACCCGATGAATAGAAGAAAACGTCTGTATGGTCATATCTAGCACTTGCACAGGTTCTTCGCTGTGGTTTACATAGTAGTCTCCGATCCATTCAGCAATATCTACAAGGTTATTATCAATTGAAGACAAAAATTTTTAATATTCCTCTGAATACATCGATTTAACTAGAGTTAAAAATGTTTTATATGAAAACCAAATTAATCCTACCTTCTATCTAGATGAATATATGAGGATTTTCAACTAGCTGAAATAAAACTATGAGGTCTAGATACTAAAAAAAGTTTTAATGGCTAAAGATATTTAGTTTACTCCGTGCTTCCCAACAAACATCTGTCTAAACTGCACTTTCGTGTACTTTGCGTTTATAGAGTGCGACTCTCTGATGTTAATGCTATGCATTAGGGGAGGCTGTTAGCTTGACTTCGCCCAGCACCTCATATAGTTGGTAGTATGGATGTGATACTTCGTTTTAATTGTTGATCTAGTTTAAAAAACTCCGGTAGATAGTCCGCAGGGGACTGCTTGCCCTCCGTGATGTAGATCGGCATAGCAGCAGTTTAGCATCCCTCATGGCGGCGTGTTTGAGTGGAATTCTTTATTCTTCACAATCTCTGTCTCTCTTCCAATTATTTTCTACTTTCAGGTGCCCTCATGAGTCTCCGAAGCCTGCAATACTCCCTTCTCCTTTGCAGAAACTGAGATATGCATCCAGACGCAGATCCACCCAGATGTTAGCAGCGCCCATCAGTGTCGAAAACAGGTAAGACAGCACATTGTATAAATAAAATAATAAATTAATTTCAGGTTAAAATATTGTATATGGGACGACACTTTGAACATATATTATTACGTAGAGAAAATTGTCATCTTCTGTCTTACTCTTGTGTCAGAACCATTGATTTGATTGGTTGACACGTGTAGTGGGATTGGAGTAGACATATCTTCAACCAATAACATCGTCATAGTCTAGAAAACTATGGTATATCTCGATGGAGTTTCTGAGGGCTGTCAGTGAGATTGTGAGCAACTTGTTGAACGACCTGATGCCCAACTGCGATAGAGAACCTATCGTGAATTGAGGCATGCCCCCCCTCGAACCAATCACAACCGGAATCACTTCACCACTAGGGATACCCTCATGCTGACATAGATGTTTCATCAAAGGTAAGTATTTATCAATCTTTTCCTTCCTAGCATTCTCGAGATAGCGGCCATCCTCAATGCGGACAGTGACGTCGACAATGAAGATCCTTTCCTGGTTTCTCAATACCAGGTCGGGTTTGAAGAGCATCTCGCCAATTTTGATGTACGGTTCCCGGGTGATCCGATATCTGTCGGACTTAGCTATCTCCTCAGTGACGAAATTAAGGATTTCATCGTGTCTCCTAATTCTGGCGGGCTTGGTAAATGTGCATGGCCCAGCGTTTCCGGCTGACATTTACACTTACGGCAGCTTATGTCCTCCACATGAGTTCTTATACTCATGGGCACGCGAAATCCAACCTGGTTTGTCCTCATGCGAAGAGCGGTGATATATCTTGAGGGCCTCAAAAGTTCCGGATTACCAATCCAGTGATTTCCGATTTTATCACCCATGAGAGCCTCCATTGCCCTACCCTGTACCCTGAGATCACTCCAGTCTTTCAAGATCTGTTTCTTTCTCTCTCTCTTCCATTTCTCCACATCCTTGACCGTACATGGCCAATTCATGGAGTTGCTCAGTTTTTTCATACGTTCTTCTAAGCAAGTATGGTTCTTCAACTGTGAAATGAGTGGTTCTGAGCTATTAAGGAAATTTATTCCATTTTTCAGGGCTCCTCCAATGACGACCCATTCCAGACGTGGAAGACCAAGGCCTCCGTCTTTTGTGGCAGCATATAGAGAAGCGTCGGCCCTTGATTGTTCGAGATGAGCAGTTCCTTCGCACATGTTCGTATGGACTGGTCGATTTCTTGAAGGCACTGGATTGATGGTGGCATGCAGGTAAGTGGGTAGATATAATGAGGTAAGATGTTAGTTTTCAGCAGGTTGAACTTCTGGTGTGGCTGGAGACTGAGACGCTTCAGGACTTCCGTCAACTCATTTTTCAATGGTTTGACGTTTGATCCACTCCATGGACAGATCTTAGCTCCAAGGTAAGTAAACTCATCTCCAGCGCCGAGTGAGGGGATACTCTCGCCGTTGGCGCATAGGAGGTTTGGGTCAACCGTGCGGAAGGACCCTCTGGTTCCGACTATTCGAAAGCAAATGCTTTTGGATGAGGAGATCTCCATCCCGAGACGGCCGATAAACCTCTCAATGAACCTAGTCATTTTCTGAGCCTTAACTCTATTGTCGGCAACCACTGTAAGGTCATCTGCAAAGGCCAAAGAGAAAACCTCTTGTTCTCCCACCCGGTATCCACTCATTTCATCTAATTCGACCAGAAGCGGCTCCAGGATGAGGTTAAAAATAAGTGGGGATAGTGGATCACCCTGCTTAACTCCTTTTTTGACCTTGATCTTAATTGGCCCAGTGTTGGTTTGAATATCGGTCTCCTGGTTGATATAGGACGATGCCACAAGTGAGTATATTAAAGGAGATATGTTCTTTCTTTTCATCGCAGGAACTATGGCTGAGTGTGGTACTCTATCGAAAGCCTGGCAGAGATCCAGCATTACCGCCACTAGGTCACCTCCGTTCCTCTTCGTCTTGCTTATTAACTCGTTGAGGATATGGATGTTAGCGAATGTGCCGTTTTCCTTAACAAAGCCCTTTTGCCTGTGAAAAAGGGTCATTTTCTTTCGCATCTGCTGGTCGATAAGTCACCAGAAAGTTCTCTCTATCATAGATGCTATAGTGATAGGTCTGTATGATTTTATTATTAATGGGTCTTTGTTTTTCTTTTTCAGCAAGATGGTCTTGTTCTTGCCCCATTCAGACGGCAGCATACCGGATCCGATGATTACGTTGAACAGAATGGTAAGTATTACTTTCATGTTGTTATTGTTTAATTGTTTCTTTCCTATACCATCTCTGCCCACTGCGCCACCCTTCATTTTTCCTATCCTATTTCCTACTTCTACCAGCTTCATCACCTCAAGATTTATTTCCGGTCCAATTTCTCCATTAGCTTGGTACATTTCCTCTATCCTGTTTGTTTCTCCTTCCGTGCCCCACAGTTCCTCGAAGTTCCTCCTAATAGCATCCTTCTCCACCTGAAGGCCACTCTCCTCGTGATAGTCAACGTCCTCTATAACATATTTCGCGAGTGTGGCTGGAGATCGCTTGAAGATATCCTGGGTATGAGCATATATGTACTTTTTTCTTGATTTTCTTTTCTTAGGGTTCGGATTTTTTTTGTTACTTTTATTTTTGTTATTGATGCGGTGTATGTCGTGGTTGCCGCTCGTTGCTTTTTGGAAGATGTTACCATAAAACTCATCTAGTTCTTCGAGCGTTAGAGTATATTTAGATCGCAGCAACTTACGTAACAGTTCTTTTCCTTTGCGAACCAAAGTGCTCTCTTCCCCATTAGATTCAGTGTCCAAAAGATTGAATAAGGACTCTTTCTTATTTTCCAGCCACGCTTGTCTCGATAGCATAAGATGTTCGCGCTCTCGACCTCCATCCTTTGACCCATCCTCTCCTTCAGCTCCCCCACTGACGTCCTCGCCGCTAACCTCACTCTCTTCTGATGACTCAACCTTTCTTTCCTTTTTCTTAGCCTCCATTAATCGCATGTATCTCAGTTTGTCGGTCACCTGTTTAGCTGTTTTTGTGCCCATTTCCTTGGCTATCTTGGCTGCCATAAAAGTTTGTCCCTCGTATTTCGGAACCAGCCGCGCAAGTATACTTTCTTCCTCCTCCGTCCAAGATCTTCCGGGGATTTTAGCTCTCGGTTGGTTTTTGGGAGCCATCTTCTCATTTCTGTAATCTGGGTGTTTTGATCTCTGATGAAGACCAAGCGAGATCTTAGATTTGAATTTTCCGTTACAGATTTCACAGATCACTGTGCCGGCAGAGATCGAGGGGCCTCTACACTTTCCCTGATGTCGATGGTGGATCTCCAGTTGGAAGAGGAGTAGTCGCCACACTTACTGCAGCGAAAAACGGATGTTGCTCTGGGGTGTTTATGGTCCAGATGATTAATAACCTCTTTTAGGGACGTATGATGGTAAGTACCCTTCTTTTTGATCAAACAAGCTGCGCAGTCGTGAGGAGTCAAAGGTAAGTCCGTAATAATCAATTCCTTTTTCGATGCAGGTTCGTCAACTGTGGTCATTCCGGTCCTTCCCGGAGGAGGCAATGACCGGGCCTCCCCTTCGTCCGAGGCTTCACTATCTGTAAGTATGCCACCAATAATGATAAGCGTTGTCGGGGCTGGTAACCCCAGCAACCTTGTGTCTTCCGTCTACCCTACCAAAAATCTCCTTTGTTCTTTACGAAAATATCTCTATCTCACTCAGTCGTATTTCCTTCCGGTAGCCATGTTTGGTAGAGCATAGAACCCAGACTTTCATCCCCCTGGGTGCTACCATCTAGCATTCATAATTCTGCTTAATCAAATGTGTTCATTTAGAGCAGTTAGATTTCAAATTTTGAAATAACACCCAGACTATAGAAAGTCTAAGATATAGACTAAGAGGTTTTTAATTTGGGAATGTGATAAAAGGATGCGGTTTATTCGAGATGAAAAGGAAATCTTCGAATTATGTGATATTAAAAATAAAATTACTTGAGACAAAAAAATGATTGGAGGATTATGAGCACTTGACTAGAAGGTTCTGAATACAATAAAAATTCATCTGCAAATGAATTAACATCAAAATATCTTGCATCACATAAAAGCATTTCCATAAAGAAATAAAAATCTGTTTAATATTGACAGAATAAATATGCACACAATTTTACCATTTTTCATATATTATAATCATACTATTATAAATGCTAAGGTACGTTTGTTTGTTACGCTTTCACGCAAAAACTACTAAACCGATCATCATGCAACTTTGTACTTATACTCTTATACAGGTATTAGAAGTAACATAGGATACTTTTTAATAATAGTATATTATATACCGCGGGACTGAAATAGTACATTTAATCCTGAAGGTAAAGTTTATGGCCCGACCGCAGGGACGGCCATAATTTACCTGAAGGATTAAATGTACTTCAGTCGCAAGGTATATACGATACTTTTCGTACTTCCGGTATGATTTTATTAATTATTTCAATAATTTCAATTAGTTTTTTCTCTCTTCAACTCATTTAATAAACTGTCTTTAAAATAAGTTACCATAGTAACATTGCGTTGTGACAATTATAATTGAGAAACATTGTCATTACTAGTGTCATTGTAAAGGAACATTGTTATTGATTATTATTGGTATCATGAGTGAAGAAGGTGTATCTGATATTGATAAAAGAGCAGCCGAAGTAGGTGAAGAATTGTTACCACCGAAATCTAGAAAACTATACGAGCAGCAGTACGATGCTTTTAAAAAGTGGTGCCGCTTAAAAAATGTGAGACAACCTATTGAAAATGCGCTGTTAGTCTACTTCAATGATAAATCAAAAGCGGTTTGTGCCTCAACTCTCTGGGCACATTACTCAATGCTGAAATCGGTTATTAACATTAGAGAAGATATTGATATAAGTAAATTTCCAAAATTATTAGCTTTTTTGAAGAGAAGAAATGATCAGTTCTTACGGGAGGCTCCGGATGATAAATATTTAATGCTTAAGGTAAATTTGGAAATGTGTTTATATTCAGAAATTTTAAGAAATCAATTTTTTTGTAGGTTGCACTTATTTTGGCGTTGCGGGAGCTTGTCGTGGAAAAGAGTTGGTTGATTTAGAAATCGACGATGTGAGAGATTTGAGCGATTCCTTCCTAATTGCGATTAGAAACACCAAAAATAAAATTGACCGAAATTTTGTGATCAAAAATTCAGAAAACAGTGCCATCAGTTTTGTGGCGATATTTCGAAAATATGTGGCATTGCGAAAGACAGGGACACCTCATTCAAAATTTTTTGTTCAATACATCAACAAAGAATGTACTACGCGAGTAGTAGGAAAAAACATGTTTGGTACATTTCCACGGCAAATAGCAGCTTTCTTGAAATTAGAAAATGCGACGTCTTATACGGGACATTGTTTTAGACGCACATCTGCGTCTTTGTTAGCTGACTCGGGAGCAACAATAGACGTGCTGAAGAGACATGGAGGATGGAAATCCTCCAACGTGGCCGAGGGATATATTGAATCGTCTATTAAAAATAAACAAAAAATTTCAGATAAAATATTTGGTCAAGTCGCCGATTCGTTCACCATAGTTATGCCACAGTCCTCATTCTCGCTTCCTGTTTCCGCAGGATCTTCGAAACGAACACCAGTTCGATATGATGAGGACCTATCTGTTACTCGTCAGTTACCTGCTGCATTAACCCAGGAAAGACTGGTCAATATGACGAACTGTCACAATATTAATTTGAATATTAATGTTAAATACCATTCTAATTAATTGTATTTTTCAATAAAATATCCCTTAAATTCGTTCCGGGAGTTTCGTCAATATTTAATCCCGGAGGGATTAAATGTGACACTTTAGTACCTGTCACAAGGAAGTGAAGTTGTCACTTTAAGCCCGGAAATACGAAAAAAAAATTTTTTTTACGGAAAATAAGAAAATTATTCGTCAAAAAAATCGGCAAATTTAGCTACTTCAACTTCATCTAGCACTACAGTAAAGAAATTTCAACTCTGAATACTGTAATATCATTGTTTAAAGAGAACATAGTTACTCGCCGTACTGAAAAGATTGGATGACAGTTCACAATGCCATCAATTAGAACTTAATTGCAAATGAGAAATTAAGGTCCATGCAAATACGCCTGCCCCCTGCCCTCAGCGTTAGCAACTAATTGGCCCGGTGAAAAGTTTTCTACTTCTATTATGAAATCACATTCCTAAAACGTGAAGAGTGAATAATCTGAGATTAAGATAAATTCTCTTTTAATTTTAAGTCAAGCACAGTTCGAAGTATAACTCAGGTAAACATAGTTCGTTTATGATTTCCTATTTACCAGAAACAGATAATACATACAAATAACCGAAAATAAGGGTAACTTTCGATTTTCAGATGAAATGGCGTGTTTATTAATAAATTCCAAGTTGAATATTGTGAAAAATAGCTTCATAAAATATGACTAAAAATATTTCAATTGTATCTTTGAAGTTATGTCGAGTTTGGAAAAATTGGTATAGAAAAAATTAAGACTCTAGGGGGTGAGCGGGATATTTACGATATGTAGTATGAATAAAAAAAAGAATAATTTTCGTATAAAGTTTTCATAAAAATATATTAATATCTAAAATATAAAAAAACAATATAAAACGTGTAAAATACAATAATGAGTTAGCAAAATAAATAATGATTATATTCCATTATTAATTATAAATGTAGCAGATTTGATGATCTAATATTTTTAGTATTTGGTGTTTTCAAGTTGTTTGTTGTATTTTTGCTAAATTTATAAATGAGTGTTCTCATTAATAGATCTAGCACATATGATCTATGCTTTTGGCAAGAGCTCGAATTGTCTAACCATTCTGGTTGGGTTGACTGAAGGTCTTTCAGAAAACGCCTTCTTATAGGATAAAGGACTTTACCTGCAGAATACTTGTCAATATTTTTGGCGCTCTTGTTCGCCCGAACAGAGTGCCTATCATTTTGCCCAAATGTATGTAATTTTGGAATATCGAGCCGAAAATGGTCTCAATAGATTGGGTTCTACTCCCCGATGAAGAATCCGTGGCGAAAGTTGAGTCTGTCTGGCCGGCCGGCCGTATCCTCTCTAGCATCCAAACGAGATGAGCTAGAGATTTCTTATTTTCAGAATAGGTTAATTGTCCAAATATCTCGGCCAAGTTCGTTATTGGGCAAAACCCGTCGGATGGTTCAGTAGTTATGAGTATCTGAAATTTTCTTCCCTCAATAACTACTAGAATATCCATCCAATCAAGTTAATATTTGAAATATGGTTGAGGGAGGCTGAAATAAATCAATATCTCATAAGACATTTTTCGGACTTCAATAAAAATTCGTGAATATATGGAGGTGATCGATATCTTACTCTTCCTCAAATTTCATTGTCGTAGCTCTTTTCCATCTGAAGGTATGATCATTTTTTTTTATTTACTCAAGAGAAAAGATAAATGACATAAAGTACCGATGATTTTCTTTGAATGGCCATCACAGATCGATATTCGATTGACAAATGCCGGGCTCATCAATGAGTGTCAGTTGGCGTAATATTAATCAAAATTTTTCATAACGGGAAATCATAGAGATAGAAATCGATCCTGATGGCTGAAATAATATACGTTGTCAAAATTCAGAAAAGCACTGACGTAAGTTTTTAGGTGAAGGGAATTAAAGCTTCGAACAAAACTTGGGGAAAATTATGAGTAGTTATGTTTAATTTGAGACATAGGTTTGTTCATTCATTAGGCGTTCATATTTGCATCACATTGTCCTATAGTATGGTAAAAGACTATTCTTCACCTAATCAGAGTGCTTATAGATTTGTTTTGGTTTGAATATTTACTCGCAAATAGCTCAACGAGTGCGCCAAAGCAATCTGACCTCACGTCAGTGCTTCCTAAATTTTTTCGAACACTTTAATTTCGATCTCAGTAAATTTTTTCATCAAATTAGTTGGTTATTTCAATCCGCCGGTGGAGATCAATTCATAGTTCTTGAAGAATATCCAAATATCATCGGTTTCCACCATATCTTCTGTAACCTCCAAATGAATGGAACATTCTTTACTGTTATATTGGTTAATTAATTTTTCACCAAATATCCGGCAAAATAGACTACTCCACAATCTTCTAGTTTTACTGGACCTTCAGAATATACTGAAATGGCATCTGAATCTTCTGAAGATGCTCAAAATATTCTTGTCCGTTTTATCTGGATTCGAACCTGCATTTGCCCTCTTAGGTTGTCTCAATACATTTTGCATCATATCTATTAATTTTGAATGCAGCCTTGAAGGACCTCACCGTCGGATTTCTGTTATAGCCAGCCTTTTGTCTATTAATGGAGAATTGATTTTCCAGAGGATCTTGTATTAACCTGCCGGTAAATAAATATGGAAATCCCTCTTTTTTCTGCCGTATTGGCAGCTCCTTAACAGCATTGATGGTAAGATGGAATCTGTCACGGTTATAAATTTTAATAACCATTTTTGCGTTCGAAGACGCCACTGTATCATTCGCGATTCTCGTATGTAATGAATGCATTGATTCGATTCTCTTTCAACGCCCGCGATAAGGAACACATGTGAGGGATTTTTGGAAATATTCTTTCACTCTGCCTGAAATTACTTCTGAGGTCACTTTGTTGTTATTTCGTATAAAATCGTTTTAAACGGATTACGATCCAGAGGTATTTGAAGTTACCTGAATTTTGGTTCTGAAATCACATAATCGTTTTGCTGTACCTTCCTGTGATTTCTCACGACTGATTTGTCGGATAATTGCCACTTTTGGGAAACTTTACTAGAGGCCTGCACTCCATCATGTAAGTTTGATAGTTACATTTGAAACAAAACATTTTCATTAAAGAATTAACAGAAAGTCTCACTCTGTGTTGTTTATTTGCAGAAGGCCTCCTTCTTCTTCTTCTTCTTCCTTTTATTCTTCGTCGTCTTCTTTTATGCATTTAAAACAGCTTGAATTCTTCGTCGACCGATTTTTATTCGTGCTTTATGAGTTTATGAAGATCAAGAACTAATTCTGGAGTATCCAGCTGCCAGATTTGTTCAGACGACCCTACAAGAACCGACCAAATTGCTACCAGTTCCGATTATCCAGGATTCCGAGATCAAAATTATAAGGTCAGATCTTTCCAAATTTATAACGTTGTTTGATGAAATTATCCAGCCATTGCCGAACTACCACCGAACATATCGATTCGTTAGACCGAATATTAATAACATCATTATATTTCTTTTATGTACATTATTAATTCATATCATTAATTGACAACTCATTAAATTCATTGAGATTTATATGTACCAAGAGGTGTAAACTGATTATGACGTCATAAAAGGTACCTTTCATTTATGAAAAATCATTTCATAGAGGAAATCGAGATTTTATTTGGGAAAAATTGTTGAATATAGGAATTCATAAAGATTTCGTGATTTTCTTTCTTTCACTTAATGTTTCAAATATCATCTAGGATATAGAAGAGTTCAAATCACGTGGAGCCCTTTAATAAATATATTTTAATTATCACTTATTTAAAATTAACCCCGACCCTCTCTCCGAGAACAGCCGTCTCCTAGAAACAAGATTCCTAGTTTTAAACAATTAAGATCCGAGCTCCGTGGCAAATCCATCAAAGGAATCCGGCCTTCTCTCCTTTCCATTTTTATTTATTTTCTTGGACCCTTCAGTAGATTGTGACTCTAATCGATAGCCTCCAAATCCAATGGATTTTGGTCCGATTAGGGCTTATTACAAGGATTAGATGCTATTTTTCGGTTGCTATTCAGTGCATCGAACAAATTATTCATCGTTTCCACAAAATTTGCAGTATTCAAAGCAGTATCAGAATCCATTTGTCTGGTTAATACTGCAGTATTTATAGCTGCCGCAGCGCTATAGTTAATTAATTGAGCCCCTAACCACACATTAATTTTCTGAATTGAATTTGGGTTCAAATGTGCATCGGTTAGGCTTGGAAGTGCTCTGTCAGATTTACTTCTTACGTCGATGTTGTCGCTTTATGTCCTCAAACTTAATGAATTCACCTTTCAGAGTAAATATGTTATCAATGAAACGCAGTTTTTCTTTGCATCAGACGACCAAATTCTACTTGATCGCAATTGCATTTGCATTGCATTTTTACCAATGTTCTTGAATATTCAGGTAATGCACTGTTCACATGTATTTTCCCAGAAAGCCTAAGTTTCTGTATTCTTTTATTGGTCGCCTTCATTTTGGTATTAAGGTTATTTATTTTTTTCAGCACTGAGCAGTATCTCTTCCAACGATTTAATTTTTTTTCCAAAGATTTCTCTCTTGTTTGTTCATCGAATTTATGTATTGTTGGGAGATCTAATTATTGCATTACCCAAGACCTGTCTTCTGATGGATTGTTTTCAATTGAAACAGGCGAAAGACAACGTGAAGTATCATAATGTTTCAACTATCTCGCGGTAGGATAAACCTTTCTATACCTATCACTGAATGTAAATTTAGGAGTAAGATCAAATCGATTATGTTGGAATTCATCCTCAATTTCAACGTCACCGGAGTATTCAAGTGGAATTGCATTCAATGGGAGTCGTACGGAAGTTAGAAATTCAGCACCAAAATGTTTATCAAACCAATATTACCTATTAAAATTAAGCAAATTGATATCTTGTTTGCAATTACCGTAATCGTTTAGAACAATATTGATAAGAAAAAAGCTCGCCTGAATTCAAAATTCACTGTTGGCATTTGCTAGGATTAGTCCGGTCAATTTAGACATCCAAGGTTACAAAAATTCCCACTTGGCTGAATATTAGTAGGATTGTTCAATACACTATTATAAAGGAAATGTGAAAAGTCCTCATTGATCCGGCACGTGCAAAAAATTTACTCAGGGGTCAAAGGTGAATTGCATTCAATGGGAGTCGTACGGAAGTTAGAAATTCAGCACCAAAATGTTTATCAAACCAATATTACCTATTAAAATTAAGCAAATTGATATCTTGTTTGCAATTACCGTAATCGTTTAGAACAATATTGATAAGAAAAAAGCTCGCCTGAATTCAAAATTCACTGTTGGCATTTGCTAGGATTAGTCCGGTCAATTTAGACATCCAAGGTTACAAAAATTCCCACTTGGCTGAATATTAGTAGGATTGTTCAATACACTATTATAAAGGAAATGTGAAAAGTCCTCATTGATCCGGCACGTGCAAAAAAATTTACTCGGGGTCAAAGGTCACAAAAACGGGTTTTTCGTGATTTTCAGCAAAATGGTAAGTTTTATCATAAAATTAGCTCAGACAAAAATTGTAGATCAGATAATTATCTATGAAAAATGTCGATATACTTTTTTTCCTAAGAGCCACCGTTTTTGAGATATAACGATTCAAAAAGTTGAAAGAGTTATAATCGTCATAATAATAATAATAATTTATTAATCCTTTAGGACATGTACATACATGTGTAGGACAAGTCAATTTAGAAAAATAAACAATAGTGCAGTTAATCAGTGATACAATCATCATAGTATTCTTTGACAGTATAATAACATCTACTTAATAACAAGCTTTTAACTTTCATCTTGAATTTATTATAATTGAGAGATCTTATTTCTAATGGTAAATGATTAAAGAGTTTGATACATTGATAAGTAGGGGACATCTCGAACTTAGCGGTTTTGTGCTGGGGGATATATAATTTTCCCTCACTTCTTGTGTTATAATCATGAAAGCTAGATAATTGCATGATGTTTTTTTCATTCTCCTTCACATACAAAAGGGATTTCAGGATGAAAATACAACACAAAGTAAGAATGCAATTTCCAACAAACAAAGGTCTGCATGACATACGCGGGGATATATTGTACATCATGCGCAAAATGCGTTTCTGTAGAATGAAAGCCCTAACACTATCTGATGAGCTACCCCAAAGCAGAATGTTGTATGACAAATGACTATACACAAGACTGTGATAGATATCCTTGAGAGAATTCGAGGGAATCATACTTTTCACCCTACTTATTGCATAATAGGAATTTAGTTTCCGACATACCGAATCAACATGCACAGACCATTTCAGATTTCTGTCAAGGTGGACTCCAAGAAACTTTGCATTCTCTCCAGAGAAAGTGTCACGATCATGAGCGTTAAGGATCAGTTTCCGGTTATTATGGCTTAACGTGAAATAAATTATCTCAGTTTTTCCTATGTTGATCATCAAGTTGTTGTGATGGCACCAATTCACAAAATTACTCAAAAGAAGTTCACATAATACTTGTAGATCCTCATAAGACATCGCTGAAACTACTACAGCAGCATCGTCAGCAAACAGGTTCAACAAAAAGTTCTTGATAAGAGAAATTCCCTGGAGGTCCAACGATCTGATGAACATTTTTTGAAGATTTTCAGGAAGGTCATTAATGAAGAGGAGAAACAAAATTGGCCCAAGGACAGAACCCTGTGGCACACCCAAGTTAACCCCATGATCTGAAGAGAACGAATTTCCAACCTTCACACGCATGCACCTACCCTCAAGGTAGCTGCCAAGCCATTTCAAAAACACTCCTCGAAAACCTAAGGTATAGCATTTGTCCAAAATAAATTTGAATGATAGACTGTCGAAAGCCCTCTAAAGATCGAAGAAAAGTCCTGCTATATGAAAACCGCTGTCAAGACTCTCATATACGTAATTAACGAAATGGACGGATACAGACTGTGTCGAATGACCAGGTCGAAATCCATGTTGAGCAGAGGCGAGCAAATTGAACTTATCCAGGTATCTGATCATTCTATCTAGAACAACTCTTTCGAAGACTTTAGAAAACGTACTCCAAATGGATATCGGTCTGTAGTTTACAATATTTGATGTGTCCTTGTTCTTAGGAATTGGAATGACGATAGACTTTTTGAGGACAGCTGGAAACAATCCAGCACTGACGGATATTAATGCAATAAGCAAAGTGGGGACAAACTATAGAGCTGATCGATTTCGAAATTCGTGCAGAGATCAAATCAAACCCGGTGCTTTTTTTGTTCTTCAAAGACTTAATTATGTCAGCAATTTCAAAGTCTAAAACAGCATAAAAAAGAAAGTGTGGTTGCGCAAACCCGAGGTAGTGCATGATGTAGAGAAAGCGTCATTATAATATTTTTCGAGTGAAGAAGCTGTTATAGTTGAGAAGTATTCAGCAAAAATCTCCACCAACTCGCTATTATCAACGTGCAGGACACCGTCTACATCCAGCTCAATGGAATTGTATTTAGAGACTCTGCCAGTTGAAGTGTTCACCAAACTGTTCTATTCTCGTTATCAGATATACTGATCAGCTGACTATAAAATTTACGCTTCGAATCCCTCAACATCAAAATATAAGATGACTTGGCTTGTTTGTACATGTTGAAAGTATCAACGCTTTTGAAATGTGATAAACCAATGAAGATGCATTAGTTGTTGTTTAGCAAGTACGATTTCCTTTGTGAGCCAACCCTTGCTTCGATCTCGACTATTACAGTTGGTAACCGGAGTCATCACGGGACAGCATGATTCAAAAATGTTCTGTATAGCGGAAATAAATGCCTCAAAACACTTATCGATTTCTACATTCTCATATACATCGTAAAAATCATGATTTGACAAATGAAAAACAAAATTGTTCAGATTTTGTTGACTCCAATTTCTAAAAGGCTTTAATGGGCAGTGGAAATCGGCATCTAATTCGATGTTGAGTTTTAATAAAATAACTCGGTGGTCACTCATGTATGGTTCAAAGTTTTGTACAGTGAAATTAGATGAATCAGTGTTAATTAGGATGTAATCCACTTTGGAAATGGATGTACGTCCAGTACTATCAGTGAACACTCGAGTAGGTTCTAGTGATGAAATTCTTAATTGAAAACATTCGATTAAATCAGTAAATAACTTTCGTTCATTACATCAGTGTTCAAGTTATCAACGTTCAAGTCACCGCACACAAGAATAACATCGACAAATCCCGAACAATAATCCAAAGTAGCTGACAGTTGGTTTAGAAATATTTCAAAATTCCCGCTGTAAGGACAATATACACTTATGATACCTAACCTCACATTATTTGCCACAACAATAACTACACATACCTCAAACTGCATTTCAACGGAGAACGCCGAGACGCACAATTTTCTTCTTCCAACGGTATCCTTCATATATATCATCGATCCTCCATGAGCTCGATATAATATAATATAATAGGGTCGACAATAATAATCTGCTAAAACGTAGCCAGAAATAGCCATTGTTTTGATATTATCAGAATTGCACCAATGTTCAACGACGCTCACGACATCGGGATCTTTTTCAGTAAGTAGTAATTCAACCATATCTAATTTATTTCTTGAGGACTGGACATTTAACTGTAATAGAGTAAATTTTTTGGTGTTACCTAGTTGCGTTTTGTCCACTGCGAGATTCCTTTCTGTTGATTGTTGAGTCGACGTCAGTTTTCCTATCCGAGTATTTTTGTCGAAAAAAGTTATTATGAAACCTGAATTCCCGGATTATAATTCCTCTCCAAATACGCCTACACTAAAAGCCGAGTTAGAACCTTGAGTTTGTAGCTTTTTTACTTCAATTCCATCGACTCCTGTAACGTCACTCAAAAATTTCAAAATGCTATCCTTCGTTACGTCGGTTCCCGATATTCTTCCCAAATAAATCCATTTCTTCTTACGTGCTCCTGTTATGAAGTTATCATTAGATTTCTTCGTGCCTGTACATATGATTTTATTATTGAATCTTCTTGTTCGATCAGCTGTTTTCCATTCGTTATCATTCTTTAGCGTCGATTGTGCTCCCTCATCATTAATACTCGTCCGAAGTTTTACGTTATATTATTATTATATTACTAGTAAGCCAGTAGATCCATAAGCCCGTAGATCAATAAGCCCGTAGATCAGTATAGGCCAGTAGATCCATAAGCCCATAGATCAATATAGACCATAGATAAATGAGGCCCATAGATTAATAAAGCGCACAGAAACACGAAACACGGCAGAAAATCCGTTGAAAGCAAAGAAACACGAAAGAACGCAAAAAGCCCAAAGGAATCCAAAAAACCCCGAAGGAACGCAAAAAACCGTTGAAAGCGAAAAAACACGAAAGAACTGGAAGAAACACGAAAGAACGCGAAGCAGCACGAAAGAATGCGAAAAAACACGAAAGAACGCGAAAAAAACACGAAATAACCCGAGAAAACACAAAAGGACCCGAAGAAACACGAAAGAACGCGAAGAAACACGAAAGAAAGCGAAGAAACACAAAAAATCGCGAAGAAATACGAAAGATCGCAAAGGAACCCAAGAAAACCCGAGGGAACGCAAAAACAATCCGTCGAAAGAGAAAAAACATGAAAGAACTGGAACAATCACGACGAAACGCGAAAAAACACAAAAGAACCCGAAAAAACACGAAAGAACGCGAAAAAACATGAAAGGACCCGAAGAAACACGAAAGAACCCGAAGTAACACGAAAGAACGCGGAGAAACACGGAAGATTGCAAAAAGCGCAAAGGAACCCGAAAAAACTCGAAGGAACGCAAAAAACCCGTCGAAAGCGAAAAAACATGAAAGAACTGGAAGAAACACGAAAGAATCCGATGGAACACGAAAGAACGCGAAAAACACGAATGAACCCGAAGTAACACGAAAGAACGCAAAAAATTCAATGGAACCCAAAAAACCCCGAGGAGCGCGAAAAAACCGAAAGGGCGTAAAAAAACTCTAAGGAAGGCTAAAAACCCCGAAGGAGCACAAAAAAACCGAAAGAGCGCAAAAAATACCAAAAGAACATGTAAATCGCACACCCTGTATGACATTTTATTGAAATTAGCTCCCGTACGCGGAAAACCACGAAAACTTGAGGAAAACTCTGGTGAAAGTCAGCGCTAGGAATGCGCAACTCAGATGTGAAACCCTGTATATGAATCGAAAATATTTTATCGAATTAAGAACCCGTAAGCAGAAACAGCCGAAATAACTCGATGGAAAGTATTTGTTAATAATAGGCAACGCATATGGTACACCCTCTATATAATGGATTCGCAGTGGGTGCTTTTTCCAAAAAAAAACCAAAATAAAATTAATTCAACTCCAGCATCGATTCACCCTCCGTGAATTTTACTAAAGTTGAATAAAAAAATCATTATTATTCGATAAAGCTCTAAAGATGTGCACATAAATAGAGGCTACTCAATTTCCAGTTGTTCCCGCATAAACCGAGTGGAACGGATTTATTCTGTGATTCTATACAATTGCCGCAAGGTCTATCTATGTTTTCAAGACGATTCATCTCGAAACCCATTCGGGTTTCTTCGTGGAAATTGTGACAGAATGGAATAATTCTCGACTTTCAAAACGGAAAGGTTCGGTCTTACCTCTCTACTTGGATATGAAAATGGGTTCCTACTGCCCGAACGAAACAGAAATGTCAAGATTACGTTAGATAAAAATTGAAGGAATGGAATTTTAAAAATACTATTTTAGAAATATAGAACGTTTCTCCGTGATTTCTGAGGCCGTTTGAACTGAATTAAAAGAAAGATTACACTATATGTGAGGAAATCCTACATGCAAAAAGGTTTTTATGAAAATATCCATTATATATATTCATATATATATTCAAATATATATCCATTGATTACGAATGATGAATATAGGTAGTCATATTTTGATAGATTCATTTATATAAATAAATACAACCAAGCACGATGAATTTTACACGGTCGTTCCTATGTTTCTTTGTGGAGTGAAAATTGAAATGTACAACCCGAATAAAGTAGTATCTGCTATCTGCAAATCCCTACCTGCGAAATATTCATTTTGATTTGTTTATTGTTTGGTTGCGATTACAATACATAAGATTAAAATGTCAACGACAATTGTCATTTCAGAGTAGGAATCGACAGGGGTGAAATGAATTGGCTAGGGATTGCCAAACTGGATCTATGCTGGGTACATTTTTGAATTTCATAAATACATATCGTAGACTGTTAAACTATAAGAGTATACCTCACCAGGGCTCTTACGAATCGTATGAATTGAAAAATTTTTTAAATATTATACGGGGTATGTATTAAAATGGTAATTGAAATTATGTGACAATGTTCTGTGAACGTCGGACGTGACTGATGATCTGGAAATTTGCGTTTGAGCCGAAGTAAGCTATTTTCAGCAATTAATTTAGAATATTTTTAATTGCGATTGGAAGATACGAATAGCCCTATCCAAACGACCGATTCTCGGAGAGTACACATATGAAAACGGCTTTTCCTGATCGTGTCCGTGGAAAAAGCCTTTTTCAACTATACCGGACCATCTTTCGCGAAAAACCGGGAAATCGGTGTTTTAGATAATTTTTTTGAAAATGTTAGCGTGGTCGTAAAGGCGTATGAAATGCACCTAACGAAAGTCCGTCTCATGAACTTTAAGGTGCTCGCTTCGCTCGCGAGATCGCCTTCCCCTTTCTACCTCGAAATATCGCATTTCTGAACCCCTCGCCGACCCAAAGTTTTTTGATCTCCTTCGGTGGTTACCTGTATCGAACCATCGATTACCAGAGAAATATTCCTTATTGTTTTTAATATATTGGGATGATCGTTAAGCCCGCCAACTCTGGTTGGTTCCTTAAACTTGATTTCATTAGAAGTCTGATTATTTCTGTGATAAGGATATGAGGTCGATACAGATTTCGTCAACATATTACCAACATGCGTATCAGATTTCACAATGCTACTCCAGGAAATTTCAGTTGATAAATTTTTGGACATCTGTGGTTCAATCAATTCGATGTTTTCTCTGTCTAATGACATCACTGAATGTTTGCACACGTTTTCACGCCACCTTTGAGGTAGTGTACTTAGCGCGTTTTTTTAATGTGGTTTCCCCGGTAGGCCTATTCCACTGATCTTTTATGATTCTGCTTAATTTGAAACTAGTGAATAACTGTAGATATTGACAAGGGTTGAAAATGATGAAAGGGGTGTAAATTACAAAAAATAAGAAAATTTATCCGTCTGAATCTAAATCATCATTAACTTCTGCATTCTCTTGTTCTTCTTTTCTTCCTTCTCCTTCTTCTTCTTCATCTTCTTCATTCTGGGTGTTAATAAATTGTCCCAATAATGACACATCGCATGTCTCTTCGTCAACATCAAATGAATCTTCAATTGTTGGCAATTCAACATTGGAGCATGACCGGCCTTGACAGTTTGTACATGCTACAGAACAAAACAGTACAACTTTTTTGCAACCACATTTTGCACTACATTTTTTTTACAGTTGCAAAAAATGGTGTTTAGTAGTTTTTCTGGTGCAGGTGGAAGTAAAGTTTGAACTGGCTCTAATGAATTGTCGACCAACTTCCAACCCCAGTCTTTTGGGTCTAACTGATTACCAAGCCACACTTGAACTTGGTAATATACCCGAAAAAGATGTTGATGAGCAGCCGCTGAGGTTGGAGGAAGACATGCTAACTGCACTTGTTTTTTATTTCGAGTATTTTTAACGAAACATGCATATCTGAATTTATCTAAGCACGTAATTTTTTTAGGAGCTCCATACATAGCGAGAAGAAAGCGAATTCCGTTGGTGATAACTTCTTGTGGAGTTGAATTACTCTTTTTAAAAACTTCAGCACACTGAACTTAATTTTGTTTTTCAAACATTTTAAAAACAGTTGTTTTACCTCTCCTGAAAACTGCAGATGTTGAATCGCAACCAGTTATTGCATGTAAAAATAGTGCATGATTTTGACACTTGGCAAAAGTCGATAAACTGTTCGATGAATATATTACAGATTGTTGTTGACCTTTACCAGGTTTTAAGAAAAAAATAGTTTTTTCGATTGTAGTTCGAGCAGTGAGTAACACGAGTAAGTCCACATCTTCACCTACAACAATAGTTGTATTTGTTGAATTGAATTGTTCTATTGCTGTTTCCATTACCATCACATCAGCATCATTATTGGCTTGTTTTACCAATATATTTTCCGCAGTAAAGTTTTCTTTCAACATTGAAATGAATCGAGATTTATTGTGAATATTCGCAAGAAATTTTTGTTGACTGGTAGAAATTGTCATATGTTGATCAATATTGTTGATGTATATACGTGGTGTACTTATACATATTATGACGATTACAACTCTTTCAACTTTTTGAATCGTTATATCTCAAAAACGGTGGTAAATTTTTTTGCACGTGCCGGATCAATGAGGACTTTTCACATTTCCTTTATAATAGTGTATTGAACAATCCTACCAGTATTCAGCCAAGTGGGAATTTTTGTAACCTTACCCCTATTTTTTAGTCTAATTTGACCGGACTAGATATCCGACAGGAAAACCAAATCTCTTCATGTTTGGAGTGTGTCTGTATGAGGCTCCACAATTAGAATAGGCGCTTTTCATCCCACACATCTGAAAAACGATTTATGATTACTTTTGAAAAAATTAGTCTCTTAGAAATGCCCTTAAATTCAGTATTTATCTAAAAATGTAAAAAGCACTGATGTGAGGTCAGGTTTTGCCGATCTTGTAAAACTACTTATATTTAAAAGTAATTACACAAGCTTTGAAAGATCATATCTCTGGAATTATGGATTATATTATAGAAAATAAAAAATAGTGTGTTCGAATGACATCTTTCGAAATTTATTTGTGAAATGTTTTTTTCCAAAATAATTTAAATACCTTCTTAAATTAACAACAGTAGCACCAAATACTTTTAGTCCATATTTTATAGTTGCATAAATACAGGCGGTACTTGGATTTAAATACAAATATAGTACAAATTTAGTACCTGAATAAGTTGTAAAGTATTTACCTCCGGACATTTGCAATTGTGTGGGCTATTGTTATCGGCCTTTAACTCTGTAACAACTAGGGTAATTGCATAATCTAAATTATTCGGCATATTCTGGGAAATGACAGTAAATCGAAAAAAGGTTCACGCCCGGTTTCACAAAGTATAGTAAACCTGTCGGTAATTTGACCAAATACTTTCTAGTTAACTAATAGTAAACTGTGAAAACGTTTCACAACAATTAGTAACGGTGTTGGTCAAATAACCATGGGTTAACTTAGGTTGGCAATGGTTGACATTTTTCAAACCATAGAACCATATTATTTCCAGTCATTTATCCAGAAGAAAAGGGAAAAAGAAGAAAATACCTCATAGTCATAGATAAATAAAAGTATAGTATATGTTGTATACAGTTAAAAATCTGAGGAGAGCTCCATCAGAGAAATTGAGGAGCAAAAATGTTAGAAAATTAAAAAATCGTTAACTTGCACGACAAAATGTGGATAATAGATAATCCGTCTCAATGATGAAAGTATTTATTTTGAACATATCGATATAATTACCTTACTCAATCATGTTTCAATTCAAATCGTTCATTTTAGAAATTGCATTTATACATATCTCTCACCGGTATGTGGAGTAGGATGCATGAATGATTTGTGCTCAATTTGATCAATTAATATTCTGTTTTAAGAAATCATAAAACACTTTCAACAAATAATTTATTCGATATTGAAAAAAATTCATATAGAACACAGGTATAACCATGATTACAATCATTAAAAATTATATATTGGCAAAATAATTTATAAAATTATTCCTTGTGATATTGTTTCCAACATTTTCATTTAATGCCGTTCCAATATTATTTCCCAATTCAATAAGTCTTTCCTGGTCATTGCTTACTTCGAGTACATTTTCATTTGCATCACAAGCAATATTATGAAGGACAGCTGTTGCTACTACGATGGCCTGAATTGTGTCCAATGATACCCTCATTCCCATTGAAAGAGTTTCTGGAAATCTACGTTTAGTATATTCTCAGATTTGTCTCTCAAGGACATTTTCGTGTTCGGATTTGTGACTCCTTGAATAAAGCGACTGACACGGGAAGGACAGCTAGTATTTTCAGAAGGATATACATGTTGGGGAATAAATCTTTGTCACATTTTTCTAGATAACTAAAAATTAAACTTCAGTATTTAATAATGAAGCTTAACTTACTGTTATTTCAAGATTTACCTTCCTGTATTATATTCAATCTGATCATTTATTTCATCCAGTGGCGTATATAGAAAATATATATATCTCTGTTTTGACAGTAGGTCTAAAACAGTTGTGATGTTGCTTATAGCCTGACTAAGGTCAATATTTTTTTTCTGAAGGGTCTCAGACAAGCTGTGTGTAGTCGACAGCATCTGGCTCAAAATGAAAAGATTAACAATAAATGGGAAAGTACAAATGGCACGACTTAAAGCAAATCCTTTAGTTGATGAAACACTCGATTCTTCTATCTTATTTAGGGAGAGTATGATAGCTTATAAAATTTCTTTAAATAGAATAACTGAGTCATGTCTTTCCACCCATCGCGTTTCGCACAATGAAATCAGTTTCCTTCTCATTTCATCAGGAAAGCACTCGGAAATCATGCATTTTAAAATCTCTGTGTTCTTAGCTGATGCATGAAAGAATGCACATATTTCTTTAATGACACCAATGCAGTTTCTAATAGAGGAAATGCTACTTACATCTGACAAGCACAAGTTGAGTGTATGGGAAGAACAATGTGTATAAAGGGCCAATGGTAGTTTTTCTCTGATAGCAGCTTGAACTCCTCTGAACTTGCCACTCATAGTGGCAGCACCATCGTATCCTTGGCCTCTCAATTTGTTCAAGTCAAGACCTAAATTTGACAAGGTCTCTAGTACTGTTTTCGCCAAACCTGCACCAGTTACATCATGAACGGGAACAAATGTTAGGAAATCTTCTCTGATTTTAAAAGTTTCATCCTCAACATAGCGAATGCAAAGTGAAAATTGTTCTAATTGGCTTATATCGGTGGTTTCATCCGCTAAAACGGAATAGAAGATAGAATTTCTAACTTTTGCCACAATTTTGGTTTGAATCAAAGAACCGAATGTGTTCATGATGTCGTTCTGAATGACGGGACTTGTGTACATTGTCTTTCCACCAGCACTGATCAATTGGTCCTTGAGAAAATTATCTCCGCTGTTAGCTCGATATCTCAACAATGATCGGAAATTTCCGTAATTTTCGTCAGGTTCTTCAAGACTTACTCGTCCAGAATCATTGTGACCTCTGAGAGCAATCATTTGCCTTCCGCAAAACTTAATAGTTTGAATTATAGCAACCAGTTTTTTTCTATATTTTCAATATCTAATTTTCTTTGAGAATTTACTTGATCGATAATACTATCACGTTTTTTTTAATCAAGGATTTTGTATTTTCAGCAATCAAAATAGATTGTCTATGGTATTTTGAATCTTGAATGCTTGAACATTTCCTTTGCTTTTTTGAAATTGATGAAAGGTTGGGTTACAAATATTCCCAATGATTGGTGATCTCCTTTCCCTACATTTTCGATCCGAGAGAAAAACAAGCAGTATTTACAAAATGCACCGCATTTCTCCTCTGAATAAGTTAACCACTCAAATTCTTCAAGCCATTTCGCTTGAAAGGATCTCGTGTGGTTTGAAATCGAAGTGGTAGGAAATTTGTATCCTGACTGAGGTTTCCATACATTTTCTAACAATGAAACTTTTTCATCATTTGTTAATGAACAAATATAACTCCTTTGACAGTAATTTCCAATGTCGTTTACATTTTTAATAACTTGAAAAATACCTTCCACATCTTGACCAGAGCAGCTCGTTTGAAAGATATCGGCACAAGCAATTTCACTTTGTCCTTCCACGGCAACGCGGGCTTCCAAATTTTCAACTTCAGGCCTATCCACATTTTGTCTTTTCGTGAAAAAATCTTGAATTGAACTTTGTCTCTTCATTGTGATTTTCTTTCACTAATCAGCTTTCAATTACGACCCGAGAACACTAAAATACTCTTACGATCTTAGAACGCAACCGTGAGATTTAGGTAATCATCAACTACTGTCCTAGCGGCTTCAGCCGTGTCGTGCGTATTACAGATTATTATTAGGTTTATTCACTTAAGCGCAGATAGAAAAGAACCGTTCGCGGATTCAAAGATATGATCAGAGCTTCGAAGATTTGTAACTGGTACCCACATAGTTCCGAATTTTAAGATCTGAGCCTGCGTATAGGTTCCCAACCAGTTTAGAAATCGTCAAGCGAACAAACAGTTGTTGTATGTTCACATCAGACGCCGGAGCCATGCTTCCCGAGCCTGTTTTATTTATTATAGTAGTTCAGTTTTCTTTATCCATTTCGGGGGGGGGGCCGGGCCCCCTGGGCCCCCCCCCCTATATACGCCACTGATTTCATCTATCACGTTTTGTGCTGATCTGGGAGTGAGTCGAAAGCGATCGAAGAAATCCCTTTTATCAAATTCGTTCTTGGTCTGGTAACTTTTGGCCTCCGTAGACTTTCCTCCTCATCACTGAAGGCGTGGACATCATACAAATCCATGATGATATCAAAGCATAACTCTTATTTTCTTAAAGTTTGCCAATATATTCGAGAGTCATGCTACAGTAAACTAACACCAATAATAATACTTTTATTTATCTATGACTAACACTGACAAACAGTAAAAAGTGAGGTTGAGGGATTATAGTCAGCCTCTTAACCATCGAATTATCCAGTGGTCAAAAATACTACTGGTTAACTATTGGTAAATGTGTAACCGACAACTGTGAAACACTTTTCGGTGGTTTTAGCTTAACCCTTAAGTTAACTTTTGGTAACCAGACATTGTGAAACCGGGTATAGTATAGTTAACCTGTCGGTAATTTGACCAAATACTTTCTAGTTAACAAATAGTAAACTGTGAATACGTTTCACAACAATTAGTAACGGTGTTGGTCAAATTACCATGGGCTAACTTAGGTTGGCAATGGTTGACATTTTTCAAACCATAGAACCATATTATTTACCAGTCATTTATTCGGAAGAAAAGGGAAAAAGAAGAAAATACCTCATAGTCATAGATAAATAAAAGTATAGTTCATAGTTCAGTGCTCAAAACAGCTGATATAACCTCATTTGATGTTTGTTTTACTAGGTTTGTTCGGGTGGCAGTCCCCAGTTGTACTGGGGTCACAGAGAACCAGGTTCTGTAACTCTTGGAATCGTCGCAAGTTGTTCTATGACACGAACGGGTGAGAACAGGTGGGAACCTCAGAATAAAGAACCATATTATTCTATATTCTATGGTGGGAACAGATGATTTCAAAACGATTTCGTTAAGTGCATAGATAAGTGAAAGTAAAGTTATGTTGTATATCATGGATCATATCATGGATAGTGTTACAAAGATATTGAATAACTTATTCAATATCTTTGTGTTATTAATACGGTGGAAATACGTTAGAAATTACAAATATTAAAATTGAACAAATTTTTTTGGTATAAATAAATAAACATAAACATATCCACATAAATAACTGTAAATATAATTTATATGTAATGAAATATTTAAATAAATGATTTAATTTAATTATAATTTGAAATTTCAATATATGTAGTAGTGGTCATCAGTGGAGAAATTATTTTGGTTAGTTCATATCTTGGTAAACTGTGAATTCTTCTGTTATTTTATTGTAATTTTGGTGGAAACTGTGTACAGAAAATTTTATATAATAGAATTAGGTAATTGTATATGGAACTGGTGGCATTTGGGAAATGGATAAAAATATTTTCTAACAATTTTCATAGCTTTGTAATTATTTTTTAGATAAGAATTGTTTTAACAAGTCGTGTTCTTGAAAGAGGTCATTCCTCCGTTTGCTTCCTAAATTTGCAATACATTTTGAGTGGTTAAAAAATAAAGATACTACAATCACGAAATAACAAAAATAAATATATAGAATATAAATACGAAATATCGTATATATAAATAATATAAAATAATTATCTTACATACTTTGATCAACAACTATGCAATTATTTTATTCATCTATTGCCAATGATCCTTCCTCTTCTTTGAGATAACAAAAATTTTGAGAAGCTATTATAACGAATTGATTAAAAATTTATAGTCACACAACATCAAATATACTCAAAAACAGCTATGCGAATATCCTAGTCATCAAATATATAACTTGATTGCCAATTAGAACTACTGAAAATTTGAATCACCGATGATTTTAATTTACCGCTTCTTCTGTTGTACCTTGTACCATTGTACCATCTCTAGATCAGGAACCGTAAGAACAGTAACGAACAGTTCCGAAATCAAGTGACCACCCGAACGACAAGGAACTCCTGTTCCGTCCCAGACGAACGGGTGGGAACCACAAATTACCAAAAATTACAGTTCCGAACTGCCACGCGAACAAACCTAAAGAATGATAGGAAATAATTTCAAAATTTCAATAAATTTTGCTGCAAAATTCAAGTCCTTGATTGTTTTATTAGATATTTTTAAATACAAGGACCTAAAAATTACAGCAAAATTTATTCATATTGTGAAAATGTTTCGAGTATTATAATGAAAATCAAAGAATATTTATCAACTTTTTATTGTACATAATTGAACAAATTGATTTCTGTAAACAAAAATAAATAAATTAATTAAATCATTTGATTAATCTAATTTTTCACTTTTTGAAGATATTATAAAATAATTTCTGATAACTGACAAATATCTAGGAGACTTAGAATTGAAAGCGGAACTTCTTTGACGAAACACGAATGTAATCCTCTTCAAATCTGCAACAAAATGAAAAACATTGTAAGAATATAATGTTGATACTCTACAGATGAATATAATAACATATACTCTAATGCTGCACAAACTGTATGACTCATAGTCTTAGCAGTAATAGAGATATTCGTTTCCAAGTTTGAGTGTTTCAAAGCCAAATGTTCTGGTTCATTTTTGTACAATTTTTGGAACCTTTTCTATCAAAATTCAAACTGTACAAATCACCCGAAGACCAATTTCTTGCAATGCAAGAATGACTTCTTTAATAAGGATTTTTAGATGAGGGGTCTTTACCTGATCTGTAGTGAAGTAGTAGGTAATCGGTTGTTTCCAAGATATCATCAAAACTAAAGCATGATTAGCGATTTCTTTGAATCCTCCTAGATTTGAATCTAAATCCTACTACTTTACTCAAGGCATGGTCATAATGTAAATCATGAGACAAAGACAATTCATCAAACATGACTCAACAAAATTTATCAAGAGTGGAAAATTTAGAAAATTTGACTGCTAATCTCTGAAATATTTGCTTGTGTCTGTATCAAAAAGAAAAGAACTCAAAACTGTATTTAAAGTAGATTTACTTAGCAATTTTAGAATGTTATTTAAAAATCTGTATGATCGTGGACCACGCTTATATAGAGCTAATGCCAAAATTTTATCATCAGGTGTCCAACCCTCTCCATGTTTTCTACAGTTGGAATTTCTGATCTGAGAAAATATAAATCGAACCCCATTATCGCCAATCGACTGTTTAAGCTGCAAAAATAATTTAAAATCACTAATCTTCTCAGCTAATTTTAACTTTTGTTTAGACTTTTCAATGTTTTTCTTTAATTTAGACAGTTGCTCTCTTTGCCTTTTATTAATGTCATAAAGAAATTTCTCTTCGGGCGATAATTGGTTTACTCACTGAATATTGATTTTTTTTCAAATTCCTGATTTTTTGTTCTCTACAAAAGGTTTATTAATTTTCATTGTATCAATCAAACTATTACTCGGCACACAATTTGGAAAATCTGATAATATCTGAGCACTAGATGTGTTCAAACCTTCAATTCCGAAATCAAATTCATTATTATTATTTTTATTATTATCATTATAATTTTGAGATGTAAGCATTTCATAATTTTGAAAATCTGGTAGAGCTGAAGGAAGGAGTTTATTTTTAAATGTACTGGTAAAGTTTTTGACATTGAAATGACCCTCACATATTCTAGTATTCGAATTTATAAAACAGCTGGAATGAAAAGCTCTAATTGTATGATCCCATTCTGAAATTCTACTTGCAGGAGGTCGAAAAAAGTGCTTGTTATTGGTTGAACCCGTGTAATATTTATTAGCACAATTTGGGATGCAACAAGAATACTGAAATTTGAATGATGATGACATACTGTTCAATTACGAGAAGGGGTGCTATGAATTTATACTTACCTTTCAGTATACTTCCAAAAACTTTCAATTTATACCTCACCGAACACTAATCGCTGCTATCACAAAATTTGGTCGATCTACAAAACAAATAGTGTAAATTTTACTTTAAATATTTCTCAGGGGCTTCAGTAAACGAAAAAGATATATCTCAAAGTTCATGATAATACCATAAAGAATTTCAAATTTCTCAAAAAAAAATAGGTATGATGTAGTATAATACATAAAAAAAATCAAATCATTCGTTCTATCCAACTTTTTAATATTCTAGATAAAAAAAACACTCACCACGATTCACAAACAAAAAACAACAGAACAGATAACTACACTTCAATGAAAGAATGAACGAAACTTGAGAGGGGTTAGAATTCGCGACATTTCGCGCGAAAATATGTCCTCTTCTTTTTTATTATATAGCTTTTTCACACAATTAGTTCAATCTGCTGCTCATAAGGTCGCCACCGTCAACGTGCCAAACGAATCAAAGGAGTCGGAGGTCAATCTCTTCTTTGTCTATGCTATTACCTAAATTATATGACATAGCTAATTTGACTTGGGATTGCTGAAAAGAATTTATCTATATTAAATTAAAAATTTCAAAAGTACAGAAAATTGAAGATAGTACTAATTGGTGTTTGGTGTTCTACTTATAATTAGTACATTAATAAATTGTTTGGATTTTGGAATAAGATCCCGAAATAATCAAATTATCAAAGAAAGTTCCAATCCCGGAAACTGTACCCCCATTATTCATTATTTTGGTAAGTAAACCATTTTTAGGCTATAATATGATCTAAATTCTTCAGAGAACTGATTTCCTTTGAAATTTCCCATCACAATTGATTTTCCTAAACTAAACTAGATCTTTTTCCAAGAATTCCATGGAGGAATGAAGAAATATTTAAATAAAAATAAAATTTTTTTTGCTTGGTATAGCCTTTTAAGTATACCCATGAAATAGTACAAAGTAATAAAGTTCATAAAATCTAATACCTTGTTTATAATCATTTTTGTGAGTTAACAAGAAGAGACAATTCTTGTATTGCTGTGAAGTTTTTTCATTAGACGATTGATTATTTTTATAACAATCATGAACTAAAATAAATTAAATCATCTCCATTTGTTCATCAATTTTTTATAATCAATTAGACTATTTCAATATTTTTCGAAAATTTTTTTCTACAAAGACAGAAACTGTCATTTATGGTTAGAATGGAAAAAAGTTTTATCGATAGCAATTTCAATTTGTTTATAAATGTTTTTTTCATATTTCCATTGTTTGAATAATTGGTTGAAAAGAAATTATTTTATGAATCATAATTGATAGTTCTCTACAAATTATCAAATAAAAATTTATTGATCATCAACAATTCCATGCTTAACATATGTCGTATTCTATTTCGTTTTTTGATTAATTTTTCTGTAGTTTTTTCAAATTGTTTGATGTTATGATAAGAATGAAAAATTTTCTCTTATTCATCAAAGAAAACGTTGTGTTTCATAGAATAGATTGAGGTATCATTGATACTTTCAGGAAGTGTAAGAATATAATTGCCATTTTTTATATCTTTGGTTAATTTACACTTTCAAGGATAGACTTGTTCAATTAAATAATTTGAATTTTCATAAATAATAGAAGAAGGATAAAAGGGTTTAATAAAACTTCGAAAATAATCATTTCTTACAAATAGCAAGTTGACTTCAAAATATCATTAAAATCTCTTGCCCTCCTATTCTTTAAAAATATCTTTGTATGTTTTTTCAGTCTGAAATTTTTTTTCTTTTTGTCGCTTTTATTACCTGAACAGAGTGCTTATAGATTTACCTAAATGTCTGTATTTTCGAATAGTTTCATATGAGTTCACTTAGGAAGAATCGATTCTGTCTGGTCGTCCGTAGGCATGATTACGTCCAAACGAATGAGTCAAAGAACTGAAATTTTCAGGGTAGGTCTGAAGAATAAATATCTCACGACAAATTCGATATTCGGCCAAATTGGCTCAGTAGTTTCGGAGTAGTAAAAATATTTTTTTCTTCCAAATTACACTTCTATCATACAAACACATTTATGACATTTTTATTTTCAATAAACTATTACTTCCGGAGAAACGATCTTTCAAAATTTTGAAAAATTACTTGCTATGATCTATAGCAAAAAGGTTCATAACTACCTGGATTGGTGTAGTGAATATGTGCCATGGTTCTTTCTCTTGAGTTCCTCAGTTCGAAACCAGACAAAACCAACTTTCAGATCCATCACTAGGAGGGTTTATATTGAGGAGATGGGATTTTCGAAGTTTGAATGATTACTAGCAAGTAGTTAACATGGGAGTCAAAATCACTTGACCTTACGTCAGTGGTTTCAAATTTTTTTCAATTCACAATGATAAAGGTTGTCCCGAAAAAATTTGTTATTTATCATTAAAGGTCTACTCTATTGGAAAATAAACTTTAATGAAGGATTGTAACGGAAATGAGTGCAGTGTTCAGATTATATTATTATTTCATTAGGTTTTCAAATCTAGAATATATTCTTCAAAACTATGTTTTATTGTAACTCACCAACTTGAGACGATCTCAATATGGCGCCGATTTCCAACGTTGAATCAAAAATTCAATTCAAGTTAGAAATGGATGTACATTTTCGAGAATTGGAATATATTTTAGTAAATTTCTTTCTCTTTTAGGATTTTTTTTTTCAAAAAATCAAGAAAAATATTAGGTGAATAATTATAAGTAAAACACAGAATTTACTTGTTTACCATCTTCAATTGTTTGTAACTTTTTCAATTTTGAATGTGCTAATACTGTTTTTCAACACGCTGACCTTCAAATCAAGCACTGAAGAGAGGGTAATTCCCGAAACGTCTGCGCTTAGCTAAATAAAGTTTTGAATATTCCTGAAAATGCCAGTTACCTTTAAGTGTCAATATTATTCAAAAATCTATGCCCTTGAAGTTCTATTTCGAAAACGATAGTTGTGGATACTGAAATAATATTGTTATAATTCTCCTTTTCTAGAGATTTTAGACCATCCATTCCTCAATTTAGAATGAATTCTAAATTCATGCAACCAATGTCTACCATTGGTTGCAAAACTTCAGATGGGGTGATCTTCAATGTTGAGGTTGAAGTTGCATCGAAATCCATTTTGTTGAAAGAAATGATGAAATTTTGGGAGCTTGCGAGTAAAGATAACATCATAAATCTCGCCCATGTAGATTCAGAAATTTTTCGCAAATTAATCCAGTGGATGATTTACCATAAAAAGGAAGAATATGATGAAGAAGACCCAGAAGATATTGATCCTGAGGATAGCATAGACTTAGAACTTTCTTCTTGGGATACGGAATTTTTTAACGTAGATGCTCGAACATTGTTCAAAATTGCAGAAGCGTCCAACTATCTGAATATACCAGACTTACATTATTCTGCATGCAAAATGATTGTTAAAAAAGTGATTATCGAAGAGACTGAGAAAGACATAATTTGGGCTTTCGCTCAACTACCAGAATATGTTGAAGACTAAGCTGAAATGTTGATTTTAAAATTTTGGTATTATATAGAATCAGTCATACTTTTAGGACAGTGCGTTGAGTTTCACGTTAAATCAGATTATTTTGTATAAGATATATGTTAGTGATTCAATTTTTTTGAGAAATGTATGTGACAATGTCCTTTATAATATACGTGTAGTATATTCTAGATATAAATGTTCAAATTAATCATTACCATTCTGTTGTGCATGATCGGCATTGTTGCCGTGGGCTCATCGTACCTATGTTTTAGCATTGTATAAAGAATACCTAGTAGGTCAACCTTACGGGAATAGGATTTGCAACGTCTTCTATCGGAAATTCTCGAAAACCTTCAAATAAAGGTCCATACAGATCCGCCTCCAATATGGATTTATATGAACCAAGGAAGAAAATGCAGGGACGGCTTGAGAAAAGATTGAGTTCAAATACGGTAGTTGAGTTTTGGCATTAAAGCATAAATGCTTGATTGTTTTGGTCTTGGCGGTAATTAATGTGATAAATTAGTAGTACACTATATATTCAATAATGTGTGATCACAAAATACAGGTTAAATAAATGATTTCTGGAGACGTGTGGCTGTAAGATCCATATTAGAACCAATAACAAATCAGATAATTAGAGAAATAATAGGAAAACCCACAATAGCAGATGAAATAAGAACTGAACAGTTGAAATGGTGCGGCCACGTACAGAGAGAAAGGTGATCAGAAGAAAACAGAGAGCGTTTTGAAATCGATATATACATATATATATTTAGTGAAATTTTGGGTCGTATTCAACATGTATAGTTTCTGTCATTTGGGTATCTAGGATTTAAAAAAAAATGTAAACAATTTATTCAGTACAGACGTTTTGTAATTGTAAATTTAATGTATGTAAATTATTAACATATTTAAAAAAAAAGTAGATAACGAAGTGATAGAAAATGTACATATATAATTGAATACACTATATTATATTTAATTTCTATAATGCGGCAAATTCCTTGGTCAGTTCTTTCTGGGTCTGATACAATTGGTAGCACCCCTTCTTGCAACTCTACATTACCTGTGGAAAAGTTTTTGTTGGAAAACTGTTTAATAAAATACATATATTAAACTTATTTATGTTGCAATATCGATAATTTGACATTTTTTGAATGAACTCGGGGTCTCAATGATTCTGAAAGTGTTCTGCAATATTTGAAAATCAAAGTTCTGAGGAATAATTCAAGAACGTAGTCCAAATGCATCCTACAGCTTTCATGACTTTCAAACTACTGAGGAAGATGATTTTCAAGATTCCCGATATTTTTTTTTTAATTCTTGATAATATTCCTTTTCAAAACTTTATCTACAAGAATTTGAAAATCATTCATGCAATTTTGTGTGAAATATTTCATTATATGTGTTGGAGTTTTCAGCAGATATTCTTTTTCGCAATCGAAATTTTTATAGAATATGAGCAATTCATCAACATTCTCTAGATTTTCCGTTACCTCCAGTTTTTCCCTACAGAAATCACAATTATATTTCTTGAAAACTTCTCTAACTAAATAGCCAGCAAATTAAGTTACTGAACAGTTTTCCAAAGAAATTTCTCCACAGTTAATATAGGGTTGTAAGAAGTGGTGCCATCAGATGTACCCGACTCAGAAGTGGAAGAAGATTCTGGTTTATCCACATCTTATTCTCCAAGGAGATATCTGACGGAGGAATATGCCACATCATCGAAATTGAATATACTTTCATCATTATCGGTGTTCATTCCAGAGTTACCAGAATATGATGGCTTTAACAAGTTGCTCACAACATTGCTTTTGAATGCAACTCGAAATGATTTGACAGTAGGATTACTATTGTAGCCACCCTTCTATCTGTACACAGAAAACTGATTTTCTAGAGGATCCTGTATTAGCCTTCCCATAAATAAAAATGAGAACCCTTTCGTCTTTTGTTGCAAAAATATTAACTTGACAGCATTAATGGTTTGTAGAAATCCATTAAAGCTAGGAGGATTGTAGACCTCCTAAATGGATTTACCTCTTTTATCAATTTTATCTAAATTTTGCCACATTTCGTATCCTAAATCAAGAGCTTCAAAGACTTGAGGATTTTTATCACTCAGTACCCTATTATATGGATTAGCACTTTTGAAACGGCACTGTTGAGAGCATCAAATAGATTATTTATTGTCTCAACTAAAAACTAAATTATGCCGTATTTTCAGCTGTCGCTGACTCAAGTTCTCCAGTCCTGACAGCAACTTTCAGAGCAGCTGCCACACTGTTACTGAAAAGCTGTGCTGCTAATTTCACATCCATTTTTTCAAATGAATTTGGATTCAAATGCTTATTAGAAAGTTTAAGGAAGAGACCTACCTGTTTTACTTTTGTTGTCCATCTCAAAAACTTTTCTGATATCTTCGAAAGCAGCTTTCTAAAGATAACATGAGTTTAAGAAATTATTTCTTGAACATTTCAGAAGATGTGGTGGATCATACAGGGCAAAATATTTGAAATCTTTGAAATGGAAAAATGGGTTTTCTATAGTTTTTCCTATTTTTTTGAATAAGTGCTGATTTACTGTAGATACATCGCATACAACACCAATGGGTTTCAGCTTTATACTTGTCAGCTTCTCCAAACAAAAAAAAGAGGAGTTCTTGTAATTCTCCTGCCTTAGCAAGAATTGGTTTTGTTCCTTGTGCGGGTACAAAATTAGGAGTAATAATAATCACCCGCTTAAAGGAGAAAAGTCGCTGGTTATACTCTAAGAGTAGATCTAAAAATTATCTTTGGTAGAAAAAAACTCCCTTTGTTGCGTGAATATCGCAACAGAGGGTTCTTGAATAAATGAGAAAGATCGAACGTATCGAAAGTACAGGTAGCTGAGCTTAGGAATTCCCGAAATTCCGTCCGATAGAAGCCATTCTTGGAAGTAACGGCCGCGACCATAAATTCCAAGAACTGTCCTTTGTTGCAAGAATATCGCTACATTCCTAATCGGCCTAAGTCCTGAAATCCCTCATGCATGTCAGTTTTTTGATTATAATCAATATTATCTTTTAAACTTATTTCGTTAAAAATTATGATACAGGCCTTATCGGATTCTTTCATGGTTTCAGTTTTGATTGCTGGCCGTTTAAACAGTTTCTTATTGAAACCAGGCCAGCAGTGGAAGTTTCCCAACCATTTTTCTATGGTTGATGTGGCTGGTAGTATTGAACCTTTGTTCCTTAGGTACTTATACGTAGAAGGGCTCTTATAATAAAGGGAGAAAGCAGTTTTTTGTTCAGAGGGTGTCCATGGAGTTCTGACGTGATGTGTCATCTGCATATTCACTAAGTCAGCAGTAAACTGGTAGAGTGATTTCTTGAACAAAATTCTGGATGATTCACGCAGAAATTGATCATCACTACTCCCACTGCTCCCTGTCTGTTCAGGAAGAGCCAGAGTCCTAGGTAAACCCCTATATTTATAGGTCCTCAAACATCTTGTGAACTGAAGCTTCCGGGTATTTTCTGTATCATTTTCACTGCTTGACCGTGAAACATTTTTTCTGGAACAGAATTACATGGTAATCTTCTCGGCACTAATGCTCTGAAGAAAAATGTCTACTTTATGAAAATCTTTTTTCAAGGACTCCGGGCTCATATGAGCCACATTACCATTTCCTGAAAAAACAAGTTTTCATTTTGAATAGGCATCTACAGGGTGTCCGGGGAATAACTGTACATACTCATATCAGAGATAGAGTTGGACTAGCTGATTACGAATTGACATTAAAAATTTAATTTCTGGGTTTCCCTAGAAATCTACAGTGTGATATTCCAGCTTCATGGAAGTACTAAGACCATTATAAAATCCAAACTTATTGACGGATAGTATTGAAACTTGGGAGGTTATTGGCACATGCTAAGATCGACTCTGAAAGATATCAATTCCCCGGACACCCTGTATAGAAAATTATCCTATGTATTGACCATCAATTGACACAATAACGGCTTATTAAATAGCAATAGTGAAGATCTGAAAATCTTAACAGCATTAAAATTCACCAAGAGCAGATAACCCATTTGAAAATAAAATACAATTTATAATGAAGTTGGTTATTGGGTTTGTAGTCAGTCAATATATCTTTAAATCTTCATCATTTCAAAAAAGATTTCGGGTTCCCTCTACCCATCTTTAGGAAAATTATAACGTTTATAACTTTAGAAACTTGATATTATGTAATAAATTCTACTTACATAAAGTGAGGAAATAATTCCGGTAAAAATTTAACATTCTGCTTCTGATTTCATTACCTTCCCATTACCCATTTGTTAGGATTTGATATGATTCTGCTTAATTTCAAATCGTAAAAATAAGATCAATGAAAAATTGAATAATAGGAAGATATATATTGTATATTGTATACTACTGCCCTCCAAGTGATACAAGGTAAGTCATAACACATTTAACAAAATATTAATCCACTAACTTACTTATCAGAATAACGTACATACAATGTAAGTCACAACACCAGAAAAAATGTCAACTAAACAACACATTAAAAATAACATTGAGTATTCACACCCAATATCTATATACTAGAGAAATCAAATTGTAAATATTCTTCTATACTGTAAAAAACATTGCATTTTAATAAATTTTTGATCTTTGTTTTGAATTTCTTATAGCTCATAGTTTTTACTTTTTCAGGCAACATGATGAATAATTTGAGTCCCATAAACACAACTGATTCTTGAGTTTTCTTTAGCCTATGTTGCGGTACCTCGTACAGATTTGAGTTTCTCGTGGAATACCCATGGATGTCGCGATGCTTGCTGAACATCTCCCTTTTCTTATGAATGAAGCACAAGGCTTCCAGGATGTATTGACCAGGTAATGCTAATATTGTAGTTCTTAAAGAAATTTCAACATCTTTCTGTATTAGGAACCCCTGCAATTGCCCTTACTGCTCGTTTTTGTTTCAAGAATACTCTTTCAAGTCCCACTGAGGCACCCCATATACTTATACCATAAGTGGCCAGGCTATGAAATTCGGCATAATATGTTATAAGAGCTTCTTCTTGACCTAATACTGATCGTCTGCTGCACAATCCATCAACGTGTCCTGTCCAACTCAATCTAGTATCCAGTATTAAAAAAGTATATTCAAAAGTTGATTTTCTGCGGACCTTTTCATTTTGAGAACTAAGTTATGTGTTTTGGCTTCATTCACTGTCATGTCATTGTTTTCAAACCATTGTTGTGCACGACCTACTGATGCTTTCGCTTTTCCGTTCAATTCTTGCCTATTTGCAGACTTGCTCAGTAGAGTAGTGTCGTCCGCATACATCTCCACTAAACCATGGTTCTCCTCCATCAGAAAGCCATTGACATACAAAATGAACAATATAGGTCCCAATATAGAGCCCTGGGGTACGCCAGAGTTCAATTTCATTTTTGTGGACTTTTCTTCTTGAAAATCTACTATCTGATATCTGTCTTCCAAGTAAGATTTTATTAACTGCAGAATAGGACCCCTTGTACCATGCTGTTCTAGTGTTCCAAGAAGCTTTCTGTGATTGATAGTGTCGAACGCTTTACTCAGATCGAGACATACCAGAATAACCTCCTCAAAGTTATCAAATGAGTCGTACACAAATTCGACTATCTCCTCCATTAATGTTACTGTGGACTTCCCATTCTGGTAGCCATGCTGATTTTTACTGACAATATTTTAGGATTTTAAATAACTATGTAGTCTTGTTTTATCAAGGTTTCCATTAATTTTCCCATCACAGGTACAATTGAAATGCGTCTGTAGTTACCGCAATTCATTCTGTCATCTTTTTTATGAATGGGTACTATTCTTGTTATTTTCAATTCCCTTGGAAAGACTCCTTGTTTGAAGCATTTATTCACTATAAGACTAAGCAAGTTCACTATATCATCAATAATCTCTTTAAGCAAAGTCACTGATAAACCATAGGTGTCCCTTGCAGATTTATTTTTCATTTTTCTGACAGCATCCACTATTTCCAATGGAGAAGTATCGAATAAAAATATGGAGCCGACTCTGCGATCTGCATTTGTTGGTGATTTCGTACGGCCTACTTTTTGTTTTTCGATGCATTCGACAAAAAACTGGACAAATTCTTCGGAAGTTGGTCCTTTTGCATTTTGAGGTTTTTTTTTCTTGATTTTAGAGTTGATGATTTCCCAAATTACCTTCATTTTGTTTTCAGCATTGTTTATTTTAATCATGTCCATGAGTTTTGAATGTTCCGTTAATTCATGCTTGTATTTTTCTTTAAGGTTTCTGTACAATCTGAATGAGTATTCGTCTCTTTTTACCATTGCAATGGTATGAGCTGCTTCCATCTGGTTTCTCAATTTGCTGAGGTGATAACTTGACTTGTTCTTATCTTATTTTTATGTTGACCTTTATGATTTTTTCAGGGTAACTAACCCTCAAAAAGCATGATGAATTTGTCATGGAAATGGGTGAATGCCTCTTGTGCGTCGTCAGGTTGATTAACACAAATCCAGTCTTCCTTTTTCAGCTTTTCTCTAAAATGGTGAGTATTATTTTGGTTTATAATCCTTCTTTTCTTATACAAATTTTTTCCAGGTACACTAGATGTTGGGATTAGGAGAACCTGTGATCTATTATGATCTGAAAGATGGAGATTGACAATTTCACGATTTACTTCTTCCAGATTGTGGGTGCAGAATATGTTGTCTATACACGTTGCAGATTTTTCTGTGACCCTAGATGGTTCGTTGAAACAAGTCCATAAGCCATAAGATTTAACCAATTCCTCTATTTTTCTTTTGAATGTTCTATCCCTTAAAAAATCTATGTTTAAGTCACCCAATAAAATTATTTGACTATTGTTGTTTACTTTACCCAGTGCACGATCTAACACAGATACAAAGGTGTCTATGTTTCGCCCTGGTCTGTATACACAAATAATGCTAGCATTGTTTTTCTCGTCAAAAATCGCAGGTAGTTCAATCTCTTTTTCAACAGATAGTTCGATAATTTCATCCATTGCTCAAGAGTCTATGTCCTCCCTTGTCAATATCAAGCATCCTCCGTGGATGTGTTGTTCACGAGAGTACGAATCAGCTATCCTTTACTCTGCTAAGTTGATTTTATTTAGATTTTCTTTTTTCATCCAGTGCTCGGTTAATCCTATTATGTCATAGTACTTCTCTTTCAGTACTTCTGAAATTAAATCAATTTTATTTGACAAATATTGAATGTTAACATTGAGCACAGAGTACAGTCGATTGCGCTTGGGTGCTCCATGTTGAATGTTTTTTTCCACTCCGAAAAAACTGAAATCTCTTTATGAGTAGTCCTTCAGGCCAGGTTTCAGCTTTATATAAGTCTGTTATCAGAGATTTGTTTGCACCTATTTTAAATGAAATACTATTTGATTCTTCTTTGCAAGGTAATTTTTCAACTATGAAATTTTCGTCTGGGTACGTACCTTTCAAATATTCTTCTATATCCTCCTCTTTCACATATTTGTTGACCCTTCCTACATATATCCAAGCACGTTTCAGGGCGCTTGCAAAGGTTGCAGTTGGTTTGCTACTCCCTGTGACCACTTCACCAACAGATCTTCTATTATTGTGCATTGCTGGAGTGTAATCAGTGGTATCCTTCAGTGTGTCCTTCATGCGGTTTCTGTTCCTTTTTTTCTGTCTTCAGCACTGGGTGTTCTGGATTTCTGTTTGAAATTTTCACCAGTTTTCTCAGAATTTGGTTTTAGGGATTTATTTAGCACATCGGCAACACCGCAATTTCGTCGCAGAATGTTCAAGTTGTCATTATTTAACTTTATCAAGATATTATAGAGTCTTTATCTCTCACCGTTGTGTCCAGCAATTTTATCGCTCCTTTCAAATATAAAATTTCAATTTCTGAGATTGTTTTCCAAATCTCTTATTTTATTGTTTATTTAGGTTAACTGCATTTCCACTAGATAGATCACTCAAGGAATCGTTGAATTTGTTAATTCGATCATTTTCTATTAACTGTTTAATGTTTCACTTGTTACGTTAACACCTATGGGCACTTTTTTTTAAAAATTATTTCGATTAAATGATCTTTTTTCAATTTTGATAATTCGGATGTGAACTCACTGTCAGAAGCCATGTTGCCATATGACAAATTTCAATGAAAATTGACATATATCATGGTCAACTTGAAAAATCAAAAACTCTGATAGCTGAACTTTTAAAATGAACGTTAGATAGAGCATGTGAAGACCATTTGATATCTGAATTTTTGGCGATCTTGTTCACCTGAACAAAGTGCCTATCGTTTTGCCCAAATGTCTGTTATTTTCGAATATCGAGCCGAAAATGGCGTGACGATTTCTGTGAAATTTTGCGAGCCGTTTTGTTTCAGCCTACCTCACCAATATCTCAAGTATCAACTTGTTCGGATGGATACTCTAGTAGTTATTGAGGAAACAAAATTCCAGATGCTCATAACTACTGAACTGAACTAACGAACTTGACCGAGATATTTTGACAATTAACTCATTCTGAAAATATGAAAACTCTAGCTCATCTTGTTTGGATGCTAGAGAGGATACGGCCGACCAGAGAGACTCAACTTTTGCCACGGATTCTTCATCGGGGAATCGAACCCAGTCGATTGAGACCATTTTCGGCTCGATATCCGAAAATTACAGACATTTGTGTAAAATGATAGGCACTCTGTTTGGATGAACAAGACCGCCAATAGATTGTAATGAATGAGAAAATAGTTACATTGGACGAACATCCAGATCTCTCATATATGCATCAAAGACCTTAAAAATGGCAGCAGAAAAAAAAAACATGTTTTCGACGGTGTATATCTTATGAACTATGATTCAGCAAATGTGATTGAGAATCAAAACAACACTAGGAAAAGATGTTTCCTTGAATCTATAGAAATACAAGTGAATGACCACAGTTTAGATTTATTCAATGATTCTATTTCTGTCAGCACAATCTATTGCAAATCAGTTGAATTGAAGAAATATCCACATTCATTCTCAATTGAGGTCTCCAACGATAAACACAACATGATTTCGAAATATTCATGTTGAGTGAAACATTATCATAAATTCTGAGAGCTTCCTATAGAATCGCCTTGTACAATATATCAAAATGTTTGTTGACATACCTGAATTCAAAATTCATTGCTTACATCTTTCAGGATTGTACATTGCCATTGGCAGGAAATTTGTACATTCTCAGAGTCTTGTCTTTTTTGCAGGACATGCCACACTTCTAAAACTGACGCATATTACCAGACATCCTGAAAAAACAACATTTCAGAAAAATCTCTTCCTTTAGTTTATAAACCAATATTGAATCTGGAAAGTTTCACACAAAAATTTAAGTCAATTTAGTTAATCTTTTTTTCATATGCAAATATAATAATTAAACCATTATGGCATAATACGTTCTTCAATATGAACATAAGTTTTTGAGAACAGGTCATGGTCGTACCAATGCCATGCTATTTAAATGGAACTCAGTTCCTAGTGCAAGTTGTGAATGTGGAGAAGCAGAAGAAACAATACCTCATCTCATCGATAGTTGTCCCATATATAAATTTCAAGATGGTTTTAGGGCTATTCATGATGTTTCCAACTCTTTCTTGGAATGGGTTATAAATTTCAAACGAATATGATAGGTATTTTTGTTATTCAGTTCTTTTTTCTGCTTTTGTCTTTTTATTTCCAGATTCAATGTGAACACCTTGAAGAAGTCTCTGTCTCCACCAATAGAAGATCACTCTTGAAGAAAGAAGTCCCTGAAATATATTTCAGCTTATTTTTGTATTTTCACACTTAGACGGGGAGCCAGGGTTTTTTTCACAGGGGTTTTTTCCCTAGGCTTTTATGTCATACGCCGAATTGTATGACACCCCGTCACTAACCCCTGATCTATATGCTTCATTGTTTGCTAATTAAATATTGTCAGCCAAAAGTTCAAAAGAATATATATATATGCAAATATAAGATTACATTGAAGAATATTTAGGCTTAACTAATCTCACGTGAACCCTACTATTGCACAATTATTCTTTTAATATCATTCAGATGTTTAGCCCAAATTCTTGCAATAAATTAAAGATATTCTATTAACCAGAATTTGATCGAGCTCCCTACTTCAGAAAAAAAAACTAATTCCTAACAAAATTAAAAATAGAAAGTGTTTTCACTTACCTTTTGTTTTATACGAAAGACGACAAGCAACAACTTTCAATATATTTCTTCTTTATACAACTATTCACAGCTAGCGACAAAATAAAAATAGCTACGAATATCTAGTTGAGAAGAATAAACTGACACAACCAACGGACAAGAATCCCCGCAAAATTTATACCTGCTTCCTAACCGATCCAACCCTGAAAAATCTTGACTTTCGAATACCCCTCGATCGCAGCGCCTTCTGGATTGAATATCCTTTTGTAATGAACACCTCTTTCCAACGTCCTAGTAGAAGAGCGGCTTTCCACCGACGAAGATGTGTTCAAAAGAAAAATTGAAAATTTATAAATTATATTATTGTTTATTTTAGACTTTCTCCTGACGGGAGAAATCTTCAGGGTTCGGCTCGTCACTAGAAAGGACGAGTCTTCAGTTCTTAAGATTGGGGAACTCAATGAAATTCCTGAATAACAAAAACAAATTTATTCGAAGCACAAAAAAAAACAAAATGACAATTCTTAGCAAGCACAAAAATAATTAAACAGTTTTTGACAAAATATTTTTGGGGGTTTCGGACTATGGACTTTTTACTGTTTATAAATTTTATATCTGACCTTTTTCCTTGGACTTCTAACACGGAACTTCACTAGCGAAATTTCGAACTCACTCAATTACAACACAATAACTAGGTATTTTTCTAGAATTTAATAGACTGATTTACTTTTAAGTATTTAAGTGTTTTTCTGGTTACGGATCACGTTGAACTGTCTTCCCATTCCCTAATTTTTCCTAATATCCCTTTGTCCGTGGGCGTTATCGAACATAATCCGGAATCCCCTAATTTCTCTTAATTGGTGCCCTTCTTTTCGATAGTTTGAAATTTACCCCAACTACTTCGAAATCTAAGTTTAATTGGCTTTAGTCAATTGAGTCTCTCGATACAAACCTCTGATTGGTCTACTGATTCAAGTTTAATTTTTACTAAAGATCCCCTTTTTTCCCATCGTTAATTCGAAACCATAAGCCCTTAAGGTAATAAATATATCATATGACGAACTCACAAGCTAATTTCTCAAATTTAATGAAGTCGTAGATCCATCAAGATCTCCGTGTAGGGGGTCAATAAATTTTGTTTTAAATCTTGGGTTTTTTGATTATTGGTGTGATATTTTTGAGAGGTTTATTACTGTCTGAAATGTCTGGGAATTTCGGTTAGATATGGTCTTTCGCTTATCAAGACCCGTTATCCAGCATCGCTAGACATATCATATTACACTTTTTGTGAAAAAAAACTTTAAACAGGGGTTAACCTACTAGGTAGTCTTTATTTAATGGTTTTAGTCAGTATCAAAATATACTGTTCGAGAGGTCATATTACCGAAAATATAAGAATAAAAGTTTAGTTCTTGAACAAAGTGTTTTTTTGTATATAAACTATATGAAAATGATACTAAAATACATTACAATACATTAACAGATTTTCGAATCGAGCATTTCGGAAACTACACTTTCTTCAATGAATGATCCTTGACTATTTCAATCCCTAAAGCTCATTACCCTCGTGTTATATAAAAATTATTCAATGTCTGAATTTCTGAGAAGTCGCAAATTGTAACTCATAAATGAGTGGGACTATACATCCCCTGTCATCGATATGAAACCCAGAAATTAGCCTTTGAATCTAAACATAACTTCTGTTATGTACACTAATATTATAAAGAGGAAATTTTTTTGTGTGTGTTTGTAATGAATGAACTCGAACGCTATTTACTGTGCCGATTCTAAAAATTCTCCTTTGGAAAGCTGCATTCACTCTCACTAACATAGTTTTATGTGTCGCTAAAAAGATTAGGGATTCTTACTGAATATTAACTAACGTAACTCAATGTTGCGCCCTATTATGTTTTTCGTCGCATGCGTTGTAACATCCTAGGTTTTCTTTCATACAAAAAAATCGTAGTCTCATTTCACCCTATGTTGAGACGCCACTGCCCTCACGTACCTCGAAGGGGAGTTCATGGTCAAAATAAATTCTATGATTAGAATCGGAGGAAGAAAAGAAGAACACCGCACTGTGAAATGTCCGTGTCCAAGGAATCCAAGATGGTGTGGTTATTATCAGTTGAGTTGTGAGAGAATGAAGTTCTTTTTCGAAAGTTTTTAGTGAGTGCTTGTGTGAGTGCTAAACCGAAGCCATTACTACATTGAGTGCCGCTTGAATCTATTTTTCAGGTGGAACTCAGATTAATTTAATTATTATGAAAGATCCGTCCTGTTTACTCACCCTTTGTTGGTAAACATTGGAAATCTCATTGTTTCAGGAAATTTATTATTTTTCGTATCAATGCCATTATTATAGAGTGTTTCTTGATTATTGTTGAATTTAATGATGTATTAGGTGGTGTTTGGGCCTTTATCATTAATGCTGTTGTCTTGTGAATGTAATTCGTTGCTCATATAGTCCTTGTCTAATTTCATATAACTATTCCTTTGTTCACATAATGCTTTGCTTAATTTCATATAACTATTTCCTTTGTTCACGTAATGGTTCGTCTAATTTCATATAACATTTCCTTTATTCACATAATGCTTTGTCTTATTTCATGTAACTGTTTCCTTTGATCACATAATGCTTTGTTTAATTTCATATAACTATTTCCTTTGTTCGCATAATGCTTTGTTTAATTTCATATAACTATTTCCTGTGTTCACATGTTTTGTTTGGTCTTGCGATGTATTGTTCACTTTATATAATTCTACTTGTGCCATAAGAAACAAACCCTTTATAGCATGTGATTCCACTGTCTCCGATATTACTACTCTTGGAGTTCAGGTGTCTACCATAACAATGAATGCCTTATTTTTCAGCTTTCTACAATGTGTTACTGGAGGGTAACAGATCAATTTTATTTACTGTACCCTATGGTACAATAGGAATTACCAATCGTTCTGAGGGTCTGGACCTGTGATTAAACAGGAACATATAGAGACCTCCACTAGTGGTAGTACTAGTATGGTTGATATGGAAAAAATGGATGTAACCAGTGTACGTAGCCCCATGGTGTTATATCGAAGGTTAACGTTGTTAAGTTAACCCTGTCTCATGTAATCATTATGTATATTTTGTACTGTTGTAATTGGTCATTTTACTGTGTGATGTACTTGCCTAATATTCATGGTTATTGTTGTGTATATTTCGTACTGTGTTAACTTATTCTTCTTACTGTTGTGATTTATCTTCTTGTTGTCGTTATGTATATTTCCTTCGCTTGATTATGCAGATTCTCTGCTTTCATTATTTATATTCCTTATTATCGTTTACCTATATCTGTTTCTGTTATTTATGTCCATAATGCATTCTGGTTATTCTGGTCCTTATTATTTACTCGTGATGGATATTCTATCAAAATTTGTTGTTTATTTATGCTATGATCTCGTACTGCTATCTATTTATCTCTATATTCTCGTATTACATGATATTTCATTTAGGGGTCTCGAAATTGTGGACCATTCCTATACTGTTGTATGAGATTTCTTAGGTTCCTGGATCGAAGGCCTTGAAGGGCCGGTTCCAAAGCCTTAAGGCAGGGACCGTTACTATCATGTGCTATAAGGCATGAGAGAATATACCTTTTTTAATCAACCGCGAAACTTTCTGTCATTTTTTCAGAGCCGCCGCTGGAACTCCATGACCTTCCCCATGTTCCCAATTCTTTAGCTCATAAAATATTATAGTTATGGCTCACATACCCTGTGGCCGTGAACATGACGATGGTCATAATTAGTCGTTTACCTCTTTACCATGATTATTACCCTTGTTGCTTTATTGAAGTATATGATTGCAAAGATTATTAATTCTTGTTAAACTATTGAGGTTGCCCTATTTACCATGTCTACTATACTCTTGTATTATGGAAGTTGCTCTGATTATCATAATTACCGTCTGTGCTGTTTTGTTATAGTTTCTTTTCCAGAATTGTTATACTCACCTTCGCTTACTGTTAATATCTAATCATTTAGTTTTAAACAAGTACCCTAACCTCACCTAACATAAGGGGTTTGATGTCTGAGTCTTTCCCCTACATTTTTTAGACCCTTAATAAAGAGCTGATTGTTTGGGTCTAACCGTTGTGTTTTATTTACCATCTATGTTTCCCAATTATTTTCACTGATCTCAATTATCACGAACTTGAATTATTACGTAGGCATAACGTAGAGCTCTACCCTTGCTAGACGACCACTTTAATCAATTTCAAGCGACACTTTGGTCTTACTAGCGGTCATTACTGGTCATTGCTGTTCAACCCTTGATCATACCTTCGATGACCAAGACGAATGACCATAGATTATCGCTTGAATGCACGTTACCGAAGTTTTGGTCATCCGTGTTCGTATTACTTTGCGTTTAAATTTAAAGATTACCCCAATTGCGAAACAGCTTACTGAAAAGGATTACCTGCTTCGAAAAGATAGAATTAAGAAATGAGTGAAAGTTTACCGTCTATTTCTAATAATCTGCTGAACAATATCACTGAATTTCTAGGACAATCAAGGTTCCAGTAAAGTCTGAATTTATATAATATGAATATTCAATAATCTCTTTAATACCGAATTCTATTAACTTTGCAAAATCACTCGATTCTATCCAAAAACTTACAAAATTTTCATTCATTAAATGCACTCTGAAAGTTTCTGATGACTTGCTTATTCCGTTCGACAGTTACTTTGCTCACGGGCAGAATCTATTTTGAGTATGGAGTTTTATCAAAGAGATCAACGAAGTTTTGCCCAAAAGTTGCAGACATTTTGGGCTTTGTATTAAGGTGAACAAGAGCACAAAAAATGTTAATGTAGTGTGTTAATATGTGTGTTAATATAGGTAGGCCTTTAATATATAGATTGAGGTAATAAAAGTAGATGATGGTCCTGTAAGAATATTTTATTTAAAAAAATTAGGAAACACTGACGTGAGGTCAGATGACTGGCGCTCTTTTTAAGCTACCTTGAACATGTTCTATTAATTCTTCTTTTCAAAATTTTATGATGAAACACACTCTCAGACGGTAATAATTATGTCTAACTTTATGAAAAAATTATGTATCGTTTTACTGATACAGCCCTAATGCAGTACATCAAATAATAAAACATTCAATTGGTCAAAAATATTTATTGCTAAAAAATTAATTGTGTATATATAAAAAGATGCCAGCACAAAAATTAACTTGCGAGGCAATAAAAATTATGAATCAAAAACAATAACAGCCAGTGGTAAAAATATCTTCTATTATTTTGGAGTCGGACAGAGGATATGTAATTTTCGAAATTGGTCAGTTTAATAATCCTCTTTTTCTGGAACATACTTGATTTTAATTACAGAAACTCTTTGTGAGATTAGGTTTTATTTCAATGAGCTTTCAGTTTTCAAATCAAAACGATGATAGGTCTGATTTACAATTACCAAATATTATTTTCGAAAGTCTTGATAATTAAGAAATTGTTTTATTTTTCAATAATTTCAGTAAGAGGGGTTAATTCCCATTGAACGTTATTTGATGATCCATATATCTTAGGATGATTCCTGTGGTTTCTAAATCATTATCCTCATTATTGTTTCTCACAAATGACATTTACATCATTTGAGATCACTGCTTCTTCTTCCCAATCAATTCAGAGTTATCCTAAGTCAAGTAAAGTTGTAACGATACGATCGTTACAATTTTTCTTTTTGAAATTTAAATTTATTCATTACATATTTGTTGTACCGCCACTGCATTTGTACGTGTATCGAAGAATTCAGATTTGCAGATTGGCGCATGTTTTCAATCTTATAAGATATTAATCGGTTATTCGAAGATTTTATTCTTTCTTTTCTGCTTTGTCTGATGAATGAGATAAGTCTTCAGAGTTGAGTTCTTGATATAGATATTTTTTGGTATTAAATTTTGAGATTTAGTTAATATTTCATAGTTTCTATTGGTTTAGTGAAAACTCAATTAAAAATTGAGGTAAGATGCCTTTATATTTTAAAATATATTTATTTTTTTGTTTTTGCAACCTCCTCTGTCCAACAAAGATTTTTTTAAACGAAATTCGATTCATCCTTGCCGTTCAGGTCCATTTTCATTCGCTTCAAAATTAATTTTTTTATAGATTTCATTATTCAGATCATTTTCATATTCAAAATCTCACGCCATATGAAATAAATCTTCACTAAAGTGTTCCCTTCGATTCAATTCACTCATTAAAAATTTTTCATTTCATATTCAAAATTCAATGTAACGGTTAAAATCAGTTCCGATTTTATTTGTTAGATTATTATTATTTTTTTGAAAAATGGCTGTCGATTCACATATGTAATTTGTGTACACAACTTTTTATACGAAACATGGACGGCAAGGACAATAATATGTTCTACTGAACGGTCTCTGAAAGAAGTTAATTTTACAGTTTTTGGGTGAAGCCCAGATTTTCGATTTGAATATATATTTCCAAGTTGAACTTCGTTGACCAACATCCAACTTCGAAAAATCCATCACACCTGAAAACTTGGTGATCAGAACCTGAAAATCCTTATATGGTGCTGTGTACAGTATCGTGCCAAATCAGATGGTTCTTCCTGCATAGGAGCACTTCACCTGGATTTTGATTGCTAATGGAAGTATTCTGTTATATATTTTGTAATTCTATTCGATATCCAATTTATATAATTTCGTGTGCTCTATTTCATTTTGCACTTGAGACATTGCGCTTCGAAGCTATTCATAATAATTTTCATTGTTGAAATCCAATTGTAAGCAGCTATTTTTCAATATTTCACTCGATGTTATTAATAAATCTCTGAAAGTGGATAAATTTGTTTTTGTGTGGGAACCAAGGCCTTCAAGATTGCTTTCTATTTTGAAAATAGTTTCCGGGCTAGCTACAACCTATTAACCCCGACCACCTCTCCGACTGGAGCTAGTAACTAACAGATCTCTGAAGAGAGGATAAACACTTAATTGGTTACAAAGTTTAACATTCTCTCAATGACTTCAATTTCAATGAATCTTGTTTTAATTATTTTATCCAAATATACCTTCAGTTCCTGACTAATGCAATTTCCATCTGCTCATTTATTTCTTCTGGATATTCTGAATGACTTCATCATTATTGATTGCCAAGCTATTTCAACCATTGCTACGTTTTTTTTTGTGACAAGAGGACTATTTTCTCGTTATTGGAAATCTGGAGGAATCTTATGGTCTATGGTTCCCAATCATTTTCATTGAATTCTTTCTATCCACATTAATAATTAGTTTTCCTTTGAATCTGTGAACTCAATAAAGACTGAAATATTTTGGAATGAATCTCAAAGTACGTTCTTACCTGAATTTTCATTCATTTCATTAATTTCTTGTTGTGTTTTATGATAATTTTTGATAATTGATTGAATGATTGAAATTTGGACATTCTCTCGGATCTAACAATAATTGTTTTTTAAGTTTCAAATAACTCAAGGTTTGCTATTCTTTACTATTCTCATGTTTATAAGCATCTAACCCTACTTCTTCATCATCATCGTCATCCCCACTCCAACAACGGGCTAATTCATGACATCACGGATATGACCAAAGCCGCTTGAATGCGGTTCGTCATGACCAACAATGATCAGAGATGACCGGTCATCTGCGGTCACCCTTGGTCTTTCGCTTGAAATTGATTTTTAATTTAATTTTTGGCCAAGTCTTTGTATCTGGAGTCATTCAGATTCCAGTGTCGTAGTTAGTTTTAAAATTAATATCTGTCGTTCTTTTCGAAAGAAAAAGTGGCAAATGTTACAGCGTTGCGAAAGTTATTCGCCATAGAACAGAACTATTTTCTACAAAATTCAAGAACATGTCAATGAACATATCAATATCTGTCACTTTCTACATTTTGAAAATTGATACAAATATGGTCCCGAAGAAGACGATATCATTCATATTTTTATTTAAATGCATATTCAAACAAATTATATTGTTTTCAAGACTTTTTAAAATAAAAAATAGATTACTCTTTGGATGGTTTAAATCAGCTGTTCCGTTCAATAGATATTACGAATTCGATAAGTCCCTTGTCCTTCGAAGCCTCATATATTTAAGTACAAATTGCAAAAATGTGATTGTTCGTCGGAATCAAATATTCTGAAACCCCTACATGAACCTGAAGAGGATAAATCATCTTTTATAGATAAAGCGAAATATGAAAATTTCCCTGAGCACAATTTTTGGCCTGACTTGACAGAAGATGACAACCCACAATTGACTGAAAAATATCCATCAATTCATCCGACACTCCTGAAGTAAATGAAACATGCGGGCGAAACCCGCCAAATATCCTGTTGGCTTTGATCTACGGTGGTAAAATTTGAGAATACTAGATGACCCGGTGAACTTCGTATCATCTTTAAAGACAATGATGGATAAAATAATTAGCTACACGTGGTGGTTAAATTATTGGATTGTAGCTTATATGAAACGATTTTTAACATAGCGCCATCTATTGAATATTTACTCCATCCAGTCAACAGATATCGCCATCTGTTGGAATCTTTTGGAGCAAACATAATCATGACTAGAGCTCGGAAAAGATGCATTTTTTTTCATCTTTTGAATTTTTTTATACTTCTTCCCAGAAACTGCTTTTTTTTCAGATTTGATCCTTTATCACATTTATTTCCGATTATTCAGAAAAATAATGCATGCAGAATAATGTAACGGTTGAATATCCATAGAGTTGGACGCTTGTGCAATTTTGAACAATGTTCCACCATCTACGTTGAAAAATTCAGTATCTCAAGAAGAAAGTTCTAGATCTATGTTACCCTCAGGATCAATTTCTTCTTCTTCAACATTTTCATCCTTTTCATGGTAAGTCGCCCACTGGATAATTTTGCGAATAATTTTTGAATCTACATGGTCGAGAGTTATGATGTTTGTAACACCCTTTTTTACCTATTATATATTATTCGGGCGCCAGCTATTCTTTGCTTATCAGGGAGAATAGCAAACCTACCAAGGTAGCTTCTAGTCGAAGACAGAGTTCGGTTTTATCTAAGCTATTAGCGATAATTTGAGCAATCAAATAGGCAAAAATTTAATATAATTTATTCGGGATATATGTACAGAAAATTCCCTCAGTATGTTGAATAAAAATAACGTAAGTAATCAGCTATATTTCAACAAAATAACAGATTTAAACTGACAGTATGAAAGGTGAAAATAAATTAATTCGATATATAAGTACAGAAAATCACATCGGTATGTTGAATACAAATTACGTAAGGAATCAACTATATTTCAGCAAAATAACAGATTTAAACTGACAGTATGAAAGGTGAAAATAAATTAATTCGATATATAAGTACAGAAAATCACCTCGGTATGTTGAATACAAATAAGGTAAGTAATCAGCTATATTTCAACAAAATAATAGATTTAAACTGACAGCATGAAATGTGGAAATATATTAATTCAGCAAAATAACAGATTTAAACTGACAGTATGAAAGGTGAAAATAAATCAATTCGGTAATCTACTGTAAAAATTTAAACATAACGCAAGAATTCAGTTATACTTGTGAAAATAACACTTTCTAAGGACATTAACAATTACAAGTGAAATGCATAAAAATGAATTAACTCTAAATCAAAAATCAATCTGGCTGCGAACGCTACTTTCTCGCAAATAGGACGCAACAAATTGTGATTGACGGTAATCTGAATAAAAATTTTACTGGCTCGCGAGAAGAGCTAAGAATAATTATTATCTACAGACGGAGGGTTGCTAACTGCCCACGTGGACAGGAAGTCTACAGAATTCCTGTAAAAGGAATGAAATCGAATTCGGAAAAAATGGGCGATTTTGATGAAATTGAAATAAAGGGGTTTCGGCAATGGGGTTATTCGTTTACTCACTTTTTCTTTTCTTTCGTCGCTCGGGACACTGACGTCCGGCAAAACCACACTCTGTGCACTGATGAAATAAACTAAAAATCGCTACTATTGAATAATGAAAATAAAATAAACTCCTGTAAATACTGAATCTAACTGAAAACTGGACAAAATTACCTATCTTAAAATCTATATCTAATTTGGAACTAAATCGGAAGGAATCTGAATCTGAACTATCTGTTAATCTCACTGAATCTAATCTGAATAATGAATGAATCTGCTAATCGGAATGAAACTAATCTGAATTCTCTGAATCTGCTAATCTGACTGAATTGTAACACGGCCTTTTATACTCTCTCGGTGGGGAGAGGAAACGGACACACACAGATGTGGCATTTGTCGCCTAAAATCATCTTCGATTTCGGTTTATCGCGTAAAAACAGATTTATCGTATTCTAGCGAGGAGAAATTTATGTTTTCAGGCCTTTTTTTTCTCACCGAAAAACTCTGAAAACAACGACTTCGAATCTTAAGGAGTATACAGGGGAACGGAAAATATATAAAATAATCGGAATACTTAAAATGAAGAATGATTTTCCTATACAAAAAAGTTTCATTACATGTTATCTTCACTTGCAAGCTTCCAAAATTTCATCATTTCTTTCAACACAGTGGATTTTGATGCGCATTCAAACTCAATATTGAAGATCACTCTGTTGCGATATTCTCGCAACAAAGGACAGTTCTTGGAATTAAGGGCCGCGGCCGTTACTTCCAAAAATAGTTTCTATCGGACGGAATTTTGGGAATCCCTAAGCTCAGCTACCTGTACTTTGGATACTTTCTCCGTTCTTCCTCAATTATTCAAGAACACTCTCTCAGACAATTCTAGTTTGACCACCAGTGTGGTCAGTTCTACTTTACCAGTAAGTTTATTTTTCACCTGTAATACATCATTCTAACCTCTAAAAGTTCCTCGTCGATTAACATAATCTCTCACATACATTTTCTTCAGTTGTGTCAGTTACCCTAGTTTATTGTGAATCTGAGTTATTCAGCTGCAATTCTTTCAAGTGAAACAACAAAATTGTGATTCGTGAAGCAATTGCATATCGACAAGCCACAATTTGTAAGTGAAAATCTCATCCGAAGTACCTGCACCTTATTCTGAGAAATCTACCCTCGACGTTTGAAGCAGAGCTGTGGTGAACTTCGAATTAGAAAAATAAGGTCAGATCTCTTTATTGTTTAGTATTATCAGAAGTGCCGAAGATTGAACAAAGAAGTTCAAATCCTTGGATTTTGTAAACATTTAAAAACTCTTTCTGTGAATATAAACTCTCAAGTGCCGAACATTGTTTATCCTTCTTCTTTGTGAATATGATTTTGTTACAACTACAAACTTGTTTCATTCACATTATAAACATTTTTTCTACCAAAGATACTTTTTGGATCTACTGCTATAGTATAACCAGCGACTCAGGAAGTGCGCTTCTCTCTATTAAGCGGGTGATTATTATTACTCCTAATTTTGTACCCGCACACACTCCATCTGAAGTTTTGATATCAATGGTAGACATCTTGAAAAAAAATCAATCCAAATTGTGGAATGGATGGTCTATAATCTCTAGAAATGGAGAATTATAAGAATAGTATTTCAGTACCCACAACTATCGTTTACGAAATAGAACTTGCTTCGAGGGACTGGATTGATGAATAATATTGACACTTTATTTAGTTAAGCGCAAACGATTCGGGAATTACCCTCTCTTCAGTGCTTGCTTTGAAGGTCAGCGTGTTGAAAAACGGTATTAGCACATTCTGAATTGAAAAAGTTACAAACAATTGAAGATGGTGAACAAGTAAATTCTGTGGTTTACTTATAATCATTCACCAAATATTTTTCTTGATTTTTTGAAAAAAAATCCTAGAAGAGAAAGAAATTTACTAAAAAATATTCCAATTCCCGAAAATGTACTCCATTACTAATCATAATGAAATAATATAATCTTAACACTGCACTCATTTCCGTTATAATTCTTCATTAAAGTTGATTTTTTCAATAAAGTAGATGTTAGAATATATCTATGTTGGTTTTCCTATTCCAGCCTACTAACGCCATCTCTGATGCTCTTTTGTTTATTTCGATAGCACATTCACTCTAAGAGATCTGTAAAACATTTTATGTTCCTTAATTTAACACATGTATAAGCCTTGTCGAGGTGACGATGATATATTGTAATACAGTCTGCTGATGAATACATGTTAATAAATAACCTAATGATTTTATTTCACCAAAGAACAAAAATTCCACATATTTTCTCTTGATAAACCAGCTTATAATCGAACAAGTGGTCCTTCGAGCCGGATATTTGAGAATTTTGGAATTTTTATGCTGAATTCTTCGTTAACATTGAAATCAACAGTCAGAGGAGAATTAGTTCACCGATTGAATTCCTTTCATCATTTCAAGAACGAAAATCCAATCAATACGAGGGAAATCTTCAGATGGTGAATTAGTTTTCGGCGAAATCAGGAAGTAAACAGGAAGTGGACCATCCATCGTGCTTCTTTCGTCATTTCGAGAGGAAAAGAAACGTTATCACGGAGTATATATATATATATTCTTTTGAACTTTTGGCAAGGAGTGAGTACATAGTACATACATATGCCATACATCACGATTGGAAATTTATGAAGATTTGCGTAAGGGAAATGAATTCATTATTTTTCATGAAGTGAATTTGGAAAATCTTCGGTTACATTTCATTCCAGTTGAACTTTGCTTTGTTTTTCCATATAGGTATACTATTTTATATTTACTCTTTTATGGAATAAAATTACCGCCAAAACTGAAAATTTGTACGATTTATTCATTGTGATAATTGATGAGAATTGATTTGTTATCTTATCGCTTTTCTGCATAATGTTTATGCTAGCTGAAATCTGTACATTTCATATTGAATAACCAGAAATGAATAGTTTTGAATATTGATTCAGTTTATATTTTTTCTGGGCCATATTTGCTAGATACATATAAATGTTTCATTCATTTCAGTCACCGAATTTAAGCGATTGCTTTTTTCATTGCGCAATATTTTTTCGAATTTGAATTCAGATTTGTTTGCATAAAATTATTTGCGAATATTGTTTACTCTAGAAACAATCGTGTATATATCAAGTCTTTTGGGTTGAATTGCTTGACTTGATATATTTCTGAATGCCCAATTCTAGGTTATGTGTTGTATATCTTTAGTGGGTTATATTTGCTGGGAATAGATTTGTTACTTATTCCAATTATCAAATTTGAATCGTTTCTTTTGAAAGTTCTAATTGATCATTGTTTTTCCGAGTTTATGATTCGGGTTTATTTCTACCTAAGTTATCTTAGTATTGTTTATGCAAGGTAAAACTTATGTATTTCAGGTCTCTGGTTGCTAGACTTGATATATATTTTTGAATTTTGATATTATCTTAAGCTCATTTATTTATTATTTTTTCTGGGTTATAATTGCTAGTTATAAATTGGCTATTAATTAAGTTTTTCGAATTTGAATGATTTCCTTGTTTTGCGGAATATTTTTCACTTTCATTCGGGTTTATTGCTGGATAATTTTTTGAATACTTTTTTTCTCAATCAAACTGTGTTCTCAACTTTCACCGAATATAAGCTTCTAGTTTTTTCGGTAAAATGTCGGAATTATTGCTCGAACAGGAAACATTACAGGCTAGAATATCGAGGTCTTATACTAACTTTAAGAAAGATGGTAGTGCTAAGATGACTGCCATTAATTGCAAGATAAGAATGAGAAATTTAGAAAAGATTTGGAGCAGTTATGAAATTAATCATTCCAAACTTTTAGTAGATGAGTCCAATGAAGTTAAAAAATCCAATTATTTCAAAGCTGATCAATTTGCTATAACGGAAGAACTCTACTTGGAGAGACTTGTCGAATTTCAAACTTTTCTCGATTCAAAGATTACAAGAGCTAGTCCATCTGTCGTGAATCAGAAACCGGGTTGTTTTGAGGACACGGAGAGGTTGCCCGCCATTTCTCTACCTAAATTCAAGGGAGAATTTTGTGAATGGGAATCTTTCAGAGACCTTTTCACAACATTAGTGATAAATAAGTCAAATATATCGGGTGTTACAAAATTGCATCACCTGAAGTTAAGTTTAGAAGGGGATGCTGCTCGACTTATTAGTAGCTACCCAATAACTGAAGAGAATTTTGCTATAGCTTGGCAAAAGTTGAAAGATCGCTATGAGAACAAGCGTCGCCTTGTTTTTGCTCATTTGAGTGGAATATTTTCCATAAGACCCATGAGAAGGGAGTCTTCTCATGAGATTAAAAGGATAATTGCTGGAATATGCAGTCCTTTAGCCGCTCTCGAAACGCTGAAACGCCCAATTTCTCATTGGGATGATATATTGGTTTTTCATGTAGTTTCCCTCTTAGCTCCGGAATCTCGCAGACAATGGGAAAAACATTTAGGTAATGAACCTGACTCACTGGAACCTCCATCTTACAAGTTTCTAATGAGTTTTTTGGAAAATCAGATAACTGTATTGGAAGCACTGGAGGATGGTAATATAAAAACTGCTAACAGGACTACTCCGAGTGGTAGTTTCAAGTCGAATAATTTTCCTACTGTTAAGGCTCATAATGTTGTGCCGTGCCAGTCTAACAAGTGCCCACTTTGCAGGGGCTCTCATTTTTTCTTGAATTGTGATTCATATAAGAGTAAAAGTTCATCTCAACGTAAGGATTTCATAATGAGCCAGAAACGTTGCTTCAACTGCCTTGGAGTACATAACGTAAAAAATTGTATGTCTAAGAAAAGGTGTAATATATGTCATGGTAAGCATCATTCTAGCTTACATGCTAATATTGCAGAGGCTAAAAATCTGGAATTGTCTGTAACACCAATAGAAAATAAAATACCTGTGGAAGAAGTTTCTTCTAATTTATGCAAATCACCTACTCAGGTTCTTCTCTCTACGGCAGTAGTTAAAGTTTGTAACGAACATGGAATGGAAAACTTTGCTCGTGCTCTGATAGATCAGGGTTCACAGTCATCTTTTATTTCAGAATCTTTGTATCAAAGACTAAAGTTGGGATCCCAATCAGTGGATATTCCTATTTCGGGAGTTGGAGGATACAAAACCTTCACGTGTAGAAAATCGGTCAAGTTTACTTTGAAAGCTAGGTTCAACTCAGATTTTTCCTGTATTGTATATGCCTTTGTAATACCCAAGATTACATTTTATGCACCTGATCTGGGCAACCAAAGTAAACACTATGATTATTTAAAAACTTTGGTATTGGCTGATCCAAATTTCGCAGAAAGAGGTGTAATAGAACTTCTCCTAGGTTCGTCAATACACGCTAGGATCATAGAGGATAGGATAATTCGAGGAAGAACGTACGAGCCGATAGGGATGAAAAGTGCACTCGGTTGGATAGTTTCTGGAAGTACTTCTTCATCTCATGATAGAATCTTACCTACAGCTTTACATATCACTAACGACCACATATCGTTGAACGAATTACTAGCTAAATTTTTTGCACAGGAGGAGTTCTCGAGTGACTCTCAATATTTGTCGCCTGAAGAGACAGAGAACGAAAATATATTTGTGAATAATGTTTCACGAGATGAGTCTGGTCGTTACACGGTGCGCCTTCCGTTTAAAGGAAAACATCAAGACCTGACTTTCCCTAACATGTATGACAAAGCTCTGAAGATGCTCATTCGAATGGAAACTAAATTCGAACGAGACATGGAATTTGGTCTTTTATATAAGGACTTTATGACAGATTATATTGAACGTGGTCACATGGTTGAGGCAAAGGAAGAGAGTTCTAGAAATGCTCAATATTTCTTGCCACATCACGGTATACTAAAGCGCAACACTGCTGGTTCTAAACTGAGAACTGTTTTTAACGGATCTGCTAAGGCTTCTAATGGTCTTTCAATTAATGACTTGCTTCATGTTGGAAGAAATTTACTACCAGATTTGTCGGACTTGATTCTTCGTTGGAGGAAATATAAGTATGTGTTTGTTTCCGATATGAAACAGATGTTCCGACAAATACAAGTTCATTCTGATGATCAACCTTTCCAAGCAATTCTCTGGAGGTTCAATCCTAATGAACCAGTCAAAACATGGTATCTTCAAACCGTTACTTATGGAATGGTATCCAGCCCATACCTGGCTATTAGAGTAACACATCAATTGGCCTTAGATGAACAAGAAATATACCCCATGGGGGCTGATATCTTAAACAATGAAACTTATATGGATGACATTCTCTCAGGTGGTCACTCCCTTGCGGAATCACGAAACAAAATGCTACAATTAATTGGTATTTGTCAGAAAGGAGGCTTTCCCTTGCATAAGTGGCTTGCGAATAATTGTGACTTATTGGAAGTCATTCCAGCATCTGATCGCGCGATTCCACAAAGTTATGAATTCGATACAGATGCTACTTTCAGTATATTGGGATTGAGTTGGAATCCGGAAGCCGACTGTTTCTTATTTAAATTACATAAGGATAGCGATCCTGATGATTCCAATACCTTCCAGACCAAAAGAAAAGTTCTGTCTAGGATAGCTAAATTATTTGATCCACTGGGGTGGCTCGCCCCGGCTCTAGTCACGGCCAAGGTATTTTTGCAGCGGCTTTGGATGAAAGGACTTGGTTGGGATGAAGAGATGGACTCAGAATTGACAGAACAGTGGACAACTTGGTATGCTCAGCTTAGTTGTCTGAATGATATTGAGATTGCTCGGTGGGTGGGATTTAATTCCCATGCAAAAAAGGTTGAATTGCATGGATTTGCAGATGCTTCTAAAGTGGCTTACGGTGCCGTTGTTTATCTCCGAGTGATTTATGATGATAGGGTAGTTATTACAGTTCTACAGGCAAAGACTAAAGTTTCACCAATAAAGCCTTTGCTAACAATACCTCGGTTAGAACTAAGTGCTGCTCTGCTGTTAGCTAAGCTCACTAACAAACTGTCGAATGCAATTGATATAAAGGATATTAATATTCATCTATGGTCTGACTCAAAAGACGTGCTATTTTGGCTGAAGGATCATCCTTCTCGTTGGCCAATATTTATTGCCAATAGATGTTCCAAGGTACACACATTGGTACCTAATGCTAGTTGGAGGCACGTCCGCCGTGGTGAAAATCCTGCAGATTGTCTTTCGAGGGGTATACACCCGAGAGACTTGGGTGACTTTCAATTATGGTGGAAAGGCCCAAAATGGTTGAGCGAAGAAACAAAAGTATTCGAAGTTATCTCGAGGGAAGAAACTGAAATTGGCAAAATTCCCATAAATAGCTTAACTGTTTCTACTAATACAAAACACAAAACGGATTCACATTTGTGGGACTTGCATGGGCGCTTTTCTTCTCTTCATAAATTAACAAGGGTAACTGCATTCATTTTGAAATTTTTGAATAGATTGGTAAAGAAATGTAATTTACAACACAGAGTAAATTTATTTTCATGTAACTGGTATATTAACGTTGTTGATGCAGATGAAACATCGTTGAGCTGTACAGAATTATCTAGAGCTCGTATTGTCTGGGTATATATAATTCAACATCATTTTTTCTCGAATGAATTAAAAACTCTGCAAAGAAACCGCTCTATCCATAAGTCCAGCACTTTGTTAAAATTAGACCCTTTTATACATGATAATTTGCTCAGGGTGGGTGGCCGATTGCAGCACTCTTTTCTGGAATTCGGAGAGATGCATCCTTTGATTCTACCTCACAATTGTTACTTTTCAACTCTACTTGTAAAATTTTTTCATGTCAAAACATTGCATGGAGGTATGAAGTTAACACTTACCACTCTGCGATCGGAATATTGGATTGTCAGAGCGAGACAGTTGGTTAAGAGTGCGATAAATAGTTGTAACTCTTTTTTGCGGTACAGGGAAAGTACTGTGTATCAGAAACTGGCTAATTTGCCTTCATTCAGAACAAGACCGAGTCGACCATTTTTGAAATCAGGTGTGGACTATGCTGGTCCGTTCAATTTAACTAATAACTAATAATATAATTCCGGATGTTCAGTCCGGCTTTCGAACAGGCTATGACACAACCGGCCCCCTCCTTGATGTTACCGATGACATTCTGCAGGCTCTCGATGACTCCAAATGTGCTGCTTTAATTTTGCTCGATTTCAGTAGAGCCTTTGATACTGTGAGGCATGACATTCTCCTAGCCTTGTTGGAGTCTTGTGGAGTGGTTGGGCCGGCTTGGCTCTTATCTCAGTAGGCGTTCACAATTCGTGACGCTGGGTGGTAGACTGTCTGGGTCCAGGCTCGTGGCCAGTGGAGTCCCTCAAGGTTCAATTCTTGGGCCTTTACTATTCATAGTTTATACATGCCGATTCATAAAGATCATTCATCACTGCAAGGTTCACATGTATGCCGATGACTTCCAACTCTTCTTCTTTGATGAGTTGACTCTGCGGAAATTATGCTTAATATGATTTGAGCATTGATGATTCGCGGAAATCATATGCGCATATGTCAGGTCCAAGCTTGAATAAGCGACGTTTCCTCAAGCTTTTATCATATAGAGAGATAATGTGTATCCTCCCACTGGTTTCCCTCAGGATTTACTTTTGAGTAGACACGGCATGAAGAGTCTGAAATGTCGGCGGGACTGCCAGTGCGTTATGTTCGTGCACAAGTTGATCAATGGGATGGTTAAAGATTCTAGCATACTCAGTAATATCAATTTTCTGGTTCCAAGACCTGCTTCCAGAGCGGACAACACATTTTACATGCCGACACCGAGAACTAACACTTTGAAATATTCTCCTCTTTATAATTTGTGTCACGCTTGTAATTCTGTATGTCCTAACTTGGATATATTTAATTGTAGCATCTCAGATATCAAGTCATACTATTTTGGCTGACTTTGTATTACATGTCTTATTTTGTATATTTAGAATTAGTTTTTTGTTCCTGTTTACCTTGTTCTGTAGTTGGGTTTATCCTGTAGAACATTGTACATTTAAATAAATAAATAAATATGCACTTGCTTTTGGCTCCAGAAACGATAAGCAACTTGTCAAGAATAAGCTCAAAACTTCTATTTCTGGTTGTGTTATCGATTTCGTTGAAAGTGTGCGTGACTTATGTTTGATTTTGGATGAGTCACTGCGGTTCCGGAAACATTTATTATTTTCTTATTTCAGCTGAGCGAGCCTTGGATACCATGAATTTTGATGTGTTGAAAGGTAGCATCATGAGAATCATGTGGGTCCAACGTGACCTCTCCCTGCGTAAGTCAGGGGTCGGCAATATTTCTGTTAAGAATCTGGACCCCAGCATCTACAATAAAGCGATGTACGACACTTTCTCAGCGTTCGGCAACATTTTAAGTTGTAAAGTGTGTCAAGACAGCAAGGCCGTCAGCAAAGGCTACAGATTTGTACATTTTGAAAGTGAAGAGGTTGCCCCAAAAGCCATTACCGAAGTCAACGGCATGATATTAAACGGAAAACAAGTATCCGTTGGTCATTTCATCCCATGCGTAGAACGAAAAAAGAATCATGGTGGGAAAGAAAGGGAGTTCTCGAACGTATATTACAAGAACTCCGGCGAAGACTAGCCACAAGCTTGTGACGGACGATGATGGAAAGTCAAGAGGGTTTGGATTTGTCGCATTGTGGAAACCGGAATGCGCAGCGGCCGATGTGAAAGAATTGAATGGTAAGTTTCCTCCTTGGAGATATGTTCAAAAATCTGGATGTTGAGATTTTTGGCTATTACTCAAAAGTGGACTGTTACCAAATGATTGAGTCAGAGATGTTAAAATATGTGTTTATTGTACAAAGTTCACATTCACATGATAAAATATATACAAAATTAACAACATCTAAACAGAGTAGAGCTATTTACAAATATGAGAGATTTGAGAATGCATGTGTTGCCTATTATCAACTTGAGAAAGTTGAGAGTATGATATTGATACGACAGACTTTAAGAGTGATAGAGAATGAAGAATTATGAGTTACAACGTTTACAGTGATAGCCTGTCGAATCTATCAGAAAAACAGAAGTTAACTACATAAATTATCTGTTTGAGTTGATCATGTATCTGATGAGAATTGAGAATAGAGAAAACTGTAATGATTAAGGTATTTGAGAATTTGCTAAGTGTTTTAAGAAAGCATCTGTATCATACTAACTTAATTTGAGAAATTCATCATAGAATGATCAACGCTTACAGGAATAGCAAAGTCTATTAGAAAAGCAGAAGATTACTATGACATTGAATAATTGATTTGAGATATTTGAAATGATAGAGTGAATTGAGAACATTATTGATTTAAGCCTTATAAATTATGAGAAGGTTGAAAAGAACAATTATAAATTATACTTGAATAGTCGAAGTCCAACCAACTTGGAGACATCGGGTGGCCTCTGTCAATCAGGTCCAGCACGGTTTATGTAAACCATCTGTCAAATTGAAAAGTCTTGAGTAGATAGAAAAAACTTGTGGTTGTAGGGTCCTCCACGATGCACCCAAGCTGGCACGTTGAGGTATCTCAAACTTATAAGGCCTGAGAAGTCTATTCATACAGAGTTATTTATTTATTTATTTATTAACGGGATAAACCCAATTTCACAAATTCAAACCAATACATAATTATAATTGCAATATACAATATAACTTAATACAGATTGATAGAAAAAAAGAAAACAATACAAAAATTCCAGAAATCAACTAACGGATCAATACAAACTTCGATTGACATAACGCACAATAAAGGGATATCTGAGATTAAAGAAGTCTATGCCTGTTCTACTGGCAGTGTTTACATGTTGCAAGATTCTTGGAATTGGCGAAGCTCTAGTATAATCGTACCTATAAGTCCTGAAAGCTAGCAGCGCGGTACCTCTAACATTTCTAGATGGAACGTGAAAACCAAACAAAGATAGAAGGTCGGAAGAGGACAGAAGCCCCCCGACCAATCTAGCAAACAACAATACATCCGCCCTTATCCTAAGAGTACGTAAAGCAGGAAGGTGAAGAACTGATCTCATATGAGTTGCGGAAAAATTTACTCGCGATATTCCCATCCTGCACGACATAGAGAGAAGAAACCTATTTTGGACTCGTTCTATCCTGTCACAATCTTCATAAGTGTATGGAGACCATACACAGGAGGCATACTCAAGATGCGGCCTAACAAGACTGACATAAAGGTGTTTCAAAGTATTGACATCCCTGAACTCAAACGAGTGCCGCCAAATGAACCCCAGCATACGAAATCCCGCACTAACTATATGGTCAATATGCGCCCTGAAACACATCCTATGTTATAAATGCATACAGGTTATGACAGTTTGATTAGAGAAAAAGTAATGTTAGAGATGGTAAAATTGCGACAAAATATGGTAACATGATATGCACTGGAAATGAGTTTGAGTGAACATAAGAGAATGGTGAGCGAAAGGCAATTATGAGACTTATAATTTGAGATTGGCACAGTCAGCACGTGGTTTGAGGCAGAAATTTAGAAAAAGCGGAAAATATGCGATGTAACCTTCAGCAGAAGTGTAGAGAATGAAAGGTAGAGTGTATTAACGAATAAATGTGCTAGGATTGAGCTAATGTTTAAATGAGAAGATGAAAAGCCATGCAGGTGAAGGAACACATCTGCAGAGAAAGCTCGTGCATGTATTTAACGAAAAACTGTACTGTACCTTGTTGAGATGATCGAGTGAAACTTAATAAAAACTCTGTCTTATGTATGGAGGAGTCTTGAAAAAGACTGTTGAGAAACTATATAAATCACTAGCACTTTTAAAAAAGAGGAAAAACGAGCGAGGGTAATAATAGCGTATTCAGGAACGAGGAGAATTATTATATGAATAATGAATTTTGACAGAGGTCGAGAATCAGCGCATGTTTTTTAAGGAACAGTTGGCCATTGTCATCGATTTTCGTATTGATTGGTGTCAGTTCCGACTTGAAGTTGGCTGCTTGAGGTGACCGCTTGAGGTTGATATCATTGGCGTAGAGTGGGTCATAAAGATGGGTTAAAAATTCTTGCAATTTTTAACAAGATAACATTGTCAATTTTCATAATCTTGTAACATTTGCCACTTTTTCTTTCGAAAGAAATGACAAATATCATTTTCAAAACTAACTACGGCACTGGAGTCTGAATGACTCCAGATACAAAGACTTGGCCATTTAATGTGATCGAGGGTAGAACTCAACGTTATGTTTACGTAATAATTCAAGTTCGTGATAATTGAGATTGGTGAAAATTATTGGGAAACAATGATGGTGAAATAAAACACAACACTTAGACCCAAACAATCAGCTATTTATTAAGGGTCTAAAAAAATATAGGGGAAAGCCTCAGGCAGAAAACCCCTCATGTTAGGTGATGTTAGGGCACTTGTTCAAAACTAAATAGTCAATCATTAACAACTAGCAAAGGCAAGTATAACCGTTCTGAGAAAACTATAACAATACAAAATAGATAGTAATCATAATAATCAGAGCAACTTCCATAATACAAAGAGAATAATAAACATGGTAAATATGGCAACTTCAATGGTACAACAAGAATTAATAATCATGGCAAATATGTAAACTTCAATAATACAACAAGGATAATAATTATGGCAAATGTATACTTCAATAATGCAACAGTATAATAATCATGGCAAATAAGTAAACGACTAATTATGACCATCGTCATGGTCACGGCCCCTGGGTATGTGAGCCATAACTATAATGTTCTGATAGATCATTTCCTTGTAGAAACATATTAGGTTGATTTTTCATGGAATTTTGAGGAAAGCAATTGGTCAAAAACTACATCCAACTAATGCCAACGTTTCGTAGATATATTTCTACTTCTCCAGGGCAAAGTCGAACTTATGTTTTACACACAAAGGATCTTAATATTAGTTTTTTGAGCAAATTGAAAAGGCACTTATGGGGAAACTTTGGAAAACACCGTCTAGAATGTTTTTCAGACAAATTGCAAAACATCACAATAACGTGTTACGGTCAATGAGCGTTCCGAAAGATATGTAGATGATACTTTCATTATTTGGCAACATGGAAGAGACACTATAGATGGATTCCTTCAATATCTAAACAATCAAGAGGAATCAATTAAATTCACAATTGAAATCGAGAAAGACAGACAACTTCCATTCTTAGATGTACTCGTACATAAACAAAATGGAATCCCAAGAACCACTGTGTATAAAAAGCCAACGAACACAGGACAATATCTACATTTTGATTCAAACCACCAACTAAACACTAAATTGGGAGTAGCAAAATGTTTATTTGATAGAGCAATAAATATTTGTTGCACTGAAGAAGACCAAAATGAAGAAATAAATAACATCTCGAAAACTCTTAGAAGCAATGGCTACCCCAAAAAGATATTAGAAAAAGCTAGACGAACAAGAGAAAGTCAACCTGAACCAACAGATATAAATCAGACCATTAAAACCGTGATTCCTTATGTAAAAGGTTTGTCGGAAAAAATGAGAAGAATTGGAAATAGATACAACATAACGACTGCATTCAAAACTCAAGACACTATCAGAGCTAAACTTACAAAAGTTAAGCCTAATAATGAGACACAAAGGACAAAGAACTGCATATATGAATTACCTTGCGAGTGCGGAAGATCTTACATCGGAGAAACTAAACGCCCTCTGAATGTACGAATAAAAGAACATCAGAAGCTTCTACGAGTACTAGACAGCGACAAATCCAGGTTGGTCCAACATGCTGTAGATGAGAATCATGGTATAAAGTGGGATGAAGCATCAATAATATCCAAAGAAGAAAAACTTGCAAGAAGAAAAATCTAAGAAGCAGCATTTATGAAAATAACACCTGATTCCATAAGTGCTCCATCTATAGATCTGCCAGAAGTTTGGACGCCGATAGTTCGATCCAACTTAAAAAGATCATCATATCACAGATGAATATATAACATCGTTCATTTTCTTTCATGACTTCTGTCAATTGACTTTTTGAAAATTGATAATTTTCAAAGGGTTTCTTACTTTTCTCTTTGATAAAGATAGAAGATGTCTATCGAAACGTCGGAAATCATTACATCCACAATAGATGATGGTAATAGCCCAAACAATCATTCAACACGAGCTCCATCATCAACAATATCTCGTCATCAAACAGTAAATATAGTTGATCGGTTACACTCCAGTAACACATTGTAGAAAGCTGAAAACAGGCATTCATTGTTATGTTATATGAATCAAACAAAGCATTAAGTGCACAAAGGAAATAGAGTTATATGAATCAAACGAAGCATTATGTGAACAAAGGAAATAGAGTTAAATGAAATTAGACAAAGCATTATGTGAACAAAGGAAATAGAGTTCTATGAAATTAGACAAAGCATTATGTGAACAAAGGAATTACATTCACAAGACAATAGTATTAATAACAAATGCCCAAACACCACCTAATACACCACGAAACCAAATAATATTGCATAATAACAGTATTAATTTACGAATATAATAGAGAAATAATAAATTCACTCAACCAATCCAGTTCTCAACGCTATTTATCAACAAAGGTTAATAAAATGGACAAGCAACTAATAACATTTAAAATAGCCTCCATTATACTTGCGAGATGTATTCTAGGGTCACTCAACATAAGATGGCTTCGTTTTCGAACACACACAAAGGCACTAAAACTTTCGAAAAGGAACTTCATCCTCTCACAACCACCACTCAACTCATAATGACCCCGCCATCTTGCATTCTTTCCTTTCTTGATCTCTCACCACGCGCAGGTCCGCCTTGGCAGTGACAGCCGTGTTCTTTTATTCTGACCATGGAATTTTATTTCTACGGTTTGGTAACTGCCAGGGACGTATCAGCATAGGGTGCAATGAGACTACGATTTCTTTGTATTGGAAAAACCTAGGATGTTACAATCTTATAGCTATATTTATGCCAACATAGGAATAAAAATGAAACAATCTTCAAAATACATATAGCAATAGCACTACCATATTTATTTCTTTCATAAAAAGTGGTTGTAAATTGAAATACATCACAAACAATCATTAAATATCAATACTTCTGACAAAGTGATCGCAGCCTCATAATATTTCAACTACAGAAATCGACAAAATCATTGAACTTGGAGTTGAGTCACCATTCTTCAATACGTAACTAACCCGTTGCTAACGAATCACGCCGCGCTGTTCGTTATATGTACTTTTCTCCACTGGAGCTACCAGAAAGCTAGGCTCATAGTCCGGGAGGTAGCGTTGCATTTTAGATAGTGTTTTTAAGCCGATCGATTGCCATCATTTTCAATAGTTCTCCAATGACTGGTAGGTGAACCAAGCGTCAACTGAGGCACCCGCAGTGGGTTTGGGTGTAGGAAGTTCCGAAAGTAGTAAAAAAAATTAAGTAATAGTACGCCGACTGAAACTTTTTTCATAAATAGTTGAAGTCAGACTGAGCTGAAAAAAAATTCGTCAGCTGCATCGTGGAGGGGGGATTATATGTCAGCTGCTCGCATGAGTTTGTGAAAAAAACACGTAAAATAAAGTTATAGTACGCCGGATGAAATTCGACTAGACAATGGTTATTCGCTGAAGATTTCACATTACTTGCATTCAATATATCTAGAGAATAATTTAAACTTTTCTAGAATTTGAAACGGAACAAATTGTCTAAAATAAATAAAAATATTATACTGTTAAATATGCACATAACACGCTTTAGCCTTTTAATTTTTGGTTTCCTCTTCTCCGTAATGGTATTAATATGAATTTAGTCTTTGGAATATATTGCTATATAATTCTGCGACAACTCTGTCTAAACTCTGATTGTGCAGTAAAATTAAAAATATTGGCGGGAGGCTCATTCAACAATTTTACGCCTTTTGGTTTAAAATAATGCCACCACGATGCGTCATAAAACCAAACATTGAAATGAGAGTTTCCCATCTATGAGTTGACAATCCCTAACGATAACGATACATGGAATAATTCACTATCCAGCTCGTATTTATATTTTATTTATATCTTATTTATATTTATATGAAATATAAAGTTGAGGGGTTAGTTGATTCACTTTATTACTTGGTCAGGTGCAACACCTTTGTTAGTCTACTTAAGTCAGTTTTGCTTGACTTAGAGCAATTTGTTTCTGTACTCTGAACTTTGGAAAGATTATAAAGAGACTTCTAATCAAGTTCATTGTTTTCACAGTTAAGGAAATAGTGGAAGGGAAACCGCTTTATGTTGGAAGGGCCCAGATGAAAGAAGAGAGGGTAAATGAACTGAGGAGAAAGTTTGAAGCATGGAAACTTGAGCTAATGAGGAAGAGCCAAGGAGTCAACCTGGATGTGAAAAATTTGGACGAAATTATAGATGACGAGCGTCTCCGCAAAGCGTTCGATCCTATTGACTCAATTACTTCAGTCAAAGTGATTATGGAGGGGGGAAAAGCAAGCTTCGGCTTTGTTTGCTACTCTACCCCCGATGAAGCTACAAAAGCAGTGACTGAAATGAACGGTAAGATATTAATTTCCAAACCTCTATATGTTGCACTAGCGCAAAGGAAAAAGGAGAGAAGAGCTTGACATCGGAACGACATCAGCGTATTATAAACATGCACATGCAGTAAATAGGGGCATTCCCAACTGCCTCCAACACAGAGAACATATTTCGTTCCTACTAAGCCGCCACCAGCTCCAAGATACATCGCTGCATCGCAGGTGTCTGCTATGGAGAACGCTCAAACAGTATCAGCTCAATCCCAGATTAGATCGACTTATATTATATTGACAGGCTTAATTTCTTTTCACAAGGAGACCATGGAGTGCTACGTTTATGCCTTATCTGCATATGTATAAATGTCTTCACACTCGGGAATAAGTTCTTCAAACAATTATTCAATACTGCAGCCTCTAATCTTTGACATCCCGTATCTTGGTAACAAAGCCGTTTCAGATTCAGGTTTACCTGAACTGTTATCCGTATAATGAGCTAAAAAAATCTTCCTTTGTCGTTCGAAGACGTTATTCTGAAACACCCTGTAAATACAACGTTCGTAGATTAGGTTTCTATCGCCGCTCACAGTCAGTAAAATATCTGACATGGCCGAAATATATTGATCACAATTGTCACGTTGGGAGATTATGAAATTTTTTCCGAGAAGTAATAGAATGCCGTTCATTCCAGAATGTCATTATAAGCAGTAATAACGATTTTGAACTAATAATAATAGTAGTCCCTTTCATTTCCGCTTGCAGCAGTAAAGTAGGTAAAGCAGGTAACATTTCATTGGAACAATTTGCGAAATAAAATATTTCTTAAAATAATTCCCTGAAATTTCTCAGTATATATGATTATTTTTATAAGTGGCCTGGATATTGGTACAGTGGGCTTGTTGATAATGAAATCATTTATCCTGAATTCATTAAAAAATTTAATGAAGCTAGGGTCAACACGAAATTTATTTCTACAATCGTTTACCTGAAAAGTTATTGAAACGAAGACCTATCGAAAACAATTCATGCTCAATAGTTTTGCCTACTAAATATTCAACATCATAAATGGAATCAAGAAGGTGCATGCAAATAATGAAAATAAAACAAATATTACTAATTACAGGAAATAATTTTATACCATGGTAGGTTATTCCATAGCAGGTACTAATCTTAGTCTGATTGTGTTTATAGTTTTGCAACTCACCTAAAGTAACGAAATGCTCACAGAGGAAAAGCGGAATAAAATAAATAAAAAATCTGAAGAGAATACTTATTTTTATGTTTGTAGGATGAATATCTGGCCTGAAGTCATTATGAAGTGATTTTGACGTAATGAAAAATTTTTTTCAGGATATCTTCTTTAAATAATAAAATAAACAAAAATACAATTTGCATTATACTCATAGATTCTCACTGCAGGATTCCATTAATTACCATTTTTTATTTCGGAAAGTGTGGTAAAAATCGATTCTTCCGTCAAGACGATCACTCTCAAATGGAAGGACATATAGTGTGAAATTTTGATGGTAGGTTGTGGGTTCAATAGGTAGTTATAGGGTGATTTTGAAGTATCGTCATCATAAGAATTTATCCTCATCGATTCTTAGAAGGAGGTAATAAGTTACCATTATTAATCAAAAATACTTCATTACGGGAGATCTTCGTAAACAGACGGATTTGGTGCGAAAAAAACGAGAAAACATAAAATTTTACCATGAATATTTTGTTTCTGTTGCTTCAAACATCTGAATACATCGCAACATTTCACGTTCTTTTTTTTTTCATTCTCCTGAAACACATTTTTTCTTAAAGAAAGCTACATATAACTGTTTCAAATAGAATCAAAACAACAAGGAACACAGAACACTATTTTATTGGCAACTACCTACCACAGAGACGTTAAAATAACATGTCAATGTGGTAATAATAAGCATGATGACTGATTTTGAAAAACTGTCTTAAAATGTTCTTATGTTGCTACTATTGCAAAAATATATATTTCGCAAAAAAATTCGTTTAGTTGAAAAATTTTTGCTATTTTAATTTGAATAACAAAATTCGCGCCAAACTGATGGCTAGCGTCAAGAAATCTGCTTGTGACGTCACGTCTCTGTAAATGAAATGCCAGATGAATCGACCGTAAACATTAGTGCGAAACCGATAACGGCTTGCATATGAATTCCAAAGTTTATAAATGCTGGGCAGTACCTCAGTGTCTATTTTTCATACTTTACTGAAGGCCTGGGGACCGCTGGCTTATGCTCTATCACTCTGGATTGAATATTAAACAAGGTGTTAGACATCATCAATAATGAATACAGCAAATGGCAATTTAGATTTTGTGGTGAATGTAAGACAAAAATTGTTCAGTGGTTAATTTCATCTATAAAGTTCAGTGGTGGAACCATAGACTGGAGAGATTTTCCCAACCTTTTGTAGAAATATTTATTAAAGACATAAAATATGGCAACATTGAACAAATTTGATTATTCAATCATTTCAGCACACAGTTGGATATGGGAAAATCAGAAAATTTGGTCAAAATTATATCTATTTAATTCCTTTCGACAAATATGGTGGAATGGTGGAATTCAGGAAGAAAGATGAGGAATGATTATATCTACAAAAAGACTATCGACTCTAGAAAGTACAAAATACGGACATTCAGTTCAAGTCATATTTGTTTTTCATGCAACTTAACCAATTTGTACAGTAGTAGTGAGAAACCCACAAGAAATGCAATAAATCTATTGATGCCAAAATATGCATGATTGTTATCAAAAACCTTCTACAAGAGATCATTTCAATTGATATTGTCGTTGAATATTACAGGTGCAAATGCAATTTTTTTATAAAATTTCAACACTATATCTTTTGAACGCGGCCAAATTTGGAAGAATGTTATAAGAAGAAAATGTTTCTTTTGACGTCAAGAATCTATGGTTAAAATTAACGCAGTGGTCAAAGACTCACCCTGTATATTACTCAAAAGATATCCAAAATTATAAAAATAATTGTTTTTTTTGGCTCTTGTTCACCTGAACGGAGAGCTTATAGATTCGCCCAAATATCTGTATTTCTCGAATATTTGGGTAAAAGTGGTATCAATCGTTTTATATGAATTCACTCATGAAGAATCCGTGGTCAAAATCGATTTGTCCGTCCGTAGACACGATTACGTCCGAACTGAATCAGCGAGAGGGCCGAAATTTTCAGGGTGGCTCGGAGGAATGATTTTCTCCGACGAGTTCGTTATTGGGCCGAATTTGTCCAATGATTCAGGAATTATGATTATGTTAACATTCGTTTCTTTTATAACTCCTAGAACATTCATCGGATCAAGTTGTTGCTTGGAAAATATTTGAATTAGGTTGACACATTTACGTAAGAGAAAAGAGAAATGGCAAAAAGCCCGTTACAAGTAATAATGCTCGATGCTTTCATAGATACGTATTCGATAGACATGAGTCGGACTTATTAATCAGCGTCAGTTGGGGGAAAATTAATCGAAAAGTTGCATCACAGTGAAATATAATGTACGTTGTCCAAATTCAGAAAAGTTTTTTAGGTTTTTAGGAGAAGGAATTTAATGCTTCGAACAAAACTTGGGGATATCTAGGTTTTGGATATGTTTTCAAGTTTTTGTTGGTGAATTGTGGATTATTTTATGGTGTGGATTAGTGTGAAATTTGTATGAGTGTAATTAATCGTAACTTGATCTTTGAGTGAATATATACCCAATCGTATTATTATTTGACAGAGCACTACAGGGTGTCTCAAGTTCGAGTGCCTATTAGACGTTTCTGGAGAACTAGACATATTTGAAATCTGAAAATTGGGATTATGATATTGTTCGAAGTTCTCTACAGAGCTAAAATATTTTCAAAGCTCAAAAACTTCCGGTTATACAGGGAGTAAAAATATATTCGACGAAAAAATTTTTTCTCAAGTTTTCCATTCCTGGTATGAATGAGTATTCAATAGTGAATACATTTCTGTTAAAACCATTGTATTGAATCGAATAGTTTTCAAAATATCCAAAAAAAAACTGGAAAAAAAGTCAAATATGTTCAATCTGTAATATGTTCATTATTTTCAATTTAAATATCCTGAGCGTAAACCGTTTTTACAACATTGAAGAGGAAGGATGTGAAAAGGTCATGAATCTTTGGGATTTCAAAAATATCATTACAGGGTGTTTCAAATTTTGTGTTGAAAATTGTGATCTTAAATTGGCCATAACTTCTGTTTTTCAAATTAGAACCCTATTTTTTTATAATTTTGTTGTATTCAGCTGTCAAAAATAATGATAGTTTTCTCACATGATTATGAATTCAATAATTTCTGAGTTATTTGAGATTTTCTTGATTTATATAGTACGTAGAGTCAAATTCATAAGGATATTCTGTGAGCATAGAAGATAAATCATCCCATTTATAATTCACAAGTGTCAGACAGGTCTTATTGTTAGTTGTTATGAAATTTTTTGATTTCACAAAATGAATCGTTGCTATTCTAATAATGAGATTTTGGATTTATTTCTTATATTGTATTTTTTCAATTGTATACGCAATACACATTCAAATGAACTTAATGATATTGTTTATTTCAAATCCTTGATGACACAAAATGTAGAGTATCCAATGAGAAGTATCCCCATTTTTTTTACAATTTCTGAAAAGATGTTTCAAACTTTCCAAATTTTGGAAGGTAAGAGCCCCAAAAGAATACAAAATGAGGGCAGTTGGTGGAATTAGTATTTCGACTTATTTCGAAGCGAATGAGAAAATTCATCTCTTCAATAAGAAACACATTGAATAGATTCGCTACTTCAGTACACCGAATTATGATTATAAATAAATTAAGATAATAAAAATAAAAATACGTTTCAAAACTCAAATTAACAAAATAAATGATCAGGTAAGAGTCTCAATATGGTAACCATTTTGTTCCACACACTTTCGAATACGTCTTGAAACACCTCGGTTAGTCGCTCGCTCAATTCCTCCCCCTTTAATGAGTGGAAAGCATCCTCCACACGCCGTATCAAATCTTCTTTGCTTTCAATAGGAGATTCTTGGACTATGTTTTTCATTTTACTCCATAAATAAAAATCTAAGGGAGTAAGATCGGCAGATCCTGGGGACCAAAATAGTGAAGAACGGCGTTCGATTCACCGATTACCAAACATTGCATTCAGTTCTTCAGACACTTCGTGCGAACTATGTGCCGGAGCCCCATCCAATTGATAATATGCGGTTCTAATGCATGAACTTTCCCATATTTTTAGTCATGCATGTGGTGTTTTTTCAAAATTCGGTGCACTGAATTTCTGTCTAAATCGATTTCATGAGCTGCATTTCGAATAGATGCATTTTCATTCGCTTCGAAATAAGTCAAAACACTAATTTCATTTTCCTCATCATCAACTACCATTCTTTTGTATTCTTTAGGGGCTCTTACACATCCAAAACTTTGAAAGTTTGAAATATATTTTCTAAAGATCTTCTCCGTCTTGGAAGGTAAATGGGGATACTTCTCGTTAAAGGCCTGGCAGGTTCTACTAATTATTCTGTCACACTCACCATGTATATAGAATAGATCCAGAATTTCGTAATTAGAATAACAGTTCATTTTGTTAAATCGAGAAATGAAGATAACGAATAACAATAAAACCTGACACTTGTGAATTATTAACAGATAATTTATCTTCTATGGGTAGAGAGTGTTCGCATGGTTTCGAAAGAATATTCATTGAATTTTTTTAGATGCAATCAATTTGACTCTACGTACTAAATAAATCCAGAAAATCTCAAATAACTCAGAAATTATTGAATTTAGGAGCATAATCATGTGAGAAAACTATCATTATTTTTGACCGCAGAATCAAACACAATTATAAAAAAATAGGGTTCTAATTTGAAAAACAGAAGTTATGGCCAATTTAAGATCACAATTTTCAACACAAAATTTGAAACACCCTGTGATGATATTTTTGAAATCCAAAAGATCATGACCTTTTCACATCCTTTCTCTTCGATGTTGTAAAAACGGTTTACGCTCAGGATATTTAAAATAAGAATAATGAACATATTACTGACTGAACATATTTTACCTTTTTTCCAGTTTTTTTGGATATTTTGAAAACTATTCGATTTAATACAATGGTTTGAACAGAAATGTATTCACTATTGAATACTCGTTCATACCAGGAATGGAAAACTTGAAAAAAAATTTTTTCCTCGAATTTATTTTCACACCCCGTATAATCAGAAATTTTTGGGCTTCGAAAATATTTTAGCTCTGTAGAGAACTTCGAACAATATCATAATCCCAATTTTCAGATTTCAAATATGTCTAGTTCTCCAGAAACGTCAAATAGGCACTCGAACTTGAGACACCCTGAATACTAGTTATCTACATTCATACAAATATTGCATTCTGGTTCAGGTATAGGGGTTTTGGGAGCCTGATAGTTCAAAATAAAACGATTCTTCTTATATTATTATAGATTATTGTAATAATTTTATTTGTACATTGTAATATTCATTTCAAAATTGAACCTTGTCGGCTGAAAATTTTTTGCTGAACCTTATCAAATCTTTTCTAAATATTACATTGTTTGATTTTTCCATCCTAATTTTTAAGTAGACAAAAAATTGTTACCCCTCTCATTAAATAAATACAATCATGAAGGATTCTTTTTGAGAAGCCTATTATGAATTAGCCCGTATCAAAGATTCACAGAAATGTTGGAGGGGATTTCAGATTATTTAATTGAAAAAACATTAAAAAAACATATCTAAAAATATGTTAGACTTAAGACTTAGTTTTTTAACTTGCAATTAGAATATAATTTTTTTTTTGTTATTCGAATTATAAATCTGTATACCAGTGAGTGCACAATTTGGGTAAGTCCTGTGTTGTACTCCCTTGTAAATAAATAAATAAAATAAATAAATAAATTATTTGGGTTATATGCACTATCTCTTACTGTTCTTACTAACAACGTTTCAGTAGACAAGAATGAAATCTGAAATTATTTCAAACGTTTTCTGATATTTGGAAAACTAGTTCTCCTTGATACCATGGAAAACTAACAAGAACAATAAGAGATGGTGGATGTAGCCCAAATAATGATTCTCTATGAGCTTCATCATAAAATGATTTTTGTCAACAATAGCTGATGGCAGAACTAATTTTTCTTACTCCAAATTGTTTCGGCAACGATGTAAACGCAATATAACGATTCTCCATGGAAAATAAGACGTCAATCACCCCAAGCACATTTTTTTAACATTATTCTTTTTTCATTAAGTATACAAAATCATGGACAATTCTTATCCAGAAGTCTTATATGGATTGTCGCCGCTATTTCAAAAATTTCAAATCCGTTACGCGCCATACAGGCCGCGTCCCCTTTCTTGTGATTGGAGGGCACTTAGTGAAAGTTAATGTATGCTCTTAATATGGATCTCATCTGCGTGAGTGAATTATTTCTATAGGGAAAATAGAGTTCTCAGACAATTCAGAGTCAGTTATGGATGATTTGAAAGGTAATTTTCATTCAAACTAAACTGGAAAACATAGGGTTAATTGAAACCTTAAAATGCTTATAACTTTCAAATGCAGCTGAATTTGGAAAAACGGCATGGGAAAAAACTGTTTTTTTTTTTATCTCAAGGACCTAAGATTAACGCAGTGGTAAAAGACTCACCCTGTATATGGTACAGAATAATCTAGCTACATACAAAAACTCCAGGTTTGTCCGGTTCAAATCAAACAATCATGAATGTATAGCATCTTCTGTATAAAGATCTTCAGAAAAGCATCAACACATTGAAGAATAAGTGAGCTTTCATTCAGATAAGAGATAAAAATTATCTGAATATGAAGGAATTTCAATGTCGGCATAGTGTTTGTAATCTAGATCTAGATACAAACTCAGCTATGTCATTTAACTTTCTAATTTTATTTTGTTTTGAATTTATTTAGCACTTTTATAGTGTGAAGAATACTCTAGAATGAATTCATATTCAGGAATCTATAAGTCATTGAAGAGTTCTAGACATTTAAACATTATTTATCATTGAGAAATGAATTATATGAACAAACAGTATCTCGATGAACTGAAGCTGTTCATTAGTCGAATTAGCTTTTCATTGAAATTTCCATTGCAATTTTCACTATCACTTGGGCAGTATTATTCAATACCTATCATAATACATAATAGAAACTAGCCAGATAATCCACTTGATAATTTTCCATATAAAAAATATCAGTACTCTGCAGAGAAGTAGTGGTAACCTAAGTAATTAGAATTGCTGAGTGATACGATTATGTTGGACTCACAAAATTCGCTATTGGTGAATATTATGATTTAATGAACATTCAGTGTCCGAAAATAATAGGATCCGACGAGAAAGGTTGAAAAGCTTGCTCATCTAATTCAATATAAATATAATATGCAATATAAATGAATGAGTTTCATGAGTGTTCTGATTGAAATTGGAATTGCTATCCGCTCTCAATGCTACCTAAGGAATTGTATAAATCAGGAAGATCATTCTCATATATAAGCATATTTTAGTGTTTTACCCATATGGTAGACAATAGACAATAACTATACTTGAAAAAAAGAGCTGTCTATTAATAATTGGTCCACAAACCTAGTGCAAGTGATGACAAGACGACGTTTTCTGATGACAGTGAATTTGAAGTACCCACACAATTCCAAAGAATATTAATTGTCATTAGTATAAACGGGAAATGTCTTCCAATGTCACTGACAATTAAATAAACCATCCTGAAGATCTTTATCGTCTAATTAGAAAAGGCTACATAATTCTGGCCGAACGAAGAAGGTCAGACGTGGATCTGTGATCCTCAGCTGTATGCTCTTTTTACAAAAATTTCAACGTTGCTCAATAATCCTCAACTTTTTTCGATGATGAAAAAGAGAAGGCTACAGAATTCTGACATAACGAAGGGTGTCAGACGTGGATCCTTGATCCTAAGCAGCTGTATGCCTTCATCTCTGAATCTTTCATCTAATGGTTTTCAAGAACATTGAAGTTTTATCATCTTCTGTATCCTACGATATCTAACACTCGTTACGTTCCAAACTAGTTTACTTCTATCATCTAATAAATAAATTCTTTATATTGAAAATTATACAGTTGCTTTCACTGGTCTCAATTCGATAAGGATATAGATCAAAATTTAATGCAATCAATAAGATTTGAAATAACGAAATCAAAGTTGCATCATGTCAATCACTTGAATCCTAGTTCTTAGGATAAAGCACATTTTATACTTATCGACATTTTCGGAAAACTGAAACAATTCCTTGAATAGACATTCAACGAGCAGAATGAAAGTTTTTTTTTCACAATGGTTTAAAAAAATGTTGAAAAAGAGGAAAGCTTTTCAACTGAATGATTTTGGCACAAAATTCGACCACGTATGAACTTGAAAAATAACTGCATGAACCTATGCGAAATATCCATGTACATCATGTTTTCGAAAAACTCCAAATTGTAAAAAAATGAACGACAAAGCTGAGTGTTCATTTGAAAAGGTAATTGATGTGATTAAAAAGTGTACATATCTACGCCAACGAGATAATTTTACCATAAAAAATTTTGCTGTTAGATCTTGAGTCATAATTTATTTCGATCAATCAGCAATCTAATCCCATGTCAGTGCTTTTTCAATTGTCATTATTGTTCATTGTGAGGTTTTATTCATAAATATCATGATTTTTTTGTTGTGATAAGCATCGCGAAATTATAATACTAAGGTTAAGATTTGACTAGACGAATTAGTTTAGAAAATTGCCACAGAAACTTGAATGATTCATTAGTAAAAAAGAATTTAAAAATCTTTTTTATACCTTCTTGTAAAAATACCGTAAACTAGGATTACTACACTGAAAACAAAACACGATGTAATTGGTAATAAACACTTGTTTCAGCAATCTTTTGCTGTCAATATTCAGCATTATTTACATAGAATAATTTGTATTCATTATTTCCTGATTCCTCAATTTGATTTGTTTATAAAAAGTAAAATCCTTATTTGACGAATATTTTATAGATTCTAATATCCTCAATAGAAACTTACCAAATTATGTCCAATATTTCCCTTAAAATTTACTCATTACCTGATATTACTTATTTTGTTATTCGCTAATCATTAGAATATATCGATTGCTGCTGAATAACACCTTATCAATATTTAGCCTTGAAAGTGCTATATTAACCAATAGTATATCTCATTATGAATTACGAAATACGAGGGCCATTCAGAAACTAACCTCCGATTGGTCACAGTGCGGGTAGTGGGGGGGAGTAGAGCGCCATCTGTGCATTCACGCGCTCAGCAGGTCAGTCGGCATCAAGCCGTAGTCGAGTGAACATCGTACCTGCGCTAGTTTAGTGTTTGTGGCAGTTTGAAATGTGTGCTGCAATAGAAAATCCCGCCAAATGTGAGGTGCGTGCTGTTATAAGGTTTTTTACAGCCAAAGGATACTCTGCAGCAGCTATTCATCGTGAGCTTTGTGCCGTGTACGGACCAAAATTTATGAGTGAAGGAGTTATCCGTGAATGGGTACGTTTATTTAAAAGTGGACGAGAAAACGTTCATGATGAAGAGAGGAGTGGTAGACCATCATTGGTGACTGACGAACTCGTTCAGACAGTTGATGCAAAAGTTCGTGAAAATCGACGTTTCACAATGGCGGAGTTGTCTACTAATTTTCCACAGATTTCTAAGACTCTTTTGTACGAGATAGTGACAGCAAGATTGGGTTACCGTAAGTTCTGTGCACGATGGGTGCCTCAAGGCACAAGCGGGTGATTTTTATGCAGAAGGAATTTCAAAGCTTGTGAAGAGATACGATAAGTGCCTCAATCGTAATGGGGACTATGTCGAAAAATAGTGCAAAGATGTAGTTGTAAGATGTATATATTAAAATATTTTTACTTAACTTGGTGTATTTTTTTCAATTAACCGGAGGTTAGTTTCTGAACGGCCCTCATATTTTAGGGTATTTCAAGCGAATAACCCAGAGTAACCAGGTTATTATTTTGGCCCATCTAGCGGTTATTGCTGGTTCTTCTTGGTTATTCCTTCGAAACCAAGAAAGAATAACCAGAAATTATCGCTTGAATGCTCGGGTTTGGTTATCCATGCTGTCATTCTTTTGATTCACGTATTTATATTCATAGTTTCATAGGTTATCTGCGCAAATTAGGAAATTCCCATATTGGGCCAGATATCAAGAAATTACGAATTTTTATTGTAGGGGCGTGCTTTGTGCTTTTGAGATAAATCACGTATTGGAGCACTTAACAAGAAACAACAATGAGAGTGTGCTTTGTACGAAAATTCTCTTATCTAAACCAACATTTTTATTGCCCACCTCATTGTCTCAACAATAGGCACACCCGAATAATCCCTATGCAAAGTGGCGGGTCAGAATTGAGAAATTGGTATTGCCGAACAATTGAAATAAATTAAAAATTGCCGAAAAAATCCGTTTCAAGTTTTCAGGAGCAAAGCGTTAGAAAGAATATTTTCCGATAATTATCAATTCAAGTATGAAACAATTCATGGACGCTAACGATTGTGCTCAAATTGATCAGACTTGAAGAAATGTCTTGATTCTGGACCATGAATATTTCATAATCTATACAGGGTGCTCGGCACATGGACCGTCAAATTTTTTTGGGGCGTTGGTAGGGTCATTTGCTACCTTTTCAGTCTTGGAACCTGGGTCCTTAGTATTAGGGTTACGGAGGTATGATTTTTTTATTAGGTTTTTCTAAATTACCCAAAATGTACCCTTCGAAGCCCCATAACTTTTTTTGCGTGTGCTTTTACATGCATTTTTTTTATTGTATTAAGTCTACATGAGTGTGTGTTTGAAACAAAACGTATTTATTGTTACAGATAACACCACAAAATTAACACATGGGCCTTTTATTGAAAAAAAAAATTATGAAAGTATGAAAACATATCCACTCCTATTGAAATTTAAAAAAAAATTACAGATATTACAAACTTAGTTTTATTTTGAAATGTTCTTTGGTTTTTAACGTTGCTAACCATATGCTATTTACGTGAGTCAATAAAAAAAAATAATACTGCAAATAACGTTTTAGTCAGAAGAGTGAAGAAAGTCGCACCTAAATAAAAGTACGGATTTCGACACAACACAGCGAGCAAGGAAATTTTACCTGCCCGTTTTAGACGCGTGTGAATTATTATTACTATTTCTGTCCTTAGGTTGGATTGGGTTAGTCGCCGCTGACTTGACCCTACCGTCATTCGAGATTTAACTGTCTCTGCTGTTGGAAGTGTCTGTGCCGCGTTGTTCAGTTTTTTAAATTTGTATTTTTTTGTTTTTGTTACTTTTATCGACTTTTTGCTACTGTTGTTTTAATTTTGGTTGTTGATATGCCTAATTTCACCAACGCTAAGTATGCTGATATCGCACCCTTGCTTCAATAGTGTAACAACTAAAATATGACGATTTTGTGTTATTGGTATCACTGGATTCGGAAGAAAAAGCTCTAGTAATGCTTTGGTTGGTAATTATTTCGGACAAAATGAATTTGTTGGACGGTCAGAAAAATTTGAAATGTGCGAGATTCGTAAGAAAATTGTATGATGATATCGCTGCGCTAACGGTGGAAAATAAGCTGGAGGAAAAATAGATTAACGAAACGTGATCCAACAGAAGAAAATTCTTCTCAAGAAAGTTGGAGTAAAAGACGAAGGAAATATGACTCCCATTTCATTGGCCGACATTTGAAACTTTTCAATTCAGCTGAAAATTCTACAGAAAGAACAATAGGTTATGCTGACGAGGACGAAGAGTTAGCTATCTGCGCACATTGTGGACAAGGTGTGCTGATCGGGATAGCCCTTTGGGTGCAGTGTAGTGATGAAAATTGTAAACGTTGGTTCCATCAACACTGTGTTGACCCGAAGAACCAAATGGATTTTCGAAAGACTTTATTTGCGATCTATGCTCAAGCACTATAACATAAAAAAAAAAACAATGCAATCACATAATGTCCCATCAGATGCCTATGATTCATATTCTCAGTACCTGAATAAAATGTTCAAAAGTTGTTTAGAGCTGAACGAAATTGAAAAAAAACCATTTTACAGAGAGAATGTAGAATATGGCGAGAAAAAAGAAGATCAAGAGTGACTGCTTCGTTTTTCGGAAGGATATGCAAAGCATATGAAAAACCAAGTACCCCATCTGTCTATACAAATATATGTAAGGATATTTTGGAATCCAAGTGTTTGAAAACGGCACCTATTGAGCATGGAATCCCTAACAAAAAAGTGGCGAGGGTTCTGTATGAAAATAAAACCGGAACTTTATGTCGAATGGCTGGGTTAGTAATGCTGTTGCTATATTCTCGCAGCAAAGGACAGTTCTTGAAATTTAGGGCAGCGGCCGTTACTTCCAAGAATGCTTTCTATCGGACGGAATTTCGGAAATCCCTAAGCTTAGCTACCTTTACTACCTCTCGACACGTACGACCTTTCTCAATTATTCCAGAACATTCTCTCTGTACACTTCTCGTTTAACTACCAAGTAAGTTCTCCTTTACCAATTTACTTTCACCAGTCTATAACGGCACTCAGAACTACAAGTTCCTCTTAAAATCTCTCAAAATAATCTGTTTTCGGGTCAGTTAGCTACCCTAGTTCATTGTGTATGTGAATTACTCAGTTGAAATTCTCTACGTAAAAGAAAAAGGTTGTGAATTGTGAACCTGTGACGCATTTACATATCGCCAAGGCACAATTCATCGGTGGAAGTTTGAGAAGCTTTATCCAAAGTACCTGCATCTCACTTTACGAAGTATACCACGACGATTAGAGCAGAGCTGTGGTGATTTCCAAAACAACAAATAAGGTCAGATCTCTTTATTGTTTAGTACCACCAGAAGTGCCCAAGATTGAGCAAAGAAGTTCAAATCCTTGGTTAATATAGACACCTAAAAACTCTTTCTGTGAGTGTAAACTCAAGTGCCGAACATTGTGTAACTATTCTTATCTGTGAATACATAATTCATTTATAACTACAAACTTGTTTTTATTCACCTTGCAAACATCTTTTCTACCAAAGATAATTTTTGGATCTACTATTATAGTATAACCAGCGACCCAGGAAGTGCGCTTCTCTCACATTAAGCGGGTGATTATTATTAATCCTAATTTTGTACCCGCACAAATACATACAGTTTCAGTTCTATTCTGGCTCACCTGATGGTTTGATAAGTGATGACGGTATCATCGAAATTAAATGTCCATAGACTGCTCGACATATGAACGCTGATACTTATACGTTCAAATTCCTAACAGCGGATGGAAAAGTGAAATGCACATATGAATATTATTTTCAGGTGCAAGGTCTCTTGGAAATAACAAACCGTATTTGGTGTGATTTTGTTATTTTCACTTTCGAAGGAAGTAAATTACTGAGAATCAACAGAGATAGAAAATTCTTCAGAGAGAAAATGTTAAATCCTCTCAAATATTTCTTTTGTTTTATCTTCTTCCACACAACGTTACACCAAATGAATGTCAAGTTCATTCAGTGGCAAGTTTTGGAGATCAATTATGGAGCTGAAATTTCTTGAAAACGGTCTTGTGAGGAATTCGAATTATTACAGATGCTTAATGAGTCGAAGAGAATATATTGTCCGTAGAAGCAACGATATTCATTTCTCTATTAAAGAATTATTGATAAGAGATTTCGATATGCTAAAATATCCTAACCAATTGAGCAGTTTTGTCATTGACCATTGTCTTCATATTTTTAATAAACTATTTGAAAATAACTATCAAATTGTGTCCGTTGAAAAATCCCCCATTATTGCATCTAACAGTGTGTTTCATTACAACTTCAATATTAATCTTCATTTCAATCAAGATCGCTTGATTCTTCCTGTACATAGGAATAATCCTTACGTGCTATTTTCCGTATCTTTATATACAAATAATTTTTATCGGCCCAATGGGGAACGAGCATTCATCGTTGAGATCTTATTTGAGGAATTTGGAGAAATATTTACTTCTAAAATCCATTAATATAAGTGATATCGAAATTATTATCCCGAAACATATACAGCAATCCGATAATTTCAACTGTGGTGTTTATATATATATATTTTCTTCAAATGTTTATCCCTCGGACTGGATATGATAATGTTGTATGATATCAATACTTTTAGGAAAACCTTGAGAAAAACTCTCTTAGAGCACTCGAATGACAAGAAGTTGAAATGTTTATTATGTTGCTGTGTTGTACCTACATCGACAAATGACAATTTTGATTGCAGGAATTGTTACCGCTCAATTTATACGAAATGCTTATTAACAGCACAAGAATTAAAGGATGGCCGTGAAATTAAGGACAAAACACTAAACGGCTTTTGTGACTTATGTCGAATGAATTAAAGGAAATATATGAAATGATTGCCTGCAGAATTTCAAGCATTAATTATTTGATTCCCCAAATATATTAAATTCAGTACCTAAAAAAATTATTTGATATCCAAACAAGCAAGTGAAAGAGCAAATGAATAGGACTATAGGACAATGCGGTTTAAAATGTACCCAACTAAACCAGATATGGAAAAAAATTGTTACAAAGAAACCATAAAATCCTGTATAAATCCAAAGTGAACTATGTTTCCGTTGAAAAACCTCTCGAAGGGGAATTGCAAACCATATCTAAGCCCTAACTCAAGGAAACAAGCCTAAAATAAATCAAAAAGCTATTTCCAAAACAGATTTTTTCCGCTATTTCATATTTTGAAGATAATAAAATAACAGCAGAAAGTCAAAAAACCACTTTGGGGTGGTTTTCACCCTGTTATCCCCTACGTAGGAAATCAAGAGTAGACTCAAACGAGAGCTCTTTTCAACGCAGATTTTTTCCGCACCTTCAGATTTTGAAGAAAATACGATAACAACTCTTGATAGTCAAAAAACCACTTAAGGGTGGTTTTCACCCTGTTATCCCCTACGTAAGAAAACAACACTAGGCACAATCGAAAGCTCTCTTTAACGCAGATTTTTCTCCGCACCTTTATATTTCGAAGAAAATACGATAGCAGCCCTTGAGAGTCAAAAAACGGCTTCTTGATTTTAAAACCTTAATAGTTCCTTATTATTTTTCCATGAATATACCTACGCAATGTTAGAAATTACTAACCTATCCTCGATTGAAAGTTCGTCGGTCGTTCGGTAAAACTCTCCAATTCTTCCATTGAACATTTTCCATATTGCTGATGTCGTGACGGACGCCTATGGGCGATAGGGTGTCTTCTTGAAGTTCACCGACTAACTTTACCGGCTATCTGCACACGGGTGGAATGATACATGTAAACCGCAGTGTTTCCGACTACGTTTTCCAGACCTGTATAGCATGATAGCAGGTCTGGTTAGGTTAAGCTCGTTAAATTAGGTACAAAAACTGCAAAAAAAAACAAAGTGAAATTTATAATTGAAAAAAAAAATTTATTTGAAAAAAAATTTTTTTGGATATCCATTTTTTTTTATTATGCTACGTGTGGTTACTTTGGTTAAGTTCAGCAATTACAAGAAACGATGTCAGAATTTAGTTTGAGCCATTTCAAACAGGGGGTAATGGAAAAAAATTTCAATTTGCAGTTTAAGGATCACTCCTATATATAGATAGCACGATAGCTGGTCTGGTTAGGTAAGGTTCGTTCAAGTTAGGTATAAAAAGTGAAGGTTTTCGGCAGCAGTAACAGACGATATTGAAAACAGAAAATATGGTAGCGTTCAAATTGAAACTGAGCACAAAATCAACAGCTTTGTGACGTTAACTGCTCAAAATGACTCTGCAGGAAAAATGGAAACTGTGACAACAGCTCATATATTGACTCGCATCTAACTAATGGATTACACATGATGAATGCTTTATACTTGTATACCAATCCACCTCCACATGGTTACGGAACTCCAGCACCTTATGTAGCGGAAACAGTAAATAGAGCTTACTCATACGTTATAACTCACAAGAAGGACCATACAAAAAAAACTAGGGGATCATGAAGTAACAGATGCAATTGTTCTCAAATAAGAGGATTTTTCCAAGGAAGGAGTAACAGGAAACTTCCATCCCCACACTGTAAGTGCATACTCAGAGAAGTTCTTGCAAAATTACAGTGAAGCCTTTATACAATCTGCTAGAGACACAATTAATTGGTTAAAGAGCACCAATGCAGATGAGATGTGCAGAGGAAGACAAACTTGGGATCCTCCTTCGATGAAAAGCATCACATGCCCGAAAACATACAGAAATTTTGTAGCAATACTCAAAGATAATCTATCGAGAACCCCCACTACAATTCTAGAATGCTTAATATATTGGATGGAATTGTATGAAAAGAAATATATCATAATCACTGAGAAGAAAAAGAAAACTGTAAACACATATTACACGTATGACCAGTCTCTCAATGTAAGTGAAAAGTTGACAAAATGACAAAATGACACCAAATATTATTTTGTAAAGACCATAAAGACAAAAGACGAAGCAAGAACGTGGTTAGACGATTACACAAGAAGCTTTTGTAGTTACATAAAACATGGAGAAAGAGGTAATGGTTGAGCTGTCTGCTCGTTTAAACTTTCAAATGAAACACATTAATTTACCTTTAAACTTTAATGCATTATCGTTGTAGAAACGGATAAACTGTGCTCTGTCTTGGTAGAGCTTGTGTGGACTGTACTATTCTATTGACAAAGAGAGACTAAAATGGTGGCAGGCTCGCAGGTACCCCGAGCGTTAGCGGTGTTGCCAGATTGTGTACACCGTTGCTCGATGAGCATAGATTTTAATTGCTAACATACTGCCGGCCTTGAAATGACTACATTTCAACAACAAAAATAATAAATAAACACTATTCAGACATCATTCACATCGTTCTCAATAGGAAGTATACATATTTTAGTTATCGCTCTTTTAAAAACACTACCATCACTGCAGCGCACTGAGACCACTCGAATAACGCCATCAGCACCAGCGTGGAGCGATTCTATTCTACCCATCTTCCATGCCAGAGGAGGTAAGTTGTCTTCCTTTATTATAACCAAGGCTCCCTTGCTGACCAGATTGGGGCCGTTGTTTTTCCATTTTAGCCTCACTTGAAGGCCGTTGACGTATTCAATGCTCCATCGTTTCCAGAATAATTGCACCATCTTTTGCCTCTGCTGATATAGTTTTAGTCGACCATCTGGAATATCTATATAACAGTGGCGGCTCGTGACAATATAGTATGGTGAGGCACATATGAAAAAAAATTTAATAATGTAATATATATTTCGTCCTCGATTTGTTTATTCACAACAAAAGCAACCGAATCAATTAATTCATTTTGAATGGTTTTAGATGTACCAGAAATTACCGATTTACTGTTGGTGTCATTTTCTAAAAAGGTTTTTAAATTCGTGTCAAATTTACTAACAAGAACAACCAATTCTTTGAAATTTCCGCGATTTAAAGACTCATTCAATTCATCGTGCCCCCTAAAAGGTAACTCTTGCATACAGAGGTGCATCGTAATATCTATTAAACTTCTTAGAATTTGTCGATTTTCTTTGAATCTAGCATTGAAATTTTCAATTTCTATTTGACGCGCATTGTCTATTGCTGTGGCGATATTTTGTTTTTGCTTTTCATAACGGTAAGCTTGCAATTAGATGAAATATGCTGAGCACTTTTATTGTGTAGCGATAGACCCCGAGATAAATTTTTCAAATCACTAAAACCACTTTTCGACCAAACTCTGTCGGAATTTCCATTAGTTGCTGAGAATAAAATGCACGGCCAACAAAATATTTTTTTCAAAGTAATACTTCCAGTAAGCCAGTCGTACTTGTCATACCACGTATTTTGGAATCCCCGATTTGATTTACCGACCCCACCACTAGACAGTAGAGATTTACTAAAATTTGGAACAGGTCGCTTAACTTCCTTAATTAAATATAATTTATCATCATACGAATGAGTCGAAAATGTTGCTTATTTATTAAAAAATTAACAATATCACAAGTACACCGAATATGTTCCTTAGGAATTTCAAAAGATTTACTATCACTAGGTCCCGCTGAATCCATTTCGCGATCTGGTAGTCACTTTCGATAAAAAAAGATTTATATTTCAATAAAAATTAACCTGAAAAAGATTATAATCATACGCGATACACAGCAAACGCGATACCACTAAATAACGACAAAGTGAACTAACCCTATTTCTCTACTTCCCGCTTCCCTCTAATAAAAACCTGAGGCCAGCCTCTAATTCCTCGAGAAGCCGCCCTCAAAGCCGTAGATATGTTCTCACCGCTTCGACGCAGATAACCCTCTGGACATCGCAGAAACGAAACGATCTCAGATCGGCTAAGATCGCGCAGAAGCCAGCCTCGGATTAATCCTAGAACGGCTTTCCATTACGTTCTCGTAGGTCATCGAACTAGATAACACGCTAATTCAGTCAAAAAAGCCTGCGTTAGGCATGCCTCCAACCGTTTACTCAAAGAGGATTTGATTTGTTATGAATATACAAGGAACGTGAGATTGGGAAAAATATTGAGGAAATAAGTGATGAAAGGGAATGAAGAAATATACGGTCAGAATTTTTTTGATGAGGCACTGCCTCACCTGCCTCATAGGACGAGCCGCCACTGCTATATAACTGCCTTGGGGTAAGCTTGTGAGAGGCCGTCCAATTAGAAAATGTGCAGGTGTGAGTGGGGATAAATCATTAGGACTGGAAGAAAGAGGGGTAAGTGGTCGCGAATTGAGTATAGATTCTATCTGACACAAGACCGTAGTAAAATCTTCAAAACGCAGCTGATTGAGGCCTATAATACGCTTCAAATGATGCTTAGTACTCTTAACGCACGCTTCCCATATTCCTCCAAAGTTTGGTGCTCTTGGTGGAATGAATTTCCAAATTATCCCTTCATCGGTAAAATGTTTAGTAATTTTTTCAGTGTTTTCTTCAAAAAAACTGAGAAGTTCATTGTTAGAACCTACGAATTGCGTACCATTGTCTGAAAAAATGGTTTTCGGTTTTCCTCTTCGAGCAGTAAATCTTCTCAAACACGCAATAAAGGCTTGTGTAGTTAACTCAGATACTAACTCAATATGAACTGCCTTTGTAGGCATGCAGACAAATATGCATATCCACGCTTTTACTATACCTGGCTTACGAGATTTACTGTCTTTCAACAAAAAGGGACCAGCGTAATCGCAACCTACGTATGAAAAAGGAAATGCCTGGGAAAGCCGTTCTGAAGGTAAGTTACCCATAATGTATTCGCATGTCTTTGGTTTTGCCTTAAAACAAACCATGCATTCATGAACAATTTTACGCGCAATATTCCTACCTCCGAGAGGCCAAAATCTCTCTCTTATGGCGAACAATAATTGCTGTGGTGCGCAGTGGAGCAGCGTTTTGTGCTCATCGCGCATTATGTATAGAGTTAATAAATGATTCTTTGGCAAAATAATTGGATGCTTTTTGTCATAGTCAAACTCTGCGTTCAAGATTCTACCTCCAACTCGTAATATATTATTAGTGTCAAGAAAAGGATTTAAACCCGAAATTGAACTAGAACCTCTAATGTATTTTTGATCTTTTAAATCCGCAATCTCTTGGCTAAATGCTCTAGCCTGGGCTAACTTTATCAAAACATTAAAAGCGTCTCCTATCTCTAATACGTCTAAATAGCCAAATCTTTTATTACCTCTGTTACTTGCGTTATTTATGAATCGCAAAGAATATGCCATAATTCTTATAATCTTTTTTAAATTAGAAAATCGTTCAAATATACTATCAGAATTTTCCATGGCAATATTTGAGATTGTCTTAACTTCAGGTATCTCAGTCAATATATCGATATTTCCACCTAAAGGATATTCATCACCATTACCCCTTAGCCAGTGCGGCCCTTCAAACCAAAATATTGATTTTGTAAGGTCGCTTACAGTAGCTCCTCTAGATATCAGATCAGCAGGATTTTCCTTTGATCTTACATGATGCCAATCTTTAATATCGGTTGTCGATTGTATCTTTGACACTCTGTTTGCCACGAAGGTTTTCCATTTATCTGGAGAACCCCTTATCCAATGATAGGTGACAAGTGAATCTGTCCAACAAAAGGTTTTTTGAAAATTTATTTTCATTGCGCACTTGACTTTAGTTAATAGTTTCGATCCTAAGAGTGCTGCGCATAGTTCCAATCTGGGCAATGTTAAATTCTTAATGGGTGCTACCTTACTCTTTGAACAAATAAGACTACATCTGAATTCGCTAGAAGTTTGACATTTTACATATAGGCATGCGCCATAACCTTTTTCAGATGCATCCACGAATAAATGTATTTCTAAGTATTGAGCATCTCGTAAAAGAGTATGTCTTGGGATTCTGATATTTTTGAGCTCCTGTAGACCAACTACAAACTCTAACCAATTTTTTCTTAGATTATCGGATACTGGGTCATCCCAGTCGCCCTTTTCCTTCCAAACTAATTGAAGAATGAATTTGGCCTTCATCACTACGGGACTAACAAGGCCCATAGGGTCGAACAATTGACTTATTGTTGAAAGAATGGATCTTTTAGTTATGTTTTTATTCTCTTCTAATTCACCTAAACTTGTGTTATATTCTATTGTGTCAGAGGATGAATTCCAATATACGCCCAAAGCCTTACTATTTTGATTTTCGCTAAGGTTTAGTATGATAGACTTAACTTCCTTATCAATATTGAAGTGTTCAATGAGATTTGGAGAGTTAGTTAACCACTTTCTCAATTGGAAACCTGACTCCATCAACAACTGCGTAACCGTTGATTGAAGCTTAATAATGTCAGATTGATTGTTTCTGCCGTCTAAATAATCGTCCACATAAAAATTTTCTCGAATTGCTTTAGAAGCTTCAGGATAGGTGTCAACATTTTCATGAGCTATCTGTTGCAAAGCCCTTGTTGCTAAACAACTGGCTGACTTACTTCCGTATGTAACCGTTAGTAACTCATAGCACCTTAATTTTTTATTTTCCGATTTTCGCCAGAATATTCTTTGGAATCTGGTCTGACTTGGATGAATCCAAACCTGTCTGTACATTTTAGATATGTCAGCTGTAAGTACATGATAAGGTAATCTAAATCTTAAAAGTATGTCAATTAATTCACACTGTATGGTAGGTCCTGCTACTTTTATGTCATTTAAAGAAACGTTATTGTCAGTCTTAGCTGAGAAATCGAACACAACCCTACAAGGTGTAGTATCGCTTTCCTTTAACACAGGATGATGAGGGACATAATAAACTGTTCCGTCATCTTCTAATTCATTTACATCTAACTCTACTTCCCTTAGATGTCCTAGTCGTTTATATTCATCAATGAAATCTACATACTGTTGCCTTAATTTAACATCTTTTGATAATTTCCGTTCAAGATAATGAAATCTTTTCAATGCTATTTCCTTTGATCGTCCTAACTTAACTGAATCATTTTTGAATGGAATTTTAACTATGAATTTATTGTCTTGAGCTCTTGAAAGGTTTGAGATGAAATGATTTTCACAAAACTCATCTTTGATTTCGGGACTTGAACAATTTTCAACTTGCCAAAATTTCTCTAAACTCTCGCTTAAGAGTTTGTTTGACTCAATTTTATCGATGGCTAAATTACTAAATACGCGATTACAATTTTTTAATCCAAAATGTCTAATTTCTCCGCCCAATATCCAACCGAGTTTACTATTTTGCAATATAAGGCTACTAGTCAAATTTACCTGTTCCATAAGCAGCAATTTATAAAATATTCCTACTCCGCAAAGAATATCGATTTCTTGGCTCTTATTGAAACTTGTTTCGGTAATAAAATTACTTTGAGAACCTGGATCAAGTAACATGCGTGCCTTGATTAATTGATTGTATTTATCTTTTACATTGACTAAAGCGGTTGATAGTAACGAAACTACCCTGCTGCTCGCCGTAGCTGCGTTTGATGCCGTTGAAACAGACTTAAGAGCAATACCATTATCATCAATATTGACTTCTGCCAAGTTATCACAAACTTTTTTCATGGAAGTGTCATGTTCACTTTCGCTATGTAATTGCGTGTGCATAATTTTTACCTTTTCCTTATGTATTATTGTGTTGTGATGGCCTTTACATTTTCTGCAAGTTGCTTTTGTGCAATAATTAGTGCTATGATTAGGATTTAAACAATTTGCGCATAGCTTAAGCTCTTTTACCCTTTTAATTCTATCATCAATGCTAAGACTTAAGAATTTGTCACATTTAAAAATTGAATGATCGTTTTTGCAAAAATAGCAAGCAAACTTTTTTTTTTGCACTGTGAACGCATTTACTCTTTTATCCCTTGAACCTTTACTGTTTTCATATTTCCTTCCTGTGTGCATTCCCAACTTCTCTAATAACAAATATTTTTCTTTCAGAAATTCGCTAATTTCTTCCATTGTGGGTAACTCACCTTTAATCTTGTAACCTTCCCAGTCTCGCCTGGTTCTATTATCAAATTTGGATACTATGACATGAATTAGGAGTGCATCCCATTTTTCTACTGGTTGACCAAGATTTTTAAAGAACGAAGATTTTTGTAAATGAATCGTAAAGATTTTTAAATCTGGACCGTTTTCTCTTGTCAGTCCTTGAATTTTGAATAAATTGTTTACGTAAGTCTCTATAATTATTCTTTTATTCTCGTAAGCCTCCCTCAGTATAGAAAAAGCTACTGAATAATTTGCACTTGTAATCGGAATTGATTCTATTTTTTGAGCGGCTTCTCCACTCAAGCAAGATTTCAGATAATAAAATTTTTGAATTTCGTCTAATTGTGTGTTGTCGTGAACTAAAGATAAATATAAATCTCTGAATTCGAGCCATTTTTCATATAATCCGCCAAAATTTGGTAACTTCAATGCCGGTAACTTTACATAACTAGAACTAACGTTTTTATACTTTCTGAACGTTTAACTACTTTTTCTTCTAGACCAAAAAATTCCTGTTCATAATTATTGATGACTTCTTGAATAGTGGCAACTATTTCAAAATAATTTCCTTCAAATTTTGTTCTTTCGTTTTCTTCAATAGTTAAATCCTCCACGGTCGTGTTTTCGTCGTCACGCATTAAATATTCTACGTTGTTTTGAATTTCTTCAAACTGAGTAAACGTTTTACTGATGGCTTCTAACCTCAATTTCAACTGAATTATTTCTTTCCCGTTAACTGCGTCGTGATCTATATTACCCGCGTAATTTATCAATCTCGTGAGTGACGCTTTACAAATGCCACGTTTAAATCTTAATTCAGCTAAATCCAACATAATGAAATTCTAATTTTATGCTATACTCAATTTTTTGGAAAAAAGGATAGGAATCACTCACTCTGTCTTGTTTGCCGGGTTAAGCTACGCCACTCTAGGTCTTCCGTCTTTTTCAGTCGTCGCTGATGACTTGGAATCTTCTTCTGTGCCGTATGTCGCTTACTGTCTTCTTGTTTATCGATCGGGAATCGATTTTCTGCCTTTTCTCTGGATTCAATCCGGTTCGATTGGACCAAAATGGTTGAGCTGTCTACTCGTTTAAACTTTCAAATGAAACACATTAATTTACCTTTAAACTTTAATGCATTATCGTTGTAGAAACGGATAAACTGTGCTCTGTCTTGGTAGAGCTTGTGTGGACTGTACTATTCTATTGACAAAGAGAGACTAAAATGGTGGCAGGCTCGCAGGTACCCCGAGCGTTAGCGGTGTTGCCAGATTGTGTACACCGTTGCTCGATGAGCATAGATTTTAATTGCTAACAGGTAAGGACAAAAGCGGGGCCATCACATCAGCTTCAATTCCCATGCGCTTACTGCTGAAAATAGTCGAAGAGTTTCACCTGCATTTATCCAAACAAATACCCGGCTCTACTATAGCAATAGGGGGAGAATTAAAGAAAAGAAAAATAGCCACAGAGCTAGAGCAAGCCACCTTCACGTCAATCAGCGGAGAATCCTTCTCTCTCCAAGGCACTGAGGATGCCACTATATGGAATGAATGCTTAAACCCTGCTTTATTTGATCTAGTGCATAATGTTCAACGATGAAATCCGTATCAAATGCCGTGTTCCGCTAGCAACTGAAGATGAGAAAATACTGATAAATATATGTCATCTAACCTTTTATTTCATGTTGCGGAAGAGAATTCACATGGGCACTGGATTTATATTGGAAACTGAAACCAATTATACAAGATTGAATTGGCACGAAACAACAGAAGACAACTTGAACGAACACAATAAACCATGGTTCAGAGAAGTAAAGTCCAAAATAGACAATGACGATTACTTAACCTCTTTTCCAGGTTTTTTAATGGGAATGCTCAACGCTGCCTCAACTACTATTGAACTAATACCACTACTAGGAGTTGACATTCCAAACACATCTCTGAAGTGCCTAAGATCAAGTGACGACTCAATGACCATGTTTGCAGCAGTAGACGCTAAAACTCTAATTCAGCTCATGACTTTCACTTACAGCCTGTTGATAGTTTTCGGAATAAATCCTTCTACTGAAAAAACATTGCTCTTTCCACAACGATATGGTGAATACACAAGCTGGTATCAAGATGGAGAATTTATCGGGCAGGATCAGTGATGGATATATCGTGAAAGATGGACTATAAGGTTGGCTTTAAGGAGGTGCTAACTGCTTTGCTGCAGGAGGGAAGGAAAGTTTTTGGGAGCATAGAGGAGGCATGCAAGCAGACTTGTCCCAGTAAGCGGCCCTCCAGAACAGAAAGAAAGGGAGTTTACTGGTGGTCGGAGGAGATAGCAGGGAGGAGGAGGGAAACCAACAAGGTCCGGAGAATGCTAACGCGGATGAGGAAGAGAGGCTCCGCGGAACAGGTGCAGGCATGCCTGGAGGAATATTGAAGTCGAAAAAAAATGCTGAACAAAACGATTGCTAGGGCAAAGGAGCTTAAATGGAGGGAAGTATGTGAGGAATTGGAGGAGGACGTGTGGGGCCTAGGATATAAGATCGTATCTAGGAAGATTGTCAAACGGGACATTTTGCCTGCTGATCAATTTATTCTGGGAAACCAGGATAGGGTTGAGCGAGCGTGGAGTGGGAATGACGAGGTAGTACCTTTTACGGAGGAAGAAACTAAGGCGGCGGTGGAAAGGCTCAAACGGCGTAAGGCGGTTGGACCTGATGGAGTCCCAGCGGAAATTATGAGGTGGGCAGCTGATGTTGCGATAAAGGAGATAACGGAAGAGCTGAATACCCAATTGCTGCGAGGATGTTTCCCAAAAGAATGGAAGACTGCAAGAATAGTTTTTCTGAGGAAGAAAGTAAGGGAAAATGCACCAGTATCTTATAGAACGGTGTGTATCCTGAACTCGATGAGCAAACTGTACGAGTATATGATTTTGGATAGGCTTCAAGAAGAACTAGAAGAAAAGGAGGCACTTGCCCCGACATATTTCGGGTTTCGCAAAGGCAGGTCAACACTGGACGCTGTAAACAAAATAGTATATATTGCCAGAAACGAAATGAACAAGACCCTGAAGGCAAGAGGCATTGTATTGATGATAACCATAGATATTAAGATCGCGTTCAATACGGCGTCCTGGAGGTATATTATGGAGGCACTGGAGAAATTAGAGATCTCTCAGTACCTCAGAAAAGTAATTCATGACTATCTAAGTGATCGTAAGATCGTCACAGAGGAAGGAGAGGTATACAACATAAGGGCAGGTGTACCTCAGGGTAGCATTCTGGGGCCTACTCTGTGGAATGTGATATTTGATGGGGTGCTGAGACTGATCTTTCGTGAGGGAGTGGAGGTCTTTGCATATGCTGATAACGTCGTGATGGTTGTCAAAGCTAAGACCGAGGAGGGACTGGAAAGGGCGGCTAATGACGCGCTAGAGGAGATAGTATAGTGGATTGAAAGTGTGGGCTTGCAGGTAGCAACGTAGAAGACGGAAATGATGTTGTTGACAGGCAGAAAGAAAGTGGCTGAGATAAATATTAGCGTGAGAGGAAGGAGACTAGAATTGGCTGATCACGTGAAATACTTGGGCGTGGTATTGGATAGGGGGCTGAGGTTCTCAGAAGATGTGAAATATGCTATCGGCAACTGTAACAGCAGCAGCACTCTCAAGGATTATGCCTAGGCAAGGAGGAATGTCTGAGGCAAAGAGGAGAACCATTAGCTTGGCCGTGGAGAGTACGGTGATTTATGCGGTACCTGTATGGAGGGGAGTTCTGAAGTATGGGAAGTACACTAATTTGATAGATCGGATGCAGAGACTGACGACGATAAGAATATGTAGAGGCTACCGTACTATTAGTTCAGTCAATCTGTACATTTGGTGCGGGTATAATTACCCGCTCGATGAAATTTGGTACACTTGTTGAAAATGATGTAACTAAGCTACCTTTGCGATGGCCTCGCTGAAATGTCAGCGGTTTATTGAAAAACTCAAAAAAAGGTAAAAAAATGCATTTTTCTCGAATTGTATGCATCGTACAGAAAATTTAATTGAACAAAACATGTAAGGGACGTTGCGATCTACATTTTCTGTCATTGGTGCAATGCTGCACGACTAAAAGCGCACAAAGTAGGTGGCGCTAAAGTAAGCGAGGACTGGAACCAATAACAACAATGAAATCACCGGCACCATCTGAAGTAATGGATCTTATCAGTTGTTCATGTCAAACAAACGGTACAGGTTTTTGCGGTTCAAGATGTGGATGCAGAAAGGCAGGTGTCCATTGCTCAGTTACCTGCAAAAACTGTTGTGGCGAAGATTGCAGTAACGCGCCAGTTATTGAGGTGAAAGAAGACACTTTTCTCGATGACGATTGGATTTTCCTTCCCAAGTAGTACATTTAGTATCAAGGTCATGTTGGGAGAAAATGAGCAATAATAAGGCGCAAAATAGTGATAGACGGTCGGCCGCTAGTTCCTCTTCAGAAAGCGCCAGAAGTGAATCTCCAGAGAAAGAACCACTGAGAAAAAAACTACGAAGCTCTAACAAAAGATAAATTAGCAATGCGGAACATCCAGTTAGCATAGATTCAAAACTGTCAAACAATCATTATGAAATGAAAACATGTACATAAAAACGATCACCTAGTATATAAATAATATAAAGAACCTCTTCATTGGAAGCATAAAAAAGGTGGACTGAGTAGCCTTTTTCTCATGCGACCACTGAAAGAGTTGAAAAATTGTAAGCGATTTAGATTTGTAAGTATTTTTGAAATATTTTGTATGCTTTTTCTATACACCTGTTAATAAATACAAATACAAAACTGAATTAAACGTTTACTTGAAAATTAAAACTCAAATGATGACTTTAATTGAATTGTTTGTTTCCCTTATCCAAATTTTCAAAACCTCTTCAAAAATCTGTTTAATTGATGACATTTTTAAAAAAATGAAAAACAAAACTGAAAAACATTAAAAATTGTCTTTGTTAATAACATTGAGAGTTCAACAAAATAATTCATAACAGAATGCGACTCAAAAAATCAAATAATGGATTGTACTTGTCAAAAACAAATTGAAATTTTATTTATTAAAGTTTAATTGCTAAGAAAAATTAAATTAGTAAAATCTTGATTTAAATGTGCACTACCGATGTGTACTCATACTGCGTACAAGCAAGTATACCGTCAAAACGATTTATTTTTCGACAGATTGACTGAACTATATATCAACGGAGGCCAGTAGAGTATTGTCTAGAGTTCTACCTATGACATTGCTAGCGGAAGAGAGGAGCATGGCAATCGAAAGATCAAAGTCCGAAAATAAACAACTGATGAAGGAGATGGTTGATAGGTGGCAGTTGAACTGGGAACGAAGTACGAAGGATGTGTGGCTACACAAGTTGTTGCCAGACATAGAACCATGGTATTTCCGCAAACACGGGAATCTAACGCATCAGATAACACAGGTATTCACTGCACTGCACTGCATGGTTCCTTCGGTAGCTATCTGAAGAGAATAGGCAAGCGTGATTCAGACTTGTGTGAGTACTGCCATCAGGAATCTGATGATGCAGAGCACACAACGTTTAAGTGCACACCGTGGAGCGGTGATCGGCAGGCCCTTAATTCTATTGTTGGGGAGGAGGTAAAGTTTGAGAACATGGTGGAGATAATGCTACGAGATGAGATGGCGGTGCAATCGTTTATTGATGGAATAATGAGGCAGAAGGAACGAGATGAGCACAGGCAATCAAAAAGAGAGTGGTGAAGGCCATAGGTTCGTGAAGTAATGCGAGAGCGGTGCCGCGAACCTGTAAAATGGTAACGAGGGATTTTTAGTGGGTATTATATGACTTTGAGTCCCACACTACCTCACCCGACCACCTGGTGAGGTGTGCGTAAACGCATTTTCCCCTCCAAAAAAAAAAGGTATAAAAAGCACACAACCCCAAATATCAAGGAAAAAAAGTGAAATTCACATTAAAATTTTTTTTTGTATTTCCATTTGGTTTTCATTATGCTACGCATGCTTACTCTGTTTTAGTTTAGTCACTAAAAAAAATGATGTCAAAATTTAATATTTGCCGTTTCATTCAATGGACAATGGAAAAGAAAAAATTTATGTAAAAAAGTTCCAACTGTTATACCATATTCCTTCTAAAGAGAATTATCTACATTGTAGAACTAATATGCTCAATCACCATAGCTGCATGGTAATCAACTATATTGAACACTATCATAAATAATAATAATAAGTTATTTTCTGTAGGTGACAAAAAAAATCAAAACTTACTACTCTTCAATATTCAATCATTTCCACGACGCCTAAAGACATTAAACAATTACTTTCACAAATCAAACATTCTCAAAATATTCCGTATATGTTATAATATTCCATTACCCACCAATTCCATTTCAAATTCAAGTTTCATGGATATAATAACGAGAACACACTTTCGTCATGCGCACATCGCCAGGTTCTAGATTGTACCGAGCGGTGGAAAGCACTATTGTCAAAACTCCATTGAAACCGCGAAATCAAATGACATTATCAGTAGAAACAATAGATCACCCGGCAACAATATCTTACCATTTCTAGGCTAACGGGGTAGTACCTACGCCCTATTACCAAAGATTAATTCACAAATATGAAGCACTCTGGCCTTTTTCTCGTCAACGATTCAATGACCTTGAGAATTCTATCGTTAAAAAAAAGGGGCATGACTAATTAGAGAAGGATATATATCTCTCTCTTCTCCAAATTCGAATTAACACCGCGAAACAATTCACCGGGTATTTCTGAAAATCATAGCAGATCCTTAATTTAATCAAAACCTTTGAATTAAATGGCATATTTTATATAACTTGCATTCTCTTCCCACCATTCGAGAATTTTTAATGAAGTAAAAGTTATCGCTGATTTTGTATAATAAATCTAGAATTTCATTCCACACGGGTTTTCATATTTGGATTAAGCTTTTTCATAGCTCTGCAGAGAAGTCTGGATTGTAGATAAAATGAGTGAAACCAAGGGAAGATGTTCAGTTAAGTACTGTTCGAATGTTTCGAGTGTGAGATTCTTTAGATTTCCCAGTTCAGATGACCCTCAACGAGTCCTGCAATGGAATTTGGCCTGCAGCGATGCGACAATTCTGAGGAAGGAACCGCCTGTCTTTCACGCAGGAAACAGGATTTGCAGTGATCACTTCAAACCTTATTTAATGACTGGCCGCTACTTAAATAAAACGGCTATTTCCACTTTGAACCTGTTTAAGAGACCGAAAAGCTTTGATATAGGTACACAAACCGATGGATTAGGAATCGATAAGGGAACTCAAACATGTTCCACAATAATGGTAAAGTGCAATGTGCATATATCACAAGACATATTTGCAGGGACACCGAGAAAGAGAAAATTAAGAAACATTGTTGAGGTATATAGATGTATGAAAATGAATTGGATATTCCATTATGTGTTATTATATGGAAAATTGGAAACAATAAGAAAATTATTTAAGGAGAAAATGAATTTGGAAGGAGAAATCAAATGTTTGGAAAAAGTTAATATGATGTCAAAGAAGGTATTCAAAAATGCCTGTGAATATCATCTTCCTACAGCTTTAGGAAATTTGGCTAAAGTAGTGTGTGAATTGAAGGACAGGAAAGCTAATGGAAATAGATACAGCAAGGAGATGAAGAAGCATGCTCTTTCACTCTATTATTTAGGTCCAAAGGCCTATAAGGAGCTGCCAACAAATTATTTTTTTCCTTCGATATGGACCCTAAGGAGAATGACTAAGAATGTCTAGAGAAAGCCAGGACTGAATTGTATTTCGAAGATTGAAGTGGAGATTACAAGACTAAAGAAGACAGAATTTGTGTCCTCTCAATGGATGAAGTGTCCCTGAAATGTAATCTTCAGTATGATTCGAAACATTACGAAATCATTGGATTCCATGATTTGGGTTCGTTATAAAATATATTCTTCATTATGCTGCTCCTTCACAAAAATATTTTTCAGGAAAAGGCAAAATATATTCACTAAAAATGCTCTAGTGTTGATGGCAAGAGGTGTGCACGATAAATGGGAGCAACCCTTGGGATATTTTTCTGTTCTGTTTGCAGTGCAGCAGATCTGAAATTAATTATTCATGAGTGTATCGAAAAGATGTGTGATGCAGGATTAGATGTTAGAGCACTAATTTCATATATGGGCTCTAAATTTGTTTGTTATCAAAGCAATTAGGTGTGTCAACTAACAATTGTACATTTCAGGAGAACGGTAGGACACTATTTTATATATTTGATGCCCCCACTTGATGAAATGTATGGGAAATTTATTGATGAACTATGAGGTGGATTTTGAGAATTGTATTGCCAATTGGGAACATATTGAAACACTATACAACATCGAAAAGAAGAAAAACTTGAAAATGGTTCCAAAATTAACCGATGCGCATATTTATCCAACCACTTTACAGAAAATGAAAGTGAAATATTCTACACAAGTCTTCACTGCACAGTAATTTCTGGTAAGGATTCTCTCAATAAAATATAAAAAAAAAGAATTCAATACTGTTAAAGCCATATCAACTCTCATTTCAACTGGAGAAATATCAACATCAGCCTCAGGAAGGGCACATTTTTTAGAACAATTTGATCATTTATTCGACATTCTGAATTCATCTACTACAAAATCTACTAACCAATATAAGAAACCTTATTGTGGATCAGAAAAGCAAACAAAATTTTTGATATCGATGCTGAATGGTTTAGAAACAATGGTCCACGCAAAAAGAGGAAATACTGGTAAAAAAGACGTAACAGGAACACTCAAAACAGTAAATTGTTTTCAGGTAACCATTAAAAGTATCATGAACTTGTGGAATACTCTGAAAGAAGAAGGTCTGAAGGAGATGAAAACTCGCCGTTTGAACCAGGACTGCATTGAGAATTTTTTTGGTAAGATAAGGCAACAAGGGGAAATTCAGTAAATCCTACACCAATTCAATTCACGTATGCCTTCAAAATATTATCGTGTATGGATTTTTTGTATTCCTTCAACTGTGCTGCAGATATAGATAATCTTCTCATGGCCTCCATAGAAGTCCCAACATCATCTGCATCACAAGATAAGCATGTATCGAGGGAAAGTAATGATTTTAAGGTATTGTGCTTTATAGTATGTGCAATGTGCTTTCTAATAGTTTCTGCAAGGCTTTCAGAATTACCGTTTATTTTCAGCTTTTTTTTTATTTGAACAATTTGTATATATATAGAAGGAAATGTATTAATTCAATAAATTCATTTAGGGTAATTCCGGGGAAGATGACCGTACGGGAGAGATGGCCAATAGAAAAAAATTCACGTAATAATCCATAGATGGCACTACTTTTAATTTAGTTCGATTCGTTCCCGCGCGGGCAACAAGTGTTTGTCGATTTATGTGTGAAAAATATATGAAAAGGTGAGTAATTCAACTTTGTTTGTTAATAACATGTTCGATCTAAGCTAAGGGGTTGATATATGAGGTGGTCACAAAAAAATGTCGGTAGTTTTGCGTGTTTTTGTTATTCTTTTGTAATTTAAGGGAACTTTCTCGTATTCTAACCTCAAAATTAACTTTAAAACTAAGACGTTGTTTATATTACGTATTATGGCCATCTTACTCAGACAATCGGGAAAGATGGCCCTAATATTTATGGTAGAGATAGCCATAAAATTTAATGTCTTAATTTAACTCTATTATTATCATTTTATATTTTTAGAGATGCCTAAGCAATACCAACGTAAAGCGGCTGCTGGACGAGGTAACTGGAGCGAAGAAGACTTGAAAAATGCTATGGTGGAAGTAAAAAGTGGAGGGATGACGGTTTATAGGGCCGCTTTTGTCTACAATATTCCGAGGAAAACGTTAGAAAGAAGGGTAAAACAAAATAACTACACAAAAGGACCTATGGGGCCATCATCAATATTTGGTGCAGCTAGCGAAAAAAGACTGAGCAAGCATATAAAAGACATGCAGTCCAGAGGTTTTCCATTAACTGTCGATGATTTAAGAATAATTTCATTCAAGTTTGCTGAGCAATTGGGGATTAAACACAGATTCAATTTGAACACTCAGAAGGCAGGCTATGATTGGGTGTAGATGTTTTTGAAAAAAAATCCTAATATTGATCCTAATTTCCTGAATTTGAAGATGGACTGCCTCCAGGCTCAGTGGTTTATATGTCACCAAAATCCGCGTATATTACCTGTGACATATTTCTAGAATGGATGAAATCACATTTCTTGCCGCGAAAACCAGATGGCAAAGTGCTTCTTTTGCTAGACGGCCATTCTACACACTGCAATTCAGTTAAAATGTTGGAATTTGCAAATGAAAATGACATCATCCTACTTTCGATGCCATCACATACGTCTCACTATCTACAGCCACTGGATGTTGCTGTTTTCAAGTCTTTCTTCTATGAAGCCTGCAGGTTATGGATGAAACAGCACCCTGGACGCCGTTTAAGAAGACAACAATTTGGATATTTGCTAAACCAAGCCTGGGGGAAATCAGCGACTACTGGAAATGCAATATCCGGATTCAGAGCAGCAGGTGTTTTCCCATTAAATCCAGGAGCCATTCCGGAGTACGCCTTTAGTGGAAATGTTGAGAAATCTATTAAAAAAAATTTCGGAATTGCACTGCAGGCCCAATCTATTTCAGATCCAGGCCGAAGTACATCCTTTCAGACGGTGGACCAACTAACTCCGACCAGATTACTGCACGTAAGTATCTCCACTGCTTGTAAGGTTCGAAAGCGAGCCAAGCAAGTAAGCATTCTTTTAAGATCTGAAGAGCATATTGAAAAACGAAGAATTAAAAAAAATGAAAAAGATAAAAAGTCAAAGAAATCAATAATTATAAAAACAGAAACGAAGACTTATAGACCAAAGAAAAAACGAAAGGCATTATCTGATAGCAGTTGCGAAGGAATTCCCATCGTTTTGAATGATACCTCCGAAAGTGAATCTGAAGATAGAGAGAAAGACAACTGCAGAGGTTCTGGTGAAAATTATTACATGACACAATTATTTGAAGACTGGATACAATGCAATTTATGCAGGCTCTGGGTGCACGAAAATTGCACAGAGTTTGAGAATATGTGTTCTCACTGCGGCAATACGAAGAAAAAGGTGTTAAAAGATCTCAAGGGAAAGGCAAAAAAAAGCACCGGCTATCTGTCCCCGATCAGTACGGCCATCACCCCCGGACACTCTGGGAGAGATGGCCAGTCGTAGTTTTTTTTTTTCAAGTTTAAAATTACATTGTTTGCGTTATTTAAAGTGATTGATCGTTAATGATTGATAAGATTAATAAATAAAGGTTAAGTTCTATATTAATACAGCGTTTTATTCCTCATAATTTCTTCACAGGAGGGTCTTAAAGTTAATCTCTCCCGAACTTACCCTATGATGAATTAAAACGCTCCTTAATATATCAAATTTTTAAGCATATTACAAATATGTCTGGTAAGTACTTAATCTCTATATCTCCATGCAGGAAAAAGTTTGCATAAATACTTGTCAGATAACCAACATAGACTTTAGAAATTCCGACTTGCCAAGTTAAAATGTCGAGCAATATATCTGGCGCGACACGGCCTTTGAAATTAAATGAAAAAGAAAGAGAAATTAACAATGAAATTCCGGTGAGAAAAAATGACTCGAAAAGAAAATACGAAATGTTGGAGTATCGACGATTGCGTACCTGTTGGTTTTACAGCACGGCTGAACGTGTCACTCACGAGCCAGAACAGTCACTTTTTCACCAGAGTTCTAATTTGTAGAAATTAACGAGAAAAATTGCGAAGAAACGAAGAAAAGTCTTGCACTGCATCGAACGAGCGTCGACGTCTGTATTCGAATTACTACTTCTTTCGTCTCGCACTGTCATATATCTCCAACATATGTTACGCGTCCATAGACAAAGAAATGAACATACGTGGGCCGCATGAAACGAACAAGCATTTTGGAACAGAAAATAAATGAATGCAACTAACAACACTGAGTTGCAGTAACATAACCGCCCACCTAAAATAGAATATTTTATGAAAAAAAAAAAAGCAAATATAAAAATTGAAAAGATATCGAACATAAAGCGAAAAAAAATATATACATATATACATCAACATATGTCATAACTATTGGAGAGGTAATGGACATAATTTAACCACTGATCTCTGCAGTACACCTTGAGTAGTCCGAACAGTAGCTACTCTAGCTATTTTATCAGCGCCAGGATGCAATTTCTCAATGCGTCCAAGTCGCCAGCGCAATGGAGGGAGTTGATCATCTTTTATCAAGACGAGTGCACCTATTGAATAAGGAGGCGAGTTACTATTGAACCACTTTTTTCGTTGTTGCAGTGTGTTCAGGTATTCTAAATTCCATCTTTTCCAAAAATCCTGATGGATACGAATTAAAAGCTGCCAACGCGATAATCGACCGATAGATAGGTGTGATAAATCTGGTTCAGGAATAGCAGTTAATGGAGCCAGAGTAAGAAAATGTCCTGGTGTCAGTGGAGATATGTCATTCGGATCATTACTAAGCGGACATAGAGGGCGAGAATTGAGCACAGACTCAATCTCTAAGTGGATTGTATAAAACTCCTGTATGACCTGTTGAGACAGAAGGAACTGTAAAGTCTGGGCACCTGGATGCAGACATACTTTGTGGAAACGCTGAATAAGGAGCCCAGAAAGACGATGAGATGAAGGAAGCAAAGCTGGGTGTTTGCGATCAAGAGCCAGACCAGAAAAAGACAGACGACCGCCCACCCTGAGAACACCATCCTCTCCAACAAATGGATTCAATTTTCAAAGTAACCCAGATATGGGATTTCCCGAGATGAGATTATCGATCTGTTCCTTGAACACAACCCGTTGAACCTGTTTTATAATGAAGAAAAGTGCATCTTTGAGATGAACTGCGGAAAATCTATATATCCTAGGAGCTTTAGAGTTTTTATGAAGTTAACGAATCTGAAAATGTAAGCTACCACCCTTTGAACCTTGGACAGAGATGAATACCTGGAGAGCAAATCATCAACAAACGATAGAGAAATGAAAGTTGACAAAGAGAGGTGACGCTCTTCTGTTTGTACAAGATGAAGAGAATTCTCTATTTCATCATTTGCGAAGGTGAGATGTTTGGAACGAAGCCAGTCAGGGCCTGTCCACCACAAAGAGCAGTTCAACAGTTCAGTTGGCGTTAAGCCGCGTGAAGCACAATCAGCTGGATTGTCTTTCGATTGAACAGGATACCAATTTTCTGTTGAAACTAAGTCCTGAATTTGCGTAGTACGATTGCTTACAAATGTCTTCCATCGATGAGAGAAGACTTAATCCATGTTAGAGCTACCATTGAATCAGACCAAGCAAAAATGTCATCTATTGTAAAGGCTGATTGGTAAACAGAAAAACCATATTAATGAGCTTTGATAATAAGAGACAAGCACACAATTCCAGTCGTGGAAGTGAAATTCTCTTCAATGGGGAGACCTTTGATTTACCACCTACGAAAGAGATGTCAATGGAGCCGTCATAATTGAAAAACCTGAAATATACCGCGGCTGCGCAACCACGCTCACTACTATCTCCGAAACCATGAAGTTCGCAACGATAAAATGGTTTCGATGCAAGTTCCGAGGTATCTTTAATTTACCCAATTCGGTTAATTCGGATTTACACTGATTCCAGCGACGGCTGACATCGTCTGGAAGTGTATCATCCCACTGCAAACCTAATGTCCAAAGATGCTGGATCAAATGTTTAGCAAGAAAAGTAAATGGAGAAAGGAACCCCAAAGGGTCGAAAATTCGAGAAAGTTCTGAAAGTATGGTACGTTTGGTACATACCTGCACAGTAGTTTCCGCAAAATAAGAAAATTCGTCCGACGAAGGAAACCACCTCAAACCGAGAATTTTGACTAATATTTGACGATACAGTTGTTTGATATCAACTGTGAAAACGAACCGATGAACACGAAAGTTCATCAAAATGGCAATAATATCCTTTTGTAATTTAGGACCTATCAATAGAGCATCATTTAAAGATAAATGACCGGGTACATGAGCTGACGCATCGAAAACAACCCTCAACTTTGTAGATGGACTGTTTGGTTTGATTATACAATGGTGAGGGATATACAAAGTATTTTCATAATCCGAACTCGTAGAAATTAATGACATATGATCTTTTTCTAAATATTCCTGCATGAAAGTAGAGTATTCCCTGTATATATTCTGGTTTTTAATAAGTTTACGTTCAAGGGATAAAAACCGACGTAGTGCGAGAGAATATGTGTCACCGAAAGAAAGTGTTGACTGATCAGGTTTAAATGGTAATGCCACAGTGTACCGTCCAGATGTATTTCTAGAATAGTTCTGAGCGTATAAGTTCTCACAAAATTGATCTTCTGGTGATACAATGACATTCTCTGAAACTTCTTCAAGTTCCCAAAATCTTTTCAACGAGGAGTTTAAACCTGATTCAGACAATGACAAATGAAAATTGTTAACTGATATGTTAGGTGATTGAATCTTTCCCATGAAAACCCAACCAAATACTGTCTCAAGTACTGTTGGTTCTAAACCGTTACCCTCGATACGACCCGGTCGAATTATTAAAGAGAATATATCCGCTCCCAGAAGAAGATCTATTGATTTCGGAATAGAAAAGTTCGGATCTGCTAACTTCTTGTTATGGACACAATTCCAAAACGAATAATTCACGAAAGAACTCGGCATTTCCGCACAAATCTTCGGAATCACGACGGCATCGAATGTAAATGATGGATTTATTTGACCTGATGGACGAATAGTACATTCAGTGCTGCAATTAGCAGAAGATGAGCTTTCACAAATTCCATTTATCGAAAATGAAGCATCACAAATTTTCAAGCCTAATCTATTTACACACGATTGAGTTATAATATTTATTTGAGAGCCTCCATCTAACAGAACTCGGACCTTCTGATATCTACCCCAAGCATCACGAATTTCGACCTCAGCGGTTGCCAAGAGAACGGTAGAATTTGAAGAAACATTGGTTAAAACCTGAGCTGAGCCTGAATCCGATGAATTTGCAGCACTGAAATGAAACGTCTCTGTTGAAGAATTATTATCCGCATTATTGCGCGAATTCTAAAAATAGTGTTAAAAGTGAGGGGGTGGTGTGTTGATACTCGTTCGTGCTGATGTCTGCGCTGAGATTGTGGTTAACTCCTTTGATAATGTTGAACATCTATTTGTAAAGATAACAACTCCTTCATCGAGATTTATCCTTGGTGGTGTATATATACCCCTACGATCCGATGAGTTAGTTTACCTTTCGCACGGGCTTGCGATGGAGGAGATCTCCCTTGCGTTACCCGATACACCTATCTATGTTTGTGGTGACTATAATTCACCTGACGCCGGATGGAAGGATCAGACCTTCGTTTTGTGTGAGGACGGAGCTTCGGCGCGACCTCTTCGTGATTCTTTGAATTTTTTAGGACTAACACAATCCGAATGGTCGTGGCGTATTCTTGGACCTTGTATATGCACACGAGGCCACTACCGAGGTTTCGTTGGCCTCCGATCCTCTCCAGGCTCCTGGGATTCATCATGATGCAATCCAATTTGTTGTTGTTTCTGGGAGCGTCGAAAATGATTTTTGCCCTATGAGGATGTTACCTACGATTTTCGGAGAGGCGACTACGATGCTCTTAATGCTTACCTGTCCTCTTGCAGCTGGAATTTCGACGGGCTTGAAGCGAATGAGGCCACATCGTTATTTTATGCATGTCTATATGATGGCATTTCTCGTTTCATTCCACGTAAAATAACTAAAAATTGTAATTTTCCCAGATGGTTCAATACAACTTTGAGGAGATTGATCAGTAGAAAGAAGAAGGCACACAAAAATACATTGCTACGAAGGATGGATCAGACTACCTGGCATTTTGTCGATTACGTACCGAATGTAAATCTCTTAATCGTGCTCTGTTTGAAACATACATTAGTAATATTGAGCGCAGTATACGATCAGATCCACAGTCCTTCTGGAAATATGTTAACCAGCGGAAGAAAAGTTCTGGCCTTCCTAATAATATGTCTTATAACGGTACAAGTAGCTCCGATGGTGCTGAAACTGTGAATCTTTTCGCTGATTTTTTCTCTAGTGTTTATAAAAAGGATTGTGTAGTTCCTCCAAATATAAGGTATCCTCAAACTGTGAACTTGTCCAGGTGCGAATTTTCAAGTGCCGAAGTTTTTGAGATAATTGAGGGGCTCAAGCCTAAGCTGTCGGTCGGAACTGACGGTGTACCTGCTTACGTACTCAAGAGATGTGTTTGTGCTCTTTCCACTCCGATCAGCAGTCTGTTCAATATCTCATTGAAGCAGGGTATATTTCCTGAATTTTGGAAAAGCAGCTTCATCATACCGATCTTTAAATCAGGAACAAAATCTGAGGTATCTAACTACAGGGGGATTTCCATTCAATCGGTTATGCCCAAGATGTTGGACAGTTTGGTGTGTAGTTACATGACCTGGCACTGTGATGCCCTTTTGTCTGACGAACAGCATGGATTCAGGTGTGGGAGGTCTACCCTGTCCAATCTTTTGGTGTACCTCGAGGATATAGTCAGCTGCTTGGAGGAGGGACGCCAGGTGGACGCAGTTTACACCGATTTTTCCAAGGCGTTTGACACAGTGAACCATAATCTTATGCTGGCCAAGCTGGAGGCCTTTGGAATATCTGGTTCCCTACTAACTTGGTTTGGAAGTTTTTTATGTGGACGAACGCAAATCGTCCGATATAAAAATTATTTATCTGGGATCATCGAGGTTACTTCGGGGGTTCCCCAAGGTAGCCATTTGGGGCCTATACTTTTTGGTTTGTTCATCAATGATGTTAAGGGCTGCCTCAATTCGAACTTTTTGATTTTTGCGGATGATTTGAAATTATACCAACCTGTGAACTCTGTGGCCGATTGCCTTCATCTTCAGGAACAGATTGATAGCTTTCACAGATGGTCAACTTCTAACTACCTTAGTGTTAACATCAATAAGTGTAGCATAATATCATTTCACAAGCGTATTACACCTATCCAGCACAGTTATAGGTTGAACGATATTGAGTTGACTAGGCATAGTTGTGTTCGCGACCTTGGTATTTTACTCGATTGTAATTTGAATTTTAAGGAGCAAGTTCAAAGTGTATGTGCGAGGGGTTATCGGTCGCTCGGTTTTATAATCCGAAACTCATCTCTCTTCAGTTCTGACACCGTGAGGCTTTTGTACACCTCTTTATGTAGGCCCATTCTGGAATATGCTTCTAGTGCGTGGGCTCCGTTTTACCAGTGTGACATTGACAGCTTGGAGAGGGTTCAGCGCAGATTCGTGCGTCATCTGGCCTTCAGGTTGGGTTTTTGCAGAGGGAGTGAAGAGGCTGCCAGTCTATCATCTAGTTTGGACACCCTACGTAGAAGACGCCGCCGGATGGACTTGTCCAACCTCTATAAAATTTTGAATGGCAGCATGAGCTGTCCCAGACTTCTATCTGCAATAAACTTTAATCTGCCTTCGAGGATCACGAGACATACTCCCTTCTTTTACATTCACACACATAGAACTAATTATGCTACCAACTCGTTCCTCAATAGAAGCATGGTTGCGGCGAATGCTCTGGGTCCCAGTTTGGATTTCTTCTCGGGCTCACTTTTTTCATTTAACGCAAGGTTGAGGCACATCAGTAGAGATTTTTGAGACATTGTGATGGTCTTTATCATTATTGTTGTTTATTGCTGTTTGTTTTATTGGCTTGTTTATTGTACTTGTAAGACTCGTGCTATGAAGACATATAGTCAAGTAGTATGGGTTCATCTTTAATTTGATTTTGTTATTTAAAAGGGGGTTATCCCGTATACTCTTGTTTCTATTATTATATTATATGTAACAAGAATAAATAAATAAATAAATAAATAAATAAATAAATAGATCATTATTTAGACATTCAATACATGAAAGTGAAATTAATGTCGAGAATTGGTAAAAAATTTGATCAGCAAAATTCACAAACTTTTATGATAACAATTATTCGTCAGCTTATTTTGTGTAACTTTGAAATTGGTGAAACAATTCATAAGGCAGGAATTAACTTCTTCGTAAGAAGTTTGTCATCAATAATCAAAGGACTTCTAGCTTGCAAACATAATATAATGATTCCATCAAGATTTTGATATATTATACTTTATTCTCACATACTTGTATTAGGAAATCCTGAAAATTTCTAAGAAATGCTTATCAAACAAATTCCACCCACATATAATAATATCAGTTAAAAGAAAATTTTTTCTTCTCATATGATTTTGAAAAAGGATATTTCTTATTCGTTTGTTTATAAAACTGCAGTATTAGTTGAACTATATGTAGGTAACATTACTATTCAATTCGTCCATTGTGTCAAATGATATTTTCTTGTTTCTTATGAATTCTCTCTGGTCTTCACACATATTCCACAGGAAATAAAATGTTCTGTAATTGAACTCTTCCTCAAAGTTGTATGGCAATGACCTAAAATTTTAAAAGATGTGAACTTTTACAATTTTCTCAGTTGAATTGTTGTAGCTCTAAATTATAAGATATTTTAGTAATAAATTAAAATAGATTGCAAATGATGAAAATACAAATTAACAGTAGATATATCTCTACTCACGATATTGGGTATTGGTTCCTGAAGTAAATCGCAAGTACATTCTTGGAAAGAAGTACTGGAAGCCCTTTATATGTGAGACTAGAGACTCAATTTTTGTTCATGTTAGTAATCCAGCAGACATCGAAGCAGTTCAACAAAGGAGAACATAAATTATGATTCAGAAAGGACTCACTTTACAACCTTACATAATATTGGTTGGACCTTCCTTGGGTAACATAATATCATCTATAATAATCATAAACAACTATCACTATAAAGCAGTTCTGTAATATGAGCCCTCAATTTTTGTTTCAAAGCCTATCAGATACTGGATGCATCTTATCCATTTGAGTCCCAACACATATGGTATCTTTTCCAATCGCTCATATATGACTACAAAACCAGAAATGACCCGAAAATACCTATCTTGAATGAGTTTCTATAGATAATGAGAGTTGTGGCACCATTTCACTGAGAAAGTATTAAATATATCCCTAACCTAATTTTGCTGCTTCAAATGCGGAACATTGTTTTCCTCGAAGAATTTGAAACTATCACACCCCCCTCTTGAAAAATATTTATGTGGCCAAAATTCATGCCATCGGTCGTTTAGTAGTATATTGCGAAAACACATTTCAACCCATGATGAATCAACAGCACTACCATTAAATACAAAAAATAAAATCATTGAATGCACAGATCAAATGAACACTGATATATCTTTTGTTTATACTGATGACCCAGAAAACCAACAAAAGAATCCAAAAGTGAGTGAATTCATCATACACTTTATTTCAAAACTATATTACACACCATCTGTAACTCGCAATGTTGTACAAATCATCACTGAGCAGTGCAAGGAGCTAGTGGTTAACATATTCAATGTGTTGAATAAGGAATTCACTAAGATTGAGTCAAATTCTACTTGCTCTCCTCACAATTCTATTCAAAATATATATATAATGAAATCAACAACACATTTACCGCGATGGAAACTGAACATAGAAGAATGAAATTTTTTGAAAATGCTTCCTCTTATATTACACCAAAAGGAATTGTAGTTGGTACTTCAACTGGTTTAACAACAATAAATTCGCTTACACCAGCTGATTTCAATGTGAAAAACGTGAAGAATAAAAAAATTTGCATAATATCAAATTGAAACACTACTTGGAACTTGGCAATATCTTTAGTGATATCATGAATTACATTGATGAAGAAAAACAAACACAAGATGTTATCTCTAGCCTTTATCAAGGGAACTTGTGGAAAAATTTGAGTGAGTCTTTCACACAGAAGATTGTTTTTCCATTGTTACTATTTTTCGATGATATGGAGACTTGTATTGCCCTGGGGTCAAGGGCTGGGCTTATAAAATTGGGGTAGTTAATATATCAATTAGGTTGTATTCCTCCACAATATGCCTCATCATTAGAAAACATTTTTCCAACCCAATTATTTTATTCTGATAATAGTCAGCATTATGGAAATCATGCAATATTTGCAAGTCCAATCCCTGATTTGAAATATTTAGAAGAAGAATGGATAACTATAAACATTGGTAATATGAAGCATCGAGTATATTTCACTTTGTTCTTAATTTTAGGAGATAACTTAGGCCTTAACTCTATTTTAGGGTTTGTTGAAAGCTTCAATACAGGTTACTTTTACAGAATGTGTGTCTCATCAAGAGAAATAATGAGGTCGAAAATCGAAGAAAATAATTTTTTATATAGAAATACAGATAATTATGAATCACATGCTACAAACGAAATGTATGCTATAAAGAAAAAGTGTATCTGGAATGAGTTATGTAATTTTCATGTCACCAAAAACGTAACATTTGATTTAATGCATGATTTACTGGAAGGAGTTCTGCGTTATGATATGGCCTATTTAATTCATGGTTTAATTGCCAAAAAATATTCCTCCTTAAATAGGCTGAATCAACGGATTATGTTTTTCAAAATTTCAAAAGCTGATGGAGTCAATTCTATACCACAAATAAAATTAGAACACATTAAGAAAAAACAGATAATAATGTCAGCAGCAGAAATGTTAGCCTTAACGTCATATCTCGGTATACTTGTGGGTGATTTAATAAATGCAGAAGATCCTTTGTGGATCTTTTATGATCTTATTGTCTCTATATTAGAAATATTACTTAATCGTATATTCAAATTGCAAGAAAATGATTATTTGCAAATTCTTATCGAAGAACACCATTGTATGTTCCGTGCCTTGTTTGATGACAAATTGAAGCCAAAATATCATTTTTTACTACATTACCCCAGAATGATCAGGGAAGTTGGCCCGCCAAGGAACATATGGGGAATGAGATATGAAGCTTATCATAAAATTCTGAAATCTACTGTCAACACAACAAATTGTAGGAAGAATATTTTACTCACCATTGTTATTAAAGATTCATTGCGCTTTCCTCACAGAATATTGAGTAACAGGGGTTTCAGTAATATTCAAAATTTCGGATCATCCAGAAATATCCCAGAATTCTTATCAGAAAATCATTTCATTGAAAAATATGGTGTTGATGCTTTCTTTTTCAGTGCAATGGTGTAACATTTTCAACATTTTTTACAAAGTTGGATTCTCAATACATATTTCTGATCCCATAACACCCCTGTTTGGGCAAATCAAACGTATAATAATTGATCGGGGCAAACTATATTTTATTTTATCATTATTAGAAACTCTTGGATTGAACAAAAATGCATACACTTATACAGTAGAAATTTCACATGACTCAAGAAATTTTGAATTATATTCTTTAGAGGAAAATTATTATCCTAACCCTTATAGCATGCATTATGCTGGTGATGGGAAGACTGTTATTAGTGTTCTATAAAATTTCAGGATGTGAATTTTGTTTAAAAATGTTTATTTTATGTATTTTTATTTGAATAAACATATGTATTTTGTTTACAAAAAGTTTTTTTTATTCAACTTGGATAATTGACATAATTTCTAAATCCAATATTCAAGCAATCAAAAAGTCTGTACAAGATATTTTTGGAAGAATGCGATATCGAGATTCTTCTGACTAAGTTGCACAAATATTAGTTTGATTTAATATAAAATGCATTTGCTTCATTATATGGCCAACAGATTATTTCTCATCTTGAATGATAAAAAATGATTTCGAGGGAATATTTTTTATTGAAGAGATTTTATTTTCGCTATCGAATAACATTTCGCTCAAGTGAACTTATCTAATGAAATGAAACTAGGTCAAATATTGAAATTGTATGTCTGAATATGATAATATTGCACACATCTCCATGAAATTTGGCATGTGTATTCTATTCATCAAGTTGCGTTTCGTAATGAACAAATATTTTTTTTTTACTAGTGATTTCTTTTTCGAAATTTCCTCACTCCATATTTCAAAAGATAAGACTTTCAGGGCATATACATTCATCAAATATAATCAAAGAATCTTCCCCTTGAATACATGCATTTCTCTTAGTAACACCCTGTATATTGAGGTCTGCATAATTCGGTTGGAATACTTCATTAATTTAATGAAATAACTTTTACTTGCAAGTAGAAAAAGTCTTTCTCAGTTCAGTCAATTTCTTATTAAAAATTGCTTGATACGATGAATGATACCTACTAGTCGTCCACTGAGTAAAATATTTATTAACTTGGATGATATATATTTTTGTTGAGCAGAATATATATTTCCTTCAACATATTATTTGCCGATTTCAAATACAAATGAATTATCTGAAAGAATATTCATCAACCTCAAAATCAACAGAACGTTTTGGATGATTTATTAGATGAAGTGCCACTGCATATTTTGTGCATATATTAAGCAATAAGGCAGCAAACCAAATCTAGGAACATTTAGTTGAGAATCTCCAGAATTTCCTCTTGAGGAGACAAAATGCTTCAAGATTAACCTTAGATTCTGTCTTTCTTGAAATCAATATCTGACAACTGAAAGTTAATGTAAGTTAGTTGGTGTCATTTAAAATAAATTGTGTAACTCACTATTCTTTCCCTCTGTAAAACGTATTCATGTGAACTCCAAGATGATGATAGTTTACAACTTCTTGTTAGCTATTGATATGGCCTGAATAGAAAGTCATTTTATTCAGAGCAAATGTTCGAAATGTCCACCATCAGAATTCAGGTACGCTTGTGCTCTTCTCAGGAGAGAACTAAGGACATTCTGCATTATATTAGGATTTTCCCTGATCCGGTTTGCTGCATCTTCCACATGTTGTTTCAGTTCTTCGATGGTACTGATAGTATTTGAATAAATTAGTTGCTTCATGTACCCCCACAGAAAAAAATCACATGGATTTAAATCTGGGGATCTGGGCGGCCATGCTACAGGCCCATAACGCCCTATCCATTTGCTCCCAAATTTTTCATTCAAATAGTTCCGCACCGCTCTTGAGCTATGCGGTGGGGCACCATCATGCTGCAGCCACAAATTGCGCAAAATATTGAGTGGCACATCATCTAATGAAGCATCCAAATCGTTCTGTAGAAAATCTAGGTATATATCTCCTGTCAGTCTTCTTGATAGTTCCTGAGGTCCTAATAGTTGGCAATTCACGATGCCTGCCCATATATTCACACCAAATTGATGTTGATGTCCCATTTCCTTTGTTGCATAAGGATTTTCAGTTGACCATATATGAGTGTTGTGGGAATTGAAAATACCCTCCCTTGTAAATCCTGCTTCATCGGTGAATAAAATAGTCTTTATAAAGTTATTGTCTTCTGCATGTTTAGTTGATAACCATTGACAGAATGCAATTCTTTTCGCAGGATCTGTTGGTAACAGAGCCTGTACTTTCTGTACATGATAAGGATGTAGTCCTTGATCTTTCAAGCTTCGATATACTGTAGACTGCGAAATATTATATCGCTATGCTAAGCGTCTAGTACTACTTTCAGGATATTCTCTAATTTCTTCCAATACATCATCGACAGTATTATCCATTATTCTGGTTCTCACCTGTCTATTATCCATCCAATTGAAAGATGGTAAACCGTAATCCAACATCCTCTGTAAATTTTGAACGAAAGTCCTCTCGTTTGGAAGCCTCCTATTTGGATATCGTTCATGGTAGAGCACTCTTGCTCTTCTGGCGTTATCTCCGCATATAAAATATGCTGTCAACATATCCACCCTTTCTATATTTGAAAACATAATTGAAATGTTCAAATACAATTGAATTCAAATTTTGAATTTCAATTGTTAATTTCTTCTTCTATGTTCCAGTTGTGCCAATAGATCCATCGATATGGATAAATATATAATTTCACACAATCTATTTTATTCATTGCAATTTCTTCAATCTTATCAATAATCTTCATTATTTCCTATTTGAATTGAATCGTTATTGTACAATAGTTCATTATTATCATCAATAAGGTAGGAAACTCAATTTTTTTCATAGCATTGTGTATCTCTATGGACATAACAAAAAGGTTATACTAGTCTATGGTATGAAATAGTTTAACCTGTTTTATTTCTAGTTCAGATGATTAACCAATAACAGAAAAATTTGCAGAATATAGTGTTTTTTTATCTGTGAAATGTTTATCAGATGAATATTTGGAAAAATAAAAAAAAATGAACTTTTGGTAAATCAGAGAAGTTGGATGTCAATAGAAATTATGCGAATGAAATTAAAAATACATATTATAATATCTGTAAATAGAATAATGCATCAAGTTTTGTGGAATTCTGTGAATAAGAATCTCATATTATTATGCTAACACTTGAACAACCATAAATGGACATCATTCATTGTTTTTGAAGATTTCGAAAAAGATTTTGATATTTTCAACAGTATGATATCAAGAGACCGTATAGACCTGTTCACTGGTCAATACTCAAGAAAGTCTGTCAAGGAGCAGAAAGTTCAGAAATATCAGTGTTTGGAAAATCATAGATGATTTTTTCTGGCTTTGAGTGAAAAATAAAAAGCAATGTGACAACATCATGCCTTGGAAGTTTTCATAGAAATTATGCTTCTCATGATTTGGAAATCTTAAGAAGAAAATTGCAAATGTATAATGATAACATCCAATAATTCTGAGGTTTTTTTGGAATTTCTCACTAGAAAGGGATGGTTTATAATATTGAAGTAGAAAGAAATTATGGTAGAACAACAAAATTCTAAGTTTATGGTGTTGAAATCTTTTTACCAAAAAATTAGTAATTTGTATCTTCCTTTTGAATATGGACCTCATCGAATGAACCATGAGTGAGTGAATCACTTCTTAGAGGGAAAATAATGTTTTTAAACAATGCAGATTCAATAGTGGATGCTGTGGAAGGTAATTTCCATTCAAACTAAACTGGACTACAGAGGGGTATTTGCCCAATGTGAAAACTTAAAATGCTTATAACTTTTGAACGCAGCTGAATATGGAAAAACCGTAATGAAAAAAGTGTTTCTTTTGATCTCAAGAACCTATGGTTAAAATTAACGCAGTAGTCAAAGACTCACCCTGTATATTTTGTTCAATTGTCGTATATACTTGGTTCAAGATATTATGGTATTCAAAGTACACAAATTAATATGTTCCCTACAATAGAATAAATTACATGAAAATTTCAAGAAAATATTAGTTTCGCTTGTAGGGAGATATTTCTTCGAGTCAACTCCAAAATTTTTTCAATCAAAGTTTTCTTTTTATGAGTGTAGTGCAAAGTTGTGGATACAATATCTGCCAAGAATGTGTCTTAACGAATATAGAGTTTATCCAAATGATAACGTCTGACGAAATGGCACGTCGATTTCTCATAGAACACGGGGTATTGGCTTGTCATTCTGTTTGCGAATCATGTGGTTTTAGGCTTTCTGCGAACCAAAGAAATAAGTTAGTTCAGATGTCGGAAAGCGAATAATGCTGAAGTTAGAGGGCATCGCCGTTGCAACAGTTCTCGCTCAGTCTTCAAAGGCACGGACCACACTCTTGCATAAGGTAAATCAAATTTTATATTGCATTATGATACATATCGAGTAGCGATCATATAAGTGTTGGGACATTATTTCGAAGGATAAGAAAAATCGTGCATATTTGCAAACTTTGCTTATTTGTACTTTCCAGTCCTGAATTCAGCTCACCTGCACCCGATTTTTCTCCACTACTCTATTTTTTCCCGATTATCAAAATTAGTGTCATTTGACCTTGCAACTTCCTCATTAATACTAAAGTCATTTTATGGATTAAAATTAAAAAATTCAACTCTAAAAAAATTTTTTTTTTTTTAATTTTTAATTTCGAAATTTATTTTTCGAAATAACTCTCTGAAATAATCATTATTCATCTAATTTCAATTCTAAAAACAGTTTTTCATTAATTTACTAATTTCAAATTTTTTTCAATATTTTTTCAAAAATTACTAATATTTCACCTTATTCCATCACTTTTCTTCATCCGTCAATTCTAAAATTTCAGAACATTAGCATTTATATAACATTTATTTAGTTTAGGCATTTCAAACATCGGACGATGGAAGAAAATGTCAATTTGCAGTTTGAGGACCACTATAAATTATAAGATTGCTGGTCTGGTGAGGTTGGGTTGGGTCAGCTTAAATTAGGTATAAAAAATACAACGCCAAATTTGAAGAAACGAAAATCAGTAAAATATTTTAAAAAATATATTGTGGATTTCCATTCATTTTCATTATGTAAGGTATATGGTCACTTTGGTTAGGTTCAGCCAAAAAAAAAAATTATGTCAAAATTTAATTTTTGCCATTTCATTCAATGAACAATGGAAAAGAAACAATTTTTGCAAAAATTATTTATTATTTAGTTCGAAGAAAATGGCAACCTACCCAGATGTGAACCCCGTAGTGCAAAGTTGTAGGGATAATATTTGCCAGGAATGTGTTTTCACGAATATAGAGTTTAACCAAATGATAACGTCTGACGAAATGGCACGTCGATTTCTCATAGAACACAAACATATGAGAAATCGTAGAGATAGACGAGGGGTTCAAGGTGGTTGTAAGGCATTCCTAGTTTCTATACAGAATCGTACCTCAGAAATCTTATTCGCCATCATAAAACGTTTTGTACTCCCAGGCACAACAATTATAAACGATTCATGGCGGGCGTACATTTCACTACAGAGCGAAGGTTACCCACATTTCACAGTGAATCACTCTGAAAGTTTCGTGGATCCTCAAAGTAGTGCCTACACACAAACTGTCGCTGTCGAGAGTTTTTGGGTAGAAGTTCGCAGGCATGTCCCTTCAGCTGGATTCAGGCGTGAATCGCTTTCCAGATATTTGGCTGATGTTATCTTCAGACGGATGGTTCCTTGCTACGTTCGGCGGAAACACATCTTCTGGGAAGCTGCCGCAACTTTGTACCCACCGGACCATACTCTTGCATAAGGTAAATCAAAATTTATATTGCATGATACATATCGAGAAGCGTATATACAAGTGTTGGGGCATTATTTCGAAGTATAAGAGAAATCGTGCATATTGGCAATCATACTTATTTGTACTTTCCAATACTGGATTCAGTTCACTTTCACTTGTTTTTTCTTCGCTACTTGTCCTTCAACCCGATTATCAAAATCAGTGTCATTCGTCCTTGCAACTTCCTCATTAATACTCAGAACATTTTTTGAAATTAAAATAAAAAAAAACTTTTTTTTTAATTTAATTTCGAAATTTATTTTTTCAAAATAACTTTTCTCTGAAATATTAGTGATTCATCTACTTTCACTCCAAAAAACATTTTCGAATTTCAAATTTTTGTTTTAATTTTCTCAAAAATATTTTTCTTGAAAAATTATAATGATTTCACCTTATTCCATCACTTCTCTTCATCATTCAATCCTAAAAATTCAGAAATATAATATTTATTACCCCACCCAACACCCTTATTCACTCCCAATTCAGAAAGAAAACCTAACATATATTTTGTAATGAAGTTTGATTTTTCTTGTATAGGAAAATCATTCTTGATTTTAAATATTCCGATTATTTTACGTATTTTCCGTTCCCTGTATACACCTTGAGACTCGAAGTTGTTGTTTCAGAGTTTTTCTGTGAAACCGATGGAAACCGATAAATATGTTTTTATGCGATAAACCGAAATCGTAGATGTTTTTAGGCGGCAAGTACCACATCTGTATGTGTCCGTTTCCTCTCTCCTCCGGGAGAGTATAAAGGACGTATTGCTCCCGGAATCATTATTCAATATTGACGATTCGCGATTTTTAGATTTTTATAGTGTAGTCAGTATGTAGTTAATTCAAGAGTACTTACCCGTCCGTCATTTAGAAAATTCGATTTTTGATTCTGGTAGAGAATAGTCAATTTTGGTAGTAAGTAATCAGGTCAAAAGTATTTAGCCGTAAGATAATTTTTACATCGATCAGTGTACACAGTTTGGTTTTCCCGGTCGTCAGTATCCCGAACGCCGAAAGAGAAAACAATAAAAGAGATTAATCCCTTTATTTCAATTTCATCAAAATTCCCTATTTTTCCGGGTTTGATTTTATTCCTTTAACAGGAATTCTGCAGAGGCTTCCTGTCTACGTGGACAGTTAGCAGACCCCCGTCTGTTTCGAAAAAATTTTTTTTTACCTTCTTTTATTACCGATTTCACTTCCAAAAAACCTTATAAATCATGTTCAATATCCATCCCTGGTTCCGCTCTGTCTTAGTCGCCTCTGGCTCTGCCATATAAGTCGGGTTATGACGAGCATTTCCCTTAACCCTATCCTGGATGTTCTCTTTTGAAACGACGGATTATCTTCTGAGTGTCGTCTCGACACATCCCCAATCGATCCCTGTTTACAGGAACAGGATTGAAACAAGAGGCACAGTTGTGCGCCCCCGATATATTAATAATTATTCTTCGCTCCTTTCTCAAACCCGTAAAATTTTTATTCAGGTTACCGTCGATCACAACTTGTTGCGTATTATTTGCGGGAAAGTAGCGTTCGCAGCCAGATTGATTTTGTTTCAGAATTAATTCATTTTTGCGTATTTCACCTATCATTGTTAGTTTCCTTAGGCCGGGTACATACCGAAAGCAACCGGTGATAGCAACGCAATGTCAACGCAACGGCAACTTGAGTTCCCAATGAATGACACACGCAGTTTAATGGGACTGTGTATACCAAAGTGACTGTGACGTGACGGTGATTCAACGGTCACCTGACTGAGCAACGCAGGCAACTCAAGTCACGACATGCGCTAAACTCGAGTCGCCAGTTGCGCAGTTGCTCTTGTGGAGTGCAGACCGTACTTAACTATGGCTGCTGAACAACAAGAAAATATTAAATTTGCACAGTAGAAAAACTTTTCGGGATATTTTCCCAATTTTTGCAAGGAATGCCACTGACTGCTGTGTAAATTGCTAGAATTGTATGGATGAACACTAAAACGTCTATGCAACTTTTTTTTCTGTTTTTTAAGCACATAGAGAAGTACTGCCTCCTCCTCGGACGAAGACATCGGAACAAGTGACTGGAAAACTTGTCAACTTGGGTTTCTTGTTTATGTACACATGGTGTAAACCTCCAGTTGACTGAGTTGAGTTGACATTGCGTTGCTATCACCGGTTGCTTTCGGTATGTACCCGGCCTAATAGTTTCCTTAGAACAACGTAATTTTCTTGAATATAGGCGAGTTTTAACATACCGAGTTAATTTGATTATCATATATTCCGATTCATTAATAAATTGTATAAAGTTTCTGCCTTTTATTACTTGGAGCGAACTCTGTCTTCGACTAGAAGCTACCTTGGTAGGTTTGCTATTCTCCCTGATGAGCAAAGAATAGCAAATTCCCTTATCTTTCAAAGTGGTTTTTTGATAATAAAGCAGAATCCTTGCACCACCGCATTTGGCTTAAATAATCTCTGGCACATTGTGAAGAATTTTCTTGAAGAAAAAATTGACTTCCGAGGGGCTTTGGGGTTGAAATTTCATCCATTAACTTTCCAAGTGGTTTTTCGATGGGATTTATTTATTTATTTAGCGTGTGGCGTTTCGACACATTATAAACACAAATCATAAACATAAACATAAATTACAAAATATAACAAACTTAAGCCTATAGACAAATATCGAGATTATCTATATAATCTATCGCTTCTGGCGACCAGGAAGTCGTCGGGACTGCATTCGTATGATCGTAGGGGGCATTCTTCTGTGTTTAATCGTTTGAATCTCTCCGCAATCGCATGATGGTGATGGTAGTTTTCCCCATTTATTTAGGGAGTAAGCACATCTACCGTGTTGGGTTCGGATGCGGTTCAGTGTGCACCAGGTTTTGCGTGGGAGATTGAAACCGGGAAGTCTCTCTGTTATGCACGGTAAGTTGATGTTCGGTATGGCTCCTAGCCATTTCCATGGGAAAGCAGGATCCTCGCATCACCAAATTTGGCTCAATTATTTTTTGGGACATTGTGAGGAATTTTCACAAGAAAAATTCGACTTCCTGAGGGGCTCTGGGGTTGAAATTTCAACCCTTAATATTCCAAATGGTTTGCCGATAGGAAAGCCGGATTCTTGCATCACCAAATTTGGCTTAAATATTCTCTGGGACATTGAAAAGAATTTCCTGAAAGAAAATTCGATTTCCTGAGGGGCTCGGAGGTTGAAATATCAACCCTTAACCTTCCAAGTCAATCTTCGATTGGAAAGTAGTATATTTCATTATTATTATTGCCCGAAAGTTTCATCACATCATCTACTACTATATTAATGACATCTATGGATTTATTTTTTTTTGTTATGCCATGAGTAATAAAAATAATATCTATTCTTCAAAGAATTATTCCTTTTGAAATACGTATAAAAAAGTCTATATACTGATGAAGGATTTCTATATACCATACTTATAGCTTCATTGAAGCCAATTTCTTTAAGAACGTCTTCGATGCCAATATTTGAAAACTGCTTTGTATTACCTATACTAAATTCATTGACTAATTGTTCAAATGAAGCGTTTTCAAATAACAGCCTTTCCAAATAAAATGGATATAATTTCTTTCTACCATGAGATAAAGATGAAAAATATTTTCTCTTCTCAGCATCATTCGCCACAGAAGGTAAACTTTCGTATTGAAGTGATGGATATTTACATTTCAGGTAATCTATAACGTCTGAAATAGTGGACGTTTTCATTTCTATTTACGAAATCTTATGTTTTAAAAACCCAATTTCAATTAATATTACTCATTCCTTGAGTTCGTTCTTACTAGGAAAATCACTTTTAAGTTTAGTTAAGGCACTGTCCTCACAACATCTGTACCGAAGAGTTTTCTTAATTGCTAAATTCAAAAATATCTCGAAATTTGGAAAATCACTTCTGAGTTCCTCAGACACTCAAGACCCCTCCCAAGTTTGATCACATTACTTCCGCTTGTTGATATAAATTGTGAGTTTATAAATATACTTCTAAAGCTGATATCTCTTGTATAAATATACTGCTACTAAGAATACCGATCCACTTCAGTTCTCGTTATGCCGCATGTGCATGCGCTCATTATTAAAGTGATACTGAATAAACACCCTTGCCCTACGGTCGCCGGCAAAAAGGGATTAAAACACTAAATTAAACAACCAATAGTGTTGCTCATCGCAATCTGACAATCACCCTATTATAAAGACAGGATCAAATGATTTCTGAACTTTAGAAAATCTACGCCAAGCAGAGTTAATTTACGAAACGTGGCAGTAACGTATCCATTGTGAATATGAATTCTCTGTACATAAATTATTTTGAGTGGTATGAATAAATTCCATATTGAAATAGGAACTGCTATTTTTTTTATTTTGGTGTTATTAATTGTAAAATTTTTGTTAAGATGATAAGCATGAAATTATTCTATTTGGTAGCACTCGGTTATGTTTTATTGGATACGGCTTGCGAAATAGGTAAAATTGAATCGGTTGATTTTTTACCTTATATTGTTATTATTATAATATATACATGTGTTTAGAATGAACAGAATGTTACACCATGTAGACAGGCCAACTCACAATAGCCTAGTAAATTTAACGCGAGTTAATGGACATGAAATTATACGAAACCCACAACTGCGGGATGAATTCGTAGAAGAGGCTCTGACGGACCTTTATGGATCAGAAGCTATTAATGAATTCGAAAAACTGCACACGCTCTTTTTACACGTTGGGGGGTCACTACGCCAATCTCTGGCTATATAACAGAAAATGTACTTTATTCTAGATTCAAATATTCAACTTGATCATTTCCATTCTGTTACGCATGATCGGCATTGTTGCCGTGCGCTAATCGTACAGAGTCCTTATGTTTTAGTCAGTATTAAACATAAAGTAATTACATATAGAGTGGAAACTGAGATAGGCAAAGTGGTTCACAATAATAGTTCTTTGCGCCGCCGTATGGTGTCTCTGGCTTCTCCGATTTTTGCTTTGTTGATACTTTCATAACCTCGTCCTGTCTATTTTGATCTCTCGTGGATATAAAAAGTGCTTCTGAGTTCTCCAAGTTTTTCGACATTTCTTCTTTCAATATGTCCCAAGAAGTTGAAGAAAAACGCAAATGTTGCGTTCCAAAGTGCGACGATAAATTTAGTAAACGCCATCGTTTTCCTAGAGTAGATAAGGAACCAGAATTGTTCAAACTTTGGCTAGAGAATGTTCAGAATCCTTTGTTGGATGGTAAAACATCCAAACAAATCCAAAACTTTTATGTTTGTGACAGGCATTTCACGGATGAGGTGAAATTGAGAAGTCATATAGGCATTTGGAAAAATGCTGTTCCTCAATTGTTTATTCCTGGTAAGATTTGTTTTTGATAATTTCAAACATGTGATATCGTAATTGTAAGAACATTCAATCATTTATTACAGGATCTTATGACCTGAGTCGAAGTGTTGAAGGAGTTTGTGCATATAGTGATCTACATGAAGAGACCTAAAAGAAAATAAATGTGTTTTGTATATATGGGTACTTCGGGTATTTTGCTTTTTGTACAAATGCAAGTTCTATGCAAGTATTTCATTTTCCACTTTTGATTTGTTATTTTTTCATGCTTAGATTAAATATAAATAAAAGATTATAAATTACTACATTTGTGTTTATCCATCAATTCTGTTATAAATATTACATCATAATTTTTAAGATAAATAATGAATATGAAAGAATTCTGACTGTAATACAATAGTAATATATAACTTGAAAGACTCTTCAAGCTCCATATTATTATATGTCCGTAATACATTATTTCATTTACAAAAAATTCGGAACAGTTCCAATATCCATTTTAAACGTCCCGCCTTTCGGCTTTTAGTTCATGTTGCCGCCGCATGAGGTCGCTGAAAGCAGTGACCAAATTTTATAATGGCAGTTTCCATTCTATAGAGTATGTTCTATGGTATTAAATTACACTGCTCAATAGAAACGAAGTGTTTTTTGTGTATAAATTATATATTTATATTAATGGTAAAATACATTACAGTGGCGGCGAGGACTTTTACTTGAACCTTATAAACAAATAACTAATAATTTGAAAGTGTTTTTCAACTACCGATATGACGACCAACATGGCTACTGATCACGTCGACATTTGCGCTAATTCGACCCAGGAAACTCCAAATGGTCGATATTCAAGCGGAGATTGCAATCTAATTTTGTGGCTAATCAGATCAACGGCGAGATTCGCAAGGGCGCAATAGACTGCTATTTAACCTATGCATTCCGGACGAACCCGAATCGAAAATATATAAAGACCTCACCGAACGGCTCACCGAGTATTTCAAACCCAGCGACAGTGTCTTTGGTGCGAGATTCAAATTTTAAAACGCTAAAAAATCTCTTAATGAAACACCTAAAGAATGGGCCCCTAGGATAAAGAGTTTAGCCGCCCCATTTCAGTTCGAAGCGAACGAAATGAAATTATTGTTGCGAGATATTTTCATAATTGCAACATAGGTAAGAAAGGTGATGAAAACAATCGTGAACTCGCCATATGGCGCGCGTCATAAGAAGAAAAAAAATACTGAAGCATCTGTTTCATACGGCCAGGGGAAGATGGGAGAAAATGGAAGGTGCGGTGCAAGAGGTGGAGCAATTTACGATGAACGAGCTGGGGGATGCCATTCAAGTGAAGAAAACGGAAAAGGCACCAGGCCCAGACAGATTATCGGTGGAAGAACTAAAAATAACCATTTACGAGAAAATGATGATGGCAAGATTGATAAGGGAGCTGGAAGAAGGAGATTTGATATCCAAGTCCCAACATGGATTTCGAAAGGGAACAGCGATAATGGAATGGGTGGAAACAATTAAGGGATAAAGAAAGAAATGGTGCGCAATGGTGACAATAGACGTTAAGAATGCGTTCAACTCAGCAGTCAGGATATATACAGGGTGATTCCGGAGGAGACCGTCAGATTTTAGGTGAAATATACACTAGTCAAGGCAGTTTCAAAACAATGTTTTGTTTATGGTTGGGGGCCTTTAATGAGAGTCTATAGGGTGATTTGTCCTATTCGACCGATTTTTCTCTTATTCATAACTTTGGTATGGCTAGATCAATCTTGATGAAATTTTCAGTGTAGAACAATATGATTATCTTCTTTCAATAATTCCAACACTTTCTCAAAAATACAGGGTGGGAATTATGATAAGTTCAGATTAAGTTTGCAGGTTGAAAAAACACCCTGTACATTCCGTTTTCAAAAATTTTCTAAATGCTTCAGATTCTATCATAAATTTACATTACTGGAGCGTTTTTATCTTTTTTGGCACACATCCAGTTTTCCTAGAAAAATTTTTCAAGGATGAACAATATCGTTATTTCGCTCCAAGGCAGTGAGGATATTCTGAGCTAGAATGTAATACGGTGTCGTCCAATGATACAAAGCTCTTCCTGAGTCCTAAAGTAGTTCTTCCAAATCCGAAATTCATATTTAATCACTTATATTCTCATATATAAAATCATTTAATCCAGAAAATATCTTTATACTTACCTACCTACTCAAACCAAAAATCTACAACTTATACAGAATAAGCATTCAGAAACATATCATAAACGGCAAAACTAAGGATTAACACAAAATTTACATAGAATGTTCGAAATGATTTCCCATTTTTTGAATACATATTCCAGACTTTTTATTAAATTTCCATTGACCTTCTAATGGGGGATTGATTTTGCTTCAAGATATTACATTCCTCGAAAATCCTTTCAATTATGTGTTCTCTACTTCTAATTTCAACCTTATAAACTCTTGTTTTCAGATATCCCCACACAAAATAGCCTAAAGGGTTCAAATCAGGCGATCTTTGTGGCCAAGCAATAGGGCCTCCACGACCAGTCCAGCTGTTCGGATAATTTACATCCAGGTGATTTCTCACATTCAATGCAAAGTGAGGTGGTGCTCCGTCAGGCTGAAAGTACCTAAAGCGGATATGTATATGTAAAATGAATTTCGAATTTGGAAAATTCATTTTAGGACTCAGGAAGAGTATTATTGGACGATATAGCTTTACCATCTAGTTCAGAATATTCTCAATGCCTTGGAGCGAAAAAAACGATATTGTTCATCTCTGAAAATTTTTTCTAGGAAAAATAGACGTGTGCAAAAAAATAAACACGCTCCAGTAATGTAAGCTTATGATAGAATCTGAAGCATTTAGAAAATTTTTGAAAACGGAATGTACAGGGTGTTTTTTCAACCTGCAAAATTATCCGAACTTATCATAATGCCCACCCTGTATTTTTGAGAAAGTGTTGGAATTATTGAAAGAAGATAATCATATTGTTCTACCCTGAAAATTTCATCAAGATTGATCAAGCCATACCAAAGTTATGAATAAAAGAAAAATCGGTCGAATCGGACAAATCACCCTGTAGACTCTCAATGAAGGCCCCAAACCATAAACCAAACATTGTTTCGAAACTGCCTTGACTAGTGTATACTTCACCTAAAATCTGACGGTCTCCTCCGGAATCACCCTGTATAATCCTCATATCTCGACCAGCAGTAAATATGCTTTAGCAATTGTTTATATTTTGAGTTCATAAATAAAGGAACTTTTTGAAAAGCATTTATTCAAATAAATAAAAGAATAACCAATTGCATGATTTGTAATAGATACAGTTCTCAAAATCATCATAAGGGTGAAATAATCAATAAAATAATTACAAAAATGTATTTGAGACCCCTTAAAACTTTGAATTATTATTATTCTCAGCTTAAGTGAAACAATACCTAGAAGGCAGCTCTTTTCTAACTAAGGATTAGAGCAATTCATTTTTTACTCCTAAACAGCAGATGTCGAGTCTTTTCGCGAACGCCATGGAAAAATTACTAGGCAATATTTTTATTAATGCATGGGTTCATTAAGGTCTGCTATCACCAGGTCTGTAATTATTTATCGGTGTATAAAACCAAACCAACAATAATAGTAAGAATGAATTCGAAACTTTATTGAATATATTATCAAATGAATTGACTATATATTTCAACGATTTCCACATAATGGAGGTATGTAGGTATAAGGGAAAGTAGGTACTTGAGAAATCATTATGGTAGGTACCTGGGTAGGTATGTCTGAAATTATATATAAAGGGATGATGGGATGATGACCAGTTATTTCAAATGAACAGTCTTCGAGATTTGTAAGCAGGAGACGCAGTCTATTTCTGAACTTACTCTTAAATTTTCACCTCCGTATTCAGAGTGATGGACAGATTTGAAGATATTTTGGAACTACTTGCTCAGGGTGCGGATTCAGGAGCCGTAGCTGATGTAGAAGATCCAATTATTCAAACCTATCAAGTAGGAAGAGAAGATAAAATTCGGGAAAGCGATATACTGTCTCCTAGTAACAGTGATAATTGTGTAGTTGATCTAGTACATCAAAAGGCGTCGGCAAAGGAGGTCACCGAGGTCCCAACGATAGGAACTGTGATACCTTTACCGGATATAGGTGGTTTTATCCGTGTTTTGGACACAAAAAATCTACTTGGAGGACCTGACCAAACAGACTATATCAGCATATCAGAAAAACGGATAAGGAAAGAACCGTTTGAGTTATACTCGCAAAAGCGCTTTACCTGCTACCAGTGTGACTACCAGACGTTGTTCCAAGAAAGCTTAGTTGAGCACAAAAAACGAGAGCACCCGAAAAACGATACAGAAGAAACTTCAGAAAGACGACAGCAACTTTACAAGTGGCTCAGGATAGGAATATCCAATTCATTCGTAAAGAAAAAAGAACAATGTCGTGTACAAAAACAACGGGAGCAAGCACCACGTGTATCGAAAAGAAAAAGAGAAGGAAAAGATGACAACAAATTCGAAACGAAAAGAATTATTGATATGGATGGAAAAATAAAGATAGTGATGACACCGCTCACCAATTTTTCTAAGCGGAGCAAACTAGAGTAGTAGGTGGATAAGCGACATGGATTAGGCCTAATGGGGAAACCATGTAAAAATAAAAAGCATCGGGCAATCTACTAAATGGAATATCTGAGGCTGACGCATGAAGCGCGATATATTTATTTGGGGTATTCAGGTATTTTAAGAATTATAATAGCCGCCTTTCAGTTTTTGTTCACATGCAGCATATATAATCCTCATATCTCGACCAGCAGTAAATATGCTTTAGCAATTGGTTATATTTTTAGTTCATAGATAAAGGAACTTTTTGAACAGCATTTATTCAAATAAATAAAACAATAACCACTTCCATGATTGGTAAGAGCTGCAGTTCTCATAATCATCATAAGGGTGGAATAATCAATAAAATATTTACAAAAAATGTATTTGAGCCCCCTTAAAATTTTGAATTATTATTATTCTTAGCTTAAGTGAAACAATCCCTAGAAGGCAGATCATATATAACTAAGGATTAGAGCAATTCATTTTTTACTCCAAAACAGCAGATGTCGAGTCTATTCACGAACGCCATGCGGAATATTACTAGGCAATATTTATATTAATGCAGGGGTTCATTGAGGTCTGCTATCAATTGGTCTGTAATTATTTATCGGGGTATAAAACCAAACCAACAATAATAGTAAGAATGAATTCGAAGCTTTATTGAATATATTATCAAATGAATTGACTATATATTTCAACGATTTCCACATAAAAGTTCCATGGTTTGATTCAATTTTCGACTTTCTCTAAATATACCGGAAGTTGACCCAGGTATGTAGGTATAAGGGAAAGTAGGTACTTAAGAAATCATTATGGTAGGTAAATGGGTAGATATGTCTGAAATTATATATAAAGGGATGATGGGATCATAACCAGTTAGTTCAATTGAACAGTCTTCGAGATTTGTATGCAAGAGACGCAGTCTATTTCAGAACTTACTTTGAAATTTTCACCTCCGTATTCAAAGTGATGGACAGATTTGAAGATATTTTGGAACTACTTGCTCAGGGAGCGGATTCAGGTGCCGTAGCTGATGTAGAAGATCAAATTATTCAAACCAATCAAGTAGGAACAGAAGATAAAATTCGGGAAAGCGATATACTGTCTCCTTGTAACAGTGATAATTGTGTAGTTGATCTAGTGCATCAAAAGGCACCGGCAAAGGAGATCACCGACGTCCCAACGATAGGAAATGTGATACCATTACCGGATATAGGGGGTTTTATCCGTGTTTTGGACACAAAAAATCTATTTGAACGACCTGAGCAAACAGACAGCTTAGTTGAGCACAATAAACGAGAGCACCCGAAAAATGATGAAGGAGATACATTAGAAAGACGACAGCAACTTTACAAGTGGCTCAGGATAGGAATAACCAATTCATTCATAAAGAAAGAAGAACAATCTCGTGTACAAAAACAACGGGAGCATGCACCACGTGTACCGAAAAGAAAAAGAGAAGGAAAAGATGACCACAAATTCGAAACGAAAAGAATTATTGATATGGATGGAAAAATTGCAACGGCTTGCACCCCTTTTTCGTACGCCGCTGACTTGAAACGATTTCGCGATACCATGCATTACAGAAGATGTATATGCTCTATGCTTATTTCTGTGTTCCGGAAGCGAACCTCTATCGGTGACATTCAACGATTTCTGTTCACGTTCTGTTTCCACGTTCATATTCTGAAGAAATTAAACAGATCAATTTCTAAGAGTAACTTTTCTGAGTTAAATATCTGCGAGAAGTACGTGATCATTCTCGGTAAGTTAATATTCCCTCCCAGGAATTGGAATTTTGGTGTTTTTCGGTTATTCATCTCCTCCCTGGGGGTTAAATTGCATCTTATGACGAAGCCAAGAACATCACAGTTTGATTTTGAGATGAGTTATACCATAGGCTGTTGAGCTGCGTCCTTTCACTGGATTGAGCACTGTTAATTTGAGCTTGTGGCATGGTCACCTTCTTCGACTGAGATGAGAATTGCATCGTATCAAGTAGCTGTCTGAATACGATAGAGAATTCGTGCAGAAACCATCTACATGCACTGATCCCTTGGCATAGAACATCTTCGTGGGAATTCTCCTTATATCTGGAAAATTGGAGGATGCGCTTGGAGGCTCGACAACTGTTAAGATAAGTCCCTAATGTGTGTTGTACTTGAGAGATTGGACATTTGACACAATTTTGTAATTTAACATTGTATCTTTTTATTGTACTCATTATATTTGTCAAAAACCGAGGGGAGTTTTGTTGCTGGGATAATCAAGCCCACCCTGAGAAAATTAAGAGTAGAGTCTCATGCTCACCATCATTACATTACGTGGCAATTAGCACGTTACACATTGGCGCCCAAACGTGGGACTCGAGGAACCTGGCAACAAATTGATCTCACTTATAACGACAAAACCAGTCTCTCTTAGTATTTCGTTATCTACATTTATATATTTTGCTATTGCATGTGTTGATGTTATCTACCTTTCTGTTTACTATTATCACGTGCCTTAACTGTTATCATTTTGTGCTTTTTTAACTCCAATTATTATCTTATATCTAAAAAAATTTTTGAAGTCATGAATCCGGACTCCTTAAAGAGTCATGAACTCTCTTATGAGGTTGCGATACGCTTGGGCAGGGATGACAGGAGAACCGTTGAATTTAATCGTAAGATTTTGAGAGGTCTTTGGCACAAGCAGAGAGGGATGGGGTCCTTCTGAGTATCGGAGTATTTTTTCTGTAGAGGATGACTTTCATGAGCTTTCTCTTTCGATTTCCGATTTAGAATCGAAGATATCTAAATTAACTCATAAGTCTGGCCTTACCGATTTGGCCAAAATTGAGGATAGGTTATCTCACTGTGCTGGTCGCTTGAAACGCATTTCACTTGAGGACGATACCTTGGAGAGTCAGAAGCATGACCTTAGGCTTAAGATTATTGATTTAGAGGCAGATTTCCATGACCACAAGCTCTCGACTAAAACTGCTACCTCCGTTCTTTCGGATCCTGTCACTCTAACTTCTCACTCTTCCTCTTGTGTACAATCATCTAGTAGTAAAGTGCCTGTTTATAAATAGAACATCAGAAAATTTCCTGGAAAAGAGCCACTCGTACCATTTCTCGAACTTTTGGATACTTTAAAGATCTCTCGTGGCTGTTCTGATGAGGACCTATTTGCCTCGGCTTCAGATTTATTTGAGTCAGATGCCTGGACTTGGTGGCACAATCACTTCGTTAGAAAATCTTTCAGCACGTGGTCGGAAATGGTGGATGCGCTCAAGGATGCTTTTTTGCATGCAAATTATGATCAGGTTCTACTCGATGAGATAAAATCGAAAAAGCAGCGTTCACGGGAAAGTGTTGGTGTTTTTATATCCTCGATGGAAGCTCAATTTTATCGTTTAAATGTTAAAATTCCTGAGGTAGAGATGGTTAGGATTATTAGATCGAATTTGCTACCGGACTATGTGAGGGCATTGGTTTTGAGAGATATTGATACTCTGTCTGATCTGACCTCCTTGTGTAAAAGAGTGGAATCTACTCTTGGGTTGAGCACCGTGAAGTCTCGTGAAGCTTCTCAGGTTAACTTGATTACATGCTGGAATTGCGACAAGACTGGACATAAATACTCATCATGCGTGAGGCGTCGGAATATATTTTGTTATGGCTGTGGAGCCAAAGATCTCATAAAATCGAGGTGCCCTAAGTGTTCAAAAAACGCAGATGCTGGTCACGTTATGGCAGAGGGCGTGATTCCGCATTTAGACCCTGCCAGAAGTCCAGGTCTAAGCGGCACAACATTGTAGGTACATTTGATCGTGAGGATTTTAATGATTGGTTGCTGAAAATCAAAGCCTTCTATTCAACTGAGAAAGCACATCCCTTAACTTCCCAGCCAGAGCCTCTTACTCATTCTGTGTGTCCCTTGATAGAGAGAGTTTTTGATGATAATAGACCTTATCTTAGAGTGAAGATTTCTTCTGAAAGTATCTTAGCGTTGTTGGATAGCGGTAGTAATGTGTCGATTATTGGTTCACCGTCGTTGTTTTTGCTGAAGAAGTTGAATTTACCTTTGAATTATGATGTTTCCTTACATGTCACCACCGCTGATGGAACTTTGCAGAGTACTCTGGGTTATGTTACTCTGAGTATTGAATTGGATGGTGTCTCGAGAGATCTTAGGGTGTTAGTTATTCCTTCCATTTCTCAGGAAATGATTCTTGGGATGGATTTTATTCAGACTTTCAACCTTAGTCTGAACTTCACTGATTCCTCTTATAATTCTTCGGTGCTAAATTCATCTGCTGTTCATGTGATTAGACCTGCTGATGCCTTGACTCCGGCTCAGAGATGTAACTTGGAGGAAGTCATTGATCAATTTCGAATACTTGGACCGAAGGATAAAATAGGTAGAACTCATCTTCTAACACACTCCATTAAGACGGAGGGATCTCCGATACGTCAGCGTCAATATCCCCTCTCACCTGCTATGCAGTCTGTCCTCAATAGACAGATAGACGAGATGCTAGAACTCGATATCATTGAGCCTGTTACCACTGTTTCTCCTTGGTCGTCTCCTCTTTGGTTGGTGAATAAGAAGGATGGATCATATAGAGTTTGTTTTGATGGCAGAAAGCTGAATTCTGTTACCCTCCTGATTCATATCCAATGCCTTTGATTGAAACTATAATTAGTAAGGTGAGCAATGCCTCCTTTTTGTCCTCAGTGGATCTGAAGTCTGCTTTCTTTCAAATTCCTCTTGATGATGAGTCCAAGTTGAAGACTACATTTGCTGTTCAAGGTCGTGGTCTCTTTTGTTTTAAAGTTCTTCCTTTTGGTCTGAATAATGCCTCCCAGGCTATGTGTCGTCTCATGGACATGGTCATAGGTTCATCACTGGAACCGTATGTGTTTTATTATCTGGATGATGTAATTATTGTCACCCTGATTTCGAGACCCATGTTAGAGTGTTGAAAGATCTTGCCAACCGTCTTAGAGAAGCCAACCTTACTGTCAACTTTGAAAAATGTCAGTTCTGTCGTCCCTCACTCAAATTCCTGGGATTTTTGGTGGATGAGCATGGTCTAAGAACGGACCCTGATGAGGTTAGATCCATTTTGGAATATCCTGTCCCCACTAACACCACTCAGATTAGGCGATTAATTGGTCTCATTGGATATTATAGGCGATTTCTGAAGGATTTTTCCAGTGTCTGTTCTCCTATTTTGGACCTTTTGAAGGGTCGTAGGAAGGGACAACCTGTGCAATGGACAGATGATGCTAACACTGCCTTCACAAAGATAAAGCAGTTGCTCACCACGACTCCCATTTTGGCCAGTCCGGATTTCTCCAAGCGCTTTATTCTTGCTTGTGATGCCTCAGATGTTGGTGTGGGAAGTGTACTCTTTCAGGAAACCGATGGTGTTGAACATCCTATAGCATATTTCAGCAAATCCTTGTCAAAGTCTCAGCGAAACTACACCACGACGGAGAAGGAGCTTCTCGCCGTTCTACTTTCTATCGATCGATTTCGCCCTTACATTGAGGGAACTGAGTTCACGGTGATAACAGACCACTCTTCCTTGCAGTGGCTACACTCAATGAAAAATCCCTCTCCCAGAATTGCTAGGTGGATGGTTCGATTATCTTGCCATCGCTTTAAGATAGTCCATCGGAGTGGCTCCTGAATACCGTTGCTGATTCCTTGTCCCGAATCCCTGAGGTGGCTGTTCTTGATCTTGGTACCTTGAAAACAGATAGTTGGTATCGTGACATGTGTGACAGAGTTGGAAGGAACCCTGAGTCCTTTCCTGATTTTAGGGTCTCTGAGGTGTTTTATACAAGCATATTATGTGTAGGTCCAGGTTCTCGGATAACTCTCCGGAATGGAAAATTGTGGTTCCGACGGCGAACAGATTGGAGCTTTTGAAGAGATATCATGACGATCCCTTGGCTGGACATTTTGGTGTTTTTAAGACCCTCTCTAGATTGTCTCAATTGTACTATTGGCCTAAGATGAGAAACTCCGTGAAAGCTTACGTTCGTAAATGTGGGGTGTGTGCTTCCTGTAAGTCTGATAATTTGCCGCAAGCTGGTTTGACGGGAAATTACCGAAACATCAATCATCCTTTTCAACTGATATCTGCGGATTTAATGGGTCCATATCCTAGGTCAAAAAGTGGGAACCAGTATGTTCTCGTGGTCACGGATTGGTTTACGAAATTTGTCTTGGTGCATCCTATGGCTAGAGCTACCGCTAGGACTGTTGCCAGCTTTGTGGAGAATCAGGTTTTCCTTATCTTTGGGGTTCCTCAGATAGTAGTGGTGGACAATGGAGTTCAGTTTATTTCTAGGGAGTTCAAGAGCTTGATCGAGAGGTATAAAGTACAGAAGATATGGTACAATGCGAGGTGTTTTCCTCAAATAAATCCTACTGAGCGAGTAAACAAAACGATAACAACTGCCATAAGATCCTTTATAGATGAGAATCACAACACCTGGGACCAAAATATTCACCAGATTGCTCAGGCTATTAGGTTGGCCAAACATGAGGTTACTGGTTATTCCCCTTCTTACTTGTGTTTTCATAGAAACGTCCCTACAGATGGCGCATTTTTTGGATTGATTTCAGATAATGCTCGCAATCTGGTTGAAGTGGAGAACAAGCTTTTGGATCCATCTCTGCAGCTCAAAGAACTTCCGGAGATTTACAACACTGTCCAACATAGACTGTTAGATGCATATAAGAAAAATGCATGTCGATATAATTTAAGGAAGCGTGACGTTCGTTTTGCGGTAGGTGATAGGGTTTGGAAAAAGAACTTTGTCCTTTCGGATGCCTCCAACAAGTTTTCTGCGAAACTGGCTCCTAAGTATGTTCCCTGTATTGTTGATAAAGTGGTGTCTCCATTGGTCTATGGCCTGAAGGATCAGAACGGACACAAGTTGGGCAACTTTCATGTCAAACATCTTAAGCAGGACCTAACTCGTCGGGAGTCCACCAGCTCTGGCGGGGATGATCATGAGTAGCACGATTATGACCTTTTGCCTCCTTAAACTCTTTCTTTCTGGTGCACCCCTTTTCGATTGGCAGTTGTTGCTTGCATTGCCTTGTGTTTTTTGTGGTTTAGCCATGTTTGGTTTGAGCCTGTGGAGGTTCCTTTTGGCCTTTGGTGCTTGTATTTTCTTCAAATCTCGCAGGTTACGAATCTTCTTTGCGAGTGTTGCCATTGATCTGTCTGGAGTACATTGCGGATATGCAGCTGATAAGCCCTCTTTGGTGTAACCGCCGGTGTATTTTGGAGTTGTTTTTTTATTTGACGTCGAGTGACACTCTGACGTTTTCTTGTGTACCGGATTGAAAGAATTGAGGCTTACCTTATTTTGTCGTAGATATCTTGTCTGATCTTATCATACATATCTTGTCTTATCTTGCCGCGAATATCTTACCTTGCCTTATGTCACATATCTTACTTTGTCTTACCGTCGGTATCTTGCCTTATTTTATCGCATGTATCTTGCCTTGCCGCGAGGTACATATCTTACCTTATCGTGCACATCTTACCTTACCTTATCGTACATATCTTACCTTACCTTATCGTATACATATCTTACCTTACCTTATCGTACATATCTTGATTTGCTTTGTCGTATGTATCTTTCCTATGATTCCTTATCTCGATTTTGTCTCCGTAAGCTTATGCTTGCTGGCGCCCAATAAATTAAGCTGTGGTACCCTGGTGACGGAGGGGTGTTTTGGATCCGCCATAGGCCTGGGAATGTGACCGTTGAACATCTGACGTGTTGATAACTATATATATATCTGATTTTGACATTTCCCGATTTTGACATTAGTTTTTATCTTTTCTATCTATTATCTATACCTACTTGTGTCTCTATGTATCCCGCTAGACTCGCTAGGAGTGTGACCTGTCGTTGGTCGTGCATCAAGCCGTAGCTTTTTGCCCACGTTATCTCTCGTCGAGTCCCGTGCCTTGGCGTATCTTGGTATCTGGCCACCCTCAGTGACCACATATCTCATGACATTTGTTTAGTTTGACTTATATTTCGGGATTTTAATTGGAAAATTTCTCATTCTGAAAAATTTTCTTTCCTGGGAGGAGGTGTGTGCAACGGCTTGCACCCCTTTTTCGTACGCCGCTGACTTGAAACGATTTCGCGATACCATGCATTACAGAAGATGTATATGCTCTATGCTTATTTCTGTGTTCCGGAAGCGAACCTCTATCGGTGACATTCAACGATTTCTGTTCACGTTCTGTTTCCACGTTCATATTCTGAAGAAATTAAACAGATCAATTTCTAAGAGTAACTTTTCTGAGTTAAATATCTGCGAGAAGTACGTGATCATTCTCGGTAAGTGAATATTCCCTCCCAGGAATTGGAATTTTGGTGTTTTTCGGTTATTCATCTCCTCCCTGGGGGTTAAATTGCATCTTATGACGAAGCCAGGAACATCACAGTTTGATCTTGAGATGAGTTATACCATAGGCTGTTGAGCTACGTCCTTTCACTGGATTAAGCACTGTTAATTTGAGCTTGTGGCATGGTCACCTTCTTCGACTGAGATGAGAATTGCATCGTATCAAGTAGCTGTCTGAATACGATAGAGAATTCGTGCAGAAACCATCTACATGCACTGATCCCTTGGCATAGAACATCTTCGTGGGAATTCACCTTATATCTGGAAAATTGGAGGATGCGCTTGGAGGCTCGACAATTGTTAAGATAAGTCCCTAATGTGTGTTGTACTTGGGAGATTGGACATTTGACACAATTTTGTAATTTAATATTGTATCTTTTTATTGTACTCATTATATTTGTCAAAAACCGAGAGGAGTTTTGTTGCTGGGATAATCAAGCCCACCCTGAGAAAATTAAGAGTAGAGTCTCATGCTCACCATCACTACTTAACGTGGCAATTAGCACGTTACAAAATAAAGATAGTGATGACACCGCTCACCAATTTTTTTAAGCGGAGTAAACTAGAGTAGTAGGTGGATATGCGTCATGGATTAGGCCTAATGGGGAAACCATGTAAAAATAAAACGCATCGGGCAATCTACCTCAGAAGTGGTACGGAAACGATTGCAAGACATCTCAGTCAACTATCTTACTGAATCGATTTTCTGAGGCAGACGCATGAAGCGCGATATATTTAGGTATTTGGGGTATTCAGGTATTTTAAGAATTATAATAACCGCCTTTCAATTTTTGTTCACATGCAGCATATATAATCTTCATATCTCGGCCATCAGTAAATATGCTTTAGCAATTGTTTATATTTTGAGTTCATAAATAAAGGAACTTTTTGAACAGCATTTATTGAAATAAATAAAAAAATAACCACTAGCATGATTGGTAATAGATACAGTTCTCATCATCATCATATGGGTGGAATAATCAATAAAATAATTACAAAAAATGTATTTGAGACCCCTTAAAATTTTGAATTATTATTATTCTTAGCTTAAGTGAAACAATCCCTAGAAGGCAGATCATTTCTAACTAAAGATTAGAGCAATTCAGTTTTTACTCCAAAACAGCAGATGTTGAGTCTTTTCACGAACGCCATGCGGAATATTACTAGGCAATATTTATATTAATGCAGGGGTTAATTAAGGTCTGCTATCACCTGGTCTGTAATGATTTATCGGGGTATAAAACCAAACCAACAATAATAGTAAGAATGAATTCTAAGCTTTATTGATTATACTATAAAATGAATTGACTATATATTTCAACGATTTCCTCATAAAAGTTCCATGGTTCGATTCAATTTTCGACTTTCTCTAAATATACCGGAAGTTGATCCAGGTATGTAGGTATAAGGGAAAGTAGGTACTTAAGAAATCAATATGGTAGGTACATGGGTAGGTATGTCTGAAATTATATATAAAGGGATAATGGGATGATGACCAGTTATTTCAATTGAACAGTCTTAGAGATTAGTAAGCAGGAGACGTAGTCTATTTCTGAACTTACTCTGAAATTTTCACCTCCGTATTCAAAGTGATGGACAGATTAGAAGATATTATGGAACTACTTGCTCAGGGAGCGGATTCAGAAGCCGTAGCTGACGTAGAAGATCCAATTATTCAAACCTATGAAATAGGAACAGAAGATAAAATTCGGGAAAGCGATATACTGTCTCCTAGTAACAGTGATAATTGTGTAGTTGATCTAATGCTCAAAAGGCGTCGGCAAAGGAGGTCACCGAGGTCCCAACGATAGGAACTGTGATACCTTTACCGGATATAGGTGGTTTTATCCGTGTTTTGGACACAAAAAATCTACTTGGAGGACCTGAGCAAACAGACTATATCAACATATCTGAAAAACGGAAAAGGAAAAAACCGTTTGAGTTATACTCGCAAAAGCGCTTTACCTGCTACCAGTGTGACTATCAGACGTTGTTCCAAGAAAGCTTAGTTGAGCACAAAAAACGAGAGCACCCGAAAAACGATACAGAAGAAACTTCAGAAAGACGACAGCAACTTTACAAGTGGCTCAGGATAGGAATAACCAATTCTTTCATAAAGAAAGAAGAACAGTCTCGTGTACAAAAACAACGGGGGCAAGCACCAAGTGTGCCGAAAAGAAAAAGGGTAGGAAAAAATGACCAAAAATTCGAAACAAAAAAAATTATTGATATGGATGGAAAAATAAAGATAGTGATGACACCGCTCACCAATTTTTCTAAGCGGAGCAAACTAGAGTAGTAGGTGGATAAGCGTCATGGATTAGGCCTAATGGGGAAACCATGTAAAAATAAAACGCATCGGGCAATCTACCTCAGAGGTGGTGCAGAAACGATTGCAAGTCTTCTCAGTCAACTATCTTACTAAATGGAATATCTGAGGCTGACGCATGAGGCGCGATATATTTATTAGGGGTATTCAGGTATTTTAAGAATTATAATAACCGCTGTTTGAATTTCATTTTATTATTTATTTTATTAAGACTTATTCAAACATATCAGCGCATGCACTCGACCCCCACTTTCCCTGTCAAGTGCAGGCGCCGAAAGTAAACACATTTTTAACCAATCCCAAAACTCTCTCTGTCAAGTTAAGACATATAAAAGTTGTTCGCTCACAAAATAAAATTAATGGAATAAATATAAGAAGATCTCGTCCATCTCTCTCAAGTGTGCAGTTTATTTTAACTGAGAAGAAAGACGACAGCATTTTTACAAGTGGCTCAGGATAGGAATAACCAATTCATTCATAAAGAAAGAAGAACAATCTCGTGTACAAAAACAACGGGGGCAAGCACCACGTGTGCCGAAAAGAAAAAGAGTAGGAAAAGATGACCAAAAATTCGAAACAAAAAAAATTATTGATATGGATGGAAAAATAAAGATAGTGATGACACCGCTCACCAATTTTTCTAAGCGTAGCAAGCTAGAGTAGTAGGTGGATAAGCGTCATGGATTAGGCCTCAGAATAAAGAACCACAGGAAGGAGCATAAGATTTGAAATTGGGGACCGGGATGATTCCCGCATATGGCCGATTTCTGTTTCCGTAAGCAGTGGCGTAGTACGTAGAAACTGCATATTAATGGAAAAGGTATATGAGGATGGGTTGATATAAAGTCTTGATTCAGTTCAAAAAAACAGTTTCATATAAAAGAACGCGATTTTGAAGTCGTTTATTCTGATCATATACGCGTATATGTGGAAGCATATACTTTATTTTCATCAATGAAATCATTAGAATTCAGTTAAAATCCAAAAAAAAATTATTTGATCAGAAAAAGGAAGGGATAAATAAATATTGATGGTGATGATTAATGAACGAAATAACAAGATACACAACTAACCATTTTGAATTCACTTCTTTCACAACTTTGAGAACAAATGTTAGGTTATTTATCAGTATAGTTGACAGAGAACATTGACGTTATATCAATATACTAGTAAGCGGGTAGATCAATAGGCCCGTAGATCCATAGGCCAGTAGTTCAATAGGCCAGTAGTTCAATTGGCCGGATCAATATAGACCATAGATCAATATAGACCGCAGATCAATAGGGCCCATACATCAATGAAGCGCGCAGAAACACGAAACACGTCAAATTACCCGTTGAAAGCGAAAAAGCTAGAAAGAACTGGAAAAAACACGGAGAAACGCGAAAAAACACGAAGGAATCCGAAGAAACACGAAAGAAACCGAAGTTATACGAAAGAAACCGAAATTACACGAAACATCGCGAGAAAACACGAAAGAACACCAAGTAACACAAAAATCTAAAGGAACCTGAAAAAACCGAAACACAAAAGTACTTGTAAATTGCACACCCTGTATATCACCCGACCGTAAACTTATTGTAAATTGCACACCCTGTATGACATTTTATCGAAATCCGCTCCCATTCGCGAGAAAACTTGAAGGTGAATGCATATGAGACACTCAGTATCCAATTGATTAGCAGTGAAAAAAAACCAAAAGAATATCGTTGTTACTCCATCTATTCGAGTTCAGTAATTACCACGAAGGAAGTATCAAAATTATTCTTTGGAGCTCCTATGTAACACCCCGTATATGTTTCGAAGATAATTTTTCCGTAAAAAAACCCGAAGGAACACAAAAAACTTGAGAGCGCGCAAAAAAACAGAAGAACTTGTAAAGTGCTCACTCAGTATATCACCCGATCGCAAATTCATTGTAAATCGCACACCCTGTATGACATTTTACCGAAATTAGCTTTCACACGTGAAAAAACATGATGAAAAATGCATATGGGACACCCAGTATATAATTGATTTGCAGTGGGTGCTTTCATCATAAGAAACAAACCGAAAGAATATCGTTTTAACTCTATCGTTTCAAGTTCGGTGCATTCCACGAAGAAAGAACCCGACGAAACACGGAAAAACTTGAAAGAACCCGAAGTACCACGAATGAACGAAAAATATCCAAAGGAACCGAAAAAACCCCGAAGTAGCACAAAATCACCGAAAGCGCGCAAAAAAACTCGAAGGAAAGCTTAAAACCCCGAGGGAGCACAAAAAACCGAAAGCGTGCAAAAAATAATGAAAGAACTTTTAAATTGCACACCCTGTATATCAATCGATCGCGAAATCATTGTTAATGGCACACCCTGTATGGGATTTCATTGAATTAAGCTCCCTTACGCGGAAAAGCACAAAAGCTGGAGAAAAACTGACACCCTGTATATGAATCGAATATATTTTATCGAATTAAGATCCAAAACTCCCCGAAACAACACAAAAACTCGAATTTGCGCAAAAAAAATCAAATTAACTTGTAAATTGCACACCCCGTATATCACCAGATAGCAAATTCATTGTGAATCGCACACCCTGTATGACATTATACCGAAATCAGCTCCCATTCGCGAGAGAACTTGAAGAAAAATGCATATGGGACACCCCGTATATAATTGATTAGCAGTGGGTGCTTTCTTCATAAAAAACAAACCGAAAGAATATCGTTTATAACTCTATCGTTTCGAGTTCAGTGCATTCCACCAAGAATGAAACCGACCAAATACGAAAAAACGCGGAAAACATGATAGAACCCTAAGTAACACGAATTCTCTCGAAGAAAGAATCTGGTTAAAATCAGTGCTTTCCATAAGCACAGCCTGTATAGCGATTTTTTCGAGATAGCACAGCCTGTATAGCGAATCATCGCGATCTGTGTGCATTCTTCAAGGACGAAAATGAATTAGCGCGAAAATAGAGCCTGAAATGACGATTTTCAAACGCATATTTGAGGTGTTTTTCTCGCGATTCGTGAAACGTGAGTGGTCTCTAGAGATTCGGAATCTCCTGCAGATTCTTAATCGAGCACTTGGAAGGCCTGAAAAATATTCGTCCGCCCATATCGAGCGAAAAATTGATGCCGTATTTTCAAATTTGGAGCTCGCGTTCGGCTATCATCGGAATCGTATGAGAAATTATGACATTTTGACTCATTTCACCGTAAAAATTGCCGAATTTGGAATGAAGAATTCGCGGCCTTATCTCGCTACTTGGATATGAAAATTGGTACCCAGAGATGGGGAATTTCCTCAAGTTTCATTTTCTACCGCCGAAAATGCGTTTAGATGCTCGAGAGGCCCACACTGAGCGAAAGCATCATGGGTGATTTTGACGTTTCGCGGGGCTGGCGAAACTAAAAATTGCCGTTTTACTTACGGGATTTTAGCCTAGAAATAGGGGGGCTCCGGAGTTCTAATGGGTTCTAAGGAAACCGGACGTCCTCGCTCTCGGAATATGTGGCGAGTCCGGGACGCTGGGCGTTTCGGCTTCGGAGCCTATTTCCTTTTTTCAGAGGCACTTTAGGCGATTTCGCGAAAAACGTCATTTTCGCGATTTTCGTTTGAAAATTTCGGGCACTTTAAGAGCGCCCGGGGGAGTTTTCGGGGTCGCTTCTCCTAGAAGAGGATACGCCTTTTCGATCTGTTTTAAGATTGCCTCTCGAGCGGCCCTGCGGGCCGCTCGGAAAGCTGCGCTTTCCGGGTCCCTCACGGGACCACCTGTCAAAATTTTCTCTGGTCCCCGATCTTATTACTTTATTATATAGACTAGTAAGCGGGTAGATCAATAGGCCCGTAGATCCATAGGCCAGTAGTTCAATAGGCCAGTAGTTCAATAGGCCCATGGATCAATATAGACCATAGATCAATATAGACCGCAGATCAATAGGGCCCATACATCAATGAAGCGCGCAGAAACACGAAACACGTCAAATTACCCGTTGAAAGCGAAAAAGCTAGAAAGAACTGGAAAAAACACGGAGAAACGCGAAAAAACACGAAGGAATCCGAAGAAACACGAAAGAAACCGAAGTTATACGAAAGAAACCGAAATTACACGAAACAACGCGAGAAAACACAAAAGAACACCAAGTAACACAAAAGATCTGAAGGAACCTGAAAAAACCCGAAACACAAAAGTACTTGTAAATTGCACACCCCGTATATCACCCGACCGTAAACTTATTGTAAATTGCACACCCTGTATGACATTTTATAGAAATCCGCTCCCATTCGCGAGAAAACTTGAAGGAGAATGCATATGAGACACTCAGTATACAATTGATTAGCAGTGGAAAAAAAAAAAGAATATCGTTGTAACTCCATCTATTCGAGTTCAGTAATTACCACGAAGGAAGTATCAAAATTATTCTATGGAGCTCCTATGTAACACCCCCCATATGTTTCGAAGATAATTTTTCCGTAAAAAAAACCCGAAGGAACACAAAAACTTGAAAAAACTTGAGAGCTCGCAAAAAAAACAGAAGAACTTGTAAAGTGCTCACCCCGTATATCACCCGATCGCAAATTCATTGTAAATCGCACACCCTGTTTGACATTTTACCGAAATTAGCTTTCACATGTGAAAAACATGATGAAAAATGCATATGGGACACCCAGTATATAATTGATTTGCAGTGGGTGCTTTCATCATAAGAAACAAACCGAAAGAATATCGTTTTAACTCTATCGTTTCAAGTTCGGTGCATTCCACGAAGAAAGAACCCGGCGAAACACGGAAAAACTTGAAAGAACCCGAAGTACCACGAAAGAACGAAAAATATCCAAAGGATCCGAAAAAACCCCGAAGGAGCACAAAATCATCGAAAGCGCGCAAAAAAACTCGAAGGAAAGCTTAAAACCCCGGGGGAGCACAAAAAACCGAAAGCGTGCAAAAAATAACGAAAGAACTTTTAAATTGCACACCCTGTATATCAATCGATCGCGAAATCATTGTTAATGGCACACCCTGTATGAGATTTCATTGAATTTAGCTCCCTTACGCGGAAAAGCACGAAAGCTGGAGAAAAACTCTGGTGAATGTCAGCGCTACTCAGATCTGACACCTTGTATATGAATCGAATATATTTTATCGAATTAAGATCCAAAACTCCCCGAAACAACACAAAGACTCGAATTTGCGTAAAAAAAATCAAATTAACTTGTAAATTGCACACCCCGTATATCACCCGATCGCAAATTCATTGTGAATCGCACACCCTGTATGACATTATACCGAAATCAGCTCCCATTCGCGAGAGAACTTGAAGAAAAATGCATATGGGACACCCCGTATATAATTGATTCGCAGTGGGTGCTTTCTTCTTGAAAAACAAACCGAAAGAATATCGTTTATAACTCTATCGTTTCGAGTTCAGTGCATTCCACCAAGAAAGAAACCGACCAAATACGAAAAAACGCGGAAAACATGATAGAACCCTAAGTAACACGAATTCTCTCGAAGAAAGAATCTGGTGAAAATCAGTGCTTTCCATAAGCACAGCCTGTATAGCGATTTTTTCGAGATAGCACAGCCTGTATAGCGATTCATCGCGATCTGTGTGCATTCTTCAAGGACGAAAATGAATTAGCGCGAAAATAGAGCCTGAAATGACGATTTTCAAACGCATATTTGAGGTGTTTTTCTCGCGATTCGTGAAACGTGAGTGGTCTCTAGAGATTCGGAATCTCCTGTAGATTCTTAATCGAGCATTTGGAAGGCCTGAAAAATCTTCGACCGCCCATATCGAGCGAAAAATTGATGCCGTATTTTCAAATTTGGAGCTCGCGTTCGGCTATCATCGGAATCGTATGATAAAATATGACACTTGTCCTCGAATTATCGAGAAAATTGCCGAATTTGGAATGAATATCCCCGGCCTTGACTCGCTACTTGGATGTGGAAATTGGTACCCAGAGATGGGAAATTTCACGTAGATTCGTTTTCTACCGATCGCGGGGCGATTTATATCGTTTTCGACCGGCACGGAGGGAAAACGTAGGTGCGGTTTTTGACGTTTCAGGGAAGTCGGGAGTTTAAAAATTGCCGTTTTTGGCGCTCTTGTTCACCCGAACAGAGTGCCTATCATTTTGCCCGAATGTCTGTAATTTTGGAATATCGAGCCGAAAATGGTCTCAATCGATTGGGTTCGACTCCCTGATGAAGAATTCGTGGCGAAACTTGAGTCTGTCCGGCCGGCCGTCCGGCCGGCCGGCCGTATCCTCTCTAGCATCCAAAAGGAATCAGCTAGAGTTTTCAAATTTTCAGAATAGGTTAATTGTCCAAATATCTCGGTCAAGTTCGTTATTGGGCCAAATCCGTCGGATGGTTCAGTAGTTATGAGCATCTGAAATTTTGTTTCCTCAATAACTACTAGAATATCCATCCGATCAAGTTGATACTTGGAATGTTATTGAGGGAGGCTGAAACAAAATGGCTTGCAAAATTTCGCAGAAATCGTCACGCTAGAAAATTTTAAAAAAATTCCCAAAAAAAAAATTTTCAATACTTAATATCTCCTAAGACTTCATTTAGATTTAAATAAAAATCCGTATATATATTGAGGTTACCGATATCTTACTCATCCTCAAATTTCATTGTCGTAGCTCTTCCCTTTCTGAAGATATGATCATTTTTTTCATTTACTCAAGAGAAAAATAGAAATGTCATGAATTCCGAGCTTTGTCATTGAAAGATTTGCCATCACAGATCGATATTCGTTTGACAACTTGCGGACCTAGATATCAGTGTCAGTTGGCGTAATATCAATCAAAATTTTCATAGAATTCATAGAGGTAGAATTCGATGTCGATGATGTTCTCAAAATTCAGAAAAGCACAGACGTAATATTAATCAAAAAATTTTTTATCATAGAGAAAGAATTTGATGGCGTTGTCAAAACTCATGACGTAAGTTTTTAGGAGAAGCATAGAACAAAATTTGGTGAAAATTATGAATAGTTATTTTCAAATTGAGATAAAGGTTTGTTTATTCATTAGGCTTTCATATTTACATCACATTGTCCCATAGTACGGAAAAAGATTATTGTTCACCCGATCAGAGAGCTTATAGATTTGTTAAGGTTTGAATATTTACTCGCAAGTAGCTCAACAAGAGCGCCAAAGCAATCTGACCTCACGTCAGTGCTTTCTAAATTTTTTATGCATAATTTTCGTATAGATTTCGAGGGGCTCCGCGTTCCGTACCGGTACCACATTATGAGGAATGTCTTTTTCTTGAAAAAGCGACCGATCTCGGCCGGAGAAATGGCCCCGTTCGTCCGTGAGATCTTCCCCCTTGGGGACAGTTTTGGCGATTTCGCGAAAATGGCCGATTTCGCGATTTTCGTTTGAAAATTTCGGGCACTTTAAGAGCGCCCGGGGGGTTTTTCTTGGTCGCTTCTCCTAGAGGAGGATTCGCTTTTTCGATTTTTTAAGATTCCTCTCTAGCGGCCCTGCGGGCTGCAAGGAAAGCTGCGCTTTCCGGGTCCTTACGGGACCACCTGTCAAAATTTTCTCTGGTCTCCGATCTTATCGTTTTAATATTATAGACTAGTAAGCCAGGAGATCCATAGGCCCGTAGATCCATATGCCAGTAGATTCATAGGCCAGTAGATCCATAAGCCAGTAGTTCAATAGTAAGCGGGTAGATCCATAGGCCAGTAGATCCATAAGCCAGTAGTTCAATTAGCCCATAGATCAATGAAATATATGAAGCGCACAGAAACACGAAACACGGCAAAAAAAAAACCGTTGGAAGGCAAAGAAACTTGAAAGAACGCGAAGAAATACGAAAGCAAGCGAACAAACACGAAAGAAGCAAAAAAACACAAAAGAAAGCGAGAAAACATGAAAAGACCCGAAGAAACACGAAAGAACGCAAAAAGCCCGAAGGGACCCAAAAAAACCCAAAGAAACGCAAAAAAACCCGTTGAAAGCGAAAAGACATGAAAGAACTGGAAGAAACACGAAGAAACGCGAAAACACGCGGAAAAACACGAAGAACGGGAAAAAACACGAAAGGGCTCGATAAAACACGAAAGAACGCGGAGAACCACAAAATATTGCAAAAACCCCAAAGGAACCCGAAAAAACCCGAAGGAATGCAAAAAACCCCGTCGAAAGCGAAAAAACATGAAAGAACTGAAAGAAACACGAAAGAATCCGACCAAACACGAAAAATCGCGAAAAAACATGAAAGAACTCGAAGTAACACAAAAAAAATCCAAAGGAACCGAAAAAACCCCGAAGGAGCACAAAATAACCGAAAGCGCGCAAAAAAACTCGAGGAAAGCTAAAAACCCCGAGGAGCACAAAAACCGAAAGCGTGCAAAAATACCGAAAGAACTTGTAGATTGCACACCCTGTATATCAATCGATCGCGAATTCATTGTTAATGGCACACCCTGTATGACATTTCATTGAATTTAGCTCCTTAAGCGAAAAAGCAGGGAAAAAAAACAATGAATCACTGTGTTCCTAAAAAAAAGTTGTTATTTCAATTTGCCACAACATTTCTAAGAAGCGAGAGTGAAAGAAGATAATCTAAAAAATGAATGTTTTTATATGAATCGCATCCTTAATTACTGAATATCATTTGAAATGCTGGGTTTACTAAACGTTGATGGGTTCGTCAATTCGATGATTAAGCCTGATATTCCGTGAATTCGGCATTTCATTGGTCAATCTGACATATCCGATCAAGTATTCTGTGAATCCTTCTATTACTGAATTTTATGAAACCCATTATCAATGTTTGTATTTACTTACACTTACACTTAAAAGTAACTAACAAATAAAATAAAATGATCTATAGTCATGTATAATGGAAAGCAACAACAACATATACATATATATATATAAGAACATTTATTCATTAATTTTTAGCTTACATTTTCTTTAAGAAAACCATGTAACATGTGTATTTAGAAAAAGATTTAGCAGAGTTCAAGGTATCACAGTACCATAAAAGTTACGTGCTGAAAAAGTTGTTTCTGTAACGAATGTTGGACATAATTCATATGGCTAGATAATACAATATTGACAGTACTACTGCAAGATGAATCCTAGTGGCAAGGAAAAAAAAAGTAAAATAAACAAATGTGATTGTCTATTTTCTCAATAAAAGCATTGAAGTAATTTTTTTAATTTGAAGTGTTCTCAATGAATTGATTCAGTTTATAAATGTTATTGCTCGTAATTGACAAAATATAGAGAACCTTTACTTGAATACAGTAATTTTAATATAATTATTATGACAGTTGCAACGCAGTAATCCTTAGCCCCTGCAAAACAACCAACATGCTCTCCAGACGAATGGATCACCAACCTCCATACTACAGGGTTCAATGTTAAATATAACAGACCAACAATCCACAAGCTGTTAATTTGTAGAAGATACAGTGGCAATGAAGGGATATTTGAATTTCTTAACAAAGTATTGCATCTGAAGAAAAAAAAAAAATTAGAAAGGGGGTATTATGCATTTCAATCCAAATACTACATTGGAATATGCAGGAAATCCAAAAACATGAGTTATATAGCAACACAGTGAAAGTTTTCAATATGAGGCAAACATTAATATTTGCATTGTAAAATATGCAACCAATAAAAGGCATAACACAATTTGATTGATTTGCAGTTTATGACTCAGTGGTTTTTGGTTTAGTTCTTCTCTAAGAAGAACAATCTATTATGAAATGGAGCATAAAATCTGAAAATAACCAATAATTTCCAAACAATTTTGCCGAAATGTAGTAACGAATCCTTGGTAACTTTATCAATAAATATGGAGTAGCTGTCATCGAAGGAATTTTGAGACTATAAAGTCTCTCTCTTGTCGAATGGGGATATATCTCAAACTTTTGTATATTACTTGTAAAAGAGAACAAAAAGCAACGATTAAATGCTCCAGTTTGTTTTTCATTCAAAATGCCTGAATAGGTGCACAGAAAATCTTCGTATAGAAATTTAACAGCCTTACAATTGCTGCTATCTGAAATTAATTTTATGTTGCATTTTGTTGACCTTTGTTTATCAAAGAAAAGGAGCATGTACCATTATGTTTGTTAGATTCCTGAATGGTTTTCAAATTGCCCACTCTGTCCACACTTGCAGTAGGAATAACCAAATTGGACTATTTCTTGAATGACATAACCATGTGAAAATTATTTAAAAAAAAGCTTCAGTATTTATAAGGAAAATCCTACCTGCAAAAATTGTTTTTTTGAGAATATCCTTGCAATGTTTACAAAATGAATAATATTTGTGGTTGATTTTCCTTTCACATGGATTTATTATGAGCTGGAAAAAAACAGAATAAATCATTATGAAAGTCAAATATACTTTGTATTACCGTAAACGATCCATTTTGATGAATAACCTTTGTTTATCAACGAAAAATGGTGATTTCAAGCATACACCATTGTTTTCATGAGATTCCTGAATCAAATTGCCCACATTTGCAGTAGGAATAACCAAATTAATAAAAGAAAGGCTTCACTTTTTATCTGTTAAGCAATTATAACCTAAAATTTCAACCTCGGATGTTGTTTACAATCTAGCAATCCAAATCGATTTCATTGATAATTCTTTCAGAGGGATATATTATATTGACTGCAAATAAAGGAAATAAATCATTATGAAAGCCAAATATACATAATATTACCCTTGACGGTCCGTTTCGATCGATTTTCTACGTGAAAAACCTAATGTCACAAGTCCGATGAATCAGTCTGTCTATGTAACAGCAGGGAATGAAATGACGTAAACCAAGTCCCTACCTTGAAAGAATGCGCATCGATAAGTAGACCCATTACTTTCACGTTATTATTTCGGCGTAGAAAGGAGTAAAAATTTAAAAATCGTATTGGGAATCTTGAAAATCTTGACGATTATCCATATTTAGTGTGGAACATTAGAAATAAAAATATTTTTGACACGGATTTTGTCGTTTTTTGGAGGAAGTTATGATAATCTGTGGTCCTTGAGAATTTTATCGTAGACGTCAAAATTACCGATTTTCCCAAGGTTTTTTCGTTAATTTCCATTTCGAGTTGGAGAAATAAAACACGCCTGTTAGGTCCGGTGGTTATGGAGGAAGCTTTTGCCATTTCTCATGCCGGTCGGAGCGTGCCCGTTTATTCAAACACTTCGCTGCCGTGCGGGACCTTTTGTGAAATCCGCATTTTTGACGATTTTCCGACGTAATTTTCTCGCACTTTTCGACCACGCAAGATATCCAGTCTTTTCCCACGGATGGGGGGGATTCTTTCTCTAGGTTCTCGCGTGCGGTACACCAGTGGAGCCCGTTTCTCATCACCACCGTTTCCCGTTTTCCAAACACCCTTCGCACCCCGTCGACCTCCGCCAAAAACTTTATGTCCTTCGGTGATCGCTCTCTTATTATTTTAGTATATTGACTAGTAAGCGGGTAGATCAATAGGCCCGTAGATCCATAGGCCAGTAGTTCAATAGGCCAGTAGTTCAATTGGCCCATGGATCAATATAGACCATAGATCAATATAGACCGCAGATCAATAGGGCCCATATATCAATGAAGCGCGCAGAAACACGAAACACGTCAAATTACCCGTTGAAAGCGAAAAAGCTAGAAAGAAAAAACACGGAGAAACGCGAAAAAACACGAAGGAATCCGAAGAAACACGAAAGAAACCGAAGTTATACGAAAGAAACCGAAATTACACGAAACAACGCGAGAAAACACGAAAGAACACCAAGTAACACAAAAAATCTAAAGGAACCTGAAAAAAACCCGAAACACAAAAGTACTTGTAAATTGCACACCCCGTATATCACCCGACCGTAAACTTATTGTAAATTGCACACCCTGTATGACATTTTATCGAAATCCGCTCCCATTCGCGAGAAAACTTGAAGGAGAATGCATATGAGACACTCAGTATACAATTGATTAGCAGTGAGAAAAAAAACCAAAAGAATATCGTTGTAACTCCATCTAATCGAGTTCAGTAATTACCACGAAGGAAGTATCAAAATTATTCTATGGAGCTCCTATGTAACACCCCGTATATGTTTCGAAGATAATTTTTCCGTAAAAAAACCCGAAGGAACACAAAAAACTTGAAAAAACTTGAGAGCGCGCAAAAAAACAGAAGAACTTGTAAAGTGCTCACCCCGTATATCACCCGATCGCAAATTGATTGTAAATCGCACACCCTGTATGACATTATACCGAAATCAGCTCTCATTCGTGAGAAAACCTGAAGAAAAATGCATATGGGACACCCCGTATATAATTGATTCGCAGTGGGTGCTTTCATCATAAAAAACAAACCGAAAGAATATCGTTTATAACTCTATCGTTTCAAGTTCAGTGCATTCCACCAAGAAAGTACCCGACCAAATACGAAAAAACGCGAAAAAACATGATAGAACCCAAAGTAACACGAAAGAACGAAAAAAATCCAAAGGAACTCAAAAAACCCCGAAGGAGCACAAAATCAACGAAAGCGCGCAAAAAAACTTGAAAGAAAGCTTAAAACCCCGAGGGAGCACAAAAAACCGAAAGCGTGCAAAAAATAATGAAAGAACTTTTAAATTGCACACCCTGTATATCACCCGATCGTAAACTCATTGTAAATTGCACACCCTGTATGACATTTTATCGTAATCAGCTCCCTTACGCGGAAAAGCACGAAAGCTAGAGAAAAACTCTGGTGAATGTCAGCGCTACTCAGATCTGACACACTGTATATGAATCGAATATATTTTATCGAATTCAGAACCAAAACACACCGAAGGAACACAAAAAACTCGAATTTGCGCGAAAAAAATCAAATTAATTTGTGAATTGAGCACCTCGTATATCACATGATCGCAAATTCATTGTCAATCGCACACCCTGTATGACATTTTATCGAAATTAGATCCCACTCTCTAATTGGTTCGCAGTGGGTGCTTTTTCCATAAAAAATTCAGACGGAAAATCTCTCGAAGAAAGAATCTGGTGAAAATCAGTGCTTTCCATAAGCACAGCCTGTATAGCGATTTTTTCGAGATAGCACAGCCTGTATAGCGATTCATCGCGATCTGTGTGCATTCTTCAAGGACGAAAATGAATTAGCGCGAAAATAGAGCCTGAAATGACGATTTTCAAACGCATATTTGAGGTGTTTTTCTTGCGATTCACGAAAAGTGGTAGGTATCTAGAGATTCGGAATCTCCTGTAGATTCTTATTCGAGTGCTTGGAAGGCGCAAAAATTTTCGACGGCCATATCGAGCGAAAAATTGATGCCGTATTTTCAAATTTGGAGCTCGCGTTCGGCTATCATCGGAATCGTATGATAAAATATGACACTTGTCCTCGAATTATCGAGAAAATTGCCGAATTTGGAATGAATATCCCCGGCCTTGACTCGCTACTTGGATGTGGAAATTGGTACCCAGAGATGGGAAATTTCACGTAGATTCGTTTTCTACCCATCGCTGGGCGATTTATATCGTTTTCGACCGGCACGGAGGGAAAACGTAGGTGCGGTTATTGACGTTTCTCGGTACTCGCGGGTCGAAAAATTGCCGTTTTACATGCATAATTTTCGTATAGATTTCGAGGGGCTCCGCGGTCCGTACCGGTACCACATTATGAGGAATGTCTTTTTCTTGAAAAAGCGACCGATCTCGGCCGGAGAAATGGCCCCGTTCGTCCGTGAGATCTTCCCCCTTGGGGACAGTTTTGGCGATTTCGCGAAAAACGTCATTTTCGCGATTTTCTTTCGAAATTTTCGGGCACTTTAAGAGCGCCCGGGGGGTTTTTCTTGGTCGCTTCTCCTAGAGGAGGATACGCCTTTTCGATCTGTTTTAAGATTCCCTCTCGAGCGGCCCTGCGGGCCGCAAGGAAAGCTTCGCTTTCCGGGTCCCTAACGGGACCACCTGTCAAAATTTTCTCTGGTTCCCGATCTTATCGTTTTAATATATTAGACTAGTAAGCGGGTAGATCAATAGGCCCGTAGATCCATAGGCCAGTAGTTCAATAGGCCAGTAGTTCAATTGGCCCATGGATCAATATAGACCATAGATCAATATAGACCGCAGATCAATAGGGCCCATACATCAATGAAGCGCGCAGAAACACGAAACACGTCAAATTACCCGTTGAAAGCGAAAAAGCTAGAAAGAACTGGAAAAAACACGGAGAAACGCGAAAAACACGAAGGAATCCGAAGAAACACGAAAGAAACCGAAGTTATACGAAAGAAACCGAAATTACACGAAACAACGCGAGAAAACACGAAAGAACACCAAGTAACACAAAAATCTAAAGGAACCTGAAAAAACCCGAAACACAAAAGTACTTGTAAATTGCACACCCTGTATATCACCCGACCGTAAACTCATTGTAAATTGCACAACCTGTATGACATTTTATCGAAATCCGCTCCCATTCGCGAGAAAACTTGAAGGAGAATGCATATGAGACACTCAGTATACAATTGATTAGCAGTGAGAAAAAAACCAAAAGAATATCGTTGTAACTCCATCTATTCGAGTTCAGTAATTACCACGAAGAAAGTATCAAAATTATTCTATGGAGCTCCTATGTAACACCCCGTATATGTTTCGAAGATAATTTTTCCGTAAAAAACCCGAAGAAACACAAAAACTTGAAAAAACTTGAGAGCGCGCAAAAAAACAGAAGAACTTGTAAAGTGCTCACCCCGTATATCACCCGATCGCAAATTCATTGTAAATCGCACACCCTGTATGACATTTTACTGAAATTAGCTTTCACACGTGAAAAAACATGATGAAAAATGCATATGGGACACCCAGTATATAATTGATTTGCAGTGGGTGCTTTCATCATAAGAAACAAACCGAAAGAATATCGTTTTAACTCTATCGTTTCAAGTTCGGTGCATTCCACGAAAAAAGAACCCGACGAAACACGGAAAAACTTGAAAGAACCCGAAGTACCACGAATGAACGAAAAATATCCAAAGGAACCGAAAAAACCCCGAAGGAGCACAAAATCACCGAAAGCGCGCAAAAAACTCGAAGGAAAGATTAAAACCCCGAGGAGCACAAAAACCGATAGCGTGCAAAAATAATGAAAGAACTTTTAAATTGCACACCCTGTATATCAATCGATCGCGAAATCATTGTTAATGGCACACCCTGTATGGGATTTCATTGAATTAAGCTCCCTTACGCGGAAAAGCACAAAAGCTGGAGAAAAACTCTGTTGAATGTCAGCGCTACTCAGATCTGACACCCTGTATATGAATCGAATGTATTTTATCGAATTAAGATCCAAAACTCCCCGAAACAACACAAAAACTCGAATTTGCGCAAAAAAAATCAAATTAACTTGTAAATTGCACACCCCGTATATCACCCGATCGCAAATTCATTGTGAATCGCACACCCTGTATGACATTATACCGAAATCAGCTCCCATTCGCGAGAGAACTTGAAGAAAATGCATATGGGACACCCTGTATATAATTGATTCGCAGTGGGTGCTTTCTTCATAAAAAACAAACCGAAAGAATATCGTTTATAACTCTATCGTTTCGAGTTCAGTGCATTCCACCAAGAAAGAGACCGACCAAATACGAAAAAACGCGGAAAACATGATAGAACCCTAAGTAACACGAAATCTCTCGAAGAAAGAATCTGGTGAAAATCAGTGCTTTCCATAAGCACAGCCTGTATAGCGATTTTTTCGAGATAGCACAGCCTGTATAGCGATTCATCGCGTTCTGTGTGCATTCTTCAAGGACGAAAATGAATTAGCGCGAAAATAGAGCCTGAAATGACGATTTTCAAACGCATATTTGAGGTACTTTTCTTGAGAGTCGTGAATCCCGGGTGGTATCTAGAGATTCGGAATCTCCTGTAGATTCTTATTCTAGTGCTTGGACGTCGCAAAAAATCTTCAATCGCCCATATCGAGCGAAAAATTGATGCCGTATTTTCAAATTTGGAGCTCGCGTTCGGCTATCATCGGAATCGTATGATAAAATATGACACTTCTCCTCGAATTATCGAGAAAATTGCCGAATTTGGAATGAATATCCCCGGCCTTGACTCGCTACTTGGATGTGGAAATTGGTACCCAGAGATGGGAAATTTCACGTAGATTCGTTTTCTACCGATCGCGGGGCGATTTATATCGTTTTCGACCGGCACGGAGGGAAAACGTAGGTGCGGTTTTTGACGTTTCAGGGAAGTCGGGAGTTTAAAATTGCCGTTTTATATGCATAATTTTCGTATAGATTTCGAGGGCTCCTCGGTCCGTACCGGTACCACATTATGAGGAATGTCCTTTTCTTGAAAAAGCGACCGATCTCGGCCGGAGAAATGGCCCCGTTCGTCCGTGAGATCATCCCCCTTGGGGACAGTTTTGGCGATTTCGCGAAAATGGCCGATTTCGCAATTTTCGTATGAAAATTTCGGGCACTTTAAGAGCGCCCGGGGGGTTTTTCTTGGTCGCTTCTCCTAGAGGAGGATTCGCTTTTTCGATTTTTTAAAATTCCCTCTCGAGCGGCCCTGCGGGCCGCTCGGAAAGCTGCGCTTTCCGGGTCCCTAACGGGACCATTTTCGATTTTTTCTCTGGTTCCCGATCTTATCGTTTTAATATAATAGACTAGTAAGCGGGTAGATCAATAGGCCCGTAGATCCATAGGCCAGTAGTTCAATAGGCCAGTAGTTCAATAGGCCAGTAGTTCAATAGGCCAGTAGTTCAATTGGCCCATGGATCAATATAGACCATAGATTGATATAGACCATAGATCAATAGGCCCATACATCAATGAAGCGCGCAGAAATACGAAACACGTCAAAATACCCGTTGAAAGCGAAAAACTTGAAAGAACTGGAAAAAATACGAAGAAACGCGAAAAAACACGAACGAATCCGAAGAAACACGAAAGAAACCAAAGTTACACGAAAGAAACCTAAATTACACGAAACAACGCGAGAAAACACGAAAGAACACCAATTAACACAAAAAATCTAAAGGAACCTGAAAAAAACCCGAAACACAAAAGTACTTGTAAATTGCACACCCCGTATATCACCCGATCGCAAATTCATTGTAAATCGCACACCCTGTATCACATTATACCGAAATCAGCTCCCATTTGCGAGAAAACTTGAAGAAAAATGCATATGGGACACCCCGTATATAATTGATTCGCAGTGGGTGCTTTCATCTTAAAAAACAAACCGAAAGAATATCGTTTATAACTCTATCGTTTCAAGTTCAGTGCATTTCACAAAGAAAGAACCCGATCAAATACGAAAACACGCGAAAAAACATGATAGAACCCAAAGTAACACGAAAGAACGAAAAAATCCAAAGGAAATCAAAAACCCCAAAGGAGCACAAAATCAACGAAAGCGCGCAAAAACTCGAAGGAAAGCTTAAAACCCCGAGGGAGCACACAAAAAACCGAAAGCGTGCAAAAATAATGGAAAAACTTTTAAATTGCACGCCCTGTATATCAATCGATCGCGAAATCATTGTTAATGGCACACCCTGTATGAGATTTCATTGAATTTAGCTCCCTTACGCGGAAAAGCACGAAAGCTAGAGAAAAACTCTGGTGAATGTCAGCGCTACTCAGATCTGACACCCTGTATATGAATCGAAAATATTTTATCGAATTAAGAACCCGTAAGTCGAACAGCCGAAATAACTCGATGGAAAGTATTTGTTAAAAATAGATTACGCACATGGGACACCCTGTATACAATTGAATCACATTGGGTGCTTTTTCCAATAAAAAAAAAAAACCAAAGTAATATCCTTTCAATTCGATCAATTCGCAATCGGTGAATTTCACAAAGATAAAATAAAAATTATTCGATAATGGTCCGAAGATGTAATCGGGAACTTGGAATTTCGTGAACCGAGTAGATCCGATCGTCGATCGGAAGTTTTGTGTTTCCAACTATTTATTCTGTGATTCTATACAATTGCCTCAAGGTCTATGATTTCAAGACGATTGAATCGCGAAACCCGTTCGGGTTTCTCCGTGGGAAAATTGTGACAGAATGAAATGAATGAATTCAAATCGGAAAATCTCGGTCTATCCGTGATTTCTGAGGCCGTTTGAACTGAATTAAAAGAAGGGTTACACTTTATGTAAGGAAAATCCTACCTGCTTGAAGGTTCTTTTGAGAATATCCGTTGTTTACATGTATGATGTATGATGCGTTCATTCTTGAGAGATAACTGAAATGAATCGATACGCTTGATTGATTTATCTTTGATTTATAATCGAATAAATACCTGAGAACCTCTCTTTAAACCAATTTCGAGCTAATTTTTCAACTCCAGATCGTCTTTACATAATATCGTCGTATTGACATCGATTGTATTATTTTTTGATATTCCTTCATGTTATTTACTGAAAATAAAGGGAATAAATCGTTATGAGACACGAATATAATGCATAATATTACCTTTAACGGTCCAATTCCACCAATTTTATACTTGAAATGATCTATTCCTCGTTCGTCGTTTGACGTTTTATGATAACTGACCGGGCTCGAACGAACATCGAAATATATCACTTCAAGATGGAAAAAATGAATTAGCGCGAAAATGGACTGAAAAAGGACGATTTTCAAACGCTTATTTGAGGTGTTTTTCTTTCGATTCGTGAATCGCAGGTGCTGTCTAGAGATTCGGAATCTCCTGTAGATTCTTATTCGAGTGCTTGGAAAACGCAAACAATCTTCAACCGCCCATATCGAGCGAAAAATTGATGCCGTATTTTCAAATTTGGAGCTCGCGTTCGGCTATCATCGGAATCGTATGATAAAATATGACACTTCTCCTCGAATTATCGAGAAAATTGCCGAATTTGGAATGAATATCCCCGGCCTTGACTCGCTACTTGGATGTGGAAATTGGTACCCAGAGATGGGAAATTTCACGTAGATTCGTTTTCTACTGATCGCGGGGCGATTTATATCGTTTTCGACCGGCACGTAGGGAAAACGTAGGTGCGGTTTTTGACGTTTCGCGGTACTCGCGGGTCGAAAAATTGCCGTTTTATATGCATAATTTTAGTATAGATTTCGAGGGGCTCCGCGGTCCGTACCGGTACCACATTATGAGGAATGTCTTTTTCTTGAAAAAGCGACCGATTTCGGCCGAAGAAATGGCCCCGTTCGTCCGTGAGATCTTCCCCCTTGGGGACACTTTCGGCGATTTCGCGAAAAACGTCATTTTCGCGATTTTCTTTCGAAATTTTCGGGCACTTTAAGAGCGCCCGGGGGGTTTTTCTTGGTCGCTTCTCCTAGAGGAGGATACGCCTTTTCGATCTGTTTTAAGATTCCCTCTCGAGCAGCCCTGCGGGCCGCAAGGAAAGCTTCGCTTTCCGGGTCCCTAACGGGACCACCTGTCAAATTTTTCTCTGGTTCCCGATCTTATCGTTTTAATATATTAGACTAGTAAGCGGGTAGATCAATAGGCCCGTAGATCCATAGGCCCGTAGATCCATAGGCCAGTAGTTCAATAGGCCAGTAGTTCAATTGGCCCATGGATCAATATAGACCATAGATCAATATAGACCGCAGATCAATAGGGCCCATACATCAATGAAGCGCGCAGAAACACGAAACACGTCAAATTACACGTTGAAAGCGAAAAAGCTAGAAAGAACTGGAAAAAACACGGAGAAACGCGAAAAAACACGAAGGAATCCGAAGAAACACGAAAGAAATCGAAGTTATACGAAAGAAACCGAAATTACACGAAACAACGCGAGAAAACACGAAAGAACACCAAGTAACACAAAAAATCTAAAGGAACCTGAAAAAAACCCGAAACACAAAAGTACTTGTAAATTGCACACCCCGTATATCACTCGACCGTAAACTCATTGTAAATTGCACACCCTGTATGACATTTTATCGAAATCCGCTCCCATTCGCGAGAAAACTTGAAGGAGAATGCATATGAGACACTCAGTATACAATTGATTAGCAGTGAAAAAAAAACCAAAAGAATATCGCTGTAACTCCATCTATTCGAGTTCAGTAATTACCACGAAGGAAGTATCAAAATTATTCTATGGAGCTCCTATGTAACACCCCGTATATGTTTCGAAGATAATTTTTCCGTAAAAAAACCGAAGGAACACAAAAACTTGAAAAAACTTGAGAGCGCGCAAAAAAACAGAAGAACTTGTAAAGTGCTCACCCCGTATATCACCCGATCGCAAATTCATTGTAAATCGCACACCCTGTATGACATTTTACTGAAATTAGCTTTCACACGTGAAAAACATGATGAAAAATGCATATGGGACACCCAGTATATAATTGATTTGCAGTGGGTGCTTTCATCATAAGAAACAAACCGAAAGAATATCGTTTTAACTCAATCGTTTCAAGTTCGGTGCATTCCACGAAGAAAGAACCCCACGAAACACGGAAAAACTTGAAAGAACCCGAAGTACCACGAATGAACGAAAAATATCCAAAGGAACCGAAAAAACCCCGAAGGAGCACAAAATCACCGAAAGCGCGCAAAAAAACTCGAAGGAAAGCTTAAAACCCCGAGGGAGCACAAAAAACCGAAAGCGTGCAAAAAATAATGAAAGAACTTTTAAATTGCACACCCTGTATATCAATCGATCGCGAAATCATTGTTAATGGCACACCCTGTATGGGATTTCATTGAATTAAGCTCCCTTACGCGGAAAAGCACAAAAGCTGGAGAAAAACTCTGGTGAATGTCAGCGCTACTCAGATCTGACACCCTGTATATGAATCGAATATATTTTATCGAATTAAGATCCAAAACTGCCCGAAACAACACAAAAACTCGAATTTGCGCAAAAAAATCAAATTAACTTGTAAATTGCACACCCCGTATATCACCCGATCGCAAATTCATTGTGAATCGCACACCCTGTATGACATTATACCGAAATCAGCTCCCATTCGCGAGAGAACTTGAAGAAAAATGCATATGGGACACCCCGTATATAATTGATTCGCAGTGGGTGCTTTCTTCATAAAAAACAAACCGAAAGAATATCGTTTATAACTCTATCGTTTCGAGTTCAGTGCATTCCACCAAGAAAGAAACCGACCAAATACGAAAAAACGCGGAAAACATGATAGAACCCTAAGTAACACGAAATCTCTCGAAGAAAGAATCTGGTGAAAATCAGTGCTTTCCATAAGCACAGCCTGTATAGCGATTTTTTCGAGATAGCACAGCCTGTATAGCGATTCATCGCGTTCTGTGTGCATTCTTCAAGGACGAAAATGAATTAGCGCGAAAATAGAGCCTGAAATGACGATTTTCAAACGCATATTTGAGGTACTTTTCTTGAGAGCCGTGAATCCCGGGTGGTATCTAGAGATTCGGAATCTCCTGTAGATTCTTATTCGAGTGCTTGGACGGCGCAAAAAATCTTCCATCGCCCATATCGAGCGAAAAATTGATGCCGTATTTTCAAATTTGGAGCTCGCGTTCGGCTATCATCGGAATCGTATGATAAAATATGACACTTCTCCTCGAATTATCGAGAAAATTGCCGAATTTGGAATGAATATCCCCGGCCTTGACTCGCTACTTGGATGTGGAAATTGGTACCCAGAGATGGGAAATTTCACGTAGATTCGTTTTCTACCGATCGCGGGGCGATTTATATCGTTTTCGACCGGCACGGAGGGAAAACGTAGGTGCGGTTTTTGACGTTTCAGGGAAGTCGGGAGTTTAAAAATTGCCGTTTTATATGCATAATTTTCGTATAGATTTCGAGGGGCTCCGCGGTCCGTACCGGTACCACATTATGAGGAATGTCTTTTTCTTGAAAAAGCGACCGATCTCGGCCGGAGAAATGGCCCCGTTCGTCCGTGAGATCTTCCCCCTTGGGGACACTTTCGGCGATTTCGCGAAAAACGTCATTTTCGCGATTTTCTTTCGAAATTTTCGGGCACTTTAAGAGCGCCCGGGGGGTTTTTCTTGGTCGCTTCTCCTAGAGGAGGATACGCCTTTTCGATCTGTTTTAAGATTCCCTCTCGAGCGGCCCTGCGGGCCGCAAGGAAAGCTTCGCTTTCCGGGTCCCTAACGGGACCACCTGTCAAAATTTTCTCTGGTTCCCGATCTTATCGTTTTAATATATTAGACTAGTAAGCGGGTAGATCAATAGGCCCGTAGATCCATAGGCCAGTAGTTCAATAGGCCAGTAGTTCAATTGGCCCATGGATCAATATAGACCATAGATCAATATAGACCATAGATCAATAGGGCCCATACATCAATGAAGCGCGCAGAAACACTAAACACGTCAAAAAACCCGATGAAAGCGAAAAAACATAAAAGTATTGGAAAAAACACGAAGAAACGCGAAAAAACACGAAAAAACGCAAAAAAACACGGAAGAATCCGAAGAAAGACGAAAGAAACCGAAGTTACACGAAATAAACCGAAATTACACGAAACAACGCGAGAAAACACGAAAGAACACCAAGTAACACGAAAAATCTAATGGAACCTGAAAAAAACCCGAAACACAAAAGTACTTGTAAATTGCACACCCCGTATATCACCCGATCGTAAACTCATTGTAAATTGCACACCTTGTATGACATTTTATCGAAATCAGCTCCGATTCGCGAAAAAACTTGAAGGAGAATGCATATGAGACACTCAGTATACAATTGATTAGCTTTGAAAAAAA